>OU426990.1:50260267-51554930 GCA_911387755.1 Chrysotoxum bicinctum | reverse complement strand
TAAAAAAATACTTTTAACAGATAGTTTTGGTATAGTAGTGCTAACTTTTATGGAAAAATGCTATTTTAAGGACTTTTGTCATATTTAGGGCATTTTTTTGGGCAAGAAGGGCGCGACAAATTATTTTATGACGGAACTTATTCAAAGACGTCTTACGACAATTGTTTAAACAAATTGCAGAGTAAAAAATAGTTTTAACAGATAGTTTTGGTATGGTAGTGCTAGGTTTAATGAAAAAATGCTGTTTTATGGACTTTTGCATTTTCATGGCATCTTTTTGAGAAAAAATGATGCGAAAATTTTTTTTATTTTACGATATATTTACGACAAATTTACGACAATTATTAACGCTGTCCTTTTTATTTTGCGAGTTCATTTTACCCTATTTTGGGGGGTGGTAGTGCTAACTTGACTGTCAAGTTAGCATTACCAGGGGTCATTTTTTAAAAATTTACGTTCGTAGCCGCAGGCGTACCGCGACAAAATTTTTGGTCTTACAGCATATTTACGACAAATTTACGACAGTTATTAACGCTGTCCTTTTTCTTTTGCGAGTGCATTTAACCCTATTTTGGGGGGTGGTAGTGCTAACTTGACTGTCAAGTTAGCATTACTAGGGGTTATTTTTAAAAAAAATTACGCTACAAAATTTTTGATTTTACAACATATTTACGACAAATTCACGACAATTATTAACACTTACCTTTTTCTTTTTCGAGTTCATTTTACCCTATTTTGAGGAGTGGTAGTGCTAACTTGACTGTCAAGTTAGCATTACCAGGGGTTATTTTTTAAAATACAAGCGCGACAAATTTTTTCGTTTCACGACAAATTTACGACAAATTCACGACAATTAATCCAATTATTACATTTTGAAAATTTTGAAGTGGTAGTGCTAACTTGACAGACATTACGGATTGTGGAGTGGTGGCATCATTGGAGCATTTTTCTTCGAAAATGAGACTGGAAACAACGTTTCGGTCAATGGTGGGCGTTACAGAGCCGCACATGTGGACCGACTTTTTTTTTCGAAATTAAAAACATGGATTGAGCCGACCTCTTGTTCATGCAGGATGGCACGACATGCCACAATCGATCTTTTGCGTACCAACTTTCCAAATAGTATTACCAGCCATCTTGGCGATGTCAATTTACCGCCTCGGAGCTGCGATTTGAACCTTTCGAACTTTTTTTTGTGGGGAATCGCGAAGGACTGATGTTATTGCAACAATCCGGAAACAATTCAAGCACTTTAGGCTAGTATCATCCAAGCAATCCGTAAGCTAGAGCTCAAAACCATCTTTCCTATCCTTCTTCCTCTTCCTTAACTTCACGCCCGCGCTGTGTTCAAACATTTAAAGGGTAATCATAATCCATTGAGCGCGTGTAAATTATAAAAAAAAAAAAAAAATAAGATCTTAGAGAATTGTAGTGACAGAATGCGCTACTACGAAGCCAGCCAAGACAGCAACTTGCACGATGTTTTGTTTCATAATCAATGGGAATGTTTTTTCTTATTAATAAAGCCATAATATATGGAAAAAATTGAATTTTGTTCATTTTATTGCATTTTTAAAAAGAAACTTTTATTTGGCCCACCCTATTTTTACACCAATGGACCAAAGACTAATGACGGAGATGATAGAGGTTTATACTTAGACACCTAATTAAAGTTTCTCTTTTCATCTTCCCAATCACTGTAGCGTGTTGAATTCCTGTCTTGCCTTAAAGGAAACGTGATATCAATCGAAGTTATGCGCATCTTGTCGGACACCCAATCAGCCATTAAATCGCTTCAGTCTGTCTCTACCAGCTCAATAACAGCCCTTAGCTGCCCATCGTCTCTGATGGAACTGGTCAGGCAGTTTAACATTCACCTCTGCCGGGTACCGGGCTACAGGGACATTTCAAGAAATTGTAAAGCTGACGAACTCACCAAAAGTAGATTAATGATACATTTATTGCCAACTAAGCTACGTGTAAACTTATGCTAAGGCAAGTTGCTTTACAGAGAGCAAACTTTATGTGGATCAATATCACCACCTTCTTGACGACAAAACAGATTTGGCCATTACTGGATCTGAAGCGCTTCGAAGGTTTAATATTTTTAAGCAGATCGCGCATAGGCTCTGTAATAGGTGTTATAATATGACACTTTGTAATAGGCAAGTACTCAACGCGGCTTGGGCTATATTCTAACGATTTCAGCAGAAGCTTCATGGACGAAGAAGAAGAGGGATCGATTTCTTTCATTCTCTGTACATGTTCTACTTTATCCCAAAGCCATAGACAGTATTTTGGAAATTTCTACTACAATGATCATAGTAATTTAGCAAACGCAGAAAAAGGCAGTCTCGCTCGCTTCATAGGGATCTCCAAATAGTTAAACGATTAGGGAGAAAGTCTCCAAGATTCATTGTGGTATTACATGGGATCAAATCATGACCAACTCATGTTCTAAGTGTTTCGGCTCTCCTGCTTGCTGCCACGTCAACGTAGCAACAAGCAAATTTCTTTTGTTTCGAGACTAATTGGTGGTGAAAAGTGTTAGTGTTACAGAATTTGACTTTCTACGCTCTGAAGAACGTTCTTTACTAACACATTTCTTCTGACATGATTAATATTATCTAAACAAATACAAAAAACAACAAATCCGCATGCTCGGATGGCCTACCTGCAGAACTCTTTAAGTATGGAGGAGATGTCTTGATAAGGTGCATGTATCAGCTCATCAACCAAGTGTGGGAGGAGGAAAGAATGCCCGACGACTGGTCAAATAGCTCCATATGTCCAATCTACAAAAAAGGCGATCCTATGCCCTGCAAAAACTACAGGGGCATATCCCTGCTTACTGTTGCCTACAAGATCCTATCCACCGTACTATGTGAGTGTCTAAAACCTTTCTGCAACACGGCAGGTACCAGTGTGGCTTCAGACCAGGCAGATCAACGCATAGACCAAATCTTCACATTGAGCCAAATCCTGGAAAAGACCAACAAATTTCAAGTCGAGACCCACCAACTTTTCATCGACTTCAAAGCCGCATATGATAGCATATGTCGCCAAGAGCTTCTATTGGCGATGTCGGAACTCGGGATCCCGAAAAAACTGATCCAGCTATGCCGCATGACGTTACAAAATACGCGGTGCATCGTGCAAATGGGTAGCAGCTCGTCCGAGACATGTAGAGGGTTCAGACAAGGAGATGCGCTATCATGTGATTTCTTCAACCTAGTCCTGGAGCAGATAGTGCGCAAGTGGAAGGCACTATCTTCAACAGGTCTTCCCAACTGCTGGGCTATGCGGACGACATCGAAATTATCGGCCGCTCCAAGCGAGCCGTGCTAGAAGCCTCACAGCTATTGAAGAACAGGCGAAACGCGTTAGTCTTGAAGTGAATGAGGACAAAACAAAGTATATGCTATCAAAAAACAAAGCCTCAGCTTTCCATCGCCTAGGACCCAACGTCACTGTTGGTAGCAGTAATTTCGAGGTAGTCAAGGACTTCACGAGCTGTACCAAGAAGTGGATGTAGTCCAAAGAGCAAAAACACGTCGACTACACTAGCTTGGTCACATCGAGCGAATGGACAACAACGCTCCAGCCAAGAAAATCTTCGAATCCCAGCCCCCAGGTTCGAGACGACGAGGAAAACCGAACCTCCGCTAAAGGGACCAGGCGGTTACAGACGCAAGAGCGCTTGGTCCCGACGACTGAAGGGAGTTCGCCAGTGATCGCAACCGATGGAAGACCACAATATCTCAGGCAGAGACCTTCCATGGATCAGCAGGCGGATAAGGAAAGGAAGGAAACAAACATAAACATAATCAACGGAATTCCAGACCCTCAGACTTTCTTAGAGCCATCAATCATTTCCCAAAGTGAGGTTGTTGAGGTCGAAAACACCTAATATTACGCCATCAATAATATTCTAAGTACCTGAAATAGTGTCAGTAAGACGAATCCTATGGAAAGCCCTTTGTAGACTTTCAGCGTAATGAATGTCTTCGTTACCTAAGCAGTTTTCTTAAAATCCATTTGACAAATTTTCATCTCCTACTCACTTTTTGCTTACATAATCTACTCGTATCTATGAATTCCAGAAATACCAACTATCGAAATCACCGATATATATAGTTCAATAGTCCGTTTTGTCATATGTGTGAAAGTTCTTCAACGTTTCACGTTTTCAAATCGTTTATGGAATTTCTCTATCAGTTCCAATCGTTTGGTTATTGGCATTTCAAAGCGTGCGTTTGGCGTTAAAGAAGCAAGAGCTGCCTTCCTTTGAGATATGATACGTGTATACCTCGATACCTTTGGAAAACTTTGTTCAGGACGACCCTGTATCTGCTATACACATGTATGTATGAGATATGTACATCATCCAAAGCTGCAAATGAGAATTATGTCGAAGCAATACCTTAGCAGGTATTGCAGGAAGGAAAAGTAGACGAAGTATCTATTCACAATTCCAAAGTGCTGCCGGTTCGTCCTTTTTATTATTTTTTTTATATATATACTATATTTTGTCGTCTGTTCATTCCATCGAAATGAATGAAAGTCTTGTGTCGAACGTGACATTTATGCGAAATGTGCGTTTTCGCATTTCCTCCCAGGCACCACCACTTATATAGTTAGAACCTGACTGACTGCCTGCCTTCCGACGATTCCGATTCCAAGAACCCCCCAAGGGCATTGGTACTGCTGGTGATACAGGGGGGGATGGATATCAACGAAAAGCATTTGTTCAATTTCACTTTTTTATCCTTTATGGTTCGTTTCTTTTCTGCTTTTCGTCCTTTTCCTGTGGATTCTATATGTATTTATGACGTACGAGATGTGCACATTGAAAAATACCATCACCATCAAAGATTCTTATTGGAGCGTAGGCGAACGCAGGGGCTGCATAAGATCTGATGGGTGTTATGAAAAATTGAATGAAACACACATAGAGGACCTTGTGTCTCACACTTCTGAACAAATGACACAAACAAACTCATAAAATTACAAAATATTTTTCTGTTATCGCATCAAGGACATTATTCCCCGCCACCTGCATGTGTAATGATCGACTACAAGTACCTTCACATGGCAGAGAGCAGAAGGTGGGAAACATTTCTGCCGCAAAGCAACGACACCATTAAGGATGCTTGAAGAGCGATATTCTGATGAAATTACCATGGAATGTAGGTAAATATAGAAGAGGCATATTGCGAATGGTGCAGAAGCTTTAAATTGAATTAGTCAAAAATGGCAAACACACTGTAAAGCTGAGTGGGGAATAAAGCATGATAAATAAGTAATAATGGTATATTGCAGATGGTTAGGGAAGTTAACAGTTTAGACTAGGTTGGTAGGTAGATACTTTAAAATTGCTATTTTACAGTAGGTAGAGCTAAGATGAATCCCTCATTCCATTTTCAAATAAGGCTCCTTAAAAGGCTTCAGTAAAAAATACCGATATCAGAATTATACTGATTTCAAGCAGGAACCAAATCAATATCAAGTTGTAAAATTCTCCGCTTTTAACAATGATCCTGATTTGAATTGTTCTTTGGCAAAAACGTTTCTATTTCGAAACAACCATATTATAATAAATGTACACAAAAAGGATTTTGACCACCCTTAAAATGTTGAAGAAGATATACCGAAGCTATTGAAGCTCAGAAAATCAAAATCGAAACTAAGAATAGAGCAAACACTTCCACATTCGTGTAGTGCGAAACTGAGTTCAATAGTGCTAATTTGTTATCCTAGAAGCCAGAGTTCCACTGTGGAATTGTTAATAGAAAAATGCAAATGGCTTTTTTACTAAAAAACGATAAAATAATTATACCTTACTGAAAGAGCTTAGCTAGTAAAATTTCGAAGTAGAAAATCTTACTCACAGATTTCGTGCTATGGACCAATGATTAAAACCATAATTTTCTTTCAGGCTTCTGTCCTTGTTTCACATGCCAATTTGGTTGAGATCCTGTTCCAGTTGGGTTTAAAATCTAAATCGTGTTTTTTTACTTGCGATCTACAGACTCGATCTACACTTCTACAGCCAAAGCCACTGGAGATATTTTCTTCAAACTCGGTACTTAAGGGTCTTCAGTGATTCCCTAGAGGGGAAATTGAATTTTTTTTTAGCTCCAAAACTAACGGGTAAAGTGTGGTAATATGGACCACCAATCATATTTTTGTTCATAAAACGCAAACGGTGTAAGTTTTTTTTTAAAGATATTTAAAAAAAAATACATCAGTTAATTTTGTTTAAAAAAGTAGCAACAAAAAAAATAAATTCACTTAATAAAAAAATAACAAAAAATAAAAAGTTAAATAACTCTAAAACGTAACAAAAAAAAGTAGAGGGTAATATGAACCACCTGGTCTTCAATCCATTGACGGCTATTTACCCAGTTTGAACTCTGACATAAGCCTTGCCAAGCATTTCACATAATATATCAAAATCATCAACAGTCGATCATTCATACTCATCCAGACCCGAAACTTCTTATATTGAAATTTAACAACAAAATGAGACTCTTTATATAAGTTTTAAAAATAAAAACCTTAAAATAAATATTCACTTCTTATATTTGAAAAATAAAACGAGAACAAACTATATTTTTAACTATAGAAAAAAGGAGAAACACCTACGAAAAAATAAAATAATCAATGGCTTGGATTTGCTTTTAATCCGAACAACTTCGTAACGCGCTACTCCCGACTACTCAAACTATGCTGAGTTAAGTTTAAGCAGGTCCCGCACAATCGCAATCAATCGTCTCCTCGATTGAATTTGTGTAAGGCGAGAAAAGCTGGTGGTCCGAGTGGTCCACATTACCCGACTTTACTCTACCCCCATACACCCGTAATGAAAAATCTTATTTATTTCGAAAACGGCTTTAACGATTTTGATAAAAATAAAATGCACGACTCAATTTTCCAAAAATTGAAAAAAATATTTTTTTTTAAGTTTTGAAATGCAATGTTTCTTAAACTTTTTAGGAGCTTATTTATAAAAAATTTCATTAAAATCCGTTATGCCGATAATGAGAAATTCAAAATTCGAAAAAATCGTTGTATGGTAGGTACAGTCAGTAATATCTAAATTTCAATTTTTTTTTATTAAATTATAGATCGTGAAAATTAATCAAAAGAAAAAATTCTCGGAACCGTTTTCGAGAAAAATACGATTTTCGGAAACCATTTTTTAACTTTTGTATGGAAGGTGCCGTTAGTTTTAGATACAACAAAATTTTTTTCTCAAATCTTGTAGATTATGTTAAGAAACTTTTATTTGGCAAGTTTGAAAAAAATCGAGCATGGGATTTTCGAAATATTGAGTTTCAAAAAAAAAATTTTGAAATTTTTTTAAAAAATCCAAAAAATAAATAATTGAAAATTTGAATATGTAAAAATATTCAATCTTTGGAGGAGCCTTAGCATAAGAAAATGATTTAAATCGGCTTTACCGTTTTCGAGAAAATCAAAAACAAAAAAATGGACCCAGGGGGCTACCAAAAATAACAATTTTTTGGAAAATTACCTAGTTTTAACTAAATCAAATTTTTCAAATTTTTTTTTTAATTCTGTGGGACAGTTTTTGAGAAAAAAAATATTTTTAAAATTTCGAAAAAAAATCGTATGGCCGGTACCGTTATTTTTGGTGTTAAAAAAAAAATAAAAAAACGTCTGGGCGGAAAAAATTAAAACCCATATCTACCAAGTTTGAAGAAAATCGGACGAGCCGTTTAGGCTGTAGTCGAACCGACAGACAGCTAGACAGACAGACAAACAGACAGACAGAATTACGAGACCCACTTTTTTGGTCTTCGCTATCATCGTAATGTCAACTTTGATCAAAATCTCGAGTTCGATTTTTTTTACGAATGCATAACTTGCCTTATAGTATTACCTATAAGTCGCAAGTAAAAATTAAGTGTGATATTATCGACATGGACTACATTTTGGTCAGAAAAAATATGGGGCAAAATGTTATTAACGGTACCTATCATTGAACTGTTTTTTTTTTTGATTTTCGAATTTCTCATCAACGGCTTAAAAAAACCAAGATGGCAAGTGCTAGGTCATATGAAAAGTCGTGAGTACAACGAAAGACTGCCATGATAACTGCGGATGACAGTCAGTAGAGTTTTGAAAAACGATCTTCCCCCTCCATCACCAAGAAATCAATTACACTAAGTCGAAGAAAACTATGCTCTATTTGTCCAACCAAAATAAAAAGAGTAACTATACTTCATCCAGCAAAAATATGCAGTACACGTCTTATGGGAAGTGCCATATTTTTGCACCATATCTACTAAATTGAAAGAACTCGTCCATAAAAAAGTGTTTGCGCGACCGTAAATTTTCGATTGCATCTGACGCAGGCCCGACGTCATATTAACTGCACATCTGAGTGTGCACTGGATTGCTGTGGCCTATGGCTGTTGGTGCCAGTGATACCACTTTACTTCAATTGAACTAGGTCTACTTCTCTTTTTTTCAAAATATTTTAAAATCTACTTCCTACTTCTCATCATGCGCAAAATACTGAAATCTACTTCATTTTAAAAATTTCTGTGTCAACCTACTTCAATTTTACACAAAAAAAAAGTCCAAATCTACTTCTTTTTCTCTATTTCACTCTATGTAGTATGTAGCAAGAAAATTACAAAAAAAAATGTATGTCAACACAATAAAATTATGTACAAAAATGAGTAATTTTAAACGCATAGAAACACGAATCTTATGAAAATTTCGCTTGCGTGTGTTTTATTAATAAATTAATTCTTTATACTCGTAGCTGTACAAATTTCTTTAAAATTAAAACAAATGTATTGACAATTTTAAATATTTAATAATATACATTTAAGGAAAACAGTTTTATATACTACACAATATCATTTATAAATCAAAGAAGCTCCTATATGAAAATTTTGGTCCGAATCTGTAGAACCAGAAATATGAAAGTAGAAAATCAAAAAAAGGATCTATGCCACGTACCGTTAATAACATTTTTTTTACCAAAATGTGGACTGCATTATTGTTGGTAGGTATGGTCTGAACATAATTTTTTTATAAAAATCATTATAGCCGTTTTTGAAATAAATATGGCTGTATGGAAGGAACCGAGCTAAAAAAAACATTTCAATTTCTCATTTAGGCTGCTGGTTGAGGTACAGACCTGCAGACAGGACGGAATCTCTACTTTTGTCAATTGATAAAAATGAAAATCTCGTAAAAAAAATGTTTAGAATATTTCCAAGCATTGTTAAAATTAGATCAGTCGCACAGGGATAAAGAAGTTGTTCTAGGGAGAAAATTTCGATTCCCTAAAGATTTTTGAAGATTTAAGCCAGTTGGTCTATTCGCATTTTCAAATCATTGTAGAGGACGATTTTTTAAAAACTGCATAAGAATCCTGTTTAAAACTTTGAAGTCCAATTTTAATCCAAAGCACTGCATTCATTTTGTGGTTGATTTTAATACTCTTTCATCTTTTATTATGGGAAGATCCTGATACAGCTCCTCAACAATCGTACACATCGGAAAGTTTTTGGAAGGAAGTGTATAAAAAGAAAAAAATGCACAACTGGATCGAATGAACTTGTCCTTATGTAAAAGACTAAAAATTAAAAAAATAAAATGCACGAATGGGTCGCACGAACTTGGCTCCTATGTAATGGACTAGGAATTTTTAAAAACGAATGTTATTAGAGAAAACTGTTCATAAGGATAAAATAAATTTTTTAAATTCTTTTAGTAGATAGTAAGAGATAAAAACAGAATGCTATGCAAATATGAATTTATGCAAGAACAAAAATTATAAGTCGTTGTAGTGGTTTCTTAAAAAAAAAGCTTTTATATACAAAATTTTGAAAAGATTTTTAAGAATATAATTTGGTATGCCAACTTTAAGTTTTTATTACTGTACGAATGAAAATTAAATTTCAAAAAAAAAATATTGAGCCGATTTTGAAATATCGAATTTTCCAGAAAAAAAAAATGATTTTTTTTTTTAAATTTAAGAAATATTTTTTTTTTAAAGTTTTGAAATGCAATGGTTTTAAGACTTTTAGAAACATCACTACAAAAAATTTCATTAAAATCCGTTTTATCGATAATGAGTAATTCAAAATTTAAAAAAATGTTTTTTCATACATATTGTAGATTATTTTAAGAAACTTTTATTTATCAAGTTTAAAAAAATCAAGCATAAGGTTTTTGAAAAATTGGGTTTTGAAAAAAAAAATTTTATTTTTTTTTTAAATCGAAACAAATTTTTTTTGAAAATTTGAATACACAATTTTATTGAAGTTCCTGGGGAGCTTTAAAAAGAAAAAAAAAGATCAAAATCGGTTGTACCGTTTTTGAGAAAATCAAAAACAAAATTAATACCATTAATGACCATTTTTCTATTTTTTTTCAACCAATAAATACCTAGCTTTAATTAAATGGAGGGCTCACAGCTGTACCGAACCAAGTCATTTTAAAAAAATCCAAAACCAACCCCAAAATTTCCGCAAAATTGACCTCTATTTAGAGCTCTAATGAACTATGTATAGTTCATTACAGCTCTAAATAGAACTATGTAGCTCTAAATGAACTATGTAGTTCATTACAGCTCTAAATAGAGGTCAATTTTGCGGAAATCCTGGCGTTAGTTTTGGATTTCTTTAAAATGACTTGGTTCGGTACAGCTGTAAGCCCTCCAAATGAAAGTTTTAGAATTTTTTTTGGAAAAAATTATTTCTATCATTTCTTAACTCGGATACCACCATTTTAGACCGACAGACGTAATGCTGAACTCTTTTTTAAGCGAGAAAATGTACCAAAGCAATAGTCAAATTCATGTGAAGGAAACGAGTAGCAAAAAAAATTATAGGCATTTTGTAAAAGGGCCAGTTTCAAAATTATTCTTGGGATGTAAAAATGTGGTATCTGTTTTTAATGGTCCCCATTTCATTATTTCAGACACTAAAGACTTACCTCTTTGGCAACTTCCAGCGATTTTAGACAACGCCGCTGTGTGATCGTTGGCTGTGTTCTGGAGCAGATAAAATAAAAATAAAACAAAATAAAATAAAATAAAATAAAATAAAATAAAATAAAATAAAATAAAATAAAATAAAATAAAATAAAATAAAATAAAATAAAATAAAATAAAATAAAATAAAATAAAATAAAATAAAATAAAATAAAATAAAATAAAATAAAATAAAATAAAATAAAATAAAATAAAATAAAATAAAATAAAATAAAATAAAATAAAATAAAATAAAATAAAATAAAATAAAATAAAATAAAATAAAATAAAATAAAATAAAATAAAATAAAATAAAATAAAATAAAATAAAATAAAATAAAATAAAATAAAATAAAAAAAAATAAAATAAAATAGTTTCAACAAGTATCAATGCATTCGCAGAAAGTCAATGTCTGTTGTGAAATATGGACTGGCGCAGGGGCGAACGCAGGTAGGGGTTTTAGGGGTTCAAACCCCCCCCCCCTCCCAAACGACCAAAAAAATAAGGGTTCATTTTGTTAAAGAAAAAAAAAACAAAGTGTTATTTTCGTGCCATAAATTCTTCTGCTAGTGTTGTTTTTTCTTACGACTTATAGGTACTATAAGGCAAGTAATGCATTCGTAAAAAAATTGAACTCAAGATTTTTATCAAAGTAGATATTACTGTGATAGAGAAGACGAAAAATGTGGGTCCCAAAATACTGTCTGTTCGACTACGGCCTAAAAGGCTGGGCCGATTTTCGTTAAACTTGGTAGATATCGTTTTGAATTTTTTCCCCCCACACGTTTTTTTCTTCCTTTTATTTTTAAGGCCAAAAAATAACGGTACCTGCCATACGATTTTTTTCGAAATTTTATAAATATTTTTTTCTCTAAAACTGTCTCACAGAATTTTGAAAAAAAAAAATTCATAAAATTTAATTTCGTCATTTTATGTAATGGTTGAAAATTTTTTTCCATAAAATGGCTATTCTTGGAAAACCCCTTGGAACCATTTTTTTTGGTTTTTGATTTTCTCGAAAACGGTACAACCGATTTTAATCATTATGAAGCCTATCCAAGGTTTAAATATTATTGCGTATACAAATTTTAAGAAGTCGAAATTTTTTTTCTGGAAAGTCAATAATAATATTTCGAAACCCCCATGCTCGATTTTTTTTAAATTTGATAAATAAAAGTTTTTTAATATAATCTACAAGATCTGAGGAAAAAAAATTGTTTTACTTAAAAATAAAGTTGCCCACAATATTTTTCTCAATAACGGCTCCGAGAATTTTGATAGTTTTTTTTGTATCGATTAATCTTTACTTTTACAGAGGCTTTTAAAAAGTCTAAAAAAAACATTGCATTTTAAGACTTTAAAAAAAATATTTTTTTAATTTTTGAAAGAAAAAAATTTAATTTCGATACCTCAAAATCTGCTCAATATTTTTTTTGTAAATTAAATTTTTATTCGAAAAATAATAAAAAGTTTAAATATGCGTGCCAAAATTTTTTCTTAAATATGTTTTAAAAATTTTGTATACAAAAGCTTATTTTTTTAAGAAACCACTAAAACGAATTACAATTTTGTTCTTGCATAAACTAATATTTGCTCAAAACACATGTCATCCTGTGTTTAGCTCAAACTACTAAATGAGTTTTAGTCATTTTAAAAATGAATTTTATGCTTTTTCTCTAATAACATTAATTTTTGAAATTCTTAGTCTTTTACATAAGAGCAAGTTTGAGCGACCCAGTCGTGCATTTTATTTTATGTGTCTTCGTATTTTAATGCAATTGTCTCTATTTGAATTGATGAAAACGGAATAACGGTGCAAATATACCGATACAGATATCCGTGTTAATGTTAAGGGCCGATTCATAGCTAATAAATGATTTCGATTTATATAAGTTTGAGTTATGGATGGCTCCAAGGTCGGAGTGTGTTGAATTACAGCAATAGAAAAAACTCACTCATTTCGTTTGTGTGAAAGTTACAGTTACAGATGAGTAGCACATAGCACCCTCTGAGAGCGTTTTGGTTATAATTACGTAGTATAGTTAACGTAGGTATTGCCATGTTCAAAGGAGAGATCCTGAGAACCCCGTCAAAAAGTCAATATCATACAACGTTCCAATTCAGAATAAAAAGAAAGGTAGACCTAAACATTCCCGGTTAGGGATATTCACTAAACATCGATGTATCGAATCCATTCGATGTTCACCATACGAGACATCGGATTGATCCGATGTTTTGCCTAGTAAATTTTCTATTCGATGTATCGATGTTTTTTTTTAAATCGAAAAACTATGACAAAGAACATAAACACTTATTTTTATTAATTTCATTCAGGTCGTTGAATATGAGAATCGGCTCTTTTACGAGTTTTGTTTTTGGCCTTTTGTTTTTTTGTCTTTGATTAATTTCTTAGGTTTACTGAACTCTTTCATTTCATTTCACTGTCCTGCCTGAACTGTACTGCTTCATATACTTGCTCTTGTTCTCACTCATTTACAGTGTGATTTGTGAATCGAAATTTGCCCATTTACGCTAATCTAAAATAATTAAACTGATCAAATTTTTTTTTGAAATTTTTAAGGATAAAACTTTTGCTAGCGCATATTGTTAGTTTGTATTTGTTGAAGTAAAAATTCATTAAATAAAGTATTCGATGTTGAAAAAACATCGATGTTTTTAAGCGATGTATCGAAAAACATCGATGCCGGTTTCCGATGTCTAACATCGAATAAGGACATCGATGTTTTTCTTAAGTGGACACCCCTATTCCCGGTACAAACAAATGCAAAAACACCAGCATTCAGTTGGCCTCAGAAATGGAACAATACAAAACCGGGAGGCTTGCCGCCGATTTCTGAGGTCAACCGGGCGAACCCCACAGGCGGATCACTAGTGTGAAGCAGATACGTGGGAGAGTTATGATCCCCTCGACATCGAGATCATAACAGCGCCGAATCAAAGCAAGAATAAGATAGTTAACGTAGGTACCAATTGAGTGTTGCTGCCGTCCTTATGTTTTCGTATAACTCTTTTTCCTATGATCACAAAAGTACAAGTTATAACTTCACGTATTAATATGCCAGATTTAGTTTTGCAGATTTGGACCACTAGGCGAATCTAGAACTTATTATTACTCTATTATTAGGTATAATTATGGAATCACTTATCTACACTCTTTTTATTCTTGTTGCATTAATGATATTATACCAACCAAATAATCGCCTCCATAACAGGGCCCGTAGTGAAAGTAACTATATGTCTAACAATTAATTCCGGAATAAAAATGTGAATATTTTCCAACTTTAGGTAACCTTATTTAAATCTGCCAAATATAGGTATTCGTTGCAACATCTTTATGATGTTTTGTTTTAGTGATTAGCTGTATGAAATTGTTCCGATAGGTCCTATCCCTAAGAGCAAATATTATTTAGTTATAACATATTTCTGATAATTACAATAAAGAATATGTAATTAACAATACCTACAATATAGTAATAAAATAATATATTTATGAAAATCTCATATTTTTTAAAAACCCCCCAAAATTATTTTCTGCGTCCGCTTCTGGTCTGGCGGAATCATCAGAAGCATTTCGTAAGCCCCGTCAGTATTGCATTACCACGAACAGAGGGCTCTATACCAATAAATGATAACCGATGATTTGAATATGATCAAAACTTTGTTCCAATATGACGCTTTTTCTTATAAAGTTTCCTTAATTTGAAGGTCTATGCTCCAAACAAGCAGAGCTGGTAATGTCATCATATCTCTGGCCATTTCACTAATTCAGCTTGATCTTCGTATGCACAAGAGTCAGGCATAAATAAAATTGCTTGAAGATTTGAATCCCAAATGTCCATCCAAATACGGAGCCCTTCTCCGACAATGGAAATAATTTAAAACTCCAATTAAAGTCATTTCCGCTATGGCACTGAACAATATTTAAAATGTTCCCAAAACCCCCATAATGTTTTTACAGAATTATATCATTTCAAAACTAAAGTTCCCATAACGGCATCATAGATGGCTGCCAGTAATTGTTATCACGTTCAGAGCACAAACCTACTCCTAAGGCCAATCAAAATCTAACGATCTATTCGCACACCACTCACACGCTGTCACAACTCACAACAACTTGTCCTTCAGAGACAAAAGGCTGTACCATTATCAGAAATTATGGAGGCTCCCCAAAAAAGCAAACAGTTGCTATAGCCAGCAAAACGGTAGCACCTGCATAATTTCAGCACTCAAACACCTCGCTTTGGTTATTAAAACAATTAAATGAAAATAAAATACAAAACTTTGCCCATAATGTCTAATGACAGTTTAATTACCCGCAGAGCGGCTATACAGCTTGGGTTTGGTGCTGTTGACACTTCCTGTTCGATGGGAGAAGATGTCCAGTGTCATGGCCGCGCCGTATTTTCGGCAGCACAATGCATACGAGTAGGTATACCCACGCACAATGGGCAATTGCGAAAGTGAAATGACAATTATCCGAGACAGGGCTTCGGTTGGATTGGGGCAGGAGAGTCTTTATCTACCCTTAGCAATCGATTCAGTCGGCTGGAAAATACGTTTTAGACCCACCACCAATGTTTGAGACCGATCTAATGATATGATTACGTGATATGGTGACATGGAAATGCAGGACGGACAACAACAAAAAACTGATGGTCAGGCCGTCGTCGTTGGTGAATTATGCGAATGCGAAGCAAACGGTGCTTCTGTCAACGCAATGTTGCATAGTTCTATTCCCAGTTGCTGTCACTTGCAGGGCTCTCGGCTCTCGCAATGCCTTTTGTGACACAAAGGCTGAGGCCAGGCAGCAATTTATCAATATCTTTCCCTTTGCCCTCTGCCTGTGACACAGTCAACGTTTTGGTAGCTATGAACTCTTTTGAGTGGCACCACCACCGGCCAACCGTCTCAAGTTGCAGCGCGCGGCGCTGACAGGTTTGATGTAGTGGAAATAATCGTGCAGCTTTAAATGCACAAATCAAAGCCGAGAGGAAACTATTTCTTTAATTAAGTTGAGGTTGAGTTGGTTCGGTAAGGTGGATGATGATGGGTGCAAGCGAAACACACACAGAAATGAACGCAGCAATTGGATAGATGAGGGCGACGATAAGGATGACAGTTTTTCATTGGGCTTTCGGGTTGATAGCTGAATGCTACAGCTGCACGTACGGATAGGTTTTTTTTCTATATTTTTAGTTAGGTCTGCAGTGAAATTGGACAAAAATACGTTCCAAAATATTTTACACAGGAAAAACGCTGACAGAGTTGGAAAAGTTTGAAATTGGTCAAAAAATTTAATTTCTTTGAAAATATTTTCAAGCTATGAAAGGAAGATGTAAACCTAGCACCCATCATTGTGAATGTAATTTTTTAGCTCTGTCTAACAATTTCATAATATTTCTGTGAAGTGCTGCAATTCATTATTGTGAATCCGTGAAATAAAGAAATAAACTGCTCGACTGGGTCGCACGAATCTGGTCTTATGTAAAAGAACTTCAAAAATGAATGTTATTAGAGAAAAACCGTTCATAAGCATATCGTTGTAGTGGTTTCTAAAAAAATTTAGCTTTTATTCAAATTTAAAACATTTTTAGGAAAAAATTTTAAGTTTTTATCATAATACGAATGAAAATTAAATTTCTCATTTTTTTTTTAATTAAAAAAAAAAAATTTTTATAAGTTTTGAAATGCAATGTTTTTTAAACTTCTTAGAAGCTTCTTTATAAAATTTTTTATTAAAATCTGTTATGCCTATAATGAAAAACTCAGAATTAAAAAAAAAATGGTTCTATGGTAGGTACAGTATAGTAGAAGTAATATCTGAAGGAAAAAAAAACCTTATCAAAATTATAGTTGCCATTTTCGAGAAAAATATAATTTTCGAAAACCATATTATAACATTTGTATTGTTGCAAAATAATTTTTTTCTCCTCACATCTTGTAGATTGTATAAAGAAACTTTTATTTATTAAGTTTAAAAAAAATTTAGCATGGGGTTTTCAAAATATTGAGTTTTGAAAAAAAAAAATGATTTTTTTTTAAATCCAAACAAACGTTTTTTTTTTTAAATTCAAATACACAATAATATTCAAACTCTTGGAGAGGTTTAGCATACAGAAATGATCAAAATCGGTTGTACCGTTTTTGTAGAAAATCAAAATCACATAAATCGTTCCAAGGGGCGTACCATTAATAACCATTTATCGGAACATTTGACTAAATGAAATGTTTTGAGTTTTTCTTTTAAATCGGTGGAGTAGTTTTTAAGAAAAAAAAATATTTAAAAAAAATCGAAAAAATGGTATGGCATTTACCGTTATTTCTGGTCTTAAAAAAAAGAAAAATACGTGTGGGGGGGGGGGGGAATTAAAAAACGATGTCTACCAAGTTTAACGTTTATGCTGAAGCCGAACAGACAGACAGAATTGCCAGACCCACTTTTTTTATCTTCGCTATTATTGTAATGTCAACTTTGATCGAAATCTCGAGTTCGATTTGTTTTTACGAATCCATAACTTGCTTATAATGCCTATAAGTCGCAAGTAAAAAATATTCACCATTTAGAACCATTTTTTCCGAAAACATGTTTCCAAGCATAAGTTAGCTTCTACTAGAAGACATTTTGATTCTTTTTGTTTTAAATTCTGTCAAACTGTTTTGCCCAAAAGAAAATATTTTCGCAAATTTCGACAGGAGTCCTGTTGTTTTTGGTCTTGAAAAAAAAAATTAAAAATGTATTGAGAGAAAACCAATCAATGATCCATCCATACACTTTTTTCGCGTTCAATACTATCGCAATGTCAGGATCAGGTTATTTTTTAAATATGCATAATTTGTCTTTTCTCACAGTAATAATGAGCTTAAATTCGTTAAAAAAAAATTCCCATACCGGGAATCGAACCCGGGCCTTCTGGGTGAAAGCCAGATATCCTAGCCACTAGACCATATGGGATATAGTTTATAAGATTGCATACTATACACTGATTTTATTTTTCTAAATTATGTTTTATTTTTATTTATATAATAAATATTTTTATCTCGTATACCTACATAGTAATTAATTATTATACAAGAATTATTTATAACTTTTTTTTATTTGAATTTTTAGTATACAAATCTATTTGTAATTTATTGCGATGGTCAAAGAAAAGATTATTTGATTTGAAAATTGAAAACAAACGTTTTTTGATAAGTGATACATTTTTCCTATCCCACATCTTTTTGAATTATCCTTTTGTTTGTTTATTAAGACTTTCTAAGTGCAACAATAGATTTTCAGGTCACAGTGCAATACCCCCATGCAAATTTCATTTAAGACTTTCTACCCCTCTATGATTCATCATTTAAAAAAAAAAAAGAAAAAAAAAATTAACGCATTAATGCTATTTAGTATACAAAATATCACTTTTGACACCTTTACACTAAGAAGCTGTTGTCAATTTTTTTTTTTTAAGTTAAAAATAGTTCTTAAGGTTTATTCCGCCCAATGCTTCTCTGAACGAAAAAAAAAATACCTAAAACTTGTGCGATATTATTTAAAAATCTATCGCAAGTAAGAATAATACCGCATAGTTTGTAAGAAATTTTGTATTTAAATGTATAATTTGTAAATATTTACTAAAAACTGAAATACAAAATATTTCGTAAGAAATTTTATAAACAAATAATCTGTAAAAATTAAAATCAACTGCCGCATTCTTGACAGATCATCACTTGAGAACAGTTCGAAGGTTCAAACAATTTGACTGATTTAGTTTTTAATGGGTGCGCAATTAGTTCGAAAGAAAATTCTTCGAAAATCCATCGGAAAATTTTCAAATTTGGGAACAATGGAACAATTTTTTAATTAACTCTTTCAAACATTGCTACATGAATTAGCTGGACTCGGATTAAAATGATTCCAGAGTCCAGAGATGATCGTTATAAGAGATTTAATGTATCCCCACAGGAAAAAAAAATTGCAAAATCAGAACATACTGGCTAGAGAGATGAAGCACCCGGAAAATCTGTCTTGCAAAAATTCTTTGCAAACTGTGACTGTGTAGGCTATGGCTCCGTCTTGCTCAAACTTGACATCTTCTAGCTCCGTATCTCGCAATTTGAACAAAAAAAAGTTCTGAATCGTGGTCAGGTAATGTAAAGAAGTCACAGTAGCAAATCGGTCATTTCCTGTTTTCGATGTGAACCCATTTAAAGTACACTGGAGGCATTAGAATAACAACATAAGAATAACAACTTTTAATCGTTAAAATAAGTTTTTATAAATTTTAAGTTTTTTTTTTTATTGTGCCAACAAAAATTTAATTTCGAAAAATAATAAATAACGCGTTTCTTATAATATCGAATTTGCAAAAAAAAATATTTCTTTTTTAAGTTTCAATAGCTATTGATTTAGAACTTCTTAGAAGCTTATATGTATAAAACTTTATTTATTAAATTATTTTATTATGTTATTATTATTGAACTGTAGATCGTAAAAATAGGGGAAACTGAAATTTTTTAAGCAAATTATATGTAGGTGTCGTTTTCGAGAAACATACCCTTCTGAAAACTAGTTGTTAATATTTATTCGGTAGATGCTGTTATTTTAAGATAAAATTAATTATTTCAAGTTGCAAAAAAAATCATGCACGTGTTTCTCGAATTAAGAACAAAAATTTCTGAAAAATTAAAACAAAATTTAAAATGAAATATGTACTTTTAAAATTTTTTGGGAGCTCGAGAATACAAAACATTGATCAAAATCCGAGAAAAAAAGAAGTAAGAAAAAAAAAGGTTCTATGGGAGTTATTATTAATAAAATAAGGTATTGTTTTTTCAAATCTACCGAACAGTTTTTGAGAAAAAAAAACTATTTTCTAAGATTTCGAAAACGTGCCCGGGGAATTTTTTAAAGAAAATCGGTCTAGGCAGACAGAATTGCCGGACCCACTTTTTTAGTCACCCTATCATAGTAATATCAAGTCTGAGTACCTAATACTCATCTAGCAAAGAATGCTCATCAATTTACCTTTGAGCCTAAACTTCATACTGTCAAGTATAGTGGTTTTTTAATTTTTTACTAGAATGTGAAATACTTTCTTTCTCTCGATTTTCCCCCTCAAGACCAATGTGAATCGACATCTCCTATTTTTTTTTCCGAATGCATAACTTGCCGTTTAAGTAGTGCCCATGTGTGGCGAGTAAAAATATTAAAATGTAAGGGAAAATCTCTAGACCATTTCTGAAACATAAAATATTGAAAAAAAAAAAATATTCTTTCCTTAAGTAAATAAATAAAAAATTAGTTTTAATCAGTGACGCCACATAATCAGAAACTTAAGAAGTTTTCGAAGGATTGATTTTTTTTTAAACTTCAGTAGATACACAATAATATGAACTTTTTGGAAGCTTCTGCATAAAAAAAATTACAAATCAGCGGAACCATTTTCGAGGAAATCAAAATTTCATAAAATGCACGACTGGGTCGCACGCACTTGCTCTTATGTAAACCACTAAGAATTTCAAAAATGAATGTTATTAGAGAAAAAAACTGTTCATAAGCATAAAATTCATTTTTACTAAAACAACTTCTTTAGAAGTTGGAGGTAAAACTAGGATGCCATGTGATTCAAGCAAATATAGGTTTATGCAAAAACAAAAATTACAAGTCTTTGTAGTTGTTTTTTTAAAAAAATAAGCTTTTATAAAATCAAAATTTTAACACATTTTTAAGAAAAAAATTTGGTACGCCAATTTAAAGTTTTTATTATTATTCGAATTAAAATTAAAAAGATTTTTTTTTTTCAAAATTCAAAGAAAAAATTTTTCTTATAGTCTTGCAATGCAATGTTCTTTAAACATTTTAGAAGCTTCTCTCTAAAAATTTCATTAAAATCCGTTATGCCGATAATAAGAAATTCAAAATTTTAAAAAATCATTCTGTGGTAGGTACAGTCAGTAATATCTTGTTTTCATTTTTTTTTATTAAACTATACATCTTAAAAATTAATCGAAAGACTAAAAATTTAAGCAAAATTTTCGGAACCGTTTTCGAGAAAAAGATTTTCGAAAACCATTTTTTACATTTGTATGGAGGGTACCGTTATTTTTAGGTAAAATGAATTTATTTTTCTCATAAATATTGTAGATTATTTTAAGAAATTTTTATTTAACAAGTTTTAAAAAAATCGAGGGTTGGGTTTTCGAAATAGAGTTTTCAAAAAAAAAAATTTGAAAATTTGAATACACAATAATATTGAAACTGCTGGGGACCCTTAACATAAAAAAAAATGATCAAAATCGGTTGAACCATTTTTGAGAAAATCAAAAACAAAAAAAACGCCAATTTTTGTGGACTTAAAGCCGAATCAAGCTATTTTGAAGCTAAAGCAAATAATCAGAATTTTTGGAGCAACTTTTTTCATATTCTTTATTTGATTTTGATCAAAAATCTCGAGTTCGGTTCTTTTACAAATACATAAAAGGCTTCCCAGTGACGGGTACTTTTCGACAGAGGATGGCGTCCAATTTCTTTTGTCTGTAGTTAATTTTTCAATTTTTTATTTTTCAGATGCCAAATAAAAATCACCATGGCGACCATAAACAACGCTGTATATTCGCTGCCTGGGTTCTGGAACAATTAGAAGCGGACCCCGACTTCAAAAAAAAAAAAAAAAAATAATAACATCTTAGAGCGATGAGGACTATTTTGATATGAGAGAAAAATGGTGGATTTGGAAAAACCCAATCAACAGGAAGTTCACCAAGTCAGAATGCACCCAGAGAAAGTCACCGTTGGGTGTTGAAATTGGACTATCGCGACAGTCGTTGTAGTTGCATCATCAGTCCGTAATTTTTCAAATATGTTACTGTGTGAATTACACACAAAGGTTTGGTGATACACAAGTGTCACTTGCTGGAAATGGTTTAAAATTTCTACTACTTAACTTAAATTACATCTAATTAATAAAACGCGGATCTAACTTATTTATCTTGAGAAGGAAGTTGATCCTAACAAAAATTACACAATGCGACAGGTATTTTCTATGAGCATGAAAAAGGTCTAATTTCAGCCTAATTAAGCTTGTATCAGACACAAAACTCAATCAAACTTAAGACTTAGGCCTTCAAATTACGATAACAATTGGTATACATTTTCCATCAATAAAACATTACCAACATCTTTTCGCCGCGCGCTTCCGCCGTCAATCAAACTATTCCAGCAATTAAATTAATTTCAATACAAAATCAATTAAGCTACCTTGAATGCCGATAAGTGACAAATTACGCTCAGCTACAACTAAAAACATTGATTAATACAATGAATGTGTCATAATCGCACGAACCATTGCAAACAATTAATAAATTTATTATTTTTTTCTCACAACACAAACAAATTACACAAATTAATAAAATTCCATTCTGCATAGAGGGAATCATTCACCGAGACATCCCAGTGTCTCCATTACTGTCTATACATTGTATTAATCGCCATCCAACTTAGGGGCGGACAAAGCTGCTTCTTTTGACAATCTTAAGCAAATCGCAGAGACGATGGATCTTAAAAAACAGGGTCATTAACAGGGGAAATATCCACAATTAAAAAAAAATGATAAAAACTCCCAACAGTGCTTAAAAAAAACAAATACCAACAACACAAAATATGGTATTAATATTAATAACGAATTCGGCTAATTAAATCTTGAAATGTCTGTCGTATGATTAATCGTCGAAGTCGAAGGGAATCACGAGAATAAAAAATTCAAAAAACCGATAGTTTTTGTTATACACTCGAAGCAGCGGATATCCAGTTTGGAAATATTTATGATCTGTGTGATTGATAATTATGATGGACTCGGGTGGGAGCTGTGTGTAAAGGAGGAAAGACGACTGCTGTTTTGATGTCATGATGCCAATCAAAATTATTTAAATTTTGAGTAGATAATTAGCTCAGTTGGAAGCGGGGTTACTAACATACGCACGAAAGAATAAAACTTCCGTTTAATGAGGTGAATACTGCTCCAAGTGATTTTCGGTGACTATTTAATACAAAATGGCGCCACATTAACAGATTGTGTAGTGGGTATGGGTATGCTAATGTTTTATGTGAGCTGTGTAATGTTATCTACTAATCGAATGGCATGTTTTGAAAGTTGGCCTTGAATCTAGTTGGATATAGGAAAAGTACGAGTATTTAAATTATATCTCGGCGTAAGACTTTATTTTTACTTTTTATCACGCAGGAAGTAATAAGTATACTATGCCTTTTTAAATAGTTTTGATTAATTTCAATGAAAGAAGCTACAAACCTTGGATGTTGGACAATTATATATTGATGTTCCAATAGATTTTATATGACAGGCCTCGTTGATTTTGACCTAAAATAAAATGTACAAAATTGCCCTTATTTAGAAGACTTAGAATTTTAAAATGAATGTTATTAAAGAAAAATATTAAAAAGACTTAAACAATTTCTTAAGTATAGGTAATTGGAAATAAAAAGACTGGATCACACTACATACCTACTTGCTTTATGTAAAAGTACCTACACACTTTGGAATTTAAAAATTGTTTATAAATACAAAAACATCTTTTTAATGACAAAATTTTCAAATGCATAAAATTGACGTCTGAATTCTAGAAAAGTTGCCGTTGATAACATTTGTTCCCAAAATTTTTTGACCAAAATATAGTCCTTGTCCATAATAGCTCACCTAATTTTGGCAGGTAACGCTAACGGTAGTTTTGTAGCCTAAAAAAAATGTTTTCTCTAGGGAATACCGAAGACCCTTAAATAGTAAGCACTAAAGGGATTATGATTTATGACTACCCTTAAGATATTTTAGCACAGTGCGAGCGTTTTAGGAAAGGTGGATAGGATTTAAAAGGAGATACGGATTGGTTTTGAATGTCTGAATGTCATAATGGAAGGATATATATTTAGTCGGTTAAAGTATTCCTCATTCGTGTAGTGCAGCTAAAAGAATAATCTCTTATTTTGCAGTACGTTCGAAGTTGGGCTCAAGGATTAGAGCTGTGTCAATCGCGGTTGATTCGGTCTTTGTGACCCGTTCACCAAAAAGATTGATTGATTGCAATCACAGTAGAACAAATCAATCAATGCTAATTTCAATCTCTTGCCACTGAAACCGATGAACGAAACGAACGAAAAAAAAGTTATGTTTCGTTCATTCAACTTGTTCAAAATCATTTCAAAATACCAAATCGAATCGAAATTAAACAGAATGTATGTTCTTCATTTTATATATGTACAATGGAAGATGGTGTGAACGAAGTCGAAAATAGCCAAACTTTCGTTCTTATCATATTGTTTTGGTCTCGGTTAGAACGAAACCGTTGGAAAAAAAAGATTTAAGTTGAATGAACGATTGAAAACATTTCGTGTTGGTCTTTATCTCGTTCGGAACGGAACAATTGATTCGATCTTTCAAAATCACCGATTGGCATAGCTCTATCAAGGATACACTAAGGGACATTCCCTGAACCGTGAGTATTAAAATTTTTAAGTGGAGGAATACAACTGGCTATTTCATTAGAAAAATTTTTATAAAAAATAAAATAAAGGAACATTGCGGCACGATTCAAATTTTTCTGCTGAAATTCTATCAACTATCATTTTTAAAGCTCTTTTTAAGATTCTGATTCTGAGACTTAAATGGGTTATTAAGGGAACCTGTCCCAAAAGGAGAATTGTCCTCAAGCCTTGGAGAAATATGGGTATAAGAGTTTAAGCCCAAATCCGAAGGGGTACAAAATTTCCGGCATCTTCGAAGGAAACCGAAACACTTTTTAAGCGACGTCAAATATGTGCTTCTTCTTGACAAGTTGGGTATGACACACATACCAAGCACTAAAAGCTGTTCGGTTTCCTCACTGTAAGTACGGCTCATGAAAAGCACCAGGAACGAGGTTGCGCTTTGACGACAAAATGGTTCCTCATTTCACAATGCTATCGAGATCAGAATCTTAAGAGCCAATCATGATTTGCCGTTCTTAATCCAAATCCGAATATATAAGGACATGCATCTGGAAACGAATATGATCTCAAAGTGCTGTCGTCGGTACAACAATTTAAAGAATAACAAGTTTCAGACAAAAGTTCATTGGTGAATAAGAGAAACAGAATTGGAGGCAAGATGGATCCCTGAGGCACACCAGCATTTATTTTGTGAATAACAGACTTATAACCGTCTAATACAACTTGAATTGAATAGTTCTAAAGTAGTTTCTAATCTAACGAAGAAGATATTGATCAATACCAATTTCACATATTTTCGGTATATGAGCTTGATACCAAACTGTAAATTTTGATTTTAAAGAATTAGAATATAAAATTTAAAAAAGTAAAAATAAAAAGAAATATATGTTGTGAATAAAGTTTAAATTGAAATAAATAAAATAAAATTTTTTTAAATTTTATATTCTAATTCTTTAAAATCAAAGTTATAAAAACAACATGGAGACTGAACCACAAAGAAAAAAAAAAAAACTGTAAATGTTTTTGAGATATCAAATGCAGTAATATGAATTTCTCTAAAATGATGTGCCGGTTTGTGCCACTGTTCGGTAAGATCACAAGTGAACATACTGCTATAAAAGCCATTCTGCCAGCCTTTGAGAAGCTTTCGTTCTTTAAGATATTCTTTGAGCTGATAATCTATATGTATTAGTAGTGGAACTCTTTATAAGCTGAGAGATATAAGCACCGATCTGATTTCTGCTAGGTCAAAGATTATAAAAATGCTCTATATTAGTGAAAATAAAATCCACGACTGAATCGCACGAACCTGCTCTTATGTAGAAGTACTTTCGAATTTAAAATACATTTTGTAAATATAAAACATGGATTTAATGAGATAAAAATGTTCAAATGTATGGAATTGCCGTATGATTTTAGGAAAAGTATGAATTTATGCAAACAAAGTTAAAAAATCGTTTTATTATCAAATTAATTTTTTATATAACGAATTTCCTTAAAATTTTTTGAGAACAAAATTTGGGATGCCAAATTTTAGGTATTTAGTAGTATAGATTTTAGAAATAGTTTAAAATAATAATCGTTCACACGTTTTAAAGATATTGGTTTTTCAAAAAAAAACTGTTTTCAAAAATCTCAAAAAAAAAAAAAAAATTCGAATATTTTTATATACAATATTATTTCAAACTTAAGGGGGTTCCTACTGAAAATTGTTGGTGAAAATCGTTTGAGCCGTTGATGAGAAAGTCAAAAAACCAAAAAACCGTTCTATGACAGGTACCGTTAATAACATTTTGCCCCAAAATTGTATTGATCAATATGTAGTCTATGCCCATAATATCACTTCTAATTTTTTTCATCAAAATCATTTGAACCGTTTTCGAGATAAATAAGATTTCGCATTACGGCTGTATGGGGTTTTAGAGCTGAAGAAGCCAAATTTTCATATGTGCAAAATCCCTGGGTTGAACTATTCAGCCGTGAAAAGTAGTGAGATCCAGAAACACGCCAAGTTAAAAGTTTATGATATTAAATACCAAATTTTTTAAATAGAGTATTATCAAAAGAACTCATAAGGATGAGGGAAAATTTTGTTATCATTATTACTAACTAAAATTTAGAGAGTTTAAGAGATCATGAAAAACTGCAAATAGCCAGTAATAATGTTGACTTGTCAGTTGTTCAGTGAATCAGTCAGCACCTGCAAATAAGCCAGGCTCAACAATTCTTATACAATTATCATACCTTCCTCCAACATCTGCTGCTCCTCAACAACACCTTGTTCGATTTTTTTTTAATTAACTAACTAGCCATACATGAAGGCCTATTATATAGTATACCTTTGTATATCGTAGGTAAGTAAAAATAAAAATATAAATTAAAATTGCTTATGGCGACGACGGGTAAGTTTTCGAAGATATTTCTTGCTTCTGAGAGGTTTTATCTATAGAGATTCTATTTTATCCTGATACCATATCATTGCGTCAGATAGAAAAAAATTTCTTACAAAAAAGTATAAAATCAAGAATTAAATTCCAATTCCGTTCGTTCACCCGTCATTGTCATTTTTTATTAAAATTGCACAAAATATCCGATAAAGATTGGATGAGAGAACGAAGTATTAATAAGCCAGTACCCACTTGGCTCATTTCTTTCATCCTGCACAAACTATAAGGATTCTGACGTTTTACTTTTTCACACCCAAGATGATGATAATTAAATCCAACTAAAAGCATTTTTTCGCCGTTCATCTCTCAATGTTAGATTGCTTTAGGGTTAGATACATGACCTGCATGTGAATGGACAGCTTATTTCTTGTTTTGTTTTTACCTTATTGTATCTGCAACATAAATAACACGCCCTTCATAAAATTTTAACTTTTCAAAACATCACAATTGCTCACATGGAATTCCTAATTGGTCGCGCTGAAGCTAATTTTATAATAACAAAGCTTAACGCGCCTGCAGGTGCCATAAACACCACTACCAGTAGCAGCAACAGCAATACTCGTATAACATGGCCTTTTACTTAATTGTCCTGTCATCGTCCTTTTGTTAAGAATTTTTTTGTATCTACCTAAAACACTCGCTGTGATAATTGTCTCTTTTTGTTGGGCTTAGCTAGGGGCTTGTAATTCCTGACACTCATTTTGCCTCAATTATTTTAGTTTTAGTTACAGCTGTTTTGGTCTATGGATGAAAGAGGGATGCTAGCAAAAAGTTTCTTTTTTCATTGGGATTTGGTTGCTAATTGATTCAAATTCATTCGAACTAGTCCTAAAATTGACATACATAAATGTGATGTGAAATTTAACCATGCGAAACCAAAAAAAAAGATACATATAGAAAAAGTGACATATATTTTCTGTGTCTACCAATAAGATACAAAAATGTATTTAACAGCAAAAAAATTATATATATACTTATACATATATGTAGGTATAGGTACATATCGTGACAAAAATGATGGTAAAATATTCTTAACAAAATTTGACACACTTGAATTTCAATAAATAATTGTTTTTTTTTCTATATTTTTTTTAAGAAACGCTGGTTAAAAATGTTGACACGCATATCGAGTACTTAGAGCCTTTCTGCTTCTTCAATGTAGAGCTATCGCAAGGACAATGGCATTTGGCTCAAACAACATTAGACAGCATTGAATTATCGAGGCATTAAACTCCACACGATTTTTTTATATCCCATTTGACAATGCTGTAAAGATCTAAGTTTAATAAGCTTATTATAATAATAGCGTTGCAATTATTGCACTTCCGATGGAGATGGAAGTAAATTTGAGAACGAGTATGAAAAGCTCAGGGTAGAGTCGTCGTCAAATTTTCCACATATTTCTTTAATTATTATATTTTCACTATTTTTTACATAGTGTAAATTGTTAAATGCATACTTAAATTTTTCTAACGAATTTTGATACAAATAAAAAACCTAATTCAGGACTAACATGGCAATTTCGGCAATTTTTAAGCCAATTTTTGTCATAATCATGTTTTATTCCAAATTGTGGACTGATATAAAAAATGGTGAGTCCGCAGCCGTTAGGATAACTTAAGACTTGCATTACTTACAACGCTAATAAACTGCCAATTCACAAACTCGCAATTCTGTCCGAAAAGATATAATCTGTATACAGGGTGTCCCACAGTCACCGCCCCAAATGAAAACCATGGATTCCTGAGGTCATTTTAAGTCGAAAAACTTAAGAGGTCATTTTCTCGTTTTCGTCCCGTTTTCTAGTTATAACGGTTTTTATTATTTTTCCATTAACTGGCTTTATCTTTGCCAAACTACGTCCGATTCGTGAGATTTTTTTTATAACCAATCGAGAATTTATTACAGTTTTAGTTTGTCCAATGACTTTTTTTCTGTGGACAACCGTTTCTCCGCAATTTTGCATCAAACCCAATTTTTTCGTTTTTTAAGTAGTTTTTTCACTTTGATATTAATTTATTCAAAAAAACACGTTAATGGGTATAAATTTTTTTCACTTATTATTAAAGCCCAGTTCATTTTCTAAAATTAATATTTTTTTTTTCTTAAAAAGAATACTAAATGTAATTAACAAAAAATAAACAAACAGAGTGAATTTAAAAAAAAAAATAATTTTTAAATACAAAATTAACTTTTTCTGAGCTATTGTGGTTAAGAAAAGGACAAATAGATAAAGTTAATTAGTAAGACCGTTAACTAATGTAAACAGTAAAGATTTGAATTATGATTTGAAGGTTGTAAATGTCTTTCTCGCGTGAACTAGTGCCCGCGTCGTGTTCTTTCACTTGATACTCCATTTTGGATTTGTTATTCAAGTTGTAGTTTTTTCTCAATTATTTGCGAACAACGGATTACACTAATCAAGAATATCTGGAAATGTTATTAATATACGCTGAAATGGGACAACTTTATCTATTTGTCCTTTTCTTAACCACAATAGCTCAGAAAAAGTTAATTTTGTATTTAAAAATTATTTTTTTTTTAATTCACTCAGTTTGTTTATTTGTTGTTAATTACATTTAGTATTCTTTTTAAGGAAAAAAAAATATTGTTTTTTAAGAAAATGAACTGGGCTTTAATAATTAACGAACAAAATTAATACTCATTAACGTGTTTTTTTTTGGAAAAAATGATATCAAAGTGAAAAAAAAACAACTTAAAAAACAAAAAAATTGGGTTTGATGCAAAATTGCGGAAAAACGGTTGCCCGCAGAAAAAAAGTTCTGAGACAAACTAAAACTGTAATAAATTCTTGATTGGTTATAAAAAAATCTTACGAATCGGACGTAGTTTGGCAAAGATAAAGCCAGTTAAGGGAAAAGAGAGCAAAAATCATAAAAACCGTTATAACTCGAAAACGGGACGAAAACGAGAAAATTACCTCTTAAGTTTTTCGACTTAAAATGACCTCAGGAATCTATGGTTTTCGTTTGGGGCGGTGACTGTGGGACACCCTGTATATTGTTCTGCCATCTTTAATCTAACGGGTGATTTTTTAAGAGCTTGAGAACTTTTTTTAAAAAAAAAACGCATAAAATTTGCAAAATCTCATCGATTCTTTATTTGAAACGTTAGATTGGTCCATGACATTTACTTTTTGAAGATAATTTCATTTAAATGTTGACCGCGGCTGCGTCTTAAGTGGTCCATTCGGAAAGTCCAATTTTGGGTAACTTTTTCGAGCATTTCGGCCGGAATAGCCCGAATTTCTTCGGAAATGTTATCTTCCAAAGCTGGAATAGTTGCTGGCTTATTTGTGTAGACTTTAGACTTGACGTAGCCCCACAAAAAATAGTCTAAAGGCGTCAAATCGCATGATCTTGGTGGCCAACTTACCGGTCCATTCCTTGAGATGAATTGTTCTCCGAAGTTTTCCCTCAAAATGGCCATAGAATCGCGAGCTGTGTGGCATGTAGCGCCATCTTGTTGAAACCACATGTCAACCAAGTTCAGTTCTTCCATTTTTGGCAACAAAAAGTTTGTTAGCATTGAACGATAGCGATCGCCATTCACCGTAACGTTGCGTCCAACAGCATCTTTGAAAAAATACGGTCCAATGATTCCACCAGCGTACAAACCACACCAAACAGTGCATTTTTCGGGATGCATGGGCAGTTCTTGAACGGCTTCTGGTTGCTCTTCACTCCAAATGCGGCAATTTTGCTTATTTACGTAGCCATTCAACCAGAAATGAGCCTCATCGCTGAACAAAATTTGTCGATAAAAAAGCGGATTTTCTGCCAACTTTTCTAGGGCCCATTCACTGAAAATTCGACGTTGTGGCAGATCGTTCGGCTTCAGTTCTTGCACGAGCTGTATTTTATACGGTTTTACACCAAGATCTTTGCGTAAAATCTTCCATGTGGTCGAATAACACAAACCCAATTGCTGCGAACGGCGACGAATCGACATTTCACGGTCTTCAGCAACACTCTCAGAAACAGACGCAATATTCTCTTCTGTACGCACTGTACGCATTCGTGTGGTTGGTTTAATGTCCAATAAAGTAAACTGAGTGCGAAACTTGGTCACAATCGCATTAATTGTTTGCTCACTTGGTCGATTATGTAGACCATAAATCAGACGTAAAGCGCGAAACACATTTCGAACCGAACACTGATTTTGGTAATAAAATTCAATGATTTGCAAGCGTTGCTCGTTAGTAAGTCTATTCATGATGAAATGTCAAAGCATACTGAGCATCTTTCTCTTTGACACCATGTCTGAAATCCCGCGTGATCTGTCAAATACTAATGCATGAAAATCCTAACCTCAAAAAAATCACCCGTTATTTATTGTAATAGTCAAATAACGAAAAGAAAGAAAATGTCACAATACCAGAATGATGGTAACATAAATCGTCTGTTGTCCTTAATTGCACAATTTTGTTGGTATATTTATGAGTTGTAGACTTAAACGATAGACAACTGCAATTTGTGCAATTTTTTTATTCAGTCATATTTTAAGTAATTTTTTTTCTAAATGTTGTCATAAGACAGAATTATGAATTTACTCAAATGTATTTTATTTGTCGTTCCTCTTAATTTTACCTTCAAATTCAATAAACATGAAAAAGTTTATTAAATTCCTACACCACATCAAGTACAGGGTGCGTTTTATTTTTCAGGTTGATTATATTTTCTTACCATCTTTGTGTGAAAGAAATTCACCAATTAATTGTGTAACATCAAATGAAGAAAAAACGTGTCAAAATTATTTAAACATTTTATTTTAATAAATTGTTTAATTATACTCGTATCTACGCTGATAAAATCACGTAACTTTTTTGATGTTAATCATTTGCCAAGCTATCACGATTTTCTGAATCCAATTTCTTCTTACGCTGCACATCAACAAACCAACCACCACTTCCATGCTCAAGAACAACATTATAAACCAAATTCCTTAAATTATTACAGAAGTCTGCGAAATTGTTATACAAAATGTGGTAAAAAAAACTCACTTTGCACCACGACCAAAGACACAACTTCACCGACTTTATATTCCATTCATAATGTTACAGACCATATAATCATTAACCAATAAAATATAAATTATAAAATTGTATTTAATTTAAAAATTATTGAAAAAAAGACATCGACCTGGAACGCACCCTGCAGAAGAATAAGCACTATTTTTTATTTGACTTGTTGAGAATCAAAATAGCTTTTAGCGGCTTTTAGTTGACAAAATAGACAACAGCAATTAGATTCCTCAGCAGACCAGTGCAATAAATATTTCAACTGAATCTAGTGTAGATAGTATATAAATAAACATAAGTTTATCTATGGACATTTTTGAACTTAAAACATTTCGACGCACGGTCTTGTGGCGCAATGGATAACGCGTCTGACTACGGATCAGAAGATTCCAGGTTCGACTCCTGGCAAGATCGAATGAAGTTTTTTGTAACTGTAAGCTACCAATTATTTTGAACACAGTTAATTTTAAATTTAATTTTATGTAAAATAAAATTAATTTAAAAAACAAAAATTTCAATTTAAGAATCAAATTTTTAACTTGCTATACATACATATATAGCTGTGTTTTTTTGGAAAAGTTATCCGTAGTATAGTAGGATTTTATATAAAAACAAACACAATATCTGCAGTAGGATCACTGACGATACTCGAATAAACTCAGCAGGATTTCACTTCTCCTTTTATCGGCAGTGATCCTACTGCGGATGTTGTATTTGTTTTTCATATAAAATCCTACTGTACTACGGATAACTTTTCCAAAAAAACACGGCTTATATTAGGGTGGAGTGATAATGTATGAAAAAAATGTTGTTTAATTTTTTTTAATAAAATAGCAATACAAAGTTGCCTTTTAATGAGTAAATTCAGCATACAAAAGATTGTTTACTTGTCTTGATGTTATGAGGTGCCCCAACCCAATTGAAAATTAGAAAAATACTAAATTTTTAAAAACATTGATCAAATTTTGAATGATAGCATTTTTCTAGATCTCCTGTCCTATATAAAACAAACTACATTGTGATACGTTAAATAAAAGTCTGGTTACTGGTATTAACGTTTTTAATCAAGAAAAATTAAAAAAATGTATAATATCAAGGAATGAAAAAAATCAAAAATAAGTAGATTATTTGGTATTAAATTGTTTTTTTTTTTCAAAATTAGGCATTTGCTGTCGTGAAAAGCTGGTGGTCCCTATTAGCCGAGTGGTGCACATTACCCGACTGTCTATGTTGCCATTCCGATGATAGAAAACACGAAAGAAGTGTGTCCAGCAATTTCGTCTGTCTGTCTGTATGTCTGTACCTCGAACTACACTAAACGACTTAAGGTATTTTCTTCAAACTTGGTACTTAAGGGTCCTTGGTGATTTCCTAGAGGAGAAATTGAAATTTTTATTTTAGCTCCAAGACTAACTATATGGGGGTTAACATATAGCCGTAATGCAAAATCTTATTTATCTCAAAAACGGATCTAACGTGGACTACATTTGGGTTCAAAAAAATTGAGAACAAAATATAACGGTTTTTTAGTATCGACTTTCTCATTAACGATTCCAACGATATCAACCAACATTTTTATTCAGGATCTCCTTTAAATTTAAAATAAAATTTTGAAAAAAAAAGCATTTTTTTTTTTTGAAAAATCAATATCTTCAAAACGTGTAAGCGATCATTTTTTGGAAATTATTTCCTAAAATCTATATTATTAAACGCTTAAAATCAGTATCCCAAATTTTTTTCTTGAAAAATTTTAAAGAAATTGTTATAACGAAAATTAATTCAATAATAAAACGATTTTTCAATTTGCATTTGAACATTTGTTGCTCATTAAATCTATGTCTTATATTTATACGTAAGCAATTTTTAAATTCCAAAGTAACATTTTACATAAGAGCAAGTACGTGCGATCCAGTCGTGCATTTTATTTTTGAAACGTTGCCATAAAGTTCTTGACAGCTCGGATGCTCGCGACTTAGCAAAGCCACGTGAAAAATTCAATATTTCACCCTGATAATGTTATTTATATAGGTATTTCAAACTTGTGTATGCTTGACCTGCGATTTAATATAGCCCCAAAGATAGAAGTCTGGAGCGCTTAGTCGCACAATTTCGTTGGCCAGTTCATGATGCTGCGCGCTTTGCGCGATAACCAAGTCCTAAAATCTCTCGTGAAGAATGTCCGTCCCTTAAGAGCTACATCTACATGTCGTTGGTATCCATGTCAGATGAAAATTGTACTTAGCTTTAAAGGTATGCATTTGCCTGTTGGTATTTCGTATAGATTGATATAGTCTCATATTCCACACCTGGTGCCGTCAGTACAGATGTTTGGCCAAATGCATGCACCAATTTTATAATTTGCAAATGTTGTTTGAAGCTATAGCCATCCATGAGGGCTTTCTACAAAAAATATGATAAATCTTGCTTTAACAACATGACTATAATAAGCTTACGAATTTCGAGTCTAATATGGAAGAAAGCTTACTACCTATCCAGAGCAATGTCGTTTCTGTCTAGACTGTTGGTGCAGGATGACGGTCGAGAATATCCTCTGCCCCAACAAGGTTGTCGAATGTCTCACCAATACTTTTATGGTCAAAGAAAAGTGTAAAAAATTCGATTCAAAACAATCTTATAAATGTCCGTCAAGTCGTCATTCGAAATCACCAACGATATTTAAAATATTTAAATAATCAGAAGAGCAAAGTGTGATGTCAGTAGGGTTTTTGGGAATTAGAGAAGGAAGGGAAGGGTAAGACGATCAATGAGGGCCAGACCAGAGATAGTTATTATAGTAGTAAGAGACGTTTATAGAATCTGCTATAAACTGAGACAACGATACCAGCACCGAGACGAAACGAAGAATAACTCTTAGCAATCACATCTTCTTTGGGCTATGATGGAAAGTGAGAGTTTGAGCAGGGCACTGGAGTCTCTTAGATAGAATCCGAAAATGAGCTCAAAAACTGAAAGGTGATAGAACTGTGTATAACGCAAGCATTTGCATCTCTCGATCAGCGCCGCAGTATCTCATGTTTCTCATTTTACGCCATTTGTATGGCCAGTGTTTTTTTGCAATGTCCACTTGCATTCGTTCCCTTAAACAATTCAACCGGAATACACGCACTTAAGGGAATGCATATCAGCTAACACTACAATCCAACTTCGAATCTACTATTTCGTTCCGAGTTTCTTTCCATAGCCACACTACCTACACGAATGTGCAACGATTTACAGAGCTCATTATTCCCCGCTCCCATTGCGCAATTCACACAATGGAAACCATAATGCATAGGTAGCTCCATTTAAATCCACGCTCATTTTTAGGAACGCTTGTACAGTGCTTACGAATTTTTAGAGAAGTCAACAAAATAAATATTCAGGTGCCATCGAACCTCAACCAACTTAGTGTAAAAACTGAAGATGGAGCTGGGTCGAAGAAGCTAGTTTGGTTGGGCCCTGGTTCTAGTTTGAAAACTATACTATTTCTAGTTTTGTTCAACTTTGAAATATCAGCTTAACTCCAACTATTTCTATGGGGGTTTATTTTACAAGTACTATCAAATCACCAACAGACTTACATAACTCTCGTTTTGACAACGATGAAATGTCGTTTAAGTTTCACAAAAAACCGCTTAACTCGAGTTAAGTTATTTTTCATGTTCATTTACTTTCTTTTGTGTGAAAGGTCTTTTAATTTAGAAAAGCAACTTAAGTCGATAAATATCATGTATTTGAACTACATATCAAACTACAACTACAGGGTATCCAAGACCCCGCTAATGCACTCAAAATAAAATATAAGCATTTCTCCATATAACATTTTACGTTAAGAAATTAAATGACTTTCATCAAAAACAGCCTTTAATTTAATGAGGAAATTTTTCAAACAGGGATAACATGGAGACAATGATTAAACAAAAACAAAATAACCGTTGTTTTAAATCGGCTTAAACTCTTGTTGCTTGTGACCACAGATAGAGACAAGCTAAAATGTTCGTGGATTATTAAACTCGCTCCGATATGTTTCACTATCATTAACAACCTAAATGAAATTTTTCGTAATTTAAAAAAAAAACAATCCGATGATAAAATAAAGAGATATTAATCAGTAATTGATTCTGAAAGCACCAATTCATTAAAAAAAAAAGAAAAAAATAAAAATATTACCACATCCGTAGCCAAACTCTTTTGACATAAAGAGTGACCATTAAAAAACACTCTCAATAAATCGCCTTTTGATATTAATATCATAGAAAAAAATACAACTCAACCGCCGACGACAATTGCATTTATGTATGTGCAGACTCAACCCAGCCCATCATCATCAATATAATTAAGGGATCACTCACTAAACCAATACTTCCCGGTTCATTGGCTTCAATCAATATTATACCCGTTCATGTTTAAACACAATTCAACCTCAGAACTGCAAATAATTGAAGACTCAGTGGCCCTCTCCTCCGCCCAAGAATTATATCCCAGCACTTTGTATACTATTGCTGGTAGGTATATGGCATTGACCCTTCCCCAACTGAAGCACACCCGCATTTCCAAAGACACACGGAACATAGGTTGTCCGATTGAAATAAGCTGTCTGCCGGTATACAAAACCAGCATGCATTATAAAAGTGGAACCCTCCTAAAACCTAAACATAGTGTCACCTCGAATAAATGCAATCGACACAACACTGTCCCTGATTTCCTCGTCACATTATGAAAATCTATGAAAATCCCACCAAAAAAAGGAAAGTCACGTTCGATTCCCAGCGATGGCGGGGGTCAGACCTATAAACTTATAAGGTACATTCTCTACAATTCTATACCCATACAACCTATAGCCATGCCATTGACATTGGAATTGTCAATCACTTCCGCTGTTGTTATTATGCAAGCTTGAAAAACGAAATTTTCTAACTTATGCCAGATGGCTGCAACAATCCTTCTTATCCAATTCGTGCATTTTAATGGGATTAGAGGTAGTCAATAAGTTGAGGAGGAAAATATGTGTTTGTCCAGAGGTCAAAGAACCCCAAATTAATTACAATTCGCCAAGTTCTTGAAAATTTCAAAAAAAAAAGAAGAATTATTCTTCGCCTCGAGGAGTGATTTTTTTTTCGAATTTATTTCAACTCGATTTGCGTTCAATTTTCGTTGAGCTACCGGCACGAACATTGACCAGGTGCGAACAAGTGGATCGTACTGGTGATATCGGAGGCAAAATCAAGCGAACTCTGAAAACATTCGTGCGGGTTCAGAAGAGATCGCACAAACGTGCGCCTTATTTCCAAGAGATGCCATTCGGTTCAGTGCTAACACATCTATTGTTTTCTTATGGAAATTGGAAATGATTGACTCTGGTTATGCTGAGGAATTATTTGACGATGCTAGAAAAACTTTTAAAAATTAGGAATCATAATTAATTATTTTATTAATACGCATATTTTTATTTCAAGATACTGGAGATTGGACATGCCAATAGCCGAGTCTCCACTTTAATACAAAGATAGAATTTTAACTTATATTAGTATGTTTATGTGTACATATAAGCAAATACGGACCTTTAAGTCGGTGGAAAGATGCTTTGGTTTCAAATGAAATCAATTGAAAAATTTCAAAAATTTTGGGTTTAGTTAAATAAAGACAAAATTCAATATAATGAAAGTGGGCGTGGTGATTTACAGCATTGGAAAAAACTATTTTGAACCCCCTAATGTCGGAAATAAAGCAAGACTAAAATTTAAAATTTAATGTTCAAAATGCTCAAAAAAAAATTGATTTAAATTTATCGACTGATGTTTTCCTACCAGCAACACATTTAAACATTACAGTACAACACTGATATTTGAAACTCAAAAAATTTATGAAATTACTTTCTTGTATTCGAGTTTTTTCTAATATGCAAACATCGAATAAAAGAACCAAAATACAATACTAAGGAACAACTAAATGCAAGATCTTGCAATATTCACAAAGTATACCGGAACTTTCAATATTGCCACTGAATTTCTATTGAAAATTTAGAAGGAATCGCTTAAAGTGAAAACAGTTTCATTTATAGGTTCCAACTAAAATATCAAATTTAAGAAAAAGTTACCGTATTTTTGGTAACATTTCTTGAGCCAACTGACCTTCTTTAAAGCTCAGAGATTATTTCTTTAGCAGCACTACACGAATGTGGAATGTTTTTATGAATCAAGATTACCTTACCAATGCGATGTTCCTTTTAAATCCTATTCTACTTTCCTAACTCTCATGCATTAACGAGTGTTCATAATTCCTTTAGTGCACGCAAAATAAAAACAAAATGCAAAAACGGGCCCATGAAAAAAGGTTGTTAGAGCTTAAAAACAGGAAGCCAAATAATTTCTCAAGCTAGTATTAATTTGCTTACGCAAGAATAAAAATTATAAATTGTTTTAGCTGTTTTTTTTTCTTTAAATACAAAATTTTGCATTAAATTAAATTAAATTAAATTAAATTAAATTAAATTAAATAAATTAAAATTATATTTTGCATTAAAAATTTTAAAAACGTTTTATGACAAATTTTGAAACGCCAACTTAATTTTTTTATAAATATTCGAATAAAAATTAAATTTCACAAAAAATATTGATCAGTTTTTGAGATATCGAATTTTCAAAAATTCAAAAAAATATTTTTGTTTTAAGTTTTGAAATGCAATGTTTCCTAAACTTTTTAGAAGTTCAAAATTTCACTAAAATTCGATATGCCGGTAATTAGAAATTGGAAGAAATGGTTCTACGATAAACAGTTAGTAATATCTTAATTAATTTTTTTTATAGAATTATAGATTGTGAAATTGAAAGAAAGAAAATTATCAAAATTCTAGGAATCGTTTTCGATAAAAATAAAATTTTCCAAAACTATTTTTTAACATCTGTGTGGTGGGTACCGTTATTTTAAATAAAATACATTTTTTTGTCTCACATAATGCAGACTGTATTGTAAAACTTTTGATCGCCAAGCTTTAAAAACTTGAGCATGGGGTTTTGTAAAAATTTAGTTTAAAAAATAATAATATGTACTTTTAAAGAGCCTTAGCATATGCCTTAAAATGATCAAAAATTGTTTTTGACAATTTTCTTTTCAGGCATTACCCAGCTTTAAGTAAATGAAATAAATGAAATTTTGTGCATTTTTTTTACAAAATCTCTTAAGCAGATTTTGTGAAAAACAAAATCCTATAAAATTTCAAAAACAAAAATCGTATGACAGGTTGGGTTATTTTTGGTCTTGAAAAAGAAAAAAACCTGTGGTAGGAAAAATTTTAAAATGTTTTCTACAAAGCTTAAGGGATTTTCCTTAAGTAGTTGAACAGACAGACAGACAGAATTGCGAGGCCCACTTTCATATCATCGTATCAAAAAATTTGTTACGAATGCATAAATTTCCATACAGTACCTAAATGTCGCATGTAAAAAATGTAAGCTTCTGAACATTTTGCTATAATAAAATGTTTTTCTAAATTCTTTTAAAAGTTCGTCTTTCCCAGTCGTGCAATAAATTTTATTAAAAACTCAGCATTTCTTAAATCATCGATCGCTTTCTTTGAGTTTTGAGATCAAGCGGTTTCTTAACACATAAAGAGTTCATTTATCTAAAATTATAATTACAAATGCTAAAAAATAGCTTGCGAAAATCTTATTGTTCTCGAAAACAGCTTCAAGAATTTCAATAAATTATTTTGTCTGGCTCAGAATATTGGCGTGCACTAAAATTCAATATGAAACAATTTCAACTTAAAATTGTATATATATGTAAAGGGTGGTTAAATTTTAAGGGCCGATGTTGATTTTGAATAAAACACAAATTATTTAGGAAATTACTGTCACGATTTTTCCGATTGTACGCACATTTGGACGATTAAATTGACCGAAAAAATCACGAAGTGCACGATATGCATTTTGATTTGAACGCCCATTTTCATAATAAGCCTGGATAACTTTAACGCGTTGCTCGATTGTGTATCTTTCCATGGATCAAATTGAGTTAGTCTGAAATTGAGAAATGTCAAATGAAATGCAGAAGAAAACTTGACGTTTAGGTGTGATTCACATTCAATATCGGCCCTTAAAATTGGCTTAGCTGATTTGAATCAGGTTTTTGTATTAAGAATCTTTATAAAAAATGTAATAACGTTGCTTAAATTTTTTTACAGGATCAAAAAAAAAATTTAAATATCAAAAGGTGGACAATTTTTGCTTTGGAATTAAATTTGAACTTATTTTAATAGAAAATATTTAAATTTAGAGTTGGTGTATTAAAATTTTTTGGTATAAAATGTTTGAAAAATGTTTTGTATAATAAAATGTTTTTTTAAAAATAATTGTAGGCACCGAGTAGAGCATTTAATTATTTTAATAAGTTTATCAGGTATGTATATTAAAATCCATTTAATTTCTATTCAAAGCCCCATTTAGACAATAATTTCAATTGAGCTATTTGTTAAGCCATCAGTTATACTGATGTCTAACTAAAAAAAAAATTCGTTTAACTGCAACTGAAACTGATGGAAATCCTATTAATTGTCAGTTTAATTATCAGTTAAACTTATTTCTTAATACGTTACAGTTCAGTTGTCGTTCCAATTGTAGCCGATTTTCATAAATTAAAAGTTTAATACCTGATATTTCAAATATACGAGAACTTGATTTATTATAATCTATAAATACTTTAATTTTTGACATACAAGTTTCAGGTTTAATTGCACTTAGACTTCCTACCGATATTGCAATAAGAAATGTATGGCTTTGGTAAATCTTCCCACTTGCTAATCTGAGGGATGCACTTAGTCTTTCGTGAGGTCATATTATAGCTTCTCTCGTATTGGTGTCTTATTTTTGATAACTGGCACGACAAGTTGCAATTGCTCCAAATAAACGCTATCACGCATACGTAAAAGGTTTGACAATTCACCATGTATAAACCTCAATTTTCTGATTAATGCGATATATGGTTCGTCTTTTTAAATACCAAAACCTTGCTCTGTTTTTTTACTGTTTTGCTTTTTTGGTGATGAATTAAACTGCAAAACAATAGCCACTGCAATATTTAACTATTATCGTCCATTATGCAGTGTATGTACTTATTCTATATTTCGTCTGTTCATGAGTTAAATAAAAGCTCAACTGAATATCGGACTGATGTCTAAATGCACTGCTTAGGGATCAGTTCAACTGAAAGCTTAACTGATAGCTCAATTCAAACTAAAATGATCGTCGAAATGGAGTTTAAGTATTAAACATTTCATAACGGGTCATTTTTTTGAGGTTAGGATTTTCATGCATTAGTATTTGACAGATCACGCGGGATTTCAGACATGGTGTCAAAGAGAAAGATGCTCAGTATGCTTTGACATTTCATCATGAATAGACTTACTAACGAGCAACGCTTGCAAATCATTGAATTTTATTACCAAAATCAGTGTTCGGTTCGAAATGTGTTTCGCGCTTTACGTCCGATTTATGGTCTACATAATCGACCAAGTGAGCAAACAATTAATGCGATTGTGACCAAGTTTCGCACTCAGTTTACTTTATTGGACATTAAACCAACCACACGAATGCGTACAGTGCGTACAGAAGAGAATATTGCGTCTGTTTCTGAGAGTGTTGCTGAAGACCGTGAAATGTCGATTCGTCGCCGTTCGCAGCAATTGGGTTTGTGTTATTCGACCACATGGAAGATTTTACGCAAAGATCTTGGTGTAAAACCGTATAAAATACAGCTCGTGCAAGAACTGAAGCCGAACGATCTGCCACAACGTCGAATTTTCAGTGAATGGGCCCTAGAAAAGTTGGCAGAAAATCCGCTTTTTTATCGACAAATTTTGTTCAGCGATGAGGCTCATTTCTGGTTGAATGGCTACGTAAATAAGCAAAATTGCCGCATTTGGAGTGAAGAGCAACCAGAAGCCGTTCAAGAACTGCCCATGCATCCCGAAAAATGCACTGTTTGGTGTGGTTTGTACGCTGGTGGAATCATTGGACCGTATTTTTTCAAAGATGCTGTTGGACGCAACGTTACGGTGAATGGCGATCGCTATCGTTCAATGCTAACAAACTTTTTGTTGCCAAAAATGGAAGAACTGAACTTAGTTGACATGTGGTTTCAACAAGATGGCGCTACATGCCACACAGCTCGCGATTCTATGGCCATTTTGAGGGAAAACTTCGGAGAACAATTCATCTCAAGGAATGGACCGGTAAGTTGGCCACCAAGATCATGCGATTTGACGCCTTTAGACTATTTTTTGTGGGGCTACGTCAAGTCTAAAGTCTACACAAATAAGCCAGCAACTATTCCAGCTTTGGAAGACAACATTTCCGAAGAAATTCGGGCTATTCCGGCCGAAATGCTCGAAAAAGTTACCCAAAATTGGACTTTCCGAATGGACCACCTAAGACGCAGCCGCGGTCAACATTTAAATGAAATTATCTTCAAAAAGTAAATGACATGGATGAATCGATGAGATTTTGCAAATTTTATGCGTTTTTTTTTTAAAAAAAGTTCTCAAGCTCTTAAAAAATCACCCGTTATAAATTATATTTCCCTTTTTGTCCATAAAATAAGTAACACGTTAACAATTTTTTAAACTCACTTGACAAGTGGCAACACTGTTCACAAATGCCCAGTCGCAGTCATACCCGAAACCCGACCAATCTTCAGATGGCCACTGCGATTCTTGGAATATGAAAAAGAAGTTATAATACTCTTGTGCTATCTTAAAATCATGATCAGTTCATTACTTTCGGTCGGCGCGCGGCGGGCGTGCGGCAGCGAAGACATTGAAGGCTTGAGGCAAGGTTTTTATTACTGTATAGAGCGAGAGAGACTTGATAATATTGTTACAATTGGCAATCCGAATCCCAATCCGATTGTGTCAGTGTCGGCTTGTTTCAATGACCTTTAAGGCACATAGATAGGTTTCTTTCAATTAGCTCATCTCACTTCTCGTTCATGTTTAATTTATGCAGTGCAAATAATAGACTCGTTCAATTGCCATGAGAGTCATTATTATGGTCATTTTATAAATATAGTATTATTGAATTAATGTGCTGCTCATATAATACGTAGTATACACTGACCACGGATTGGATGCGTACGTAAACCATCACAATAATGATGGCAGCAAAAAAAGATCTCTGGGAAAAGATTGATGCCTCTGCGATGCAATGTGTATCTATCTATATAAGTATAATGAAGAAGTACTGCGTTTAGCTTCATGCTGGGATTTGAATTGATTTCAATTGCACATAAGTATTTATTTGAATGAAACAAAAAAAAACAGAGTAATTAAGGTCTTTGAGATAAATGGGAAATATGGCACAAAGGGGAATGGAACCTAGAAGATATTGTAATGTTTTAAACTTAAGACGTTGAACGACGAAGACGTTCTAATGCATATTTCTTCTTGTGAAGAACTCGGGATTAAACAGAAAAACCTCACATGACTGCAAAAAAACAATAAAGTTCCCTTCCTGTTGTTCGCGGTCATTTTTTTTGGGCCATTCTATAGCCTACAGGAAAAAGCTGTAGCCCCAACTGCTGAGAACGAAAGCGTGGAGAAAAATTCATAATTCTTATAATCGATGGAGTTGTCGGATTTTTGCACTTATAGGTTACATTGAAGTCGACCTTTTTATAAGGTTAGTGGAGTGACTCACTGACAGTTCAATGAGAGTTTTGGTTAAAATTTTGGGTGGCCGTGGCGCGATGGATGTGTGCTCGCCTGTGAACCTCATGATCACAGGTTCGATCCCTGCCGTCGTCTATGTCGTTTTAATTCCATTAAAAACCTTCTAAAATTGTCATCAATGGGTTGCTGGTTTACTCATTGCATGTTGTTCAGGCATAACACTAACAACATGTAATTGGAGTTAAACTAGTATGCCCAACAAGGATGAACACGAATAAAATAATGTGAATTATAAGCGACATAGAAATAAGACACGGCATTCTCCGCTTTAGTTCAGCCGCCATCCCTGGAGATAAAATATCTGAGACAACAACCTTCAGTCTCAGAACATCGTGCCACACATCTTTCCTATCCTTCTTTCTCTTCCGTAACTTCACGCCCGCGCTGTGTTGAAACATTTAAAGGGTAATCATAATCCCTTGAGCGCGGGTAGATTATAAAAAAAAAAAAAAAAAAAAATCGTTAGAGCCGTTAATGAGAAAGTCTAAAATCAAAAAAAAAAAAAAAAACGGTCCTATGACAGGTACCATTAATAACATATTGTACCAATTTTTTTTTTTAACAAAATATAGTTAAGTCCATAATATCACACTTAATTTTGTTCATCAAAATCGTTAGAGCAGTTTTCGAGATAAACAAGATTTTGCAATACAGGTGTATGGGGGGTACCGTTAGTTTTGGAGCTAAAAAAATTGCAATTTCTCCTCTAGGGAATCACCAAAGACCCTTAACTACCGGGATTGAAGAACATAGGTCTAGTGGTTTAGGCTGTAAGGAGAGGTACAGACATACAGACACGCTGAAACATGTTTTTTTGTGTACGAAATTTTTCTTAAATTTTTTTATAAAAAAAACTTAATAATCAAATAGTTAGTATTCAATAAAATACATTTTACAATGTAATTTAAAAATTTATTCGTGCATCCGTTTTCAAAATATTGAATTTTCAAAAAAAATTTCTATAATTTTTTTTTTAAATTCAAAAACTATTTTTTCGAAAATAAACTTAGATTTAATTTTTTTCACATGAATAGGAGCTTCTGCATACAAATTTTCTGCATAATCATCGTAATGTCAAGTTTGATCAAAATATCGAGTTCGATTTTTTTTTCAAATGCAGAACTTGCACTATACTCGTAGTACCTATATCGCAAGTAAAGTACATAATGGATGTTATTACAAAAAAGAAATAATTTTGGCTAAAAAACTTCCTAAAGTAGATTGAGGTAAAATAAGAATGGCGTGTGATTTATTAAGAAAATATTAATTTATGTAAGAACAATACTTTTATATCCCTATAACATTTTCTTATAAATGTTTAGAATTTAAAAAAAAATTTAAGAAATAATTTTGATAGATACTCCAATCTTAAAATTTTTACTTGCGACTTATACATATGTACTATAAGGTAAGTTATGCATTCGTAAAAAAAATCGAACTCTAGATTTTGATCAAAGTTGACATTACACTGAACCAAAAAGTGTAGTCATATTGAGAATTTTGTGAGTTGAATTGACAATAAAATTGTCAATTTTGAGCCAATCACCAGTGTAGTAAATATGATAATTTCAGATTGTCAATTTCATAAATTATAAATTTGTTACTCATATTGACAACTACGACTTTTATATGGAAAATCACTTTTGTGGTATTGATACTCGTAACTAAATTATCAATTTCAACCAAAGCAGTTGTCAAATTGACAGTTACTATTTGCTATTTGATTACTGCATTTGCTAATTTGAAAACAATGGTTGTTAATTTGATTACAGAAGTTGTCAAATTGAACACTTCGATTGTAAATTTTATCACAGAAGTTGTCAAAGTGTAGACGACTGTTGTCAATTTGAAAACAGAAATTGTCAAATTGATCTCAGCATTGTCAAACTGAAAATTGCAATTATTAATTTAAATACTGCAGTTGTTGATAAGATAACTTCGATTCTCAAATTCAAAATTAAAATTGAAAATCTAAAATTGTCATATTTACTATCCAGTTGTAAATTTTAACTTAAATTTTTGAAAATTTACGTCATATTGACTATTTTTTCACCATTTTAACAATTTTTAGTTTACTATCAATGGTTGTCGATATGACAACGGTTATTTTTTTCAGTGTACAATGATAGCGAAGACGTGGGTCTCACAATTCTGTCTGTCTATCTGTTGGTATCGTTTTTAAATTCCCCCCCCCCCCACACACATTTTTTTCAAGACCAAAAATAACCTATCATACGTTTTTTTTTTTTTGGAATTGTATAAATATATTTTATTTTCTCAAAAACTGTCCGAAAGATTAAAAAAAAAACAACAAAAAAATTCATTTAGTTAAAGCTAGTAAATGGTTGAAAAAAAAAATTCCAAAAAATGGTAATTTTTGAGACCCTTTTGAACCATTTTTTTTTTGTTTTTGATTTTGTCAAAAACGGTACAATCGATTTTGATCATTTTTATTTTAATGCAAAAGCTCCCCAAAAGCTTGAATATGATTGTGTATTCAAATTTTCAAACAAATTTTTTTTTTTGGATTTATAAAAAAATATATTTTTTTTTTTCAAAGCTCAATATTTCGAAAACCCCATTGATAGATAAAAGTTTCTTAATATGTTTTACAAGATCTAAGAAAAAAAATATTATCTTACCTAAAAATAAAGGTACCCAAAATGCAAATGTTAAAAATGGTTTTCAAAATTCGTAATTTTCTTGAAAACGGCTCTGAAAATTTTGATAAAAGTTTTGTTCTTTCGATGGTGAAAAAGGGTAAATTGGTAAGGTGTCCGACTACTTGCGTGGCTGGAGACTTTTAAGGTTTTACTGGTTTATGACGGGAGTTAACTGGTAAGGTCTTCCGGCTACTTGCGTGGCTGGAGACTTTCAAGGTTATATAAAGGTTTAAAAAGGGTAAGTTTTCGGTTGCTTGCGTAACTGGAGATCTTATGTGCAGTAGCAAATAATAGTGAGACCGTCGTCCCAGTTCTTAGAAGAAAGACTAGGAGTGTCTTTCGAGTTTGCCGTAAGGTTAGCAAAAGACTAGGAGCATCTTTCCTAGTTCGTCGCATGGCGAATGAAGACCAAAAGGAAGCATACTAAGTTGTTGGTTACTACCCCGGCCGACTTCTTGGTGTGTATATCCTAAGGGTTGACATGCCCAGAGTTTTGCAGGAACTCATCTGGAAGTGACCCCGGTTGCGAAGCTCCACCGAAAGCTATATTCTGGTACCATGGGAGATAGTGCCCATTTGAGTTTGAGGGTTGAGTTTTACCCTCTGCTCAAACTATATCTATGTGGTAGGCCCATTAGTGGAAGCATCATGGTGGCTTGGTTTATTCCGAATGCGGAGACACATGGTTTTCAAGATTCTTTACTTGAATTCAAGAGGTGCTAGATAGACCTCGCCTCCAAAGTAAGAGGTGTGCATATGCTGCAACATATCACAACTTTGGGACCGAGATATCTTGCTATGTTGGGGTTAATGGTCGGGACCCAATCTGACTCCAATGGAGGTAGGCCTCCCGTGGCATTGAGCCATAATAGGCAGGTGCTCACGTTAAATCAAAAGGCGATTCTGTCCCTATCTACCACCCATACTGTACTGTATACCCAGATCTTCTGATCTTTTTATTTAAGAAAAAAAAAAATTGAAAACCTAATTTTTCAAAAATCACATGCCTGACTTTTAAGAAAAACATTGGCAATTAACATGTTTTTAATACATTTAAAATATTTTTTCTTGAAATAGCGGTACATACAAATAGTTAAGAAATGGTTTTCTTATTTCCTCGAAAATGAAACCTAGAATTTTGATAAAAATGTTTTGTTTCGCTTAATTTTTACAATCCATAATTTAATAAGCAAAATTTTTAAATTAAGACGTTACTGACAGAATCTACTATGAAATTCTCAATATCGGCATAATGGATTTTGATGATTTTTTTTATACAAAAACTTCTAAAAAAGTTTAAACACATTTCATAACAAAACTTAAAAAAAATATTTGTTGGTCTTATACAAAAATTGGTTTCAAAATTCGATATCTTAAAAATGCTTAAATTATTGTACAGTGGTTCCTTAAAAATATTTTAAAAATTTTATATGTAACATCTTATTAAAAAAAAAGTTAAAACGATTTAAAATGTTTGCCGTTGCATACATTCATATTTGCTTTAGAAATCGCATGGCATTCTGCCTACTTAAGGACTTGGTTTAGCCATTTAAGAAATCACATTTCTACCTTAAAAATATATACATATAACTATTAAAGCACATAAGTTGCATTTTAGAGGTAAAAAGGTTTTGAGCCATGTGACAAAACCGGATTTTTTTTCGACTAATGTTTAAAGTGATAAAAGATATTAATTTATTATATTACTAAGAAAACCTGAACGACTTTGAAAATACATAATGTATAAACCTTATTTTTCTCATAAAACTTTTGTCAGAACTTATTGAATTTGACATTGGGCGTTTTTGTTTCACTAACCCAACTAATTTTGTGGTTTATTTATTTTTATTTTTTTTTTTTGTACTTTTATTATTTTAGATTTAATTAAAAAAGTGTGTTGAAAAGTTAACCTATGCATTTATGGTACCATAAACTCAAATTTTAGTATCAAAAACGAAAACTGGAATTTAATGTTTGTAACAAAAAAAAAATTAAATGTCACTTTTATTTTAATTAAATAAAATCCAACCACATTAGCACTCGGAATCTCAAACAAAGTGTCGTTTACTCAAATAACCAAATGAAAAATTAACAATATTAAGAAAACTACAACAAAAAATACATAAAATTTTTTATGAGTTCCTAACAATGCTTTTAAATTAACATCTATACCTACTAATTGTCACTGATTCTTTGAAAGCATGTAGATCACATTTTCTAACTAACTAACTAAAAAAATACATACAAACTCGAATTTACTTATTCAGCTCAATTCCCCCTCGAGCCGCTGCCTATTCCAACCATACACCATAACTACCATAAAAGTAAAATACAACTTTTCCGACAAATGAAAACAACAAAAACAAAAACCAAAATTACATTCCCGTTGGTTTAAGTGCGTTTTCCATGTTTTTAATTTTTTATTCCTCTTGGAACATTTATTTGATGGCAAAATTAGTTTTACGATCTTCCTGTGTGGTGTTGATGTTTTATGTGCATTTTGTTAGATTTTTTTTATATCACTTTCCATTGCCATTGAATCACACGTTTGAATCCGAAAACTCCCCTCTATATTTGGGAAAAAAAAGGAATAAAAAAATTGTATCCAAAGCTATAAAAATGGCCGAGAACACATTAAAAGTGGGCGCACTGTTTTTTGTTTGTAATTTTTTTTTTCTTTTTGTATTTTTAAAGACCTTCATCTTCATCGAATGTTAATGAAGACGCACAACCACCACCAACATAACCAAAAGGGGGAAGCCGGAGCGCCTCACAAATTAGGCCATAATTTCTTTCACCCCATTACCACCCATCATTATCGAAAATGAGTAGAAACTAGAAATCGAATCAATATGGGAAAAAGGATGAATTTTTTGTTTCTCCTTCAATTTGTCTTAGAGACAAAGGAGCAAAAACCAAAATAACTTCAGCAAGCCATTAGGGTTGCCATGTCTTCGAATCGGATATTTGAAAGTCCTGGAACCCAAAATGACAATTGTCATCCATTTTGTGGTTCCGAAAGTAAATTTTAATGGAACACATTTTTTAATAAAATTTCGATCAAATTTATATTTCAAGATATTTTTTGGATCCTACCACTATGAATGGCGGTCAGCCATCAGACGAATAGGGGGAACAACATGTAGCATACGAAAACATGCACGTGTCGTAAGTATTCGGGACTGGTGGAAGTGTGATCATAGCCTCTCCGCGGCGGCCGCTAGAAACAAGCCTTTTAAAAAAGGTTTGGCTAGTATGATCAGGCTGGTTTCTCAGGTTGGCGACAGGTTAATTCCCTGTCCCGTAAAACTAAAAGAATTACGAGACCGACAACAAGCCTCGGAAACGGACTGATCTCACGACGACAACCCACGCAAAGAAAAAGGAAAAACGATTTACGAATTTTTTTATGGAACGTACGATCGCTCTATAGAGCTCGAGCTGCTCAGCAGCTAGCCGATGCCCTGTCAAAATATAAAGCTGACATAACAGCTCTTCAAGAAATCAGATGGACAGGGAATGGTGTTTTACAGAAGAAAGAATATGACATATACTACAGCTGTCATACAAAACACCATGTGCTCGGGGTAGGCTTCCTAGTCAGCGAAAAAATGAAGTCTACAATCATCGGCTTTAACGCTATAAGCGAAAGGCTATGCACCCTTCGCGTGCGAGGCAAATTTACGAACATCAGCCTCATTAACGTTCACGGACCTACGGAGGAGTCCTCAGACGAAGAAAAAGAGACTTACTACGAACAAGTCGAGAGGGCCCTCAATGCCTGTCCAAGGTATGATGTTAAAATCATCCTTGGGGATTTGAACGCAAAAATAGGTCGGGAGCCGGTATTCAGGCATTACGCAGGCACCCATAGTTTGCATGAGAACACTAATGACAATAGACTTCGAGTCTTAGAATTGGCAGCATCGAAAAACATGGTCGTTGCGAGTACCAGGTTCCCACGTAAAGATATCTACAAAGCCACCTGGGTATCACCTGATGGAGTCACTCGTAACCAAATAGACCACGTGTTGATAGACCGTCGCCACTACTCGAACTTGATGACGGTACGAACGTACCGAGGTGCCAATATCGACTCGGATCACTATCTTGTTGGTATGGTTTTCCGAGGGCGGATTGCCTTGCGAAGACGCATTGCATCCGCCGATCAGGTTCGAATCAACACGGCTGCCCTGCGCAATGAAAACACCAGTAACACCTTTGGTAATGCGTTAGGACTCGCCCTAGAAATACCTGACTTAGGGAGAGTAAGTCCTGGAGCCAGTATGCTGGGCGTAAATGAAAAGTGGACAAGTCTTAAAAATACTGTCATTAGTACTGCCAACTCCATCTTAGGCAGCAGTCGTAAAAATCGGAACGACTGGTTTGATGATGAATGCAAGCTAGCGACTGAACGTAAGAATGTTGCGTACCGAGCAATGCAACAATCTCATAGAACGCGGGCACGCGAAGAGGAATATAAAGAGCTTAGAAGAATAGAAAAACGGCTACACAGACAAAAAAAATCAGCCTGGGAGAAGAACCTAATCTGTGAAATAGAAAATAGCCGAGAGCGAGGTCCGCACCAGGCGCGGAAGTTCTACCAATCCGTCCGAAACATGACGCAGTACACACCACGCTGCACATACTGCAAGGACGGAGAGGGAAATCTGATCACCGATCCTGAAAGCATACTGGAGCGATGGGAAGGCTACTTCAATGAATTGCTAAATGGTCAGCTCACTGTAGAAGTGGAGGCTTCACTACTTCAAGAAGAATACCCTATGTTGCCGCCACCAAGCATAGGATAGGTTGAGAAGTCTATAGGCCGGCTTAAACAGAACAAAGCCCCGGGAGCCGATGGCATACCAGCCGAATTATTCCATCACGGCGGGCCAGCCTTACGTCAAGCAATTCATGATATTATAGTACACGTATGGGAGCAGTAAGAAATGCCAGAAGGCTGCCGAAAAGGTTTAATATGTCCCATACATAAGGAGGGAGATGTCACAACGTGCAGCAATTATAGAGGTATCACGTTGTTGAGTACCGCCTATAAGATACTCTCCTCTATCCTACAAGACCGGATAACCCCATACGCTAAAACCGTCATCGGACAATATCAGTGTGGTTTCATTCCAGGCAAATCAACAACTGATCAGATCTTTACCCTTAGGCAGGCGATGGAAAAATGTCTAGAATTTAACATCCCAACATACCATCTGTTTATCTGTGCACAACTGGATGGCGTCGGCTAGAGACCGGGATAGGTGGAGAGACTTGTTGAAAGAGGCCAGGACCGGAACCCGGTTGTCGAGCCGATGATGATGATGATGACTATGAATGGAAAAGCAATCTAAGACCGTTTTTGCAAGACTTTATGTCTCCCATATCCATATGTTCGATTAAAAAATTTTTAAAAACTTCAATTTTCTTCTTTGAAAATTTCATAAATCGGTTTTCGATGATTGGAGTAAATTTTTTAAATATATTTATAAGATTTCCAAAATCTGATTCCAATTTTTTAGACAGAAATCAAGTTTTCCCAAAGAAGCTCGCTGGTAACCCTGCAACTGCAAGACATTTTTGTCGGTGGTGGCGCTGCTTTGGTAAGTCTGACTCTCTTCGACTTAAAAAAAAAAACTTTTCTAATTAAGTTGAGCTTAAGTAACTGAACTGGACAGAAAGAGAGAAAGAATGTATTTTTTTCAAACCAAAAGAATTTTTCAAAGCACACCCATCACCAGAGATGATACACTCTTCTCGCCAGGATATTCGATCAGAATAAAGTTAACTCAAGAAACAATATGAAAAAAAAAAAAAAAAAAGTTTCTTGTTTTTATTCGATTTCTCCTTTGATTTGTGAGAATCCTTCCGTCGAACTTAAACAAAATGCAAAAAAGAATTCCAGTACTAACTTTTGGATGTTTTTTTGTGCCTTGAAGATTTAGTCTTGAAAGTGAAGGAGCAACTGCTTCAATTGTTTTGTTGCTTTTGAAGAACTTTATATTTTTTGGAAGACGAAAAATTACCAATAAAACAAAAAAAAACAGATAAAAACTGTTATACAAAAAAAAAAATAACTTCAAGGAAATCACTTGATGAAATTTTGTGCATTAAATCAATTGAAGTGAATTATATGCTCTGCAGCAAGTTGGAACTATTTATTAGTTTCGATGAGTTGAACCGATGATGATGATGATGATGAGGAGGAGGAGTATGGCTTATTCAACAAGGAAATTTTGTGGCAGATGAATAAAGTGCAGTTCATCCTTGTGGGAATAAAGGTTTATGTTGATTTTCAGATTTGTTTTATTTGTTCACTTTTTTAATCTTTATTTATTAATTTTTATCGATATCGGCTTTGATAATGTTGGGATGATGGTTTGAAAATCGAGATTCGGACAGTAGTCGGTGGGACTTATAACGACGAAAGAGATTTAATCAATATATTCACATAATTTTGCTTAATTAGAAAACTTAGAAATTGTTACTAGATTGAGAAGTTAATGTTCCGAATGTGACTAAGTATAAATTTAACGACTTGAAACTAAATTAAATCATAAAATTCTCTCAGCATGATGACATGGGTCACAAGATGCTATGTTTTGAATTTCCCATAAATCTGGAAAAAAAAATAACTCACCTTTTTTTGTCAAACTGTTAATTTAGTGATTTTGTATAATAATAGTCCGTCCAATTGTAATAGAGTAAGTCAAGCTGTGCTACAAGGATCAGTACTGGAATCTTTTTTGTATAATATCTATACAGCTGATATTCGAAAGTTATCGGAATGCCAGATAACCAAATTCTCGAAGGATACTGTCATCTTTTCATCGCATGAATTAAGTCTCAATATTGGCAAAAATTCAAAACATACAATTAAACTTTTGACGCAGTATTAAAAAAAATGGAAAATTAAGCTGAACGCTGATATATGTACATATTACAAGCTATATTTATTAGTAGAAAAATAAAATCTTGCTACCTCCCTTGAAATCAGCTAAATGTTAATAGCTTAAATGTGAAATGAGGCTAAAGCGTGAAATAACTTGGTGGTTTTTTAGATCAAAAACTTACTTTTAACGAACATATTGCTTAATCACTTCAAAAAGTAAGCTTAGCTATTAATACACTTCACCCTTCTTTTAACAGTAAGTGATGCCTTAGCAACGATAATAAAGTAATAATCCATAAAAAAGCTTTTCAAACAATCCTTTTGTATGGATGTGAGGTCTGGGAAAAATGTGCAAATATTACTTATAGTGATGATTAACCTTTCTCGATACGATTCCATCTCAGATTTACCCAAAGAAGCAAATGTAGAAATTATTTCTGTAAGAATAAATAAGCTCAACAATTTATTTTTACAAAATAGTAAGAACTCTGGCAATCCTCTAATTTATCAATCGATTTCTTTATCATTCTTACCCACGACAAACCGAACATATCGAACTCGAGATTTTGATCAGACTTGACATTACGATGATAGGATGATAGAGAAGACGAAAAAAGTAGATCTCGTTATTTTGTCTCTCTGTCTGCTTGTTGGACTACAGCCTAAACGACTTTGCCGATGTTCTTTAAACTTGATAGATAGCATTTTTAAATTTTTACCCCACACGAATAATTTTCAAAATTTATTTATTTTATTATAAGTTTTGCTTGAAAAAAATTTCCGAAAAATGTTTATTAATAGTATCTCCGATTTTGATCATTTTCTAATAGCTACTTAAGCTTCCCAAAATTTTGGATAGTATCTATTGTGTTTTAAAATTTTAAATTTTTTTTATAAAAAAAAAACAGGATTTAAAATTTATCTTTCAAAATTCAATGTTTCGAAAACCCCATTCTCGATTTTTTTAAAATTTGACAGTAAAGAGTTTTTCATATAGTCTACAATATTTGAGAATAAAAAAAGTAAATATCTTATATAAAAATAATATTTAATTTAAAACCATTTATGTATCACCAAATTGACAAAAAAATTGAATAAGTTGACAGTAACCAAGTCTAGAAACTTTTAAAAATAGTTTTTTTTTTTCAAATTGTCAGCATATAGTAGGAATTTACAATACTTGAAGATTAAAATGATATAACCAATGAAAATTATGAAAAGCAAAGGTCCAAGGTGGCTGCCTTGGGGGACTCCTGATGTACACGTTATATTATCCTCTGAGCAAGTATCTGCCATCTTAACTAGTTGTATTCTATAACAATTGAAAAACTTAGCAGTGAAAACCATATACTTCAATTTTTTTCATAATTGCTTCGTGGTTCACCGAATCAAATGTTGTACTAAAGTTTTAGTATACTGCTTCCACTCAAACTTTTTGTTCCAAAACTTTGACAACTTACAAAATGAAGTAGGCCAACATAATATAAGATTTACCAGACATTTACATAATCATGTTGTACATCCGATATACATATATTCACTTGTTAGAAGATCAAGCTGAGAGTTGACAAACGCCCCTATAGTTTTCTATATTATTTTTGAACCTGATTTATAAAAAATTATCAAGAAAGAAATTTTCCATTCTTCTAAGAAGTTCCCCTCTTCAAAGGACTTGTTGAATATAGTAAGGGATGCAAATCGATCAGACTTGATATTAAGATGATAGGGAAGACGAAATTCTGTCTGTCTATTTGAATAATCAAAAGAATGTTCAAACTTTTCCCGCTGCACTTTTTTAAAATACCAAAAATAACGGTTCTTTCCATTCAATTAGAAATTAAGGAAAATAATTTGTTCTAAAAACCTGTTCCACAGACTAAAAAAAAATCGAAAATTTCATTTTGAAAAACCTAGCTAATAGTTGAAAGACATTTTCTAAAAAATGGTTAATAATGGTACTTTTCTGATAAAGAAATTTCTGACATCACTTATTCGTCAGGTTCTGCGGTTTGTAATATAATGAAGCCTAAGTTAAATAAAATGCACGACTGGGTCGCACGAACTTGCTCCTATGTAATCGACTGGGAATTTTAAAAACGAATGTTATTAGAGAAAATTGTTCATAAGGATAAAATTAATTTTTAAATTCTTTTAGTAGTAACAGAATGCTATGCAAATATGAATTTATGCAAGAACAAAAATTATAAGTCCTTGTAGTGGTTTCTTTAAAAGTAGCTTTTATATACAAACTTTTTAAAAGCTTTTTAAGAAAAAATGTTGGTATGCTAATTTAAAGTTTTTATTATTGTTCGAATAAAAATTAAATTTACAAAAAAAATATTGAGCCGTTTCTGAGATATCGAATTTTCAAAAAAAGAAAAAAATAGATTTTTGTTTTTTCAAAAATTCAAAAAATATTTATTTTAAAGTTTTGAAATGCAATGTGTTTTAGACTTTTTAGAAGCTTCTCTATAAAAATGTTCATTAAGATCCGTTATGTGGATAATGAGAAATTCAAAATTCGAAAAATGGTTCTATGGTAGGTACAAGCTGTAATATCTTAATTTCAAATTTTTTTTTATTTAATTAAAGATCGTAAAAATTAATTGAAAGAAAAACAATTTTATCAAAATTCTAGGTGCCGTTTTCGAGAAAAATACGATTTTTGAAAACCATTTTTTTTAATTTTTTAGCATTTGTATGGTAGGTACCTTTATTTTTAGGTACAATAAAAAATTTTGTTTCACATTTTGTCATCATGGAGTTTTCGAAATATTGAGTTTTGAAAAAAAATTTTTGAAGTTTTTTTTTAAAATCCAAAAAAATTTTTTTTGAAAATTTGACAACACAATTCTATTTATGTTTTTGGAGAGCTTTAGCAAAAAAAAATGATGAAAATCGGTTGAACCGTTTTTGAGAAAATCAAAAACAAAAAAAATGGTTCCATGGAGGGTACCCTCAATAACCATTTTTCGGAAAAATTTTTTCAACCAATACCTAGATTTAATTAAATGAAATTTTTCTGTATATTTATTTTTAAAATCCGTTGAACAGTTTTTGAGAAAAAAAAATGTTTATAAAATTTCGAAAAAAATTCGTATGGGGGGTACCGTTATTTTTGGTCTTAAAAAAAAAAGAAAAAAACGTGTGGGGGAAAAAAATTAAAAATGATATGTACCAAGTTTAAAGAAAATCGGCCGAGTCGTTTAGCCTGTAGTCGAACAGACAGACAGACAGAATTGCGAGACCCACATTTTTAGTCTTCGCTATCATCGTAATGTCAACTTTGATCGAAATCTCGAGTTCGATTTTTTTACGAATGTATAACTTGCCTTATAGTACCTATAAGTCGCAAGTAAAAAGTACTAAAATTATTGTATAACTTAGCCTTAATTTATTATTAAGCTTTTAAAGAAGCAAATAATTAAAGAACAAATCAATAACAACCATGTTCTCCTAAAATATTTTGTACTTTAATATTCAAAAACCAGCCATTTAGTCATACGTTCAATAAATTTCATAGAAATGGGTGGTTTCGGAAATGAATGTGCACGAACACAACAAAAGTTTATAATTATATGTTAAGAAAACATTGTTTCACAGTCTTAAATAATAAATTCTTATTCCAATCTCAGTTTTTGCTAATTTAAAAAAGGTTTGCATAGGTATTTTATTTCAGGAAATTTTGAATAATCTAAGTTACGAGTATTTCAATCTTCAGGGAGGTTCTATGTAATTTTTTACTTGTGACTTATAGGTACTACAGTCTTGGCCAAATGTATTAGGCACCCCCAGAAAGATGCCATAATTTAAAAACCAAGTAAACAAGTATGCAGAAATGTTGTACATTTTTTTTATTAAAGAAAATTTAGTATTTTGTATGGCCACCCTTCGCTTTTATGACAGCTGCTATGCGTTTCGGCATAGAGCTTACGAGCTTACGGCATTCGTCAGAACTTATTTTGAGCCATTCTTGCTGAAGAACCTTTTTAAGCATCTCTTTTGATGTTGTTGGGTATTGTCGGATTTAGCGCTTTAAAATTCCCCATAGATGCTCAATTGGGTTCAGATTCGGGACTGGGCAGGCCATGGAAGCAGGTCAATGGCATTTTCAGCAAACCACTTCATTGAGAGGGCGGACTTGTGACAGGGTGCATTGTCTTGCTGGAACAAAACGCCCCGCATATTTGTATCACCAAAAATATGCTGGGAGGATGGCATCAGCGTGTTTTCCATCAAATTAATGTATTTTTTTGAGTCCATGTGACCCTCACAAATGACCATTTTTCCCACTCTGTCCGCAGCCATGCAACCCCCGATCATAACGCTTTCTCCTCCGTGTTTAACGGTTGGAACTACACATTCTGGGTTATATTCCTCACCAACTCGCCGCCTCACAAAGGTTACACCAAGGTTTCCAAACACCTTTAAAAATAAAAAAATAAATAACCTTTTTAAAAAGCTCAAAATAACTAAGTGGATGGCAATTTAAAACAGTTTTTAAAGTTTCCGAGTTCGGGGCTTTATTATAAGGCTTACTTCAAAGTTTGATTCATCTGACCACAAAACGTTACTCCAATCTTCTTCAGTAAAGTTTTGGTATTTTTTGCCCACTCTAGCCGCAACTTTCTGTTTTTTTTTCTGAGAGCCATGGCTTTTTCCTCGCCTTGCAACCTTTCAATCCAACTTCTCCGAATCTCTTTCTAACGGTTCTAGCCGAAATCTGTTTGCCACAATTAATGTTGTATTCTGTCAGCAACTAGCTCGTTTCATGTTTTTTTACGTTTTTTTTTATAGAGGTTCGTATTAAAAACCGATCTTCTCTTACCGTGGATACTTTTTTCCTGCCGGATTTTTTACGATTTAGTCTTCCGAAACCGATCTAAGGCATTTTGCACGGAACAACGCGAACAATTTATTCTCCAAGAGAATAGAGCGTAAAATATAGGTTGCCTAACACTTTTGGCCAAGACTGTATAAGGCAAGTTATGCATTCGGAAAAAAAAATCGAACTCGAGATTTTGATCAAAGTTGACATTACGATGATAGCGAAGACTAAAAAAGTGAGTCTCGCAATTATGTCTGTCTGTCTGTCTGTCTGTCTGTCTGCTGTCCGTCTGTCTGTTAGACTACAGCCTAACCGAATCGGGCAATTTTCTTTAAACTTGGTAGATAGAATTTATAATTTTTTCACCCCACATGTTTTTTTAAGACCGAAAATAATGGTACCTGCCATACGATTTTTTGCGAAATTTTATAAATATTTTTTTTCTCAAAAACTGTCCCACAGATTAAAAAAAAAAATAAAAAAAATTCATTTAGTTAAAGCTAGGAAATGGTTGGATTTTTTTTTTTTTTCAAAAAATGGAAATTTTTGGAACCCTCCTTGGAACCATTTTTTGATTTTTGATTTTCTCAAAAACGGTACAACCGATTTTGATAATTTTTTTTATGCTAAAGCTCCCTAGCAGTTTGAATATTATTTTGTTTACAAATTTTTTAAACATTTTTTTTTATTCAAAACTCAATATTTCAAAAAACCAATGCTAGATTTTTTTAAAACTTGACAAATAAAAGTTTCTTAATATAAATTACAAGATTTAAAATAAATATAAAGGTACCCTCCATACAAATGTTAAAAAATGGTTTTCGAAAATCGTATTTTTCTCGAAAACGGTTCCGAGAATTTTGCTTAAATTTTTTTCTTTTGATTAATTTTTACTATGTATCTATAATTTAACAAAAAAAAATTAAATCAAGATATTACTGACTGTACCTACCATAGAACGATTTTTTGGAATTTTGAATTTTTCATTATCGGCACAACGGATTTTAACGAAATTTTTTATAAAGAAGCTCCTAAAAAGTTTAAAAAACATTGCATTTAAAAACTTAAGAAAAAATATTTTTTCAATTTTTAGAAAAAAAAAGTAATTTTTTTTTTTTTGAAAAATTCGATATCTCAAGAACGGCTTTTTATTTTTTTTTGGAAATTAGACTTTTATTCGTACAATAATAAAAACTTAAGGTTGGCGTACCAAAATTTTTCTTAAAAATGTTTTAAAAATTTTGTACATAAAAGCTTATTTTTTTAAGGAACCACTACAACAACTTATAATTTTTGTTCCTGCATAAATTCATATTTGCATAGCATTCTGTTTTTATCTCTTACTACTAAAAGAATTTAAAAAATTCATTTTATCCTTATGAACAGTTTTCTTTAATAACATCCGTTTTTAAAATTCCTAGTCTATTACATAGGAGCAAGTTCGTGCGAGCTAGTCGTGCATTTTATTTAACTCAAATTATCTTAGGATAATTCAAAAATTTATACAATTGCCTGTTTTTAATCATTCTTCTCTAATAACATTCAAATTTTTATAACTATAATTTCTATAATTCCAAGCGTAAGGACTTGCGAGCTAAGGGAGTTTTCTTAAATAATAAGTAAGCTACATGTTCAGAACTACCCTCACACCTTGCACTTTTTCACACTGTTCACAAAGATTTCTTCATCTTCAAGACTTGACTCGCACTTAGTAGCAGTTCCCACGTTCTAAATAATTCACAGAAGCTAACAGAATTATTGACTGACGAATTTAATATAATTTGTTCTGCTACTGTTTCGTCAGTCTCCATAACACAAATCATATTAAAACCAACACATTTTCATTTTCTGATATTATTTACTCCGAGTAAATATTATTTCTACAATGAAAAGGTGAAAATTAGCTCTGCCATAGACGGTGCTGTGGTGGTGGTGTTGTTGCACCATACTCACTGTACAAACTGTGAAAGACACAAATTCAGCACGTCTTGGCTTCCTGTGTACGCCATGTCTCTTCCGCTCATTGAAATTGCATCTAGATACATTACTGATTCTCAAATACATTATTCATATTGTGGGCACAAGTAATCAGATCATTTTGTCAGTGCTAGTTGTAGTTGCAGAGCAAAGTGAGTTGTCAGCAGCTATGTCTTCACTGTCATCATCATCATCATCATCGTCAACGGTGGCGTTGTCTTCGTCGTCGTCGTCCTCGTCGTCATAATCGTCATTTTGTGGTCTTGTGGCATATTGATTTCCATAATTTGCCTGACCCGATATCTTCAAGGAAGCGATGCATCTTTGAAGTTGCTCTTTTTTATCGTTGACAAAGTGAGTCAAATTTGGTGGGACTGACAAGTAAAATTATCAGCGAAATGCTAATTGTTTAAATAAATCCAAACAGCATTGTAATGTATTCGTTTCGGTTATGATTAGCTTGTGTGACTGTCGTTTAATTTACGACCCTAAAAGTGATTGCATTCGAAAACCCAAGCAAACAAAGACCTCCTACTCTGGAGTGAGCGGTTTGGAGTGTAAACTAATATTGCAAACGTAATTAGACTATCAGCTGATATGATGGTTGGTTGGTGAGGTGCCATGGTTGGTCTGACGACGACACGGTTTAATGGGAGTTTGAATTACAATATGGTAAGTGTTTGACCCAGTTGTGGATTTAAAGGTGCACCCGAAGCGGTTCCTTATCGTTGTTTATGGTGCGAGACAGTGGAATTTTTTGTATGCAGTGAAAAATCAAAATAGTCATAGAGTACTTAGATTTTTCTTGGGAATATTATTATCAAAATTTAATAGTATCAGTAAGAGTCCGAAAAAACCTATTTCCTGTTAACTATGCACATAAAAGTTGGAAATTTCAACCAAATCAATTATTTTAGTTTGAGCTCAATTTAAGTGCCTACCTATAGAACTAGTAAGACAAGCTGCTGTTATAGCAATTGAGTACCCGATCATTTAGTGTGTTACTGGGACTGGGAAACAAAGAAGTCAAAAGTGCTGCTTTGTAAATGTCCACCGTAGTTTTTCTACAATATGTACATATATTTTTACGAATTTCAAAGATTTTGATCAAACACCTGTTAAATAAACTAATCATCGTAAAATGCCAAAGTAATTTATAATTGGTTGATTCAACTCAATGGGTTAAGCTTTGAGACAGCAACTTACAGTGACTACTATAGTAAAACATTTAGCTATGCGATCGGGATTTTTTTTTTTAATGATGTGCGCTCTAAAAGGGTTTTACTACCCATGAAATGTTTCATCACCACAATGCTAACGCTTAGGAAAGTTAGGGAGGATTGCAAAGGAGATACCGATGCACATTGGTTTTGAAGGTCTACATTCTACATTCGTCTTGGAAAAGATCTGTGAATTTAACAGTCTTCCGAAATAAGGCTCAAAAGGGTCAAACTCTGAAGCCTGGGTACTATGCTAAAATGATTTTATGAGAGATATGCTACTTAAACTTAACTTAAAAATAAATAAATATGTATAGGTATGCAATCTTGAGACGGTGCTCTAGAGATGTTCTATTACCTATCATCTTTAAGACTCTTCTTCTGATTATATTCAAGAGATTCAATAGGGTTATTGGAGCCCCAATATGAGCATTTTACTCTAGCTTTGGACGAATATATGCCTTATAGCTGAAAATCAGATCACGAGGAATGAAAAATGTCTGACATTGACGGAGTAAACCCAAACATCTAGCAGCGTTTTTAACGACGTCAAGTATTTGGTCATTTCACAAAAGATATTCTGTCACCGAGAACGCTGTTCTGTTGTTCTCAATGCAAGTGTCGCTCTTAGACAGCAGCATAGGGGGTGGATTCCGCTTCAACGACAGGAGACAGCATTGAGTTTTTGAAGCATTACATTTCAAACGGTTTTCGATTCGCTGTTGGACAATGTTGTCGAGATCAGAATTTAATTAAGTTAAACAGCAACAAGACACAAAACTTCAAAAAAAAACAACCTGACAATTTCTACCTAGAACGTGAAACACTTTACATGCCACATGCTTCTCAAACCTTGAATTTTTAGATCTTACAGAAGCTCATAAAACGGTGATAAGTTGCACAAGGTTTCCAATGGCAACATATCCATCACAAAGCAGCTTGACTCTCTAAACTGCCAAAGTGCCAATCTAATCGAAGCAAGACACACTATCCGAAATCTTAGATGTGAAAACATTTTGATGAGCAAACGTTGGTTCTGTTTATTTCCTAGCTGCAGTAAAATTTGGAGTTGGACTTTTGAACAAAAAGAAATGTTTAACCTCCCCAAAGATTGCATTACTATTACTATTTATTGGTAAAAACAGAACTTAATATTAAGATAAACATCTTTTAGATAGTTAAGCCTTGTTGTGGAATTACGTTCATGTATAGATATGTATATATAAATAATATAAGACAATGTTTAAATAAAAATTTGTATCTACTATTAACAAACAATAGACATAAAATGCACGACTGGGTCGCACGAACTTGCTCCTATGTAATAGACTAGGAATTTAAAAAAAAAATTAATTTATTAGAGAAAATTGCTTATAAGGATAAAATTTATTTTTTTTAATTATTTTAGTAGTAAGAGATAAAAACAGAATTCTATGCAAATATGAACTTATGCAAGAACAAAAATTATAAGTCGTTGTAGTGGTTTCTTAAAAAAATAAGCTTTTATATACAAACATTTTAAAAGATTTTTAAAAAAGAAATTTGGTACGCCATCCTTAAGTTTTTGTTATTGTACGAATGAAAATTAAATTTGAAAAATAATATCAAGCTGTTCTTGCAATATCGAATTTTCCAAAAAAAAAAAAATTTTTTTTTTTTAAATTCAAAAAATATTTATTTTAAAGTTTTGAAATGCAAGGTGTTTTAGACTTTTTCTCTTTAAAAAATTTCATTAAGATCCGTTATGTGGATAATGAGAAATTCAAAATTCGAAAAAAATGGTTCTATCGTAGGTACAAGCTGTAATATCTTAATTTCAAAATTGTTCTTATTAAATTTAAGATCGTAAGAATAAATTCAAAGAAAAAAAATTTTATCAAAATTTTAGGCGCGCCTTTTTCGAGAAAAATACGATTTTTGTAAACCATTTTTTTTATTTTTTAGCATTTGTATGGTGTGTACCTTTATTTTTAGGTAAAATAAAATTTTTGTTCTCACATCTTGTAGATTATATTGAGAAACTTTTATTTATCAAGTTTTAAAAAAATCGAGCATGGGGTTTTCGAAATATTGAGTTTTCAAAAAAAAATTTTGCAGGTTTTCTTAAAAATCCAAAAATTTTTTTTTGAAAATTTCAGTACACAATTCTATTTATGTTTTTGGGGAGCTTTAGCAAAAAACAAATGATCAAAATCTGTTGTACCGTTTTTGAGAACATAAAAAACAAAAAAAAAAGGTTCCATGGGGGGTACCCTCAATAACCATCTTTCAGAAATTTTTTTCAACCATTACCTAGCTTTAACTAAATAAATTTTTTTTGTATTTTTATTTTTAAAATCTGTCTAACAGTTTTTGAGAAAAAAAATATTTATAAAATTTCGAAAAAAAAAATCGTATTTTTTTGGTCTTAAAAAAAAAGAAAAAAACGTGTGGGGGGAAAAAATAAAAATGATATCTACCAAGTTTAAAGAAAATCGGCCGAGCCGTTTAGGCTGTAGTCGAATAGACAGACAGGCAGAATTGCGAGACCCACTTTTTTAGTCTTCGCTATCATCGTAATGTCAACTTTGATCAAAATCTCGAGTCCGATTTTTTTACGAATGCATAACTTGCCTTATAGTACCTATGTATAAGTCGCAAGTAAAAATTAAAAATTGATTCGCATATTTTGTAGATACACTTATAGGTAAACTTAATTTTTTTTTTTTTTATTATTTCTATTTTTATTTTATTGCTCAACAATTTCACGGCCGAACTCCAGGAACAAGAAACTTCAACCCAATATTGAATTATGAAATGATTTGAAACATAACTGGTTCAATTTTAATGATTTGAAACATTAATTAATTTGAAAAATATTTCGATAAGTTTCTCTGAAAATGTTTCAGATTATCTTCTTAGTTGACGTGGCAACGAATTCCAAAGACGAACTGCACGAACGAAAAATTGTCGCTCAGAAAACTGACAAGTAAAGCGTGGAATAGAGATTTGGTTGGTTCTGTCAGAAGATAGAAAACTTATATGGTTATAGAGGTCCGGTGGTTGCTTAATATGGACAATTTTAAATAACATGGTAAGCGTTCTAAATTGTAATATCTTCGCAGAGCTAAATCCATACAGACTTTTCGTATAATTCGAAATGTGGTCAAATCTTTGAAGTCCAAAAACATAACGAGCTGCATTATTAAAAACAACGTTCAATTTTCTCTGCGAAACAGCATCTAAGCTACTAGAAATTTCACACCCGTACGTAAAAATAGGCACACACTCCATGTTAGATTACGATCAAGGAAAATACCTAAATTTTTCGCCGTATTAACGTACTCCACTTGCTTACCAATATGGTCGGAAAATAGCTTAAATCTAAAGTCTTCTTCAAAATGACGAGACACTTAATCTCAAGCGGATTAAGAACAAGACCATTGGCGTTAGACCATTCAGATAAGTCCTTCAGATCTGTATTAATATTATCAACGCAATTTTCGATTAGACCCAATGCTGTACTCCCGAGATATTGTACATCATCAGCAAACAAACAGAATAATAGTGGACCCAGAATAGATCCTTGTGGCCTTGTGGTACACCTCGCGATAAAGAAATGAACTCAGATGTTTTCATTTCTGAGACCACAGCTTGACCCCTTCTAGATAAATATTATACATTAACTTTGTAGAGTCTTACCACATACACCAACGATCAAGAAATACATAGAAGTCCATAACGGCTCGTAGAGCGCCTAAACCTAGTGACTTACAACTCCCAACCATTTCTGTGTGTGTTTTACGAGAAAAGGAGAGGACCTACAATGTTCTGCCGATTCCAAATGGCTTATGAGCAGAACTTTTCATGGCAAGAAATACTCTTAGAGGATTTGACAGTTCCTCGCAGTTCACCGAAAAACTTTCTTGCAGTGGCTGAAAATTAATCGATATTTTCAGCTTTCCAACTTTTACATTATTTAACCCAAGACCTTCTCAATGACAGTCCAACGCACTAACCATTATTCCAAGGTTTAGCCGAAATGGTCATATGGCCCCTCTGCACGATCGGCTATTGATGAGCCATCCAATACTCGAGAAGATGGATGTCCAATAGTTGTGTCGAATCTACGCGAAGAATATAGAAGGTGGATGAAGTGCTGTCATTGCTGCTGGTATGTGTTTACAGTGAGTAGTGGCCCACGTGTGGATGCGTTTTGTGACATCACTTTAAAACCACTATAAAGGTTAATCCAGCCCATCACACTATGCTATAAGTCATGTGACACCATCAACCTATCATAGAGGGCCATCGGAATTGCCCATCACTTAGAGAGACCAGTAGGCTATCAACCATTCCAGAAGAAGAACCCGTGGTGGTTTGATGAAGAAATGTGTTCAACTGGAACAAGTGCAGCGCAAAACAAGAGCAGCGAGAGAAGAGGACAGAGCAATGAGAAGAGGGAAGAAGAAGATCCTGGGCAGAAAGAAGAGAGCATACACAGCCATCCACCTCAAGGAAATCTAAGAGTATCATAAACTAGAGGTTTTATACAAAAACCAAAGCCACTCGCTGCTGGTTTTAAGGCTACACCTATATAGAATAATTTCAATTTCAATTTCAATTTATTTAATTTATTCAATGGTACATACGTATTAAGACTATGTCCTTTAAAATTACGCATATTATAATATATAGGAAAAAAATAATTAAAAATGAGTATACTATAATAAAAATAAAATAAAAATAATATAGATAATACAAATTATGAAATTACATTTAGGTAGTTAAATTTTGAATTACTTTATTTTATAGTAAAAACTAAAATAAGTAAAGTTTAATGCATTTAAAACAAGATAAATACATATATGTATGATTGCTTCTATGTTGATTCAGACAGATATTTAAATATTTTGTTTTTGACAACGTGTAAACTATCGCTATGAATAGATTCTTTGATTTGATGTGGCAAGGAGTTGTAGATTTTAACGGTGTGACAGAGGAATAGACGACTGGTTGTTAGGAGATTAGATCTGGGCAAAATAAGATTAAATGTGCGTTGAGACCTGGCAAACCTGAAATAATCATACAAGTATTTTGGACTGAGGAATTTAATTACTTGAACCAGAAGCAATAGACTGCGATAATCAAGAAAAGTTCGAAGATCACAACCCAGTAACAATTTTTGGAAGTTGGAAACGTGGTCGTACCTTCTGAGTCCGTATACATATCTTATAACGGAGTTAAATGCAACAGTCAGTTTTCGAAAGTTATCCGAGTCAAGCTTCCCAAAAACTTCACATCCATATGTAAATAGAGGTACAAGAAGAGAGCGTGAAAGAAGTTTTCTAGTATTTAGCGGGGTGAAGTTGCTAGAGTGCCAGAGAACGTAGTCCTCCATAGACTCTTCGGATTATGTAGTTAACATGATCATCCCAACTAAGAGTACTGTCAATTATGACACCAAGATTTCGATTACATTTGGTAAAAGGAATAATAGTATTATTTAGTAAAATAGGCGTAAAATTTTCACTTTGAACTGGGTGTTTGTATACTATCATACTAGAGGATTTTCGTGGATTGAGAAGCAGAAGGTTTAAATGAGACCAGTTTTGGATAGAATCAAGATCCTCGTTAAGACAACTCAGACCATCCTCAACAAGACCAAGAGGTCTGGACAAGAATAGCTGTGCGTCATCAGCATAAAGATGGAGTTCACTAAAATTAACGCAATTGAAAATGTCATTAATGTACATGCAGAAAAGTAAGGGCCCTAAAATCGATCCTTGTGGAACACCGCTAGTAACCGGGAGGAAAGATGAAAAAGTTCCATTGCAAAAAACTGATTGGCTTCGGTCGCTTAAATAATTTCTTACTAATTTCACTGCAGTTCCATGGAAGTTAAACTCCGATGCAAGCTTACTACAAAGAATCCTATGACTAATAGAGTCAAATGCCTTTGAGAAATCAAGCATAACGAGAAGTGTTAGTTTATCACAATCCATAGACTCATGAATAGAATTGACAAGCTTAAGCAATGCAGTTGTGCAGTTATGTTTTGGCCTATAACCAGATTGATGAGGATGAAGAAGTCTGTGGTTCGAAAGATATATGTTAATTTGCATCACCATCAGTTTTTCCATTACTTTGGATAAAACAGGTAAAATACTTATAGGCCGGTAATCAGACGAGCTTGGGTTTGTGGTTTTTGGGATGGGAATCACTTTGGCTTGTTTCCATGAACTTGGGAAAATTGAGGACATAAGAATAGAGTTGCAGATGTGTGTTAGCGGTTTTACTAAATATGGACGCAAGATTTTTATAAATTTCGGGTGGATAAGGTCAGTGCCTGCCGCATTACTTTTTATGGAGCTCATGGCAAAATTTATTTCATCAGGAAGGACAGAAGAGAATTCAAATGAAAAAGGTGAGTGCGAAGAAAATTGGTGATCGTTTAGTTCATGTCCCAGTTGACCAAGAGAATTATTTGAGTGGGATAAGAATATCTTGTTGAGCTCCTCAGGGTCACCCTGGTTATTGACTCCTTCTTTGGAATATACTTTAGACCTTTTGAGATTATTCCAAAGTATTTTTGTAGGCAGTTTCGAGTTTAAGATTTTCGCAAAATGAATTTTCTTTGAAGCTCGAATTCTAGAATTGACCTGGTTTCGTAAGCTTTTATATGAATTCCAGAAAATTAAAATTCTAAAACGTTTCCATTTAAGATACATATTATTTCTAGTATTGATTTAATTGAGTATTTGATTTGTAAGCCAAGGAAATCTTTGATTTGGTAGAGTACGTGTTACTAAAGGAACGAACCTGTCATGCAGCAAAGAAATGTTATTATTTAAAAATGACACTTGTTCATTAACACAAGGAATGTTGCGAACATAATCCCAGTCAATAGATATAGCTGCTTCATGTAAAGAGTAGAAATCAACCAGATTATATTGATGGTAAGAGATGGAATTATTCTCCAGGTATACGTTAGATACATTAAAGTCAAAAATCAGCAGTATCATATCATGACCAAGAAGTCCGCCAAACGAGATCTGGTCAAAAAACTTTACTTTACCTTGGTTTGAAGTCAAAAAGATATCAAGAAGTGTAGAAGAGGTGTTTGTGAAGTGTGTAGGTTGATTATTTACTCTGACTAGGCCAACAGATACCACAGTCTGCTGAAAAGAATTGGTTAAAGAGTCAGGATTTAAAAAATTTAAATTAAAATCTCCAGCAATAATGATATCTTCGTAACATGGAGATAGGTCATACAAGGCAGTAGTCAGAGAATCAAGACTTCGAATTCTTGGAGGTTTATAAACACAACCAACCAAACAAGTGTCGCCATGGTGTGATTTTAGTTCACAAAATATATATTCTTCACACTGATTACCTGAAAGAACAACACGACATTTTAAAGAGGACCTAACGTAAATTGCAACGCCACCTGAGCGACGTACAAAAACTGAACGGTCGTTGCGATATACCCTGTAGTTAACCAAATCAACTACCGAATTTAGAATTTCAGGCACTAGCCATGTCTCTGAAACACAGATAATATCACATGACGAATTTAAAAACATTAAACGAATCTCATCCATTTTTGGTACAATGCTTTGAGCATTAAAATGACAAATCCTTAAGCCCTTACTTTGATTTAAAAGAATATTAATTAAAGCACCAGTACTGTCTATACCCGTCACACCATTATGACCATTTGACATACCAGAGCCACATCAAGACCAATAAACATAAGACAGATAGTACAAACATTATAAAATAGTAAAAAGAAACAAAGAAGCAACCAAATATAATAGATGTGACAGATTTAATAGATTTCAAATAAATAAAAACAGAAAACAGAAAAAGAGAAAGAATTATAAAAGTGTATACAAAATACTTTTAGTGATAAAGATCAAGATAACAGAATGATAATTATAGAAATACTAAAGAAGTTTTGTTAAAAAATAAAGAATATTAATTTAAATGAATATAAATATATTGTTTTTGAAATTCAAGCAATGTTGTTCAGCAATAAGTCTAGATCATTTAACGTTTTGACTCTGATGGCACTGGTGTTTTCAGATTTCTTGATCCATACGCATCCAGATCGTGTAAAAGCAGCAACGATGGCTTTGGTTCTCCTAAGGTGTGAGGCCTTTTTCATTATTTCGTAATTAAAAGGTGAAAGACTCTCGTTGATGTAGATTGATCCAGATTCCACATGTCCGTTTTTATCCAGACCAAGGTCAGTTAAAGTAAGTGATCTAACACTGACACTGGATGTACTAGTACGACGATGTAGGATGGTCTTACGAACTGCGGAGAGGAGGTTCATCTTGTCATTTACACTGCACAATTTGATAATAATAGGTGCATCAGATGTTCTTGAAGAGGAGACTCGCGTACGGAAAATAGACTTCGGAGTAATTGGCCTTTGCAGGTCTAATGAACTACAAAGTTTGGAGAAGTATTTAAGAAGGTCTTCATTTTGAATAACAGGAACCCCAGCCAGTATTAGATCAGCTGCTCGCTGCTCTCTCTCAAGTAAATCAAGGCGCTGTTCGTTTTGGGAGACTTTCTTGTTTACCTCCACTAGGTGCAGGTCTACCGCAGACTGATGCTCATGAAGCGATGTTTGTAGGTTTTGTTCAAACTTTGCAAATAAATTCTTGACATCTTTGATAGATGACTCAAATTTTGCATCCATATCACAGGTTATATTGGAAAGGGAGGCAAGCTGCCTCTCCAAATCTTCGCGGAGTGAATTGAGTTTACTTGAGACATTATTCATAAGCAAATCCATTTTTGTTGTGATTGACTTAGAAGCAGGAGTGAGGGTACCAGTACCAGTGGCTGCAGTTACAGGAGAAGAGATAGCACAAACAGATGAGCATTTGGAATCCGGGGGAGTTTTAGAGAGATGTTTGTTGATAGAAGTGGAAGCAGCAATTTTATTTCCCTTAACGGATGCGATGGTGGAAGGTGGCTTGGAAGCAGAAGAAGACGTATGGTTTGAGGCCGAATTGACCGAGGTTAAGCTAGTGTTTATGGATGGAGGAGATGTAATTTTTTTATTTGCAGCGCGCGTTTTTCTGTCTTTGACATTTTCATTAATTTTATTCATTGTTGAATGGCGATTGACGTTGGAGTGAAAGAGATGACAGGAGAATATAAAACGTATAGAACTTTATGGTTTATAAATATTTCATTTATAGTTTTTAGGGAATAAAATTCACAAATGCACTTAAATATGATTAATTTTCGCAAAATAAATACTAGTGAAGCAAGGTGAATAGTCAGATATGTAAATATTATAATGACAACTGTGGAAAATCGAATGGAAAATAGAGCCGATAAAAACACGTTTTACTTGGAGTTTGACATTACAAATGAAGATGATATACCTGATAAATGGCACCACTTACAATAGAGGAAGAACCTGTATCGAAGACGTAATCTTAACTATAAGAAATCTTAAGAAGAACAGCATTAATGGATCTGCAGAGCTTCTCAAATATGGAAGTGATGTTTTGGTGGGAAGTAAGCACCAAATCATTAGCAAAGTATACATGAACGGAAGAATGCCCGATAACTGGAGTATCAGCTCCATCTGTCACATCTTCGAAAAATATCATGGATGCATGCCATTCTTAAACTTGGCATAAGATAAGAAAGAGCGTCTGAAACCGGTCAACAGTGCTATAATCGGCAAGTACCAGCGTATAGTACCTCTTGAAATAACATTTATTGGTTATTTCTAGGGTGTGATTCCCAGCCACAACGAAGTAAAATTGTCTCCAAGGGTATTTCAATCTTGACAAAGTGCCTCTATTTTTTTGCTCTCCATTTCGCCTTTCTAGTTCTTAGAAAGTTCCAAGACTTTCACTTATCAATTGAAAATTAGTTCACTAGATTGTTGTTAAACGACTATTTTGTGCCTCATTAAGCACTATTTTCACAGGAATACAATTGGACAGTTGATATATGGCTGAGAGCTGGGACCATAATTTACAAACTATTGATCTTCGTTTTTGTTAGTTTTGATTTCTCAGACCAAATTTGTTTACAAATGATATTTTCGTATTATGAGTTAAGTGTAACGTTATTTTCATGCTTCATTAGATCAAACAATTGTTATTAATATTAGCGAACTGATCTATTTTAATACGACCTTAAGATAGTTTAATGCATTCAAAGCTCTTAATTCTTGTGCTCATTTGAAGCCCCTTTCGGTGGGCTCATGAATACTTATTTGATGAAAACAGAATCAAATAGTACGTAAAAACCCGTTCTTAATACTTTAATCTATTTATATCTAATAATTTAATCAATTCCAATAGCCACTTTAATGCTCTTATAATTATCGAATGAAAAACTTTTCTTATACTCAAGACAACAACCCACTCTCATCTTGGGATAGAAAACACTTTCCTCTCCGAAGCCCACTCTTTTGATAATCCATAGATTTGTTTCTCATTGCAATTCAAATTTTAAATTCACAATGAACAAAACATAAACATAAATAAAAACAAAATAGAAAAAAAAAAGAACAAAACGGACTTGACATCCACTCGGGTTCTTTCTTCCAGCCTGGCCTGCCTGATGCAACTCATTAATGAAACGAATCATTAATTTCTCACACACATTCGATCAACCTAACAGTTCAATCTTCGATCTTTGAATAATAGAAAAAAAAAGTTTGAAAACTTTGTTGTAAATTAGTGGAACAAAAGTTTCCCGTCTATGTTAAGCCTTTAGAAACTTTGTCTGCAAATCTTTCTTTTTTTTTTTTTTTTTGATATAGAATATCAGAAATTCCTTTGAATTTGCTTTCACACTGAATTTTATTGTCGTTTCATATCCATGACGAGATGTGTGTTTTAAGTATTCGTAAGCCTACGCACCTTCAGGCCTCTTGAACCAGGGTCGGACTTAGCTGGATTTCAATTTCATGTGTTTGATATTTTATAAGGGACTCAAATCAAGAGTGCTAAGGGAAGGTTAGAATATAAATGACTCAAAAAAAGAGTTTTAAGAACAAGTCTGAATTATTGTCCGACAGGGGAAAGTGTCTAGATAAGCAGTTTAAAGTTCCAAACTTTAAAAAATTACTGAGGTCAAACAAATTATGTCGATATACTACATCTCTGAATGATTTCTTAAAAATTATATGGATTCCAAACAAATTGAAGATTTATTAAGGCAAATGCGACCGAAATGCAGAAAAGTTAGATTTTTGTATAGGGTATATGAGGGTTAATATGCAGTAAGGCAAACAAACCCATTTTCTAAAATCAGGCAAGCACGTAGAGTTTTGATTTAATTCATAATCCGGAAGTGCTGCTGCCAGTAAAATAACCACAATCCACCAAGCTTACATAGAAAATGAGCCACTGAACACATTGTGCACTTTCTTAACATTCCTTAACAGTTTAATACCGTCAAGATCTACGATATTGGCGCAACGCTTGATGGATAAACTAAAGTGATTCAAAGTTATAAGTTAAAACCTTTAGATGTGTTTCATTTTTTGAGCAATTTTTTGGATCTCTTAGAGTGCGATTTTGGTCATTTAAATATTTATCAATATTTTTACATATTTTGGTCGTTCGAGCCGGATTTCCCGGTGCATCTCAAGGGGTTTAAATGATTCATATATTTGGACTTAAATATTCATACAGAAAGTTTTTCGTTCAATACCATAAGGTCGAACATGTCTTTGAAAATTATAAAAATTCTGCAAATCAAAATGACATATTAACATTTGAGAGTTGAAAATAGAAAAAAAATATTAGAGTTTGGAAAAGTATATTATATAAATGAGGGTAATTTTTGAGTGAATTAAATTGTTTATCGCGGTAAACCTGAAAAAAAAGTGCGTTGAACAATTAAGCGGCTTAGAGCAAAAACGAAACTAAATAACTTAAAAATATGGAGTCTGGTTTATCAAAGTAAGACCTAAATCGGGGAAATCAAATAATATAAAAATATTGAGCAACAACTTTATTTCATAAAATTATCTCCAGTAGCTTAAAAGTTGGAGATTGTTAATCTTTTTCGTTGCTATGTTTACACACTTTTTAGTAACCATTTGTTTCTAAACGTCACAACTTGTTGTGGTTTTAAAAATTTGATGCTGGCAATCATGTTTTAAATTTTTTTTATATAACATTTGAATTCTCGAAGTACCGTTAATAAATAAAAATTAATTAAATATATTCAATACAGTCCACAATCACAAGAAATATGAATTTTGCATCAATTTTAGTTTGAACAAAATTTTTTACGGTTTTTGAAATATAGATTTTTTCAAAAGTTTTAATAAGACATTCCAATACAATGTTTTTGAAAATTATAATATGCAATATATTTGTAATAATAGCTTCTATTCTATTTCCCTTTTCTTCTTTTTGAAAAAGTCGTAATAAAAAATAAACGGTTGATTTTGAAATAAGTGTGAGTTTTTTTTTGGAAAACTTGTCTAATTGTTTCTTACCAAAAATTGCACCGTTTTTATAAATCACTCATATTCTTGAGAAAAATAACATTTCCTAAACGGGCTCTTAACAGTTGTATGATGGAAATTATCGTTATTTTTGTTCTAAAAAAAATGGTTAAAAAAGGTAGAAAGTATTTTTTAAAAAACTACATAATCGTTGTTTTTAAAATCAATATAAGTTAAAAAGAAATTGAAAATGTTGGTATATGCAGGTTCAAAAATTTTAATACTTCTTAGAGGCGCTTGCCAATAAAAACTTTCCGAAGTCAATGAAATCACTATCGAGAAAGTTAAAAGTTGAGTGAAAAATCTTATGGTAGATAAACCGTTATTAACCGTTTTTTGTTAAAAAATAAAAACTGTTTACCAACTGGTAGTACATATATTAATATTTTAATAAATATAAACTAAATGTATTTTATAAAAATGCTTGGAATGGTTTTCGAGAAAAACAAGATATGATTCAAAGATTTACATATTAAGTGCCGTTATTTTCGGTCATAAATATATACATATATTTTGAAAATAAGTAAGAATAAAGTCCAAAAAGAATATGTTATAAGTTCTAATACTATTTAAGCAAATATATATTTTTTAAACTTGTTAAAAGCTTCTGTATGAAAAATTTCATTGAAATCCATTATGCCGATAATGAGAAAGTCAAAAATCAAACAATATGTGCTACATATATGGTGCTATGGTAGGTAAGTTAATTACATAGAAATATGTACATGGATCAAACAAAATCTATTTAATTTCTAGGTACCGTTTTCGATAAAAATAATATTTTCGAAAACAATTTTTTTTTTGCAATTTTTGTGGTTCGGTTTTTTTAAGATAAACAAATTGTTTCTTGTAGATATGTAGTGCTAAAAAATTGTTAACTGTCAAGTTTCAAGAAAATCGATTATGTGATTTTCGAAATACGTAAATACATATATTGACTTCTAAAAAAAAATTGGGAATATTTTTTAAAAATATTATAAACTAATTTTTTTTTTGAAAATATTGCCAGTGAGCTCTGAAGTGCGCCATTTTGATACAATAACTCGTATGAACCTGTGGATGGAATTGATATGTGAAATTGTGGACATTCTCACTGTGTCTTCTAGTTTGAATTAAGTTCAAAAATATAAAAAATCTAGTAGGTTATGATGTATCTTATTGTGTGTTTACCTTTGCGATTGCGCAAAAATTGGATCACTCACAGAACACATAACCTTGTAGGAGCAGCACTAACGGAGAATGGGCACCTCGCCTATACAGTATACACCTGCGATTGCCACTCCTACGTTGACTACGAGCATCAGTGTGTTGATGGGGCGACGCACGTCTAGTTAAAATTGGTAAGATCCTCTTTGGTATGGAAACAGCCTCTTCGACTTAATTACCGACCAAGCAAACGACATATACACCAAACACTGACATATCAAACTCATCTACCAGACGTTGCAAGGAACAACATGCCTCTACGGGTCTGGTGGGGGGATGATTGCCCAAGTGGGGTGAAGAAAAGAAACACGCCCTGAGAAGGCGACGACAGAAATTTCAATAATTAAGAAATACCCTCTGTCATTTCAGGCTATATAGCTTGCTGTGACCCATCTACACCCTGAACGGGCTTGATCGACATAGGATTATCATAGGTTTCGATACAAGGGGTCACAAACCCTAGGGTATCACAACGGATCTACATTGATCTAAGTGTGACGGTAACAAGATCAACTATCAGCCCACTAACCTAACTTAACCTAACCACAGAACCGGACCACGTCTTTGATCTTCATCTTCAAGAGTTCATCAATGTCGTCAAGAAATGCCCTTCCTAGTAATTGTGCTCTAAATTTGAGTACTGTTACTTTTTCCCGCAGGTCCCCACAGATATGACAGTGATTGTTGTGAGAAATGCCTACTTTCGCTGCATGCTCTTCTATTGGACAGTGTTCGCTCCAGCAACGATCATGGCTATGTGTTTCCTGTTCCGGCATATCAGATCAAGAGTTCAGGATATATTGTATATGCGGCGAATTTTTCTATATATATTGCAATAAGCTAAACTGCTCCATTTGGGATTCGATTTGTTAAGAATATTGCCCTTCATAACTCCGCAAGAAATGTTTACTCTTTCCGTAAGTTAGTGATAAGGGGCTGATTCTGGCCTGGCCAGCTCGTCAGCCTGTTCATTCCCATCAATTCCACAATGACCCGGAACAACGATAAGAGTGACATTGTGGATGTGGTTAGTATTGAGGCCAGAGGATTTCATTCCCGAATTTCTGGAACAATTTGGAAGATGATGTTCTAGATTTAATAGCTTCAACAGGCGCCTGATTGCCTGTGATATTAGTCGTGTTCCAGTTCTGTTTTGGATCTTGCTTAAGTAACTTACATGCTTTCCTAATAGCCAGTAATTATGCTTTCAAAATCCTACCAAAGTCGGCTAGCCTAAGAGAGCTAAATATATTAAGAGTCTCAGAAAAGATTCCTGAACCAATACCACACTTCATCCTTGAGCCATCAGTAAGGATATAGTTGTGTCGAAGTTTTGCGTCAAAACGTCATTATAGCAGTCCTTTCTTGATGGGAACATAACCTAAAAATCTTTTCTGATGCCCATTTCAGCAGAGCAGCAGTCAGTGGGAGGCCCAAAAATCTCTGTTATAGAATCAACTGTGAATATTGCTGAGGTCATAAGGCTTGGCAATCCAAGAGTTCGATTCCGTTAGTCTTAATGCACTGGAAGGTACCAGATACTTAATCAACTATTATAAATAAATAATAAAAAATTTTTTTTCAACCACTTGCTAGCTCTTACTTAATGAAATTTTTTGATTTTTATAAAGAAATCTATCATTTTTTTGCGAAAAAACACGAAAACACGTCGGGGAAAAATCTTAAAATGCTATACCAAAGTTTTAAGAAAATCACACGAGCGCCATTTAGGCTGTATGGGAAAAGACAAATTTTTTTATTTTATACGGCTTATAGTTTATTTTGAATAATTTTATTGTGTCTCTGTTTTATAAGCTTAGACTAGCCTTTAAGGCCTCGCATATTTCTTTTCAAATACGTCCCTGATCAGAATGATGGATTACAGATGAATGGACGCATCATCAATAGGCCAAAATACCTGTATCACCATTTTCAGAACAAATTGATATTTATTGGGAGTTCTATAGAGTTCAGAGCATCTAGCAACAAGTTCTCTTATCGATTCGTCGTATCATGTAAATAAATTTAAATATCTATCTCGCGCTAGAGGAATTGAATTCACCGTGGGTTTTCCTGCCATCCCAGCTGAAATCCAAGTTTGATTCTAAAATCTCTTCATTTTTTTGACTAAAATTTACATTTTTCGTCTTCTGTAAAAAAAAATAATATATCCTTACTTCATCAAGAATGATTTCTATCATCAACCGAATCTATACTTTACCCTCAAATGAACAAGTCCTAATTTGCATTTTTGTCCGCGACTACTTGATGAACTATGCGTTGTTTTTTTTTATTATTTACTCTTAAACATAAAGTGGCGACATCTACTGCATAGTGTTTGGTAAATACACATCAAATATCTTCAAAATGCCCTACTGTGTCCAACCAACCCACTCATCTGCCCCCGAACATAGCCGACTAGGCAATCGATCTTAAAATTTATAATGATGACACGAGATACGACCAGCCAGCAGGCAAAAGATACTCCACTCTGACATCTTCAAAAGAAAAAACAATAAAAATTAGAATTTCCGTAAAAATTATGATTTTTAAGGAAAATAAATTAATTCGGTAAAATATTCATCTGTGCCTGGCTGTGTATTGTTGGTGCTGGGAGGAAATCCATCTCGAAGATACCGATCTTCGAAGATTCAGAATGGGCATGTCATTCAATGGGTATCTGGAAGATAACGTTTTATATTTTTTTTTGGATTCGACTCTCATAGAGATATTTTTTGGCGATAAAAGATACTAATTTATTGAGATACTTGAGGATTTGTATTTGGATGTGATGTGTGGAAGTTTAGTAAGAAGTAGAAGTAGTGGATTGCGCGGAGGTCCAATGAGGCCTAATGAAAATAAATATGAAGAAATAGATACTAAATGGAAAATTATTAAACATAAATTCGTTTTCGATGACAATTATTGTGGCGTTGGGTTCCTTGAATTTTTTTTTTTTTTTTTTAAGGGGGATTTAAGAAAAATATCGGACGTCGCGTGGACCAGTAGTCAAGGCTATGACAGAGGTCGTTGAAGTTTTTTTTTTTTTGAGAATTTTCTATTGTATATTTTTTTCAAGGGATTTGGGTACAAGATACATTTTTATGATATGAATGCATTGTCGCAAGGTTTTTTTTTTATTTATAGAAAAATCGAGTTTTTCGGGCAGTCGATAAATCTTATTTAGATCCAAAGATTATTATTAAAAAAAAACCGGTGGCTAGACATTATCTTCAAACTATAGATTAATGGATGGAGTTATTGGTGGGTATATGTCGCTAGTACCAAAACTTTGCTTACAGTTTTAATCTTAAGACTTCTAATTTGAGCTGAGGAAAGAAGAAGAAAATGTAAATATTTACGTCAATTTGTAGATTTACTGGACATGAACTGCAAGTCGATCATAAACAAAAGTGCGTTGAAGGTCAGAGATTGGTTTTACATTGTATACACACAAAAACGTGCATTGCTGGCTCGGTCATATGTAATGCTCGTTTAGCTATGACAGTTCATTACTTGACTCCTGGAGTTAACCTTGAACGTTCCGTCAAAAAAAAAAAATCATCTTTAGTCGCTCTTCTCGAGTAAGGAATAATTTGCGCCTTTCTCGATTGTTCTCACTCATTGTGAAATACAAACTTCCAAAGCCAATCTGGCCATGGAGCATTAACTCGTGTCTCGCAGTTCCGTCTGTCTGTCTGTTCGATTACAGCCTAAACGGCTCGATTTTCGTTAAATTTTGATTTGTTTAAACTTGGTAGATGTCGTTTTGAATTTTTTTTCCCCACACGTTTTTTTCTTTTTTCTTTTTAAGACAAAAAATAACGGTATCTGCCATACGATTTTTTTCGAAATTTTATAAATATTTTTTTTCTCAAAAACTGTCACACAGATTTAAAAAAATCAAAAAAATTCATTTAAGTAAATCTAGCTAATGGTTGAAGAAATTTTTACAAAAATTGTTATTTTTGGTACCTCCTTGGAACTATTTTTTTGGTTTTTGATTTTCTCAGAAACTTTACGACCGATTTTGATCATTTTTTTTCTGCTAATAGTTTGAATATTATTGTGGATTCAAATTTTCAAAAATTATTTTTTTGATTTTTAAAAAAAATTTCAAATTTTTTTTTTTTTGAAAACTCAATAGGTATTTCGAAAACCCCGTGCTCGATTTTTTTAAAACTTGATAAATAATATAATAAATAATATAATCTACAAGAAATGGGAAACAAAAGTTAAAAAATGGTTTTCGAAAATCGCATTTTTCTCGAAAACGGTTCCGAGAATTTTGTACAAATTGTATTTCTTTTGATTAATTCTTACGATTTAGAATTTAATAAAAAAAATTTTGAGATCAAGACTGACTGTATCTACTATAGAACGATTTTTGAATTTCCCATTATCGGCATAACGGATTTTAATGAAATTTTTTGTATGCAAGCTTCTAAAATGTTTAAAAAACATTGCATTTCAAAACTTTAAAAAAAATATTTTTTTGAATTTTGAAAATCTATTTCTTTTCGAAAATTCGATATCTTAAACACGGCTCAATATTTTTTTTTGTAAATTTAATTTTTATCCATGCATTAATAAACACTTTAAATTGGCGCTCCAAAATTTTTTCTTAAAAATGTTTTAAGAATTTTGTTTATAAAAGCTTATATTTTTAGGAAACCACTACAACGAATTATAATTTTGTTGTTTTATTAAGCTAATTTTTGCTGAAAACACATGGCATCCTGTACTTAGCTCAAACTGCTAAAGAAATTGTTTTAGTTATAAAAAAAAAAGAATTTTATCCTTAAGAACAGTTTTCTCTAATAACATTCATTTTTGAAATTCTTAGTCGTTTACATAGGAGTAAGATCGTTCAACCCAGTCGTGCATTTTATTTTGAATATTCCCGAAAACTCGGAAAAAGTTTTTGATAAAACTTGCGTGTGGATTGCCAAGCTTTATAGTCACAGCAATATTATGAGCTTATTCCAATAGAGCTGTTTTCAACTCCTTCTGACTGCTGCACCCTTAAATAGAGGATCACTAAAGACATGACTGGGATGATGACGTAGCGACGAAAGACTTCGACACAAGTATCTTTGTTGAATTACTGTCTATCAAGGAAACAAGGAAGTTACTCAAACGAGATCCATACCAGGACCGGAAAACGGCTATTATTACCAAGGACACTCAGGCGGCTGTTAAGCCTCTTATTTCTAGCTCATCATCTTCCAAACTGATCCAGCAACGCCGGAATGAACTTGCTAGCCTGAATATTAACCTCAGTGTTACATTTATATGGATCATTGTGGTATTGATGGGAACGAACGTTCGAAAGAGCTGGCCATGCAAAGATCAGCCCTTCATAACTCGTCACTTGCGGAAAGAGTCAAAATTCCTCTCGGAGTTATGAAGGGCAATTTACTCTCAATTTTGCTTAACAGGTTTGAGCAGTTTAACTTACTGCATTATATCTAGAAAGATTTGGCCCAACTATAGTAAAACCCGAACACTTGATCTGATACGCATTCCCAAGGCAAGACAGCTCCCTTAAGCGGTCACTGGCTAGTAGAAGAGCATTCAACACAATACTGATGGTCATAGCTGTGGGGACCAGCGGGAAAAGAAAACTGTCATTCATTTCATTTGCAAATTTCCTGCTCTAGCCCAAATTAGGAAGGGAAATTTTTGACGACATTGACGAATATTAGGAAATGAAGATCAGAGACTTGATCTCTTTTCTCTAAGCGATTAAATATCTCTAGGACGAACTTCGGACCCTCGGTTACTTCTGTGCCGCGATTGAGGGCTTTAACGGAGATTATGTTGGTTAGCTACTTCAGTACCTGTCAACAAGCTGCCAAGCTTGGCATAGTGTTGATGGTTTCGGATGCGGTGTGTTGGTCCGGTTCAGTGAGTCATCCGAATTCCGGATGGTTGTAAAAAAGCAAACACACAATAAGAGACATCAAAACCGGTTAGATTATTTATTCTTTTTGAACTGAATCCAAACTGGATGACTCTGTGAGAATGTCAGCAATTCCCCTTATCAATTGCTTCAAACGAGTTATGGTACCGAAATGGTGCACTTCAGCGCTTACTGGGCCAGAGGGATACAATGCCAATGGTCACAATTTCTACCCACCTCCTGGATTTTTTGACAGATTTTAACAAAATTTTTGAATAAAATTTTCACTGTAATTTGATCATAATATGACTGATTTTTTTGAAAATCTATCTCTTGTAGTTTTGGGGCCCTTAAATGACATCAAGTAAGATGAGGGCTCCACAAACATTTTATATACAATAGTTTTTGATTTCATTTTAACTAAAATACCTTAAGCTTCAAGATCCTACAAGGCTTGTACCTTAGAACTAGTTGAGAAGCTTCTAAAAGGAAACATACAGATCATTCTGATATATTATGATTTATGAGTTATATTTCGAGAAATTATTTTTCAATATTTAACATTCAAATCTCTATGGCTCAAGTTGTAAGTTTTTCTTACTTTAATTATTTTCTGGAAATCGAAAATTCTTTAAGCTCCACATTCCTTTTTTGTGGACACATTTCAATACGCAAATCATACTTAAATTGTCTGTCTTGGCCTCACATTAAACCTTTGTTTCAAAAATAAGAATATACTTTGATATAAGTATAGGATAACTTATGGTTAGATCTTAGACTATTTAAATCTTCAAGACTTAACCTATTTAAAGCAAAACTTTTAAGTCTTGATTTTATTTGTCTTACATTGTTATATTGCATTGAAAATTGACAAACTACTTGCAATTAAATGATAAAATAACTCGACTAAGTATAGTCTTCCTTCAATACGCCTTATTAGTAGGGATATTAAATTATAGAAATTATTTAACAAATTTTAATTTATTTTACCACAATAGTTACGCCTATAACTACTAAATCACACTTTCCTCTACTATTACGGAAATCAATCAATAGCATTTCTTCTATCTCAATGACAGGCATTATACATAGATAATAACATACTTTTCCTTAAAAACCTCTTCATTCCCGGGGACTTTTAATGTAAATACAGTGTGTTCTCTCTTTATAGGCAGACACTTACTCGTATCATAAGCCAGCACTTTTTATCACATTGCAGATTTTTAAGAGCAGAAATTAAACACATGAATTTCCATTTCAAAACTCCTTCACAAGGGGACTTCCTAATAACCGAAAGCGACGGACGTCAATTTGAATATACACTCCGCTTCAACTGAATACGCATACGGTATGTTGTTAATTTTTTTCAAACTTTGGGCTTTAATGTATCATTTGATGATGCTTACTGTTTGCTTGTAATGTTGAGAAAACAAGAAAGAATAATTCAAAAAGTACCGTTACTTTTTCTCTAGCTCTCTTGCAAAGCGTTCCATATGGAAAAATGCAGATTTTTTTTGCGTCAACTGAATAGGCACAACAATCAAAATTGGAAATAAAAGCTAACGGAATGAAATAAAACAAGTTTTTCCTTTAATATTTGTTTATTGGTTATTTCTAGTAGTGGGTACTGACACCTTTATTGGTAATTATTTCATGAATTCGGTCCCGCATGCTCTTTAAGCAGTTCAGCAAAATTTCCCTCCAGGCTAATTTAATGGCTGCAATTAGGAATTCTCTGCCCTCAAACTGATGGCCAGACTCATAAACTTTTCGTACCAACCATCGCCATACATTTTCTATAAGGTTCAGGTCGGGAGAGTACGGCGCCCATTGAAGCAATTCCACATTCTGGTCCTATATCCAATTTTGGACAATGCGCGTGGTGTGGATGGGGTCGTTGTCCTGCTGGAAAGTCCAGTTAATGGGTCCTTAAATATCCACAAATTTAGGAAAATTTCTTTTCAAGATTCCTTTGTGGGTAAATGCATACATTTTTGACTTTTGAACTTCAAGCTCAACAGTCTCATAGTAGTTTACTGAACCCCATACCATAACTCGACCTTCTCGACTATGATGCCGCGCTAAAAATCGTTCTTCTTTCCTCACATCGTGGAAATAATAATTACAACTATCAGAGCCATGAAATTTGAACTTTTTCTCATCAGAAAAAAACGACGTGGTGCCATTCATTTTTCCAACTCATATGGAGTCTAAAAAATTCTAAACGCATACCTTTTCTTTTCTCATTTAGTGGTGGTTTCTTTTAAAGTTTCAATCGTTTTAAATGATTTGCACTGTTTATTACTCTACGGAATGTTGAAACGCTTGCAGTTACACCGGCTTTTTGTTTTAATTTTACCGCAAAGTCACACGAATCAGAAACACATCTTAAAATTGCTCTTCGATCAATTGCAGTTATTGCCGTTTTTTTACTTGCTTTCATGTTTTTCCCTTATAAACTTTTATTTCTTAGGTGGGAATAAACAACACTAAAACTTTGTTCATTTTTGGTAGCTTTAGCACGCCCAGTTAGTCCTTGTTCTTTAAACAAATCGGTTTTAGCTCTTTCGACACTATTTAAAGCTTTTGATCTACCCATTTTTTTTTAATTTCAATTAAACGGCTAAATTTCAAATAAAACACTTCAAATTTTGATTAAATTGTGTCAATCATCTCAAAACCCTCATTAACAATGAAGATAATGACCGATAATGATCGTGTACCTATTCAGTTGACGCAAAAAAATTCTGCATTTTTCCATATGGAAAGCTTTGCAAGAGTGCGAGAGAAAAAATAACGGTACTTTTTGAATTATTCTTTCTGATTTGTTTTCACAAAAGAGTTGGCTTCCAAAATTTTGTATAAGCTCCACTCTGATAGTTTTTGAATAATAACTCCTTGGACGGAAATTCATAGATAGGAGAAAGGCCTTGCGAACTCTACATTCAAATTATTTTTGAATAACACACTGGGACTTAAATTGCAGAAAATTCACGAACATGAATATCCCTTTATGTAAGGTAAGTTCAAATAGGAAAGTTTTGGATGTCTAAAAATATAAAACTCTACATCTAATTTTACAATCATAGTATAGTAGAGGATGAAAAAAGTTGGCCCCGTAATTCTGTCTGATTTTTGTATATCGATATAATGGCTGAAGATTCGAAGCTAAATTCTTCAAGCTTGCGACTTATAGATTTTTTCGATGAATTTCTAAAATTGCATCGCCAATTTCAGTGACTTAGGAGGTCTTTCAAAGTCTATATAACGGTTTTTTTTTTTCACACTATCAGAATTGGTCGAAGAAAGCTTATAGCAAGCTCCGTCTTTCGACCAATGGTTTGCCAACACAGAGAACTGTGTTATACCACCGGCTCAGTGGCGTAGCGTACCATCTCGGCGCCCGGGGCGGGAGACCCATTTTGCCGCCCCCATTCAATACTAAATTAAAATTAAATTTCGGGACACCATTTCACAGGCAATGAAGTATCTTTTATTGAAAGTAAAATAGGATCAGCGGTTCCATAAACGGATTCTACGGGCCTTACGAATGAGGCTCGTGAGACAAATCTGCATCTGCGGATTCATCTCCATGCATGCGTTTTTTCCTGCGAATTCTTCTCGTTTTGAGTTCGATTCCGAGTTTTTTCCAAAGAGTCTTAGAAAAGTCGATTGCGGCTTGGACGAAACGGTCTCTTCTCTCCACTAGGAGAGCTTTTAAAACACTGAGTTTCTGAGCACACTTATCCACACTCAGTCCACGTTGCTGCAGGTAAATCTGTGCGTCATCTTCTTCAGGTAGCTCTGCAGCTCAAAAGCCAAGAAAAGTGAGAAAGTTTAATGACTGCATGACTGTCAGAAGAAGACTGACTACTGATCCGTCAATTCTTCCAGTACCTCAAGAACTTCCACAAACTTATTTTTAAGCGTCTTTACAGCTTCACGAGGTTCACTTCTTCTGCAGGCTTGTGACTAGATGCTTGAGGTACTTCTGGTGAGTCGACTTCGTCTTCGTCTGCACGTCTTCTTCTTCTGCCTGTAAAATAAGTTATGCATTCCCATGAATATTGGCCGCAGGACAATTATAGGCCACTCACGATTGTAGGTGGAGGAATCTTATTTACATTGTAATCACTTCCGCTGCTGCTGGATGCCGCCGAAGACTTTAACGTAGCTTTTGAACCAGAACTAGAACTGAAATAATTTGCGTCTTCGCGTCTGCTTCTTTCTTAGCCGCGCCGCTTCCTTTAACTCTTTTCAGTTTCAAAAACTAGTTCAAAGGTTGAGTGAAGTACTAAGTGTTTAGTTTTAGAAGATTTAACAGTATTTAAACTATAAACAACACAATCGAAACAACTTTCTGTGATGCGGGAGGGAGCAAAAACATTGAGCTGACTGAGACCAGAATAACGTTTCCGTCGAATCCTAGTTGTCTTATCATATCTCGCATATGCATATCATATTATGTTTCGGAACACTCCCTTTCAGTTTCGCGAGAGTTTCGGAACGTTTTGTTTGACGATACGGAATGTACTCTTACGGCCCTACTCACCGTCTACGAATTCACGAAAATCAGCCGAGAGCGGTCAACGACGAACCACAGATAGGGTGGCAAATTTCAAATTTACATCATTGTTGTTTGTTGACTTGTCAAACGATCTTTCATGAAACATATGATTTCTACTCTACCCGCATCACCGGCGACATTTTGCCGCCCCCCTAGGCCTGCCGCCCGGGGCGGACCGCCCCCACCGCCCCCCCTACGCTACGCCACTGCACCGGCTCATCATTTAGTGCAGTGTTAGTTGTTAGTAGGCAAACTCTATTACAATTAACACTGACACAAGAAAACATGAAAAATAAACAAATAATATTACGTAAGAACAAAACAATAACATAACATGAAACAAAGAACATTTAGGAGCGTGGACCACTGGTTTTGAGAAGGTTTTTTAATTTACATTTATTTATATTAAAATCAAAAATATTTGAATTCCAATTTACAAGTCTACCCATACGTGTCAAGGGCTCATGAATGCCATAGTTGGTCCTATGTGTTGGGACCTTAATCATATCGAGAATCGAGGCCTCGAAGATTATAACCTCCTCCCCGATAATTAAAATAAACAGAACATAAAAGATCTGATGTATCTGTGACGCATGTTATTAATTGGTGGAAAAATACCAAATCATTGTTTCGACGGTTAACTATGAATATCTCCTATGTCGCATTTTGTAAACTTTACAGGGGACACACAAAACTGATTATAGTCTCAAAATTAAAACGTATAATAATAAAATTTTATGCATAATTATTAGTTTTGAATATCTATGATGTGAAATAGTTGAAATTTTTCAGCGAAGCAGATGGAAATTATTAACGAAACTGCATCGAAAAGTGAATTTTACATAAATGTATGTTAGGATAGGAGGTATTCATAGTTAACCGTCGGTTTGTTCTTCTTTGTTCCAAAGTTTGCATCTGAAGAATAGATAATCGTTGGTCATAAGAGAGGACATACGAAGGATCACTCCATTGAAGTCCTTTCAAGGCAAAACGAGTAAAGTTTCTTTGCACAGATTCTAATCTCTCAATATGAATATCATAAAGAGGAGTCCAAACCTGCGATGCATACTCAAGATGGGGACGCACCAAGGAGTTGTATAAAGCCCGGGTGACATTGGGATCAACAAATTCTTTAGACCAGCGCTTAATAAACCCTAACATTGAATTGGCCTTATTCACGATTTTATTAATATGAGCAGAAAAATCTAAATTGGGTGTAAAAACAACTCCAAGGTCCCTTACAGTCATAACACGAGTTAAAATGTGCCGTGAGATAACATATTCATGAGGGTAAGGAGAACGTTTTTTAGAAAAAGTCATAGTTTGACATTTTGTCGGGTTGAGGTTCAGACTGTTCTTTTCACACCACAAGGCAAAATGGTTAATATCATCTTGCAGTAAAGCCCGATCATTTGAAGATACTATATTTTTATAAATCTTCATATCATCTGCAAAGATTAGAATTTCGCTATTGCGAACACGCAGAGGAGCATCATTAATAGCCAATGTAAAGAGTAGTGGTCTCAGATGGCTTCCCTGCGGAACACCTGATTTGGCAATAAACTCTCTTGAGTATGAATTTCTGAATTTGACTTGATATAACCTATCTTCAAGATATGACGATATCCACTTGATGAAAGGTGGTGGAAATCCGTATGAGTGAAGTTTAAACTTGATAATCTCATGAGACAGTTGATCAAAAGCTTTCGAGAAGTCAGTGTGTACACAATCAACTTCTTGACAACTTTCTAGAAAGTTTAAACATTTATTCAAAAAGACAACAAGATTAGTAACAGTAGAACGTTTTTGCATAGAACCATGTTGTTGGTTGCAGATAATAGTTTTACATATAAATGTCAAACTGTCACATACAACTTGTTCGAACAACTTCGGAATGCAAGAAAGTTTGGAAATTGGTCTATAGCTGGTAATATTGGCTTTATCTCCCTTTTTAAATACTGGAGTTAAAAATGCTTTCTTCCAAACTGCAGGGAATTTACCTAATTTCAAGGATAGAACAAAAATATTACGCAGAGGAAGAGCTAAAACAGACTTACATTTCTTCAATAAAGCGGGTGGTATTCCATCGGGTCTAATAGAATAGTGACAGAAAGTCCAAAATTTTGTCGTGATCTATTGTAATATTATTAAATGATACCTGAGGACAATTTCGTAAGAATTGAAAATAGTTATCGTTTTTATAACAATTTTTTCAAAAAATCTTTCTCGATACAAAAAAAAACAAGAAGCCAAACAAACGTGTAAAAGAAATTTAAAATTTAGTTTTTGGTTAATTTTGACAAATTCTTGAAATTTTTGTAATTAAAAACGACCTTTAAAATTCTTAACTAAGTGTGTTTACCCAAGTTTTATTTTGTATTTTCTTATAAACGTTCTGAAAAATTTCGTATCGAAAAATTTCACCATCAGTGTTCGCTGAAGAGAGAACCCACTGTGAACTCATACTTAATAATTTAATCAATTTATGGACATATAATATTTTTTTAGTAACTGAATTCTTAATGTCTACTCATCATACTTATGTCCATTCTGGGGCATAGCCAAAGAATCCCCAGTATACAAACCTATCATGTTGTGCCTCCTCCAAAACAAAACGGGGTGACAAACGCATACCTTACATAAAACCAAAACTCTATCTTCCGTGCCGACTGTTGGCCACATTGCTGTCCGGTATGACCAAAACATCAAAAGCTTTTAATCCGTTTCCATCGTAATAATCTCTGTGGGCTCAGTGCGTTTGATATAGGAGTATAAATGTAGGTAAATTCAATTGCGTTTCACTAGCCTGGTTCTGATATTCCTGTTCTCTTGCGCGTGTTGGATTAAAACCACTTGGCGCCCTGAATACGTCCTTTGTATTTTAAAATTTGTTTTTTCTATTATAGGTCAAATCAAAACACGGAGCGCAGAGGTCAGATACATCAGAACTCTGAATCAGAAGTAGCTATATCTTGGAGCGGATTCAACGAGCTCAGAATAAAATAACCAAAACAAATTTCTTTTAAATCCTACGGAATTCTTTATAAGCGAAAATGTTATCTGTATAAAATTAAATGCAAGAAAGGGTAATTTTTGAAAATGTTCGTCATTGGAGAAAAATGTTCAAAAGCATAAAAATCATTTTGTAAAAGACAAAAGCAATTCCTCTGATAGTTGGAGTTAATAACAGAATGCCATAAAAAATCAATTTTTGGAAAATAAAAATTATAAAACCTTGCAGTGGCTTTTTTTTTTAAATAAGTTTTTATATATAAAATTCTTAAAACATATTTAGAAAAACTTTGGTTGGCCAATAATTTTAAGTTCATATTATTGACCCGTTTTGAGATGTCAAATTTAAAAAAAAAAAAACTATTTTCATCCTTAAAGCAACGTTTTTTTATTTTTAGAAACTCTTTTATACAAAAATTAATTTTAATTTATTTTTTGAATTTTTGATCGTAAAATTTCCCGTTTTCGGAAAAAATCAGTTTTTAATATTTGTATGGGGGAACCGGTATTTTTTTAGAGAAAAGAAACATTTTTTTTCCAGTAGATAGTATTAAAAAACTGTTAATTTTCAAGTTTCAACAATATCGAGTATGTGGTTTTCGAAATATTGAGTTTTCAAAATAAAGAGATACATTTTTACAGCAAAAAGTCTTTTTAAATTTTTAGTAGCCTTAGCAAAATAAAATTATTCAAAATCAGTTCTATTGTTTCTGGGATAATTAAAAAAAAAAAACAAAAATAAAAGGCACGACTGGAACGCAGGAACGCACGTACTTGCTCGTATGTACAAAAGGCTGTCCCGTCGTTGTATGAAAAAAAAAATCTAGAATTTTTTTTATCGAAAGGGGTATTTAAAGTTACGTATTAGATAACGAGTAAATTCTGAATATGTACTTACTTTTTGATTAGGACATAACATTTGGGCCTTTACCACAGCTTAAAGATCTTATAATATAGTTTTTTACCCTAGTCGGTTCGATTACAGCCTAACCGGGTCGGATGGTTTTTAATTTTTTCCCCCCATACGTTTTTTTTTCTTTTTCTTTTTTAAGACCAAAAATAACGGTACCTGCCATACAATTTTTTTTCGAAATTTTATAAATATTTTTTTTTCTCAAAAACTGTCCCAACGATTTAAAAAAAATGGTTTTCGAAAATCGTTATTTTCTCGAAAACGGTTCCGAGAATTTTGCTTGCATTTTTTCCTTTCTATTACTTTTTAATATCTGTAATTTAATAAAAAACATTTGAAAACAAGTTATTACTGACTGTACTTACCATAGAACGATTTTTTAAAATTTTGAATTTCTCATTATCAGCATAACGGATTTTAATGAAATTTCGTAGAGAGAAGGTTCTAAAAAGTTTAAAAAACATTGCAAAACTTTAACTTTAACTTTAACTTTAACTTTTTTTGAATTTTGAAAAAAAAAATCAATTTTTTGTTTTTTGAAAATGCAATATCTCGAAAACGGCTCAATAATTTTTTTTGTAAATTTAAATTTTATTCAAACAATAATAAAAACTTCAAATTGGCATACCAACATTTTTTCTTAAAAATGTTCTTAAATTTTCTTATATAAAACCTTACTTGTATAAATCTATATTTGCTTGAATCACAGGGCATCCTATTTTTACCTTTAACTACTAAAGAAGTTTTTTTTTAGTCATTTAAAAAATGAATTTTATGCTTATGAACAGTTTCTCTAATAACATTAATTTTTGAAATTCTTAGTCTTTTACATAGGAGCAAGTTCGTGCGACCCAGTCGTGTATTTTATTTTTTTGGAAAACCCCATTCTAGATTTTTTTTTTTAAACTTGATAAATAGAAGTTTGTTAATATAATCTAAAAAATTTATTTTATCTAAAAATAAAGGTAGGTACATACCTACCCACCATACAAATGTTAAGAAATTTAAAAAAATGGTTTTCAAAAATTCTATTTTTCTGGAAAACGGTGCCTAGAATTTTGAAAAAAATTTTGTTCTTTCAATTAATTTTTACGATCTATAATTTTATAAAAAAAATTAAAATCAAGATATTACTGACTGTACCTACTAAAGGAAGATTTTTTCGAATTTTGAATTTCTCACTATCGGTATAACAGATTTTAATGAAATTTCTTATAGAGAAGCTTCTAAAAAGTTTAAAATACATTGCATTTCAAAACCTTAAAATAAATATTTTGTGAATTTTTAAAAAAAAAAAATTTATTTTTTCTTTTGTTAAAAATTCGATATATCAGAAACGGCTTAATATTTTTTTTTGTAAATTTAATTTTTATTCGAACAATAATAAAAACTTTAAATTGGCGTACCAAAATTTTTTCTTAAAAAATTTTTAAAAATTTAATATATACAAGCTTTTTATTTAAAAAACCACTAAAACGACTTATATTTTTTGTTCTTGCATAAATTCATATTTGCATAGCATTCTGTTTTTGTTTTTAAAAAAATAATTTTATCCTTATGAACAGTTTTCTCTAATAACATTCGTTTTTAAAATTCCTAGTCTATTACATGGGAGCAAGTTCATGCGACCCAGAGGTGCATTTTATTTCGTCTTGAATTCGATTTTTGTAGGAATGCATTGCATAACTTGCCATATAGTAACCACATATATTATATCGCAAGTAAAAACAGCTTTTGAGATCCAAGCTCTGATTACATAATTACATTTCTCAAACTTTCATGTGGGCGTGTTGTTGGAATTGATAGGATCTGCAGTTTTCTACTAAGTCCAAATGCTTGTGATGAAAATACTTTTTATGACAATACATGTATACTCTTGGAAGATTCGTTACTTCTTTGCAAGTGACAGCGGTTTGATATCTATACCGGACTTTGGGCACATAGACCACATCCGATATCAAAAGATTGTGCTACGGAATTCCCACACCTCAATATTCGCATCTTCGGAGGTCCTAGTTAAAAGAGGAGGAAATCATAGAAGAAGCACCGTCATTCCTGAGAATGGGTATTCAAAAATCATTTCTGCAAGCTTTATAAGTGCTATTTTGAATCGAATTAAACGCAATTTAGACTAATAATTCTAAAATCAATCCGATTATAACGAAGTAAAGATACCTATGAATACCTAGACTTAAGGCAAATAAAGCTGCAAAGCTGTTCGAACCGGGGGTGTCGTCTCAACAAAGCCTGAGAATCTTTAAATGTTTCTAGTTCTTTTGAGCTATCTGTGCCATCTTTGCCAGTGTCTTTCAAGAAGAACTATACTCGCAATAAAGGAAGCATGCAAAATACTCAAACTAGATAAATCAAAATCCAATTTTCTCAGACAGCATGGGGCCTCATAAGGCCATTGATTCGGCTTCTTCATCCTTGAAATTCGTCCAGGCATCCAGGGATGAGCTTGCGAGCCCTAAGATTTGCCTCAAGGAGCTTCTTACCTGTGCTCCGAGCCACAATAGAATTGAGAGAAATGAACGGAATGAAAAACTGACCAGGCAAGAATCAGCCCTTTATAGCTCACTCGTGGAAAGAGTTATCATATCGCTTGAGATTAAAAGATCAAATTTTTCTCACTATTGGTACTTAAACAAATCAATTTTATCTTAAAACAATATTTCGAACAAATATGAAGACCCGACAAGACGTAACCAGGGTAGTTGCAACATGCACTGGAAACTGGCAGGCTATGGGTAAATCCGGGACTGTCTCTTGCACAACCATACATGACGAATTTCCTTCATGCATATACTGCATGCATACACATGCCGAGCTGTGGTCACAATCGTATAACATTAATTACAACGAATCGAATTTGTTACTCACCTGACCGACAGGATATGAAATGATTACGGGAACAACCAGGCAGAATATATTGAGGTTGAATTTGCTTTGGTAAATATTTATGAATACTATTGGCAATTCCATAAAGCATTGCAGCTGAAGTAATATTTAGCCAAAAGTGAAGTAATCAGAATTAAATAAAATTGAATTGATATAGATAGATATGCGAATATACATATGACGTATCCATATGGCAGGACTTTGTTGTTACATGTGCCATATGGGTTTTAAAATGGAGAGTAGAAAAAAACTCTATGAATCGATACACCCTGTGGGATGTGGTTTTTAGTTTCTGCTGTTCCCAAGCTACAAAAAACCAGACTGTTATAAGTTTTTATTTTTTTTTGTACGCAACGAATTATTTTAATAAAATATATGCAATGCTTATTGAAACGAGTTGCGAGTGGATTTCGTTGGACAACCTTTGCACAGTTGAACAAATTAAATTAAATATTTGTTTAAACAATTAAAATTTCCCGGGGAACTCTTGGGAGTAATTCCAAACGCATTCGAATGAAAATTGATGATTTTTTCTTTAAAGTTAACATTAAATCAAAAAACTTTTATACCATTTTTTAGGTGCCGTGAAATAAGGCCAAGTGAAATAAGGCCAACTTTCAAAAATTGGCCTTATTGCACTTTGATAAAGTGAAATAAGGCCAATTTTCAGTAGTCGGTCTTATTTCACTTTGACAAAGTGAAATAAGGCCAAATGATTTTGAGAAATAAGACCAAATTGTTGCCGCAGGCGCCTGCCTGGCGACTGAACATACCCTAAGCGGAGCAACGGAGTTGCGTGAGAGGGTGTGAGCCCCGAAAAGGGAGCTAAAATCCTGAAAACCCGCGAAGCGGGCCACCCAAGGTACTGTTAGTCAAGAAATCCCAGAACGACGCACGGCCCTCAATAAACAATTGTATAAAAACCCAGAACGTCGGCCCCCAATAAACAATAAATTATGAAATGAATGAAATGAAATAAATATAAAAATGCAGTTCGGCCTTATTTCGCTTTGTCAAAGTACAAAAAACAACTGTTGAAAGTGAAATAAGACCAATTCGGCCTTACTTCACTTTGTAAAAGTGCAATAAGACCAACTGCTGAAAATTGGCCTAATTTCGTTTTATAAAAGTGCAATAAGGCCAATTCTTGAAAGTTGGCCTTATTTCACTTGGCCTTATTTCACGGCACCCATTTTTTAAATCGGGATGATCAGAAAGATAAGTCATAATCATTGAGACATTATGGTAGACAAAATTTAAAGAGCAGCGTTAAATAGGTAAGCAAGGAAAACCCACTCTATGTCTGAAATTATGGCGCCCCATAAATCCCGAGCACATAAAAATACCTGCACCTTTCATCAACTTAGAATATCGTAAAAGCCTTTTTTTCAAATGCTCCTCGTATTGCCAGCCGAAAATCAAAAACCCACAGCACGCGTGCAGTTATCAATATGCAATAAAAATAGAATAATAAAAAAAAAATATGCATATTGTTTCCTTTCATATAATATTCACCCATAAACAAATACAAAAATTAAATATTAAACAATTAAAAAAAATTTAACTACCATCTAATTGATTTAACATAAAGAGTAGAGGGATCATCAGCCTATTGCACCCGAACCCGATGACATATTCCACCAACCGCATGGTAATAAAATAAAATTTTATTACTCATTAACTTTTAAAAGAAAAATTAATTAAGATCGTAAAATAGAAAAAAATAGAAGAAAATTTGAATTCCAGAAAAGTTTTGTTCTAAATATACAAAACCAATTCCCCATTGAGAGACTTAAACCGAAGGAAATTCACTCAGAAGCCCCGAAGGGGATAGACCTAATTAAGTTTATTATTTTTTTTTGTTTGACTATACATATTTGACATTTTATATAAATTTTTTTCTTTTTAAAAATCCACTTATCTTTCTCCATCAATCGATCTAGTCCGCGACAAAACTTTTGCCCCCAAAGTCGAATATTATTTTTTTTTTCTAGCTGGCCCTTTGTATGGTGGAGACTTTTACTTGGCAAGTTGGGTATGTTTGATTATGTTTTTTTAATGGGTTTTGTTTTATGGGTTTTTGTGTGCTATTGTACAGTGTACATGTGTTTCTACCCACCAAGTCGTGATGGGCCTAATTTTGTATTGTTTTTTATTATTAATTTAACCACCTTAGCATTAATGGTATCTCATTTCACCTGCGCAGTGGCGTAGTTACAAAATTTAAGGGTAAAAACGAAGAAACTATCTACATCTACATAGATAGTTTTTTTTAAATACATCTTTAGTTATAATAATGCATATGTAGGTATGAGTTTTGTTTTCACTTTTTTGGTCCCGTTTTATTTAATAGTGACCTACTGAAAACGATGGCTGATACTTCGCGTACTCATACAGCTTCCCAAGTTGTGGAATATATTTCTGATAGTTCCTCTACTGACATATCAGTCAGTGAAATGAATGAGTTTTGTCTTTTAAGACTCTCTAAGCGAATATAAATAAAATGCACACTTTGTCGCACGAACTTGCTCCTATGTAATAGACTAGGAATTTTAAAAACGAATGTTATTAAAGGAAACTGTTCTTGAGGATATAATGAATTTCTTAAATTCTTTTAGTAGTAAAAGATAAAAACAGAATGCTATGCAAATAAGAATTTATGCAAGAACAAAAATTATAAGTCCTTGTAGTGGTTCCTTAAAAAAATAAGCTTTTATGTACAAAATTTTTAAAACATTTTTTAGAAAAAATTTTGGTACGCCAACCTTAAGTTTTTATTATTGTACGAATAAAAGTCTAATTTCCAAAAAAATACTAAGCCGTTCTCCCAAGCAACACAATTGTCTCTTAAAGATATCTTGAAAAGTTATTTTTCAAGTGCTTTCAACTCTTCAAACATTCTTAAAGAGGTCAGTAAGACCCAAAAGGGCCTAAATGGGAGGAGCCTATTGTATTAAACAAAGAGTTCTGAGTAAAGTGTTTGTAAGAGTTCATTAAGATCATTTTTGTGATTAATCCATGAAGATGATTTAAAGTGGTTTTCAAGATATTTTTTTTTTCGATTAAAAAGTGTCAACTTTGAGGAAGACAAAAATATAAATAATGTCTTTCTCTTTCACGCAAATACAAATTCAATACAATCTTAATAAAATGGATTTGACTTAAAATAAAACGCCATGAACTCAAGAATTCTTTACTTTCAAATTATGACTGGATTTACAGTATTAATTTTATGAGGTACTTTAAACCCATTATATTACCTTATCTTATTGTGTTTTTTGATATGCGAGAAAAGATTTACTTTGAAACCGCATATTCTACCCTACTTAAAATGAACGCGCCTTCAAAATGATAAGCATTTAAGAGTAATAATTTAGAAAAATAATATAATATAAACAAAATTCTTTCACAACAAAAAAGAAAAGACGTATGGTACTGTACATACTTAAGTATATTAAAACTCAAAATGTTTACTATACAAATCAAAATGAAAGTATAGGTAGAAAAATGTAGTTAGCTAGACATATTTATTTAATAAATATCCTTTCCGAAATAAAATGCCATAAATAAATGGCGAATTCATTCTGTCATATGTGTATGCATCCCGAGTATTCCTACCTACAGGGTGTTTCATTTGTTTTTTTTTTTTTGCATCTGATTAATTTTGAAATGTATAACAAAATCAGCAGATAAATACAACTCAACAATATTAATGTATGTATATAAAATGAGCGATTGATTAACTCGTATGTCTTTAAAATTTTTATAAAATAATAACTTTCCAAACAACTTTTTTGTTGTATATGGTGTTGCTAAGCTAAACCATAAGGCTAGGCGCGCACATTCAATTTGTAGTTTTGCAACTGCTTGGTTCGAGCAACTCAAAAGTTTGTGTTTTGACACAAACTAAACGATTGCTTAAAATGAGTTCGCTATTTTGTGTATCATATAATTATATGTCCCTGCGCGGACATTCAACCAAATAGTTCATCTGTTTTCTATAAGCAACCAAACAGTTGTGCAACTAAAAATTGAATGTGCGCGCCTAGCCTTATACTACAAAACACAAACTAACATAGAATTTAGTTAGAGAGTGATTTTGAATTTGTATTGCATCTTTTTCAAAATCGTAATGTAAGTAGACAAGCTTTAAACATCTTTCTAATAAAAGATACAAAAAGACGTAAATAAGTGAAAATATATTCCGTTCCTTGTTTTCCATTCCACAAACTGTCCAAATCCCTTACGATGTCAATGGATTGATAACATTTTGAGAAAATGAAAACTTAAGATTGTATTGTCGCTATGAAAACCGTCATATGTATATGTAAACAGTGATAGTTAAAACTTAATAACATAAGTACACAAATTATAGTTCTTTTCTTATCTATGGTTTTGTAAAGCCAGTGCTTTCTGGTGAATTTTCAAACTCGATATGCATCAAAATTTTGTATCTGTTATATCTATCAATGTTAAAAATATTGAATTCGGCTGAATATTCAGAAATTTTGACATTATCTTAATTTAGAAGAATATGCATAAGCAATTTGACAGTAAATACTTCAAAGTTTCAACATTTCCTTCATACTCTTCCAAAAGTTTTCCATTTTCATTTGAGCACAAATTTAATAAAATAAAAACGTCTTTGCCATTCTTTCAAATGCCAAAGTATAATAACTCTGTCACCCATACAAACTGCCACCTTTCGTAAACGAATAAACCTAGAAAGAAAATCTGTGAAAGATACAAATTGTCATAACGGGTAATAAATAATTTTTTTCGTTAATCATGTACTTCTGTATTTTTGCTGCTAAGATTTATTCCTTTTTTACTTAGACCACTATACAAAATTGATACCCATCAGCTCGACAACTATACAAAAATAATCAATGCAATGACAAAAATAAAGACATCTGAAATCCTTAAACTCTTGGCACGTAAAAAATAAAATTTCAGACACAAATCTAAATTTACCAAACAGAAAGCTATAAAATAAACCATTTTATTTAAATTATTTTAAACATAAACTTCAATGTCTAAGCAGTATGTGTAAAAATTACATTGAACATTTTTATGAAATATAAAAAAAAATTATTTCACTAATATAACATACAAATTTGTAAATTTGTACGTTTAACAATGTCACCCTTTACCAAAATATATGTATTTTATATAAGTACACTACCAATTTGTTAAGGAGTCTTCAAAACATCTTAAAGATTCCACGAAAAGATATCGAAAAGTTGAACTTAAAGCAAAGAGTGAACAAAGTGTAAACAAAGAGTAAAAGAAAAAGATAACTGTTAACATTCATAACAATCTGTCAAATTCAAAGGAAAGAGCTAACAAAGTGTAAGCAATGAGCAAAAGCAAAAGATAACTGTAAAAATTCACAATCAGTTTTTTCCTGTGCGCGATATCTAAATAAGAAAGTAAAAATACCTAGCTATGGAAAACAATTATTTCGAAATTGTGAAATATAAGAAAAGAAATAAGTTTGAATACGAAGTTGTTCCGAGTTCTTGGGTTGTTGGAACAAAAGTCTATTTTCCAAGAAACAACATGAATGCCATGATTAAAGATGCCAAAACAAAACCCGATGTGGACTACTGGCTTTCTTACCAAATGGCAAGAATTAAAAGAACGGGATACGAAGATTACAATGAAGCAGTCATAAGGCTTGATAAAATGCTGGACGAATTTACCACGGACACTGAAGGCCAAGACATAAATGAACACCAATTAAAAACAAGGAGCAAGAAACACAGCGTGAGTCACGCTTCCAATAGAATGGTCCAGCTTCAACTGCCACCTGTTTTCCAGAAAGTCAAATCTGTAAGATTCAATTGCAGACATAACTTGGATGATATTATTTATTATTAAATTAATTTTCAGAAAATGCCATTAAATAATCCTCCAGAAATGGAACCTGAACCAAAATCTCCTGAAATGACAACTATGTCGGAATATCTAGAGGACTATGAAGAAGCCGCCGCCGGTGCTAACTCGTACCAATAACCAATACCAGGAAGGGAATCAAGGCCTGCATTATGTAGTACTTCAGGATGCACATACACCGGCAAAAATACCAGCAACACCTGTAAGCATAACCAATAATGTTGAAACTTCCTTATCGGTGCAACCAAACTTCACAGCTGGAGAAAAGTAAGTATAAATGATATTTTTTGAAAATGGTTTAATCACAAGATCTTTCTATTTTTTTTTTAAGTTTCATAATCGGACAACTAAAACACTTATCGGCCAAACTGATTGACCTTACCAATGCCGTAAACATTATTATGAGTTCTATGGAAGCTTCTACTTCAAAAAATGAGTTCGGCGGCGGCGGTGGTGGCTTTCAAATTTTGACGGAAGAAAAACTCATACAGGATGAAGAAAGTTTAAAGCAATTTGAGGAGCAATCAGACGAAAGGGAAAAACAATTACGTTTGGAATTGCTTGTGAGTATCGGAAAAAGACAGCCAACTGAAGTACGGTGCTGTTGTCTGGAGCTTTGCGATTTGCTTATATCTCATGAGTTTTGGCAATATACTTCGTGGGCAGGTGGAACCAAAGATGAAGGAAAACCAAAATTTGCACTTCAAGAACATCATACCTTTTTAAATTTTTTCAAAAGCATAGTGCGTGAGGCAACTAATGCCTCTTACAGCGATAAAGATTTTGCTGCATTTTTCCAAAGCAAGATGAAAAACCGGAATCAGCTACCAACCAAACTTAAAAGAGCAGCGTCAAGACACAGAGATCCAAAAAAGAAAAGGATTGAAATGTCAAATGACGTTGAGGAATACAAGTATGGAGAATATTTGGAAGATGAATAAAAGTAAAAGTCAATTCAAAACTAGTATTTATTCAATACTAGCCGACCCGTACTCGCGTTGCTTCGCAAATTGTAACTACGAATATTTTCTTAATATTAATATTAGCATATGAAAACATTTCTCAATGGGACTGAGCATATTTGCTACAATAATATTAATTTTTTTTTATAATTTTAGTTTATATGTATAACATACCGTATCGAATTAGATTCTCTTTCACACTTGAAAAAAAGAGCTTGTTCATGTTTGTGCATGTTATAAATATAACAACATAGAAAATAATAAAATTTATTTCAAACAAACTTTAAAATGGTTTCGCTTTTATAGAATAGTTCATGTGCACGGCACTGTAGTCAATTGAATGTCCAAAATGCTATTGAGTGTATTCAAGTAATTTAAAAAATAAAATGCACGACTGGATCGCACAAACTTGCTCTTATGTAAAAGTACTTTGGAATTTAAAATACATTTTAAAAATATAAAACATGGATTTAATGAGATAAAAATGTTCAAATGTATGGAATTGCCGTCTGATTAATCTTTTTAATATATAAGTAATTTTTTATATGACAATTTTCCTTAAAATTTTTCGAGAAAACAATTTGGGATGCCAAATTTTAAGTATTAGGTAGTATAGATTTTAGAAATAGTTTTTTTTCGAATATTTTTATATACAATATTATTTTAAACTTAAGCGGGCTCCTGTTGAAAATTTTTGGTTAAAATCGTTAAGAGCTGTTGATGAGAAAGTCAAAAAATCAAAAAACGGTTCTATGACAGGTACCGTTAATAACATTTCCCACCAAACATTTTTTTTACCAAAATGTAGTCCATGTTCATAATATCACACCTATTTTTTTTTATCAAAATCGTTAGAGCCGTTTTCGAGATAAATAAGATTATGCATTACGGGTGTATGGGGGGTAGTGTCAGTTTTGGAGCTAAAAAAAAATTTCAATTTCTCCTCTAGGGAACCACCGAAGACCCTTAAGTACCGAGTTTGAAGAAAATAGCTCCAGTGGCTTAGGCTCTAGATAGAAGTACAGACATACAGACATACGGACATACAGGCATACAGACAGACAGACGGAATCGTCGGACCCACTTTATTCGTCTTCGCTATCATCGTAATGTCAACTTTGATCCAAATCTCGAGTTCGATTTTTTTCCAAATGCAGAACTTGCCCTATAGTTAGTACCTATTACCTATGTATATCGCAAGTAAAAAGAGCCCACCCCCACGATAGAATTAGAGAAACACAAAAAATGTGTGTGTGTCGGTTAGTTAGATCTATACTATTATATAAAAGCGAAACCATTTTAAACCTTGATACGCACGATCTCAGAAAGTAGTCAACCGATTTATTTGAAATAAATTTTATTATTTTCTATATTGTTATAAGAGTGTTTATGGCTATAATTTGTTTCATTAATAATTTGTCAAACTTAAATATTATTAATTTTACATTTTTTGTCCATTTTTTTTCATTAGTTGACTTATACAAACACTCATATCTTAAAACCTATACAATAATCGACAAAGATTAGCATTGCTTCATAAAGTCAATATTGTTGCGCAAATTTTAAGCCCAAAATCACTTCTTAGTTACACATACAACCTGAGAAATAAATAAAAACAAATTATAAAATTATAAACTTTTTGAATTTATTTTATCCAGGAATTAGATTTCATCACAATCGCGACGTCGCTGCTTTGTTTCATTTCATTATCATTCCAACATTTTTAATTTTCTTTTCTTCCCGTTCGCATACTCTCTCTCTCTTAATATCTGTTCCATTCAATAGTTACGTTTTTTCTCTTACCTACCTACCTACATATTCAATTTTTACTTGCGATATAGGTACTATAGGGCAAGTTCTGCATTTGGAAAAAAAATCGAACTCGAGATTTTGATCAAAGTTGACATTACGATGATAGCGAAGACGAAAAAAGTGGGTCTGACAATTCCGTCTGTCTGTCTGTATGTCTGTATGTCTGTATGTCTGTATGTCTGTATGTCTGTATGTCTGTACCTCGAACTACAGCCTAAACTACCGGACGTATTTTCTTCAAACTCGGTAGTTAAGGGTCTTCGGTGATTCCCTAGAGGAAAAATTGAAATTTTTTTTTTAGCTCCAAAACTAAGGGTACCCCCCATACACCCGTAATGCAAAATCTTATTTATCTCGAAAACGGCTCTAACGATTTTGATAAAAAAAATTAAGTGTGATATTATGGACATGGACTATATTTTGGTGAAAAAAAATTTGGGGGGAAATGTTATTAGGGGTACCTGTCATAGAACCGTTTTTTTGATTTTCGAATTTCTCACCAACGGCTCTAACGATTTTAACCAAAATTTTTATGCAGGAGCTGCTTTGCATTTGAAAAAATATAAACTAAAAATTTTTTCGAAAAAATAGTTTTTGGATTTTTAAAAAAAATAATAAAATTTTTTTTTTTGAAAATTCAATATCTTGAAAACCGATACAAGATTAAATTTTTAAATTACGTTTTAAAATGTATTTAATTAAATACTAACAATTTGCATATCAATTTTTTTTATAAAAATTTTAAGGAAAATTTAGTACACAAAAAACATGTTTCAGTGTGTCTGTATGTCTGTACCTCTCACTACAGCCTAAACCCTTGGACCTATTTCTTTCAATCTCGGTAGTTAAGGGTCTTCGGTGATTCCCTAGAGGAAAAATTGAAATTTTTTTTTTAGCTCCAAAACTAAGGGTACCCCCCATACACCCGTAATGCAAAATCTTATTTATCTCGAAAACGGCTCTAACGATTTTGATAAAAAAAATTAAGTGTGATATTATGGACATGGACTACATTTTGGTCAAAAACATTTTTGGGGCAAAATGTTATTAGGGGTACCTGCCATAGACCCGTTTTTTTGATTTTCGACTTTCTCATTAACGGCTCTAAGGATTTTAACCCAAAATTTTTAGCAGGAATCCCCTTAAGTTTAAAATAATATTGTATATAAAAATATTCGAAAAAATATTTATTGGGTTTTTAAAAAAAAAAAAAAAAAATTTAAATCAATATCTTCAAAACCTATGAACGATTATTTTTTGAAATTATTTCCTAAAACCAATATTATTAAATACTTAAAATTCGCATCCCACATTTTTTTCTTGAAAAATTTTAGAGAAATTTCTTATATAAAAAATTTATTTAATAATAAAACGATTTTTTAAGGTTTATTTGCATAAATTCATACTTTTTCGGAAACCAGATGGCAATTTTATGCATTTGAACATTATTATCTCATTAAATCCATGTTTTATATTTATAAAATATATCTTAAATTCCAAAGTACTTTTACATAAGAGCAAGTTCGTGCGATCCAGTCGTGCATTTTATTTTGTATTGTATAGTTTATCTAACTAACCGACACACACACATTTTTTGTGTTTCTCTAATTCTATCGTGGGGGTGGGCTCTTTTTACTTGCGATATACATAGGTAATAGGTACTAACTATAGGGCAAGTTCTGCATTTGGAAAAAAATCGAACTCGAGATTTGGATCAAAGTTGACATTACGATGATAGCGAAGACGAATAAAGTGGGTCCGACGATTCCGTCTGTCTGTCTGTATGCCTGTATGTCCGTATGTCTGTATGTCTGTACTTCTATCTAGAGCCTAAGCCACTGGAGCTATTTTCTTCAAACTCGGTACTTAAGGGTCTTCGGTGGTTCCCTAGAGGAGAAATTGAAATTTTTTTTTAGCTCCAAAACTGACACTACCCCCCATACACCCGTAATGCATAATCTTATTTATCTCGAAAACGGCTCTAACGATTTTGATAAAAAAAAATAGGTGTGATATTATGAACATGGACTACATTTTGGTAAAAAAAATGTTTGGTGGGAAATGTTATTAACGGTACCTGTCATAGAACCGTTTTTTGATTTTTTGACTTTCTCATCAACAGCTCTTAACGATTTTAACCAAAAATTTTCAACAGGAGCCCGCTTAAGTTTAAAATAATATTGTATATAAAAATATTCGAAAAAAAACTATTTCTAAAATCTATACTACCTAATACTTAAAATTTGGCATCCCAAATTGTTTTCTCGAAAAATTTTAAGGAAAATTGTCATATAAAAAATTACTTATATATTAAAAAGATTAATCAGACGGCAATTCCATACATTTGAACATTTTTATCTCATTAAATCCATGTTTTATATTTTTAAAATGTATTTTAAATTCCAAAGTACTTTTACATAAGAGCAAGTTTGTGCGATCCAGTCGTGCATTTTATTTTTTAAATTACTTGAATACACTCAATAGCATTTTGGACATTCAATTGACTACAGTGCCGTGCACATGAACTATTCTATAAAAGCGAAACCATTTTAAAGTTTGTTTGAAATAAATTTTATTATTTTCTATGTTGTTATATTTATAACATGCACAAACATGAACAAGCTCTTTTTTTCAAGTGTGAAAGAGAATCTAATTCGATACGGTATGTTATACATATAAACTAAAATTATAAAAAAAAATTAATATTATTGTAGCAAATATGCTCAGTCCCATTGAGAAATGTTTTCATATGCTAATATTAATATTAAGAAAATATTCGTAGTTACAATTTGCGAAGCAACGCGAGTACGGGTCGGCTAGTAAACTATACAATACAAAATAAAATGCACGACTGGATCGCACGAACTTGCTCTTATGTAAAAGTACTTTGGAATTTAAGATATATTTTATAAATATAAAACATGGATTTAATGAGATAATAATGTTCAAATGCATAAAATTGCCATCTGGTTTCCGAAAAAGTATGAATTTATGCAAATAAACCTTAAAAAATCGTTTTATTATTAAATAAATTTTTTATATAAGAAATTTCTCTAAAATTTTTCAAGAAAAAAATGTGGGATGCGAATTTTAAGTATTTAATAATATTGGTTTTAGGAAATAATTTCAAAAAATAATCGTTCATAGGTTTTGAAGATATTGATTTAAATTTTTTTTTTTTTTTTTTAAAAACCCAATAAATATTTTTTCGAATATTTTTATATACAATATTATTTTAAACTTAAGGGGATTCCTGCTAAAAATTTTGGGTTAAAATCCTTAGAGCCGTTAATGAGAAAGTCGAAAATCAAAAAAACGGGTCTATGGCAGGTACCCCTAATAACATTTTGCCCCAAAAATGTTTTTGACCAAAATGTAGTCCATGTCCATAATATCACACTTAATTTTTTTTATCAAAATCGTTAGAGCCGTTTTCGAGATAAATAAGATTTTGCATTACGGGTGTATGGGGGGTACCCTTAGTTTTGGAGCTAAAAAAAAAATTTCAATTTTTCCTCTAGGGAATCACCGAAGACCCTTAACTACCGAGTTTGAAGAAAATACGTCCGGTAGTTTAGGCTGTAGTTCGAGGTACAGACATACAGACATACAGACATACAGACATACAGACATACAGACATACAGACAGACAGACGGAATTGTCAGACCCACTTTTTTCGTCTTCGCTATCATCGTAATGTCAACTTTGATCAAAATCTCGAGTTCGATTTTTTTTCCAAATGCAGAACTTGCCCTATAGTACCTATATCGCAAGTAAAAATTGAATATGTAGGTAGGTAGGTAAGAGAAAAAACGTAACTATTGAATGGAACAGATATTAAGAGAGAGAGAGTATGCGAACGGGAAGAAAAGAAAATTAAAAATGTTGGAATGATAATGAAATGAAACAAAGCAGCGACGTCGCGATTGTGATGAAATCTAATTCCTGGATAAAATAAATTCAAAAAGTTTATAATTTTATAATTTGTTTTTATTTATTTCTCAGGTTGTATGTGTAACTAAGAAGTGATTTTGGGCTTAAAATTTGCGCAACAATATTGACTTTATGAAGCAATGCTAATCTTTGTCGATTATTGTATAGGTTTTAAGATATGAGTGTTTGTATAAGTCAACTAATGAAAAAAAATGGACAAAAAATGTAAAATTAATAATATTTAAGTTTGACAAATTATTAATGAAACAAATTATAGCCATAAACACTCTTATAACAATATAGAAAATAATAAAATTTATTTCAAATAAATCGGTTGACTACTTTCTGAGATCGTGCGTATCAAGGTTTAAAATGGTTTCGCTTTTATATAATAGTATAGATCTAACTAACCGACACACACACATTTTTTGTGTTTCTCTAATTCTATCGTGGGGGTGGGCTCTTTTTACTTGCGATATACATAGGTAATAGGTACTAACTATAGGGCAAGTTCTGCATTTGGAAAAAAATCGAACTCGAGATTTGGATCAAAGTTGACATTACGATGATAGCGAAGACGAATAAAGTGGGTCCGACGATTCCGTCTGTCTGTCTGTATGCCTGTATGTCCGTATGTCTGTATGTCTGTACTTCTATCTAGAGCCTAAGCCACTGGAGCTATTTTCTTCAAACTCGGTACTTAAGGGTCTTCGGTGGTTCCCTAGAGGAGAAATTGAAATTTTTTTTTAGCTCCAAAACTGACACTACCCCCCATACACCCGTAATGCATAATCTTATTTATCTCGAAAACGGCTCTAACGATTTTGATAAAAAAAAATAGGTGTGATATTATGAACATGGACTACATTTTGGTAAAAAAAATGTTTGGTGGGAAATGTTATTAACGGTACCTGTCATAGAACCGTTTTTTGATTTTTTGACTTTCTCATCAACAGCTCTTAACGATTTTAACCAAAAATTTTCAACAGGAGCCCGCTTAAGTTTAAAATAATATTGTATATAAAAATATTCGAAAAAAAACTATTTCTAAAATCTATACTACCTAATACTTAAAATTTGGCATCCCAAATTGTTTTCTCGAAAAATTTTAAGGAAAATTGTCATATAAAAAATTACTTATATATTAAAAAGATTAATCAGACGGCAATTCCATACATTTGAACATTTTTATCTCATTAAATCCATGTTTTATATTTTTAAAATGTATTTTAAATTCCAAAGTACTTTTACATAAGAGCAAGTTTGTGCGATCCAGTCGTGCATTTTATTTTTTAAATTACTTGAATACACTCAATAGCATTTTGGACATTCAATTGACTACAGTGCCGTGCACATGAACTATTCTATAAAAGCGAAACCATTTTAAAGTTTGTTTGAAATAAATTTTATTATTTTCTATGTTGTTATATTTATAACATGCACAAACATGAACAAGCTCTTTTTTTCAAGTGTGAAAGAGAATCTAATTCGATACGGTATGTTATACATATAAACTAAAATTATAAAAAAAAATTAATATTATTGTAGCAAATATGCTCAGTCCCATTGAGAAATGTTTTCATATGCTAATATTAATATTAAGAAAATATTCGTAGTTACAATTTGCGAAGCAACGCGAGTACGGGTCGGCTAGTAAACTATACAATACAAAATAAAATGCACGACTGGATCGCACGAACTTGCTCTTATGTAAAAGTACTTTGGAATTTAAGATATATTTTATAAATATAAAACATGGATTTAATGAGATAATAATGTTCAAATGCATAAAATTGCCATCTGGTTTCCGAAAAAGTATGAATTTATGCAAATAAACCTTAAAAAATCGTTTTATTATTAAATAAATTTTTTATATAAGAAATTTCTCTAAAATTTTTCAAGAAAAAAATGTGGGATGCGAATTTTAAGTATTTAATAATATTGGTTTTAGGAAATAATTTCAAAAAATAATCGTTCATAGGTTTTGAAGATATTGATTTAAATTTTTTTTTTTTTTTTTTAAAAACCCAATAAATATTTTTTCGAATATTTTTATATACAATATTATTTTAAACTTAAGGGGATTCCTGCTAAAAATTTTGGGTTAAAATCCTTAGAGCCGTTAATGAGAAAGTCGAAAATCAAAAAAACGGGTCTATGGCAGGTACCCCTAATAACATTTTGCCCCAAAAATGTTTTTGACCAAAATGTAGTCCATGTCCATAATATCACACTTAATTTTTTTTATCAAAATCGTTAGAGCCGTTTTCGAGATAAATAAGATTTTGCATTACGGGTGTATGGGGGGTACCCTTAGTTTTGGAGCTAAAAAAAAAATTTCAATTTTTCCTCTAGGGAATCACCGAAGACCCTTAACTACCGAGATTGAAAGAAATAGGTCCAAGGGTTTAGGCTGTAGTGAGAGGTACAGACATACAGACACACTGAAACATGTTTTTTGTGTACTAAATTTTCCTTAAAATTTTTATAAAAAAAATTGATATGCAAATTGTTAGTATTTAATTAAATACATTTTAAAACGTAATTTAAAAATTTAATCTTGTATCGGTTTTCAAGATATTGAATTTTCAAAAAAAAAAATTTTATTATTTTTTTAAAAATCCAAAAACTATTTTTTCGAAAAAATTTTTAGTTTATATTTTTTCAAATGCAAAGCAGCTCCTGCATAAAAATTTTGGTTAAAATCGTTAGAGCCGTTGGTGAGAAATTCGAAAATCAAAAAAACGGTTCTATGACAGGTACCCCTAATAACATTTCCCCCCAATTTTTTTTTTCACCAAAATATAGTCCATGTCCATAATATCACACTTAATTTTTTTTATCAAAATCGTTAGAGCCGTTTTCGAGATAAATAAGATTTTGCATTACGGGTGTATGGGGGGTACCCTTAGTTTTGGAGCTAAAAAAAAAATTTCAATTTTTCCTCTAGGGAATCACCGAAGACCTTTAACTACCGAGATTGAAAGAAATAGGTCCAAGGGTTTAGGCTGTAGTGAGAGGTACAGACATACAGACACACTGAAACATGTTTTTTGTGTACTAAATTTTCCTTAAAACTTTTATAAAAAAAATTGATATGCAAATTGTTAGTATTTAATTAAATACATTTTAAAACTTAATTTAAAAATTTAATCTTGTATCGGTTTTCACGATATTGAATTTTCAAAAAAAAAATTGTATTATTTTTTTAAAAATCCAAAAACTATTTTTTCGAAAAAATTTTTGGTTTATATTTTTTAAAATGCAAAGCAGCTCCTGCATAAAAATTTTGGTTAAAATCGTTAGAGCCGTTGGTGAGAAATTCGAAAATCAAAAAAACGGTTCTATGACAGGTACCCCTAATAACATTTCCCCCCAAATTTTTTTTCACCAAAATATAGTCCATGTCCATAATATCACACTTAATTTTTTTTATCAAAATCGTTAGAGCCGTTTTCGAGATAAATAAGATTTTGCATTACGGGTGTATGGGGGGTACCCTTAGTTTTGGAGCTAAAAAAAAAATTTCAATTTTTCCTCTAGGGAATCACCGAAGACCCTTAACTACCGAGTTTGAAGAAAATACGTCCGGTAGTTTAGGCTGTAGTTCGAGGTACAGACATACAGACATACAGACATACAGACATACAGACATACAGACATACAGACAGACAGACGGAATTGTCAGACCCACTTTTTTCGTCTTCGCTATCATCGTAATGTCAACTTTGATCAAAATCTCGAGTTCGATTTTTTTTCCAAATGCAGAACTTGCCCTATAGTACCTATATCGCAAGTAAAAATTGAATATGTAGGTAGGTAGGTAAGAGAAAAAACGTAACTATTGAATGGAACAGATATTAAGAGAGAGAGAGTATGCGAACGGGAAGAAAAGAAAATTAAAAATGTTGGAATGATAATGAAATGAAACAAAGCAGCGACGTCGCGATTGTGATGAAATCTAATTCCTGGATAAAATAAATTCAAAAAGTTTATAATTTTATAATTTGTTTTTATTTATTTCTCAGGTTGTATGTGTAACTAAGAAGTGATTTTGGGCTTAAAATTTGCGCAACAATATTGACTTTATGAAGCAATGCTAATCTTTGTCGATTATTGTATAGGTTTTAAGATATGAGTGTTTGTATAAGTCAACTAATGAAAAAAAATGGACAAAAAATGTAAAATTAATAATATTTAAGTTTGACAAATTATTAATGAAACAAATTATAGCCATAAACACTCTTATAACAATATAGAAAATAATAAAATTTATTTCAAATAAATCGGTTGACTACTTTCTGAGATCGTGCGTATCAAGGTTTAAAATGGTTTCGCTTTTATATAATAGTATAGATTATTTTAATATCAAATCTTCTTAAGCTTAAGGATGTATCTTTACTTTTTTTGAAATAAACAAAAATTCTTTAAATAAACAATGGCTTTCATAAACATATAAACTTGTATAGCTAAGCACAGATTTCAATTCAATGATTCTGCTTTCAAAAATATGCTCGTAAAGAAAATAAAAAGAATCATTGAATGGACTTAAGATTAAATGAAGATTTTTAAAAACCTCATCTCGAAACAAGAATGTTTTCAACATACATATACATATGTATGTATGTGCATCAAAGCGAACCGAGCTTATGGTATTTATTTTTACTCTTCAGACTATTTTAAATTAAAGTGTGGAGCAAAGGAATAAAAACTACATTATTTTTGTCAAATATTTGCGTCATAGACTCATGTTCATCATCAGATAAATTATCGGTCTTATTGTTACTGGATACGTTTTTACTTGCACTATATAGTTTAAACAATTTGCACTTAATATCTCGTAGTTGAATCAGTTTTGGCTCATTTAATTCTAACTTGGCTTTATATATATGTAACGCGCTCGATGGAATTGGAGTTTTGAAAAAATCTTCTAATTTCTTAACACTACAACCAAAAATCTGAATTCGTTTACACAACTCGTTTGATCCCGATGTCACTACGATACATTTTACTTCAATAACTTCGAGTGCATTTGTTAAAATCCATTTATTTGATGTTGATGTTGAAATAATGAAATTTTTAAGTTTTAATTCTTCAAACGTTTCGTACGATTTGTATAGATTATTAAGATATTCACAACTATACGATGATAATTTATGATAGGAAATGCTTTCTTGTGGTTCAGTGGTATATTTTTCAGCAAAGAGGTGTTCTTCTTCGATTATTCGATTACCAATCTGCGCCAGCGGTTGATAACCAGATCGTAAAAAAGTTTTCAACTTAAATAATTTTGATTCAAAAGGGTAAGCTGAAAAAGATTCCAAGCAACCAAACCGTTTAACATCATCCATTAGATGACTAAGATTGTGCAAGTTACTAAAGAAATAGTCTTTGCCGTAAATAACTTTGAAATGTTGTAAATACGTCTCAATCAATTGTTGAGCCATCTCTGACATTGTATTCAAATGATATCTGGATGAAGCAATGGTAATGGCACAGAAAAAAAGTAAAAAATGATTATAAATATAATCTAAAGTATGTCTTTTTAAGACAACAATACTTGTGTATAGCAAAAAGGTTCTAAATTCTGTTCCTTTCCAAAATGCCATCTATGCCACGAATTTTCCTATGAATTTCGGATGGTTTTTCACAAGAAACTAAAAACTCTGAAATTTTATTGGTGGTTGCAGATGACCACTTCGCGTCTACATTAGGGAAAAATCCTTTACTCCACGATTTAACAAGCCACTTAGTAATACCCAAGTCGATAAGATGCAGCACGTCCCCGATTGGAAAATCTTCAATCATATCAATCGGGAGTTCTAAAAGTGGCGTTATTGCCTTGCAATGGTCCACATATATGCCAGCACGGAAATCTTGATCTGTTCGCTTTGGAGCATTAAGGTTGGGAAAAATTGTTGCATTCGTAATTGGTGATCTATATCCTTCAACTCTGCACTTGAGACATCCTTCCGTAGCATTGAAATTCACAACAGCTAAAATGAAAAAAATAAGGATACAAGGAATAAAGATTACTAGTTTATTTAAAAATATAAACTATGTACCTAATGTGTGTAGGTATATACATACGTTCAACTTACACTTATATTTATGAAAATTACTTTCCCGATATTTTTTACTAAATATATGTCGTATTACATTGTATGTATATACATACATATATAATTTCTGAGTTCTGACCTCTTACATTTCAATTCAAAATGTTTTTTCTTTTTGGAACTTCATTATTTGAAATATAAATGTTTACTACTTTGATGGAAAAATGAAAACATGAATTACAAAGTGGATTCTTAAGACATTATTTTGTATATTTTAATTGGAAAAAGAATACAAAAATGTACCTAGAAACAAGTTGTTTTGTTTTGAAAATAGTGTGGATTGTATTTATTTTTGGTAAATTTTAAATAAAGTAGTAGGTATAAGTGCTTAGCCAAAATTTAAATCTCTGAAACATAATGTGAAATTACAAATAGTTGATAAACACTTATACTTACAGGGATGAAATTGAATTGTAACTATGTCTTAACCATTTTTATTTTGTGTTTAAGTAAGGGATGCTTTGTAATTTATTATTTTTTTAAATTTTGAACGTACATATGTATGTACATACATGTGTGTATGTATATACGTTAAAGTTGGTTGAGAGCAGGCGTGTTAAGATTTAATGACTATAGCATTACCTTTTAAGAACGCACGAGCTGGAGAATCGGCAACAAAACAGCGAATTTTAATGGCAACATTTTTGTCATGAATAACGATTCCGCAGGTCAATAGGAGCTTCATCTCGTCCACAAAATGTCTCAGAAATCGCTCAAGACTACTAGGTTTCTCTGAAACAGGAAAATTATATTAGAGGTGAATTGCTTTGCTTTACATACATGTTTATAAAATTTTACCTTCTCCATAAAATATTCCGATTGCCATGGCGGGCAAATGCTTCATTTCATATATCGTATAAAGGATAGGCCAAAATTGTTGTTTAGAACTACCCGAAATAGGCAACCCATCAACATTGAATATTAGCGAAATTGAATCTGGAACATTAGGAGAAAGGCTCAGAACCTTCAGTAAAGATTTCTTCAGACCGTAGTGCCAGTACTTTTGTTGGCCATCGGTTCTTATATTTAAGGATCTTGGTGTTCTTAAAAGCGTTCGTGGGTCATTTGGCAAATTTTGTAAAGGTACATAACTGTTCCATATTTCTAATATGCCTTTGAGCTGATTATGGTTCACGTTTGTTTTTATTGCCCAGCATGCAATTTTTCTTTGTATTAACTGGATATCGAAATTGTTTTTTCTTTTATGCCCATCATAATCATTGCCAATAATTGTGTCCCATTCAAAAATATTTCCGTTGTTGTTGTTTGAAGAATCTTCGTTTTGGCTATTTACTCCGCTAACAAATAGAATTTCTTCGTCTTCATCAGTAGAAAGGACATTGTTTTGAAATGTTGAATCCTGATAAACATCAGGTGTTCTGACTATGTAGTGGTCAAACTGGTCAGCAATTTGGTTTGCTTTATGTCTTTTATAACCGCCTGAATTCTTTTTTAATTTCCACTTTTCGAAACAACTTAATTTTTTCATTTTATTAGTCGATACAAATAACACGAAAATACCAAAGGCACAATTCACAAATGTCAGACAAAAAACTTTTCTTAAACCAAATTAATACTACTTGAAGATACAATGTTAAGTTTTTATAAAGACGTTTTAGTGAAAACGTCTTTAGAATATCTTCAAGATATACGTGAAAGATTAAAATGAAAAACTCTTTGAACACTTTAACCTACTCCTTTTTAAGAGGTTTAAAAGAGGGTAAATAAGGAGTCAATATAGAGACATTTGTGATGAATTTCTCTAAGATGTTTCAAAGAGGTTTTATTAATAGTACGACAATAAGAACACATTTAAAGAGCAAACTAAGAGATCATAAAGTGAAATGGTATTAAGAAGATTGAACTAACAGCTTGTAAAGAGCTGCTTAATTTATTTGAAGTAATCTTCAAGAGTTTATGTGTTGCTTGGGGAGATATCGAATTTAAAAAAAAAAATTACTTTTTTTTCTAAAAATTGAAAAAATATTTTTTCTTAAGTTCTTAAATGCAATGTTTTTTAGACTTCTTAGGAGCTTCTTAATAAAAAATTTCATTAAAATCCATTATGTCGATAATGAGAAATTCAAAATTCGAAAAAATCGTTCTATGGTAGGTACAGTCAGTAATATCTAGATTTAAAATTTTTTTATTATTAAATTATAGATCGTAAAGATTAATCAAAAGAAAAAAAATTTTAGCAAAATTCTCGGAACCGTTTTCGAGAAAAATACGATTTTCGAAAAGCATTTTTTAAAATTTTTATTTTTGTTCTCAAATCTTGTAGATTATGTTAAGAAACTTTTATTTGTCAAGTTTAAAAAAAATTGATTATGGGGTTTTCGAAATATTGAGTTTCCAAAAAAAAATTTTGAATTTTTTTTTAAATCCAAAAAATTAAAAATTGAAAATTTGAATATGTAATAATATTCAAACTTTGGAGGAGCTTTGGCATAAAAAAATTATTTAAATCGGCTGTACCGTTTTCGAGAAAATCAAAAACAAAAAAAATGGACCTAGGGGGGTTACCAAAAATAACAATTTTTTGTAAATTTTTTTCAAGCATTAGCTAGTTTTAACCAAATGAAATTTTTCAATTTTTTTTTTTTAAATTCTGTGGGACGGTTTTTGAGAAAAAAAAATATTTATAAAATTTCGAAAAACAATCGTATGGCAGGTACCGTTATTTTTTGGTCTTAAAAAATCAAATCAAAAAACATCCGGGGGGAAAAATTAAAACCCATATCTACCAAGTTTGAAGAAAATCGGCCGAGCCGTTTAGGCTGCAGTCGAACAGACAGACAGACAGAATGTCAGCTTTGATCGAAATCTCGAGTTCGATTTTTTTTACGAATGCATAACTTGCCTTATGATAAGTCGCAAGTAAAAACAATACTTTTCAAATGAGAAGTTAACTACGGAATTTTGCTGCAGCTTGTGATCTAACTGGGGTATCTGATAAACCCAATATTGTACTATTATAGTAAAATCTAATATGCTGGATTTAAATTTAAAAAGTTGTGTAACGAAGAGTTCCATGCTACTTCACTTCAATTTACTTTTGGTATCATCTTAATTACTAGTGAGAAACGTACTTCACCAAATTTAATTCACACGCGACATGGATACAATGACGTGCGAAATATACAAAATTAATATTTTCCGTTCATCACATATACAGTGCCGGTAAAAAAAATAGCACCACCGGTACAAGTTTCATTTTAACTTTTTTAAATTAGTAAATGGACACACATTTCCAGCCTCTACTGTATTTTGTTATTGCTTGAAGTGTTAACTCTCTGTATTGTGTATCTCTGGCACTTAAATGGTAACGGTTCTTTTTTACGAGGCCATATTGGGGAAAAACCCTTTTTTATTGCGGTAAAAATAATAGCACTGATCGCAGTTTTCGCTAGAAAAAAAATTTTTTGGTGTCATATTTCAAGGTAAAGTAACCAAATGTTAAGATTTGTTAATTTTGAATAAATTACTTCATTTTAAACAAAAAAAATACAGTTTTTCAAAGACAATGGGCCGTGGAAAACATTGCACAAACGAAAAACTTGAAATTATTAAAAAAATGATTTCAGAAGGTAAAACTTACGGAGAAGATCGACGTTTTGTTGGCTGTTCCAACAAAATGATTTTAAATTCAATAATATACGCACCCAAAACCGAAACTCGTGGGCGAAAACCAGTTTTGTCGAAAACTCTTGTCAGACGCCTAGTCCGAGAAAGCCAAAAAAATCCTTTCAAGCCTGCAACTGAGCTCAAAAAAGACCTGAATATTACAGCTTGCGTTGAAACCGTTCGCCACAGATTGAGAGAACATAATTTAACAGCGTGTAGTCCCAGAAAAGTCCCTCTTTTAACTGCAAAACATGCATAAAAGCGTTTAATGTTTGCAAGACAGCATTTGAACAGGCCAGCAGCGGAATGGCGCAACGTTTTATGGACGGATGAGAGCGAAATCGTGTTGTTTGGCGGCAAAGGATCTCGCTCCTACGTAAAAAGACCTCCAAAAGCGGAATATAAACCCAAATACACAAATAAAGTGGTTAAGCACGGAGGTTCAAGCATAATGGTGTGGGCTTGTTTTTCCTACTATGGAGTTGGACCCATATACTGGATTAAACCCATCATGGATCAACACGTCTACGTGAATATTTGGAAAATGTTATGCTCCCGTATGCAGATGAAGAAATGCCGCTTTTGTGGGTCTTCCAACAAGATAATGACCCCAAGCACACCAGTAAAAAGGCAAAAAAATGGTTTGGAGATCATTCAATTAATGTAATGGAGTGGCCAGCGCAATCGCCTGACCTAAATCCCATCGAAAATCTGTGGGCCGACGTAAAGAAAGCAGTCTCAGATATTAAACCGACCAGCAACGAAGCACTCTGGGCTGCAGTTAAGGCGTCCTGGGAGAATATTCCGGTTGAAAGGTGTCAAAATTTAGCTAATTCAATGACGAGACGTTGTGAAGCAGTAATAGCCAACAAAGGCTATGCAACGAAATATTAATTTTGTTGGACTACCTCTAAGGAATAAAATCATAGAAAAAGATTTTGGATTTTTACGATGATTTAGTTTTAAGTTGTACGATGAAGCAATGGTGCTATTATTTTTACCGCTCATTTGTTTGATTTGTTGGAGAAAATATAAGTTTTTTTCAAAAAGTTGATGAATAAAAATAAAAATTCTTTTTGAAATGTGTTGTTTTAACTTAATATAAACTTTTTGCATATTCAAAATTTCCCTCGATATATTGGCATACATTTTATTTTGCAACGAAATTTTTTCTCGTAATGGTGCTATTTTTTTTACCGCAGCTGTACAGTTCACATTCAGTCTTTACAGGAAATGTAACATGAGGACCTGCTTGGATGAAAGGAAATTATCCCTGGACAACCGGGACTGAACAACTCGAGTCAAAAACAAAGACAATTTATCATAATGCTAATTTTGAACCATGTACATTACAAATATTATAATTTTTAGAGTTTAAGTCATCTTATAAGTTAGGCCCCCTATGTGCCAACAAATTTCTACCCTATACATACTATCCTCAAGTTTCACAATTGTATATATTAAGTTCAATAAAAAAACCTTGAAACCTTGAAAGGAAATTATCCCTTCGTTCATAGGCAAAGTTAGAAGACAAAAAAGTAACAGAGACATACTTCTGACAACACGTATAGATCCGGAAGACGCTGTCTTGGACGACGAACTCTTTATTGTCGAAGACTCGCAAGATAGAGTAGAGACGGTGGAGGCTGCCCGAATCACGACCTGGGAAACAGAGCTCTGCTTCGGCATTTCTACCTTCGAGATGAAATGACGCAAAGGCGATCGGAGGGCCACGGCTTCTCCGGGTTCAATGACGATCATTTGACAAACGCCGTCATCACCAAGCAAAACGGGCCCAGTTCCCTGTTATTTTCGAAGATGGAGCTCCAGCTCATCTCCGGCTCATAAAAGAAAAAGAAGTCAGCAGGAGTCGATGGTATACCCAAAGTTGTACTACAACATCTACCTTGTTTAACAACGCATTGAATAATGCACATTATACAATGCAATGGAAGAGAGCTGTGGTACATCCACTCCGGAAAAATGGAAAGGACAACTCCAATCCGGTGAATACCCTGTAGATAAGTCTTCCTTCCGAGTATTAGTTAGTGATTCGAAAAAGTTATTAATAGAGAGAGCTCTGTCCAAATGAGCGGAGGACAAGAATATCATACCAGATACTCAGTTCGGTTTTAAGTCTGGAAAAGATACTATTCATGCCACGTATAAGCTAGTCTCTGATATCCAATGGAACAAAATTAAAAGGTATTGTACTAGTGATTTTCTGGTTGATTTGGAGAAGGCTTTCGACACCGTATGGTGTCTCTATCTAAAGCTAACCAGACTCGGCATAAGTAAGCCACTATTATATAATATTTATGAAATGCTCAATGGTAGAAAGTTTGTTGTCAAAAGTGGCAATGTAACTTCTACCGCAATCTTCGAAATTAAGAATGGTCTTTAACAGGGAGCTATCAACTCGCTGATTCTATTCAGCATTTATATCAGCAATGTGATAGGTAGTCTAACTCAATCAATATGCCGACGATCTAATAGCGTACAGACCAGCTCCAAAAGTTAAGGTCATCAGAATTCTTTTGCATCGTAACTTCGACAAGAAAATCAACTTTCAGAAATCTGTAACTAGTCAGTTTAGGACTCCGTTGGCTGGAGCCCCAAGGGATATGAGAAACAACTGGCGCAAGCTGGTGATCATAGGGCCACATGGAAGGCCATTGGTGAATAGAAGTGTAGTAAAGTACTTTGGCATCTGGTTGGATTAGTATTTGTATTTCGACAGAATCGGTTGTTTTATAGCAGTCGGCTTGATAGCAGGTTAAACTCATCCTTCATCCGGTCGATGATTGCCCGGTGTAGTTCAACGTTGCCCCATCTCAAATGGAAAAGATTCGGGTGTTTGAGAGGCAGTGTCTTAGACATTGCCTTGGAATACACCGAACACTAGTTCGGAGTACAAACATTATAATTCCAATCAGATTCTATACAACGGAGCCAACATAAACAGAATTGATAATTTTTTGATAAAGCTGATTCGAGCTTAAAATTTCGGGGCTTACTAACCTAACATCAAGTATTATGAGAGTGTACGTCTAAGCACTTTTCTCCCACCCGAGTCATTACTCTACTTAGGCAGTGGAGGACTGGTCCAGGATAGAATAGCTATTCCGCTAATTTACCACGACGTGCGTCGCTCGGTCGTAGGACTGTGGATAGGCAGCTCGGGGCCGGAGAGAAAGAGTGAGACAAGGGAACAAATTCTGGTGGTTGTCTGAAAAATACAAAATATAAAAATTGTTTCTAGGCTGAAAGGTATTTGAATTAAGATATAGTTTTGCTTAGAGCGCCCGAAAAAGCTAGTAAATTAGTTGTTAGTTATTGGCTAAGTTTGAAGGGGCCCTATTTTGAAGACAAACATCCCAATTGCCACAAGGAGTTTTGGTACGTGCTGATTTACCAGAGCAAAAGCTTGCTTTCGAGTGCCACCAGAGCCTAGTACCTGCAGAACAGCGCCACAAGGGGCGTTACACCTACTGACCTACCAAAGTGAAAACCTGCTCCGGCAAGTACCACCAGAGGCCTAGTACCTGCCGAATAGTACTACCATAGGCATTTTATCGGCTTATAAGTATCATCAGAGGCATTGTACCTAACTGTACAAGAATCCAGGCGATTAGCATCCAGATAACCGGGAATACCAGAATCCACATTACATGTAATCTTCGATTACAATTGGATACGATAGTACTGATGTAAATAAAGGATATGAAAATGGCCTCATTGTATTGACGGGAAAACATTTTGAATGGCCCTTGCAAATGTTTGTTTGCTTACTACATGTGAATGAATTACCGCTTCGTCATCTCTTCGCCAGCTTCGATGGAAGCACAACCGCCCTTTTTCTACTTTTTGATCTCTTTCATGATCTCCTTTTATTTGGGCCTTTTCAAATATGTATAATTGTATATGTATCTACGTTTAATCACCGGGCAATATTGAACTGTTCGCTCTCCTCATTAACTACGCCACTGCGCCTGCATTATCATGTAGTTTAGTATCTTAGAGTGCTTGTATCTTTTCAACATTTCGGCGGCTGATGATGGTGGTCGTTGGTTGTGGTTGATTTTATTAGATTTTATTTCCTTTTTAAGTCTTCTTGTTTTGTTCTTCGACAGAAAAAAATGTCATAAAAACAATTCTCTCTCCAACACCGACTATTTATTAGCTCTTATGCTATTCTCAGATTGCCCCCTGATTCGAAACAAAAAAAAAACATTAAAACATTTTGTTTATTTTTATATTTCGTGTAAATTTTTAATTCGAACAAAGTAATCTTTTGATTATCATTAAATCTGAGAAGTTGAGAAAGTTTCGAGAACAAAATTTAGACTAAGTCACACAAACTTGTATATTTTATTATGGAGCTAATGATTTTCTTGAAATTGATGAAAATTCTATTAGTCCAATTTTTTATATTTTTTTTATGGCAGGCCACTCGAGACCCACGAAAAAAAATTGTTAAAATATTTCCAATGTTTGTAAATGTAAAAGTAAAACGATTGCCTTCACAGTTCGAACTTGTTGAAAAACCACTCGCATGTTTATCGAAAATTGGAGGGTCTTAATATGGCTCTACAAATTTGATGATTTCAAAGATGCATTAAGTTCGTTAGCTGCAGTTGAACATTGGAATAATAGGAAGAGTCTGACGAAACTCAACCTTGAACTAGCCAGTTCATTGAGAATTCCTAGCTACTAACTAGACAAGCCTCAATGCTGGCAATACCACAAGCTGATATCACCTTTTTCATTGATAGCCAGACGGCAATAAAAGCATTTTCTGCCATTGAAGTCAAATCGAACCTTGTAACTATCTTTCGCGAACAGCTAAGGCTTATTGGTGCACAGCACAGCATAAGGCATAAGGCTCTGTTGGGTTCCTGGTCACAGGGCTGCAAAGGTAATGAAAGAGCTGACGATCTGGTAAGAATAAGATCAACACTTGAATCTTATTCAGGCAGACTTCTTAACAGTTCAGGTACAGCCCTGTATAATATTAAACAGGAAGTTGAGAGTAAAGTTCGAGCTAGCAAACAAAAGACCGGTATTATCATCCAATTGAGTAATTGCATTAGTAAGATCATCACCACCGGACACAACCAACTGAAAAAGATGAAACTCAGTATGGACGACTTATGAAGAGAATGCGGCAACAAGGAGATGCATGAGGATACTCCTCCCTACATGTATCACTATTCTACGCTATATCATCTGAGAAACAAGCCCCTAGGGAGTTACTTCTTCAATGACTTGGAGCAACTCTCTGACATTCTAAACAACATTTTTTTTAATTTGTTAACGCTATCAAATGTCCTTAGCTCTATCAACCAGATGATTATGAAATTGGAACTCGCCTTTTCGATGGATTAGAAACTATCTTTAGAACCGCTCAATACAAGTTGTATTGGATAGTTTTAAATCTGAAGTCCATAAAATAAATGATGATGTACCACAGGGCTGCGTTTTGTCTCCGAATCTCTTTTTTGATATTCATCAATGATCTTTTGTCTGAAATCCATTTCTAATCCATTAAATTGTTTTTCTGATGACAGAACTCTCAGCTTCTCATATTGTTCTTCAAATGTGGACCTAGAATTGCAGCGTATGATAAGCTCATTAAATTCTGATCTCGATAGCATGGTCAAATGGGGAACCATATACCACATGTTCGACACCGCCAAAAACGCTGCCAACCACTTCGGTTCCCGTCGACGTTGTAAGAAATTTTGTACCCCTTCTGACTGTAATCCATATAAGACCTATATTTGTCTAAAGCTGGAGTACAATTCCTTTATTTCGGCAGGTGCTCCAATAACTCACTTAAGTCTCTTGGATAGAAATTTGAACTGGACAGGATTGTGCGTCTTTGGACATCAGTTTATTTTTAGTTCATAGACAATATTTCGAAGAGAAACACCCAGATGCCCTCCATTACAGTCACAAATATCTGCAAATTCACAGACAAAGTATTGTCTTTACTCTCCCTATCATAGCAAAAATTAAATCATGGCACTGACTAAGTTATTGTGAAGATAAACATACATTTATGGAAACTATGTTTATTTAATTTTTTCTCACAAATTATTCGTGGATTTATTGACAAAATAAATTTGAATGAATAATATTTTTTTTTTTAATTTATTTATTAATTTAAATGGATTTTGGATTTGTTGTTTTTTTCTTTCAAGAATTTTTATTGGATTTTATCGATGTAAGTATATTTTATTTTATTGTTATTTGAAAATTATGCAAAAACTGGCGTCGGATTAATTTTTATTTTTTTTCTTAAGAAGGATTTATAATGATACGCTGATCATGTTATTTAAATCATTAACATCACATTTCATTGGTCGCCAAAAATAAAAAAAAATTAAAACCAAATGCGAGCAAGTTGTGCTTAGGCTTTGCATAAAATTCCACCGGCCTAAGTATATGAACATTTTTGTATTTATAATTGGATTTTATGATTCTGTGAAACTAGTCTTTTAATAGCAAATTAAAAACTACAAATTGGTGTTGTTTTGAAATTAAATACTTTACTTTCAGTTCAATTTGAATAATTAAATATTTTTCTTACTAAGGCCAATTAAATTTTATAAAATAAAATACTAATAAAAAACGAATGCTCACACTGTGTCTCTGGCATATTAAGGGTATACAAAAAACCCCTTGAGTGTGCGCCAATTATAAAAAAAAAAATAATTTGTTTGTTTTTGTTTTAAAAAATGTATTTTAACTATTAATTCAAGTATAAGTGAGGATTTTTATTGTTTTATTTTTTTTTTATTTATTAAAAAAGTCTTGGCTTTCTCAAAAATGACAGTATTATATTAATAAATAAATTGGACGACTGGATCGCATGTAATTGCTGTAAAAGTCAAGCCACTTGGAATTTCAAAACCTGGAGTTACAAAAACAAGAATTTAATTAAAGAAAAAAATACAAATGCATGAAATTCATTCTTTAACTTTCGGAAGCAACTCTTAAGAACTTCAAACTTGGTAGATATAATTTTAATTTTTCCCCCCTACCACGTTTTTCTTTTTTATTTTAGACCAATAGAGATGCTTCTAAAAAAATAAAAAACATAGCATTTCAAAACTTAAAAAAAAATATTTTTTGAATTTTTGGAAAAAGTAATTTTTTCTTTTTGAAAATTCGAAATCTCAAAAACGGCTCAATATTTTTTTTGAAATTTAATTTTCATTCGTATAATAATAAAAACCTAAAGTTGGTGTACCAATTTTTTTTTTCTTAAAAATGGAGGAAATTACAAATTTAAATTACATAGGAGCAAGTTCGTGCGACCCAATCGTGCATTTTATTTTATTATGCAAACTCTATATACTTACTACTGAAATAAAACAGTCCAGGAGATGACTTTGCGCCATTAAATTGGACTTGTTGAATTATTGACTCAAAATAGTCTACAAATCTTGGTTTGATATAATGCTCATTGCATTTTTGTCAAAATTTATGTAAGATGAACTCAACTTTACAAAAATTGATTACTGAAAAGTCCTGATTAGTCAACTGTCGAGTTCCAGTGAGATCACACGGACGAAACTTCAATTTTTAGCCAAAGAAAAATTTTCTGATTCCAAATTGCGTAACTGTCAATGGGGTCGATTTGAAGATGTTGAGAGAGTTTTAAATAAGATGAAGCAACAGCGCACACTGTGGAATTGAAACAAAAATTCTAAACAAATTGATTTCCTGGAACTCTTCTTTCTCCCAAGATCAGCGGATCTAGCTGAACCTGACTTCTTCATGCAGGGTTTTTTTTCACAAAAAGCCAACTTGATATCTGTAAAATCTATTTTTATTATTGAAAATTATTGAAATTCAGTTACTGATGCCAAATCACCATGGCAAGTCACATGATTGAACAGCACGTCAAATGATAAGGCTTTATTACCAAAATGAGTGTTTGTTATGCAAAAGTTATACGGTAGACGTGGTGGCCCTTCACAGTCGACCTTTCAACGTCTGGTGTTAAAATTTTTTCGCAGACTTCAACTTGACGAATTTTGCGTCAAGCTTACAACCGTACAAGATCTATCTAAATATGGAGCTCAAAGTTTATAGCCATAGACAAGGCGAACTTCAATTTTGGCGAAAAAATCATCTTTAGCAACGAGTCGAATTTTTGGATGAATTGTCTTTGTTAACATACAAGCCACAACAGGTACACAAGGTGACAATGAATATTTAAAAAGTTACAGTTTGTTGTGCGTTGTTGCGTCATACTTTTTCAAAAAACAACATCGGTGATGTGGTCACCGTTAATAGTGAGCGCTACAAAACTTGGAAAACCAATTTCTTATGGCTTAAATTGAACCATATGGACCTAGACGACATGTGATTCCAGCCGAAAGAAGCCAGGTGCCGAATTTTCTTAATACCTCACACACAGCTTGTTTTTTCCATTTCAATGTCTACGCGCCAGTATTGAAAACCCATTTATACGAAATTTAAAAGTAAAAATATTCCTAAAGAAAATTGAAATTACTTTCTATCTTCATTGAAAATTGGTATGGTTATTTTGATTTTAATAATATTTTTAATAATATACATACATGTATGTACATTTATGCCCGTCACACACATCTAGTATAGGCACCATAGTAAACGAATAAACCACATGTCTGTCAGGCTATACTACTGTAATACCAGCCGAACAAAATGAGGTTAGTACCTGTCCTGTACTAGGGTTTTTTGCGTAGCATAGTCTTCTCCTTTTTTCGCCATTTTTCTAAGGTGGATAATTGTCTTACTTTAACTCATTGTCATGTTGATGTTTATTATGATTTTTGAATATTTTCCAATTTGTGATTTCAAAATGGTAACGAATTTAAAAAACGGATGGTTATTGGCAGCAACTACATTTCCAATATTTTGAATATTTGAAAGGAAATTATCGACGGCTAGGGAGAATATTAAAAAATCGCATATTTATACAAAAATGTGCGCTGATTTGGCAGAGGATGGGAATATGAATATGACAACCTCTCAAACTATACTACGTTTGCCAGTGTGTCACCTAGCATGGTATGAGAATACTATAGTATTTATACCATGGTGTCTATACTAGATGTTTGTCACGGGCATTAAGGAAATATTTTTTCAAGTTTAAAGTGAAAGTTTTCAAGGTATTGAATTTTCAAAAAAAAAAAAAACCACGAGCTCCTGTATAAAATTTTGTATCAAATTCAATAGTGTCGTTCACCCGTTCATACCAAAGTATGGACAAAGTCTACAAAAGTACACATTTTTTTTTATCAAAATCGTTAAGGCCGTTTTCGAGATGTATACAATTTGTATGACATTTTATGGCAGGAAACGTTTGTTTTGAAGAAAGTCGTTTCTGTGGCTTAGAAGTAGATCGAGGTACAGACATACAGACATACAGACAGACGAAATTGCGGGTCCCGCTTTTTTCTTGCTCTCTATCATCTTAAATAGTAACCTGGAATTAAATTTGATAAAGAGTTAAATCGTCTTTTCTCCATCAAATAACCAAACAGTTTATATTATCTTGCAAAACTAAACGATCACTCACAGATTTGATATATCGATAATAGCTCAAGTGAAAAAAAATGGTCCTTGGTGACTCCCTTGAGGAACTCTCGGTTTGGCAATGAAAGGGTATATGTTAAACATTTCCAATTAAGAAAATATATTTTCAAATCACCGATCTTGCCAGTGATGACATACAGCTCACAAACTTGGAATATGTCTATTGGAACCCAATATTGTAACGACACAAAAGGCCATAGAGAGATCGTTAAATAACTTAAATTCACCAATGGCTGACTATTACTAAAAACAAATTACTTTTTTTGACCAATGTTATTTTTTTTTGTGTTAACAATAATTATTAGATACTAACGAGTAGTGATTTTTTAAAAGCTAACGGAAATTAAAAAAAAAAAAACATATAAAATTCAGAAAAATGCATGAAATCTTTATTTGAATCGATACGGTCGATATAATTTAATGTTTGAAAATTATTCCATGCAAATGTTGGCCGCGGCTGCACCTCAAATGGTCCATCCGCTTAGTCCAATTTTGCCATACTCTTTCTAACATTTCGGCCGGTATCTCACTAATTAATGCTTCAATGATGGCTTCCAGGGTGTTAATCGAAACGAGCTTGTCATTAACATAGCCACACACAAAATAGTCTAGAGGTGTTAAGTCGCACGATCTAGGTGGCCAATTGACCGGGCCCAAACGTTCACCGAACTCGAATCTCAATTGGTCCATTGTTACGCATGCTGTGTGGCATGTGACACCGTCTTGTTGAAACCACATGTCATGCAAGTCAAGCTCTTCCATTTTGTGCAAAAAATAGTTTGTTATCATCGCACCATTTACGTAACGTTTCGTTGCGATTCGCATCATCTTTGAAGAAATACGGCCCAATGATTCCGTCAGCCCATAATCCGCACCAAACAGTGACTTTTTCTGGATGCATTGGTAGCTCTTGCAATGCTTCTGGCTGCTCTTGACTCCAAATACGGCAGTTTTGCTGGTTCACGTATCTATTCAACTAGAAATGAGTGTTGCCAAAAAGAAAATAACAAAAAAATCACCCATTAGATAGATACCTTCAACAAATTTAAAGATTTATTAAAAAAAAGTATGGCCCACAAAAAAATGGAGCTCACTGCACTTTAGGGGGATCAAATATTAACCTTTTAAATGGCATACTCAACTTACTGAGCCAGGTACTTTGTAGTTCTAAGATCCTGGAGTCCTAAAACTGATTTTGATTTTTTGACAATTTTCAAAAAACGATTCTTAATTTTATAGAACGAATTGTTTTTCTACGCAATAAATATAACTCCGTGAAACTTGACATAAATGCCATTATCACTCAGCCCATTTCCATGAATTCTGAGTATTAAAATAAAGATAACTGAGAATGCATTTTCCAACATACTGACCTTCGCTCTCATTTAACACAAAGCACACTAACTTATATTATTTCTCTTATCGTGCCTCCCTCTGCGGATGCATGAAACTATTTCAACATCATAATTTCCGATATCTATCACAAAGAAACCCCATTACGATAAATCCACACAATATTAGTTGCACGCAAAGATCTCGCTGAAAAGCATTTTTCTGGAGTTGAAAATTAAGACCCCATCATCCTGTTGCAAGTTGATTGTTATTGGTTTGGCCTAATTTTGCTTGTCAGGCACACATCTGCTTAGCATTTATTTCTTCATCTCCCAAGTCATTCATAAATAATTTCTTTTAGATTTTTAATCACAACTCTAATTGGCTTTGGAGGCACATCCTCCCCAATTTCCACAAACTACCTAGTCGTATGGATTATCTTCAGCTTCTTCTACCTCGGGTCCAGATCCAGATCCAGATCCAAATTGATGTTGATGTGTGGATTGTAAAACAAGAAACGAAATCAATTAATATCTAAACTTTTTCCATTCTGATTTTCCGAGGGAAATTAAAATATTCTAAGCCTATCAAGGCGTCCCATAAATAAACCAAACCTTTAGATGGGGTTATAACTCCTCATAAATTTGTTTCAAGTTTTTTCTCCGTATTTTTGTTGGATTTATGTGTCAGCATGTCCGAAAATGTGTTTGTGTTTTGTATCTCGGATGAGAATTCTAAAAGTGAAAAGTTTAATATAAAATAATTTATGTGGCGTATGGGTTGTGGGCAGGGGACAAACGGATGGGCGGATGGACGGATGGACGGACACAGGGAACGAAGATACTCGACACTGAAATCATTGATTGAATTCTGAATTGCGTTTTGACATTTCATATCCCGATCCCTCCGGTGTCAACCCATCAGGCCGGAGCTCCGAAGAGCTGGTAACACACACCGCTCCAGGGGAAAATAACGAATGTTTGTGAATATTAAAAAGAATTGAGTTAAATAATTGGATTGTATCTATAAAAATAATCGAATGTATTTCAATCTGTTTTGTTGTTTCAATTTGTGTTAGGGGCAGTTTCGGGTCAGTATATATTATATGTGTAGGAAGGTTTCATTTAATTTTGTTCGTAGAACTCTGGTAAAATTGATCTGACATTCACCCGTATTCTGAAACTCGTATTTATGACTCGTATTCGACTATAGTCGTATGTTGGTATTCCAGAAGTCGTACATTCGACTTCACTTGTACTAATATCGGGAAACGCAAAACATCGCATACGACTATTCGTATTTTATCGTTATTCCGAATCTCGTATTCGATTTACTTGAAGTCGTATTTGTGTACTTTTTTACTCGTATTAAATTTTCTAGACGAGACTTGTTTTTTTTTTGATAAAAATGGACAAAAAGTTAATGTAAGTACATTGGTACCTCTTGGCAAAATGGTTAGGCGTTAAACTGTCATGCGGAAGGTCTGGAGTTCGATTCTCAGCCGCAGCAAAAAGTTTTTCAGGAGTGTAATGCCTCTTGCAACGAATTGACAAATCCTCTAAGAGTATATCTCTTGTCTTGGAAAGTGCTGCACATTTTCCGTTCGGAATCGGCAGAAAATTTAAGGACCCCTCCGTTCCTGGTAACACGCACACAGGAATGGTTGAGAATTGTAAGTCACTATAGGTCCTGGTTCACTTCGAGCTGTTGCACCACCAAATTTTTTAAAGCACATTTTTTATTGGTTTATTATTTGGACTCTACATTATTAACGCGTTCATGTTTAGTAAAATAATAAATCGTTCTCAATTTGAGGCATTGGAAGAAAATTTGGAGGTAGCAAGGGGCCATAGGAAGAGTGGAAAACTCAAAGCAAATAATTAACAGTTTTGGGCGGACCGAAATGGTCCAACTTGTCTTAAAGTAAGAAATATTTAACAAATTGTAATTCATGCCTCTGTAGGTCTGCAATGATCAAAAGTATTTAGTTAAAACAGAAACTGCATCACAATAAACAGCAATTTAAAGGCACAGGGGTGGTGAAATTACAACCATATGCTAGAGCAAATTTGAGAAGTACATTGCTAACATTTTAAATTTAAATTGTTAATCCCCAAGGATCAAACATTGGAGTTTTTCAGCCTCCTCCTGTAATCGACACGATAAATACTGAAGATGAAACTGACATAGTCCAAAAATATAACGAGTATTCACAAGCCAGTAACACCACTTAGACCGAGAGCCCAAAGCAATTTTTGGGTGTGATTGATAACAAAAAATAATTAGCATAATAAGATAGGCCTTTTATAGATAGTTATTTACAAATGTGAAAGTCTTGCATACTCTAGTGGGTGCAATAGTGCATTATAGTGCATTAAGTATGCAGTTCTCTCCAAAGTCTAAAAAAATTGGGATACAAAATTTGGCATAACTTCAAAATGAAGAGCTAAGTGCCCTGATTGCAAATATCGAGGTCCAAGACGTTTTGAAGGTGGCCTTCTTAGTGTAAGAAGTAGCATATTCTTATTGCGTCTGGCACGCAGAAGGATGTCTGTAAAACGTCTTGGACCTCGATATTTTCAATCGGGGGCTTAACTCTACATTTTGGCAAGGTTCTTATCACAATTATTTGGACTTGGAAAGAACTGCATACTTGATGCTCTATTGCTCCCACTAGAGTATGCAAGACTTTCACATTTGTAAATAACTATAAAAGGCCTATCTAATTATGCTAATTATTTTTTGCTATCAATCACACCCAAAAATTGCTGTAAGCTCTTAGTCTAACTCGTACAAACAAAAAACAAAAAGAAAAAACAAATAAAATAGAAGAAGAGCCACTTCAAATCAATGGAGCTCATCAGAATTTCATTATAAATAAAATTATTTAATTGAAAAAACAACGAATGACTTTTTCAATTCAAATTTATTGATTTTGACAATTACCTACGGGCGACAATATACGTTGTTTTTTTGAGCTTCTCGTACGCAACGTATACGACTTGAAGAATAACGATTTTGATACGAGACGAGTTCGAGTTCGACTACGAGTACGAGACAAAATACGACTTGTGGAATATGGGTGATTGATGGATGGAATGAAAAAAGGGAGATGCACATGCTGATTGCTTTCGGGTCTATTTGATTTTTGACGATTATGACACGACGCCGCCGCCGCCGCCCGATGCCGACACGTCAGCAAATAATGTTGCGTGATATCCCAGATCGCGTGTTCTTTGTATAAATTGTTTGTTATGAAAATTAAAAAAAAAAAGAAAAGGATAAAATCAGGTGTCCTTGTGCTAGGTAGATGTGATTGTTGTAGGGTACATAATAAAATATGTATACATCAGCTCCTCGTAAATAAACAGAGCTATTCGCACTTCAACGGACAAAACTCCCAGACACGATAAGGGGGCATTAAATTCCTTACACAATATAAGACACTGAGAGGTGAACTTTCAAACAACGGAAGGTACGAGTATGATACAATTTTAAGGTTTTAATTTTTTGTAAATATAAAATAAATAATTTTGAAAAGTAATGTCATGCCATTTTTGAAATATAGAAAAACAATTTAGATCTTTTTTTTAATTAAAAAAAATACATGTTCTTGAAAGTTGTGATTAAGGGTTATTCAATAAAGGAGAGTAGATGTTGAAATGGAATAAGACAAGCTTTATGTGAGGTACTAACAAAATGCATTTTTATTGCTAAGATCCCCGTATGCCATTGTGAATGGAATATGACATCGTTCAAATGCACATTTCGGATTCTTAGGTTAGGCGCGCACATTCAATTTTTAGTTGCACAACTGTTTGGTTGCTTATGGAAAACAGATGAACTATTTGGTTGAATGTCCGCGCAGATGCATATAATTATATGTTACACAAAATATCGAACTCATTTTAGGCAATCGTTTAGTTTGTGTCAAAACACAAACTTTTTAGTTGCTCGAACCAAGTAGTTGCGCAACTAAAAATTGAATGTGCGCGCCTAGCCTTACGGTGAACGGTTCCAAGTGTCCAGTTTTCAATGACTTCCGCATAGATCCGGTTGAATTTGAGCAATGGCCTGTGTTATGTTCAAAAATGCAATTTTTTTGTTTTTGTTTGTCCGAATACTTTTTTACTTGCGACTTATAGGTACAAGGCAAGTTATGCATTCGTAAAAAAAATCGAACTCGAGATTTTGATCAAAGTTGACATTACGATGATAACGAAGACCAGAAAAGTGGGTCTCGCAATTCTGTCTGTCTGTCTGTCTGTCTGTCGGTTCGACTACAGCCTAAACGGCTCGGCCGATTTTCTTCAAACTTGGTAGATATGGGTTTTAATTTTTTCCCCGGACGTTTTTTTCTGTTTTTATTTTTAAGACCAAAAATAACGGTACCTGCCATACGATTTTTTTTCGAAATTTTATAAATATTTTTTTTTTTCTCAAAAACTGTCCCACAGAATTTTAAAAAAAAATTCGAAAAATTTCATTTGGTTAAAACTAGCTAATGGTTGAAAAAAAATGTACAAAAAATTGTTAGTTTTGGTAGCCCCCCTGGATCCATTTCTTTTGTTTTTGATTTTCTCGAAAATGGTACAGCCAATTTAAATAATTTTTTTTTTTATGCCAAAGCTCCTCCAAAGTTTGAATATTATTACATATTCAAATTTTCAATTTTTTATTTTTTGGATTTAAAAAAAAAATTCAAATTTTTTTTTTGGAAACTCAATATTTCGAAAACCCCATGCTCGATTTTTTTCAAACTTGACAAATAAAAGTTTCTTGACATAATCTACAAGATTTGAGAAAAAAAATTTTGTTTTATCTAAAACTAACGGTACCTTCCATACAAATTTTAAAAAATGGTTTTCGAAAATCGTATTTTTCTCGAAAACGGTTCCGGGAATTTTGCTAAATTTTGTTTTCTTTTGATTAATCTTTACGATCTATAAGTTAATAAACAAAAATTTTAAATCTAGATATTACTGACTGTACCTACCATAGAACGATTTTTTCGAATTTTGAATTTCTCATTATCGACATAACGGATTTTAATGAATTTTTTTATAAAGAAGCTCCTAAAAAGTTTAAAAAATATTGCATTTAAAAACTTAAGAAAAAATATTTTTTTCAATTTTTAGAAAAAAAAGTCTTTTTTTTTTTGAAAAATTCGATATCTCAAGAACGGCTTAGTATTTTTTTGGAAATTAAACTTTTATTCGTACAATAATAAAAACTTATGGTTGGCGTACCAAATTTTTTTCTTAAAAATGTTTTAAAAATTTTGTACATTAAAGCTTATTTTTTTAAGGAACCACTACAACGGCTTATAATTTTTGTTCCTGCATAAATTCATATTTGCATAGCATTTTATCATTTTATCCTTATGAACAGTTTTCTCTAATAACATTCGTTTTTAAAATTCCTAGTCTATTACATAGGAGCAAGTTCGTGCGACCCAGTCGTGCATTTTATTTTTTTTAATTTATAGAACAAAAACGAGACCTACCTTTTTGTCTCGAAAATTGACATTTAGCGGTATTTTGAGCGTGGCATGTTTTACATAAATATTTTTGAATTTGGCGCCTATATATCTATACCATGGTAAGCAGAGGTACCATATGGGCCACCAGGTGTCGACACATGTCGACACTTAGAAACATGAGACATGAACCACCAGGTGTGGACACATGAGCCATGACTCGAAAAAAAAAAACTTTAAACGGGTTTTTTTCGAAACAATATTTTTCCAAGTATTGGCCACGATTACTTTAAAACTACTAGACGGATCGTCATAATTTTTTTTGTTTTAAATCAGGCTGATACATCAAAAACGTTTTTTTGTACAGCGCTCAAAAGAGCGACAAAAAATCGAAAAAAACGAACACTGAAATTCAAGCGTCCGTCATTTTTTAATTTTTGACTACACTCTTCTATTAATTTTCGATCATTTTTGCTGGAGCTAAAGTGGCCAAAAGCGAACAACTTTTTTTGGAGGTGGTCTCGTTCCGAGGCGCATTGGTTTTTAACGGCCCGGTATTTTTTTAAGAAAAAATTATATTTTTTTGTACTAAATATGATAATAAACAAGTAAAAAAAAATTGAATTAATTATATCATTCCTTTCATTAAAAAAGTCCACGAAAATTTCTAGCGGGCCGAAGCCATGAACTTACATAGTATCGAACACACGTCACCTCTGCGAGAGATAACCTATGTACGTCTACAACATGGTTCAATTTGAACCAAAAGTAGTTGGTTACCATCGTTCTGTAGCGCTCGCCATTGACGATGACCGCCTCATCAACATCGTTTTCGAAAAAATACGGAGCAGTGGTACCACTTTACTTCAATTGAAGTAGATCTAATTCTTTTTTCAAAATATTTTAAAATCTACTTCCTACTTCGCACCATCAGCAAAATACTGAAATCTACTTCTCTTTAAAAATCTCTGTTTCAATTCAACCTACTTTAATTTTGCCAAAAAAGCCCAAAACTTTCATTTTCTCTATTTTCACTATAGGTATAGTATTAAAGTCCAGATTTTCCATACAAAAATATGAGCATCAACACACAGACTTAATCACCACCTTTTCGTTTTGTAGTAACTCATTTTGAAATCTACTTCGATTTTTCTCAATTTACTTCACTTTTTTCTTCAAACCTACTTCGACTTTTTTTCTGCAGGTGGTAACGCTGGTACGGAGCAATGATGCTGCCGGGCCAGTATTCCCTCGAAACACTAACTTTTTGAGGATGCATTGTCACCTGGTCAACCGCGTTAGGGTTGGTGTTTTGCCAAGTACGCAATTTTTCTTGTTAACACGGTCATTCATTAAAAAATGGGCCTTGTCACTAAAGATGATTTTTCGTCCAAACGTTACGAAACGCGGTCAGCGAAAAAACGGCGTTGTCTTTGGTAATGAACTTCAAGCTTCTAGATCCGTTGGATCTTTTTCGGACATTGGCTCAAGTCCTGATGAAAAATTCAGTTGAACTCTGAGAAAGACGGTGTTCTTGTGCACGCCGAAAAATCGAATGGCTCGAGTTCTGCTCTATACATACTTTCACGGATCACAGCCATATTCTCAGCCGATCTTGCGTTCATTTGACTTATGAATGTTTGCTGATTGATTACTGAACCTGTTGTCTTAAATCTGGCCACTATACGTTGAAATTGAAGAGTCGACTGTGAAGGGCCATTAAGTCTATTGTAAAATGGGCGCACGTTTGACACTAACGTACACTCATTTTTATTCTAAAAATTTATCTTTTGGACGTGCTGTTCAATCGTGTTACTCGCCGAGGTGATTTGGCTCCAGTAAACTATTGTTTTGACAGATGTCAATAAAACAACATGGCCGCCAAAATCTATCCGCGACAATTCAAAAAACCTTTATTTTCGTTTATCCTCAAAAAATGTCTACAGAAAACGTATGGCTGACGCAATAATTTGGAAAAAAAAGTTAATTTACTATTGTGGGTATCTAAATGTAATTGCTTTGAATTTATACAAACATTCAATCGAATAATTTGTATTACCCTACATCTTTTCCCCTTACAGATCCACCTGCTCGTCAGTTTCACTTTGGGTATTGATTTTCTTCTGTCAAATGTCAAAAATAAGATGTGTTTCATTAGATAGATAAATATTTCTTCAAAAACTGTTCAACCTAAAACGATTGTGTACTTGCTTACATACATACATATACTATCAGCTACGTAATAAGACTCTGTTTATGTCATTTTTAGTTGTGGTTCTGACTTACATATGCCTCAATCTCAATATCGTTTACACTCATGGTTGTCGATTGAAGGAAATTCTAGGAAATTCTTTCGATATCATTATAATTGGATTTTCAAATTTCTCAGAAACAAGAGATACAGATAGATATGTCTTAAAATTTAGTTTTTATAAAACTTTTCGTGTGCAAAAGGATTATTTCTCTGGTTACTAATGAATTTCATATAATGTAATATGATATAATTATCCATATTTATTTTGAAGGCCAAGCTTTTCAAATTATCTCACTCAAGATATAAAATATGAATCAGGGTTTATTTAATAAACGTATTCTAGTTACGTAATATCGTAATAGTGTATGTATGATAATTTGTGTATGTTGTCAAAGTTGTGCTCGGGGTCCTCACTGATAGAGTCGTAAAGAAAAATTTCTTTGAAGAACCTCTACTATATGATCAAAAATTCTGAGTGATTAACTTTGCAGTAAATGGGCATACAATGATAAGAACCACTGGGTTTCTAAGGTAAAGCATCCACACAACAATGGCGCGTTATCGAGACGATCGAACTGTCAACGAATTTAAACAATCGACTAAGGTATCCAACATCTTAGCCGTCCGTACATTTTTAGCGGCAAACATCAGCTGTGACCATTTCCTTAGAGGCTAATGCTCTCCTCTGAACATTCATCTTCCACAAAAGACGCCAACAATCTGTTAGGCCCATACAGTCATAACATGTAATAGGTACCTTTAATTACAATTACCATTAAGCTTAGAAAGAGAGAACTCTATATCTTTTTTTGAATTTAGAAGCGCATCCAGAACTTTCTCTAAAGTGACAGAAGACAGAACAGAGAAAAAAAAATTCATCATCATCATCATCGGCTCGACAACCGGGTTCCGGTTCTGGCCTCTTTCAACAAGTCTCTCCACCTATCCCGGTCTCTAGCCGACGCCATCCATTCTAGCACCCCAAGGCTTCGGGCGTCCTGGTCTACGCCATCTCTCCAGCGCAAGCATGGTCTACCACGCTGTCGTCTACCATAGAATGTACCACAAAGAACTTTTCGAGCAGGTTCCTCTTCGCTCATGCGAGCTAGGTGCCCTGCCCACCGGAGTCTACAGATCTTAATTTTTATCACGATATCTGCTTCTAGGTAGATTGCGAACAATTCATGATTGTACCGTCTCCGGAATCGTCCTTCCTCACATACGGGGCCAACAATTCTCCTTAAGACTTTTCTCTCGAACGCAGCTAAGAGGTCGGAGTGCCTTTTGCTAAGCACCCAAGTCTCGGATCCATATGTGAGTACTGGCAGGACCATGGTCCTGTACAGCAGCAGTTTTGAAGTTATGGTGAGATTTATGGATTTGAAGAGCTTTGACAGACTATAGTAGGCTCTGTTGGATTTGAGAAGCCGCCCGCGTATTTCTTCTTCTATATTGTTATCGGCTGCTACTATTGACCCAGGCATTTAAAGGATTGCACCACTTCAAATTCGTGTTCCGCTGCCTTGATTCAGATTGTGGTGTCAATAGAAAAATATATAATCAAATATTCTTCCATATAAAAAAATAAACCTATTCGTTATATCGATAGCGGACACGTGACTGGTTCCCCTATTTGATTACGTTCAGAGTTCAGACGGCCAGTTGTCAAAAAATTCCCTTGAAAAAACTCCTTTGATATTAGGACAATTCAATTTGTGTCAAAATATCAGTTACCTACTATATATTTCGTCCCTAACAGCTAGCTGAACTTCATGTCTCTTTTTGTTTAAATGAGTAAAGGGTCAAGTTTGACATTAGTTCAGACTTCAGAGCAGAGTCTTAGTTGTCAAAAAATTAATTGTTTTTTTTTAGTTCAGAGCTTCGAATATGTGTTTTTTCTTTTTCGTTCTGAGCATGTTCAGAGTGCGCTCTATGAGCTCAGAATAAAATAACTGAGCAGACAGAGTTAAATGCTTAGTAAAGGTTGGTTAAGTTTTAAAGGCCGATGACCCGATGTTGATTTTAAATAAAACACAAATTATTTAGAAAATTATTGTCATTTCTTTTTTTTATGATAATATTGGTATGGATCAATTATGTATAGAACAAAATAGCGGCCAAATGGCCGCCGCGACCTCGGCACACCTCAATCCGATGGTCCAAATTTTCGATGACGCTGAGGCATAATTGAGGTTCTATGCCATTAATGTGCCAAATTATCTCATCCTTTAGCTCTTGAATTGTTACTGGCTTATCGATGTACACCTTTTCTTTCAAATAACCCCAAAGAAAGAATTCCAACGGTGTCAAATCACATGATCTTGGCGGCCGATTGACATCGCCACCAAGTGAGATAACACGGTCATTGAATTTGTCCCGCAGACGAGCCATTGTTTCGTTAGCTGTGTGGAAAGTGGCACCGTCCTGTTGAAACCACATATCGTCCACATCAATATCTTCTTCACGATAGCGAACAACATTCACTGTAACTACCTGACCGGCCTCATTTTGGAAAAATGCGGCCCGATGATGCCGCCAGCCCATAAACCGCACCAAACAGTCACTCTTTGTGGGTATTTTTCGACAATCACTCTTGGATTATCATTCGCCCCAATGCGGCAATTCTGCTTATTGACGAATCCACTGAGGTGAAAATGTGTCTTGACGACGATTGAAATGGTCAAGAGCCTTTAGTTCTTGGGTCAATTGCACCTTGTAAGCATATAAATGCAAGTCTTTATGCATAATGTTCATCAACGAAGAGCGTGAGAGGTGCAATTGTTGGGCACGACGACGAGTTGAGATGGACGGATCTCCAGCCACACTATCGCGAACAGCAGCAATATTTTCTGCAGTACGAGCATGCCCTGGTATTTTCACATCTCCTACAGACCCGGTTTGCTCAAATTTTAGCACGATTTTTCCGACGCCCATTTGGACGATTAAATTGACCGAAAAAATCACGAAGTGCACGATATGCATTTTGATTTTAACGCCTATTTTCATAATAAGCCTGAATAACTTTAACGCGTTGCTCGATTGTGTATCTTTCCATGGTTTAAATTGAGAAATGTCAAATGAAATGCAGAAGAAAACTTGACGTTTAGGTGTGATTCACATTCAACATCGGCCCTTAAAATTTAACCACCCTTTAGTTGGAGTTAAAAACAGGATGCCATGTGTTTTATGCAAATGAATATTAGTTTATGCAAGAACAATTTTATAATTTGTTGTAGTGGTTTCTTAAAAAAAAAGCTTTCATATACAAAATTTTTAAAACATTTTTAAGAAAGAATTTTCGTACGCTAATTTATTGTTCGAATAAAAAATATATTTACAAATATAATCAAGCCGTTTTTGAGATATCGAATTTTTCAAAAACAAAAAATAGATTTTTTTTCAAAAATTCAAAAAAATATTTTTTTTAAAGTTCTTAAATGCTTTGTTTTTTAGACTTTTTAGAAGCTTCTCTATAAAAAATTTAATTTAAATCTGTTATGCCGATAATGAGAAATTGAAAATTCGAAAAGTTGTTCTACACTCAGTAATATCTTGATTTCAAATTTTTTTTATTAAATTTATTATAACATTACATGTATTAAATTATAGATCGTAAGAATTTATCGAAAGAAAAAAAATTTTGCAAAATTCTCGGAACCGATTTCGAGAAAAATATGATTTTCGAAAACCATTTTTTAACATTTGTATCCAGGGTGGCGTTATTTTTAGGTAAAATCTTTTTTTTTTTTCATGTCTTGTAAGCTATATTAAGAAAAAATAGTTCAACGGGGGTACCAAAAATAACCATTTTTTTCAACCATTACCAACATATCTTTAACAAAATGAAAGTTTTTGAATTAAAAAAAAATCTGTGGAACATTAAAAAAAAAAAAAAAATAAAATTTTGAAGAAAATCATATGGCGGGTACCGTTATTTTCGGCCTTAAAAAAAGAAAAATACGAGTAGGGGAAAAAATTAAAAACGATATCCACCAAGTTTAACGAACATCGGCCGAGCCGGTTAGGCTGTAGTCGAACAGACAGACCGACAGACAGAATTGCGAAACACACTTTTTTAGTCTTTACTATCATCGTAATGTCAACTTTGACCAAAATCTCGAGTTCGATTATTTTACGAATGCATAACTTGCCTTATAGTGGGTTTTAATTTTTTCCCCCCAAACGTTTTTTCTGTTTTTTGTTTAAGACCAAAAATAACGGTACCTGCCATACGATTTTTTTTCGAAATTTTATAAATCTTTTTTTCTCAAAAACTGTCCCACAGAATTTTAAAAAAAAAATTTGAAAAATTTCATTTGGTTAAAACTAGCTAATGGTTGAAAAAAATTTTACAAAAAATTGTTATTTTTGGTAGCCCCCCTGGGTCCATTTTTTTGTTTTTGATTTTCTCGAAAACGGTACAGCCGATTTAAATAATTTTTTTATGCCAAAGCTCCTCCAAAGTTTGAATATTATTACATATTCAAATTTTCAATTTTTAATTTTTTGGATTTAAAAAAAAAATTGAAAATTTTTTTTTGGAAACTCAATATTTCGAAAACCCCATGCTCGATTTTTTTCAAACTTGACAAATAAAAGTTTCTTAACATAATCTACAAGATTTGAAAAAAAAAAATTTGTTTTATCTTAAACTAACGGTACCTTCCATACAAATTTAAAAAATGGTTTTCGAAAATCGTATTTTTCTCGAAAACGGTTCCGAGAATTTTGCTAAAATTTTTTATTCTTTTGATTAATCCTTACGATCTATAATTTAATAAAAAAAAAATTAAATCTAGATATTACTGACTGTACCTACCATAGAACGATTTTTTCGAATTTTGAATTTCTCATTATCGACATAACGGATTTTAATGAAATTTTTTATATAAAGCTCCTAAAAAGTTTAAAAAACATTGCATTTAAAAACTTAAGAAAAAATTTTTTTTTAATTTTTAGAAAAAAAGTCTTTTTTTTTTTTGAAAAATTCGATATCTCAAGAACGGCTTAGTATTTTTTTTTGGAAATAAGACTTTTATTCGTACAATAATAAAAACTTAAGGTTGGCGTGCCAAAATTTTTTCTTAAAAATGTTTTAAAAATTTTGTACATAAAAGCTTATTTTTTTAAGGAACCACTACAACGACTTATAATTTTTGTTCCTGCATAAATTCATATTTGCATAGCATTCTGTTTTTATCTCTTACTACTAAAAGAATTTAAAAAATTCATTTTATACTTATGAACAGTTTTCTCTAATAACATTCGTTTTTAAAATTCCTAGTCTATTAAATAGAAGCAAGATCGTGCGACCCAGTCGTGCATTTTATTTTATATGGCAGAGTCTAGAAACCCAAACCTTCGGCGTGACTGTCCAATGCAATTTTAGAATCTAAAGTTCCAGCACAGCATAAATGACCTCTGAATCTAAGGTTCCAGCAAAGCATAAATGACTTCAAAAATCATCTTGCTTACAAATCGATGTTAAGATCGAAAAATAAGTTTCACTTATGTGCCGTGCACCGACATGTGGCACGCGCTCTTTTTTTAAATCTCATTGCATACTTACAGCAGATGTAAAGAAAAGAATACCTTTTTCATTTCAAGCTCTTCAAACAGCTTCCAGAACTTTTGAACTTACTTACCCAATTTGATCAGATTTTTTCATGTTTCCCAATTTATCTTCCCTCCTAAATCAAAACACAAAAATAAATCCACAAAAAAATAAAAAAATGAAAAGAAAAAAATATTTTTTTTTAATTATTTTGAAATAATATTACTTTATTTCGAGTTTTAGGTTTTTTAAGTATATTGGATTTTCTTCATCAATGAGTTCCATCTTTTTTTTTATAATTAATATTAATAATAATTTTAATAATAATAATAGTAAACATATTATAATAGCGTTTTGTTTTACTTAGTAGTTTTTTTTTTTTGTTGTTTTATATTACAATTTATTTAATACCTACACTATAATACATATCACAAATATATTTTTTTTATTCTCTTTCCCATTCATGTATTTACATAATTATGCATTTTTTTTAATTTTTTGTTTAATGAATTACATACATAAATACATCATCTTTTTTTTTTACTTTTTTTTTAATAAATTATATCTTTTTACATTTTTTTTAGTATTTTTGTTTCTATATAAATATTCAAAATGGCTGCAGGTTTTTTTTATATAATTGTGTTTGCTACATTTTTTTTTGTTATGAATATACTTATTTGTGTTATATTTGTTTTTTTTTTTTTATTTTTCTTTTAAAATCTGTACGAATTTAGACAAAAATATTTTGTTGTTGATGATGTTTAGAATAAATGCATTCGTGTAAAACGTGAGAATTGTTTTAATATAATATAATATACTATTTTCTGTGTTTTAAGTTTTTATCTTGTCTCGAAAGTGTATATAAATATTTTGAAATACAATTTTGTTTTTTTTTTTTGTTGTATTTTTTTTTTAATATAACTATGTTGTAGGTATTACAAGTTTTAGTTTTGTTATAATTATTTTTTTTTCTATTTTACATAGTTGAATTTATTTATTTTTAATAAAGAATCAGGTTACCTGTGTTTCCTGCATTGAGAGTTTTACACTATTTTTTTTTTTTATTTTTAAGTAGATTTTAATGAAAATTGTATTTTTTTTAATTTAACAAAAAATAAGGTACAAGGTGCTTGGGGTTGTTATTTTCTAATTTGAATTTTTTTTTCATAAACTTTCATAAAAATTTTTGTGTTATGTAAAAAAGGCAGTGCACACAATCGATATGAATAGAAGGGATGACTCTTTAAGGAGCAAATATTTAATTAATTACTATTAATGACAATGCGGATTCCACTAATCCGACAAAATGGCGATGATGAATCTGAGATATAAGAGATTGAACACGGAGTTCTAAATGCTCAGGGTTACCTTTAAGAATATAAAAGAAAGCCGACCGAAGATTTCAGAGCCCAATACAACAACCCAGTACCTTTGATATATAAAATAAATAATATTTAACAAAATATAACAAAACAGAAAAATAAAGTTTAAAAATGGAAAAATATAGTTTTGTGTAAAATTTTCAAAATTAATAAAATAATTTTCATTTTTATATTACTGTTTTCTTTTAGTTTTAAAATTATATTTACAATTTCTCACTCAGTCTATATTTTTATAATAAATTTTTAATTGCATTACTTAATGTATTTTATTTTATTTTTTTTGTAGTTTTTATTTTTATTTTTTTTTTTTATTAAGTAGGCATTTTTTTTTAATTTAGTAGCACGGAACTTTGAATATTTCTTTCATACAGTTTTTTTTTATTTTTATTTTTATTTTCTTAAATATTTGACAAGAAAGGATGAGAAATAAACTACAAAATATAATACACAGGAAAAAAGATAAAAAGAAAGTACACAAACTCGATGTAGAGGATATAACTTTAAGAGTTTAATGAGCAAAAATAAGGAAACAATTTATTTACCCTTATCGGTTTCTGTAGTTTTTTTTTAGTTTTTTTGTTGTTTTTCTGTCACACGTATACCTACACTTTTGAGGATTCAAACCCCTTGATATATACAAAATAAGAAAGATTATCGATTTTCAATAAGGATTTAGGACACACAAAATACCGATACATACTTCCTGCATAGTGGACAATCTTTAATAATATGGCAATGCAGAGTTATTATAATACAAACAAAAAAAAAATACCAAAGAAGGAACAAAGTTAGGGTCACAAGGAAAAAGGAAACCAAGCATGAAGACACAAAAAACAAAACACACATACATAGCTATGGCTCATTAACTTGTTAAGAGGGTGAAGTGCACTTAAGTAAAATATGACCTTTAATAATTTTCCCTGGTGTACTGTTTATTTTTTTGTATTCTATAGCTATACCGAAACCCAGGTAGCAAATTCGTTTTTTTTTCTTTGCGTTAAACTTGAACTTATTGGTTTTCATTACGAACAGGAGGATTTAAAACCAACAACAACAACGAAATCACCATCATAAAGAAGGGTTTTAAAGGGGATCTAATGTGTAATGGATACTTTGTCAGGGGTTGGTTGGACTAAAGAAAAAATAAGTCTGCAGATTTCGTGAATTATGATTTTCAATTGGTTTGGTTTTTTTTTTTTGTCTCTCCTTAAGTTGACTCAGAGACTAGGTATAACTCTTTGACTAACAAAAAAAAAATTTATAAAATTTAATACGGGAGTCCTGTGCCTGTGACATTTGATATACCATTCTGATTTTTGCATCTGCTCGTTAGTGGTTCAAGATGGGTGTCATTTTAAAATGACAATATTCCAACCTGTCCCCAAGGCAGAGGTTAGACGATTCACTTCACTATTAAGAAACGATATAATATGTTTCAATCTTTTTTCAAGCTTCAAACGTTTATGATTTACTGATTTAGGGGAAATATGAAAATTGATAGCCACTCGTGTATGTGAGGAGAGATATTATAATAATGTTTTTTGACTTAAATATTTTATACCAATTCTGAATGAAAGTATTTTTTGTCTTCTAAGAAATCACTTAAGGATATGAGAATGAGGTTTTGAAGAAGGCTAGAGATGGAAAAATGTAAGTTTCGGTGAAAAACCTATGACCTCCATTGTGAAAGCGGATTTGTTTCTTTAATCGTATACATACATACATATGTATATTTTTATATTTAATTGTGTTCACACAAAAGGGGTTTGACTACTAGGAGAATGAGGAAGAATTTAAAAGAAGACACCGATGCAAATTGATTTTTAAGTCCTGGATATCAAAATGGTTGCCAAAAATAGACCTACAAGAAATTTCAGGCGCAAGGACTCACATCCATGGCTTAGTTACTTACAAGTCTTACATATGGCTTCGTGTTTTCGATTGGAATGGAGGGAACCTACAACTTTCCGACGAGTCCAAAGATGAGAAGCATTATTTCATGACAAGAGGCATTTACTCCTGGAGGGATTTGTTACTTTATCTTAAGAGGCAATACCCCTGAATAAAAATACTATTTTCTTAAGTGGCGACAGCTGGGAAAAAAATTTGGTATGCAAATTTAAAGTTTTTATTATTGTTCGAATAAAAATTGAATTTACAAAAATAAAGAAAAATGAGCCGTTTTCGAGATATTGAATTTTCCAAGAAAAAAATAGATTTTTTTTTTTCAAAATTCGAAAAAAATATTTTTTTTAAAGTTTTGAAATGCAATGTTTTTTAAACTTTTAAGAAGCTTATCTCTCAGAAATTTTTTTAAAATCCGTTAAGCCGATAATGAGAAATTCAAAATTTTAAAAAATCGTTCTATGGTAGGCTCAGTCAGTATTATCTTGTTTTCAAAATTTTTTTATTAAATTATAGATCTTAAAAATTAATCGAAAGAAAAAAAATTTAAGCAAAATTCTCAGAACCGTTTTCGAGAAAAATACGATTTTCGAAAACCATTTTTTAACATTTGTATGGAGGGTATACCGTTATTTTTAGGAAAAATAATTTTTTTTTCTTACATCTTATAATTTTTATTAAAAACCTTTTATTTATCAAGTTTTCAAAAATCGAGCATGGGGTTTTCAAAATATGTATTGAGTTTTCAAAAAAAAAATTGAATTCTTTTTTTAAAATCCAAAAAATTTTTGTTTGAACAATTTTGAGAAAAAAAAATATTTATAAGATTTCGATAAAAATTCGTATGGCAGGTACCGTTATTTTTGGTCTTAAAAAAAAAGAAAAAAAATGTGTTGGGGGAAAAATCAAAAAACTTTGATCGAAATCTCGAGTTCGATTTTTTTCCGAATGCATAACTTGCCTCTTAGTACCTATAAGTCGCAAGTAAAAACATGAATGGTGAAATCTTGTCAAGTATTTAACCTCTCATTTTTATATTTTTATTTGAATAAATTCATGTTAACGTATTGTTAAAAAATACTCTTTATACTGATAGCTGAGCTATATTTAAAGAAGAAATTACGAATTACCACTTTTCAATAATACCCAATGAGTTTTTGAAGCATATCAAAGCACAAATAAAATCTTGAATATATCTTAAATATGAAGTACAAAAATTCTTTTTTTAGCTGTACAACACGAATGTGGATTAGTCTATTTTGCTCTGTTTCTCTCGCTCATTGTAAAACTCGGAAAGTCGGATGCCAATCTGACATATTCCAGGCCAATTTTTTAAGTCGTTTAAATCTTAGAATTTCAGTACAGATATTCTTTTTGTATCCACACAACACGAATGTGGATTACTCTTTCCTGCTCTGTTTCTCCTCAAGGAATTCTCATTCTAATTAAGCAATTCAGAAATTCTGGTGCCTAGCTGAAATTTTCCTGGGCAATTTGTTGCTCACCTTCGAACTTGTTTCGATCATAGATGTACAGAAACTTATAATAAATTAAAGAGATTCTTTCCTTGGCAGCACAAGACGAATGTATATTACTCTTTTTTGTTCTGTTTATCCCGTTCCCTATGGAACTCAGAAAGTCTCGTGCTAAATGGCACTTTTCTGGGCAATTTGTTCCCACCAATCGAGCTGTTTAATTCTTAGAAGTACATACAGTATCTTGAATATAAAGGACTGAGATTCTTTTTTTAGTCGTACAACATGAATTTGGATAAGACTATCTTGCTATCACATTTAGAAAGTCGAGTGCCTATCTGATATTTTCGTAGGCAGTTTGTTGCTCCCCTTCGAGCTATTTAGATCATAGATGTACAAAAACTTAATATAAAGTAAGAAAAGTCTGCTTTAGAGCCGAACAACACGAATGTGGATTATTCTATTTCGCATTGTTTCGCCAGCTTATTGTGAAATTCACAAAGTTGGGTACCAACCTAACATTTTTAGTTGTACAACACGAATGTGGGTTACTCTTTCCTTCTAGATTTCTCTCGCTCATTATAAAATTTTAAAAGTCGGGTGACTTCCTTTTTCCTGGATAAATTGTTACCCCTCTGTAGCGTTGCCAGACGTCCCGGTTTACCCGGGACATCCCGGATTTCAGAGATAAGTTCATCTGTCCCGCCGGGACAGCCTTTTTCCCGGGTTGGGACTCAAACTCAAAAAATAAAGCCTAATGTACTTAAATATCTTTCAGTGATAAGGAACAATCACTACATTGCGATTTAATCTTAAGAAATTGCTTTTAAAATTTCAATCAAACAAACTTAACTCAACGAAAAATTTATTTTTGTAAACTGGCATCTGTCATTGAAATTGACAAAAGAAAAATATTTGCAAATGATAAATGACAAAAAAGTATTTAATTAGTATCTAATTAATAAAAGAATTTATTTATTTTGATCTACGCGCATTATATGATTTTTACTTGCGACTTTTATAGGTACTATAAGGCCAGTTATGCATTCGTAAAAAAATCGAACTCGAGATTTTGATCAAAGTTGGCCGATTTTCGTTAAACTTGCGATAGTTTATGGAAAAATTTTTTCCCCAATAGTTTTTTCTCTTTTTTTAAAAGACCAAAAATAACGGTACCCAACGATTTTTTTTCGAAATTTTATAAATATTTTATTATTGTGTATTCAAATACTGTAATTTATATAAGAATTCTATAATTTAATAAAAAAAAAATTGAAATCAAGACATTATTGACCGTACCTACCACAGAACTATTTATTCGACTTTTGAATTTCTCACTATCGCAATAACGGATTTTAATAAGTTTTTGTAAAGAGAAGGTTCTAAAAAGTTTAAAAAACATTGCATTTCAAAACTCTCTGAAAATTCGTTACCTCAAAAACGGCTCAATATCTTTTTTTGTAATTTAATTTTTATTCGAAGAAAATCAAAAACTTCAAATTGACCTACCAATATTTTATCTTAAATGATTTAAAAATTTTGTATATAAAATCTTATATTTTTAAGAAACCACTACAACGAAGCATAATTTTGTTCTTGCATTGATCAAAATTTGTTTGAATCACATGGAATCCTGTGTTTAGCTAGTTGGAGCTTGTTTTAGGAATTGTCTTAGTTATTTAAAAAATTAATTTTTCTCTAATAACATTAATTTTTAAAATTGTTAGTCTTTTACGTAACAGCAAGTTCGTGCGACCCAGCCGTGCATTTTATTTATTTTTTCCCGGGCAATATGATTAAATCCCGGGATTTTTCATTATTTAAGCCACTTGTCCCGCCGAGGTGCAAGAAAAATCTGGCAACCCTACCCCTCTGACAGTTTTGTTTAGATCCTAGATAGGTATACAATATCTTAGTAGATATAACGGAAAGTTAATCCTTCTTTAACCACACAACACGAATGTGGAATGTTTGCAGTTCTATGCCTTCCTCTAATTGTGTAATTCATAAATTCAAAAAATCGATATGCATCGGTATCTCTTTTTAGATCCTGTACTTTATTTTTAACACTCTCAATGTGTTTTATATTTTAAGGGTAGTCATAGACTCATTTTTTACTTTTTTTTTTACTACGGATAGGGTTTTACCCCATGGCCTCAAATTCTATTTTAAGTATTTTTCTACAAAAAAAAAGAATTGATTTGAAGTCTCAGAAAGCAACTAACGTACTATTTTTTTACAAATCCAGCTACTAATACCAAGGCTTTGCTTCTATATTAAACCTTCCTTATTTTAATAGGAATGTGTATGTTTTAATCATCTTATTTCAGGAGGTCTTCGTTTAAGCCCATGGCTCCCGACCCTTTTCCAGCTATACCTGCCTGATTATGTCAGTCAGTCATATCTGAAATTTTTTTATATTTATATCTCTTTGCGCTTTGAACCTCAAAATACTGCTAAACAAGTTAATGGCATGAAATAATATTTTTCCATAAAAATTAAGCTTTGAATTTTCTACTTTAAAGTGTCTATGGAGAACACAAAACAAATGTTTCAGTTTTAAAAATTAAACCAATAAATCAATTCATAACCAAAACGAGTGTTTTTTCTATGGGCAAACACATTTCAAAACCCATTAAATCCAAAAAATAATCCCTTTTTTTTTACGCCAATCCAAAGCTATCTATAGTATAAAGATATCTTCCGCATCTATGTATATGGATAGGCATACGATTCATGGAAGGAAAATAATTCAAAGCTTATTTCCCATGTGACCAAATTTACCCTTCCCTTAAAAATCAACACTCACACATCTAGTATATGTATATCTCAACACTGTCTTTGTGTTTTTATTTTATACTTAAATTTAACAAAAATTTCACCAATACCCAGAACTAAATTTCCAAACTCAACAATTAATACAAAATGCAGATTAAAAAACAAAGGCCTTCCTATAGACTACATCCCGCATTGCCAACCTGAATTTAGAAATAAGACAAAGAATTTATTCATATTTTTCTTAAGATACATTTTCCAAGGAATTATTTAGGTGTTTACCTCCAAAACAAAATGTTTATTCGCTTAGAAAGCACTCGATACATCTAGCCTCCTTGTATTTGGTATGTGCAAGATTTATAAGCTTTTTTTTTTCTTTTCTTTAACACAATAAATAATTCTTCTTAACAACAACAACGATAAAAAAGAAAAACTTTATGTATATTTCCTCATTTTAACTAAACGCTTGAGGTACTAGCTCTGAAGAGGTGTGTGAGTTAAGAGCTGTTGTTCTTATTAGAGATCTGCTGCGTAGGAAGAAGGCCTGCGGTTGATATATGATATACTCGTAGACCCAAAATGAGACAACTTCTCTGTTTGTTTTGACCTAAATTAAATCAAAGATATTGTATCTACAGCTGCATTAGGTTGTATTTGTATATTATGTGTTGCACTTTAATTACAAAAGTTTACATTATATTTCTAACTGATAAGAAAGAAACTAATTCATCCTCAACCTTAAAAAGAAATTAAACAACAACAACAAAAAAAAAAAAGACAGAAAACAAACCATAAATGTAAAAGATACAATTTTATGTAGGTACGCGTATCTCTCAAAAAAACAACACCCTCCAAAAGACAAATGAATTTATTGTAATCAGCACGTCTTGTCATTTAATTTTGTTTTGTGTGATGGTAAAGTTTCTCAATTTGTCCTAAATTTCATTTGTAACTTTACAAATGTATCTAGATATAATAATGTATCTTCTATCTAAGAAAAACGTACAAAAAAAAAACACCCACCTATCCCACATACTCGTATCTATATCTATTCGGCATTATGGAACAAAGAATCTTATTCGTATCGAATTTGGAAAATGTTCTTTTGCTAATGAAAAAAAAGACCCCAATTAAAACTTGTTTAGTCTATCGAAATTAATGATACGAGAGGGCAAAATAGAGATACCAAAAACAAAACCACTCACTTTGTGTGTTTTGTTTTGCTGTTAAGTTGTAAGTTGTAACACACAAACGAAACAGAGACGAAGTATCTGTATCTGAGATGTGAGAATTCGAACAATGTTATCTAATTTGTAATGATTTCGAAATTCGGTTGTAAAATTTTTGGTTTCTATGAAATTTCAGGAATTAAGTGTGGCTGTGAAGTGTTTTATTACTTTTTGGTTTTTTTAGCAGCTGGAGAAATTTTTGGCAAGAAAAATTAAAACCATTTAAGTTGCCGGAATGGTTTTATGAATTCTTTTCTTTGACACTTAATTATTTAAAATCCACTCGAGGAGTATGCTTGATGACAACTTGATTAATCTATTAACAACTATTCATTGGACCAACGTAGTACATCATTGGCTGAATTTAAATTTGCGTAAGGATTTGGTTAAGTATTAAAGTTCAGAAAAAGGAACTGTCCATCTGAAAGTAATGCAGTTTGGAGAGAAACAGACCCAGGCATTCGTCATTGGTTATGGTTGAAAACCCTAGTTGAACCGGCACATTAAGTGTTTTGGAGGGACTAAATCTATCCAAAATATATTTACATAATTATTAATAAAGTTGGTTTGCAAAACATCTTCAAGCCTTAAACCGTATCCTAGAGAACTAAAGGTCCATAAGCCAGTGTAACAATATTAACACATTTATTTAAAGATTTAAATTGCAGTCCTGGAGCCTATAGAGACCCTTATTTCAGATGAAAAATTTTACATAACATCTCTTGTGAAATTTACGAGATCCAAATTAACTTATAAAATTATAGAATTGTAATATTGTAGATTTCAAAAAATAATATTTCGTAAAAGTTCAATCAATTTATACAGTTATTGGAAACAGGATGAGTTTTCTTTTTTTTTTACGAAAATGAACAGCATCTACATACAGAAAAATATTGATATGAAATAAAACATCTCACAAACCTACATATATACTTTTTTCTAATTTACTATAAGAAACAACCATTTTACAACTGAACTTTCAAATTCAATGTTAAATTAACATGACACTATTTTAAGTAACATTATAACTCGTTGATCTAAAAAGATGTCATGTTATTTCAATATGAAATGTTTGGAAATAAGAAACTTAAATACATTTAAATGGTATGACTGCAGAGTTAATTTTTTTCTAGTTTCCCTTATTTTTGTAATGTCTGTTGTAAATTTCAATTTTGCTTAAAATTTCATTGACTCAAAGTTTTATGTGTAGTAATTTTAACAATATTGCACCTGATGTGTTCAACCTGATTTCTATTACACTAGTGCTCTTCACTAGGTATTTTCATTTAATCAATGTTAACCAGACAAACTTGTTGGCTTAAACAATCAACTGGTAATTTTTGTCCTTTTACCTGATTACACTGTTGATTTTGCCCTGCATCTGTTTTATAAAAACAGATTATTGAAATCTTCTAGGTCATTTTTTTTTTTTATAATTTGCACAAAACTCATTAAAATGTAATGATGTAACATAGTGCGAGCCTTTAAGAAAAGTGGAGAGGATTAAATAGGACAGTCGATGCACATTATCTTTGGTAGCTTGTGGTAAAGTATTCCACATTCCTCTAGTACGGTTAAAGAATGAACCTCTATATTTGACAGTAAGTTCAAAGTTAGTCTGAAGAGTATATCAATAGTTAGTCATGCTTGATAATATCAGATAGAAGAGCATTTACTCGTAATTTCAAATTTTAACAATTCAATTCAACAAAGGCCGACATGTCTTTAAGATTAATCCATCCAGCTGTTACAAAAAATATTCTGGCAAGTCATAAAGGGAAATAAATTCAAATAAGACACAAATACTAACTTATGCAACAAATATGGAAAATATAATTTCTTATAAATATGTTATTGAAATTAAATAATCTGTAATATAGTAAATTGAAGAGACAAAGTGTAAGAACACAATTGTGCCTCAACTACACCTTATTCATAGAATTGCTGTCAACTTCGACACACAAATATAATAAAAAGTCCCCAGCAAACTTCGGGTTAAAGAACGAATAAGAAGGGATTCAAAAATTGTAAAACATCAAGAGCCACGGACGCCATTAGACTTTTGATACAAATTTAAATTATAATATCGTTATTTTTAAAACCAATTTAGTCTCTTATAAATGTACAGAATTTAAGCCCCTCTTAAGCCCCTTTTAGACGATCATTTCAGTTTCAGTTGAGACTGAAACTGAAACTGATGAAATTCCCATAAGTTTTCAGTTCAGTTATCAGTTAAACTAATGTGTAAATACTTTTCAGTTCAGTTGTCAGTTCAGTCGTCATTTCAATTTTAGTTTGCGGTGATTTATTAAGCGACAAAACTATGGATATTGCAATAATGCTTTCATCGTCCATTACGCAATGTATTTCCTATGATTTTCGACTGCTCACAAGTAAAATGAAAGCTCAACTGAACACTGGACTGACGTCTAAATACACTGCCTTTTTTAACTGAACTGACAACTGAACTGATAACTGAAGGAACAACTGATCGTCTAAAAAGGGCTTTAGGCGATCATTTCAGTTTCAATTTCAGTTGAGTTACGAGTATCAGTTAAGCTTTCAGTTAAACTGATGTCTAAATGTGAAAAGTTTTTATATTAAACTCCGATAAAAAAGCTTTTTTGGTGACATTTGGCATTAAAATTTAAAGTTCAAAATATAGATTTTCATTTGCTAGAGTTTGTCGGTGAACTAAAAAATTTATATCCGAAATTTTTTAGATTTTATTTTCTGTTGCGGAAAAGATCGGTTATGGGGCTTTTGGTTGAATTTTGGAACAATATATTCTAGATACCTACGTTAAAAATTTAGTTTGTTGCCTATCTAGTCAGTCATAAACTGTTAAATTTCATTAAAGAATGGGTACCTTGTCGATGGATAGGAAAGCTTTAAAAAATCTGATTTTTTTCGGAATTCGGAACTACGTAAACCAATAAACATGATTTGAAAAATTCTCTTTTAAAATGTTTGGACATAAGTAATGAAGAGAAGAAGAGAACGGTAGAAGAATACAGATTAAAGACAAAGAATCATGAACTCTGAAGAATTAATTGACGATTTCTTACTAAATATAGTAAGGTATTTAGTCTTCATAGTTTGAGTATGTCATTTCGATTTTTAGATATGCTCTCCATTTTTAATATGTACTTTAAAAATAATGGCACAAAATTTTAGTCGAATCAATACGATTCTAGAACTGTTTTAGTATGAAACTAGGTTAAAAAGACTACCTTAACAAAGCTGAATCGAATTAAGCTGTATACTTTCATTAGCGTGTTATTAAAGTTAAAACCATCAAATATTATATTATTTATTTTTTTAGTATCGTGCTAACTTCATAAGACACTTTGACATTTATAAACGTCAAAAATGTCTATGTATTTATAGTGTTTTGTACAAACTGACATCTGTTTAGGTGTGTTCAGAAACAATGGCGCAAAATTTTAAACAGCCTATTATTAAGGTATTAGTATGATACTACTTAACAATTTGCTAACTTTATAGCAGTTTACTAACTCATTCTTAATTTTAAACATTTTCTCACTAGTATCGTACTAAAAGAATTTCCTTAATAAATTGCTTCTGAACACACCTAAAACAATGACATTTCGTGTTAAAAAGTAAGTACGTCAAAGAGTCATATGAAGCTAGCACGATACTAAAAAAATAAAGTAGGTGTTCGATGATTTTAACTTTAATAAAAGGGTAGAGAAAGTATGATGCTATATCCGATTAAAATTTGCAAATTCGTTGTTTCAACCTAGTATCATACTAAAACAGCTTTAGCATCGTACTAACTCAATTAAAATTTTGCGCCAATTTATTTAAAAATTGCATTATCATGACACTAGTTAGGAAATACTTTGAATTAAGAAATAGTTAGAAAACAACTTTAAAGTTAGCAAAATGTTATATCATACAAATACCTTAACAAATACCTTAATACTAGGCAGTTTAAAATTTTGCATCACTATCTCCACTGTCAAATTGAAAAATTAAATTTAACCTCAGAATGGTACCTATCTCTATATAATATTTTCATAGCTATTAGCTGTTAATAAAGACCTTTCACTAAGCAGTTTCATAAATAAGTTGAAATTTCACTGTTTCAAGCTAATATACTCAGTCTCTTGTTGTCGTAACATTTATTTGACATCAAAAGGTTATTTTGACAAGGATTCATGTTAAATATACACGTGGACATTGTTAAAGTAACAGTTAACCATGTTAATTTTTCCTCCGGTTTCGCTTGCGAATGTAAAAATGCTACTGGATTGTTTAAATGTTGAGAAAAATAGATGACACAGACCAGTTATGTTATTTTTACAGTAAACTAATTTAGTTTATTTTAAATTGTCACGTTAGTTTAACAGGATTACTTATTTTATATTTTTTTGTAAGGCTTAAAAGAAGTCATCATAGATAATATTTAAAATAACTTGTGTTAATATAACACAATGTAAAAACGTTGTATCTTTTCAAATATATATGTAACATGATAAATAATGTTGAAATTATAACCTGACATCTGATTGATTTCTGTTTAAATTAACATGATGTTTTGCTTGATTGATATCTTTATTAAAATTAAACAAAAATAGATAGAATAAATCGAAAGAAAAATAAATACAGGACCTTTGATTTATTTTATTTTTTAACCACTTAGGTGAAATTTAACAGATCTTAAAATTTTGTATTGTATGAGTAAATATTGTACTTTGTTGACGGAAGCTAAAGGAGGATTCACTTCTCTGCTTACAGTTAGAAACATCTACATATATCTCAAGCAAATTCTGTCGTTATACATCTTTTCCAATGTCAATATGTTAATCCTTCAATAAATTGAATAAATTCATCTTAAGCTTCAAGATTTCAATTGTTGAATTCCACAAAGTCTCCTAAGAGATACATATGTTCAACAAAATAATTTGAACAAAAAAAATCAACTCTTTAAGGATTTCCTACATCTATAGACTTATTTTTTTTTTGTTTCCTCCCTTAAAAACAGAAGCTTGAAATGAGTATACAAATTTCGTGCCAAAGAATAAAACCTCCTTGCAAGGACACAATCTCTTTTCTTCTGTTTTATCGCACAGTAGTCGTCTGTTTTATCGATTTTAAATTTATCTTAAAGGAATTTTCAAAATGCAATAATAAAAACAACAAGGACTTTATGTCATTGCAATTTTCTATTTGTATATTGGAATTTTGTGTGTGTACGTATATTTTGAAAATAATTTATCGATCGATGCAATTTGGAAATAGTAACCCACCTAAAACGCTCATATGTACTCCTCTTAACTATACTCAATACCCATACTCACATGCTATTGCAAGGAACAAGAATAAGAAGAAGTAGAAGGAAGTAGGACTGTAATGCAATTTGATGAAACTTCTGAAAACTCGTAGTCGTAATATACAATTTCAATGCCTTTAATTTAATTTTAAGGCAAAATAAAAGAGAAAAATGGGAGTTTTACTAGTTGTTTGTACCTATACGTATCCTTGTTATTTTAAGGGTGTGCTTGTGAGTTGAGTTCTTTGGAAATTTAAGATTAAAGGAAATAAGCTTCTGCTGAACGTCAACGTGTCAAAGTGGGCTGGACATTTTTGTGTTTAAGGATTAAAGAGCATTTCGGAATAAAGTAAAAGACATCTGTTTCAATACTCTTGGCATTTAAAAGACGTTAGAGGAGCTAAGGAATTTACCATGAAGAATTAAGTAATAGCTTTCTTCAAGTTGCAAGGACAATGTGAATTCATTTTCTATATTATTAGTATTTTGTATCCATAATTATCAAGAATTTGATTCCAATTTTGTATTAAAATGGAAATAAAGGGGTCTTTGATGGAGAAAACCGTAATTGTGAACAATTTCGTAATTCACCACACTTGCGGTGTTCATGAGCTGAAGTTGAACTTCTTGAAGAAATTATGAAAATGTTCGATTCGATCAACATTATCTCTCAATAATAGTTCAATATCCAAAATTTAAATTAATTAAGTTAATTTTTGACATGTGAAAAATTTATTTACGTACATACATAAATGTATTATGCTGTTGAATTAAAAAGATTGTGTTCATTGTTCATGGCATGACACTAGAGGTGAATTATATTGTGGTATTGACTACACAAAATATGACTTGTGAAATACTTATATTCAAGCTTTTATGTATGTGAAAAGTGAGAGATATTTAAGAATGCTTTATATGAATTATCGGAGCAAATTACACACAAATTTAACGAATTGAATATATCGTCGTCGTTCTATGAAAACTCCCTAAGTCCATTTAAAAAAAAATTGTGATTTAATTCTTATTTAATTCATTCCGAATAAAGTATATGCAAAAAATTTCATTGGACAATGGCTACGCCAAACCCATTTTACAGTTGAAGCCTAAGACCGTGCTATTCTCATAATTTTTGGATTTTTTAATATTAATTTCCAACTCTAAATGCAAATATCTCAAAACACAAAAAATGGACTTAGGGAGTTTTCATAGAACGACGACGATATTATACCTATGAGATATTGGGATTTACGTCAAAAATCAAAAACAATTCCAGGCAGTTTTTGTACAAAATTTTATTTGAAACAAAAAAGGGTGTAAGTACCAAAATTCAAAAATTCATTAAGCAGCATAGGTGTTTGTACGGGTAAATGGTACATAGTTTTGGTCCTATTCTTATAACTTTTTGACAATTTAAAACTTCAAATGGCTCCAATACACATTTTATTGTATTTGAAGCACAAGCTCAAGGGTTTTTTTGATACCATTTCAATATTTAACATGTCACGAACGATGGTGAAATTATGAAGGTGGTGTCGATGAACATTGGTTTTGAATTCTTAAAAATTGAAATTGTAAGGGAAAACTTTGCATGGCTAATTCGACCATAGATATTCGTTTTACTAAGAAACAAATCTCTGTATTCGACGCTTCTTTTTATACTTAGTCTATGAGTAGTAATGGGAACTATCGAATAAAAACTATCGACTTATTCGATAGTAGCTAAAAGTTCATTTATTCGATAGTACCCAGTCATTCAGTTACTATTTTCAGTTACTTTTTTCAGTTACTAATTTCAGTTACTATTTTCAGTAGCTATTTTCAGTAACTAGTTTTCATTATACTATTTTCGTTCGACTACTTTTTCACTCGATATTAGCTTTGAACGTTTTTAGTAATACTTTTTTCGTTCAAAGAACGATTTCAGTATACTTTTTTGTTCAATTACTTTTTTTAACCAATAGTAGAACTGAACGATTTTACTGATTTAGTTACTATTTTCATTCATTTAATTTTCGCTGGTTGATGTGTGTGTTTAGTAAGTTTTGTTTACCTTTGGAATAATATTCTTATAGTCATTTGTGAGATTTGATTGAGTATCGGTAATATTTGAGATATTGGGTGATATGCATAAAAGATAGTAAATGCTTTTACTTGAGAATTTCTAAGTAATTACTTTTTTTGATATGCATAAAAATGCAGTAAATGCTGAAAATAATAAAGGCCACAGTACTTACTTTTTTCGGATGAACTTTTTCAGTAAATACTTTATTCCGTATGCATAAAAAGTAGCAAGTACTTTTTTTCTGTAGGAATTACATACTTCTTTTTTTTTCAAAGTCAAAGGATAGCAACATGAAAATTTAAAAGTACATGCTTTTTTTGATTTAACCCATTACCGCCCTCTGTACTCGCGCGAGTACACCTATACAATCAACGTTTTATTACTGTTTGTGTATGATTTCAAGGAAAGTAGTATGTATTTTGAATTTTAAATAAATACCGGTTGCTGTGTTTTATGAAAAAAAAGTTGACCGTTGATGCGAAAATTGATGTCTATTTTTGTAGTTACAAATAGGAATAAATAAAATAAAGTTAAAAAATAATTTCTATAGCAGTCTTGTTTTGGGCGTTAATGGGTTAAACACAAACACATAACTATGTAGCTTCGAAACCATAAAAACTTACAGTCTTAACTCTATTCTCAAAGGATTTATTTTCATTTATGAATATTTTCATAGCCTCTGACTTCGCTTTTTTTACTGCCGGTTGCTGCGACTTATTCATAAGAACACTATGTACTTTTAAAATACGCACAAAAAGTAGGTGCATTTGGCTTATTGACATACCTTCGTTCTTCATTGTTGCTTAGTCGACTTTCAATAAATTAATGATTGATAAAATTTCATGAACAGATGTTTACAAAACAACAAGAAGGGCAACAGTAATTTAATATAGGGATTAAACGGTTAATCTGGCAAAAAACTATTTGCTTACTAACCCGATAAGAAAAAAAAGTATTTACTATCAATTTCCAATGAATTCTAGTAATTACTTGGATGAATTTAGTATATACTGAAAGTATTTGCCAGTTAGTAAGTAGGGGAGACCGGGGATAGTAGACTCAAAATTTTCTTATATATTTTTTAAAAAAAAACTAAGAAAGATATCAACACAAATTAAATGCCCTTTTATAAAACATCTTTTTTGCTTTATAAAAAAAATATGTTTTCTAAAATTAGTTAATATTAAGACCTTTTTTTCCTAATTTTACAAAACGACCTCAAGTGGGTCAAATAACCCCTGAACCGGGGTAAGTTGGCTAAGGCTATGGGGTCAGTTGACTATATTCTTATTTCCAGCTTTTTAATACTAAAACTATAAGCAAATAGAATTAAAAATTGATTTTGTTTGAAACAAAAAATTATTATTATACACAAGATATAAAAGCGATGCATATAAAAAAAATTAAATAAACAAATTAAATTTTTGCACATATTATCTTTGCATGGTTTTATATGGAATATCTACCATAGTCATGAGCAACAGATCGTATGCTTTTTCCTTTTCCACAAATAAGCTGGCACGCACGTTCCAAAACTGTTATTTTAGTTGCCCCTCATGATGTTTTTCTTACATATGTCCTCATTTTTCTAGAAATTACCAAACAAAAAATGAGTCAATTTACCCCCAAGAAAAAATGTCAACTTACCCCGATCGGTGTTTCAGCATTCAATGATTTTTTTTCGGTTCTCAGAAATCAAATGAACATAAAACTACCTGGTGTTATGAATACAAACACTTACTTGCGCTTTTTTCCTAAAAAAAATTTGACGTTAGGCAAAAGCACCCTTACAAAAGAAGAAAAAGAAAACAAGACAAAAAAATTACTCACGAAAGCAAAAAGTTGTTTTTTCGCGATAACCTCCGAACGACGCCGGACTCTGGCGAGAGACAACACGAAACTAAGCAAGCAGCTGTGCTTGATGTAATAAAAGGAATAAACTTGAAAGAAATTGTTTTGTTTTGAAGTTATTGGCGGTTAGTCTACTTGCCCCTGGAGCCAACTATCCCCGGTTACCCCTACTAAACTTTATGCATATGGAATGAAGTAAATACTTTAAATTTAACCATTTGCTTTAAGTTATAGTATTTACTATTATCTTTTACTTGTAGTAAATACTTCCGTTTTATGCATATCGCCCATTATTATGGCTTAGGGTAGTGTTTATTTTAAAAGTTTGGATTTAATATTTCAGTGTTTGGCTATGAAAGATTAAATTTTGGGTTCCTTTTCGTCTTTTGTGTTCCTATTATTTTAACATATCTGTACATGTTTAAATTTTGTTTGCATAGAGCTAGTCAATTATGAAGATACAAAAGTTATTCAAAATATGTATATTTACAACAAAAAGAAGAAGTTTGCATTTTTGGTCGTTTCTTAATCGATCGACATCGTAGCCATCCTTTGATGGAATTTGACATTAATTTTATGACTTGACAAATAGAGGACGAATTCAATTATGACGTACATATAGTATTTCGTTCCAAATGTCAGCCGAAAGATCTAAAATTGCTCTTTTCCGGAGCAATAAATAAAATTCCTTTTTTTTTTGAATTTTTTGATTTTTCTTAATCCACCGACATAGTAGCCATCATTTGATGTCATTTGGCAATTTATGGTTTACAATATAGAGCATTGTGTATAGAGTATTTGGGAGAACTATCATAGACTCTATTCAATCTTATTGTAACTATAAGTTCAGACCCATTTAGATTTTTACAAACATTTTGGTTACAGCAAACAAGAGTAGATAAGACTGGATATTTATTAGGTGAGGCATTACCATTATTATCAAATAAAATATATTTTAGAACAAATAAGAAAAGTAGGGTTAGTGACAATGTTTCCTCATTACCTTCATATGACCCATTTGTATTATTCAATTAGTAACAAATTCTTCTTGAACTGAACGAATGAATGAATTCGTTTTATAGTTCAAATCATTCGATAGTGCCCATCACTATCTATGGAGGCAAACGAAGTTTAGGCATTGGTTTCCTGTATAATAAAGTTTCGAGATTTAATAAAAACTTAACTTAACTTAAGTGAACACCTCTAATTTGATTTTCGCCAAATGATCATTTTACATTGAGCTAGAAACCTAGCTGTTGGGCAGATTTAGGTCAGCAAGATGGAGTCACAGCTCACAAAGCTCACCCAACTATGGCTCTTATGAGGGAAATTCTTTGTGATTTGATAATATTGCTTTTGTTTTTTATTTTAACTGGCCACTGCGTTAGCCCGATTCAACTTTAAAGTAGTTAACTAACTATGTATTACTTAATTTTTTAGCATTTTTTAACCAAGCCTATTTTTTAAATAAATTGTTATCTGAACACACCTAAGCCAATGGCAGTTCGTGCCAAACACTTAGTCAATAGACCTTTCTGAAGTTTGTAAATGTCAAAGAGTCATATAAAGTTAGCACGATACAAAAAAAAAATAGAACAGTTATTTGATGGTTTTAACTTTTATAAAGTGCTAAAAAAAAGTATGTTGCTGTTGCTTAAGTGGATTAACTAAAACAGCTTTAGCATCGTACCTACTAATTCGACTAAAACTTTTTTCGCCATTATCTTTAAAACAAAAAAGTTAAATAAAATCAGAAAGACAAAAATGTTATTCATCTAATAAATCATAACGTTATTTATACGAGACCCTCTAGAAACATATTGACTTGGAGAATTTCTAAAATAGATACTAAAAGTTACAAGTTTAAAAAAAAAAATCAATCAATCTGCTTCGGCTGAAGCTCAACAGACTGAATTGCGTTAATTCTCACTAATCTAGGTATATACGACCACAATAACCCATAGAGAGCATAAACTAGACCTGGAGTAGGCCCACATTTTTCTGGTTAGTCCGAAGGGCTAAGTGCTTTTCACCTATTTCCACGACAAAAAATTTAGTCTTTAAGAATTTGTCATTTGCTCTCGAGAGGTAATACTCCTGAAAATGAAAATCCTTGTTTAGGTAGCAGCGGCTGGGAATTAAAACCAGATTTTCGGCCTAACGCATTAACGGTTTTTTTTTTAACATAAATACAAACATATTAATTATACGAGTACCTATTGGCTTCTGGGATTAATACAAACATTTAAAATAAATCAAAATAAGTTCAAGTAAGACAAGGAAGTGCGTTGGACTGTTATGCAGAAGCCCTTGGGTTGAATTCTAAGATTGTTTCTGTTCGTAAAACTTAGATTCATAGCTGTTATATTTGTTTTCTGGATGAGATCTTTTAATTTCAAAGGAAACAAATAAATAAAAATGGGAAGGTTCTAATTTTTATTTTTATTTTAAAATGTTTACCTACCAATAGTTCGAGTTAAAAGCCTACAACTTCAGTTCTCATAGTTAGATCTTCAAGATTTAGATCTTAAAACTAAGAAAAAATAAAAGGTTACATTTTTAGGTATGTTAAATTTATTTATACAAAAAAATTAAATGTGTTTCATTTGGTTACACGAACGACAGGCCACTGCTAGGTAATTGGCTGCATATGTGCATAATTGGTATTGTTATTATTTCGACGACGACTTTGAAATAATTAATAACATGGTGAAAAAACTCTTCTTCGCCTTATGTACTTCGTTAAAAACATCATACATATTATGTACATAAGTATATTTTTTGAACTTGACAAAAAGTGTCTTATTTGTCGAAATATGTTAAGGTTCCAATTTTCTTGTACCAACTCACTCAGTAATACGCGTCTTTTCACAAAATGACAAATGGAACAATACTTGAAACGTGGGTTGTGCTTAAACTGACAAGCAGATTTGTCTATGAACGACAACGAACTTGAAAGACAAGTGGAAATGGCTTAACCGAAAAAGGACATGTCACTTCATTTTTGAAGGACAAACGTGTTTCCTCTTCTCTCAATTAATGAAAGACACAGATTTGACAGCAGGTTAAATTCAAAATGACAGTGTTTTTGGTAGTTGGATTGATTCCTTATAAAAAGAGAAGACGAAATGTAAAACAATACAGAAAACAAATTTTTTTTTTTTCATTTTTTGCTCTCTTCTAGAGTTCAAAATCTGTGCCAACAAGCATCAAAAATGGGGCATTAGCTATATTTCCATCTTTAGTATTATTTCACCGAAACAATTGTTTAAAATTTTATTTTAACAAAATTGAAATTAATCTTATCGAACTATTTCTTAGCGCTTTACACAAATTTCATTGAAGATGATTGGCAACCTCGCAAATTTGTTCAGTGATAATGAACGTCAATTATTCAGAAAAAAGACAAAATTAAATGGAAAGCTGTCATTGAACTGACACAGGAGTTGGTCAAAATTTGTTTGTCTTACGCAAATTTCTTTTGATCAATTACAGACACAAGTGGAAATAATTGTCGTTAAAAAAGCGTGAGCTGTCAAACTGTGACAATTCAAAGACAAGTGGAAACACAGCAATACACAAAAGCGAAGATTTTTAATTGCATTTATCTCGAAACAAAAAGATTTACGTTTGGCAGTTTTATGAACATTCAAGTTAAGTAAATTGTTCATACACAAAAATTTCAATTTTTTCTCAGGCGTAAAAAATATACAGTAGACGCTCGACGCGTCTGAGAAAGTACTTTAAAAGGGATTAAAACTTTGTATTTGAATCAAAATGCACATTATATCTGGTGTGACATTTTTTTTTAATGTAAAAACTATTTTAACCAAAATAAAAATTATGTAACTTTCCTTTGACAAAAATCTAAAACTGTTTAATACATTCATAACTAAATCCAAATTGGAGAAGTCTGTATACATTTTTTGTGTTCACCATACTGGATAATTCACTCCAACGAAATTCACTATTTCGAGCGTCTACTGTAAGTAACATACTCGTAATATATTAAATCCAAATGTCTTAGCGATAAGAATGAACACATTTTCTTCGAAACAAAAATTCATTAAGTTTAGTAATGAATTTATGCGAAACCAAATATTCGGCGAAATTTATTCTATATGCTATACTCCTTTTGAAACACGCAATTTATTGATGTTTCACTTGGATTTTAATTTCACTTCACATTGATAAACTATGTACATATGTAGTTCTCTTCGAAGTAAAAGTAAGTAAAGAGGTAATTCAAAAATATTGGCAACAAAATGTCTTTTACCCTTTTGGAAGAATTTGAGAATTATCGAATTTTGCAGAAGCTCTTCAATATTGTTGAATCTAACGGTTTTGATTTGTTTTTACATGTGTAGGTAATTTTTAACCTAAAATTTGAAATTTTTAACTAATTCCATGAAATTTTTGTGGAAATTTAAATTTGGAGGATGATTTAGAAAACATTCAAGGAAATCAAGGAAACCCTTTTTGAAATATTTGCCCTTTTGAAAAGCAAGTTTAAAGTTAGATACTTTTCTTAAAACCCATTTTTTATATTTTTGGAATTTTGTTTGAGTTATTAGAAATGATGAGAAATTTCGAATTTCATAAGGCGACATAAAAAGTACCTTCTTCCTTTTAGAACATTTCCCTTCTTTTGGAATTTTTTTTTATTAAAATTTTCTTTTCAAACTTTTAAGCACACAGGACCATCCATTTGTAGGTATGTATCTGATACAATTTTCTTTTCTATTTAGTTCAACTTAACTTAAATATAATTAAAACTAAATTAATCACTGGGAATTTGTGTGTCCTGTATTTTTTTTTTGTTGAAATTTTCTCATTGAAAATCGAAAGATGGAAAAAAATACTATTTTTTTTTAAATATAGAAAAATTCTCTTAAATTCTAAATATTTTTTTTTTACTAAATTTACACAACTTACATTGAATAGAAAAAGCTATTTACATACATACGTGTTTTTGTTGTTTTTTTTTTTTTTCTTGGGGTAGTTTCACACGACAGAGCTTATAATGAAGATAGAGAGATAGCGAGAGTGTGTGAGTGAATATAGTGTGCGGCAAACTAACTGCAACTATTCTACTATGACTGCGCTTCTGATGCTGCGATTAACACTACTTTTAGCTGTTTTGTTTAAAATTGTTGAATGCCACGCGTCCAGCGGTGGTTTGTCGCCGCTGATGATGCTTTTCTGTAGCGATAGCCTATACCAAATACGCCTGCACATGTTGACCCTGTTGTTGTCCTGGCTGTTGTATTTGTTGTTGTTGTTGGGGCTGCTGTTGTTGCTGTTGCTGCTGCTGATGGGGCATTGTGGAACTGGAGCTACTGCCCGATGACTGTTTGTGGTGATGATGCTGTGGAGGCTGTTGTTGTGGCCGCCAGGTTTGGGCCTGTGGCTGATGGTGAATTTGCTGCTGCTGTTGCATCACCCGGTGGAGACTATTGGCAGTAGGATGTGGCGGCGATGGTGGTGGCATCATCATCATGTTCTCATTGTCGAGCGTTGAGTAGTCAGAATCGATGCTCGAATAGATGTGTTCCGATGGTGGACGACCGCTGTAGGCTTGATTTTGATGTTGCTGGTAGTGGGCGTGTGGGTGGTGGAGAGTATTGGCGTGGGAGGATAGTTCGCCTGGCGCCCCACGTCGACTGGGTCGTGGGCTAGGGGTTGCGGTCGTTGCCGAGGAATAATTGGGATCCTCACCATCGGGACAGTAGGCTGGTGGTGGAGCCTGGCGGTAGAGGATGCCAGGGCTGGCAGGCTGCTTGATTCGTTCGTGGTTGTGGTCGAGGGTGTAGTTATTGCCACGGTAGGGAAACTCAACTGGCAGAGCGTAACGCAGTTTTTCCCAGAAATGGCGATCACTTCGTCTGATCCGATGGACTGCTGTTGTCTTCAGATACGGGAGCAGTTCTATGTCGGATTCGGCTTCGAAGAGGACTTCTGGTTCTTCGATGATGACAAGTTTGTGGGGCCTGCCACGCAGACCATCGTGTATGGCGCGACGCAGCTCACATCTCGACCATTCGGTTTGCAGGAAATTCCTTGATAGAAGAATTACAACTCGCCTTGAGACTCTGGTCGCTTCCAGAAGCTGATAATGTGTGGCATCATGAGTGAGATCACGATGCTGCAGGCAGACTCTTAAGGGTGGACGGCCAGTTTCTAGCTCCGAGACTAGATGTGTTGCAACGAATTCTGAATCTTTGGCTGAGTGAAGCAGAACGGCGTCGTATAATTTTTCGGATTCCTCACACCGTGGCCCGAAAACTCGCACTCCATAATGAGAAAAAAGCCAAATCCTGAGTGACTCGCGGAAAACAAAAATTACAATCACCACCACCAGGAGGAATATCAAAGCCAGAGCAGCAGCCAAAAGCGGAATGTAGGGTTTCGGAATGCCATTTTGGAGCATCGACCCGCCTGCAAAGTAGTCTGTGCAAGCTGAGGTCGCATTGAAGTCCAAATCTCGCTTGATGCCGCCTTCCGCAATGCAAAATATGTCCTGGGAATCTTGTACGATCACAGCATTGTCGGCTACGTAGGCGGTCATTTCTTGAAGGAACTTACACCGGCAGGTCCACTGATTGCGGCCAAGTGTCAGGGCTCTCATTTGCTTGAACTGAGGCAGTTGCAGTTGCCAAATGGGAATCGTTATGAGGCGGTTTCCGTCGATTCTGAGAACCTGGAGTGACGTCAGTGGAGCGAGAGTTGAATTTTCAATGTGAGTCAGAAGGTTGTTCTGGAGATAGAGCTCTCTAAGCTTAGTCAACGGCTCAAACTCGAAGCCGAACAAAATTTCCAATTTGTTGTCCTCCAAATGGAGGATCTGCAGATTCAGGAGTCCTTCGAATGTGTTGTTCTGGATGCCAACTACTTGGCTACCATTCACAAAAAGCTGCTTGAGATTTCGACGGCCTACGAACGAGTGACTCTCCAGGATGGGAAAGTTGTTGCCATCGAAGTAGACAATGCTCGAATCCATGGGGACACGACGCGGCAGCTCGATGCTCTTCATGCCACCGCAATCGACGACGTTTTGCGCCCAGATTTGGTCATGATAGCAAGTGCAGTTGTTGGGACATGTCATTTCACAATCGCAGGCATCAAAGTCGCAACAATGGCACAAGGCAAAACAATGTGATTCGTACTTACACAGAAAATCGGTTTGATCGAGGGTGGTCAATGGGCGAACTGGCGCCCCACGAGCATGCGGCATGATGCACTCGATGTTGGGCAAATCCATTACCCTTGGATGCTGGCGGGTGGTCAGATTGTTGATTCGCTGCAGCCAATCCATAGAGCAGTCACATTCGAAGGGATTGCCTCCCAGATAGAACTCGGGCAGTGGCTTGGTTGGTGGGACCGGGGCTACTCGCAGCGTTTGCAACTGCAGCTTATTCAGGGCATTCGCATAGAGATCGACGCGTGCGAGGTTTGTTTTGTCTACAAAAGTATTCGCCTGCACGTTGCTAATCAGATTGTTATTGATGAAGACCAATTCGATTGTGTTCGGCACCGACATGGGCCCGATTTCTGTAATGCGATTGTGACTGGCATCGAGGGTTTTTACACGAATCTCCTCCTGGAGCTTGTAGTAGTTGCCCAAGGCTTCGATGTAATTTCCATGGACATCCAACCATTTCAGGTTGCTGGGGATGAATGCGTAATCGAACCATACCAAGTGATTCTCCGACAGATTTAGCCAGAGCAGCGATACCAGCGTAGCAAAGACGCCATTTATATCGGAGAGGAAGTTCCGGTCCAGTCGGATGGCTTCCAATTCAAAATTCTTGTCGAAGGAACCCCTCTCGATGCTCTGGATGCGATTTTTTGCCAAATTCAGGACACTGAGGCGCGGCAAATCGGCGAACATGCCCACAGTTATGTTCCCAATCTGATTGTCTATCAACCTCAAGCCGGTTAGTTGATGCAGATTCTTAAAGCTGTTGTTGTCGAAAGTTCGTATCTGATTCTCGCCCAAATCGAGGGTTCGCAACATGGCCAGATCCTGCAGAGCACTTGGAACTTCATTCAATTGATTTGAACTCAAGTCCAGTTCCTTCAGATCGGAGCAGTTCTTGAAGACACTCGGCTCGATAACACTGATCAAGTTGTTGTTCAAAGTCAACTTCGATAGGACGTAGAGCCCATTGAAGAGCTTGTCGTCGAGTGTATGCAGTCGATTTTCGGCCAAATTCAGAGTGTGCAGGTTGTATAGTGGCAGGAATGCATTATCCTCAATATGTCCAATGGAATTATTCCGGAGATTCAAAATTTGCAGGAAGTAAAGCTCCTTGAACGTTCGATAATCGATTCTTGTCAGGGCATTGTGGGCCAGATTCAAGACTATCAGTCGTATTAATCCGGCAAAAGTGGTGTTGTCCACGTGATTGCTCGTCAATTGATTGCCCGAGAGATCCACAACCAAAAGCTGCTCCAAACGATGGAACAATCCTTTCGGTAGTTCGTACAATTCATTGTTTTGCAAGTGGATTTCGCGGAGTTCCTTGGAGCCGGCAAAGAGCCCCTCGGGAAGGGTCTCCAAGTGGTTGTTGCTCAGATTGACGATTCTCAGGGAGCTCAATCCAGCCAAAGCCTCCCCGGAAAGTTCGGAAATATTATTGTGCTGCAGATTTAGGTGCTGCAATCTTCGCAACCTCGAGATGCCCCAATTCTCCGAAATCGATCGCAGTTCGTTAAAGCTTGCATCCAAAATTTGCAGCTCACTGCCTCCATTGCAATTCATATCGGTGATTCCCAGATTTTCAGCCGATCGAATGCGATTCTTGGTTAAATTCAAAACCTGTAGATTCCCAACCGGACAGAGGAACCCAGCGGGCAAGGCCCGAATGTTATTCTCACTTAAATCCAGCTCTGTCAATTGTTTCAAGCCAATCAAGGAATCCGGAAAGAGTTCCAAAGTCTTGCCTGGTCCCCAATCGGCATTCTTGGTATTCACTGCCAAGGTCTTTACAGCACTCAAACCCTCAAAGGCATTATTGGGCAGTTGAAGGAGCTTGCAGGCTTCCAGCCTGAGCTCATCTAACGTCTGAAGCCTCGCAAAGGAATTTTGGGGCAACTGACTTTCGAACAGGTACAATTCGCTGCACTTAATCAGCAGCTGGTTGGCTCCATCCGCACCTTGCAGATCCAGTCCTGTCCGCTCGATCGTTCGCAACTCGCAGGTAACTGACGTGGTGCCGTTGTATTCCCAGGAACAATGATTACCGGACAGAATTGGCGAACCAGTAATCGAGGCGTACATGCTCCCATCGTTGGCCGAAATCGCAGCCACACGAAGCCCTAACAGGATAATTATCGCGACCGATTGGTAAGATTTTTCCATCTTTTTTTTTATTTTTTATTTTCACTATTTTTATTTTAATAATTCCAAAAAACTAAATTATAAATCTCAAATTAAACACACACAACCTGGCAAAAGGAGGTTTGTTTAATTATTTATTTTTTTTTCACTCTCAAGGATGAGGAGGCTTAAAACTCATTTTTCCAACACTTCTTTCATTTTCATTTGTTCACTGTATCTTTTCTCGAATTTTGAATTTTAAAAATCTAATTTTAAAATTTTGCACATATTTTGCCAAAATAATTTTGAATCAACACACTTTGCCTACATCCTTTTTTGGGAATCTCACTTTGGTTTTTTTCGCTTAGTTATTTTCTTGAATTTTTCACTCACGACGAAGTGTATGAAAAGAAAAAATATTGAAAAAAAATATCTATCACTCCCTAAAATTCTTGGTAGATACAAAACTCTGAATGAAACTCTCAGATATACTCTACTGTAAAACCCGTTTTTTTCTAACAACCCAACGTGAAGACAGTACACGTCCTTTACGATCAACGCTCGAACTCGAACTGATGTGATTCGGAAAATCCTCCAAGAGTTTGTAAAAATGGTTCTTTTTCGCGCTGGCAGAGGGTTGCATTGGGCGATTGAGTGGGATGGGAGATAGTTCAATGGATTTTATATGGAATACAGTGAGATATTTTATTCTCTTCGCTGAGACATTCGCACGCACACTTGATGGCATTTCAAGCAAATGAATTGGGTTTTAGTTTGGAAACTCAACATGGTGGAGTGTTGTGGCGCTAGTGTAGCGGGCATGCGCTCTCTTGAGATGTTCTCTGAATAGTATCTCAAAAATGTATCTCAGAAATATTTGAAAAAAACATCCATGGAATGAGTAAGGAATTTGTTGGGTCTTGGGTGTTTTTTCCACTCTTGTTTTTCTTTTATTTTTGAGACGAGAGATAATTGTTTTGTTTTCATAGAATTTTCCTAGTTTTTTTTTCTCACGAGCAGCGACAGCACAGAGAGAAAGAGCAGAATTTTATCTCATTTCATTTTATAAGGGTACTTTACTTTTTGAACTTATCATTATGATGGTTCTTTTTTGTTGTTATATATTAGCGATGCATGTTAGTTTAATTCAGTTTTCAGTCTGGATTGGAGTTTTCGGCTCCGAAAGATGTTATGTTGCCGCTGGCTGCACGTACCTTATGCATCCTATACGTGGGTGGAAGAATACAATACTTCATGCGAAACAGTTTGATTTATTTTTAGGGGCAGTTTTTTTGAAATTTTGTGTTAACATTTATTTCGTATAAAAAAGATTTTATTTGTAGTACATTCAGTTTTTACTGAGATTTTTATTTAATTTGTTTTATTTTATTATAGTATTTTATTTATTTTCTTTTGCTGTATTTTATCTTGGTTTACCTAAGGTTATATTTTTTAATTTAATTTTATTTTTTCTATTTATTATTTGTATTATTATTCTATTTTTGTTTTTATAATAAATTTAAATTAAAGCAATTCTGTCTTAACATTCATTTTTTATTTGATAGATACTTTTTAATTATTTATTAATCAAGTTTTTTTTTTGAAATTTTGTATTATTACAAATATTTTTCGTAGAACTAAAAATATAAGAAAACGGATTTTTCAATTGGCTTCAAGATATTATAGTTCTTCTTTAAAAAATATATTCTTGTGAATATTGGTTAGTTTCATATTATGTATTCGTAAACAAATTTAGCCAAGTTTTTGATCAAACATGAAATCAATATGAAAAAAGTAAGTCTCGCAATTCGATGGAACGATTTTCTAAGTATTTGGTACCTAGAACTTCTTAGTAATTGCCCGCCAAGTTTTTTTTTTTTTTTTTTTTCATTTTAAACCTATTTATATTTATTTCTATATTTCTAAGATAATAATAATCTATAAAATTTCTTTATTTTTTAAAGCTACTTTTTGCTCTAATGCTACCTCATATTGATCAATTTTTCTTAAGAATGATATAATGAGTTTTTACAAACAGTTATGTACATATATGCAGAAGCTCATTGAAAATGTGACAGTACCAAAATTTTCAAAGAATATGCTTTGCATTATAAAAAAACTTAATTTTTGATGAAAACTCAATGTTTCGTCTGAGTCGTTTTATTCTTAAAATGGAAGTCTTTAATTTTTAAAAATTATTTTGATCTTCTAGTAATTTATTTTGTATCCGTATTTTAGTAAAAACAAATAATTTACTGCACCAATTTTGTTCTTGAGTATTTTTAAAAATTAGGTGTATATAGGTATAATTTAAAAAAAAACTACTAAAGCAATTAACATGTTTTTATTTTTTTTTTCACTAAAATTCACGCTCAACAACGAAAATAGATGGCGTTCACTTTTAAAACCAAAATTATATAAGAAGCCAATTTAGAAATGAAATAAATAAATTTTATGCTTCTCAACACATTTCTCTAGTAACATTCATGTTTAAAATTCTAAGTATCTTGAACATAAGAACAAGTAAGAAAGATTTAATTTTTTTAAGACTAGAATAATTATCAATAATGAAAATTTCATCAAAATCAGTTGAGTTTTTCAGTTTTAATGGAATTTTTTTTTTAATTCTCTTCGAATTCAGGGAGAACCCTGCCACGATGCTGCTACTCCATTGTTGATCAAACTTTGATCAAGAAACTTCAGATAAGAAAACATCGAAACAGTGGAAGAATATGCATTTGATCCGAAGAAGACTTTGAAATTATTTTCATCAAGAACATACGGAAAAGGACGAACGATAAATATGGAGAACTAGCAGGGCAAAGGAGTCCAATAAAATTCAAATAAAATTTTAGTTGCGAAATTTTAATAATTTCTAACAGATGTGGAGCCCATCGTGTTAACTGCTGTGAAATTTTCTTCTAAAAAAAATAGGGTTGCCTTAAATAAAACTTCTGAGAGACTGAAGCGTCATCACCTACTGTGCAGTGTTCAGGCCCTGAGATGGTCAAAAATATGAACAAACTTAAAAAACTATCTTCAAAATATGAGTTTCCTGACAAATGGAACATTTATTGATTTAACATTCATTTTGATCAGGTATCAACCTCTTTTTGCAATTCTTGCCTGACAAAACTCAGTTGATCCCTGTAAACTTAAATGCATTCGAATCGAATGTCAGATCAAGCAATAAGATGACAATAAATATAAGATCTAAGCTCTGTTCGAACAGTTGGCAAATTTTTTGGAGAAAAAAGGTTTGCGTCACAATTGTTCTCAAATAGGGTAAACTACCTAGTGACCGACCCCCTTTCAGTAATGGTCACCTATGACTGTTTTTTCATTTAATTAAGGTTTCCTGTTGCTGGATACTGCAGAGGCTATTTTTAACGTGTTTAGACGTGCAACTGTCGTAACAAAAGACTTCAATTGATATTTTGTAGTCAATGGATGACGTGTAATAAAAGATGTAAGTTGAGAACCTCTGTAAATCAAAGAAAACTTGTGAATTCCTTAAGAAACACTTGAGTATAAATCAGTATTTTATTAATTTATCCGTGTTTCTTATATATGGGACAGTGCATATTATTTCAAAACAATAATTAGTGGATCTATTTGTTAACCTTTTTCTATTAAAATAATAAAATAACTTAATTTAACGTGGGGTGTTCATAACTAAAATGTAATGTTCAATAAATTCAGTGACCGACAGGGGTGTCTATTACTGACGCGATTAGAGGTTTTTGAGGATGTTAGTTACGGACACCATCGTTTTTGTCTTTCTTGTTTCCTTTCATTATTTACAAACTGCTTTTTATATTGCTATAAAGCCACATTTTTCAGGAATTTATTACAAAATGCCTGGGCAAAATTAGTTTAAGAAGAAGATTTTTAAAATACAAGTTAAAAAAACGTTTACTTTCGGAAACTTCCATGGTACAAAAACAGAAAAATACATTAGCACTTTTCTTTGCCCATCTTTAAGATAGATTACTTTACTAGTGATATTAACGTATTGATTAATTACAATATTTATATAAATATTTTTAATTCAGTAACTAACTATAACTAACATTCAAATTATATTATTTTTTTTAATTGCAATTACTTGTTGAAAATAGTTTAAGCGCCTTTGCATTTTTGTTTGCTTGTTTTTATTTAAATAATAATTTATCTTCATTTTATTCATAACTTTATAAGTACCTACCTACTGCATAAAAAGATTTTATATACGAGTACATATGTATAATATCCCCGCATTAAGGGTTTGTAATTAAATGGATTTCTTGTATACATACGTAGATGTATCTTTTTGTTTTTGTCCGTATTAATATTTATTTATCTTATATATTAGACAAAAATTATAGTACTTTGAAAAACCTTCCAAGTTAAATATATTCTCTTTTTATTTCGGTGTCGGTTCTGGTGAAAAACAAATTTAAAACCGAAGTTTTCGCATACATTTTTGACGAACCACAAGTTTTTATGAGTCAGGATTCATGATATTGCCAATTGTCAATTGAAATGTCGAATTAAAACTTTTAATTATTCGATTTTAACGTTTGACGAGCTTATGTAAACTTGTTGCCGAAAATTCCTCTTACAGTTTAGGGTGAAAAGCTACAGAAAAAGGGTGTCCGTAACTAGTATTTGACGGGTGTCGGTTACTGAAAAAAAGGTGTCCGTAACTAAAAAACTGGTAAGATTTTACGATTTTTTGTTTTATTTATTTTTGGAATTTCGTACATATTTATTTCTTTAATATTGTAAAACAAATTATTAACAGTTATAATAATACACAAAAATCATTAAAATCGATCTAGCGAAAGGAAAGTTATGAATTTGCAAACTCAAAATTTCTCTTAAGGGTCTCGGTCAGTGGGTGTCTTACCCTATTTCCCTATCATTTTTCATTTTTTCAAATAATACGAAATTTGTTTGAAAGCTGCCTTAGAACTCTATTTCCGCTATCAATCAAGGGTTATATTTTCAATGAATCTGACAATGTCCTTAAAGGCTGACAATTATAAACATTCTTTATTCAGACGTGTTCAGATTTTTGTTAAAAACCTGGGTAATTTGGCCATGGACAAAGGTCCAAATGGCTTATCTGAAAATATTGTCAGATAAAATAGTTAGTTCACACTTTTCTAAGACATTAATGATACATATGACATTCGTCTGCCCCTAGCTTTAAATTTTCACCTATGTATTTCTTTTTCAAAAATAAACATCTTACCTTTCTTTTTACCTTTAATTTTATTGAGACTAGCCGACCCAGCTCTCGAAATTCGAGTGCCAATTTATTTATTATTTATTATTTAAATTATTGGCAGTGTTTTCAAGCAAATTTATTAAATTAAATTTTATTTTATGTAATATGCAAAGTGTTCGACAGTGCAAAAACAAAAATGACCCACAGTGTGTAAATGCGTGTCTCAAGTATATCGGTTAAATACTTTTGGAGAAAAGTGTACCACAAAAAACATGTTTGCCGTTTTATTATATGATATTTTATAAAATAAACTTTGGAAAAAATATATTACTATGCATTCTTTTTACTTGCGATATACATAGGTACTATAGGGCAAGTTCTGCATTTGGAAAAAAAATCGAACTCGAGGTTTTGATCAAAGTTGACATTACGATGATAGCGAAGACGAAAAAAGTGGGTCTGACAATTCCGTCTGTCTGTCTGTATGTCTGTATGTCTGTATGTCTGTACCTCGAACTACAGCCTAAACTACAGGACGTATTTTCTTCAAACACGGTAGTTAAGGGTCTTCGGTGATTCCCTAGAGGGAAAATTGAAATTTTTTTTTTAGCTCCAAAACTAAGGGTACCCCCCATACACCCGTAATGCAAAATCTTATTTATCTCGAAAACGGCTCTAACGATTTTGATAAAAAAAATTAAGTGTGATATTATGGACATGGACTACATTTTAGTCAAAAAAAAATTTGGGGGGAAATGTTATTAGGGGTACCTGTCATAGAACGGTTTTTTTGATTTTCGAATTTCTCACCAACGGCTCTAACGATTTTAACCAAAATTTTTATGCAGGAGCTGCTTTGCATTTTAAAAAATATAAACTAAAAATTTTTTCGAAAAAATAGTTTTTGGATTTTTAAAAAAATAATACAATTTTTTTTTTGAAAATTCAATATCTTGAAAACCGATACAAGATTAAATTTTTAAATTACGTTTTAAAATGTATTTTATTAAATACTAACAATTTGCATATCAATTTTTTTTATAAAAATTTTAAGGAAAATTTAGTACACAAAAAACATGTTTCAGTGTGTCTGTATGTCTGTACCTCGAACTACAGCCTAAACCCTTGGACCTATTTCTTTCAATCTCGGTAGTTAAGAGTCTTCGGTGATTCCCTAGAGGAGAAATTGAAATTTTTTTTTTAGCTCCAAAACTAAGGGTACCCCCCATACACCCGTAATGCAAAATCTTATTTATCTCGAAAACGGCTCTAACGATTTCGTTAAAAAAAATTAAGTGTGATATTATGGACATGGACTACATTTTGGTCAAAAAAAATTTTGGGGCAAAATGTTATTAGGGGTACCTGCCATATACCCGTTTTTTGATTTTCGACTTTCTCATTAACGGCTCTAAGGATTTTAACCCAAAATTTTTAGCAGGAGTCCCCTTAAGTTTAAAATAATATTGTATATAAAAATATTCGAAAAAATCTCTATTGGGTTTAAAAAAAAAAAAAAAATTTTTAAATCAATATCTTCAAAACCTATGAACGATTATTTTTTGAAATTATTTCCTAAAACCAATATTATTAAATACTTAAAATTCGCATCCCACATTTTTTTCTTGAAAAATTTTAGAGAAATTTCTTATATAAAAAATTTATTTAATAATAAAACGATTTTTTAAGGTTTATTTGCATAAATCCATATTTTTCCGGAAACCAGACGGCAATTTTATGCATTTGAACATTATTATCTCATTAAATCCATTTTTTATATTTATAAAATGTATCTTAAATTCCAAAGTACTTTTACATAAGAGCAAGTTCGTGCGATCCAGTCGTGCATTTTATTTTTTCTGAAAACTAATTTTTATATTTTTTTAATTCATTTTAATATTTCATTTTATATTTTAAGGTGTTTAAATTTGTGGTTAAAATATCCCTTTTTAGCTGAAATTCAGTATCAGTCCATGGCTTAATTATTGTAATTGTAAGTGCCTTGACATAATTACCAAAAATAGATGAGGACCGAATTCCATTGCCATCTAAAAATGAAAGTTTTTTTTTTTAGGAATACACTGCCTTTGGCGAGGAAGTGACAAATCCCCCAAGAGTATCTCTTGTCATGATAAAAATACCTCTCAACTAAGCAGTTCGGATTCATAATAAAATTCTAGGTTCCCTCACATGTCGGCTAAAATCAACCACAAAGAAGTAGACGTATTTCAGAGTTGTTGTAATTCACTAGATTCAATTTTCAACACTGTTTAAAAAAATTAAATCCTGAGGTAGATGTAGAAAATCACAAGAAATATATTAATGCACCACGTTGTGGAAATCCATATATTGAACAGTGTATTTTAAAATCCCAATGCAATTAATGAAGATACTTTCGAGTTTGGGAGTCTGAGGATTGGAAATACTTATAAGACATCGTTGTTATTTAGAACCAATTTTTTGATGTTATAAGCCTAAGCAAAGCTTTTTGCATACTTCCAAATGTAAGTTAAATTATTGAAAAGTTCGTTATGGCGAAATTAATCATCGCTGTGTTGCAAGAGAAGAGGTGAATATAGACTAAATTCTATTACACGCTTGATCTAATCCAGATCCGATCCTGACGTTAAAATAAAAAAGGATTATTTTTCCCGCCGCAAGATGGTGTCCTATTTCACTTTCCTTGGAACTTGGAAGAGAATGAACTGTGGATATATCTGAAAGCGGAGAGTTACAGAGTGATGACATTATTCGGATGAAATTATTATTTCTGTATCAGAAAAACATCCTCACACCCTAAAAGATCACTTCGATCGGTGTGGATTGGGTGTTAACCCTAATAAAACAGATCTTATCTTATCTTTTCTAAGAAACATAAAGACCCCCCCTTCAATTGATGATACATACCACTAACATTCTCTGACGATGCAAAATACTTTTGTCATATTTTAAATAAGAAGTTAAGTTGCAGACCTAACATTCAAGAAAGAGAGAGAAGAGGCCACAGTTGCACACTCTATTTGGCAAGATAGCCGTTTGGAATAATTGGAGGATCCAATATACTCATTGGCTTTACACAATCTAATCAGTAATCAGACCGAATCTAACATACTACGGCGTAGTGGCAGTATGTTGGACAGCTCTAAATAAAAACACCAAGTGTTACATTCTAAGCATGGGCGGAGAAATTCGCACATCTCCCTCCGCTGCACTGGACATTCTGTTCCATCTAACTTTTCTTAGTATATTCGGCAAATAAACGGCTGCAAAAACAGCTATTTATCTAAAAGCCTCGTCGCAGTGGATCAATAATGAAATCGGCCATCATTCTGAACCAGTGGTACCACTTTACTTCAATTGAAGTAGATCTACTTCTTTTTTTTTCAAAAAATTTTAAAATCTAATTTCTACTTTGCACCATCAGCAAAATACTGAAATCTACTTCCTTTTAAAAATCTTTGTTCAAACCTACTTCAATTTTACAAAAAAAAAGTCCAAAACTACTTCATTTACTCTATTTTCACTATAGGTAGTATGTAAGCCCAGATTTTCCATACAAAAATATGAGCGTCAACAAAGTACAAATACATAATTTCTCCTCCAGACGGCAGGTTGAGTAACAGACCTACAGACAGACTGAATCACCACTTTTTCGTTTTGTAATAACTGATGAAAATCTCGAGTCCAATTTTTTTCTAAATGCAAATAAAAAGTCATTTTGAAATCTACTTCGATTTTTCTCAATTTACTTCACTTGTTTCTTTAAATCTACTTCGACTTTTTTTCCGGAAATGGTAACGCTGTTCTGAACTCATTCGGTTCATTTCCAAGTAGCACAACTAACAACATCCCTCAAAATGAATTTTATAAAAGCTTTCAGGTCACCATCCCTTTTAGAGAAATTTGACTGGGAGATCTTTACACCAATGGATCAAAAACTAATGACGGAGTCGGTGGAGACTAAATTTAAGTGTCCCTTTACGTCTTCCTAATCGATGTAGCATGTTCCAGGCGTGAATATCAAATAAAGATATCCGTATCTTATTGGACAGCTAAATCTCTTAATCTATCAACTCAATAACAGCCCTTAACTGTCGATCGTCTCTGCTGGAGATGGCGCAGCAGTTTAACATTCACCTCCGCTGAGTGCCAGGCCACTGGAGGGTGATCATTCGGTTCATAAGGAGCTCCATTGTCCATTCATAAGGAGGACCAATTCATGTTCTAAATATGTTAATTCTCCTGCTGACAGCCATGTAAAGCTAATCTAACCTAAGTACTCTACAAAATATCAAAAGTCCCCAAAAATACCCGAATTGGCTTTTTTAAAATCACTTTCCACTTTTCTGTGCTTGCTTTAGCTACGCATTTGAATTTGCGCTTCAACTTGAAAATACATAATTTTTGATGCAATACAAATAATGTTTTTTATAAAATAATCAAGTTGCTGAGCTCTATTTTAATTTCAAAGCACCATAATTCCATCAATCTCTTGCCTTGTTTTACCGCCTCCGCTGGAAGCTGCAATCAATTCAATTTTCATCGAATGATTTGAATCACTTTTCAATTCATTTAGTTTGATTTAAATCTTCTTCGGTAGATATCATAATAACAGCTATTCATTTGGTTCGGAATTGATTTTCCGAAAATCACCCCGAAGCCAAAAACGATGCGCTGGATTACGGAACAGGGTTGTTTAATGTTGAATTATAATGTTTGAGTATGACTACGGAACCATTTCATACTGCAACATGTAACAATCTGAGACAGATTGTGTGACAAATCTACTACAATTCTTCCAACTCAAACATATCAAAAGAGAGTTTTGCATTTTTTTCTCTTTGAAAATTAACCTGTTTGCTGAGTTTTGATTTGAGTGATTGTATATTTTTGTGGTCTCTTTGAATAAAAAAATCGATTAAACTGGTTTTGTGTGTTTCTGTTTATATCTGCCTACAAAGTAACAATATCATTCAGCTCATTTCAGAACAAAGTACCTATTTTATAAATTCTGCACTTATGGGATTAATTCATGTTTTTAATTTCTTCTTTAGACCATTGGACTGTGAGTAAAATTTAAGTGTGTGGAGATGTGGAGTGTGGACTTTTGTTGGATGGCTGTAAACAAAATGGTAAAAGAGTAAACGGAGCGAGTAACTTTAAGATGAATTGTATTGGGGATTAATTGCACTGCGACCTGTAGATCTATTGTGCCCTACCTTTAAGATACCTATGGTTGAATTTAAATGGGTAGTAAAACACAAACATACGCGTTTTACAAAAGTCCACTTTTTCAACTTGTTCTTTTTTATATATTTATTAATGGAGAGCAAAAAAAGATTGATAGATTGATTCAAGTTTGTAGAAACCTATGCTTTTAATCGGCAGAAGGGATGTAGGTATTTATGTTTCACTCACAGCCAGTGTGTTTATTGTTAAAATTGGTAGAGTAGATAGGTATCTATGCAGGGCCGCCGCTACCATATGTGCAAAATGTGCGGCGCACAAGGGCGCCAACGTCTAGGGGCGGAAAATTAAGAGATCGATCTAACTCAACCTATACAGCATACTCCAAAAATTTTTCTTTAGCTATTGGAACTTGTTTACATTTGACCGTTCACTATGTACATAGTTCCCACACACAATCTACTACAAATCTTTATTCATATTTTGTTTGTGACTGTCGCCTCTCAAACCAAATAACCTCTTCGATTGCAGTCATTGGAAAAAAAACCAACGGTAAAAAAAGTGTTTCTAAATATTTATGTTTCTTTTTAAATAAGGGTTTACGAATAGTTTTTAATTAATTTTGGAATTGAATTGATAAATAACTTAAATGTCAACGGATTGAACAAAATCAGAATAACCCAGAAATTTAACGTTTCATTGGTTGTTCGAATTTAAGCTTTCAATTGACATTCAGAGTTCAGACTCTTTTTATATCAAAATATAGTTCCCATACAAGCCACAAAATGTCAAATTTCATCAAAACATACCTAAGATGTCAAGGAATTATATATAATACTTCCAGATCCGGAAGTAAATGATTGAAGCCCATTTGCTGATACGGAACATAAACACTTATGTTACACATAAACTCTTATGTAGTAGAACATAAGCGCTTAGGTTGAACATAAATATTTAAGTTTCGTTCCAGCAAATGGCCCTAAGTGTCTTAAAAAGAGAGGTGAAAACAAAAACTTTTGAAAGTATCAAAAACTACTTTGTCTTCTTTCTGTCAAGCTATAAACTATTGATTTTTACCAAAGGATTGATTTGACATACATAAATTAAAAACTGTGCTAGGAACTCGAATCTTTGCATTTTATATGAAATGGTTTTGTTGAAGAAAATTATTCGCAATCACCAAATTTTGTGTTTCCTCTTAAAATAAAATGCACGACTGAGTCGCACGAACTTGCTCTTACGAGTACCTATGTAAAAGACTTCAATTCGATTAGAAAAAAAGAAAAACTGTTCATAAACATAAAGTTCATCAATTAAATGACTAAAACAAATCTTAGTAGTAGCTGGAGCTAAGAATATGATGCCATGTGATGCAAGAAAATATTAGTTTATGCAAGAACAAAATTTATAACAAAGTTATAAGTTATAAGTCAAATAATCTTTTATATACAAATTTTTAAAACATTTTTTTTATTACTTTACGAATAAAAAATAAATTTCCAAAAAGAAATATTTAGCCCTTTTTTGAGATATCGAATTTTCAGAAAAAAAACACATAAAATATGTCATTAAAATCCGTTCAGTCGGTAATGAGAAATTCCCAAATCGTCAAAATGGTTCTATGTTCGGTACATTCAGTAATATATTGATTTCAATTTTTTTTGTTTAATTTTAGACGTAAAAATTTATCAAAATTCTCGGAGACGTTTTCGAGAAAAACACGATTTTCGAAAACTTTTATTTATCAAGTTTAAAAAAAATCATGCATGGGGTTTTCGAAATATTGAGTTTCGAAAAAAAAAAAAATTGAAATAAAAAAAAAAAGATTTGAAAATTTTAATGCACAGGAATATTTTAAATTTTGGGGCGCTTTAGCATAAAACAAATTATCAAAATCGGTTGTACCGAATCTTTAAATTTTTTATTTTTTGTTTAAATCTGTTGAACATTGTTTTAAAAAAAAATTTTTATAAATTTCGAGAAAATTGTATTGCAGGTACAGTTATTTTTGGTCTTAAAAAAAAAGAAGAAAAGTAAACGTGTGGGGAAAAAATTTAATCAAAATCTCGGGTTCGATTTTTTTACGAATGCATAACTTGCCTTATATGTAGTACCTATAAGTCTCAATTAAAAAGAGTAAATAATCTTAAAAGGATGCAACAACTGTGCATATATTATGCTTTAATGTCTACGTTTATTGTATAAGAATTTGGTGTAGCTGGGAACGCGACAACAGCAATGCACGTTTGCTAAAATTTTTCAACTGCGAATTGGAGAATAAATAAAACTTTCACTTATTCAACGTAAATACCCCCGTGCACCCGAGACATGGGGCGGTCATTTAAGGTTCTTGCACAAGGGCGCACGAACACCCAGCGGCGGCACTGTATCTATGTACCTATACTTTTAGATAAAAAGTAGGTACCTACTTGGAACCTAATTTACATATTTTACTTAGGTATCACCAACTCTATTTTAAACTTATCAGTTTTTCAATTGAGTACTTGTAGCGGCCATTTTGCTTCGGTGACATCTGTCAAATCAGTTGTCTATTATTGAGTTACTGATGGCAAGTTGCACGATTGAACAGTACGTCCAAATGATTAAATTTTATTATCAAAATGATTGTTCGTTAGTGCAACGTTTAGTGGCCAAATTTGAGACGACCGGTTCGGTAATTAATCAGCTAACATTCGTACGTCAAATAAACACAAAGATTATTGCCGCGGTCCGTGAAAGTGAACAGAATCTAGAACTCGAGGTAGTCGAATTGCATTGCCCTCTATACCTACCTCTTTTAGAGTTCAACTTGATGAATTTTGTATTAGGAGCTGGATTTATACGCGTATAAGATCCAAGCAACCCATGAGCTTAAAGTTCATGACCGTATAGACATCTCTGTTTGTTCGCTAACTGGACTTCGAACGTTTGGAACAGGACCATAATTTTGGCCGAAAAATCATCTCTAGTGATTAGACGCATTTTTGGATCAATGACTTGTTAACCAGCTGTACATATTGCCGTATATAGAACGACGCCAATCCACACGAGGTTCACCAGGTCATAATTCATCCTCAAAAAGTTACCGTTTGTTGTGGATTTTGGGCCGGTGGCATCATTGGTCCGTAATTTTTCGAAAACTACATTGGTGAGGCCGTCGTCGTCAAAGGCTAGCGCTACAGAACGATTATAACAAATTTTGTATTGTTCAAATTGAACCATATGTACCTGTGCGACATGTGGTTTCAGCAGAAGGGTTCTACGTGCCACAAAGCAGATTTGACGTGAATTGGCTGTCTAGGTCATGCGATTTGAACCCGCTAGACTTTTGGAGTTTCCTGAAGTCGCAGGTTTATATGAATATACTGTAATTGGACAATGCCCTTGAGGTGAATATAACACAGGTCATCGCTGTAATTCAGCCGGATCTACGAGTATGCGGATAGGTCATTGAAAATTGGACCTTTCGAATCCGTGCCACCGGGAGGCTCATCAAAGCGGGTATTTTCTGTTATATTCTATATAAAGGGTTTTTCAACAGGGACGCTACAAAAGTAGAGCGACAGGGACAGCAAACGACGCCATATTTCTTGCCGCTCTTTTGACATTTCTCTTCAGTAAGGTTTGCCATTTCATGATGGAAAGATATACGCGCCAACAACGAGTCGAAATTATTAAAATTTACTACCGAAATTCGGAGTCAGTGGCCTCAACGTTAAGCACCACAAGCCACACAGCGAATGTCACAATCAATTTATTAGAAACCAAGTTTGAAGAACGTGTTATCTCACGAAATGGTCCAGTCGCTTGGTCGCCTCGGTCGTGCGATTTGACGCCGTTAGACTATTTCCTGTGGGGCTATTACGTCAAGTCTATGGTCTATGCCAACAAGCCAGCGACGATTGATGAACTTCGTACGAATATCGAACTTGAAATTGCAGCAGTATCGGCCGATTTATTCTTGAAAACCGTCGAAAATTGGGTTCAGCGTCTGGACTTCTGCAAGCGTGCCCGTGGTGGCCATGCAAAAGAAATCGAGTTTCATACATAATGGCATCGAACGTACTTTCACAGGAATAAAGAATTTCATTGATATCCAAAACCGTTTTTGTTTTATTTAAAAAAAAACTTCTGTAGCGCTCTTATTGAAAAACCCGATACATAATAGCATACATGAGCCTTTCAAATAAAAAGGAATTTTGTTAATATTTCACCAGCCTGTTTAATTTTATTTCAGCCTCTACCCGCTCTTATTGAAATACCCTTTAGAATAAATAATTGTATCTAATTAGATATAATTTGAAAATGGAAAAATTGTTGTTTCTAAATTTTGAATCTGAAGCCTTTGAATTGAATTCTTAGACTTTGAAAAGGATTTTACCTTTGTTCAAAAAAAAAAGACTAAAGAAGTCTCCAGAGTATTAAACATCAAATAAAACTCACGACTCATACGAACCTATGTATGTATGTATCTATTTTTAATCCAAGAATATGTAAGAAGTTAGTACACCCATCCCGAATGAATGACATTTTTTTTTTATTTTGTCAAAAGACTTTTCTATAAGATTTATTTTAATGAATACAGCACGTGCCATATGAACTTCAAAAGTCCATAAATTAACAAGCTTCTGATTTAGGAATCAAATATAAAATAACAAAACTATATTCATTCACACTCTCTCTAATGTCTGTTTTACCTATTTAAAAGAGCTATTTAGAAGATATTTTTAGATACAAAATAGGATAGGATACCTTACCCAACTATACAAAATGGAAGAACTTGAGTTTTAGGTATATTTATGAACAAAATTTATTATAATGTGATTGTCAATGTGCTGATTTATGTACATATGTCAACAGAAATAAATTATTAGTATATTGTTAAAGGGGTATATTATAGCAAATGACATTAATTATGAAGTACCTATCAGTTTAACAAAATAATGAGACACTAATGATTTAAATGACGGCGGCGGAGGAGGTAGGTTCATAGATACGAGTACCTACTGACTTTTGGTCTTTGATTGAAAGGTTGGATTTTTCGTAGACTGTTTTATTACACATACATATACCTACAAATAAAAATATGCTTACTTATTTCAGAAAAAAAAATAGGATATTCTGAGTAAGTCCCCAAACTCTCATGACAATGGTTACCAAACTATCAAACAGAAAAGGGAGGTTTTCTTAACTTTAAGGAGTGATTGGGGGCGTTTCGGAGGTGCAAACACATTAATGTTTCAAATTTCAAATTTAATAAATTTATTATACATTTGTTTGTATCGCTGTTACTCGTATTATACAGATTTTCGACGATTTATTCACCCTTATTGCGAAAATCAATTATCAACCGATTGACGATTGATAGAATTTATCAATCAAAATGGAAGTCGGTACTTGAAAATGTGCGTGGGATGTGCGTCTGACAGAATTTTTTTTTTCTTGAGGAACGTGAAATTATAAATAAAATCAAAATATGACTTGAACTGCACTTTTTTGTTGAAGAAGATGAGGAGCTAGATGATCCTGATTTAGTTGAAATGCCTAAATTGCTCAGGACTTTGAAGTATATGTATATCAAATCCGTCGGTATTGGAAAGCCTTAGTAAGAGTTTCGATTTTCAGATAGCCTAACTTGCTTTTTTTATTTTCAAAATGTCCGCCTTCTGTTCTTTTTCGATTTGGAGTTTTTTTTGTTTAATAGTATTCTGTATTAGTCAAACTTTTTTTAATATCACCCAAAGTATTGAGCATGTTTTCTTGAGAGATTATTTGGTCAGTAGTTTGGTTTTTTAATAACGATATATGTACGATCTTCTTGAAGTTTTTCCTTTCTAGAAGTTTTTGTCTTCTGTTGTTCAACACCTTCAACTGGAACCGAGTCAATCGAACTGTACAATGTTCATGTGCGGTATCTTCAATTGTTAAATCATTTTCATTAAATGTGTTCACATTTTCCAAGCCCACGTATTCAGTCATAACAAACTTATAATAGCTTTTTCAAATCGCTGAAGTGGGCCATCGCCAGCATTTTTGCTTCTTTCTTATTTAGCATTTTAGGTCGATATGTGTACATACATGTTTACTCTGACGTACATACGTTCTAGGGGCTCTAAGCTGTTCAGCACTGCAGAAAGGCTTTCCTACTTTGTATGTGCTCCAGCTTTAGAACAAAATCCCTTGTGAGTTAGACGTTTTCTGTTATCAACTAGACTAATGTGCGCAACTTTTTAAGACCTTTTGGAAATACAAAATTTACAAATTTTTGTACCTATTTTGAAATTCGCAACTCATATTTTGTTATTAGTTTTTTTTTTGTAAGCCCCAACTCAAAAAATCAAAAAATCATTTCTATTTTTATTAGTTACGCTTATAATTTATTTATTTAAAAAAAAATGTAAGGTAGAGTAGAAAAACATAAAATATGACTTTTAAATAGAAAGCATAGCGAGAAATTTAAATAAAATGCACGACTGGGTCGCACGAACTTGCTCCTATGTAATAGACTAGGAATTTTAAAAAGAATGTTCATAAGGATAAAATTCATTTTTTAAAAATTCTTTTAGTAGTAAGAGACAAGAACAGAATGCTATACAAACATGAATTTATGCGAGAAAAAAAATTATAAGTCGTTGTAGTGGTTTCTTAAAAATATAAGCTCTTATATAAAATTTTTAAAATATTTTCAAGAAAAAAATTTGCCAACCTTAAGTTTTTATTATGGTTCGAGTACGAATTAAATTTCCAAAAAAAATATTGAGTCGTTTTTGAAATATCGAATTTTCCAAAAAAAAAATGTTTTTTTTTTCAAAAATTCATTAAATCCTTTTTTTTTTAAGTTTTGAAATGTTTTTTAAACTTTTTAAAAGCATCTCTATAAAAAATTTGATTAAAATCCCTTATGTCAGTAATGAGTAAGTAATTCAAAATTTAAAAAAATGGTTCTACGGTAGGTACAAGCTGTAATATCTTAATTTCAAATTTTTTTTATTAAATTAAAGATCGTAAAAATTAATTGTAAGAAAAAAAATTTTATCAAAATTCTAGGCGCCGTTTTCGAGAAAAATACGATTTTTGAAAACCATTTTTTTTTTTAATTTTTTAGCATTTGTATGGTAGGTACATTTATTTTTAGGTAAAATAAATTTTTTTTTTCTCACATCTTGTAGATTATATTGAGAAACTTTTATTTATCAGAGCTGTAAAGACTGCAGTCTTTTGTGTACTTTAGTCAATTGAATAAAAATACTGTTTCGCAAAAGTCTTTTAACTTACTAAAAGACTTTAACTATAATACTACAGTCAGCAGTCATTTTCAATACTCTGACTGTGCAGTTAAAGAAATCAGTCAATTGACTGTAAGTTAATTGACTGCAGTACTTTTTGACTGGTTCCAGTATTTTAGTCACTACAAAGTCCTCGATACTTTTACGGTTTGGCTGATATTCAAAAAGTCTTTTAACTGCAGTCAATTAACTGTAAGTCTTTTAACTATTTTTCAGTCTTTCGAATTTCAATACCATTTTTACTTTACTTAGATTATAGAAACGATAAGTCAAGTTATTCATTCGTTAAAAATATATATAAGACAAGAACCACATAAAACATAATAATTGTAGGAAAGATGAACTGTTTTGAAAGGAAATATAATGAAAAACAATACAGCAATAGAAATAAGTTAACAGTTGGCACACTTTATTTTTTTTTTCAATAAGATTTGGAATAGTGATTTTGTTCTTTCAAAATTCATTGTTCGAAATTTTTCTCCCGAAAGTTTGTTTTTATATAGTTGAGACCTAGTCTTTCTTCAAATAAAAGCAAGCGCATGTGTATTCGTCGTCCTTTTGTATCCATCATGTACCTACTTATATATTTTGTAGCGTTTCATAATCATAACAGGTAACAGCTAACAAAATAAATGTTTAAAATACCTACGATAAACACATAAACATATAAAAAATTCTATCGAATAAAAAACTAAGTGCAGAAACTTCGATCATGTAGCTGAAGCCCGAAGGTCATCTCCCCGAATATTATGTCTGAATTGAATATTATACTCTATATCTATGTATACTGAGGGCGGCACTTGTCGCTCTCTCTGCAGAAGCGAGAAGAAATCAATTTTATTTTATTTTTGTTACTAAAAAATAAAAGGTACACCAATAGGGTATAATTAAATAAATAAATCTCCAAAAAAAATAAAAATAAAAAAAGCACTGCATCCTCAAACTATCAGCTTTTACAATACGAGACGTTTATTCAAGACAAGGTATAGGATTCATTAGTCATTTCAAATAATTTATATTTTGAAAATAATGTAGGAGTCTGAACAATTTTAGTCAAATTACTAAAAAGTAGTCAAAAGACTTACAGTTAATTGACTGCAGTTAAAAGACTTTTTGAATATCAGCCAAACCGTAAAAGTACCGAGGACTGTGAAATGACTAAAATACTGGAACCAGTCAAAAAGTACTGCAGTCAATTAACTTACAGTCAATTGACTGCTTTTTTTAACTGCACAGTCAGAATAATTGCACTGACTGTTAACTGGTTTGTTATAAAGTTAAAGTACCTAGCACAGTATTAACTTTCATTCGAATTGATAAGTCAATTAACTGCGACTTAATTGACTGCAGTACCAAAGTAATGCAATCTTTACAGCTCTGTTATTTATGAAGTTTAAAAAAAATCTAGCGAGGGGTTTTCGAAATATTGAGTTTTGAAAAAAAAAATCTTGAAGTTTTTTTTTAAAAATTCAAATTTTTTTTTTTTTGAAAATTTGAATACACAATTCTATTTATGTTATGAGCTTTAGCAAAAAAAAACTGATCAAAATCGTTTGTACCGTTTTTGAGAAAATCAAAAAAAAATGGTTCCATATCCAAAATTCGGCAGGTAGGTACCATTATTTTTGGTCTTAAAAAAAAAAAGAAAAACACTTGTGGGGGGGAAAAATCAAAACCCATATCTACCAAGTTTGAAGAAAATCGGCCGAGCCGCTTAGGCTGTAGTCGAACAGACAGACAGACAGACAGAATTGCGAGACCCCACTTTTTTAGTCTTCGCTATCATCGTAATGTCAACTTTGATCGAAGTTTCGAGTTCGATTTTTTTTACGCATGCATAACTTGCCTTATAGTACCTATAAGTCGCAAGTAAAAAATGTGTTGATGTTTTACATAATTCAAAAGCAGAAATATTATTTAATTAATTAGTTGTTATTTATTTCATAGTGAGAACACTGTTTTTCATATAATATCTACTCCTTTTTTGATTGGTTTGAGAGTGTATTTTCAAAATTTATTTTTGGTGTAAATTTGGCTATTCAGTGGTAAAGAAAAGGTCTTCCATAAGGGGATGAATTTTATATTTGCCGCCATTTTTTAAATACCTAGATTAAATTGTCACTGTGATGCAGTACAGGAATTGGAAAAAGATTTTCAAATACATAAAACTCATTGATCAAATTACAAAAACAATCTAAATAATTTGAGTTTAAAAATAAAAATAAATAAATAAAAAATATGCAAGAAAAACATTGTTAAAAAAAATGTGTTATGTCAATTTTTAGTATTGCATTAGATACATACATTTTAGGAAATAATCATTTTCTTCAAACTTGGTAGATATGGGTTTTGGTTTTTCCCCCCACACATTTTTTTCTTTTTTTTTAAGGGCAAAAATAACGGTACCTACCAAACGGTTTGTTTTTCGAAATTTTATAAATATTTTTTTTTTTTCAAAAACTGTCCCACAGAATTTAAAAAAAAAATATTAAAATTTTAATTACTTAAACTAGGTAATGGTTGAAAGAAATTTTCCGAAAAATTGTTATTTTTGGTAGCCCCCCTGGGTTCATTTTTTTGTTTTTGTTTTTCTCGAAAACGGTACAGCCGATTTAAACCATTTTTTTATGCTAAAGCTTCTCCAAAGTTTAAATTTTATTATTTATTACATATTCAAATTTTTAATTTCTTATTTTTTGGATTTTTAAAAAGAATTCAAATTTTTTTTTTGGAAACTCAATATTTCGAAAACCCTTTGGTCAATTTTTTTCAAACTTGACAAATAAAAGTTTCCTAACATAATCTACAAGATTTGAGAAAAAAAATTGTTTTATCTAAAACAAAAAAATGGTTTTCGAAAATCCTATTTTTCTCGAAAACGGTTCAAAGAATCTTGCTAAAAATTTTTTCTTATGATTTTTATGATCTATAATTAAATAAAAAAATTTGAAATCTAAATATTACTTACAGTACCTATCATAGAAAGATTTTTTGGAATTTTGAATTTCTCATTATCGGCATAACGGATTTTAATGAAATTTTTTATAAAGAAGCTCCTAAAAAGTTTAAAAAACATTGAATTTCAAAACTTAAAAAAAAAATATTTTTTAAATTTTCTGGAAAATTCGATATCTCAAGAACGGCTTAATATTTTTCTTGGAAATTTAACACTTATTCGTACAATAATAAAAACTTAAAGTTGGCGTACCAATTTTTTTTCTTAAAATTGTTTTAAAAATTTTGTACATAAAAGCTTATTTTTTAAGGAACCACTACAACGACTTATAATTTTTGTTCTTGCATAAATTCATTCATATTATTCTTATGAACAGTTTTCTTTAATAACTTTCGTTTTTAATATTCCTAGTCTATTACACAGGAGCAAGTTCGTGCGATCCAGTCATGCATTTTATTTTAAATGATCTCTCAGCTGAAACTTCTGATTCACTAAATGCCAAGAATGCCAAAGAATCTACCTTTAGCTTTTCATACTCTTTCTCAAATTTACATCCATTTCTTCGGAAGTGGAATTGCTACGGTACTGTATGATAAGCTGATTATAGATTCCGATCTTTACAGCAAAGCTAAAGGGGGAATACAAAATCGTGTTTGGAAAACTCAAAGCAGTTTAATGTCGTTGAAGCAAAATGTGTAAGAAATTATGCAACCCCTCTGATCTGGCTACAACGCTTCTTTGCTTTGTATTTTCAGTTTGCTCGATCCTAATTTATAGAGATTAGTTTTTTAGTATAGCACAACACGATTATGGAATAATCACGGCACGGTTTTCTGTTGCCATTTCAATTTGCAACAATTCAAGACCGATTTTCATCGATACCTCCTTTCTCTCTCTCCCCAATTTTCCCAACGCTCGGGTTATGCTTATATTTAACATCTTACGGGTCTCAAAAAACCATTGAGCTTGTGTGAGTTATAAAAAAAAAATCCGGGACCAACATTTTTTGGGTTCTCTATCATCCTAGATGATGATCAAAATCTCGAGTTTGATTTTTTTTCCAAATGCAAACTTGCCATATGAAAACGAGCCTTACTTTTGAGCATACTTTCTCTAACAATTTATTAAAACCATTAAATATTTATTTTATTTTATTTTAGTTTTAGTATCGTGCTTACTTATTATGAATTTTTAACATTTACAAACTTCAAAAGCTTAGTGTTTTTCCACGAACTATTATTCTCTTAGGTGTGCTCAGAAATAGCGTTAGCACGATACTAGTCAGAAAATGTTTAAAATTTAGAAAGAGTTAGTAAACTACTTTGAAGTTAGCAAATTCTTAAGTAGTTTCATACTTTTATCCTTACACTAGGCTGCTTAAAATGAACGAGATGACCTGTAAGTTTTGTGCATTTTCAAGTATTACTTGTTGTTAAAAAAAAATGGGAAGCTATTTATCAGGACAAGACGAAGAGCCATTGGAAAAACATTATCTATTAACTTTTTTTGTATAGCTTTAAACGTTACGATGGACGAGTTTTGTTCAATACTTTATCTAATTAAATTTTAAGCTAATTTAGTTTTACTAGTTCCTCACAAAATTATTCGAATTGTGATGGCAATACGATCCTATACCGTAAAAGTATAGATCTTATCAATATCCGATGAATACTTAATAAGTTATTTTTTTTATACATAGTTAAATTGAGTAGAAGACTCAACGAGAAGCCAAACGAGTGATGTCTGTTAAAAAACATAAAACGCAGTGACTGAAGTGGCTGGTGTCACAAGGAACGTTTTCACAGCAATGCATTAACCAATTAATATTTCTAGCTAAACCAAGACTCATGTCGAGAGAGTGACTTCATTACCAAAGATGCTATCATTACCAATTTATATAGGTAAATGTTTAAGGTTAGATCTAGGTTTCGAATTTCAATTCCCATTAGCTGTAGAACTGGAGCTCCGTATAAATATTTTGAGTTCTTAGGCTTTTGTAAAAATAGATTAGGTAGATACATATATATAATTTATATTTTTTGAGTTTCGCCATATACAGTTGAAGCTTAAAACATTTGATACTTTATCAAAATGCATTAAACTAACAAGCGAGTTAATAAGCCCCAACTATTGTGCTATTCTTGGATTTAAGGCAATTTGACTCTAAGCTGAAACAGCTGCGAAATGAATATTTATATTTAGGCATCTATTGATATCGATAAAATAAAGTTACACCTGGAAAACTTGTTCCAATAAAGTGGTGCTTATATACTGGTTAGGTACATACACATAAAAAATGCTCTTCTAAGAGATTCAATTATCTTCCTTCCTTTCGTATACTGCTTGGACTAAGACCCTTTAACTTCAAGTTAAATGAAAAAACATTCCCACTGCTTTCCTAAGCCATTTACCAGACATCCCATTACAATCCATTTCTGATTTCAATCTATCTTAAGCGACATTCAGTCGGTGGAGAAGCTTTAATGATTAGTAAATTGGTACCTTTCAACCTACTTTGGGTATAGTCTAGTCATAGTGTGAAATTTATACTAAACATTAATTTTTTTAATCAATTTAAGAAGAATCTTTACACTTAAAAAAAAAATATCCCACACAAAAATTTAAATATTTATTTTGTGAAAATAAGAAAAATAATACTTAATTAAATATATCATGACTTTGATAAGATAATTTCAAATATAATATTAACCATATTAGCATAATCCCTTATTCCCAAGCAAGTTTTCCACTTAAGTTAAAAGGAACAAAAAAAAAAGTCAAAAAGAAACTTAATATCAAATGACGTCTATCACCATCATCACATACAAGATAGACACAACACGTTTTTAAGTATAAATCTTTATTAAATCCATTATCCATTCTTTGATTCTGATTCCATTATAATCTTGTTGTATGTAATAGTAAAAGATACAAAACTTCAAAACAGGTTTGAGTCTTTTGAGTAATAATAAAAATCAAAACAAACTCAAATATCCCAATGAAAGTCACAACAAGTCACATGGAAAACCAGTATTTTCGATTGTGTGGTTCTCTTGAGCTTGACCAATCCAGTGAGAAATGAGAGGAAATTTGAGTATGTCAAGTCAAACTGAATGAACATGAGCTAACAACTGAGTATGAGTGAGCAGTTTTATTTATTTACACAGAAGTCAGAGAGAAGAAATCTGAGTTCTTGTTTGTTGAGTTTTCACTAAAGGTTCATTTCTCGTTCGTTTAATTTTCACTCATAATTCATTTCTAAGTTGTGAGGAATTTTTTCATCACAACATTTTTGTTTTATTAGAAGATACCTAGTCAAAATATTTATTTATTTTTATAGATTCATGCAAAGATACAAGGATAGTGTTTTCCTGCTTTTTTCAAATCTCGGATCGTTGAAAATGAAAATGGCACTTATTAAATATTAAAAAGAAGCGTTTTCGAAATAGATAGGTAGGTAATTCATTCAAAAAGTGCACAAGTCTATATGATAGTGTTTGGCTGTATTCATGTTTACTTATGTTATTTTTTTTTTTAATTTTTAAAAACAAAGGATTTCTCAAGGTCAAAATAAATATTAAAAAGATTTTCCATAAGCTCTGAAGACAAAGGTATAAAATTTGAAACGTAGTTCGATTAAGAAATAAATCTGGAACTTTAAGTGAACCCGTTTAGTTGCGAGATGTTGTTTAACGTTTTCATAATCTTAAGCGCGTTAAAGAACTCTTGCAACGTAACGTATGTAAATTAATGTTGAACACGGCAACATTTGACAGATGAAAATCAAACACAACTTCATAAAAAAATTTAATTTACGGCTGGCTTGCACGAACTTGCTCTTATATAAAAGACTAAAAATTTTAAAACAGAATGTTACTAGAAAAAAATGTTCATAACTATAAAATTCAGTAAAACAGCTGCTTTATTAGTTGTTGTATTAGTTAATGCTAGACCAAAGAGTATAAATCGTTGTACCTGAAACATTTTTAAGAAAAAAATCGGGAACACTAACTTTAAATTTGTATTACTGTACGTTTTTGAGATCTAAAAAAAAAATTATTTCTTTTTTTTCAATAATCAAAAAAAAAATTGTTTTGAACAGCAATGATTTTTAAACTTTTAAGAAGCATCTCAATAAAAAAAATTTATACAAATCCGTTACGACAATAATTAGAAATTCAAAATTCCAAAAATGGTACGGTCAGTTTATCTTAATTTCAAAATAAATTGAGAGAAAAAATACTGTATCAAAATTCTAGGTGTCGTTTTAGAGAAAAATACGTTTTTCGAAAACCAATTTTTCAACAATTGTATGGTGGGTACCACCATCTTTAGATAGAATAAATTTATTTTTCTCATGTATTGTAAATTGTATTAAAAAACTTTTAAAGTCTTAAATAAATAGAGCTTTGGTTTTTTAAATCAAATTAAGTTTTAAAACTAAGAATTTTAATTTTTTTTTTTTTTTTTAATCAAAAAAAATTTGTTTTCAAATTTTGAATACACAATATTATTCGAACTTTTGGGACCTGTAGCATATGAAAAAAAAAATGGTTCTAACCATTTTTCTGAAATATTTTTTCAAGCATTACCTACTTTAAGCTTAATGAAATATTGTGAATTTAAAAAAAAAATTTCAACAGTTTTTGTGATAGAAAAAAATATTTTATAAAATTTCAAAATAAAATTCGTACCGTTATTTTTGGTCTTACAAAAGAAAAGGAAATTTCAAAAAATGCTATCTACCAAACTTAAAGAAAATCGAGCGAGCTGTTTAGGCTGTAATCGAACAGACCGACAGACAGAATTGGGATTGGGAGTTTGGGAGACCCACTTTTTACTTGCAACTTATAAGGCAAGTAGTTATGCATTTGGAAAAAAAATCGATTTCAGGATTTTGATCAAAGTTGACATAACGATGATAACGAAGACTAAAAAAGTAGGTCTCGCAATTCTGTCTGTCTGTCTGTCTGGTCGACTTCTCGGCCGTCTGTTCTAAAAGGCTCGTCCGATTTTCTTCAAGCTTGGTAGATATCATTTTTAATTTTTCCCCAAACACGTTTTTTTCTTTTTTTTTTTAAGACCAAAAATAACGGTATACCTGCTATATCTACGATTTTTTTTCCAAATTTTGTTAATATTTTTTTTTGCCAAAATCTGTTCGACAAGTTTAAAAAAAAAAAGATACAAGGAAATTTCATTTAGTTAAAGCTATATACGTAGAGTAAAGTCGGGTAATGTGGACCACTTGGCTAATATGGACCACCAACTTTTCTCGCCTTACACAAATGCAATCGAGGAGACGATTGGTTGCGATTGTGCGTGACCTGCTTAAACTTAACTCAGTATAGTTTGAGAAGTCAGGAGTAGCGCGTTACGAAGTTATTCGGAATAAAAGAAAATCCAAGGAATTGATTATTTTTTTTTCGTAGGTGTTTCTCCTTTTTTCTATAGTTAAAAATATAGTTTGTTCTCCTTTTATTTTTTAAATAGAAGAAGTGAATATTTGTTTTAAGGTTTTTATTCATAAAACTATTGTAAAGGGTCTCATTTTGTTGTAAAATTGCTTTTTTTCCAAACATTAATTATGTTGCGGGTAATATGGACCACCGGAGAAAAGGAGTATATGGACTAGTGGTCCACATTACCCGCCATTTCAATATAAATGTGAATTGCTTGGCAAGGCTTATGTTGGAGTCCAAACTGGATAAATAGCCGTCAATGGATTCAAAACCAGGTGGTCCATATTACCCTTCACTTTTTTTTGTTGCGTTTTAGAGTTACTTAACTTTTTGTTTTTCGTTAATTTTTTATTAAGTGAATTTATTTTTTTATTGCTACTTTTTTAATCAGTAGAGTAACTTGGGGTAATGTGGTATAGGCAGTTTTCTCAAAAACTAAGCATGTTTCTTCAACGGTTTTTACCTTAGCGGACGGTAATATAAATAAAACTAAGTACTCGTACTCAATCCAGTCAAAAATCTTCGTATATCTCAAGTAAATATTTGAAATGGTTATTGCGTGAAGTTGAATTTTTTTTTTGGTCAAACAAAAAGTGTTTGTGTGCTCTCAAAAGTTGTGCTTCAAGCTAGCTTATAAATTATTTACAAAACTTAATTAATCATCTACGAGAAACAACTGTTAGTTTTGTTCAAAGGTGTTTATTTTATATTTTATTATTTATTTTTGTAAAAATATACAGTGTCGGCTAATGTGGTATACTAGCCGTGGTTACTGTGGTAGTATACCACTTTACCCATCATAAAAGTTTATTTCTTTTTTTGGCTATTTGTCTTTTTTTTAAAGATTAATTCGCTAAAATGTCTAAAAGGGTTGAAGTAAGAAAATGAGATTCAAAGGACATGGAATCATACTGTGAGGAATGAAAAAAATAGGAAGTTTGAGATTTTACACACATTTAAAAAATCTACTGGGTAATGTTGTAAAGTATACCACAATAGACAGCATAGTGTACCACATTACCCTTTAACTTTCAAAAGTGACGATTTAGAGGTTATATCAATATTTTGTCTAAATCTTTGTTAGTTTTTGTTAGAATTCGACAAAAAGAAATCACTTGGTAGCTTATATGTTTTTTGTAAAATCTACCAAATTTATAGGAGCATTTGTTTCATAACTTTTTCTGTTAAGTCAAAAAAACAAACATGTATACCACAATACCCTAACTTCCTCTATTAACTGATGTATTTTTTTTAAATATCTTTAAAAAAACTTACACCGTTTGTGTTTTATTTACAAAAATATGATTGGTGGTCCATATTACCCGACTTTACTCTATTGGCTTAACAATATTTTCCGAAAACTGGTTATTGAGGGTACACCCCAAAGAATCATTTTTTTGTTTTTGATTTGCTCAAAAACACTACGACCGATTTTGATGATTTTTTTTGCTAAAGCTCCCCAAAAACTTGAATAGAATTGTGTATTCAAATTTTCAAAACAATTTTTTTTTGGATTTTTAAAAAAAAATTCAACATTTTTTTTCAGAATTCAATATTTCGAAAACCTTATGCTAGATTTTTTTTAAACTTAATAAATAAAAGTTTCTGAACATAATGTACATACAAGATGTATGAAAAAAAGTTTTATTTTACCTAAAAATAAAGGTACCCACCATACAAATGTTAAAAGATGGTTTTCAAAAATCATATTTTTCTCGAAAAAGGCGCCTAGAATTTTTATGACATTTTTTTCAATTAATTTTAACGATCTTTAATTTAATAAAACAAATTTAAAATTAAGATATTACAGGTTGTACCTACCATAGAACCATTTTTTTCCATTTTGAATAATTCATTATCGACATAACGGATTTTAATGAAATTTTTTCTAAAGATGCTTTTTAAAAGTTAAAAAAACATTGCATTTCAAAACTTTAAAAAAAAAATTGTTTGAATTGTTGGAAAAAAAAGTCAGTTTTTTTTCAAAATTCGATATCTTAAAAACGGCTCAATATTTAATTTTCATTCGAACAATAATAAAATCTTAAGGTTGGCATACCAATTTTTATTCTTAAAAATGTTTTCAAAATTTTGTATATGAATGCTTATCTAAAAAAAAAACTGCTACAACGACTTATAATTTTTGTTGTAGCATAATTTACATAGCATTCTGTTTTTATGTCTTACTACTAAAAGAATACAAAACTTAATTTTGCCCATTATGAACAGTTTTCTCTAATAACATTCGTTTTTAAAATTCCTTGTCTATTACATAGGAGCAAGTTCGTGCGACCCAGTCGTGCATTTTATTTTTTTATAATTCACACGCTGTCAAATCGAAGGGTAGACGGAAAATCGTGCTGGGTAAATTATTCCATAATCGTTTTCCGACTAAAAAACAGTACGTCCAAAATTAGGCTCGAGGATGATAAGATGAGCATTCCTAGCGAAGCATGTATCAAGGGTGAACTGATTGAAGGAAGGAATGCATCTGACTATGTAATAAAATTATTAATTTTTTAACCTTATTTGCTGTATTAAGTTTCCCAGAGGTAAGAAAGAAACAAAGGCTTGTAGAGTAGCAACTATATTTCTTTTAAATTTTAATAAGATTATTATCAAAAGTATCATCTAAGTTTAAAAGAAATTTTTACCTACTCGTAATTCTTTCAAATTTTAAGTTGAAAATAACTCGGTAGGAATTTTATCCAACTGTGGACTAGGTCGCACTTCATGTTGAATATATTTCAATATTAAGCAGATTCCTTCCGAATTATAACCCTGTACCGAAACTATATTCTTATATATTCTTGCCCCAAAAAATTTAAATACCGGAAAATGCTGCATGTAAACGAGTGACAAAATTATAGATTTAAGACATTCTTAATTGTGGTACGGAGACATTTTAAATAGGTATACGAACTCTTAACGGACTTCAAGCGACCACGAGACGTCGCGTCGGGCAATAAAAATCAAATATAATTATTATTTAAATAAATAATAGCGGTAAGTCCGTTAAGTGTTCGTATATTTACGAGTCACAAAATGCTATTTCTTCCTACGAGTAGTAGTTCCAGACTTTGAAATCAAATATCGTGTGACCCTATAGATATTGAAAAATAAAATTTCTCACTTTGATTTAATATTCTAGATCTAGATAAACTTTAGTAGCTAAACAATGTACATTCATAAAAATAACAGAGCTATTAAATTAATTATAAAAAAATGAAAATTGTCCGTGGCATCTTCGATAAATGAAAGATTTTTGTCATATGAGACATTTTGATAAAAATCTCAAAAAAAAAAAACAAAAAAAAAATTCCAAACAAAAACGGAAACTACAAGGATTGAATACTAATCAAACTCCTACGCTGCATCACTCATTTTTTAAACAACAAAAAATAATAATAATTTTGCCTAATTCGAACACGAAATCAAAAAAAAAAAAAAAAGTAATAAATATGATAATGAAGTAGTTAAAATTTGTTCCTCTGTATATTTAAAATCATTTCAAACGACTACTGCTGTGTTGTTCGAATACAAAGATAAATCATCGTGATAAGTTAATTCGTTTTATTTTCTTTCTCATAAAAGCATTGTAATTGATGACTCCTTTATCTTATATGCATCCATGAATATTTATATGACACTGTGATTGTTTTAATAGTGAAAACATAAATACTCGTATAACGACTAAAGGGAACCATGTTATCTTTATTTGAAAAAGAACATGTTATCGGCCATTAACATCCGCAACTAATCGAGGACAAATCGATGCCCAACTGATTTTTAGTAGATATCCATTAGTATTTGTTGGTTTTTGTTTCTCGTTTCTGTATGTTTAAATATGACCATCAATGCACTTTTTATAGCAAAGTTTCCATCACTACTTATCAGTGATAGCTCATAAAAAAATATTATAAGCAAACAACGATGCACAGTGGGGTAGATTGTCTTCGAAATTGATTTATAATCATGTTCACTCAGACGAATGGATTCATGATATTTTTGAACCAAAATGTTCATGTCTATATCGTCTTACACGGCAATAAACCATAGGTGTTTAGTATTTTTTTTTTAAATAAATTAATTTATTGATTTAATAAAATGTTTTCATATAAATAGAAATTGCCAGTGAGCAGTTAATATTTTTTTTTTTTTAATTTCTGCCTATTTTTCCATACTGTTACGATAGTGTGCCACGATTTGTGGTATCGACAATAAAAATCATTCAAATGAAATAAAAAATAACAAGAACGTTGAACAACAAAAAAAAAATATAAATTATTTTTCCAATGAATAAATAAATCTCTTGAGTGCTTAACCAGAAGTATCATTTACTCTATTGATAGAATGTGGAGTTCGTTTAACTCGATGCGATGATAACCTTTTGCAATAGGAAATCTTTTAGCTATCAAAGGCTGACTGAGGTTATTTTTAATGAAACAATTAAAATCTAAACTCATGAGTTGTTGATGATGGCGTTGCGAGTTCAAAGTTTGAAAATATTAAATATTAATAAACAACAAAACTATTAACATACATTTCAATTTTATTTTCGCATTTAGTTGTGGAGTGTTTTTAGAATTCTTTTTTAAGGACACGATTTTATTTGAATTTACTGTAGTTTATTGACTTCAGTTCAAATTAATTATTTTTATTTCAATGTTTTTTTTTTTTTTTAAATGTCTGAATAAAACTTAAAGTTTGGGCATAAAATATGAAAATTTTCGAAAAATCACTGAACTGAATAACCGATTTTGACGAAATTTTAAGAATAAGAAGGGCTTAGGAATTCATCACAGTTAATTTCAACTAGGTCACCATAGTGATTGCTTATTTCAAGCTGCTAAACATGGCTGATATTAAATCAAATTGTTCAAAAGTATAAACTTTTCATTTCAGTTAAAAAGAAAGAAAGACACATGTTCTCTTTAAAAAATACATTAATTTATTTACATTATTTTATTTATTTTATTTAAGAAAAGGTTTTTTTAGTAAAATTAAAAAAAAAAATATTCTCTTTCCAATTTTGATTCACGAATTTTAAGTATACATAGGTATAAGGTGGTGCAAAATTAATAGCCCTATGGAAAGATGTTATAATTTTTGCAAATGGCGTCGTACGTTAATCATATTTGACATTTGTGAACCAGACAGCTGCCGAATACAAACAGTCAAGCAATTGAGCACTTAACTCTGCAAGAGCGTAGAATAATTGTGTCGATGTTTTTGACAGGAATGCGAACAGTTTCCATCGGAAATCATACGGAAAGCCATGGAAAATGCGATTAAACGGGCACAAATGTATATATCAACACTGTTGGCAGCCACTTGTCGGATATCATTTTTTCCACTTATTAACAAACAAAAAATGTAAGTCCAAATTAAGATTTCCAACACTCAAAAACATTTTTTTATTTAATAAAAAAAGTTATTTAAAAACAAAATTGCATTATTAATTTTGCGCCACCTTGTTTAAAACTAATAAATAAAATAATTTCAAATTAAATTTCAAATAATTTCAAAATATATTGATTTTTCAAAAAAAAAAATTTGTTTTTTTTTGTCTAAGATTTAGAGATACAGTATTATATAAAGTTCAAAGCAGCTTCTGAATAAAAATGTTGATAAAAATCGTTAGAGCCAATAATGAGAAAGTCAAAAATTAAAACAAAAAAAAAACGGTTTTATAACAGGTACCGCTGATCCATGCTTATAAAAGAACCCTCAATTTTTTTTGTCAAAATCGTTAGAGCCATTTCCGAGATTTCCAAAAAAAAATTTCCTTCAAGAATCTAAAAAAATTATATATGATAACTGGCCAAATTAAGAAAAAGACCAAATCGTTTTTGAATTATTGTGTTTTCAAAAAAATCCAACTAAAATTGGTATACAATATTATTCAAACTTAATCATAATTTCTGCATAAATAATTTGATCAAAGTCATTAACATCGGTTTCGGAAAAAGTTTGGGAGGTTCCATTAATATGTGTCAACGTTTTTGAGAAAAATTATTTTTTTGTTTTCAACTTTTAAAAATATTTTTGTATTGTAGGTAGGTATGTAGTATCTAACTTTTTGGAGTCCTAAAAAAATTTTTAGGAAATTAAAAAATCCCAAGTTTAAAGCCGTTTAGGATTTAAGCTACATACATACGTAAGTAGACTTAGAAAATATGTAAATCATATGCCTCACAATCTTGGTAATTCATAATTTTGTCTGACTCAGTATATTGTCTAAAAATTAATTGTCAGACGGCCATCTGATAATCGTCTGAACTCTTCCGATTACTATTTTTATTAATTGTTTTGAAAAAATATTTGAACATTTGCGCAACTTAAGAATTATGACATGGATATTTTTTTGTCTCAAAAATTTTAGTATTTACTTGCGACTTATAGGTACTATAAAGCAAGATGCGCATTCGTAAAAAAATAGAACTCGAGATTTTGAACAAAGTTGACAATACGATGATAGCGAAGATAAAAAAAGTGGGGTCTGGCAATTCTGTCTGTTGTCTGTCTTTTTGACTACCTACAGCCTATGCGGCTCGACGATTTTCTTTAAACTTGGTAGATAGTATTTTTAATTCCCCCCCCCCACGTTTTTTTCTTTTTTTTAAGACCAAAAATAACGGTACCTGTCACACGATCTTTTTTCGAAATTTTATAAATATTTTTTTTTCTCAAAAACTGTTCGACAGATTTCAAAAAAAAAAAGATTCAAAAAAATTTCATTTATGTAGAACTAGATAAATAGTTGAAAAAAATGTTCCGAAAAATGGTTATTAATGGTACCCCCTGGATCCAATTTTTTTGTTTTTGATTTTCTCAAAAACGGTACAACCGATTTTGATAATTTTTCTACGCTAAGGCTCCCCGAAAATTTGAGTTGAATTGGGTATTCAAATTTTCAAAAAAACCTGTTTTTGCAAAAGTTTAAATTTTTTTTTCAAAACTCAATATTTCGAAAACCCCGTGCTAGATTTTTTTTAAACTTGGCAGATAAAATTTTTTTAATATTCTCTACAAGATGTGAGAAAAAAAATTTCATTTTAACTAAAAACAACGGTACTCACCATACAAATGTTAAGAAATGGTTTTCGAAAATCGTATTGTTCTCGAAAAAGGTTCCAAGAATTTTGATAAATTTTTTTTTCTTTCAATTAATTCTTACAATCTATAAAGTAACAAAAAAAATGAAATGAAAAAAAATGTACCTACCATAGAACCATTTTTTTAAATTTTGAATTTCTCATTATCGGCATGACGGATTTTAATGAAATTTTTTACAGACAAACTTCTAAAAAGTTTGAAAAATATTGCATTTCAAAACTTAAAATAAAAAATATTTTTTGAATTTTTGAAAAATGAAATCTTTTTTTTTTTTGGAAAACTCGATATTTTAAAAACGGCTCGGTATGTATTGTTTTTGATAATTTAATTTTTATTCGCTACAACGACCTACAATCTTTGTTCTTGCATAAATTCATAGTTGCATAGCATTCTGTTTTAATCTCTTACTACTAAAAAAGTTTAAGAAATAAATTTTATCCTTATAAACAGTTTTCTCTAATAAAATTATTTTTAAGATTCCTAGTTTATAGCATAGTTGAGGTCCTGGTCCACCCCGGACTGTAGCGCCATCTTAAGTAAGTAAGTCTATAGTATAGGAGCAAGTTCGCGCGACCCAGTTGTGCATTTTATTTGTTTTTTTGTGCCAATAACAATTAAATTAAGAAAATTTCAGCCCGAATTGGAAGCATCAAATTAAAAAAAAAAAACCTCATAGTTTTATGTGAAAATGTGAGGTATGACAACAACATTTCGAAAAAAAATCAACCTTGAACAACTTTTACTTAAAGAAATATTTTTGATTTTATAAACAAATTTTAAATTTTGGGTAAAAAAAAAATTATAAATGTGGTTCCACAGATACGGGTTGTTGTGTTGTTGTTCCGCTTAGATCTGGTTGAATTTGGGCGATGGTCTGTGTTATGTTCACCTTAAGGTTGATTATGAATTTTTTGCATAGACCTACGAAGCCACACAAGAAAGAGTGAAGCAGGGTTAGAGTGCAGGACCTTGGCGGGCAATTCACTTCTACTCTGCGAGAGATAACCTTACACTCAAATTGTATATGCAGAATATCAATCTTGGCTTCCACTGAATGATACGCAGTGCTGTTCTCCTGGAACCACATGTCGTGTAGTACCGCATATGGTTCAATTTAAGCCACAAGAAACTGGTTATTATCGTTCTGTAGCGCTCAGGCCCAGATTAAAGAAAATGGGGGCCCGGGGCTATTTCAAAGGTGAGGCTCCCTAAAAAGATATAAAACTCAAGCAAGCCAACCCCTCATAACCCAGAGCGTCCTAAACCCCAAGCGAGCCAACCCCCAATAACCCGGGGCGCTAGGAGTCCACGCTCTCAGAGACGATGCGTCGAGGAGTTGACGGATCGAAAATCCAAGAAGTTATCCCCCAAGTGCTCCAATCCCCAATAAGATTAAGAATTTTTGATACCAGCGGCTAATTATTTACCATTGGCTCCTCTTTTTAACGTTTTTGAAAAATTAAATGTGTTCATTTCGGAATCGCAAATAAAAAATCGTAAACCCAAAAGCGTTAAACCCACATAACCCAATTCGTAATTAATCCAAAAACCATGAACTCAAAACCGTCAGACCGTCAGACCCTTTCTTTTTGATTATTCAAAACTCTTAAAATTAAAAGTAACAAATTATGTAGTAATTAGGATTTATTAGATTCAATGAGTAAGTATACGAGTACATTATAAATAATAATTATTATTAAACAAATTTTTTTTTCTCAATTTCATTTTTACAAAATCTTGAATCATTTTGCACACGGGAGCGTTTCGGAAAATTCAACTTTACGTACGTTGTGTCGAAAAATACGATTCAATACTTCTGCGGCAAAATTTTTATCGCCATTTTTCGCTTGTTAAACTCAAAACGGACTCGTGGAAATTAACAATTCTAAATTTTACCACACTAGTATCGAAATGTACTCTTACGCTCAATTCGAACATCTCTCTTAATCAAGAATAAATAAGGTACTTCAGATAAAATTAGTCCAGCATATTTCCACACTTCGCAAAGAAAGATACGAGGTATAAAATTCAATTTGTTTTCCAATCTGGCAACCCTTTGCTGAATTAGGCTGCATGGATTTAATATTTTTTGAGCTTACAGTTTTGGGTTAATAGCTACTTGGGCTATATGGGTGTGACTTTTTGGAGATAATAGCGAGTTGAGCTATGGTGGTTTAAAGTTTATGGGATTAATTGCGAGTTGGGCTATATGGGTTTAAGGTTTATGGGGTATATAGCTTTCGAGTTTGGATTTTGTGGGGTCAACTAATATTGGTTTTTATTTTTGGGGTTTATAAGATTGTACAGTTTGAATATCGCGTTTTTACGGTTAAAATTTCTTAATGGGATGGGGCCCTCGTTTCCGCGGAGCCCGGGGCTGCAGTCCCCCCTAGCCCCCTATTGATCCAGACCTGGTAGCGCTCACCATTGACGGGTACCGCCTCACCAACGTCTTCTTCGAAAAAGTGCGGACAAATGACACTGCTGGCTGTGAACCTCGTCCATTATATTACAATTTTGCTTGTTAACGTAGCTTATTCATCCAAAAATGAGCACCGTTTCTAAAGATGATTTTTCGGCCAGAATTGCGGTCCACTTACAAACGGTTCGAAGCCCAGTATGCGAACAAAAGGCGTGGTGTATAGTCATGAACTTTCAGCTTCTAGGTCAGTTAGATCTTGTACAGGTGTAGACTCAAGTCCCGACTTAAAATATGCCAAGTGGAACTCTACGAACGGATGAGTTCTTGTGCTGGGCAAAGACTGCCTTGGGTTCTGCTGGTACACCTTTACGGACCACTGTGAATTCCAGGCCGATCTTGCCTTCTTTGATTTACGAATGTTGGCTGATTGATAACTGAACCGGTCGTCTCAAATTTGGCCACCAAAAAATTTAGAGTCGGCTGTAAAAGGCCTCTATGTCTAATTGGTGCAACGCGCGCAACGTTTGCACTAACGAACAATTATTTTGATAATAATTTGTTTCCATTTTGTAAAAATCGTGTAATCATGGTTATCACAAAACAACATGGCCTCCACAGGTCGCCAAAATCTACCCGTCCAAATTCAAAACCATTTTTGATGTAAACAGTTTTCATAAAAAGGACATTTTGACATTATACTAAGTTCCAAAAAAATTTCATAGCTCAAGAGAAAGTTTTTATGATTTGACATATTTTTTTATAGTTTTGCGTCTTAATTTTAGATGATCGTAGCTTACGAATTAACAAAAACACTCTATGTTCTTGAGGCTGTATGATTTTTTTTTAATTTTTTGACACAATAACAGATGACCCAAAATCTTAGGTCAAGTGACATTCGAAAGATTTAGATATTTTCAAACAGTTCAAATCAAACATGTATACCTAGTTTCATCATGAAAACTTTTTCGGTAGGCCGCTGGTGGGTTGAGATTTTCATTTCCGTTTACAACATAATCTCCCAAATTCACGGAAATAGATTTTGTTTCAAAAACATTTGTCGTCCATTTAAATCTGTTTAAAGAATAATAAACAAAAATTTAATTATGTATGTAGCTATCCTTTCTGCATCACAAAAAGCAAGCATCTTGATGCACTCAAGGAAACCACAAATGATTCTTTCAAAATTCTAAACCCCCTTCTAAACAACCGGAAGTGCATTTACAATTTTCCTTGGAAAAATTATGCTTTTTCCTGTTTCATACAAAAGAAGACAAAAAAAAAAAACAAAAACAAACCTAACTTAAACAACAAAATGTGTTTTTGTCTGCCTTCTCTCGATAAAATGTCGCCTTAACGGCTGCACCTGAATCTATTCTCCAACAAGCACATCATACGAACAAAAAAAAAAAGACCACAAAATGCGGGACAAGTGACATGCTAGCTATAACATTTTCGACCTACGAGGAAGCACCATCCAGTAGATATGCCAGGCCAGGTCTGGGTCTTCCAACCTCAACGCTCAACTAGATATGGAAAACATTGATAGAATCCTGTCCACATAAAAATAAAATACATCAGCATCAGCAGACGAAGAAGAGAAATAGAATTAAAAACAGAAAACAACCATCAATCGAATGAAGATGAAGATGAAGAATAATGCGGGCCAATATTCCCTTTCATTTGGTGTGTTGTTTCGCCTTCGTCATCATTTCAAGTGGAGCTCTCCTATTCACAAGCACAAAGCGACAGCATCTGACTATTTTTTTTTAACCAATCTTTATTATATGTAGGTGCATACCTATCTATCTGGAGGAAACCTTCTTTTGGAATAGAGGTGAAGTCCTCAGGAATATGAAACCTCATGGAATTGAATCAAGCTTGCCAAAATGGTTAGCCAGCAGGTAGATCCAAATGACCGCACCATAGGTACCAGCGAAGTATAGAATTTACTCCTCATGCTCGTACTAGTACTTGTCCCATATAAGGTGAATTTCTCCATTAACTTATTTCGTTCAAACCATTTCACTGCCCTCTGGCTTGCCTCACATATTTTTGTTAGTGAAAACTTACTCACTGAAACTTGACTTATAAATAATAGGATACCATGGATCTAGATTTCTTGGGACATAAGGGCCTAAAATAGCAAATATTAGTTCGTCGTTTGACTTTGTTGTCCTCGAGGCTTACCGTCGCGGTTGGCAGTGGTGAATTTGTGAAGGGGGTGTTGTGCTTACCTACGACGATGACCGACGTTAGGCTGACCCCTGTTCAGAGTAGTAGAGGTACCTGGTCTGGGGTAGTCGTTGTTGGGTTGTTATCCTTCTTATCAGCTGGCTCGAGGTGTCTGGCGGCGCATTTCGTACTAGCTCTAAGCTCAGCTTCTGCCTATAGAAGTTCGGTGCTGTAGTATTTTTGACGAAAATTAGTCCTCCGTTCCTGGTAACACGCACACAGGAATGATTGAGAGTTGTAAGGCACTAGGTCCTGGTTCACTTCGAGCTGTTGCACCACCAAATTTATTTATTTATCCTGTAAGACAATAATGATAATTTTAATAAGTGCTATTTGAATGCCTAGTAAGTGGAGTTTGTGGATGAGGTCTTCAATCCATTCGCTATCGAATGCTTTCTCAACAACCAGGAGGTATCCGACACCGCGACTCGACGTCTATTTAGTCCAGTCGTGATGTCATGTTGGAATTTCAGAAATGGATCGGGTGCTGAATGTTACTCCCGAAAGCCAAACTGCATGTCAGGAATTATCGAGTTTTGCTGCAAAACTTCTTGAGTTTCTGGAATAGAAGTCCTTCCAAGAGTTTGTTAAGGTTGCTAAGAAGGCATATCGGTAAATAGTTGGAGATGATGCTCAGGGCACTTTTCTTAGGAATAGGCACGATTTTAGCAGTATTCTGTTTTTGGGGTAGTAGTTATTGTTCAGACAGTAGTTGAGGATGATGGTTAGGAAGGTCTGGTCTGGTCACTTACTGGATTGGTATCGCTAAATGTACATCCAACTAAGTTGAGCACTAGCGTTTTTTTTTTTTTTTTTTTTTTTGATGGAATCAGCAACTTCCTCCAGAATGACTGGATTGGCTGATGGGTTGGGGACGAAACTTCCTCGAAATAGTCGGAATATGCTTCAACTTTGCCTTGTAATATACTCACTTCTCCACTATTGATTGGTCATGATTTCCTCTGAGATTGGAGATTTCTTCGCAATCAATTTGTTGATACTTTTGAAGGGCAGATTTTACTGACTGCAGGCTATGTAAATGGTTGGTGTTTTGGAACTGGATGGAATTCCGAAACATTACGTTGACGCATTGTAATTCACTCCATACTCGCTGGTAGTTGATTTTGGACGTATTCAACTTTACCTTTTGGATCCTTTCAAGACGTTTCTTTAACATTTGACTATGCATATTATCTTGGCCCGTTTTTATTTGTCCAATGCGTCACAAATGGCTAGTTCGAGCCTGCTGATAGCTTCGTCAATTTAAGATTTTCGTATGTTCCTGTTTTGGAGTAGAGATGTTAAGTGTTCTTCAACGTTTCCTTTGAGTTGGCCAACATCCAGTCTTCTGAAATTGATGATATACTCAGCTGACTCCGTTCTTAAGAGGATGTGTTGTTGAAGTTGGATGCTAAGCTGATAGCTTCATGGTCTGTTGGACATGTATAATTGTTGATCTCTGGAAGTAAATAAATCAAATAAGATGATGAGAGGAAAAATATCGAGTGCTAATGGTAATCTGAGAAACGTTGGTTTAGACTGAGAAATAACCATCAATGAGTTTTGATCACGGTTTTTGTGCAGCGAATCTGCAATCGGCTTGCGTTCTTGTCACTTGTCGGGCAGTGATGCCCATCAGCTAAAGGCGATACTTTGCACTGAAGTCAGCGCCGATAAGCCGTCTTGAGGACGTTGTTAGGAATGTGGAGCTTGCTTATGTATTTCTCATTCTAGATTGGTGCTTAGAGTAAACGCCGATGACGGTGGGGGTCTCATCCAAGTTTAATCCACGTCCAACAAATTTAACATCAAAAGTTGAATGAAAGCCAATTACATACTTGAACCTTGACCCCGGTTTAGCCTTAGTGGAAATCTTGAACCAACCAAGGATGACCACGTTCTGCCGTGTACATATTTTCGTTTTTTTTTTCTTCAAATTTTTAACAGCTTATAAAATCTATTATGCTGGACAATTTCACTTAGCTTAGGCAGTCAGAAAGACAAGCCTTAAAAAGGAGCCTATATGTGACTTCACACATTTATTAAAGCCCCTATTCTGTGTCGTCGTCGTTGTGTGTCCTTTTCGTCTAGGTGGGGAGTTGAAAATCGCTCGATATGGAGATTTGTGTTTTGTGTGGTGTAAATTCTTTAGATGGCCAAACTGGATACCATCCTCAAGACCCCAAGCCCGGATACCAGAACATCTATACTCTTACATACCACTGAACACTGAAAATAAGGGGGCCTCCAATCCAATGGAACAAAAATGCTATATTCTGTTTTGATGATGGTTAACAAGGAACACTGTACAACAACAAATGAGCAATGGTTCGACTTGATGTTGTGTTGTTGTTTTTGTTATTGTCGTATTGCGCAGTTGATGATATAAATTGCACACCTGAACGAGCATAATAATCGTATGCAATTATGCTTAACACAATCACAAACAACTCAACTCACCTGGAAATTCACATCCGAGTTGTTGGGGAATGGAATAAGGAGCTTGGCTATGTGGAAAGACAATCAGTCAGTGAGACAGACAGAAAAGTCAGTCGGAGTTGGACAAGAGAGGCAGGAGTAGCAGCAGGGCATAAGAACAGGCAGAGAAGTTGAAATCAGGAGTCAGCTGAAATAAGTGGCATTAGGAAAGGGATTCCATGAACACCATATAATACATTGGAGGTATAGTATCTATAGTTGGTAGCAATCATAAGATGTGTTGAAGGTTTTACCTACCATCAAGAAGAGAGCTCACGAGGAACCTGTTACAATTTGCGAAGTTTTGCTGCAGTCATCGTTTCTAGAAATTGCATGGGCTTGATAGGCACCTATACCTATACCTATAGGTTATTTTGTTTGCTGGGGTTTTTATATTCGGAAAGGGAACCTACGCTATTCGGATTTCGGAGCTAGCTTCAGGCAATCGATTTAAATTTGTTTTACAGTGGTGTGTGTTGATAAGTTGCTTGACACGCATTTACAGTGGTGAGAGGACATATCTGGAATTTTTATCGAAGTGCCACAGGGTTGAGTTGTAAAAGGTATGCATATTTCGCATATACATATCTACATAAACCGCTTGTGGAGTGCTTGAGGATTGCATGGAAGGTGCTATTAAGATCAAGCATTCCTTAAAAAAACTTTGAGTAATGCTCTTACCAAAAAACAAAGCAACCAGGAGTTTTTGCAGTAAGAAAATAATTAAAATGGAATCATATTTAATTCGCTTTTACCGTTTACGATATCGGTTGTTCCCCCAAAATATCTGCTAAGAATTTGAATAGCCTTCTTAATTGTTATGAAAACTTGTTTAATTCCTGATGTCAGTGGGTTTTTATCAAATATCTTTGACCTTTGTTATTTATTGATTGGGGTACAAAAAAAAAAACGAAGCATTCTTATTATCAGCTTGAAATGTTTCTCTTTTTTCAGGACATGTCTATTCTTGACTACAGCTAGCAGAGAGGGAAATACTTAGAGACTGTTCGAAAATGTCATTTGCATCTAAAATGTAATAACAAGATGTGTGACTCCAAAAGTCATCGAGCTGACGACAAAAATATTGATAGGACGGAGAGTGTGTTCGTAAACGTCAAATCCGTTTCCAAGAAAATTGATTGACATATTTTGTGGAAGCAGGATAATTTTATATTTGACTATAACAGTATCTGCTGCAACAGCAGATGCAACAGCATCACTTAGCAGATTAATGGCGAATGTAGGTGGACCAACGGACAGTAAGCGCAGACTACTGATGTTGAAAATGCATGCTATCCTTTTATAAGGAAGCGAAATATGGGCGGACGCACTTAAGGAACATATGTAAGTACCGCAAACTTATGGCGGCAGCACAAAGACGAGGAGCTCTACGCGTAGCCAGGTCCTACCAAACGGTGTCAGAACCAGCCGTCCTTGTAGTCGCAGAAGTGACACCCATCGATCTCTTAGCGGCAGAAAGGAAGTACGTCTACGAAAAAAAACCGGAAATTGGATTGGAAGCGGCATCCGAAAGAGCCAAGCAACGTACAATTCAGAAGTGGTAAGAGCGGTGGATCTCAGAAAGCAGAGGAAGATGGACAGCGAGGCTGATCAGGAACGTGGCTGATTGGAACTACCGGAAACAAGGTGAGGTTAACTTCTACGTCATGAACAAGATCTGGGATTCACAAGAAGACGATGTAAACTATACCTTCTTCGATTTGCAAAGAAATACTGGCGCCATCAGCCCTAATAATATAGTGATAGTCCAGAAGACTACAAAGCTATGAAAACTGGCAAAACAACTGTAGCTTCACAGAGTAGAGTATTATCTCAGAAGAAAAAAAAGAGAAGAAGAAAATGATCGGGAAACAGTTGAGCCCGCTAGTTGATCCCACTAGGGAAACATGACAACCCCCCTGAAGTAATAAGTCAGACGCCAATAAGGGTTTTAGAGGAGCTTAAGTCGGTATGTAGCGAGTCCGACACAGAGAATGGTCAACGGTTCAACGCCAAGGCATCCTTAGGGTGCATCATGCATTTCTTCTCGCTTTCCTTTAAGGTAAAAAAAATATATCTACTGCAAAAAATAACTATCATTTGACAATCAAATTGACCTTAATTTGACGTTTTCGAAAACGACTAGATTCTTTCTCATTCAAACAGCTTCTGCAAATATCCAAATCACGTTGATTGCCTATCTGCTTGTCAGTGTTCGGTCATGACACTCATTCAAAGATTATAGAAATGCAAAACACTTATGGACCACTTCAGATCTAGTATTGTTTGGATCTGGTTTTTCGACAGATAAGAGTATTGTAATTGTTTCACCTAAATATAAGTTTAGTTCGCATTAAAGCAATGGGTATATCTTTTTAATAGGTGAGGTGTTGTTAGGCCAGTTCTTTAGCTTTTACAATTTCCTAGAATATTATGTACGTCGGTATGAAAACGAACTGATCCATCTGCCCCATACTACCATAGCTTGGAAATTTTTGTTAAGAAATAATTGAAGAACGGTGTGAAGCTTTGGAACGAATAGATGAAATTGCTGCATTTTTTTGATAAATGCAAAACGATGTTTAAATGCATACAATTCATTGTTTAAATTTTCTTTTACTTTCTGGAAGAAATATGAATTATTGCCAACAATTCAATTTTATTTTATTGAACATACTATTTACAATTTTGCTTACAACTACTACATATATATGAAAATTGACATTTTTGTTGGCTCATAGGGTGCCTACCCAAATACAGTGACTTAAGTTTAATTATTATTATATAAGAATTACATGATTTAAGGCCCACAAAATTAAAAGAAATCATTTTAATCGAATGCATACAAATATAGATTAATTTTGTATGTACGAAATTTCTTTAAAATTTTCCTAAAAGAAAATTTGATAGGCCAATATTAACTTTTTAATAATTTAAATATGTAATTTCAAATAAAAATCGTTCGCCCCCTTTTATAAGCTATTGAATTTTCATAGAGAAAATTAATTAAAAATTCCAGAAATTTGCCGTTTGAAGAATTTGGCAGCAATAGTGGCCATGTTCTTTTATTGACATCTGTCAAATCTATTTATTATTATTTGGTTACTGATGCCAAATCACCATGGCAATTTGTTAATAAAATGAGTATTCATTAAGTGCATACGTGTCACACGTTGCAGTAGAGGTTGTGGTTGTGGTTCTTCAATGGTTGGTATCCAAATTGAAGATGACCGCTGCTTCGGTAATCAATCACTTTACTCGGCCTTTCGCAGGCTTCAAATTGGTGAATTTTGCATCGAGACATAGGCCAACACCCGTCACCCGTACAAAGATCATGACAATATACAACTTCGTTTGTTTTCTGACTGGGCTTCAGAGCGTTTAGAAGAGGAACGCAGTTTTGGCCGAAAAATCACCCTTTTTCAGTTGAATGGTTGTATTAACATGTAAAATTGCCGCATATGTGAAGTTTGATGTGAATTTTGGGCGGTCACCGTCAATGGCGAGCGCAACAGAACGATGATCACCAAAATCCTATGGCCCAAATCGAATAATCACTACGTAGCACAGAGTGGGACACGGCGATTGATATTCTGCATGAACGTTTGGAGGGTATTTTCCACCAAGGTCATGCGATTTGTCCCCGTTAATTCTATTGTATGACGTAAGTACCATACTAAAAAGATAAATGAGGTATTTGGTTATTTTAACTTAAATAATACCTAAATAGCAACCTTCGACTGGAACCTTACACCATTATTTAGAATGAAACGGTTTTTAAATAAGTACTTGCACCTAAAGGAGGAAAAGAAAACTTTTTTTACAATTTTTGTAAAAAAAAAATAATTACTTGTTGTCGATCTTGCCAGGAGTCGAACCTGGAATCTTCTGATCCGTAGTCAGACGCGTTATCCATTGCGCCACAAGACCGTTGAAAATTCTTAAACTTACAAAAATTTGGTTAAATGTATACCTACAAAACTACCTATTTAAATTTTTTTAGGAATTAAATATAGATTTCGTTCAGTCCAATTGAAATAAACTGAGCCAAGTAGGTCCAATTTTATGTTAATGATGAACAGCTAACTAACCAACTATATACAATTATACATAAATGTAGGAAGAAGATAGATAATATATTCGTACCATGTGGCCATCTTATAAGAATTGTTAATTTTATCAATAAAAGTTAAAGAGAAATAACATCGAACTTGAAATAAAAATATATTGTTGAAGTTTAGGTTTGTAATAAACTCTACCTTTTGTAGGATTGAACACAATGATTAACAGTGATATTTCTTATTTGGTTATGTAATATTAATTGTCAGTTTGCAAGTAGGTACGCCATCGCCATGGCATCTTCTGTGGATTTACCAAATTCGAATTCAAGCTGATTGACTGAAAAATGACAATTTTTTCTGAGAACAAACACATTAGTTCTTTGACTAATATTTCAAAAATATTTGCAACGCTATTGGTCTGTAGTCATTAGAATTTTTACTTGCGATATGTAGGTACTAAAGAGCAAGTTCTGCTTTACAAAAAAAATCGAAATCGAGATTTTGATCAAAGTTGACATTACGATTATAGCGAAGACGAAAAAAGTGGGTCCGGCAATTCCATCTGCCTGTTTGTATATCGGTCGTGGTATGTGTCTGTACCTCGAGCTACAGCCAAACCTTCCGGAGTTATTTTCTTCAAACTCGGTACGTAAGGGTCTTTGGAGATTTTTTTAGCTCCAAATCAACAGTACCCTCCATACAACCGTAATGGAGAATCTTATTTATCTCGAAAGCAGTTCTAACGATCTTAATAAAAAATAAAATGCACGACTGGGTCGCACGAACTTGCTCCTATGTAATAGACTAGGAATTTAAAAAAAAAAAAAAAAAAACGAATTTTATTAGAGAAAACTGTTCATAAGGATAAAATTATTTTTTTAAATTCTTTTAGTAGTAAGAGACAAAAACAGAATTAAATATTGAGCCGTTTAAGAGATATCGAATTAAAAAAAAAATAGATTTTTTTTTTCAAAATTCAAAAAATATTTATATTAAAGTCTTAAAATGCAATATGTTTTAGACTTTTTAGAAACTTCTCTATAAAAAATGTCATTAAGATCCGTTATGTGGATAATGAGAAATTCAAAATTCGAAAAAATGGTTCTTTGATAGGTACAAGCTGTTATATCTTAATTTCAATTTTTTTTATTAAATTAAAAATCGTAAAAATTAATTGAAAAAAAAAAAATTTATCAAAATTCTAGGCGCCGCCGTTTTCGAGAAAAATACGATTTTTGAAAACCATTTTTTTTTAATTTTTTAGCATTTGTATGGTGGGTACCTTAATTTTTAGGTAAACTAAAATTTTTTTTTCATATCGTATAAATTATATTAAGAAACTTTTATTTATTAAGTTTAAAAAAAATCTAGCATGGGGTTTTTGAAATATTGAGTTTTAAGAAAAAAAATGTAAGGTTTTTTTAAAAATCCAAAAAAAATTATCAAAATCAGTTGTACCGTTTTTGAAAAATCAAAAACAAAAAAATGGTTCCATGGGAGATACCCTCAATAACCATTTTTCTGAAATTTTTTTTCAACCATTACCTAGCTTTCACTTAATGAAATTTTTTCGTATTTTTATTTTTAAAATCTGTCGAACAGTTTTTAAGAAAAAAAATTATTATAAAATTTCGAAAAAAAATCGTATGGCAGGTACCGTTATTTTTGGTCTTAAGAAAAAAGAAAAAAACGTGTGGGGGGGGGATTAAAAATGATATGTACCAAGTTTAAAGAAAATCGGCCGAGCCGCTTAGGCTGTAGTCGAACCGACAGACAGACAGACAGAATTGCCAGACCCACTTTTTTAGTCTTCGCTATCATCGTAATGTTAACTTTGATCAAAATCTTGAATTAGATTTTTTTTACGAATGCATAACTTGCCTTATAGTACCTATAAGTCGCAAGTAAAAAACTGGTGTGCTATTATGAGCATGGACTGCATTTTGGTCAAAGAAATTTTAGGAAAAATGTTATAACGGTACCTGTCATATAACTTTTTTGTTTTTTTTATTTTTCTCTTTAACGGCTCTAACGATTTTAGTCAACATTTTTGAACAGGAGCTCCTTTAAATTTAAAATACTATTGTATATAAAAATAGTCGAAAAATATATTTTCAGTTTCTTGAAAAAAGTCCCAAATTGTTTTTTTTTTTTTTTGAAAAATCAATATCTTCACAAAGTGTGAACGATTATTTTTTTAAAACTATTTCACGAAATCTTTATTACCAAATACTTAAGATTAGCATCCCAATTTTTTTTTTTTTTGAGAATTTTTAACGAAATTTCTTATATGAAAAATTAATTTAATAATAAAACGATTTTTAAACTTTGTTTGCATAAATTTATAGTTTTCTAGAAATCAGATGGCAATTTAATTTATTTGAACACTTTTCTCTAATTAAGTAATTATAAATTTATTTTTGACTTAATGGTAAACGACATAACGAACTTACTCATATCGAAATTTTTTCTATGTAGAAGCTTCTAGAAGGCAATAAATAGTATTTTATACTAAAATTTCTAAAAGCAATATATTTTGAATTTTTAAAAAATATCGAAATTATTGAATACAACATATTTAAATTCTAGAAAAATATGAATTATTAATGCAAGCAAAGTTTAAAAAATTGTTTTAATAATAAATCGGTTTTTTATATATAAGATTTTTTTTAAAGGTTCTAAAAAAAATTTTAGGACGTCAATTTTATCTTTTTCAAAATACTGATTTTTCAAAAAAAAATCTAGAATTTTTTTTCTCAAAACTTCAAAAAATAGTTTTTTTTTTCAATTATGTGTGTACAATATTATTTTAATTTCAAAGGAGTATTTTGGTCAAAATCGTTAGAGTAGTTAATGAGAAAATGCCGTTAATAATATTTTTCCTTACAATTTTAAAAAAACTTAATTTGTTTTTCAAAATAAATTAGATTTTGCGTAACGGCTGTATGGAAGGTACCTTTAGTTTTGGAACTAGATTCTGCCTTTGACAAATCACCGAAGAATTTTAGGGACGATTTTGAAGAAAATCACTTGAACGCCTTAGGCTGTACATCTTGGTACAAACATACAGACATACAGGCGGACATAATTGCCGAATCCATCGTGTTCTTTATCATCGTAACGCAACTTCGATCAAAATCTTCCATGTATAACTTGAAATATGTATGTGTACATGTGAAGTCTCTATTTGACGCAAGTAGAAATATTTTAATCTTTTTTTAAAAAAATATAAGATTTTCCCTAACCGATACGAAATCCTGTGTGTCAGGTACCTACCATTATTTTAAAACCTTGCAAGAATTATTAAAATGCTAGGTATAAAAAAAAAAAAAATCGAACCCTCCATTTTGGGTGTACATAGCTTAATAGGCGTCTTTCCTATCATCTTAAAATAAATTTTCAAATATTTCTCGAATTCAGTTAATTTTTACGAAGTCATATATACGAGTACACATTTGTATTTATAAGGATATCGAAATTAAAAATATTTTCTCCGATAGCCAGTTACTCCAAATTTCCAAGTTCTACAAACTAAAAAAAAAATCTCATTCCAGAACGAATTGAACGATAACAATCAGTCGGATTACGAAAGCAATTTTTATTAGTTTTGAAAACATTGCATTAATGTTTTCCCACAAAGTTCATTCTAATATCAGTGGTTTCTGCAGCTGCAGAGTAGGAGTAGGTACATTTGCCAAATTCCCGGCAAAAATATTGGTTTTAACAATATTGTCCTCATACTGTTCCTCCTCCAAGCACGCCTACGATAAAAATCAGCCTCAAACCCTCACAATGACACAAAAGAGAACGAGAGTGAAAAAATTCAACCGAACTCCCAACCAAAATCGACAACACCAACCCAAAATCTTGATACCCATTTCAGATTAATTCCACATCCGAAATTCGAAGCATCAAATACCATGTCCCGCCCAAGGCCATACAACTACATCACATTCAGCGATATTATCACAAATTCAAACCATGTGCCGCACGTGTGTCCTTCTCGTGTTCATCTAAAACTCAGGACTAAGGATTTCTCTCAAAATTCCAAGCAAAAAAAAAAAAATATCGTCTACTTATTAGTTCGGTTTTCGGTTCATGAGTTTTCGCCGAAAACCATCCTAAGGCTACTTTTGTCCAACTTAATCAAAAATGAATACAAGACCGCGCGGAACTTTTTTTTTAATTTTCCAAAATAAAACAAATTGTGTAAGATACTCAATTTTTATCGAACACAAAATCCTTAATTCAAACAACAACACTATACTAAAATTTCATCTGCTCTCAAGGCAACTCAAATATCCCGAGGACGAAATTGATACCGGAGCTGTCGCTTGCATCGTCGGCCGTCGCGCGTTTGTTAAATCGTCTCCCGATGTCGACAACGAAGACATGCGTTCAGTTTTTCGGTATTTTGTCGTGTGAGTGCGATGCGTATGCGGATGTCATGAGCATCATTTACGTCACTTTGCGAATTTTTGTTTTTTAATGTTTACGCGCACCGCGCCGCTCCATTAGCCCAAATCAATGTCAAGAAGGGATGTGCATGTGCACACGCAAAAACCAAAGAAACAGACAAAAATGTGCATTTTATTAAACGATTCTTTTTGATCTTACAGTCCTTTTATCCTGATGGGCCTGATGGACCTGGATGGAGGGTTCATTTCTTTCTCGGGGCCAAATTGACAAAACTCCTCAATTTAGATAGAAATTCGATGCACATCAGAGAACTGGAAAAAAGGGACTACTTATTTTATAACAAAAAAAAAAAACTAGAAAAATTGATTAAATTTGCAAAAAAAGCAGGGGTGTGTGTTTGTGTCTTTTAGATATAATCAACGACTTTCTGTAGGGGAAACAGAGGCAAACAGGAAACAAACAACAACTTGGAATAAAATTATGCAATGACACAAAATCATACATAGTCATCACATGACTTTGAAAATCCATTTTAGAAAATAAGTTCTAATTTCTTCGAAAATAACATACGATTATCTAGGTGTGGGCAAGACAAGAACAAAAAGTATTCTATTAAAAATTATTATTATGAGTACGAGCACCTTTCGTTGGGCGCCATTATACTTACTTTAACTTTAAATATTACTGAGCACAAATTAGAAGCAACAGTACACGCAGTGTTTTTGATTCTTAGTTCTACAAATACCTAGCCCAGTGAATTTAGACAAAAAAAATACCAAACTTCAAAAAAAATCCTAAATTTTGGTGAAGAGCTTTGTTATATTTAAAAAAAAAGATAATTTTCGAAAAATATGTAAAAAGAAACCGAATTTCACAACCTTTCAACAGCCTTCCCCAAAAAATTCGTCCCGTTCCAAATTTAGGGTAATTTTTTCGAATTGCAAGCCTAATTTTCCTGAGCTTAAGGTACTAGTAAGGTCTAGAACGTCAAAAAACGCACGATTTTTGGGATTTTTTTTCTCGAAAACTTTATTAGGTAATAACATAATTTTTTTTTAAATAATGAATGCATGCGTCAAGAGTACACAAAATTTTTTTTTTAATTTTCGAAATTTCGGCAAATTAGAGAGGGCGCCAACGTCGACTTTTCAAAAAAGGTTTCTTACGGGATAATTTACCACAATTTGTTTAAAAAGTAAAAAACAAAAAAAAATGTCAAAAAAAAATTTGTTTGGCAATTTTTGGGTCTCCAATTTTTTTTTGTTTATAAGGTTTTGGTCAAATTGTGGTAAATTGTCTTAGAAAACATAAAAACAATCAAGTTGCAACAAGTTTTTTGAAAATCGGTTCAGTAGATTCGGAGATTAACCGTCCGCTATGGGACAATGTGTTTTTTGATGAGTCGACGTTGCTGCTCTCTATAATTCGGCCGAAATTTGAAAATTAAGACAAAAAACATTTTTGTTGTACTCTTGACGCATGTGTTATGTTATTACCTAATAAAGTTTCCGAGAAAAAAATTCCCAAAAATCGTGCGTTTTTTTGGCGTTCTAGACCGTACTAGTACCTTAGAGTGAGAAACTAAATACTAAATATCTACTATAAATCATGGGCAAAAGTGAAAGCCTTGTATTTCACACAATCCAAGTTTCAACAAAGTGAAGACTTTGACGTTTGTGAATAAACGAGAAGTAGCACCACTAGACATGATGGTTAGTATGTTGGACTATCATGCCAGAGGTTTGGGTTAAATAACCAGCTGCTGACAATTAAGAATCACATTTTCATCTACATTTTGCGAGAAAATGACAAATTCTAAAAGAATATCTCTTGTCATGACAAGTGAGTGCTTCTCATTGTAGGTCTCCTCCATTCAAAATGTGAAGCATTTCAAAAATCAAAATTTACATATAACCGTTTGGTTTAATTTCATTTCAATGTTTTTGAAACTCATTCGACTTATTTCCAACATTATAGAAAAAACCCATTTTGTTACAACTTACCCCTGTCTCTCCTAACCACATATGCAGAATCCAAGCCGAAATTTCAATTAATTCCAAAATGTATGTATGCCTATTCTGTTTTTTATGCAATTTACTTTTTTCAAAAAAAAAAATTACTTTGTTTTGTGTTCTTTTGTCGGGACAATAATTCCTCGTGCCAAGGGTTCAGAAGTTCTCTTTTATATTTTCACTTTTCAAACTGACAATTGGCAGGCGTGTCAAATTTGTTTCAGCTTGCAACGATTACCATGTCTGGGAAATGTATTTTTTTCATTCATTTTCAACAAAGTCATGGGCACCTAAATACATATATGTATGTTATTCTGATGCCGAAACTGGTGTAGGTAGAGTGTATAGAGGTATTGTTCCTGCTGAGGTAATCATGTGGAAAATATTAACATTTCTCGTATTTTTCTTTTGAGTTGTATTTTGAATTTGGGGTTTTAAAAGTATCTACATATGTACGTTATGTACATGTTTAGGGAAATTGGTCATAGTTGATTTGATTTGAAAGAGGAGTATGACATTTTGTTTCATGTTTCATATACGAAAAAAGTGACGAAGGATGACTGTAAGCTGTTAATAGTTGTTCAATGGATCTAAGAGTTTTTGGAATTATTTTTTATTTAATGGAGAGAGTACGAGTAGATTCATTATGTGTGGTTCGTTTTCTTTTTGTAAAACAAAAAAAAATTGTTTTAAGTTTTTCTTTAAATTACATTAAAATCATGAATTTTATTTGAAACATAATTCATTTCCTACATTAACCCTTTTATATATAGAATCTTAAAACGATAATTCCGTTGTTTTTTTTTAGAAATTTTGTTAGATAAAGTTTATTACTTTTTAAGCTATTTTATTCACATTCATAATATAAAAACTGGATTTTACCAGGTGAAAGATTGTGGCTACATGAAATATGGCCCTAATGAAAAATAATCCACAGGAAAAATAAAAAATGACCCCAAAATTTTTTATGAAAAATAAAAATTAATACATTTTTTTTTAATTACTGTGATTTTTATTATTTTTGGGGCTTTGTTTCATTTTCTCGTTTAGGCTGATATTTTATTATGAAAAATGGTCCACTTTTCGAACACGAAATTTAACCCAAATAAAAAAAAGCGGATTTGTTTGTATAAGCATTTTATTTTTTTAAAGTTTTTAAAAAGTACCTGCCTGGCCCGCTGCGCGTGTTCTTAGGACCGTAACTTCTTTTTTTGGATCCTCTGTACCACTCACGCAACTCCCTTGCTCGGCTTAGTGTATGTTCAGATGCTAGGCCAGGAGACTTTTTTCAAAAGTTTTCTACTTGCTTCCTCGATACTGTTTGTCTAAGAAAACTGTTAAAACTGTGGACAAAGCCTGGCGATCGAACGAACCCTTAGGTGTATTAAGATCCTGTGAGCCCGCGAAGCTAGCCACTCAGAAAAGCAGAGCATTGGATTTGCGTAAGCAGTACAGAGCACCCAAAAAGGAGAGTGCCTATTTGGCAATTAAACATATTATGTAGATACTAAGCAACATATTTTCATGAATTAAAAAAATTTAAAATAGTCCCAAAATTTTGTATTTTCGTACAAACAGCTATAGTTCCATATATTTGGGACGATATTTTCATTTTCGAATTGAGAACTTTTTTCATGATGAAATATTTACTTGCGATAGCGGTACGATACGAAACGATCGGCTTCAAAATTGGGAAATTGAGGGAAATTTTATTTATCTCTAAAAATATTTAAAATTAAAACACGAGTGTGAATTTTACATAAAAACAAAATAGCTATCACAAGAGAAAATAGGAGAAAGCAATTGCTTACAGATCCGAGTGATCTGTCAAATACTGAAATACGTAAGTAGTCTTACACGTTTGGTCAGGAGCTCAGCATGGGTTAACGAGTAGGGACACATTTGGTTTAAGTAAGCCGGCCGACAGCCATTTCTATAGTACCTATAACATATTTACAGTGTATAGTGTCTTTTCATCATCATTTGCCTGGATCTCCAGACACAATAGCCATCAACTTGACGTTTATCATTATAAAGAAGAGGCCAACTGCTCGTAGATAACATAAACCTAGTGACTTAGAACTCTCAATATAATATAGAATAGATGGTACCTACGAGTTTCTGCCGTGTCCGAACGGCTGCGATGAGAAGTTTGAATGTCAGTTTGATATGTTAAAGAATATAAATTTTGAAATAATAAAGTTTGATCTGAAAAAATGATATCTGATTTCTTAAGGAAATATGAATTTATTTAATACAAAATGCTACACATATATGTATTTTTAAATAGATAAATACATATTTGTATACGAATATAAGATACAAAAAAATATTTTAAAGAAAAAGCAATTAAAAATCATCAGTCTGTTTTGAAATATCGAATTTTCAAAAAATCGAACTCAAGATTTTAATCATGCCTAAAAATTGTGTCTTTCTGTCTATCTACTACAGCCTAAATAGACCGAGAGCCCACAGCAATTTTTGGGTGTGATTGATAACAAAAAATAATTAGCACAATTAGATAGGCCTTTTATAGTTATTTATAAATGTTAACGTCTTGCATACCATAGTGGTCGCAATAGTGCATAATAGTGCATCAAGTATGCAGTTCTTTCCAAATTATAAAAAATTGGGATACAAAATTTGCCATAACATCAAAATGAGGGGCTAAGTGCCCTGATTGCAAATATCGAGGTCCAAGACGTTTTGAAGGTGGCCGGCCTTCTTAGTGCAAGAAGTAGACTATTCTTATCGCGTCTGGCAGGCAGAAGGCTGCCTGTAAATTTTCTTGGACCTCGATATTTTCAATCAGGGGGCTTAACTCTACATTTTGGCAAAGTTGTTATCAAAATTATTTGGACTTGGAAATAACTGCATACTTGATGCACTAGTATGCACTATTGCGCCCACTAGGGTATGCAAGACGTTCAAATTTATAAATAACTATAAAAGGCCTATCTTATTATGCTAATTATTTTTTGTTATCAATCACACCCAGAAAGTGCTGTGGGCTCTTAGTCTAAAACAACTCTGCCGATTTTCTTGGTAGATAACATTTTTAAATTCCTCCCCCCAGACGTTCAATTCTTTTTTAAGACGAAAAGAAAATGGCACTTGCCATACGGTTTTTGTTCGCACTTTTAAAAATATTTTTTTTCTAAAAAAGTGTTCAACAGATTATAAAAAAATGCACGACAGGGTCGCACCAGCTTCCTCTTATTATAAGACAAAGAATTTCAAAAACTAATAACAATCAAACAAACTGTTCATAAACATAAACGTCAATTCAAAGTTTGTATTACTCGTACTATACGAATAAGAAATAAATTTCAAAAAAAAAAAAAATATTGAGCCAATTTTGAGACATTGAATTTTGCAAAAAAAATATTTTTCTTAAAGTCTTGAAATGCAATGTTTTTTAAACTTTTTAGAAGCTTCTCTATGAAAACTTTCATTAAAATCCGTTATGTCGATAATGAGAAATTCAAAATACGTCTTAAACAACGTGCTGATTATAGAGAAAAAAGAGGATCAGAATTATTAGTTCTTTATTCTATCAAGGTTACAATACAATAGGGAAGAATCAAGAAAGAGTTAAAATTGCTTACATTTGAGCTTTGAGCTTAGTTAAAAGTTTTAAGGTTCTATTTAAAATTGATCTTTCTGAATAGTTAGAAATTAGTTTAATATTGCAATTTCAACAATACGAAAAAATATTATACATTAATTTCATTTTTTTATTAAACTATACATATATCGTAAAAATTAAACGAAAAAAAATTATAAACATTGTCGAAGCCCGAGAAAAATTAGATTTTCGAATACCATTTTTTAACATTTGTATGGGAAGTACCGTTATTTAAAAATGATAAAATAATGTTTTTTTTTCACATGTTGCAGATTATATTAAGAAACTTTCATTTATAAATTAAACAAAAAATGGGGTTTTCGAAATATTGAGTTTTGAAAAAACTTTTTCTAAAAGCCCAAAAAAAAAAATTTGAAAATATTAATACACAATAATATTTAAACTTTTAGGGAGCCTTAGCATAACAAAATGGTGAAAATCGGTTCTACCGTATTAAAGAAAATCAAAACCAAAAAATGGTTCCAGTGGGGTACAAAAAATAACCAGTTTTTTAATTTTTTTTCCAACAATTATCTAGCTTTAAGTAAATGGTTTTTTTTTTTATTTTTTTTAATCTGTGGGGCAGTTTTTGAGAATTTCGAGACCCATTTTTTTAAGTCTTGGCCATCATCGTAATGTCAACTATGATCAAAATTTGGAGTTCGATGTTTTTTTCCGAATGCATAATTTGGCTTATAGTACATATGTATAAGTCGCGAGTAAAAATCAAAAAAATTCATTTAGCTAAAGCTAGGTAATTGTTGAAAAAAGTTTCGAAAATGGTTATTAATTTATTAGATACTAGAATATTTTTTTTTTTATTTTATTTTCTCAGAAACGGCTTAATCGAGCTCCCTAATAGCTTAGATAGTATTGTATTCAACTTTTCAAAACAAATTTGTTTGGATTTTTACAAAAAATTTCCAATTTTTTTTTTAAACTCAATATTTCGAAAACCCCCTACTCGATTATCTTAAAACTTAAAAATGTATAATTTTTTAATACAATTACAATATGTAAGAACCAAAATTTTATTTTAGCTAAAAATAACGGTACGCACCATACAAATGTTAAAAAAATCGTTTTCGAAAATCGTATTTTTCTCGAAAACGTCTCCTAGAATTTTGATAATTTTTGTTTTCATTACTTTTCACGGTCTATAATTCAATAAAAAAAAATTGAAATTAAGATATTAGTGTTTGTACCTTACCTACCATAGAAACATTTATTCGAATTTTGAATTTCTCATTAATGGCATACCTATCGGATTTTATTGAATTTTTTTTAGAGAAGTTTCTAAAAAGCATAAAAAACATTGCGTTCCAAAACTTGAAAACAAAATATTTTTTTTGAATTAAAAAAAAAAGCGGGTCATTATTTTGTTTTCGATCTTTGATTTTTATTCGTACAATAGTAAGGACTTAAAGTTGGCGTACCAAAATATTTTTTTTAAAAATGTTTCAAAAATGTTGTAAATAAAAGCTTATTATTTAAGAAACAGCTACAAAGACTTATAATTTTAGTTCTTGTATGAATTTATAATTGCATGAGAAATCATATGGCATTTTTAGAGTTTAAAATATGAATTTTATGCGACCAAACCAAAATTAACTGTACCTGCAATACGATATTTTTAATGATTTTAAAGTAATTATTTATCAAAAACTGTTAAACAGATTTAAAAAAATTATTGAAAAATGTAATCTAGTAAAACCAATCTAATGGTCAAGCTTTTTTTTTTTTAAATAGTAGAAGTTATTAATGGTATTAGTGGTAATGGTACCCGAAACTACTGATTTTGATGATACAGCTTCTAATATTTTTAAGAAGTAGTCAATATCCATTTTGTCAATTTTTTTATTTCGGATTTTCAAAAATCGAGTTTTTGAAACTAGACAATTAACAGTTTTTCAAACAATATCTTAAAGATGTTTGCAAAACCGTTTTAATTCTATCTAAAAATAATCGAACCCACTATACGAATGTTGAAAAATGTTTTTCGAAAATCAAATTATTCTCGAAAGCGGCATCTTGAACTTTGACAACATTTTTTTTCTTTCGCTTAATTTTAACGATTTTTTATTCAAAACAAAGAATTGATATTAAGACATTACTGTAAGTACCTGCAATGGAACAATTTTTTCGAATCTACAATTTTTCACTATCGGCATAACGGATTTTAATGAAATTTTATATACAGAATCTTCTAAAAACTTAAAAAAACATGGCTTATCAGAACTTAAAAATATATGTATGAATGTATATTTTTGTGGTTTTTAAAGAAAAACTTATTTTTTTGAAATGCCAGTTTCTCCTCATTTTTTTTTTTTTGGAAATTTAGTTCTTATTTGCACAATAATAAAAACCTAAAATTGACATACCGAAATTAGTTTTTTTTTAAATGTTTATAATTATTATAAATTTATAAGCATCTTAGGAAATCACAGGGCATTCATTTTATTTATAACTAACGAAAATTTTTGTGTATCCATCTATTCTTTAACTTCTAAGTCTCTCAAACATTAGAGCCAGTGCATTTTATTTTAAGAGGGCGTTGCAGTGGGCGGAAATTAAATTTTATGACATTTGTCCTATGCAGCGACATGACTGAGTCTGCGCGTTTAGGTAAACATTGAGTAAGATTGGAAGGTTTATTTCTAATTTGGTACAAAACATGTGTAGCAATCAAACAAAGGTTTAAAGTTTGATGATTAAATATAGTCCAAGGACTTTACTTGAAATTCTTTTATGACCAATATTGTTAAAATATAAGTACGCTTCATATTTATCATCGACAAAGTCTATAGTCTGCGCTTAAGACTGGGGTTTGTGCTTACAAAAGGAAGATTATTATGAGGTCTTTTCTGACACCCTCTCTCCAAGTCACACACATATGTGCTAATGTGCATTCTGTTCATGTATATGTGTGTCTTATGGAATGATGATCCTTTAGGTTTCCAATCAAGACTCAAGAAGTCATCAGTTATCCTTAGATATCTAGTCTTAGATTCCTCGAAACACGAAATGTAAGAATTCTTGTGGACCACCTGTGATTTCGGCTTTAAGGGAGCTCGGTTGCATCCTTTAATACTGAGGTTTGTTTTCATAGAAGGTAAAAAATAAAGTGGTGAGCCATTTTTAGCCAGTTAATATATGTATATAATGTATCACGGTGTCTCCTTGCAACAAGCCAAGAAGTTGAGTTTCTTGTACTAAGTGATATGGCGTAAACTAATGTATCAGGGTTTGCGTTACTAGATTTTATAATTCTCCCGCATTCCTCTACATCAATCATTTTTAGCGTTAATTTAGGTACTCAATTTTTGTCTTAACGATTCCAAAATTGGACGACCGCACGACCACTGGTCTTCCGTTTCCTACTGAACCTGTCATTTTTTTTTCTAACATTTAAAAGTCCTGTCAAACAACAGAGGATAATAAAAATTAAAAAAAGTTTTACACCCAATTAAATGAAACGTTTCACAATTAATGATAGTTATTTCCCCGCAACAAAAACGATTTCGTTCACCCGAAACGCGTCTCACCTGTGTGTGCTACGAAAATGACAGAAAACGACCAAAAAATAATTGTTTTTTTCTAGAAAATTTCAAAACTCCAACAACAGCAAAAAAAACTCATAAAACATGTTCGCCATCCGTAAAACACAATAACCCCTAGTCTAGCATGGTTTTTTTTATACGAGTATACCTTCACACAAAATAGAAAGAACTATAGGAACGAAGTTTCAATTTCATAATTTTGACCTTTTTGATAATAATGCCTGTGTTTGATGGTGAGATCAGTGTAATGTCATCTCACGCGATCTTTTTTATTTTAGGTCTAAAAGCAATTTCATCGGAAACAATTAAAAGCAGGAGCAACTTACCGGCTTCTACGAGTAGGTATACCATAGGCAAAGGTAGTGCGCATACGTTACATACCTTTGAATATATCTTTCATAGATCTTCTCCCCAGATAAAGGTCAAAACTTCAAAGAAACTTCACTGGAAGTTGGACTCTCAGCGGTAATTGCTATTCCGAAAATTGCTGTCCATAGTTGTTAGCGTGATGCGTAACTTGAGGGCCAACACGGTACAGACCCTTTAGTACCTATACAACAGATATAAGCATTATTATGTTTTTTGTTTTTACGGTTCTGCTGAAAAGCGGATACCATCTCTCATGGCGAAACGATAAATTTCCCCAGAGACGACATATCATCTGTCTTGGGATTTAAAGCAGACCATAAGAATTCCTCAACTTTGAATTCCATGGCTGCCCTAATGATGGAAATCAGTTTTGCGGTTTTCGAGTTCAAAAAGGATTCGGAACGTATTTCACACCATCGTGCACATTAAACGGTCGAAGACGCTACTCAGCGGCCATAAGGAGATGTATATTTCGGTCGTTTTACTGATCCGCCTCCTTGGGTCGGTCAGTTCGTCTGTCCATCTGGCGATGGCGATGGCGGTTGGTCGCTTGTCAGTCTCTAGTGCAAAAATCGAAATTTAGTTACAAAGAGAGAAACAAAATCAAAAAACCACCTCAAAGATTGAGAGGCCGGATATTATGGTGTGAAGGAGTTGCCTGCGAGCTGTTAGTGTGCGGTGGGTCATATCATCATCTCTATAAACCAGCCAAAGACTCACGAATGAGAGGCTGGTTAATCGTAGATCAGAAAACTGCCTCTCGGATGCAATTTTCAGGCTTTTTGGTTAGTGCTATGGGTCGGCATCACTCCAATACCTCATCACCACCATCATCATCATCATCATCATCAAGTGAATACACTAATATCTACATTTTTGAGCTTGGAGGCTTGAAGAAGGTTCTTTTTATTCGGATTCCCTTTGAGGGAGAGGTGTCGACGAGGAACGTGATGATGGTGTCCGGGACGATGGTGAAGGCGGCAGCACTGCCAGATGATGATAGTGCGATGGCAAGGGATTGCGTTTTGGTATTCATTCGAATCGAATTAGAGGTGCGCAAAATATGGCAAATAATACAATTTGGTACGGATTGGATCTGAAGGCTTGTTGAAGACTAGCTATAGTTATTCGAGGCGCAGGTAGACCTGGTAAAAGAAGCCAGACCCAGCCAAGAGCTATGATAGAGAGATGGTACTGAGAGATACGTGCGCGTTTGTGAGGATGTAAATTGTTGTCATATAAATGCATGCACTTTTTTTTTGTATTCATTGAATCAATTGCATTTCGATGAGAATCCGATTTGTGTTATGCCAGTTTTTGTAAGGAAAAATATCGACACTAAAAATTGGAGCTACTCGTATCAGAGATTTATGGCGCTTTGAGTGTTGTGAACAAATACAAAAACAAAATAGAAATGAATTATCTAGATTAAGTGGAATTTGTGGAAACTAAATGGAACTCATTTAAGATCCTAAATTACTTACATTTAGTAAAAGATACAGACAGTTGTTTAGTGGTTTTTGACTTATTCTTACAGGGTGCGTTTCAGGTCGATATTCTTTTTTATATTTTTTTAAATTTTATAAAATTAAAAATTGGTAAAATTGGCGTCGTAGCGAATTGTGTATATGATGTGGCACCGTCTTGTTGGAACCACATGTTCTGTCAGCCCAATCGATCCAATTCGAGCACAAGTAAGTTTTTCATTATGTCCCAATAGCGTTCGCCAGTAGCTGTTACAGCATTGCCTATTTCATCCTCAAGGAAGTACGTCTCAATGCCACCGCTGCACTGGCCCAAATGGCACGCCATACAATTACTCTACGAGGGTGTATCGACCGAGGGTTTATCAATGATCCAATAGTGGCTTTTTTTTTAATTAATGCTAACTGACAAATTTCATTCCCACACAAATGGCAAGCCAATAAAATTGACCTGGAACATTAAACGCACCAAGAAAAAATGAATAGGCAGAAAAATCTAATTAAGAACTTATAGGACACAGCTTTTAAAAGAATTCATAAGGTATTATTTTTAAGTTAAATCACTAGTTGCATAAACTCGATGAAATAATATCAAGCTTAAACTTAGTTTTAGTGATGACTTGTCAAACTAAAGTCCTTGTCATTGAGTGGTGGAAAAAAACAAATTTTTAAAAATTCATAAAAAAATGTATTGCTGACCTACGACTAAATCTAGCTGATATATTATATGGGCCTACAGACCTTTAAGGTTGTATACATATTTCGTGAATATCCCACAAATGAGGCACCACAAATCGCAATGACTTTGAATTTGTTTTTGTTAAATTAAAAAAAAAAATCTATAGCTGACCAATATCTGAAACTAGCTAACTTTTGTTGACCCTAAAAAAATGTTTCCCATGACCTTAAAACAAACTTTGAAAATTCATAAAAATTTATGTTTGGCTGACCAATTACTAAAAATTGTTGACCTTTTACTAGGATATAGAGATCTTCGGGATGGTATACGCATTTTACAAGCTTAAGGGTAGGTGTCCATTGAAAAAATAGGTTAGACTTTTGCGCTAAGCTGTATAACTTTCACAATTTTACGAATATTTCAATGAAATAAACGGTCATCGATTAGAAAAATGTTATTCAAAATACTTTTGTAGTTTTGAAAAAAATATAAAAAAATTGTGTGCCCAGAAACTGTCACACAAGTGGAAAAATCATACATTTTAGTAAGGTCCTTATTCAAATGATAGGGAAATTCCGAAAATATTACTTTTTTATTTTTTTTATATTTTTTTTATAGAAACAACATATTCCCAAATCACGTATCGTTCTTCTTTTTTTATTCTGTTTTATTATTTATTCAAAAAAAAATATATAAAACTATGAAAAACGAAGGAAATTCGCATAGTGGTATGAATGCTCTACTGGATAAAACTTCATAACTATAAAAGATAACGAAGTAAAATTCACTCTTGTACAAAGCTAATAAGTATGTGCAATTACGTTAATTTTTTTTTTATTTGATTTTTTATTTTTACAGTAACTTTTTACTAACAAAAGTCAAAAAATATACATTTTTTTACAAATATTTTGTTCTCTACCCTGGGAAATTGAGAGTTATATTTTTTAATTTTTGGAAATAATTTTTTAATCAAAGATTTATATTCCCTGAACAGCGTATCGTTCTTAAAAATTTAATAAAACTCATCTAAAGTTCAAAAAAATGCAATTCAATATGACAGTATTTGTAATGCATTTGCAAGAAAAGTATTAATAATACAGTTCTCACATATTTTTTTTATTTTTGTTTGATATTTTATTTACTAAATTCAAAAATACAAAATACTTTTTTCACTCAATATTTATTTAATTTAATTTTAAAAAAAGAGGTCTATTTTGCATTTTTTAACAAAAAGTTCCTTTGCACACGCACACAAGTAAGTTTTCAGTTCACAAGAATGCCACTGCAATATCAGCGCTTTGAAAGAGAAGGTTTCGTATTCTCTGTGCAAAAGAATTTTGTCCGCCCATCCGCTCTCTTGATTCTTTTTTTTTTGTCTGGGCTCATTTAGTTTTTTATTCTTGTTGATGACTTGTCATCTTGCATCTCGTATTACAAGATCAGAAAAAATAAAAAAAAAACGTGTGAGAAATGATTGTTTTTAGTAGGTATATATGATGCAATGACCATTCCACATTGTCGGAGGTAGGGTGGAAAAATGTTCTTTGTGTATGTATAAAAAAGAATATAAGTAGGTTATCACACATTCGCTGTCATAAATTTTGTTTTTTTGTATTTTTTTATTTGCGAGCTATCATCATTCTACTGTTTTTTTTTTTGTTTCTTCTATGGAAAGCCATTTTAGGTACACACATAGTAATAAATTGCGATGCATAGTGATCTTCATTTTTTTTTTTGCCAAAGGGTGTGTACATGATGGAAGAAAGGAAATCTGCGATGTTGTGTATAGAATAAGATACATATGCATATAAGTATCTACAATAGATTTTGTGTTGTTTTTTCCGATAGGTAGGTTCATAGGTAATGTAGAGGTGCAACGCCTTGTATTGCTTTGGTATCGTAAGGATTGTTTTGATTTAATTTTGCGTAGTTAGGTAATGGATGTATCAAAAATATATTAGATTAGTACATGTTAATCCTGTGAATGAACGCAAATTGCATTTCACTGTAAGCGAATACGCAACAACCAAGGGATATGGCAAGTGGATGGCGCCAAAATATTATGTACAATATTATGCAGGTATCTATTAATCTAAATACCTATGTATACATATTTATATAAATAAGTTAAGAAGGAAAATTCGATCACTTTTTGTTTTCGGTAGTGACGTATTCCACTGGTAGAAGAATGGTGAAAGTATATAGAAAGAATATGGGAAGTGCCCTTCTTTTATGTATTTTTGTTGGTTTTACATTGGAAGAGTTGTCTCCTTTATTTCGATATGTCATGGTGATAGATAATACTCTCGTTACAGTTATTTTCTGTTGTGTTTTTATTGTGCAAATCTATTTTGTACATACCTATAAATATTTTTTTGCAACAACTGCCTCCAAAAACAAACAAAGAAAACAAAAAACTCAAGCAAAAAAAATTGATAAAAAGTAAGCAAATAGAAAATACATACATATGTACTACCTACTTCGTTTTCATTAGGCCACATGATGTAATTTCGTTGAAAATTTCGAAATGAGATAATTTTTAACAAAGGACAAAAGGCAAATCTGGCCTAGTTCTAATAAGAACGACCTTTATATAATATACATATTAGACCGAGAGCCCACAGCAATTTTTGGGTGTGATTGATAACAAAAAATAATTAGCATAATTAGTTAGGCCTTTAGTAGTTATTTACAAATGTGAAAGCCTATATGTATGTTCATATATTCATTATCACTTAGTTTTTAATTTGTAAAAAAAACAAGTATTAGTTTTCCAATAATGTTGTTGGTGTCAAAATTAAAAAATGATATAAAAATAAAAGCACATTTTTTGTTTTTTTTTTTCGATGAAGATTTTAACATGTTTGAAAAACCAATATTAAGTTCGTTTTTATTAAAGCTTAGCCGGTTATCTGTACATATCTGACAATCAACATTTTTTTCTAACACGTTTTACTTACGACCACCAATTGTTACGTTGGTAGTTGACAAATTGTGAATAATTTCGAAATGACTTAATGAAATTCGTTTTTTTTTGTTTAATAAGATCAGTTTTTATATAAAATGCATTTTTAGTTTTTGCTTAATAAAATAGAAGCTTAAAATTAGTATATTAGTATCATATAATAAAACGGCAAACATGTTTTTTGTGGTACACTTTTCTCCAAAAGTATTTAACCGATTTCGATAAATTTTATATGGTTGGAAAGCCACAGTTACGGAGATGTGCAGAATATACTTGAGACACGCATTTACACACTGTGGGTCATTTTTGTTTTTGCACTGTCGAACACTTTGCATATTACATAAAATAAAATTTAATTTAATAAATTTGCTTGAAAACACTGCCAATAATATAAATAATAAATAATAAATAAATTGGCACTCGAATTTCGAGAGCTGGGTCGGCTAGTACAAAGTAAAATTAAAATATAATGATGTTTTTGGAAATAAAATTGACAAACTTTTTCTACAAAATTTGTTTCAGCTAATGGGAACCAGTGGCACCATTTTACTTCAATTATAGTAGATATAGTTTTTTTTTTCAAAATATTTAAAATCTACTTCTTACTTCGCACCATCAGCCAAATACTGAAATCTACTTTATTTTAAAAATCTCTGTTTCAACCTACTCCAATTTTACAAAAAAAAGTCCAAATCTACTTCTTTTTCTCTATTTCACTCTAGGTAGTATTTTTTTACTTGCGACTTATAGGTACTATAAGGCAAGTTATGCATTCGTAAAAAAAATCGAACTCGAGATTTTGATCAAAGTTGACATTACGATGATAGCGAAGACCAAAAAAGTGGGTCTCGCAATTCTGTCTGTCTGTCTGTCTGTCTGTCGGTTCGACTACAGCCTAAACGGCTGGGCCGATTTTCTTCAAACTTGGTAGATATGGGTTTTAATTTTTTACCCCCGGACGTTTTTTTCTATTTTTTTTAAGACCAAAAATAACGGTACCTGCCATACGATTTTTTTTCGAAATTTTATAAATATTTTTTTTTCTCAAAAACTGTCCCACAGAATTTTTTAAAAAAAATTCCAAAAATTTCATTTGGTAAAAACTAGCTAATGGTTGAAAAAAATTTTACAAAAAATTGTTATTTTCGGTAGCCCCCCTGGGTCCATTTTTTTTGTTTTTGATTTTCTCGAAAACGGTACAGCCGATTTTAATAATTTTTTTTATGCCAAAGCTCCTCTAAAGTTTGAATATTATTACATATTCAAATTTTCAATTTTTAATTTTTTGGATTTTTAAAAAAAAATTCAAAATTTTTTTTTGGAAGCTCAATATTTCGAAAACCCCTTGCTCGATTTTTTTCAAACTTGGCAAATAAAAGTTTCTTAACATAACCTACAAGATTTGAGAAAAAAACTTTTGTTTTATCTAAAACTAACGGTACCTGCCATACAAATTTTAAAAAACGTTTTTCGAAAATCGTATTTTTCTCGAAAACGGTTCCGAGAATTTTGCTAAAATTTTTTTTCTTTTGATTAATCTTTACAATTTATAATTTAATAAAAAAAAATTTTAAATCTAGATATTACTGACTGTACCTACCATAGAACGATTTTTTCGAATTTTGAATTTCTCATTATCGACTTAACGGATTTTAATGAATTTTTTTATAAAAAAGCTCCTAAAAAGTTTAAAAAACATTGCATTTTAAAACTTAAGAAAAAATATTTTTTCAATTTTTAGAAAAAAAAGTAATTTTTTTTTTTGAAAAATTCGATATCTCAAGAACGGCTTAGTATTTTTTTTTGGAAATTAGACTTTTATTCGTACAATAATAAAAACTTAAGGTTGGCGTACCAAAATTTTTTCTTAAAAATGTTTTAAAAATTTTGTACATAAAAGCTTATTTTTTTAAGGAACCACTACAAAGACTTATAATTTTTGTTCCTGCATAAATTCATATTTGCATATCATTCTGTTTTTATCTCTTACTACTTAAAGAATTTAAAAAAATTCATTTTATCCTTATGAACAGTTTTCTCTAATAACATTCGTTTTTAAAATTCCTAGTCTATTACATAGGAGCAAGTTCGTGCGACCCAGTCGTGCATTTTATTATATTAAACGCGCACTCAAGCTCAAGGGGTTATGAATAAAATTAAAATGTTAAACACATTGCAAGAAATTAGAAAAGTAGGATAGGATGAGAAAGCAAATACCGATACACATTGGTTTTTAATGTCTGCACATTACAATGAGTGGGAAATATTGTGCCGGGTAAAGCATTCCAGATTCGTGTAGTGCGGCTAAAAAAAAGAATCACTATACGTCCGAAATTGGGCGAAAATGATGAGCAGTCCTAGAAGTACGGGTATTACGGTTGAATTGTTTGAGGGGGAGAACGCAACTGGCTACTTCACTAGAGCACTGTTTATGAAAATTACGGCGGTGCTCGAGAGATTCAAATGTTTCAGTTAGACAGCGGCCGCCTATAATTTTTAGAGCTCTCTTTTGAATTCTGTGCAAGAGACTAAAGAGGGGTTTTAGAGCACCTGCCTAGTGGGAATTGCACTCGAGGGTACACAAAATAAACGATTATTACGTAATTCACGAAAAGGAACATGAAAGCCAATCAACGAAAGCAAGTAAGGGCAATTGATTTTATAATTTATTAAATCTCTGACAAGCATTACAACGAAATAAATACGTCGTGATTCTAGGGATTGAATGCCCAATATCAGATTTGAAACCGTCCAAAACTACTTTTAGTAAACGGTCCGAAAGGTAATTTCTAATCCAACGAAGAAGAGATTCATCGAATTACAAATAAAAAGAATATCAAAACAATAAAAATACACAAATAAGTAAGTTTAAAAGCATAGGAACTCAACACGCTGATGTGTACACGAATCCTATGTATGAAAATTTCGCTAGCATAATGTGCTTTTAATTTAAAATTAAACTATATTTAAATATAGTAATTTAAATGTTATTTTTTATAAAAGAATGTTTTATTAATTAAATTAAAATTAATTAAATTTTTGTACACAATTTTCTTTAAAATTTAAAGAAATGTATTGACAATTTTAAGTATTTAAAAGTATACATTTTAGGAAAACATTTGTCGTACTCGTATACAATATTATTTCAAAATCAAAGAATCTGCGATGTAAAAATTTTGATCGAAATCGGAAGAGTCGCAAATGAAAAAGTAGAAAATAAAAAGAAGGTTCTATGACAGGTACCGATAATAACATTTATTTTTTACCAAAGTGTGGACTGCATTGTTGGTACAGTTATCTATACATAATTTAAAAAAAAAAAGGATTAGAGCCGTTTTCAAAATAATTATAATATTTCATAATGGCTGTATGGAAGGAACCGAGCTAAAGTAAAACAAACCATTTCAATTTCTCCTCTAGGCTGCAGATTGCGGTACAGAGTTGCAGATAGACGGAATCATTACTCTTTTGTGTTGTAATGTCAACTTATGAAAATTCCCAGTTCAAATTTGTCTAAAAGCAAGTAAAAAGTCATTTTAAAATCTACTTCGATTTTTCCCAATTTACTTCACTTTTTTCTTCAAATCTCCTTCCATTTTTTTCCGGAAGTGGTAACGCTGATAGGGACTTCAAGTCTAAGATATGTAACAAATGCAAAACTATGAAAATTGTTATCATTGTTTTTATTTTGATGATTAGGTACATAATATTCAGGAACAATAGATAATAAACGAACGGTTTGATCAACCAATTTCAAAATTGATAATCTGTTTGTTTAAAAAACATTTTTCCACTTTTCTTAAATGAACGGTCAATTGTAAAAAATCAATTATTTATCTCCATAAATTTTTTCAAAGAATCCATTATCTATAACGAATTTATTCATGTTTTCAAAACTGCCCAATTTACCTTTTATGTTGTCAATTTTTACATTTAAATTAGTGGTCAAAGACGGAACCACTTTTTAATCTGAGGCTGTATTTTTTTGCACTTATTAATTTTATTGAATCATAAATAATCTCAAGACAATGAAGCTCTTTAAAAAATAATAAATTTAAATTGTTTAACTATGGATATTTTTTATTTTTAGAAACTCTGAAACAAGAAAAAGAAATATTTAAAACGCTTTTTTTTGGTTTCATCCCAATACGACCACTTTTCGCAGAGTTACAGCCCTTTGAAAAAGACTCAAAAGAACATTTATAGGTATAGGTACATAGTTACCATTATTATTTTTGAAAGTGTATTAATTTACTTGGGTTAGGAAATTTAATAATTTTTTTAGTTGAGCAATTTTTGAATTGTGAACTTTTTCCTAAAATTAATTGTCTACATTAAAAATAAATTATGAATATCAGAGCAAATTCCCCGGGTTCCTAATGTCTAAACCTGTGCTCCCTTTTCTTTATTTTTTAAAATATCCTGAAAAGTAAAAGTCCTAGAACCAACAGATTAACCTTGTATAAATACGCAAAGAATAAAAACGCTATCTACCTAAATGCGAAAAGTTTCAATTCACCTGCAACCAAAAATAAAACAGAAAACAAACCGTCTATTATTGTGTCTAATTGTGAGCGCTGAATGCAAAAAACTCAATTTGCCTTTCCTAAACCTCAAACAATCACGATTCACGAAAAATTATTTTTTCTACCCAAAATACAAAAGGAAAAAAAACTTTCATTTATCTTGTGCGCAATCCGAGTCAATTCCAAATCAAATGCTTGTGCGCTGCCTGTGCGGCTTGCCAGCTTGCCACTCGTGCCTTGTTCCCGTTTTCTGTTATTTTTTTTTGATATTCTATTCCATCTTTCTCTATCTCTATGCGTGATGCGAAAAAAGAGGTATCCTGAAGAGACGAGTAGAGCTAAATTTATTTTCTTAACACAAAAATTCTTAACTAAGAGAGCCATATTTGTACACCAATACATGTACACGTTTTTACATGAGATTTGAGTTTGCTTCTGAGGTAGACCTACCCTTAAGCCATGATTATCAATTTTCTATAGCTGACCAATTTCCAAAATTTCCATTTTTGACAAATTAGATGACATAGTATTTTTTGAATATCCCATATACTCGTATAAGGTGCCAAAATCCCAGAGCTCCCACATTCCACATTTTAAAAACAAAATTTCATTTGGTTGAAGCTAGCTGATGCTTGAAAAGAAATGTTATTAAATCTATTCCCCTGGAACCATTTTTTTTTCTTTTTTATTTTCTCAAAAATCCTACAACCGATTTTGATCATTTTTTGATGCTAAAGGTCCCAAAAATTTTACAAACATTTTTTTTTTTATTTTTTAAAATATTTCAAATACTTGTATTTTTTCAAATCTCAATATAAAGATTTTTTTAAACTTGACAATTATAGAAGCTTTTTAATGCTATTTACAAGTAATGAGAATAAAACTGCAAATATCAAATAAAATGCACGACTGTGTCGCACGAACTTGCTCTTATGTAAAAGACTAAGAATTTAAAAAATGAATGATATTAGAGAAAAACTGTTCAAAAGCATGAAATTCATTTTTTAAATGATTAGCAAATATTAACTTGCTTATGCAAGAACTAAAATTATAATTTGTTTTATTGTTTTCTTAAAAAAAATAAAAGTTTTTAAAACATTTTTAAGAAAAATTTTGGTACGCCAATTTAATTTTTGTATTATTGTTCGACTAAAAATTAAATTTACAAAAAAAAAATATTTAGCCCTTTTTGAGATATCCAATTTAAAAAAAAATAGATATTTTTTTTTTTTTCAAAAATTTAAGAAATATTTTTTTTTTTAGTTTTGAAATATAAACATTGTAGAAGCTTTAAAAATTAATCGAAAGAAAATTTTTTTTTGCAAAATTCTCTGAACAAAAATACTATTTTCGAAAACCAATTTTTAACATTTTTATGATTTTTATGGAGGGTACCGTTATTTTTAGGTAAACTAATTTTTTTTTCTCACATCTTGCAACTTATATTGAGAAAATTTTATTTATTAATTTAAAAAAAAAACGAGCATGGTGTTTTCGAAATACATATTGAGCTTTGAAACAAAAATTTTGAAATTTTATTTAAAAATCCAAAAAAAAAAAAGTTGTTAAAAATTTGAATACGCAATAATATTCAAACTGGAGCCCTAGCATAAAAAAATGGTCAAAATCGGTTGTACCGTGTTTGAGAAAATCAAAAAAAAAAAAACAAAATGGTTCCAGGGAGGGGACCAATATGTAACCATTTATTGGAAATTTTTTTTCAAAGATTTCCTAGCTTTAACTAAATGAAATTTTTTTATTTGTTTTTTAAATCTGTGGGACAGTTTTTCAGAAAATAAAATGCACGACTGGATCGCACGAACTTGCTCATATGTAAAAGTACTTTGGAATTTAAGATATATTTTATAAATATAAAACATGGATTTAATGAGATAATAATGTTCAAATGCATAAAATTTCCGTCTGATTTCTAGAAAAGTATGATTTAATGCAAACAAACTTTTCGTTTTATTATTAAATACATTTTTTATATAAGAAATTTCTTTCAATTTTTTTAAGAAAAAAATATGGGATGCGAATTTTAAGTATTTAATAATATTGAAAATAATTTCAAAAAATAATCGTTCATAGGTTTTGAAGATATTGATTTTTCAAAAAAAAAATATTTTTTTTTTTTTAAGCCCAACAAATATTTTTTCGAATATTTTTATAAGCAGTATTATTTTAAACTTAAGGAGAATCCTGCTGAAAATGTTTGGTTAAAATCCTTAGAGCCCGTAATGAGAAAGTCAAAAACCAAAAAAAAAACGGTTCTATGACAGGTACCGTTAGTAACATTTTGCCCCAAATTTTTTTTTGACCAAAATGTAGTCCATGTCTATAATATCATACCTAATTTTTTTTATCAAAATCGTTAGAGCCGTTTTCGAGATAAATAAGATTTTGCATTACGGGTGCATTGGGGGTACCTTTAGTTTTGGAGCTAAAAAAAAAATTTCAATTTCTCCTCTAGGGAATCACCGAAGACCCTTAACTACCAAGATTGAAAGAAATAGGTCCAGCGGTTTAGGCTGTAGTTCGAGGTACAGACATACAGACATACAGACAGACAGACGGAATTGCCGGACCCGCTTTTTTCGTCTTCGCTATCATCGTAATGTCAACTTTGATCAAAATCTCGAGTTCGATTTTTTGTTACGAATGCATAACTTTCCATTTTTGAAATTCTAAGTCTTTTACATAAGAGCAAGTTCGTGCGACCTGGTCGTGCATTTTATTTCTTATATAAATTTCCATGTTCCACTTTGAATATTGAAAATTGAATATTAATTATGACTTATGAGAATCATAGATAACATTCTATTAACCCATCATAAAATAATTTTGTTTCTATTTGTAAGGATCCTTGGAAAGATAGAAGATATTGGATAGAGGAACCTATTGTATGCATGAATTGATTACATCATGACTCTGACACAATTACTTCAGATACAGAAAAAAATCATTTCGCCATTGTTCGATGATAGAAACTTAATAAACAAAACAGTATCATAAACAAAAGGAAACAATCTAGATCTAAGTTTGTGTGTGTTTGTGTGTCTTTCAATATTTCTCTGGAATGACATAATCTTCATTTATTATCCACATGTATGGTATATATCTTAACATATTCGTTTTTCTAGCTTTCCATAGCCACACGAAAGGACTCAACCAACATCGACAAAGACGACCAAAACGTTGACAAACTATTACGTAAGGATAATATGGCAAAATCGGGCTCATTCAGAAGTAGAGAGCTAGTCAAAACAACAATAACCATGCTCTGCTTTCAGTCTTTTAATTGTCCTATGGAATGGTCCTGGAAACAACAAAACGTTGGTCGGTGGATACACACAAAACAAACTCTCTCATAACAAAAGGATAATAATTAATTAACCAAGTCGGAGGGGCTACCTTTTGGGCAATAAATTGTCTCATTGTCGGAAAAGGACATTATTTTTTTTAAATGCTTTTGCAAAAAACAACAACAAAGAATCAGGCCAACAAAAACATTATTCGCCCTTCCTGTCCTTATTTAGCTTGTTCCACATCAACATAGCGCATAGTAAATCGATCAATTGTACTGTGTTTTGTGTTTGGGCTGCGACTTGTCATGAGGCTCGACAGTTGGCAGCAGGTACGCATCGCCTATAGGCACACCACTGAGTTAGTTTAGAGCCCAGGCAAACAGCATGATGATCTGAATGAAGCCTTGACAAATAGCTTTGGAAGTAATTTTGGGAGTTTTTAAATAATTCACAATGTCGGCAAACAGAGTTCTAGAGTCATCATTGTGCTAGATCTCCAAATCTCTTTTGTGTGTGCCTCCTTTGTTTTGTTGATTTGTGTTTTCTTTTTTTCACAAAAGGATACAATGATGTGGGAACGCCAATTCACATTGCAAAATGAACTAAAAGCAAACAATTTACTAATTATGTTTACCTTTTTACTTATGCTGATGGCCTGAGTAAAAAGGAATTCCAATGGTGATGCTGATGATCCTTTTTGCCATTGGCAGGCCGGATTTGAGGCCTTTTTTTCTGTTGCTGCTTGCTCTTTGCTCGTGAATTATTATTTTCGAATGGATCCTTTTTGGGATTCGTATTGAGTGAATGTATTTTTTTTTTAAATTATTAAATCGGATTTTGGGTTCAAGGAGTGTCTTTTGTGCGTTAACAATGGATTTGGTTTTGCTTTTAGTTGAATGATGATGATGATGAATATTACAATTCTGAGGGCGAGTAAATATTTTTGCAAATACTTTTAAAATGCAATTAATCTAGGATTGTTTGTCAATGTGAAAAGGGATAAGGTTCACAGAGTTCTTAACCCCGGTTCGAGGATGATCGATTGGTTTGAACTCCTTGGATAATGTGTCCCATGGGATTTGACCACAACAATCGGCTGTCAAAAAGCAGGCACAGTGTAACAATTAAACAGATTTTGATTTGTCATAGCAGCTGACAGAAATTTCGGGACGAAGATATAGAGTGACATATTTGGAGAACGAGAGAGTTACAAAATGAAGGATTTATTTGAACCCACTATGATTTTTAAGATTGGATTTCTTGGTATATGTACATGTTTGTATAGTATACGTTACGTATGTACATATTACATGCATAAACATATACCTAACTGAAAGTTCTTGGGGTTTTAGTTTTTCAGAAAATTGAAATATTTCGATTTTTAATTAAGAAATCAAAAACAGGGGGAAGCATTGACCGTTAAATATTTAATGACATCGACCGATTTCAATTTTCCCCTTTTTCTTTGCGACTTATAGGTATCTACTATAAGGCAAGTTATGCATTCGGAAAAAAATCGAACCCGAGATTTTGATCAAAGTTGACATTACGATAATAACGAAGACCAAAAAAGTGGGTCTCGCAATTCTGCCTGTCTGTCTGTCTGTCTGTTCGACTACAGGCTAAACGGCTCGGCCGATTTTCTTTAAACTTAGCGGAAAAAGGTACAACCGATTTAAATTATCTTTTTAATGCTAAAGCTCCTTTATTTTTTTTTATTTTTTGGATTTAAAAAAATTCAAATTTGTTTTTTTTTAGAAACTCAATATTTCGAAAACCCCATGCCCGATTTTTTTCAAACTTGATAAATAAAAGTTTTTTAAGAAATGATTTTCGAAAATCGTATTTTTCTCGAAAACGGTTCAGAGAATTTTGCCAAAATTTTTGTTCTTTTGATTAATTTTTACGGTCTATAATTTAATAAGAAAAAAATTGAAATCTAGATATTACTGACTGTACCTACCATAGAACCATTTTTCGAATTTTGAATTTTTCATTATTAGCAAAACGTATTTTAATAATTTTTTTTATAGATAAGCTTCTAAAAAGTTTTAAAAACACTGCGTTTTAAAACTTTACAAAACAATATTTTTTGAATTTTTGGAAAAAAAAATCTTTTTTTTTTTTTTTTTTGAAAATTTGATATCTCAAAAACGGCTCAATATTTTTTTGTTGTAAATTTAATTTTTATTCGAACAATAAAAGTTTATTTTTTTTTTTAAACACTACAACTTATAATTCGTTCTTGCATAAACTAATAACTATACGAACGGAGTTGTTTTAGTCATTTAAAAAATTAATTTTATGCTTATGAACATTTTTTCTCTAATAACATTCATTTTTGAAATTCTTAGTCTTTTACATAAGAGCAAGTTCGTTCTATCCAGTCGTGCATTTTATTTTCTAAAGTCTGTGAACGTCTGAACGAATCATGCAAACAGTAAACAATCTGAATCAGTTGGAATTTAATATTTCGCCAGAAGCCATCAAATTGCTTACGTCATATACCTCATTGTATTGAAAACCAACTTTCCGAGCTATGTATGTATATAAGCGATAGAACGAGGTGTTCCTCAAGGATCGATTATGGCTCCCCTTCTATTCTCGTTGTATATAAATGATAAAGCTTCAATTATACCTAATGCATCGAAACATTTTAATTTCGCTGACATACACAAATCTATAAAAGTTGCCCCTTAGGTCTTAAAGTAAACTTACTTTGCATGTATCATAAGCGAGGAGATTGAACTTTGAACGAATTTCTAAATGGGTCATAACCCTACAAGATGTAAATGTTAAGTAATCTATAAGAAGTTATTAAATTTATCTTGTTTTCCATCAGTATTGCTCAATTGTATCTTCTTAGAATTTACAACCACTTCGAAAAACCTAGGTATTTTATTCAAAAGAACACTCATGTTATTTCTACAGTAGGGAAAACTTATGGAGTTCTGATATCTTTGTGGGCTGTTGAAATGCTTACGACTTTAGGTACTAGAATAGTTCTTGCCAAGACCCTGGGCATCCCAGTTCTCAGTTTCTGTTGCGAATTATACAATACTTCTGATTCTGCGAGCAAGATGAAGTTGAAAGTAGCATTTAATATTGTGATTGCTTTTAATTTAATTTAATTTAACTAAGAAAATGCGATGCTGTCTCACATCTGTCTATAAAACTTTTCAATAAGTAATTTGAAAACTTCATCAATTTCGTACTATGAACATAATTTTATACTATTGTAAGGGGAAGACAGCTGACATATTTATACGAAATACTTTGATTTCCAGCAGCAAGCAGATCAAATCATTTAATACTCCATTAATTCTTATCTTACTTCTGAGAGCCAGTTTTTTATCGCTCAAATCCGTCTTCACTCCTACAATATTTGCGAGAGCCAACCAGAGCATAACAGTTTAAAAATACACTTTAACTTTTGTTTCTTAATCAAAGCAACTAACTACTTTGAATCCTCAATTCAACGGAAAAAGTGGCTCTCGCAATTCTATGTATTCGACTACAGTCTAAACGGTCTGAGCGATTTTCTTCAAACTTGGTAGATAGCATTTTTAATTTTTTTTTTAAACAATCTAAGATGTGGGAAAATAATTTGTTTTATCTAAAAATAACAGTACCGACCGTACAAATTTAAAAAAATGGTTTTCGAAAATTGGATTTTCATCGAAAACGGCGCTTAGAATTTCGATGAAAATTTTTTGTCTTTCGATTAGGTTCTACGATCTATGATTTAATAAAAAAAAATATTTCTGACTTTACCTACAAAAGGTCCTTTTTTCGAGTTTTGAATTTCTTATTATCGGCTTAACGGTTTTTATTAAAACAAATTTATGGAGAAGATTAAAAATTAAATTTGTTTTTTTTTCTAATTTTCTTAAAAAAAAAATGGCCGCCACAGGTCGCCAGAATCTACCCGCTTTGATTGAAAACCCCTCTACATGTGTATTCAATGCAGTAAAATTAATCTTTTTAAATTTTAACTCTGAATTTTAACTGAACATGAGCAAGTACGTTCGACCCATTTGTGGCTTTGATTAATTTTAATTTTCGTAATATCTTTTTTTAAAATTTCATATATGCATACATAGTTTAATAACAAGATGAAACGGTATTTTGTGACCATAGTTTGTATATACTTATGTCCGCACTATATCTTATTAATAACTTAAACAGTTTTCTTTAAATTTTTTTAGCATGTACTTTTAAAAATGTTAATACTCATGTTAATGCATTGAAAAAAAAAATTTAAATATTCTTTATTTTGAGTTAAACAAAAATCAAAGACAAATCAATTTTACCGAATTATCAAACTCGTCTCATCATTGCTTTTTAAGCCCAATACTTTAAAGCTTAGCCATTCCATATTTATTCTATAGGTTTAAAATCTAAATTCAGAAATTACTATCTGAAAATAAAATAGGGAATTGAAAAAAATAAAAGAAAATAATTTTATTGCCAAATTTTTCTCACTTATCCCATATGGTCTAGTGGCTAGGATATCTGGCTTTCACCCAGAAGGCCCGGGTTCGATTCCCGGTATGGGAATCTTTTTTTATTGGCTTGAAAAATATTTGATGATTTGAAATATGTGAGTATTTCTGCCCAATAAATAAGTTATACATTCGTCAAAATAATCAAAATCGAGATGTCCATCAAACTTGATATTACGACGGTAAAAAAGACAACAAAAGTGCTTGGTAAATAGAATTTTTAATAGTTTTAAACTTTTTCAGGCCAAAAATAAGAGCACCTTTCATATAATATTTTTTACAAATTTTAGAAAATATTAGCTTAGGCAAGAACAACATTATAAGTCTGTACTGGTTTCTTAAAAAAAAGGCTTTTATATAAAATTTTTTTAAAATATTTTTAAGAAAAAATTTTATTAACCCAATTTAAAGTTCTTATTATTGTTCGAATAAAAATTAAATTTTCAAAAAAAAAATATTGAGCCGTTTCTGAGATATGGAATTTTCCAAAAAAATTCAAAAAATATTTTTTTTTTAAAGTTTTGAAATGCAATGTTTTTCAAACTTTTTAGAAGCTTCTCTATAAAAAAAACTTCATTAAAATCCGTTATGTCGAAAATGAGAAATTCTAAATTTAAAAAAATGGTTCTATGGTATGTACAGTCAGGAATATCTTGATTAATTTTTTTTTATTAAATTATAGATCGTAAGAATTAATCAAAAGAAAAAAATTTAAGCAAAATCCTCGGAACCGTTTTTGAGAAAAATACGATTTTCGAAAACCATTTTTTAACATTTGTATGGAGGGTACCGTTGTTTTTAGGTAAAATAAATATATTTTATTCTTACATCTTGTAACGTATATTAAGAAATTTAATTTTTCAAGTTTTAAAAAAATGGATTTTTGAAAAAAAATTTTTTAAATTTTCTTAAAAAGCCGAAAGATTTGTTTTTGAAAAATTTGAATACCCAATAATATTTAAAAACTGCTGGAGAGCTTTAAAAAAAAAATTATCAAAATCGGTTTTACCGTTTTTGAGAAAATCAAAAACCAAAAAAATGGTTCTAGAAGGGTACTAAAAATAACCATTTTTTAATTTTTTTTTGAACCATTTCCTAGCTTTAACTTAATGAAATTTTTCCATTTTTTTTTTAAGAAATCTGTTGGACAGTTTTTGAGAAAAAAAATATTTATAAAATTTCACCAAGCTTAAAGAAAATCGGCCGAGTAGACAGACAGAATTGCGAGACCCACTTTTTTAGTCTTCCGAATTTTTTTCCGAATGCATGACTTGCCTTATAGTACCTATAAGCCGCAAGTAAAAAATATATGTACGAAACGAATCGGACGTAAAGTTGAAAGCTTTTATTCTTCTAAGAAATAAACATGGACGGATTGTTGATTTTAAATTTATTTGTATCGGGAAAGTAAAGCTGAACTTTAATATTCTGTTCATGAATCAAATATGATTCATGGACGTTGTAAACACGGGACAATGTGCATCAAATAAGAAAAAAAATTGATTTTGTTTTTTGAAAGCTCAGTAATTGCGAAAACCACTCGCTCGATTTTTTTTTAATTTAAACAAATATTAAAAAAAGCATTTTTGAAAATCTTATTTTTCTCGAAAACTGCTCCAAGAATTTTTATAAAATGTTTTTTGTATCGCTTAATCTGTCCGATTTAGCAGTTTGTATAAAAAGACAGGGTTCGATTCTCAGCCACTACCAAATGAGTTTTCAGAGGTGTACTGCCTCTTGCGAGGAATTGCCAAATCGTTTAAGAATATGTCTTGTACTGAAATGTGCTGCTTCGGAATCGGTAGAAAATTCTAGGCCCCTCCATTCCTAGTAACAAGCACACAGGAATGGTTCAGAGTTATCAGTCACTTGGTTTAGGCTCTCTTCGAGACGTTATGGTCAGCTATTTATTTTATACGAACATTTTAAATTTAGACCTTATTAGCAGTACCTTAAAGGACTTAAATTAAATTGCTTACGCAGTAGCTTCTAAGTAGCTAAAAAACATTGCATGTCAAAAATTGAAAAAACAATATGTGGATTTTTAAACCAAGTTTTGTTACCAAACAATTTTAAATGTGAACCATGTGGTTCTCTTGGGAATTCTTAACCAACAATCAATACCCTGATCTGTGATACACCCTAGCATTGAAAGAGACCTTCCTTAGTCTCATTTAGGTGCTCTTTGGCAAAATAATCAACATTTCCCGAATTCCCCAAAAAAGCTAAACTCTCTTTGATGAAAACAAAACCAAAACCTATCTTCACGCACATTTTAAAGGTGTTTCGCTTCATATAAATTCCAGGCATTATTTGGCAAAAATATTTGCACACACATTACAGTATAAAGCTGTAGAGAACCTTTGTTAACCTTGTTTATGGCTTTTGAATTTAAACCGCAATGTTTTAACAAATATTTGAAACTGCAACCACTCCCACACCTAAGGTACAGAGCTATTATACTCTGTTTTGTGGACTACAATACCCCCGCTCGTCGCAATCCCAACCACTTTATATAAGCGATTCACGACTTCTCGTGCTCATGATTAAAATTCAAAACCGGTGGCAGGGCAGCATTTCAAAGCAAGCGAGCGCGTTATGTTAATCGATTATTGCCCACTGACATGTAATTACACGCACTTAGTTTTTGATTGAAAATAATTACATTGCGATTTTGCACATGGTTAGGGAATAATGACAGTTGATGGCATGCCATGAAATTAACAAAAAGGGGGGAAGCCAAAACCTACCTTCGTACTTATACCTATAAAACGTGTACAACTGTTCGGATAGTTTAGCACAACAGAGGAACAGCAGAACTGGTCAATATAGGGATTGTGGTGTGTTGGGGCTTGAAATTCGAAGTTGATGTGGAGCTGGGATCGGGAGCTCGAGGCTATAATAGCTTTAAATAAGGTTTTTATACTATACTTTGTGCGCACATAGGTGAAGGTTGTCACATGCAAAAAGGTGTCGGAACTCAGTATACCTGTGCTATTAGTGTTGACATTGAATTAAGGGTAATCATGTTATTCCATTGACGTTACACGTAGTTAAAGTCATATGAAGTAATGTCGGACGGGCTTGAGCTGTTTGAAAACACGATAAATCGTTGTAAGGAAGCACCGAAACACGACCAACTACCACAGCGCATAGCAGCTAAATGAAAAAAGCGGTCTTTCATTTGGCGAGCTATTTTAATTGTTATTATTCATTAAAAGCCTACAAGTTGATAATGGGCTTGGGATATGAGTGTGAGTTAAAATGGTGCTTCACAAGGTGTTTAAAATTCAGAGCATTAAATACTGCGCGAGCATGTTCTGAAGCCAGCTTGTGCAGAACGGCAGCTCTATGATTGGCTTATGCTTTTGCCTTTTGCTCAAAAAGTGATTCATTTATAATAAAATAATAAAAAATGATATGCACTAGGTGGGCTTGCAGAAGACTGGCGAGTTGTTGTGTCCCTATTTACATGTTAATAGTATAGGTTGTATGAGATTCAAATTTGAACTTTGTTGAAATTTGTTCTGGTATACCTGCAGGTAGGCTGTTCTGAGGCACTTGTTTATGCTTCTATCATAAACATGATCCTCCTAAGCCGTGTAATAGTCTACCTTCGATAAGCTTAAGCTATTTTATCTCTCGGCAGATGCATATGGTTTTCACTTGCGACTTAAAGGTACTATAAACCAAGTTATGCATTCGTAAAAAAAACCGAACTCGAGATTTTGATCAAAGTTGACATTACGACGATTGCGAAGACTAAAAAAGTGGGGCTTGCAATTCTGTCTGTCTGTCTGTCACTTCGACTACAGCCTGAACTGCTCGGCCGATTTTCTTTAATTTTGGTAGATATCATTTTTAATTTTTTCCCCCCACACGTTTTTTTCTTTTTTTTTAAGGCCAAAAATAACGGTACCTGTCATACGAATTTTTTTCGAAATTTTATAAATATTTTTTTTTCTCAAAAACTGTTTGACAGATTTAAAAAATAAAAACACAAAAAACTTTCGTTTAGTTAAAGCTAGGTAATGGTTGTAAAAAATTTTCCGAAAAATGGTTATTGGGGGTACCAACCACGGAACCATTTTTTTGTTTTTGATTTTCTCAAAAACGGTACAACCGATTTTGATCATTTTGTTTTGCTGAGGCTAGATTTTTTTAAACTTTATAAATAAAAGTTTCTCAATATAATCTACAAGATGTGAGAAAAAAAATATATTTTACATAAAAATAAAGGTACCCACCATACAAATGTTAAAAACTTAAAAAAAATGGTTTTCAAAAATCGTTTTCTCTCGAAAACGGCGCCTAGAATTTTGATAAAATTTTTCTTCTTTCAATTAATTTTTATGATCTTTAATTTAATAAAAACAATTTTGAAATTAAGATATTACAGCTTGTATACCTACCATAGAACGTTTTTTTCGAATTTTGAATTTCTCATTGTCGACATAACGGATCTAAATTAAATTCTTTATAGAAAAGCTTCTAAAAAGTCTAAAAAACATTGCATTTCAAAACCTTAAAATAAATATTTTTTGAATTTTTGAAAAAAAAATCATGTTTTTTTTTTGAAAATTCGATGTCTCAGAAACGGCTCAATATTTTTTTTGTCAATTTAATTTTTATTCGAAAAATAATAAAATCTTAAATTGGCGTACAAACATTTTTTCTTAAAAATGTTTTAAAAATTTTTTATATAAAAGCTTATTTTTTTAAGAAACCACTACAACGAATTATAATATTTTGTTCTTGCATTAACTAATTTTTGTTTAAAACATTTGGCATTCTGTGCTTAGCTCCAACTGCTAAAGGAGTTGTTTTAGTCATTTAAAAAATGAATTTTATCCTTATGAATAGTTTTCTCTAGTAACATTCGTTTTTAAAATTCCTAGTCTATTACATAGGAGCAAGTTCGTGCGACCCAGTCGTGCATTTTAGTTTTGTAAAAGTGGACTAACGATTAAGTTAGATATGCGTGAACATGCCCAATATCAATATATTTTTCACCTACTGAACGTACTCAATTTCTTTGAAATTCTGAACGACTCAAAATTTTGGTGTAAATTCGATAAAATGCATTAATTAGTTTTTCGATATTTTCAAAAACGTCAAAAATTTTCGAAGATGTCAAAGTCAATTTGACAGGCAAATGATTTTCATTTTATGACGCAAAGTTAACAAATTCCAAATCATCGAACAATCGATCACAACATTGCAAATCCGAATGGGATAAAATCTATCAAACCAAAAAAAAAACTCCTGTGAAACTGTGAAGTGATTAAAAAATTTATCATTTCAGTTTTACAGCCATTTTTCATTTTTACATTTCATGATTTCACATAATGCGATTCTGGGTTTAAAAGCACAAACAAGCTAGAAAGACCTGTAACGTGCGTATCCGACGAACTGAGCTTTTACATGACCAAACATTGCGGCAAAAAATACTACAATGTCCCAAAGGTAGTAAAATTTTTGGTCATTTGTAAAAAACGTACGAAACAGTACGAAATCCTCAGTTGCAACACTCGTCTTCAATGAGACTCCTGTTGTAAGCTCGATAGATACATAATTTGCTTGCAGCGCAGTTTGCTGTTAATTCGACGCTACCAGAGAGTGACATGACTTTTCCTATTCTTGAGAGCGTAAACGATTTTATGGGATGAATCTTTTTTCGCACTCGTGCAGTTGCTAGAGTTCTAAAAGATCTTCAAGTTCACAAGTCTGCTGCCCCGGATGGTATCCCTGCTATTGTTCTGAAGTGGTGTTTTTTGCAACGCTGGTAAAACCACTGCATAAGCTTTTCCATCTGTCCTACTCTACAGGTCTCTTCCCGATTGGATGCAAAACAGCATTTGTCTAACCTGTCTCTAAGAAAAGCGGATCCTCATCCCCCTCTATCGTTTAATAAAACTTACGTCGCTTCTTTCCAAGGTCATGGAAACCGTGATAAATTATCAGCTAAAGAACGAAAGCTTCTCAATGACCGGCAGTATGGCTTTCGTAGCAATAGATCCACTGGTGATTTGATGGTACATATATCTCACCGAAGAGTGGAACAAATCTTTACATCGGTTTGAAAAAAGTAAGATTACTGCACTTGATATTTCAAAGGCATTTGATAGATTTTGGCATGAAGCAATCTTATCGAAAATGCATGCGTTAAATTAGAAATTACCTTTCGCACCGTTCACTACAAGAAGTTTGGGACGGTTTCAAATCTGATATCCACAAGATAAACGCTGGTGTGCCACAGGGCTCCGTTTTCACTCCGACACTCTTCCTTATGTTCATAAATGATCTTTTGTCTGAAACTTCTAATCCACTTAAGTTTTTTGCTGATGACAGTTCCCTCAGCTTTTCACACATCTTTGTCCTTCGGATGTGGATCTAGAACGACAGCATGTGAAAAGTAAATTTGGCTTTCTTGTTAAGTTTTTTTCAGAAATTTCAGGAATACTCGTATTTTGTCGATTACTAGACCTAATACCACGCGCGTCAGAAACCGATATCTACACATCTCGCTGTAACTTTAGCTTTTAAAGTGGGCCTACATTTGGTCTTAGTGTGTCGGTTATCCACCGAGAGCCACTTCTACGTATTTATGTACTTATGTTGATTTTGAGGGTATTGGGGTTTGAGGTTTAATGACATACATATATGTGACTTAATGAAACCCCACAAAGAAAATTCTAATTGGGTTAAATCTAGCAATAAAGGTATGCAGTTCAAGCCATCTCTGCGTCTTCAAATAGCTGTATAGCACGCAAGCGCGGATACAGGGGGAGGGCAATGGGTGCAATTCCCCCCCCTGGGCAGTTCTTCGTTTCACAATTATAAAAACCATAACACTTTTTTCTTTTTACTTGCGACTTATAGGTACTATAAGGCAGGTTATGCATTCGGAAAAAAATTGAACTCGAGATTTTGATCAAAGTTGACATTACGATAATAGCGAAGACCAAAAAAGTGGGTCTCGCAATTCTGTCTGTCTGTCGGTTCGACTACAGCCCAAACGGCTAGGCCGATTTTCTTTGAACTTGGTAGATATGGGTTTTATTTTTTTTCCCCGGATGTTTTTTGATTTGATTTTTTAAGACCAAAAATAACGGTACCTGCCATACGATTTTTTTTCGAAATTTTATAAATATTTTTTTATTAAAAACTGTCCTACAGATTTAAAAACAAAAATTCATAAGATTTCATTTAGTTAAACCTAGGTAATGAATGAAAAAAAAAATTCCAAAAAATTATTATTTTTGGTACCTCCCTTGGAACCATTTTTTTATTTTTTATTTTCTCAAAAACGGTACAACCGATTTTGATAATTTTTTAATGTTAAGGCTCCCCAGCAGTTTCCATATTATTGTGTATTCAAATTTTCAAAAAAAAAAAATTTCAAAATTTTTTTTTGAAAACTCAATGGCGCAAAATTTTAAACATTTAAAACCTACTCTAAATCAATTTTAGAATGGGATTCGACTCTAAATATTGAGTATAAAACGAGAACCGACTTTTTGTTAATTTTAAAGGACATAAACTATACTTTAATGTTAAAGAGCTCGTCTTACTTTAACAGCAGCAAATAGCTAGTTTATCTTTTAAAAGTATACTTTATCCATATTGACAATGGTCATTACATTATATACCAAAGCAAATCGAAGAAAAAATGTTTACTGATGTTTTATTCGATTTTTTAAAGATGTTTTTTTATAAATAGACTGAAAAACTGAATATTATAAATTCGAAACAATCGTACGAAAGTGCTCTACGATGAACAAATCTGTAAATACAAATGTATGTAGGTACATATACATATCTTACGTATGCACGCGAGTTACAAAGGTAGGTACCCATGCCGTTCCCCATGACATCAAAAGCCAACACATATAGTCCATAAATCATCTCTATTAAAATTCCGATGAGGCAGCCAGACATAAACAATGATGCAAAATCAATAACGAAGTCAGCATAATTCGACGATCGTGGGATCATCTCATCCAGCATCAACAAAATAACAAAGTCAGCATAATTCGATGATCGTATGATCATCTCATCAGGCACATTAGTCTTAAGCATTATTTTGTATCTTAGATTTAAGCAGTTCTATTTCACATCTCAAATAAAGAGGATCTCTGAAGATCCATTTCAATCTTTAAATAATTCGTTGCGTTTTCATTTGTCCCTCCACGTTGAAGGAGAAGATATATTTATATATTTTTTTCGAATCCCAGAGGATTTGCAACATAACTCGCGCGCCGCCGCCGCCGCCGCCGGCCGAGACGAGTATAGCTAAATGAATCTGCACCTTGCAACAACAAATTGAGTTTTTATGCTGTGAATTTGCGATTTATACTTTATTTCCATCTAAAATAATGTAAATAACTTATAAACAATCAAAATCTGTACCGAGGTAGTATATAAAATGTACTTTTTTCGGCGAAAAATTATTTGGTTTAAAGTTGCCTGTTCTTTTTACTTTTTTTTTTTGTGTTTTTGTAGTTGTGTGAGTTATGTATCTGTCAAATTAAGGGTTGTTCAACGCAAATTCGCTTAGGTTCTGTTGTAAAACCCACATCAGTTAGAAGAGTTGTCTAACGTGTTTAAAATTATGCAAAAGTTAGACCAAGTCTCCAAGCTAAACGACTGCGTTAAGTAGAGCCGGTTTAATTCCTTAAACGAGAACTGTTTAAAATTTTGCGCCAATATTTCGAAAACCCCATGCTTGATTTTCTTAAAACTTAATAAATAAAAGTTTCTTAAAATAATCTACAAGATATGAAAAAAAAAATGTATTTTACTTAAAAATAACGGTACCCTCCGCCTCCATACAAATGTTAAAAAATGGTTTTCGAAAATCGTATTTTTCTCGAAAACGGTTCCGAGAATTTTGCTTAAATTTTTAGTCTTTCGATTAATTTTTAAGGTCTATAATTTAATACAAAAGATTTTGAAAACAAGACATTAGTCACTGTACCTACCATAGAACAATTTTTGAAAATTTTGAATTTCTCATTACCGACATAATTGATTTTAATGAAATTTTTTATAGAGATGCTTCTAAAAGCTTTAAGAAAAATTTTAAACATTTAAAACCTACTCTAAATCAATTTTAGAATGGGAGTCGACTCTATATATTGAGTATAAAACGAGAACCGACTCTTTGTTAATTTTAAAGGAGATAAACTATACTTTTAGCCTTACTTTAACAGCAGCAAATAGCTACTTTATCTTTTAAAAGTATATTGACAATGGTCATTTCATACCAAAGCAAATCGAACAAAAAATGTTTACTGATGATTTATTCGATTTTTTAAAGATGTTTTGTAAATAGACTGAATCACTGAATATTATAAATTCGAAACAGTCGTACGAAAGTGCTCCACGATTAACAAATCTGTACAAATGTACATATCTAATGTACGCACGCCGCCGCCGGCCTAAACGAGTATAGCTAAATGAATCTGCACCTTGCAACAACAAATTGAGTTTTTATGAGGTAAATTTGCGATTTATACTTTATTTCTATCTAAAATAATGTAAACAACTTATAAATAATCAAAAACTGTACCGAGGTAGTATATAAAATGCACTTTTTTCTGCGAATTATTTGGTTTGAAGTTGTCCGTTTTTTTACTTTTTTTCTTGTGTTTTTGTAGTTGTGTGAGTTATGTATCTGTCAAACTAAGGGTTGTTCAACGCAAATTCGCTTAGATTCTGTTGTGAAACCCACATTAGTTAGAAGAGTTGTCTAACACGTGATTAAAATTATGAAAAAGTTAGACAAAGTCTCCAAGCTAAACGACTGCATTAAGTAGAGCCGGTTTTATTGCTTAAACGAGAACTCTTTAAAATTTTGCGCCATTGCATTTCAGAACTTAAAAAAAAATATTTTTTGAATTTAAAAAAAAAAAAAAAATCATTTTTTTTTTTTTGGAAAATTCGATATCTCAAAAATGGGTCAATATTTTTTTTGGAAATTTAATTTTCATTCGTACAGTAATAAAAACCTAATGTTGACGTACTATTTTTTTTTTTAAATATTTTAAAAATTTTATATAACGGGTGATTTTTTTGAGGTTAGGATTTTCATGCATTAGTATTTGACAGATCACGCGGGATTTCAGACATGGTGTCAAAGAGAAAGATTCTCAGTATGCTTTGACATTTCATCATGAATAGACTTACTAACGAGCAACGCTTGCAAATCATTGAATTTTATTACCAAAATCAGTGTTCGGTTCGAAATGTGTTTCGCGCTTTACGTCCGATTTATGGTCTACATAATCGACCAAGTGAGCAAACAATTAATGCGATTGTGACCAAGTTTCGCACTCAGCTTACTTTATTGGACATTAAACCAACCACACGAATGCGTACAGTGCGTACAGAAGAGAATATTGCGTCTGTTTCTGAGAGTGTTGCTGAAGACCGTGAAATGTCGATTCGTCGCCGTTCGCAGCAATTGGGTTTGTGTTATTCGACCACATGGAAGATTTTACGCAAAGATCTTGGTGTAAAACCGTATAAAATACAGCTCGTGCAAGAACTGAAGCCGAACGATCTGCCACAACGTCGAATTTTCAGTGAATGGGCCCTAGAAAAGTTGGCAGAAAATCCGCTTTTTTATCGACAAATTTTGTTCAGCGATGAGGCTCATTTCTGGTTGAATGGCTACGTAAATAAACAAAATTGCCGCATTTGGAGTGAAGAGCAACCAGAAGCCGTTCAAGAACTGCCCATGCATCCCGAAAAATGCACTGTTTGGTGTGGTTTGTACGCTGGTGGAATCATTGGACCGTATTTTTTCAAAGATGCTGTTGGACGCAACGTTACGGTGAATGGCGATCGCTATCGTTCAATGCTAACAAACTTTTTGTTGCCAAAAATGGAAGAACTGAACTTGGTTGACATGTGGTTTCAACAAGATGGCGCTACATGCCACACAGCTCGCGATTCTATGGCCATTTTGAGGGAAAACTTCGGAGAACAATTCATCTCAAGGAATGGACCGGTAAGTTGGCCACCAAGATCATGCGATTTGACGCCTTTAGACTATTTTTTGTGGGGCTACGTCAAGTCTAAAGTCTACACAAATAAGCCAGCAACTATTCCAGCTTTGGAAGACAACATTTCCGAAGAAATTCGGGCTATTCCGGCCGAAATGCTCGAAAAAGTTACCCAAAATTGGACTTTCCGAATGGACCACCTAAGACGCAGCCGCGGTCAACATTTAAATGAAATTATCTTCAAAAAGTTAATGTCATGGACCAATCTAACGTTTCAAATAAAGAATCGATGAGATTTTGCAAAATTTATGCGTTTTTTTTTAAAAAAAAGTTCTCAAGCTCTTAAGAAATCACCCTTTATAAAACCTTATTTTATTAAGAAACCACTACAACGACTTATGTATAATTTTTGTTCTTTCATAAATTCATATTTGCATAGCATTCTGTTTTTGTCTCTTACTACTAAGAGAATTTAAAAAATGATGATTATTTTATATGAACAGTTTTTTCTAATAACATTCGTTTTTGAAATTCCTAGTCTATTACATAGGAGCAAGTTCGTGCGGCAAGTTATGCATTCGTAATGGGCATTTACACGCCAATACGCCGACGTAGAAGTACATGCCAAAATCAGCTGTTAAAAAGTGCATTACATTTCTGAAATCTCAAATCTCAAAGTGAAAATGAACGAACGCAAAGTAATTTTAAAAAAATATTTAAGTAATTTAATAAAGTATAAAAAAAGACGGCAAATAAGATCTCGGAAAAGATTATCAAAAAAAATTGAACTCGAGATTTTGATCAAAGTTGACATTACGATAATAGCGAAGACTAAAAAAGTGGGTCTCGCAATTCTGTCTGTCTGTCGGTTCGACTACAGCCTAAACATTTATCATTTTTAATTTCCCCCCACCCGTTTTTTTCTTCTTTTTTTTTTTAAGACCAAAAATAACGGTACCTGCCATACGAAAATTTTTCGAAATTTTGTAAATTTTTTTTTCTCAACAACTGTTCTACAGATTTAAAAAAAAGATACAAAAAAAATTCATTTAGTTAAAGTACCCCCAAAAGAACCATTTTTTTGTTTTTGATTTTCTCAAAAACGGTATGACCGATTTTGATCATTTTTTGTTTGCTTAAGCTCCCAAAAAACTTAAATAGAATTGTGTATTCAAATTTTCAAAAAAAAAAAATTTGGATTTTTAAAAAAATTTCAATTTTTTTTTTCAAAACTTAATATTTCGAGAACCTTATGCTAGATTTTTCTTAAGCTTAAAAAATAAAAGTTTCTCAACATAATCTACAAGATGTATGAAAAAAAGTTTTATTTTACCTAAAAATAAAGGTTTCTACCTACCATAAAAATGTTAAAAACCGTTTTCAAAAACCGGCCACACAAAAATATTAGAATTAAGTATTAAAGAACTATGTATATCATGTACAACACTATAATTCCTTCATTTAAATTAATTAATTCATTTTTTTTAATACGTACGAGTTCCTATTTAATACTTTAAGACATGCATACAGAGCATTATTGAAAGAGGCTAAAGTAATGTTAACGAAGATGTTTGATTTACTATTTAATAGTTACATATTTACATACGACATATATTATGTACCTGCACATGCTTTCCTTAATTCAATTTTATAATATGTTATTTTTACATATATTCGATTATGTTTATAACTTTTTAGTATTTTAAGACAGAAATGCAGAGAAATGGAACATTTTTTTAAGTTAAGCAAAATATCACGAAAATTGCCCCCCCCCTGAACGAAATCCTGGATCCGCGCCTGATAGCACGAAGCTTGGAAGAAGTAAAAAACAGGAACATCTACTACATATAAAAAACCTTAACTGTCAAACTTAACCCGTCCCTGTTGGGTTAGGTTAGATTAGGTAAGAAAATCTAATTCTAATTCTAATTGAATTAAAAACTTCCTTTCGAACCGCTTAATACAAACTGTGTTGGACGGTTTTAAGACTAAAACTCATAAAATAAATGGTGTGACACAGGGCTTAGTTTTGTCTCCGACTCTCTTTTTGATATTCATCAATGATCTTTTGTCTGAAACCTTTAAAGCCTTGAATTGTTTTGCTGACGACAATACTTCTTTTCTTCTTATATTTGTTCTTAAATTAATGACCTTGTTCTTGGGATGTGGATAAAGAACGGCATGAGAAGCTCATTAAGTTCCGATCTCAAAAGCATCAACAATTCAATGTTATCTTCTGTCGTTAAAGGTAGTCATAATCCCTTTAGAATTATAAAAAAAAGAAGTTATAATAAGGCGTACTATCGTACTCGGATTTCAATAGATCTACTGCACTCCCCAGAATCTATAGGTGTGAGGAAAAGAAGGGAGCTAAATAATAAATCCCAGACACTTGATCTGATATGCACACTTAGGCAAGTTATAGCCGAGATGGTAGCTGTAGCGGACACTGATCAATAGGAGAGAATGCAGCGAAGCTATAGGTATTCCTCACAACACTCACTGTTATAGCTAGGGGAATCAGCTGGAAAAGGAAACAGTCCTCCAATTCCTCTGCAAATTCCCTGCTCTATAGCCAAATTTAGAGCACAATCATTAGAAAGGGCATTTTTTGACGACACTGACGATCTTTTGGAAATGTAGATCAAAAACTTGATTTCTTTTCTTAACGCGCCGAAATGGCTCTGGGACGAACTTCTATTACTTCTGTGCCGTGCTCTTTGTTTGATTTCTTAGCTCCCAAGCTAGTGGACTAAGAGCTTTAAGAAAGGCCTACGGTGCAGGGGGCCGGATAATCACTCAATCGGATTGGATTAGTACCAGTAAAAAATCTGCCTAGCTTGGCACAGTGCAGATGGTGTCGGATGAGTGTGGTGGTCCGGCTGAGTGAGGGATCTAATTTGCGGATGATTGCGCAAAATAAAACACAATAATAGACATCAGAACCTACTCTCCATATTTTTAAACTTAATCCAAACGGGATAACTCCGTTAGAATGTCCACAATTTCCCATATCAATTCCATTCACAGGTTCATACGAGTTATGGTACTATTTAAATGGCCCACTTCAGCGCTAATTGGCCCACAGGGCTAGACTGCCGTTGGTCGCCATCTGTACCAACATACTGAGTGAGGGGAGCTTAGGTATAAGATGGTTCTTTGTACCATCTTGAATTCAGAATTACTTTTAGGATGTTCCACAGAGATGTTATTCAATTTGTCAAGAAATTACTGCCCGAGGCCTGCTTTTCGTGTTCTGGATATAATGGGCCATTCACAAAGGAAGTGAGAGGACCCTTCCTTTCCTTCTTCATCTTGACACCCTCAACACAACTAAAATGAGTTGATGCCCTATTCTACTCACATTGATTAAAATTAAGTTGTGGAACTTTAGGACTTCAATTAGGATGGATATAGTTAAGGTCAGCTTATCTTCAATAAATAGATATTCTGTTTTTTTTCTTCAAAAAATTTAGTCAGATTAGAAATCCGACAAGTGTCAATTGTTGGACATCTGACGTCTGCCCTTGTGAAACCTCAAGGAAATTCTGATAAATTCTGTTTTCTCTTGCTCTAGTGGCATAAGCACCGAATTAACAACTTGACTCGGATCAAGAAATAACACGGTTTTTGACCAGTTCATCTACCATTTCGTTCTTGTATATATCATCAAGTACCGGGACCCATATATCTAAGTTCTAAGGGTATATAACTGTGTTCGCTGCGGAACCTTCAACTCATTTCGACAAAGATCTATTAGTTTTGATTTTATAGTAATGAAATAAATATTAGTAGCTTTAATTGCCACCTAACTGTCTAGGAAGACATCGATATTTCCATTAACAATAATTCACCTGAGGTTTGCGGTGTCGAAAACTAGGAGCGCTTCCACTTGGACGCTGTTCACATTGGACTTACTCAACCGATTTATTTTGACTTAAGTCCGCCCTATCGTGTTCAGACACAAAAGTAGTGTGAACACTCCAGACTCACTTTGAAGTCTTGTAGTTGTCATAATTGTTGGCCATTTGCTATGCCACTACAAATATACAGTGAATTACAAAAGTAAGTAAACACCTATTAGTTTAAAGATCATTTCCTTCAAACAATCGATAGTAATGTTAAAAAAAAAACTTAATATTTTTGTCTACAATTGATATGTACGAGTATTTCGAACTAAAAAGTAACATTTCAAATAATACAACTGTGTTCTAAAATTCTGCTTGTTTAGATTCATAGGTTTTTTTTCAAAGAAGAGCCGCTTTTGGCAATTTCGAATAGTTTGAGGGTTATATGACTTACCTGTTTTATTTGGTTATTTCTGCTGATATCTTTGATGGGCTTACTTTGGGATTCCTCTTCACTTTCCTAACAATAATACGGCATTCCTGCTTGTCATTTTCATTGATCGAGGGTCATTTTGCAAACTTCCAATGTTATTTTATTTGGTTATTATTTTGTGTATAGTAGATGGACTTTTGTTAACAATTTTACCATTCTCGCACTTCGATTTATTTTCCAAATAGTGTTTGATTATATTTTTTTTTTAATAAGTGCTTACTGACTTTTGTGATACACTGTATCTTCGTGTGTCATATTATGTCACCAAGACAAATGTCACCAAGACAAATCCATTAATTTTCAATTTGTTTTAAAAATCCTGCCTCACTTTGCCGTCTCTTTCTTACCATGAAGTGCGAACGAGAAAAAACACAGAGACATCAAAATAAGTCGGCGGAGTGAGTCCAATGTGAACACCGTCTTGGAATTCACTGGGCTAGCTAAGAAGAAGCCTCACCCTATCCCCTGTCATGTTTTGGAACTCACCATAAACACCGAAACATGATTAGCATTTGTTACCCGGTTTTCATTTCCGAGTTCCTTTGTAGGGAAATCTGTTAAAGCTTCTGGGTTTAAATCTATGTGCGGTGTAACATCTAAGGTCTAGTGAAAGGAAAGCTCCAAGGGTGTCGTTGGTTTAGTTCACTAGGACGGGTTGTCCCAGCACTCGCAAGTCTTTGATTTCTTTTCATACTTTTTAAACTGGTTTCCTTTTCTAAGACTGATCCAGTCTTTTGCCTAGCTTATAGGCGCGTTTTGTTGGTAATCTAGCGCAGTAATACAAGTAGCAAAAAAACGCTTTATTCACTCTTTAACTCACTCTTTCTTGTTCCTTCCTACTTGTGGAATTAAGAATTAACTTACTCGTATGTGTTCGAAAGATCTGTATCTCGTTTTTAAGCTGGAGTTGAAATATTCATGAAAATGCAGATTGAGTTGAAATATTCATGAAAATGCAGATCGAGTTGATTTATAGTTCTTCTTACTGTTAAATTTGATTTAAAACTTACAAAAGTGCGAAAATATATCGCATATATATACTAAGTATTGGAGAAAAAAAACATAGTACTCAATAAAATGACATTGGCGCAAAATTTTAAACAGCCTCTTATTAAGGTAGTAGTATTATACTTCTTATATATTTTTTTTCCTGGGACAAATTTTGTCTCGGATATTTTTCCGAGCAGTACGCAGTTCGCGTGCAAAATTCATACTATTGTGAATTGCTCTACAAAATGTCTCCACTAAATTTTGCCAGGAAAAAGTATGATACAAGCATTATTTTGCGGGACAAATTTTGACAGCCACCGTATTTCCGAATGTAATTTTTGTCAAAACTGGTTTTATGTAAAAGGTGCTGATGCTTCTCTTGAAAGCATTAAGAGGAGATTTCAAAAATGTATGAACGACTTTTGTAAGACAACCCGTTCCAGAGATATACTGAAAAACACATTAAATTAGATTTATTCTCTCCAACTTAAAACTTTTGCGCGAGATTTGGAAAAGTTTTGTAGAGATTAAGATTGTAGAGATAAAATTTGTCTTGTCTCGATCTGCGTACTAGGCTTTATAGAAAACAGATGAACTATTTGGTTGAATGTCCGCACAGGTGCATATAATTATATGTTACACAAAATAGCTAACTCATTTTAGGCAATCGTTTAGTTTGTGTCAAAACACAAACTTTTTAGTTTTTTAAGCCAAACAGTTGCAAAACAGCCTAGCCTAAGGCAATTTCTTTTAATAAATTTATTCTGAGCAACCTTAAAACAATAGTAGTTCGTGCAAAGAACTACATAAGTAAACAGACCTATTTTGACGTTTTTAAATGTTAAAGACTCATATGAAGTTATAACGATACTAAAAAAATAAAATAGAAATTCTGAGAGTTTAGCTTTAATCTTTTCAGTTGTTATATAAATTCAGCATAATGCCGCAGTTATACGACATTTTTGAACAAATGCCAGTGAACTGATAAAACATATCAATCGAATTCAATATTTCAATATTCAATATTTTATGACAAAATTAGTGGCAGTAGTGTAAAGCCAGAATCATGGTATGAATTAAAGTTTTGCATTTGAAAAAATATTTGTTCTATAAATTTCGGAGCGATCACACTTTGGATTAGTAAAGGGAAGGTATAACAAAATAAATACCAACGAACACACCCTCAAGTATGCCACATATATTTTTTCGGACACCACCTAAACACCTCCTACATTTCAACATCCGAAACTCCATCTTCACTAAATTATCCATTTCAATTACTAGCTTATTTTTATTCACTAATCGTTTGTTGTTGTTTTTCATGTTAAATTTTGCGATGTAGTGTATTCACTAACCAATAAAACACAGCTATTGAGAGTATAACTTTTCCTTGGACAACAATACCAGTTCTGCCTTCAGTGGGTCAACGTTAAGTCCACAGCTTCTCGCTCAATTACTGAGATTATAAAGGAACGCTTGTAGAAGCTTGCACAGAGTGGACAAACTTTCACGAAGCTTTTAACGTAATCGGCGTATACGACGGCTTCGGAACCGCTTCCGTACCTCTAAGAAAACCATTTATTTAACTCTTAACGTGCCTAATTTTATGAATTTTTTGAATATTACAACAACAACTTGAATGAACTACCACCAAGGGGTTCTTATTTGGCTGGAGTTAAAGCTTTTTCACGGTTGCCAATTTTAAGTGCGTTCAATTCTCACACCGCTAGAGGTATGTTTGTGGATTAAATCCCTGTTAAGAATAATAAAAATGTAGGGATACCTGCTTTCTTTTGTGAGAAAGTGACAAACCCTTCATAGATATATTCATATTTTCATGAAAATGTACCTCTCATCTAAGCTGTTCGGGATCCAGCAGCATTCTAAGTCTTCTTAATTCTTGGCGACTATAACAACAGCCTTATAGCAAAGGTTGAGACTTTCAAGTCACTAAGCCCTGCTTTTCCAGACTTATTTGTATTCTGTCATTTGTAAGAAAATATAAATACGTCTTAAACATGTGAACACGAAGCTTTAAATAAAAGTTACCTATTTAATTCCGTAATATTCTTCTCGCCAACCCTATTAATTTAGCTTCCCCTTGCTTACGTCACAGTTTACTAGTTGAGTAAGTAGTCGTTCTCGATTCTGAAACCATTACAATCACATCATCGTGGTCAAATCTCCACCCGTCCTTAACTAGTGTCCATCAGCAGTGCGCCTCTTCCTCCTCCAAGTGAGATTATTTTTATGCTTTTTCTTGTTATTTTCGGCCCCAAAAAGGTGAAGAAAATGATTCTCACGTAGATGGACGTGACGTTGATTTGATTGAGCGTTAATTATTTTTTTGTTCTGTTCTTGTATCTTTCAGTTGTTTTTGTATCTAGAAACCTCCATTCTGGCGAAAAACAAAACAACAAAAAATAACGCCTTCCTCTCGTAACATGATGTCCCATTCGACGTGTACTCTACGGAGTGTTCAGTGTTCAGTCCATGCGTTTGCATCACGCAGAGGTACTTCATCATTTTTATTCCTCCTGCCCCAGCTCCCTTCGAACTATGTTCTATCCGAGACCATCGATCGTCGGAGAGGGAACATCACATCAGAGTAACAAGACGGAAGGTTAGATTGTGAGCAGAATACCCATCATCACGTCGTTGCGTGGAGTTCATTTTTATCAGATTTTGATTTGGGACTATAACCAGCCTTATTCTGCGTCTGCCTCCAATTCAATGATGATGAACACGGACTGGTCGCTGATGGTCGTTGTGGTCTGGTCAGCCGACGATGGACGTTGTCCTACAGGTGTGGATTGATCTGGTGGACTGGGATTGCCTTAACCCGCACACACACACATAGCAGCATCCAAGAATTCAGTTACCAGAAATCCTGGTGAAATCAAAATTTCACTATGACCATGATTATGATGGACTCACTCACAAAGTTCGCAATGGAAGGAGGAAGTCTATATAAGGACTACGTGAGGATACTTTGAAGGACATCCAAATGAGGTCTAATTGGTTAATGGATGCCAGAGAAAATTGTTATGAACTTGCGTCGCTCGTTGAGTTACAAAAGAAAATAGGAAAAGGCAAGTAAGCAAAAGGTAAGTTTTCACACAGGAAATTATGGTTTCATAGAATAGGAGGCTTTGATCGGAAGACTTTGTGAACTCACACTCAATTAAAGGGGAAGGTTTGAAGTTTATTGGAACTGGAAATGATGCTTTTTGACAAATAGTCCGTTTTGAATTTAATCTATGGGAAATGAGCCAAATGGTTGATGACGCATGGTTTGAAAGCGAAATTAATTAAAAGAGCGGTTTTCAAGAAGGTAAGTACCATTGAGTCATCCGTACCTTTTTTGAAATTTTGACACGAAATTACTTCCGAAAATGGATTAGGTTTATCGACTGCGTAGCGGGAATGCGCATAATATTGAGTAGCACTGCATTTTCCCGTCTTGATATCCACAAAGCCACTTGGGATCCCCAGATGATCGAACTTGCTTTCGACGGAAGGTATTCTTTTAGGATACTTGTCGTATGTTCGTATAGGGCAACTAACATTGACTTGGATCACTACGTGGTTGGTGCCACGCCAATATTCATGAAAGCTCTTAAGCGAACATCTACAAGAGGATGCATTTTATCGTTGTAAGACTGCGGTTAGAGGAGTCCCCCAGAACCTATGCTAACCTCGTATCCCTAGAGCTTGCGAGATACTCTACCACAGATGAGATGAGTCCAGGAGCCCACTGGCAACAATGCTAATCAGGCTTCAGCAATGCTGCATAAGAGTTACATAACGACGTCGACGTTAAAAATCTGGAAAAAACCACTTCACCCAGCTGCTTAATGGCAATGAAGACCAAGATGCTGTCAATGAGCAGCCCCGTCAAGTCAATTTGGTTGATGATCTGGTTCGAGGGAAGTACATATGCCTGACGACAGGCAATCATCTTCTATGCACCAACTACAGAGGTATGAGTCTTCCGAATATAACCTACAAGATCCTAAAAAGCTTACACCAACGAACTTATTGGCTCTTTTTCGTCCTGGAAAGTCTACCATCGGCCAAATATGTATCAATATTATGCCAAATTCGGGAGAGGACCCAAGATTTTAATATCGATACACACCAACATTCTATCGATTTCAAAGCAGTCTACGACAAGGATGACCTTTACCTTGCCATGTTCAGTTTTGGTATCCCGCAAAGGATGACGTCAAACTTAGTATACTATAGAGACTCCACCGAAGCCACCGATGAATTACGATAAGGCGACGCGCTTTCGTGTATCTGCTTCTATATTGTTCTTGAGGCAAAAATCCATACAACATCTTCGATATTCGGATGATTTCGACATAATGAGATGAACCAAACGAGCTGATACGGGTGCCTTTTTTTAGCATGGAGTTATAGAAGCAGAAGTTAGAAGAAAAATGGAACATGTCGGCAATCAACAGAAGAAGAGGTAACTTAACCTGACTTAAGATAGATAATATAACTTCGAACTTCCAAGTGGTCTATACCTGGGGTCACTTTGGGAAACACTGCAAATGAAGAATGACTTGCTAATCACTGTTGCCTTGGGCTTTATAAGGAATTGAAGAATAAAGCCAAGAAGTAGCAAGGAGACTCTGTAGAAAACTCTTAAAATTCCAGTCTTGCTGTATCTATGGTATATAGAAGCATAAAACCTCTCCCATCAGGCGGATAAAAGCTACCTTTTTAGTCTTCAAGAGAAATTTGCTTAGCACCATTAATAGTCCGGTTTGTGGAAATAGGCAAAAAAGCAACTAGTGAAGATGATACAACCAAGAACTATACCAAGTGTATAGCGACGTGTCTCGGGTTAAATAATTACGTTAAAAGATGTGGATAGGATATCTAGAGCGAATGAACGTCGAGGCCCTAGTCCGTAATGTATTCAATACTAAGATAGAGGTTACGAAAAACAGAAGAATAGAGGCAGTCCTTATCTCCGGTGGCGCCAGCAAGTTGAAGGAGGTATACGCGTACTTGGTGAACAAAGTTGAAGAAAGCAAGCCAGATATCGAGAAAGCTAGCGGAGTCCATTACTTGAGGTCCAGAAGCACTCCACTGTAGCGCCACCTTAAGTAAGTAAGTACATAAGTAAGTTTTTTGATGATATTATTTTCACTTGTGTGTTTTCAGCCACTGTATGATTTTTTTTTTGAGAATTGGTACTCAAAGGTCTTCAGTGATTTCCTAGAAGAAAATTGAAATTTTTTTCCAGCTCAAAAATAAAAACCGGTTCCTGCACTAGCTGTTATGATAAACACTATTTATCTTAAAATGGCAGACAGAAAATGAAATGCTCAAACGATTTAATGTAACATAAATATTGTTTTCAACAAATAAAAAATCTTATCTAATCTAATCTAAAATCTTTAAAATGGCTCTTAAGTTTTTGTTGAAAATAAAATGCACGACTCGGCCTCACGAACTTGCTCTTAAAAAGACTTAAGAATTTAAAAAAATTAATGTTATTAGAGAAAAACTGGTACGCTAACTTAAATTTTTTATTACTATACGAAAAAAAAATATATTTCCAAAAAAAATTTTGAGCCGTTTTTGAGATATTGAATTTTCCACCTTGAATTTTAAACCTTGGAGGGGCTTCATAATGATTAAAATCGGTTTTACTGTTTTCGAGAAAATCAAAAACTAAAAAAATTGTTCCAAGCGGCTTCCAAGAATAACCATTTTTTGGAAAAAATTTTTCAACCATTACCTAGTTTTAACTAAATGAAATGTTATTATTTTTTTTTACATTATGTGGGACAGTTTTTGAGAAAAAATATTTATAAAATTTCAAAAAAAAATTCGTATGGCAGGTACCGTTATTTTTGGTCTATCTATCAAGTTTAACGAAAATCGGCCCAGCCTTTTAGGCCGTAGTCGAACAGACAGAGAGGCAGACAGAATTTTGGGACCCACTTTTTTCTTCTTCGCTATCATCGTAATGGCAACTTTGATAAAAATCTTGAGTTCAATTTTTTTTACGAATGCATTCTTGCCTTATAGTACTCATAAGTCGTAAGAAAAAACAACAGTACCAGAAGAATTAATGGCACGAAAATAACACTTTGCTTTTTTTTTCTTTAACAAAATGAACCCTTATTTTTTTGTTTGTTTCGGGGGTTCAACCCCCAAAACCCCACCTGCGTTCGCCCCTGGCACAGAAACACAGTGAGTAGACGTAGATTCATTATAAAAGATTGTATATCTACTGCCTTTCATCTACCTGGGAGCTTATTAGTGCTGCAAGTTATCAATACAAATAATAACTAGCAATCAAGCCCTTGGTGTGATGAGCACTCATACATAACAATAAAACATACATAACTCACAGAACGCTTTCAAGTTCAAAATTTAAAATTTTCAGTTATGCTTACCGAACACAAAATAATTACCCCTTCTATTGGCCATTCATCTTGCAATAACTCTCGTCCATCAGCCAGAGAGTAGGCAATAATATGCTAATTAGACCTTCCATCTGTGAACTGTGGTCGGTCCATGATGATGATGATAGACTTAGTCCACGAAATTTGTAAAATATGATAGAAGGTATTAGAAACAGTCGTTGGACAAATTGCATATCCATAAATGAAATTGATGCACCCTTGTTAATTACAGGGCCTTTGCTCTGTATTATATCTCACACATCCCCACCTCCGCCCCACCCTCTAGCAAACAAAAATAAAACCTGAATGACAGACGTCAAATTTATTCCAACACATAACACAGAATATTAATGCCTTGAGCATCGCAGAGAAATCAGCAATCAGTAAGGGTAAGTCGATGTTTCACTAAAGCCAAACGTATAGTGCTTGATTTGTTTATTCAAGTCGGACGATAGGTCACGCCAATCCAGACGCCTCGACAAAATGAAGAGGGTGCTGCAGCTCCGATTCGAGGGCTAGAACGTTAATTCCTATACCGCCAATATAGCTAGTGATGTTGATTGTGATGAAAAAGCGCGATGTACTGCGATGGTGGTGATGGATGTAGATGTAGACGCTCCGCATTTATGATTTATTAAATCGATACAAGTTGTTTTCTGTTTACTCACAACACAATAGCCCTTGAGGAGGGGAAGCATATATACGAGTGTTGAGTGTGATTTCTAGTGTCCGGAAGTGGTATGGCATTTGACGCGAGTCCACTCACCCCGATACATGCCTGCCTCAATAACATTGTACCCTTATCTGCAATAATAAAGAAGATGGGTGATGTCTGACGTGGAATCGAATCGGTGTTGTTGATGGTGTGATTTTTGTTCTATGGGACTTATGCCGAGCGTGTTTGAAAAGGTCAGACTCTATTTCTATAGCTGTCGTGGGTTATCACCGATATTGCTGATTAGAGAACGCCACGCAGGCTGAAATGATTTCAAACGTGCACTGGAATAACATTAGAGGATGAGTTTCTTCTCACTTTGTGTTGTGCTGATGCATTCGAAAGTGGATCAAACAATGTCAATTCATAATGAGGGGTTAAGAGTTAGTTACAATGTAAAAGTTTCAGTCTTGTTAAAAATTAGAACTGTACGTGAAATCTTATAATTTTCTTAGTAAGATAAATTAAAATAAAATGCATGACTGGATCGCACGAACTTGCTCTTATGTAAAAGTACTTTGGAATTTATAATACATTTAATAAATATAAAACATAGATTTAATGAGATAATAATGTTCAACTGCATAAAATTGCTGTCTGATTTCTAGCAAAATAGGTATTTATGAAAACAAACTTTGAAAAAATCGTTTTATTATTACTTAAATCTTTTTTTTATATAAGAATTTTCTTTAAAATTTTTCAAGAACAAAATTTGGGATGCGAATCTTAAGTATTTAATAATATTAATTTTAGGAAATAATTTAAAAAAAATAATCGTTCACACGTTTTGAAGATATTGATTTTTGAAAAAAAAAAATTCTTTTCAAAAAACACAAAAAATATTTTTTCGAATATTTTTATATACAATATTATTTTAAACTTAAGGGGGCTCCTGGTGAAAATTGTTGGTTAAAATCGTTAGAACCGTTAATGAGAAAGTCGAAAATCAAAAATACCGTTCTATTACAGGTACCGTTGATAACAGTTTGCCCCAAAATTTTTTTTTCACCAAAATGTATTCGATGTCCATAATATCACACATATTTTTTTTATCAAAATCGTTAAGGCCGTTTTTGAGATAAATAAGATTTTGCATTACGGGTGTATGGGGGGTACCGTTAGTTTTGGAGCTAAAAAAAATGTTAATTTCCCTCTAGCTTGAAGAAAATAGGTCCAGTGGCTTAGGCTGTAGGGAGAAGTACATACAAACATACAGACGTACAGAAATACAGGCAGACAGACGAAATTGTCGGACCAATTTCATTCGTCTTCGCTATCATCGTAATGTCAACTTTGATCAAAATCTCGAGTTCGAATTTTTTTCTAAATGCAGAACTTGCACTATAGTTCATACATAGTATATCGCAAGTAAAAACAAAAACATCATTTTTCAGACCCTGCGAGGTTTAACCCCTTTTGAAAAATAGCTCAGAAACGGATTTCCGCCTCGAAGGAAACACACATGTTTTGTTTAATTTTATTTAAAGTTCTGATTTAAGCTTAGATCCAGGTGCAAAGCAAGTTCATGCAAAAAAAAATTAATGAAGCATACACGTTGCAACGTCAGCACTGTGCAGTGTGCATTGTGCATGTGGAATTTTTTCCACAAAAACCACATCGAGACTGCGAGGAAACCTTAGACAAAACTAAGGCTGCAACGAACTTTGCATCGAGTATCTACGTGTGATGTGTCGCTTTCGGGACTATACTTGCCTGATGGGATGCGCTGTTCACTGGATTGAAGTTGGAGTGTTATGGAGTTGGATGCTGAGAGGTGGAATTTTGTTCTATTTTAACCAGTCAGCTTATGGTAAGAATACACAAACTGTCAAATATTTAAGGTTCCGATGAAATTTTTACCAACATGTTGACACTTCCAAAAACCAGACCTGGTTAATCAAATTTATAGTATTCCCGTATCTGCTTATATAAACGCCTCGTAAAAAACTATTTTTGGACAGATTTTTTTTACAGACCTGATTTATCTGCCCACAAACATTTCTTCACATAAAATGTATATGGGGGCAATTTTATAGTCTCTTGCGATTCATTTTCTATGAAATAAATAAAATTTCAAAAAATTCAAATAAACTTGCAATAAGAGAATGATAATAAAGTAAAACAAGCGCCATTAAAAATAAGTTAGATTTTGTGCAGGAACAGTGACTTTTGACGTTTCTACTTGCGACTTATAGGTACTATAAGGCAAGTTATGCATTCGTAAAAAAAATCGAACTCGAGATTTTGATCAAAGTTGACATTACGATGATAGCGAAGACCAAAAAAGTGGGTCTCGCAATTCTGTCTGTCTGTCTGTCTGTCTTTCTGTCGGTTCGACTACAGCCTAAACGGCTCGGCCGATTTTCTTCAAACTTGGTAGATATGGGTTTTAATTTTTCCCCCCGGACGTTTTTTTCTGTTTTTTTAAGACCAAAAATAACGGTACCTGCCTTACGATTTTTTTTCGAAATTTTATAAATATTTTTTTTTTCTCAAAAACTGTCCCACAGAATATTTTAAAAAAATTTGGAAAATTTCATTTGGTTAAAACTAGCGGGGAGAGTACGATAACTTAGGCGCCAAAAATTGATAACGGATTTTTGTAGAAGGGTCAAATACAAGCGTTTTTTACTATGGGAGGGGTGGGTCTATCTCGCCCCGTTTAGGAGGTAGGGGCGATTTTAGAAAAAATGACTTAAATTGAAAAAAAAAAAATATTAAAAAACAACGGCAACACTTACAATAAAATACTATACCGGTTTTGAAAGCCAGAAGTCTGTTCTATAATCGTAAATTTAAATTAAATTATTTATGTCAATAGTTTTTGAAAAATTTGCATGCAACCTCAAAATTTTGTTAAAAAACATGAAAAAAAAAGTTTAGACCAATTTTTTTTCAAAATTGTAAAATGAAGTGCTCAATTGGCTTTTTGTGGTCAATGCTACTATTAATTCTGAATCGAACACAAAAAACCGAATGGTTTTGTCCCTTCTAGTTTTTGAGAAAATCGAAAATTACTAAAACTACTTTTTATGAAATTTTTTATTTTTGGTATTTAACTACGGTGATTTCATTTTGAGGATTAATGTTAATGTGGTTCATTTGTAGGTAAAGTACAGGAAATCATTTAGGGTTACCAAGAATGCACCAGAGGAGGTAGAATTGCATGGTATTTCGCGTCTCAGTCAGTCAGTTTGTGAGTAAGTCAGGTGTTACTTAAAAATAGTCAAGTCAATTTTTTAATGTTCAATGTATTAAAACCGTGTTTACAGGTATTTTGATCACAAAATAAAAATTATAGCAAGCACCTCCCGAATCTCTAGCCAATATTGAGGCCCATGGAAAAATGTGCCGATAGATGGGTTTATTGCTCTGAGATTAACATTTATATGGATTGCACCAGAGAAACTTTTAAATCATTAGTTTTAAGCAAAATTTAAGTAACGTTATTTATTAAAATAAAAGATTAACTATGTAAATCATTTAAATGTTATTTGAATTTTATATACGCACCTACAAATTTGTAACTATATATTTACTTAAGTATCTTAGTCTGTAAGAGTATAATATGCTCTGGTTGATGAATAAATAATAATAATAATATTGTATTCTTACAATTTTTGTCACCTTTTTGAGTTGGAGTTGAGGGGAGTTGACGCTTTAGTTGGAATGCCTTTGAAATATTGAAAAGTTTTTTAATTTAGGATGAAGTAGTGGATGCTTAGTCGCCATTATTTATTCAAAGAAAAAAATACTTCACTCTTACAAAGGTTGAATAACGAATGACCTTGGTAAACAATAACCTGTGCCACATTAGAATTAAAAATGTTAGACACAAACAATAAACATACATATTAATTAAGGAATTATATAAATTTGCTGCATTCGTACAGTAGTACCTAGGTAATATGAATTTTTCATAATGTATTAAATTTTCATGTCTGAACATTTTAAATGTGCAAGTTTGGGCTACGTACATACATATATTTAGTAGACATTGGATATAGGCCATAGGGTAAATTCAAAGTTTCTTTAAATCCAGATTCTGTAAATGCAAAAGAAATCTTGCATACACCCAACCTCGCACCTACCCCAAATCCTATAGTGTGCCCTGGCAGGGGGGTTGCAGGGGGGCAGCATGCCCCCCATACATATCTCACTGTTTATACGCCGTAATGCGTAAGCAAGAAAAAAAAGCAAATATCCCATAAAAAAGTAGTTTTAGTTATTTTCAATTTTCTCAAAACCTAGACGACATAAAATCATCTAGTTTTCAGTTTTTGAATAAAAATAAATTAGAGCAACGAATTTTAAGAAAAATAATAATACATATATAACTTTGCAGTTTTGGAAAATTAAACTTTAAACTTTTTTTTATGTTTTTTTTTTCACCAAAATTTGAGTTTAAAACTCGTTTTTTCAAAAACTGTGCATAGATTCTACTTGATTTAAAAATTATCTAATAGATCAGAGTATTGGCTTTAAAAAAAGGTATAATACTTAATTGTAAGTATTACCGTTATTTTTTAATATTTTTGTTTCTATTTTAGTACCTTTTTTATAAAATTGCCCCTCCCGCCAAACGGGGGGAGATAGACCCCCCCTCCCGTAGTAAAAAATGCTTGTATTGAACTGTTCTACAAAAAACCGTTATAATTTCTTGGCGCCTAAGTTATCGTACTCTTGCCAAACTACCTAATGGTTGAAAAAAATTTTACAAAAAATTGTCCATTTTTTTTGTTTTTGATTTTCTCGAAAACGGTACAGCCGATTTAAATAATTTTTTTTATGCCAAAGCTCCTCCAAAGTTTGAATATTATTACATATTCAAATTTTCAATTTTTAATTTTTTGGATTTTAAAAAAAAAAATTCAAATTTTTTTTTGGAAACTTAATATTTCGAAAACCCTATGCTCGATTTTTTTCAAACTTGACTAGTAAAATTTTCTTAATATAATCTACAAGATTTGAGAAAAAAAATTTTGTTTTATCTAAAACTAACGGTACCTTCCATACAAATTTTAAAAAATGGTTTTCGAAAATCGTATTTTTCTCGAAAACGGTTCCGAGAATTTTGCTATTTTTTTTTTTTTTATTAATTTTTGCGATCTTTAATTTAATAAAAAAAAATTTTAAATCTAGATATTACTGATTGTACCTACCATAGAACGATTTTTTCGAATTTTGAATTTCTCATTATCGACATAACGGATTTTAATGAAATTTTTTTATAAAGAAGCTTCTAAAAAGTTTAAAAAACATTGGCGCAAAATTTTAAACATTTAAAACCTACTCTTAATCAATTTTAGAATGGGAGTCGACTCTAAATATTGAGTATAAAACGAGAACCGACTTTTTGTTAATTTTAAAGGACATAAACTATACTTTAACGTTAAAGAGCTCGTCTTACTTTAACAGCAGCAAATAGCTAGTTTATCTTTTAAAAGTATACTTTATCCATATTGACAATGGTCATTTCATACCAAAGCAAATGGAAGAAAAAATGTTTACTGATGTTTTATTAGATTTTTTAAAGATGTTCTTTGTAAATAGACTGAATCACTGAATATTATAAATTCGAAACAAACGTACGAAAGTGCTCTACAATTAAAAAATCTGTAGATACAAATGTACAATCTTTTCTTATGTATGCACGCGCGCCCGCCGCCGCCGCCGGCCGCCGAGACGAGTATTTAGCTAAATGAATCTGCACCTTACAACAACAAATTGAGTTTTTTATGCTGTGAATTTGCGATTTATACTTTATTTTCATCTAAAATAATGTAAATAACTTATAAACAATCAAAATCTGTACTTTTTCCGGCGAAAAATTACATATTTGGTTTGAAGTTGTCTGTTCTTTTTACTTTTTTTTTTGTGTTTTTGTAGTTGTGTGAGTTATGTATCTGTCAAATTAAGGGTTGTTCAACGCAAATTCGCTTAGGTTCTGTTGTAAAACCCACATCATTTAGAAGAGTTGTCTAACGTGTTTAAAATTATGCAAAAGTTAGACCAAGTCTCCAAGCTAAACGACTGCGTTAAGTAGAGCTGGTTTTATTCCTTAAACGAGAACTGTTTAAAATTTTGCGCCATTGCATTTCAAAACTTAAAAAAAAATATTTTTTTCAATTTTTAGAAAAAAAAGTCATTTTTTTTTTTGGAAAATTCGATATCTCAAGAACAGCTTAATATTTTTTTTGGAAATTAGACTCTTATTCGAACAATAATAAAAACTTAAGATTGGCGTACCAAAATTTTTTCTTAAAAATGTTTTAAAAATTTTGTACATAAAAGCTTATTTTTTTAAGGAACCACTACAACGAGTTATAATTTTTGTTCCTGCATAAATTCATATTTGCATAGCATTCTGTTTTTATCTCTTACTACTAAAAGAATTTAAAAAATTCATTTTATCCTTATGAACAGTTTTCTCTAATAACATTCGGTTTTAAAATTCCTAGTCTATTACATAGGAGCAAGTTCGTGCGACCCAGTCGTGCATTTTATTTCTTTTGATATGAAATTGATTTTTTTTTGCCTTAAAGTAAAAAAAAACAAGCATTGACAACTTCCTGTCTTATCGAATTAAAGCCGATTCTAAGCTTTTGTAAAAAAAAGTTGACACCAAAACTTATAATTATATCTCAATGGGCGGTCTAAAGATGTTTACCACGAGTTTCCTTACTCACACCTGGACATTGTTAACATCATTCGAGACAGCCCCAACTGATATGTGTGATTCCATTGGACAAGGACTTCGTGTGCTTCTTTTATTCTTTGGTCTCGGTAGTCGGTTCGGTTGTAATCACATGACGGACTGTTGAAACTGTAATTAAATTCATAATTAGCGATGAACGCCAAGTTCAGAGTGTGAGATAAATTTTCATCTTTTCACTTGTTCTTTATGTTTAATAAAGCCCACGTATTGAGTTCATGCACAAAGGCAAGTTTGTTAAATGTGTGGACCTACAGATGTCGGGCAATAAGCCCTCTCATGAGGATTGGAAAGACCCAATTTTTTTTTTTTTTCAATTTAAATCTACTGCCTTCGCTTATTTGCCTTCAATATATGTATGTACATTAGACTGGGCCAAAAAAATTGACTATTTTTTTTTTTGAAAGATATATCGAGAATATCATTCAGAATGACAAAAAAAAATTTTCGTAAAAGTTTGAGAGCTTAATATCAATTTTAAGAGGTCTATCATCGCTAATTTTGATTTTTAGTCATAATTTCATGTTTTGCGTCAGAACTGACAAAACATTGAAGTAAAAAAAATTCATTTTGACTTACTTTTATATAAAATTAAATTCCCTACAAAAAAGGTCTAATTGAAAATTTTCGTCAGACAAGCCGTTTTTGAGTAATTAAGCTTAATAAATTGTTATTTTTCTTCGATTTTACTTTTTTAATTTGGAATTTTGTAACTAACGAATCAATGAATATCTCAAAATGATCACAATGGATTTTTAAAGGAAATTTAATGCTCTACAAAAAAGGTCTCTTAATATTTTTGTCTAAATTTAATACTTCAAAAGTTATTCACAATTGAAATTGAAAAAAAATTGAAATTTCAAGTTTTTCTTTCTTAACTCAATTTTTTTTTACTTAAAGGAACAAATTGACTTTTTTGAACATTATTAATCATCATTCATCGAAAATCTCTTAATATTCACCATTATTCTAACAATATTATTACAAAAATATATAAATTTAACAATAAATATGAATTTATTTTTGCCTAATTGATCATTTCTCAACGAAAACATGGTTCTACTATCTTAAAGAAATTTTTGAGTAAACAATTATTTAATTTCGCTGTTGAAAATTATTTATTTATAATATTTCATACATTTGTGAATTTTTATGTTATTAATATACACGAATTTACATCGATAAATAACATTTCCTCCCTTAACCCTCGATTTTGATTTGCTTTTCATCAACTTATTAAGCACTATTCCGAATAAACGTATCCCCTCTTCTTTTAGTAACCACAAAACGAAGAGCAACTTCAGTACTTACTACTAGTCATTAGTGAGTACGGAAAAAAATACCCTAATTGCAACAAAAAAACCTTAATGTAATAAAATGTTATAACTAGTAGTTAATTATGGTTGTAAAACTATAAAATCCTATAGATTTCTTATAAAATATGAGTTATAATTGTGTTAAAAATAAATTTTTTACCATCTGTTATTGTTATTATTAATTAAGTAGCCATAATCTGTTTTTTTTCCTATATAAATGTATGAAATATTATAAATAAATAATTTTCAACAGCGAAATTAAATAATTGTTTACTCAAAAATTTCTTTAAGATAGTAGAACCATGTTTTCGTTGAGAAATGATCAATTAGGCAAAAATAAATTCATATTTATTGTTAAATTTATATATTTTTGTAATAATATTGTTAGAATAATGGTGAATATTAAGAGATTTTCGATGAATGATGATTAATAATGTTCAAAAAAGTCAATTTGTTCCTTTAAGTAAAAAAAAATTGAGTTAAGAAAGAAAAACTTGAAATTTCAATTTTTTTTCAATTTCAATTGTGAATAACTTTTGAAGTATTAAATTTAGACAAAAATATTAAGAGACCTTTTTTGTAGAGCATTAAATTTCCTTTAAAAATCCATTGTGATCATTTTGAGATATTCATTGACTCGTTAGTTACAAAATTCCAAATTAAAAAAGTAAAATCGAAGAAAAATAACAATTTATTAAGCTTAATTACTCAAAAACGGCTTGTCTGACGAAAATTTTCAATTAGACCTTTTTTGTAGGGAATTTAATTTTATATAAAAGTAAGTCAAAATGAATTTTTTTTACTTCAATGTTTTGTCAGTTCTGACGCAAAACATGAAATTATGACTAAAAATCAAAATTAGCGATGATAGACCTCTTAAAATTGATATTAAGGGCTCAAACTTTTACGAAAATTTTTTTTTGTCATTCTGAATGATATTCTCGATATATCTTTCAAAAAAAAAAATAGTCAATTTTTTTGGCCCATTCTAATGTACATATGTAGTTTTGCTAATTATGTAGGTAAGAGTAAGTAAGAACTTGCGACGCAGACATGCATTGTAACCTTTTCTCCTTTATTCTTCACCTTTTGATATATAGTTAACGCCTGGCGCTGGTTTTCCTCCCATCGAACATGATTGTGCATCTCAAGACCGACTCGACGGCGGCTTGCGATTGTAATCGCTAATTTAAAAATTAATTCGCTTTCTTATTTAAGTGGCACATCATTAGATGTTCATAATCAGATGTCGCTTTCGTCAGGCGATGGTATGCTTGAACCTGATTCAAAGTTCACAAGGCACCTCCTATTTTTGGTATTTTTTAAATAATTTTTCCATGTTCATAATAATGAGGGGGGCCGGGCCCGTTTCAAGAATATATACAAAAACCAAACGTGCTTTGAAAACATCACCAGTTTGGTTTTGATCTAAATGTCGAAAATTGTACGCCACCTCTATGTAGATATTGGTATCTCCAGTGGTACTGAGGGCGCGATCGTGAGAAATGTGGAGTTAGATTTTCAATTGCGTGCGATACGCTTGGAATATTCAATTACCTTAAATGTGCGGTGAAGTGATCTATGGGGATGTCATTAATCAAAAAATGAAGAACAACACAACAAAAAAAAATCTCCAAAGAATATGAAACCTTTTTTTCATTTCAAGATTTTAACTGCTGAGATATTATAAGATAGACCCGTAAAATATGCCTATGGTAGTTATAGAGTAATCAAATTTGATTTAAGATCCAAATTGTTCAAAGAAAAGGGTTTAGGAGGCACATTTTCGTGTATGTGGTGCCGTTGTTGGTTGGTATACGTTCCAGATTTAATTGATTGCTTAAATCTATTTGAATCTTTTTTTTTCATAAAAGGTTCTTTCATCATCAAGCCACATTATACAGAGGCTAATGATTGTTTCGTTTATGATTGTTATCGACGAAAGCTTCTCGTTTTTTTTTCTTTTGTTAAATTTAAAAGAAAGATTTGATTGATGAGCTCCTAGATCTACGAGTAAAGGAGGCGAGTAGGTTAAGTTTGGTGGTAAGTTCTGTTATAGACATTTTGCGAGACAGAACTTTCACCTTTTTGTTGTTAGAAAATAATACAAAAATAAGAAAACTTTTGTTTGATTTTTGGCTTTCCTTAAAAATAGGAAAATAGAAGACCGCTTTTGGTAAATTGCGTCGTTTATGGTATTTTCCTCCAGATCTGTATAAAATCAAGATCTTACTTAATTGGCGGCCTCCTGATTCATCGAACATCTTTGCCTTTGATACGGTGCTGCGGGTTTCGAGAGTATATACGATCGTCATATTTAACACTTCGAACCTCAAATCTGAAGGTTGAAATTGAATGTTTTCCTGAATGGAATATTTTGTCCATTCGCTCGATGTGACCTAGATGATGAAGTTGAAATATTGTTCTTTTGGAACACCATTTACATATTGTCGCATTTTATAGAATTCGCGGATGATTCTTCTCATTCACAAACAGTGCGTTTTTTGAAAAGATGTTTTGGCCGAAATGAAACACTTATGGCGCCTGATGTACGTAAGTTTGTGCAAAAAGCTCGTGAGACTGGTACGCTAGTGGACAACACTCAGACTCAATTCACGAACATTAGTTCGCCATAGATCTCAACAGCCCAACATTCTCAGCACAAAGATCTCGGATTATTCGCTTATTAGGTCCAATTGCATCAGGAATTGAAAGCACACTTGAACAACGTTATGTTTCATAATGAATGGGAATGTTTGTTCTTAGTAATAAAGTCATAATACTTGGCAAACATTAAATCTTGTTCATTTTATTACATTTTTAAAAAGAAACTTTGGCCCATGTGATAGGGAAGACTACAAAAGTGGGTCTCGCAATTCTGTCCGTCTTTCTGTCAGTTCGACTTCAGTCTAAGAGGCTTGCCCGATTTTCTTTTAACTTGGTTAAGAGCATTTTGTAATTTTTTTCCCAAGTTTCTTCTTTTTTTTCTTAAGATCAAAAAAAACGGTAATACGGTGCAATATTTTTTTCGAAATTTTAGAAAAAAAATTTTTTCTCAAAAACTGTTCCACACAATTTTTTTTTAAATTAAAAAAAAGTTAATTTAGTATGGGTTTTCCAATAAAGATTTCTAAAATTTTTGGAAATAAATGTGATCATATTGTCGCAGCGAGATCTGTCAAATTGGATGTCATTTATTTATTTTGTCTTGCCGATTGGAGAGTAATACGAGTAGCATTCAACAACTTTTGCAAATGATTAAATTATTTTATAAAAGTGGGTCTTCTGTTCGAGCAACGTTTCCCCCAATTTCGGTCGAAAAATCATATTCAGTGGAGGTGCACATTTCAGGATGAAAGAGTTCGCCACCAAGCAAGATTGTCGAATTTGTGACGATGACAATCAAGATGAGATCCACCTAATTGTAATGCATCCAGAGAAAGTCACTGTTTGAGGTGGATTTTGGGATGACGTCCACTCTTCTTTAAGAACGACTTTGGCTATCATCGTCAACTGCGAGCGCCATTGGTCGATGACATTTAATTCTTTTGGCCCGAATTAATTGATATGGACATCATCGATATGTGATTTTAACAGCACGGCCGCGGCCGGGCGGCGGCGGCGCGGCGCACAGTGTGTCGATTGTATGGCGGTAGTGGAAAAAAATTTGTTTTTGAAAAGTAAGGTAACTGTGCACAAAAATTGGTTATTAAATGCAATAAATAAGGGATTTTACTCAATTTGAGGAATTTTCACGCCCCTTGCCACGCCCACTGCGGACAAAAAGTTGTTTTAACGGAAACTTCCGTACGATAGTGAATTCAAGTATTAATATTCTGGTTAGTTAAGAAATTGTAAATTAATAAAATCGTGAAGTACGCCCACTGCCACGCCCACTTTTTCTATAAAATAGCTTTTTCTTAAACTTCTCGTAGGATATTGAAAAAAAGTGTCCAGAATTGATGTGTGTGATAAAAAAATTAATTTGAACCGAAGACCACCCACTGCCACGCTCACAATTTTATTATTATTAGTTGGAAGCCAAACATTACAAAAAATTTATGATTTTTACGTTATACAAAAGTTGTAATATTTTAAAGGTTAGTAGGAATGTATATATGTTCCCAAAGCACAAAAACTACGGAATTTATCGGCATAAAAGATTTTGCAAAATAGAATGAATATTTTAATTGTTGACAAAAATAGTTATTCCTTAAAAAAGTAATATCAAAAGGAAAAACTGAAAAATAAACAATTACGAAGAAAGATTTTGATATATGGGCTGACATTACTTTGGTCAGCTTTTAAAGGTCTTGAATCTGTCTGAAATTCGAAATAAAAGGATCAGACTTTAAAAGTAATGTTGTCAAGAGGTCTTCGTTTGTATTAATGATTTTCTTGTGTGAGGGAGGTGATTTTTCCGTAATTTTTTATGACTCGCCTCTAGTGCTTCTTCAGACAGTTGTCTTAAAGGTATGTATTTTTAAAGATGAAATTGTATAGAAAATCCTGAAGCTAAGACTCTTAATGCGATTGAAAATTTATGTATGAGTTCTTCATCAAATTTTATTATTTGTGCAGTTATTTTCGAATTCTGAAAAAAACTTCTTGCCTTGATTCCATAATTTGTTGACCCAAATCCAAACTTAGGCTTGTCAACAATGAGACCCAATCTACTTTTGAAGAATTTATTTACAAGATGATGAAAATAATAGGTTGTATTAAGGAAAAAGGCAGGTAAAGGCAGATGAATCTTACTTTTTTTAAAAGATCTTAATCTTGTCTTTATTTTCAAAAATATTTTTTTACAACAAGTGATGACACGCGAAAAATAGGTCTATTCAAATAAAGCACTCTCTACGCAATAATAACCTTGATTTTGACCTTGATTTAAGACCCTACAACTTGCAGTTAACGAAATAAAAAAAAAACGTGAGAATAACTGTACTTATCAGAGATCATGAAAAAATTAAAACTCAGTTTGTTATTCTTTATAAATCTTGAGCGCGACGCATATTGCTTCGGTCTATAGTTTTCTCTTATTTTGAGCCTAGCCAGTTAAGGTGACATTCAGAGCTGCGCTTATAGCTCGTGGCTAAGCTTTATCATAAAAAACCTTTTGGATAATGTTCTCGGGATTGTTAGCTTCAATTTGGCTTATTTGGAAACAAGAAAGTAAACATTTTTTTTTTTTGATTTTTTTCCACTACTCAACGCACTGTGCGGCGGTGCTTCGTCCAAAACAGCCCATGCCCCGCCCCATTCTACATTTTGCACGACTGATTTTCGATTTTCGAACATGGTTATTCCGCAAGGAGGCGATTTTTTTTAAAGCAGTTGTGTGTTTTTAACAGTGCGTCCGAAGATAGGCTCAACAGCACTTAACAGCGTTTTTGGCGACGTCGAATATGTAGTCATTCCACACAAGGTGTTCGATGATGCACATACCGAGAGTGGGTTGCGTTTTAACGACAGAAAAGAGCATTGAGTTTTTGAAGTATTAAATTCTACGCAGTTTTTCGTTCCCCATTGTTACCGAGATCATAATTTAATGAGCTTATCATATGCTGCCGTACCAGATCCACATCCAAAGAACAATGACATGCATCTGTAAATGGAAAGTAGAAGCTGAGGGTACTGTCATCAGTAAATCAATTGAATGGATTCAGAAGTTTCAGACAAAATATCATTGAATAATATCAGAAAGAGAGTAGGAGACAAAACATAGCCCTGTGTCACACCAGCATTTATTTTATGGACTTCATATTTAAAACCATCCAACACAACTTGTTTTGAGCAGTACCTGCATATAAGATCCTTAATTTTGCGTATTTGCCTTATAAAAAAGATGAATTCATTTGCCAATTGTAATACCCATCCATCAATGCAATACTGAGACTTAAATCGTAAGGAGATGAGTCCAAAGATTTGTCTTATTTCAAAGCTTATTTTCATTGACAGCTATTTGCATTTTTTGAATTAAAGTCCAACTTTTAAGAAATACGTTTTTGTTAATTTGAATTGATTACACAAGAAATCTATAATTGCGTCTCTTGGGAACAATTATAATTATCAAGTTTCCTGTCAGGAACAGTTTGCATTTTTGTATACATAGAAGGAAGTCACTTAAAACACTTTGTTCCCTCACACAAAAATACTAATATTAACTTGACTTTCAATTTTTGAATTTTCAGTAAAAAGACCAAAAGCCTGAAGCCTTAAATATAGCTTAACTATCTTAGAATATTCCTTCTTCCTTATTCCAAATTTAGTTTAATGCTTAGATACATAAGATAGTGAACATTTTCATCTCTGGGATGGAGTAAGTATGGTTATTTACCTTACAAGAAATTGGCGCCCAATGTGAGGACGAATGTTTTCATTCTCATTAAATATCCCTATTGCTATTTTCTTTACATCATAACTTTTGCGACTTAAGACTATTTTGCTTGCGATATAGGTACTAAAAAATTAAACTCGAGACTTTGATCAAAGTTGACATTGCGATGATAGCGAAGGCGAAAACCGGAACGGCAATTCCGTCGTCTGTTTGTATGTCTGTAGCTCGATCTTTCCTTCATATTTCCTTCAAACTCAATACTTAAAGGTCTTCGGTGATTTCCTAGAGGGGAAATTCAAATTTTTTTTTCAGCTCCAAAATTATCGGTACCCCCTATACACCAATATTACAAAATCTGATTTATCTCGAAAACGGCTCCAAAGGTTTTAATAAGGCATGGACTACATTTTGGTTTAAAAAAATTTAGGAAAAAAAAGTTATTACCGTACCCGTCATAGAACGATTTTTTTGATTTTCGACTATCTCATTAACGACTCTAACGATTTTAGCCATTTTTTTTAACAGGAGTCCACTTAATAATATTGTATATAAAAATATTCAAAAACTATTTCTTGGGTTTTTTGAAAAAAAAATCCAATTTTTTTTTTGAAAAATCAATATCTTCAAAACGTGTGAACGATTATTTTTTAAATTATTTTCTAAAATATATACCTAATTTTGTTCTTCAACATTTTTAAATATGTAAATTTCTTGTATAAAAATTAAATAAATTTCTTATATAAGAAAATTGATTTAATAATAAAACGATTTTTGAGCTTTGTTTGTGTAAATTCATAATTTTTTGGAAATCAGACGCCAATTTCATGCATTTGAAAATTTTTATCTCATTAAATCTATGTTTTATATTTATAAAATTTATTTTAAATTCCCAAGTACTTTTACATAAGAGCAAGTTCGTGCGATCCAGTCGTGCATTTTATTTCTTTAGAAAATATATTTTTTTTTTAATTACCACATCAGCACTTTGCAGTCACACGTTCAACCAATGGCTATAATTCCTTACTGATTTTAAGGGAGATAATCCTCGTTCTTCTATCAATAACTCTAATCGGTGAAAACTGAAGAAATTATGCAACAATACATTGAAGTTCATTTCCCTTTAGCCCATCGGCCATCAGCTTATGAGCTTGTGCCTTAAAGACGTTTTCTACTCGAACATGTGGAAGAGGTGAACATCTCACTTCGACAAGAACGTTTTCAATTCATTTTCGTCTAGTTGCTTGAACAGACAATCCAGCTGGCAAAAAAGTCTTTGATTGATCCGCTCTTCGTGATAGTGTTGCTCATCTGTAGAACACTAAACCACATCCAATAATCCGTCATATATTCGCAACCATACGTTGCCACGACCGACCGCCGCCACCGTCCTGTTGTCCATTCTGTGCCATCTTTCTCTCCACAAAAATGGTGTTTCATCGCTAGTGCGGTGCGGGCACGCTAATCACATAATCTCTAGAACTCACCTTCAAAGCACGGGCGGTGGTGGTGGCAGCAGGAGCGGCAGAGGCACTGAGTCGGTGGCGGCAACAATCTAGCAATGAACATTCGTATCTCCCCCAAGCCAATCGGGATGTATTATATGTGCGCTGGAATCAGTTGACCCCAAGAGAAAAAAAAAGTACGAACTTTGAGTCGTACGTGCTGATGAAAGGTTCTTCCTCTTTTTGTCGGCGCGAAAAGTTCTGTGAATTAAGAAAAAATAAAAACAAGTCGATTGTATGAGATTTTTGTCAGTTTCGTTGTGTCACGTTTTTTGGCAAGAGTGCATCTACTATTTAGCAAAAAGTCATCTATTGGAGAAAGAGCTATATAAAGCAGGGACTATATGATGATGGTTCGGTTCCACACACATCATCATATCACATTCATCTTCATCATTATCATCATCGTGGATGTGCCCGTCCTTTCATCGAGGAGGTAATTTTCTTGGTAATAACTCAAAATTGACCAACTATTTAATATGATATTACGTTTAACCATGGATGCAAGGGAAATGTGTTTTAGCACCTTATGGACGCAGAATAAAATTCGCCACATTACAGGGTGTTTAACAAAGTTATTTTTGTTCAATATTCGTATCGTAAGCTTGGGATAGGGGAGAAATATTATTTTTCGGAGTACTCAATCACAACGCCTCAATATAACAAAGAGGATTTAGAGGGCTACAGGAGATCTATGTGCTCCAAATTGGTGATTTTACGATCGACCCAGGCATGCTTCCAATAGCATGTATATTCAGAAGTGCTAAGGGCATAACCTAAACCTAGACAATGAAGGATCTCTCAACCCAACTCGAAACATTCGACATGACAACGAAACTTTCGCTATATATTGACAACTGTTTTATGGTAGGCCATCGTGCTTAATGGTTTCAACGTCGCTTCGACTTCATAGTGTAACTGCCGTCATGTATGTAAATTTTGACAGGCGAAGTTTCGTTGTCGTTGCGAATGTTTTAAGAAGGTTTGAGGGGCAATTATTTAGAATCTAGCATTCTGGAAAACCCATAGTATTGATTGGATGCCTTGAGAATGTTCGACTTCGCTAAGATACCGCCGAAACATTTAGTGACCGCTTAAAAGTATACCATCATCCATCAAGACCAACTGCAGAAATCCATGGAATCATTGTGTAAGCGTGTATGAATGATGTTGATATCCTGGATGGCAACCACAATTAGGTAATTTCCTGTAAGGCTGGCATATATAGTGAAGACCTAAGAAAAATTAAAATTTAGTGCATCCGAACAAAATCACTGAATTTGGGAATTCTATAGCAGATTTAATCGCGAGCGTTTAGAAACTGGAAAAAATTCCGACCATTAAATGGCGATGCCCAACGAGTCAACCTCTGACATTGGGCAGAATAATCCATGCAACTTTCACGAAGATGGACGAAAATTCGGTGCATTAAATAACCAACAAGCAGTGGGTAAAGGCATATTCAAAATCAAGTCCACTAAGACTGTGCAGAGTAAGATATTCAAAGCAGCGCCAGAAAAAAAAAACCATTTGTAGTAAGAATAGAGCCTTCGTAAAATTATCTGAAAAATTTCGCTTGAGAGTTTGATAGACTGGAGGAATCCATGGAAGAAATCACAAAGTAAAGATATAAACTTCTAAGTAAGGTGTATATTATTCCCCCCCGTTAAAAACACTAGTGAAGATATGAAATAATGAAGAATTACACTTGCCACCTGGAATTGAATTCAAACTTTTTATTAAAATTTATCAAAGCAGTAAAGCCTTATCTTACAGAAGGAAAGAGAATTCAAAGAGACAATACCATAACCAGCTTGGCTCAGCGGTATGTTGAAAGAGTATGGACCTTGTCTACGATCGATAAAAAGTTGCTAAGCTATTCTCGAAAAATACAACTCACGTTTGGATCGTATGAATTTGGTCTAATCTTCAAAAACTTGCATGCTGCGAGTATTAGAGAAAAATGTTTAGAAACATAAAATTCATAGCTTAAACAACTACTTGTAGTACCCCTTTTGGCATAATGGTAAGTGCGTTGGACTGTCATGCGGGAGGTCTCGAGTTCCATTCTCAGTCGCTGCCAGAAAGTTTTTGTTCAGGGGTGTACTGCCTCTTGCGAGGAATTGACGAATTCTCCAAGAGTATCTTTTGGCATGGAAAGTGCTGCTCATTAGGCGTTCGGAATCGGCAGAAAATTGTAAAGAGAGTTGAGAGTTGTAAATCACTAGGTCTTGGTTCACTTCGAGCTGTTGCACCAGCAAATTTATTTTTATTTATAAACAACTACTTAAGTAGTAGAATTTAATACTGAACGCTTTAAATTTATTAAAAGTTAAAAATGAATTTAAACTTGGTACTTAGTGTTTTTCACTGCTCCCCTCATTTGGTTTTGTTTTAAGACCAAAAATACGAATTTTTTCGAAATTTTATAAAATACAAATTTTCTCAAAAATTTGTCGACAGATTTAAAAAAAATTCAAAACGGTACAACTGATTTCGATCATTTTTTTAAACTAAAGCCCCTCTCAAGAATGTTGAATATTATTGTGTATATTAAAATTTTCAAAAAAATTTTTTTTTGATTTTTTATGAAAAATACATTTTTTTTTTCAAAACTCAATATTTCGAAAACCCCTTTGCACGACTTTTTTTAGCTGCGATATAGGTACTATAGGACAAGTTCTGCATTTGGAAAAAAATCGAACTCGAGATTTTGATCAAAAGCGTAGACGAATAAAGTGGGTCCGACAATTCCGTCTGTATGTCTGTACCTCTCCCTTCAGCCTAAGCCACTGGACCTATTTTCTTCAATCTCGGTAGTAAAGGGTCGTCGGTGATTCACTAGAGGAGAAGTTGAAATTTTGTTTAGCTCCAACCAAAACTAACGGTACCCCCCCGTACACCCGTTATGCATAATCTTATTTATCTCGAAAACGGCTCTAACGATTTTCCAAAAAAAAAAAAAATTAGGTATTATATTATGGACATCGACTACATTTTGGTCAAACAAAATTTTGGGGCAAAATATTATTAACGGTACCTGTCATAGAACCGTTTTTTTATTTTCGACTTTCTCACTAACGGTTCTAACGATTTTAGCCAAAAATTCAGCAGAAGCTCCCTTAAATTTAAAATAATATTGGGGCAAAATTTTAATTGAATTAGTACGATGCTAAAGCTCTTTTAGTATGATAGGTACTAGGTTAAAACTAAAAGACTTTTTTAATAAAAAGCTTTTCGATGTGATGAGAATTTATTTACATAGGAATAACAAATTATTTTTGTTTTTGAAGCACACAATTCAATGAATAATTATTTGATAATAATACATTAGTAAAGTATGAAAACAGCAAAGTATAAATTAAATGTTATTAAACTAGCAGAATACAAATTCTAACAAAAACAACGAATTTGCAAATTTTAATGGAATATAGCATCATACTTTCTCTACCTTTTTATTAAAGTTAAAATTATCGAATACCTACTTTATTTTTTTAGTATCGTGCTAGCTTCATATGACTCTTTGGCATTTGCAAACATCAAAAAAGGTTCGGGTACTTACTTTTTTACACGAAATATCATTGTTTTAGGTGTGTTCAGAGGCAATTTATTAAGAAAATTCTTTTAGTACGATACTAGTTAGAAAATGTTTAAAATTAAGAATGAGTAAGTAAACTACTATAAAGTTAGCAAATTGTTAAGTAGTATCATACTAATACCTTAATAATAGGCTGTTTAAAATTTTGCGCCATTTTATATAAAGATATCCGAAAAATATTTTTTGGGTTTTTTGAAAAAAAAAAATTCAAGTTTTTTTTGAAAAATCAATATCTTTAAAACGTGTGAACGCTTATTTTTTAAATTATTTCCTAAAATCTGTACCACCACTTAAAATTGGCATCCCAAATTTTGTTCTTGAAAAATTTTAAAGAAATTTGTTATATAAAAAATTACTTTAATAATAAAACGATTTTTAAACTATGTTTCCATAAATTCATACTTTTTCGGAAATCAGACGGAAATTTCATTGCATTTGAACATTTTTATCTCGATAAATTCGTGTTTTATATTCATAAAATTTGTTTTAAATTCCAAAGTACTTTTGCATAAGAGCAAGTTCGTGCGATCCAGTCGTGCATTTTATTTTTTATCCATAAGCTTTTCCTTAAACAAATTTTCGAATGTTTTTTTCAATCTCTGGAAACTATTGTGAAACAAAATACCTTCTAAGATTTAAAAAAAAGAAAAACATTTATGACTGGTACCGTTATGTTTAGGCTTGAATACTTGTAAGAAGTTGGCTATTATAGGGTAAACGAGCAAAGAGCAGCAAAATTCAAGAAATGTCGTTTTCAAACACTTCTGTTAACGGCTGAGGGTTTGATATATTTTTATATTTTTTAGAACCCTTACATATTGTCACCTGAGTTCTATCTTGTTCAAAGTCCATTTTGGAAAATGTTGGGAAAACGATTTTTTAACTTCAGAAGCAAAATTTTTACTTAAATTTGAAAGGAAATACTGTGGAGTTTTTTTCTCCATTAAACTCAATAATTTTTGTTTGCAAAATGAGTTTTAAATCAAGGTTTTATTAAATCCTGAAATATTTAAAAAATAAAATCAAGTGGGATGTCATTTTGGATATTGAACAACGTTGTATGGGCTGTAAACAAGTTGATTAAATTGGTGGATATTGAACAAAAAAGCTAGATATTGAACAAAATAGAAGCACTTAATAATTAAATCATTGAAACTACGAAAATACTATGAAAATAGAACAAAAAATTCTAACTCATTCTTTGAGTTAAGCACTAGAACATAATGGGTGATCAGAAAAAATATTGCTGCTGCTCGGTAGGTAATGAAATTCAAAATTTGTTAAACATTTGTTTGAATTCACTTTTTACCCTTCTTTTTTCAAATAAATACATTATTTATTTTACATACAATTTTTAATTTAAATTTTGTTATTGTTTTAAACAAACTGGCGCAAAATTTTAATTAAACTAATACTAGTACTAATACGATGCTAAAGCTGTTTTAGTATGATACTAAAATCGTCGAATACCTATATTATTTTTTCAGTATCGTGCTATTTACAAACGCCGCACAAGAACTTAGTTCTTTGCATGAACTTTCATTGTTTTAAGTGCAATTTATTAAGAAAATTGCCTTAGCACGATAATAGTTAGAAAATTGAAAGAATTAAGAATGAGTTAGTAAACTACTTTAAAGATAGCAAATCGTTAAGAATTATCATACTAATACCTTAATAAAAGGCTGTTTAAAATTTGGAAGTGTTGTATGACATTTGTTTTGTTGTATGATGTGTATGATTCTGACATTTCATTATTATTTGAGTGTGAGGTTAATATAAATCTCAATTTTTGGTGAAGACGTGTTGGAACTAGTTGAAATTAATATACGTGTCAGATGACGCCCTAAAATAATAAAAGAACCTGTTAATTTTAATCTTAAAGATCCTTATTTTGTTGAAAAATTTAGATTGCCAAACATCTTTAGTGGAAAAATTGGGAAGATCAATTGTGCGTTCAACTAATTGCAACGAAGCTTGGAAATGGAATCCATTATCATGAAATCGGCATAATGCAAGCCCATAAGACAACCCCAATGAAACTACCGCTCTCTATGCCCTACAGGCTCTACCATGTTTTGTGAATGTCGAGCCAGAGAACTTCTCAAATAAATTTTGTTTCCCCAGCTTTGACTGATGAAAACAATGTTGCTATATGTTACATGCAGCATCCACTTTACAACAGAATTTTGTGCTGTGTTAAATGTATGATCATTTATAGGTAAATTTGCTGTATGATGTAAATGACACATTTCTGAGAAACAGAGTCATACAACATTCCAATATTTCCAGTGTAATCTTCAGTCATACATTGTTGTATGACAGTGGATCATACAACAAAATTGAGAAACAGAAATCATACAGCAGAACTGTCAATATCATACAATGTATGATGTGTATGATCTGAGAAACAGGCTCCAGATTGTCGATATTGTATTTGTCTACATTGAAAGTAAACTTTTTTCTTGAAATTACTTCAGCTACTCTCTTTCACTTTGGTTCCGATCTTATCACAAATTTGGAATAAAACTGTACTTTTTCAGAATCTTGTAAGCTAGGCGCGCAAATTTAATTTTTAGTTTCGCAACTGCTTGGGTCGAGCAACTAAAAAGTTTGTGTTTTGACACAAACTAAACGATTGCCTAGAATGAGTTCGCTATTTTGTGTAACATATAATTATATGTTTTCTATAAGCAACCAAACAGTTGTGCAACTAAAAATTGAATGTGCGCGCCTAGCCTTAAGGTCCAAAATGAATCAAATATTTTCACACGTTCATCATTAGAAAATTTGGCGAAACAATTATGACTGCAACTAACGTCGCAAGCGGATGTCATTTGAATATTGCTTAGCACCTTGACCCATCCATTTTTGTATACATATTTTGTTTCCAATTTTGTTTCGATTTTTTTTTACTCGATCCAGGGCTTCTCTTGGTGTAAAGCATGTAGTTTGTTTAGATGAAACGGAACCTTCTGCTGGTACTACATGACTTCTTCAGATAAAGGAGCTATATTAGAATTCTGAATCATAGAATTCTGATATATCAGATCCTGGATGAGCTGGATTTATCATACTGTAAGCGACAAAAATTGTGTTCAAAAACTGTCTAAAGATAAAAGAGTTTCTCAAAATACCTTAAAAGCGTTTGAAGATTACGCTCCAACTTTTCGCTTACATCACATTATGCTTACAGCTTCCAATGTTATATCAGTATTAATTTTGTGTGGTACATTACAGTGCAGTGATATTGAACAAAAATGCGGTTTTCCGTCCGCATAACTTTTTTAGTAGGATTTTGTTCAATAACATACAAAACTAAATGGATTAGATATGGATATTGAACAACAAAGAAATACATGGTAGTTTTTTTTAAAGTTAATATAAAATTGTTCAATTTCATCTAAAAACAAAAAGCAGTGGTTGATTGAATAAAAAAGACACTCAAAATATTTAATAAAGTGGTTTATTGAACAAAATAATTCTTCATAACTTAAAAACTAAAAGAGATAAAACAAAATGGAGTACGCCATTCGAAAGAGCATGTTCGATTTATAAAAACTGCATTTCTAACTCAATTTCGCCAAAAATGGTCTTTTGAACAAGATAGAACTCAGGCGACGATATACAGCACGTTTGGTTGCATGTCAAACAATTTTGGGAGAAATCAATAAATTCTAACAACGATAATAGAGAATTCCAAACCAATTGCTTAAATAAAACAGTTCATATCGTTTTTTAATGTTAGTATTTTTGACTTTTTCAATATATGAACTTGTAAAGTGCTAGTTTTGTATAAAACACGTTATTCAAAATTAAAAACACCCTATATTTACTCGAATAAGCCTGTTAGCGTAATATGTAATAGGTTTATCTTCCCTCAATTGCTCGTCACCATATCTTCCCGACTGAAAAGGTAACTTGCCACATAATCAACAAGCAAAAAAAAATCAATCAAATTGGTGATGCCACCCGCAGCTTTGACGATGATGTCGGTACAATTCGTTCCACTTTAACCCCGATGATCTTCGGTTAGAAATGACTCCCAATTTGCATGTCAATTCCCTTTTAGATGTTCCTCTAATCGGCCTCTGATAAATGTCCAATAGATAGCAAGGATTTATAAACTAAAAATAGGGACAGGGGTGAAACCATCAACAGTCAAATACAGATTGGGCATGTGACAGCTTTCCCCATTTGGCTCTCCACAAAAACTCACCCATCCGCGTCTATATACAAATTTTCAATCTTTCACATAATGTTGCCACTTTTATATTATGGTCCGGACAACAACAACAACAATAATGTCGAACCGGAAGCAATGGACCTATATATCTACATGTGCTGAATTTATATATGTACATTCATGGATGAAATGAACAAATTCACCATTTTGTTGGACAGGTTTTTTATTTTTCTATTGACTCAACTAAAAAGGAAAAAAAAGAAGGCTTGAATTTAAGTTGGACAGAAATGTGTGTGGACAAACTTGATAGGATAAAGGATAAACTATCCGTTTGTTGGTGTTCGAATTAAATAAATTACCAAACACAGTTCGCATATCGATTGGGAACCTTCAATCGAAACGAGGGATTTATTTTTTAACGAAAAGAAGCTTTGAATGAAACATGTGTCAATATGGTTAACAGGGTTAGCTCTGCCTACTTGGAGTCTATTTTTTTAATGGAGATGTCAATGTCAATGCAATTTGAAAGCCTACATTTTGGGCTTACATCATGGTACATATGTATAAAGAATTCAAATTTAAAGTTTATAAAACGATGACCTGAGCAAAGGTTGCTAGTAAAAGTTATAAAGGAAAAAATTAACAAACTTTTTGTTGAATTTATCTTACCTTATTAAATTCTAGATATAATAATACATATTATTTTTTTTATGTTCAAGTGAATAAAATTCGGTGTGAAGTGAAAATAATCGTTAAATTTTGTATCCAAAAATTTTGATTCCTGCATTAAAAAATCATAAAAACCATCAAAAGCAAAGCGAAAAACACAATATATTACCTTTTAACTTTGCTTTTTTTTCAACAAGGTCGCTGTTTAAAGATGGCTTGTGACTTTCAGGCCTGATTTCGATAGTCCCCTTAAATGAAAAGTTGATTCCCAGGGAGCAGCGACCAACCTCTATCATTAGCTAATGAATGAATCGAGAAGACTTGGGAACGCCTTAATCATGGACTGTCTTGTCGTATTGCTAAAAATCGCAGCGATAAATTTTGGATCACCAATCTCAGCGTGCCATAGCTGTGGCTTGGGTCCCAAGGTGCACGACCTGCCACTAGAAATAGCTCTTACGATTATTAGGTAGTTGGGGTTCGAAAAACCATAAAATCACTTTGGACCCGCATACTTCGTTAACCAGACCACTCAGAAGCATTTCGTTCAGATGTGTATATAGGAATTGAATAGGCCTTTCATTTGATGTATATCTCGATGCATTTGGGGAACTTTGAAAATTTGGTGATTTTTTTAGACACCATGATTTTTTCAAAATTCACAAAAATTCAGTAAAATCACTTTGGTTAGAAATATTTCAAGAACCAGACCTCGCTGGAGCTTCCGGTTTTCACCACTAGATAGCTGTGGAAAATTTAATCAGAGACTTTGACAACCGGAGCCTCTTACAAGACTTGGTTTTGGAAATAGCGCCAACCAAAGACATTATTAGGTAGTTGGGGCTCGAAAAACCATAAAATCACTTTGGACCCCCATATTTCGGTAACCAGACCTATCAGAAGCATTTCGTTCAGATGTGTATATAGGAATTTAATAGACCTTTCATTTGATGTATATATCTCGATGCATTTGCGGAACTTTGAAAATTTGATGATTTTTTCAAAATTCTCAAAAATTCACTAAAATCAATTTGGTTAGAAATATTTCGAGAACCAGACCTCACAGGAGCTTCCGGTTTTCACCTCTAGATAGCTGTGGAAAATTTAACTAGGAATTTTGACAACCGGAGCCTCTTACAAGACTTGGTTTTGGAAATAGCGCCAACCAAAGACATTATTAGGTAGTTGGGGCTCGAAAAACCATAAAATCACTTTGGACCCTCATACTTCGTTAACCAGAACACTCAGAAGCATTTCGTTCAGATGTGTATATAGGAATTGAATAGACCTTTCATTTGATGTATATCTCGATGCATTTGCGGAACTTTGAAAATTTGGTGATTTTTTTAGACAAGTGGTTAGTCCATGATTTTTTCAAAATTCTCAAAAATTCAGTAAAATCACTTTGGTTAGAAATATTTCGAGAATCAGACCTCGCAGTAGCTTCCGGTTTTCACCTCCAGATAGCTGTGGAAAATTTAACCAGGAATTTTGAAAACCGGAGCCTCTTACAAGACTTGGTTTTGGAAATAGCGCCAAACAAAAACATTATTAGGTAGTTGGGGCTCGAAAAACCATAAAATCATTTTGGACCCGCATACTTCGTTTACCAGACCACTCAGAAGCATTTCGTTCAGATGTATAAATAGGAATTGAATAGACCGTTCATTTGATGTATATCTCTTCTTAGACAAGTGGTTAGTCCATGATTTTCTCAAAATTCTCAAAAATTCAGTAAAATCACTTTGGTTAGAAATATTTCGAGAACCAGACCTCGCAGGATCTTCCGGTTTTCACCTCTAGATAGCTGTGGAAAATCTTACCAGGGATTTTGAAAACCTGAGCCTCTTACAAGACTTGGTTTTGGAAATAGCGCCAACCAAAAACATTATTAGGTAGTTGGGGCTCTAAAAACCATAAAATCATTTGGACCCGCATATTTCGATAACCAGACCTCTCAGAAGCATTTCGTTCAGATGTATAAATAGGAATTGAATAGACCTTTCATTTGATGTATATCTCGATGCATTTGGGGAACTTTAAAAATTTGGTGATTTTTTTAGACAAGTCCATGATTTTTTCAAAATTCTTAAAAATTCAGTAAAATCACTTTGGTTAGAAATATTTCGAGAACCAGACCTTGCAGAAGCTTCCGGTTTCCATTTGTAGATAGCTGCGGAAAATTTAACTAGGAATTTTGAAAACCGGAGCCTCTTACGAGACTTGGGTTTGGAAATGGCGCCAACCAAAAACATTATTAGGCAGTTGGGGATCGAAAAACCATAAAATCACTTTGGACCCGCATACTTCGTTTACCAGACCACTCAGAAGCATTTCGTTCAGATGTATAAATAGGAATTGAATAGACCTTTCATTTGATGTATATCTCGATGCATTTGCGGAACTTTGAAAATTTGGTGATTTTTTTAGACAAGTGGTTAGTCCATGATTTTTTCAAAATTCTCAAAAATTCAGTAAAATCACTTTGGTTAGAAATATTTCGAGAATCAGACCTCGCAGTAGCTTCCGGTTTTCACCTCCAGATAGCTGTGGAAAATTTAACCAGGAATTTTGAAAACCGGAGCCTCTTACAAGACTTGGTTTTGGAAATAGCGCCAAACAAAAACATTATTAGGTAGTTGGGGCTCGAAAAACCATAAAATCATTTTGGACCCGCATACTTCGTTTACCAGACCACTCAGAAGCATTTCGTTCAGATGTATAAATAGGAATTGAATAGACCGTTCATTTGATGTATATCTCTTCTTAGACAAGTGGTTAGTCCATGATTTTCTCAAAATTCTCAAAAATTCAGAAAAATCACTTTGGTTAGAAATATTTCGAGAACCAGACCTCGCAGGATCTTCCGGTTTTCACCTCTAGATAGCTGTGGAAAATCTTACCAGGGATTTTGAAAACCTGAGCCTCTTACAAGACTTGGTTTTGGAAATAGCGCCAACCAAAAACATTATTAGGTAGTTGGGGCTCTAAAAACCATAAAATCATTTGGACCCGCATATTTCGATAACCAGACCTCTCAGAAGCATTTCGTTCAGATGTATAAATAGGAATTGAATAGACCTTTCATTTGATGTATATCTCGATGCATTTGGGGAACTTTAAAAATTTGGTGATTTTTTTAGACAAGTCCATGATTTTTTCAAAATTCTTAAAAATTCAGTAAAATCACTTTGGTTAGAAATATTTCGAGAACCAGACCTTGCAGAAGCTTCCGGTTTCCATTTGTAGATAGCTGCGGAAAATTTAACTAGGAATTTTGAAAACCGGAGCCTCTTACGAGACTTGGGTTTGGAAATGGCGCCAACCAAAAACATTATTAGGCAGTTGGGGATCGAAAAACCATAAAATCACTTTGGACCCTCATACTTCGTTAACCAGAACACTCAGAAGCATTTCGTTTAGATGTGTATATAGGAATTGAATAGACCTTTCATTTGATGTATACCTCGATGCATTTGCGGAACTTTGAAAATTTGGTGATTTTTTTAGACAAGTGGTTAGTCCATGATTTTTTGAAAATTCTCAAAAATTCAGTAAAATCACTTTGGTTAGAAATATTTCGAGAACCAGACCTCGCAGGAGCTTCCGGTTTTCACCTTTACATAGCTGTGGAAAATTTAACCAGGAATTTTGAAAACCGGAGCCTCTTACGAGACTTGGGTTTGGAAATGGCGCCAACCAAGAACATTATTAGGCAGTTGGGGATCGAAAAACCATAAAATCACTTTTTACCCGCATATTTCGGTAACCAGACCACTCCGAAGCATTTCGTTCAGATGTGTATATAGGAATTGAATAGACCTTTCATTTGATGTATATCTCGATGCATTTGCGGAACTTTGAAAATTTGGTGATTTTTTTAAACAAGTGATTAGTCCATGATTTTTTCAAAATTCTCAAAAATTCAGTAAAATCACTTTGGTTAGAAATATTTCGAGAACCAGACCTCGCAGGAGCTTCCGGTTTTCACCTCTAGATATCTATGGAAAATTTAACCAGGAATTTTGAAAACGGGAGCCTCTTACAAAGCTTGGTTTCGGAAATAGCGCCAACCAAAAACATTATTAGGTAGTTGGGGCTCAAAAACCATAAAATCACTTTGGACCCGTATATTTCGGTAACCAGACTACTCAGAAGCATTTCGTTCAGATGTGTATATAGGAATTGAATAGACCTTTCATTTTATGTATACCTCGATGCATTTGGGGAACTTTGAAAATTTGGTGATTTTTTTAGACAAGTGGTTAGTCCATGATTTTTTCAAAATTCTCAAAAATTCAGTAAAATTAATTTGGTTAGAAATATTTCGAGAACCAGACCTCGCACAAGCTTCCGGTTTTCACCTATAGATAGCTGTGGAAAATTTAACTAGGGATTTTGAAAACCGGAGCCTCTTACAAGACCTTTCATTTGATGTATATCTCGATGCATTTGCGGAACTTTGAAAATTTGGTGATTTTTTTAGACAAGTGGTTAGTCCATGATTTTTTCAAAATTCTCAAAAATTCAGTAAAATCACTTTGGTTAGAAATATTTCTAGAATCAGACCTCGCAGGAGCTTCCGGTTTTCACCTCTGGATAGCTGTGGAAAATTTAACCAGGAATTTTGAAAACCGGAGCCTCTTACAAGACTTGGTTTTGGAAATAGCGCCAAACAAAAACATTATTAGGTAGTTGGGGCTCGAAAAACCATAAAATCATTTTGGACCCGCATACTTCGTTTACCAGACCACTCAGAAGCATTTCGTTCAGATGTATAAATAGGAATTGAATAGACCGTTCATTTGATGTATATCTCTTCTTAGACAAGTGGTTAGTCCATGATTTTCTCAAAATTCTCAAAAATTCAGTAAAATCACTTTGGTTAGAAATATTTCGAGAACCAGACCTCGCAGGATCTTCCGGTTTTCACCTCTAGATAGCTGTGGAAAATCTTACCAGGGATTTTGAAAACCTGAGCCTCTTACAAGACTTGGTTTTGGAAATAGCGCCAACCAAAAACATTATTAGGTAGTTGGGGCTCTAAAAACCATAAAATCATTTGGACCCGCATATTTCGATAACCAGACCTCTCAGAAGCATTTCGTTCAGATGTATAAATAGGAATTGAATAGACCTTTCATTTGATGTATATCTCGATGCATTTGGGGAACTTTAAAAATTTGGTGATTTTTTTAGACAAGTCCATGATTTTTTCAAAATTCTTAAAAATTCAGTAAAATCACTTTGGTTAGAAATATTTCGAGAACCAGACCTTGCAGAAGCTTCCGGTTTCCATTTGTAGATAGCTGCGGAAAATTTAACTAGGAATTTTGAAAACCGGAGCCTCTTACGAGACTTGGGTTTGGAAATGGCGCCAACCAAAAACATTATTAGGCAGTTGGGGATCGAAAAACCATAAAATCACTTTGGACCCTCATACTTCGTTAACCAGAACACTCAGAAGCATTTCGTTTAGATGTGTATATAGGAATTGAATAGACCTTTCATTTGATGTATACCTCGATGCATTTGCGGAACTTTGAAAATTTGGTGATTTTTTTAGACAAGTGGTTAGTCCATGATTTTTTGAAAATTCTCAAAAATTCAGTAAAATCACTTTGGTTAGAAATATTTCGAGAACCAGACCTCGCAGGAGCTTCCGGTTTTCACCTTTACATAGCTGTGGAAAATTTAACCAGGAATTTTGAAAACCGGAGCCTCTTACGAGACTTGGGTTTGGAAATGGCGCCAACCAAGAACATTATTAGGCAGTTGGGGATCGAAAAACCATAAAATCACTTTTTACCCGCATATTTCGGTAACCAGACCACTCCGAAGCATTTCGTTCAGATGTGTATATAGGAATTGAATAGACCTTTCATTTGATGTATATCTCGATGCATTTGCGGAACTTTGAAAATTTGGTGATTTTTTTAAACAAGTGATTAGTCCATGATTTTTTCAAAATTCTCAAAAATTCAGTAAAATCACTTTGGTTAGAAATATTTCGAGAACCAGACCTCGCAGGAGCTTCCGGTTTTCACCTCTAGATATCTATGGAAAATTTAACCAGGAATTTTGAAAACGGGAGCCTCTTACAAAGCTTGGTTTCGGAAATAGCGCCAACCAAAAACATTATTAGGTAGTTGGGGCTCAAAAACCATAAAATCACTTTGGACCCGTATATTTCGGTAACCAGACTACTCAGAAGCATTTCGTTCAGATGTGTATATAGGAATTGAATAGACCTTTCATTTTATGTATACCTCGATGCATTTGGGGAACTTTGAAAATTTGGTGATTTTTTTAGACAAGTGGTTAGTCCATGATTTTTTCAAAATTCTCAAAAATTCAGTAAAATTAATTTGGTTAGAAATATTTCGAGAACCAGACCTCGCACAAGCTTCCGGTTTTCACCTATAGATAGCTGTGGAAAATTTAACTAGGGATTTTGAAAACCGGAGCCTCTTACAAGACTTGGTTTTGGAAATAGCGCCAACCAAAGACATTATTAGGTATTTAGGGCTCGAAAAACCATAAAATCACTTTGGACCCGTATATTTCGGTAACCAGACTACTCAGAAGCATTTCGTTCAGATGTGTATATAGGAATTGAATAGACCTTTCATTTGATGTATACCTCGATGCATTTGGGGAACTTTGAAAATCACTTTGGTTTAAAATATTTCGAGAACCAGATCTCGCTGGAGCTTCCGGTTTTTACCACTAGATAGCTGTGGAAAATTTAATCAGAGACTTTGAAAACCGGAGCCTCTTACAAGACTTGATTTTGGAAATAGCGCCAACCAAAGACATTAGAGTGTTGGGCATCACCGAGTTTACCTCTTGTGTTTTGTTCTATTTTCGAACTGTCTTAACGGTTAATTCAGTTAGTTGGTCGTGGATTTTAAATTGACTAGACGGAATGTATATCTGAATTTAGGGTCTTATGCGATTGATACAATGCTTAACTTATAATGTGGGGCCCATCAGATCATCATCGGTCCGAGTTTGAGGTTTTCATCTTCCTCGGAAGTGTTGAGAGTATGTAGTATAGTCGTACATGAAACTTGAAAACACTACTCTATACAGGTTCAACTCAAAAGCTTGAATCTGTTCTCACCCGGTATGTGGTAGATATTACCGCAACCCAACAGCTGCGATAGAAAGGACCTGTATACTGATAAGAATAACATCTTTGATAAAAAAAAATTCCACCTTTGAGGATGCGGATTGTTCGTGGGAAATTGGCTATTGACCTTAAGCCGATAAGTGACCACCCGGCTGCAGAGAGAAAGAACCTTCGGGATGAAGATGAATCCGTTACACTGAAACAAGTGTAAGAAGATGTACACGCAAATATGGTATAATGCAAAACAAGTGCATAGGGAGAAGAGTAACGCAGCTTAAGGAAATTAAAGAGTCTCAACAATATCCACAAATTTTATAAAAAAGCACCAAGAACTTGCTGTTGCTGGTTTTCAGACTGGAATGCAGTCTCTTCGGATCAACGAAGCTAACCTTGTCATTGAACCACAGGGAATAGTAGATGTTTTCAAGTTTAGTATTTCCACCAGCATCATGCAGAGCATGTATTGAAGCTAGAGGAAATCCCACTTCCTATCGATGAAGAATCAGTTCCACCACCAATAAAGAAGAGGCAGGCTCAGCAATAAATTTTTAGAAGCCATGACGGATCATAGAGAGCCGAAACTTAGTGACTTATAACTCTCAACCAATTCCAAACAATTTTCTGAATGAGCAGCACTTTTCATGACAAGAGATACTCTTGAAGGATTTGTCAATTCCTCAAGGAAGGGGTAGTACGCCCCTGAAAAACTTTTTTTTTTTTGAAGAATCAAAGAATCGAACCCCAGACCCTCTGCATGGCAGTTCAACGCACTAACCATTATTCCAAGGGTTACTACTTTAGCTATAAATAAGCTTAAGAAAAACAAGGCGCAGGATCTGAGGCTAAAATCATCAAATACGGAGTTGTTGTTTTGGTAGGGTATATTCATCAAATCAGCAACCAAATATGCGTGAAAAGAAGCATAACCGATGACTGAGCTCCATATGCTCCATCTACAAAAAATGTAATCCTATGTCTTGGAAGAACTATGGGGGCATTATCTCGGCTTCACGTCGTATATAAAATCTGTAAAAGTTTAGTCGCTAAGTACAGTGAATTCAGCATAAGGACCTCTATATTGTGATGTCCGAATTTAGAACCCTGGGAAAACTGATCCAGCTGTGTCGAGTGACATTGGAAAATACTCGGTGCAATGTGCAACTATGGAACAGCTCTTCTGAACTATTCCCAACATACATAGACATTCAGTAAAGAGATGTGCTATCATGTGACTTCGTTTAAAATAAGAAGGAAGACCCCAATATTGAGGGCGCTATATTCAACAAATCTGTCCAATAATTGGAGTATGCGGACCATATCGACATCATCAGCCGTTGCCAACGTTCAGTATATTATCTTTTCGGACTATTGAAAATCATCAGGCAAGACTTCTTGGCCTTGAATCAAATGAGGACAAGACCAAGTACAGATACGAGTACTACCAACAAACGAACAAACATCTGTCCTTCGATTAGGGCAAAACGTCACTTTTGATTACAAAAACTTCTATATAGACTTAGAAGTGCCTATACCTCGGAGTTAGTATTATTTCAACTGACGACACCTTAGTCGAGATAAGACGATGAAATACCCTAGAAAATCGCTGCTTATGAAAGTAGACTATAAAACCGTGACAGCTTCATCGATTTGCCCATTCCATCACCTACTGAAACTTTAATATTGTTCATGCAAAACTATAATTTCCGACTTAAACAGTTTTTGCCTAGTCGAAAATTTCAAACAAATATCCATTATCTTTTGATGGTAATCTGACTTTTGATAATTAACTGTTGTAAGATAACAATTGTACCTTTGTTTTGTTTTGATTCAAACCACCTATAAGTATGTGCCTCGAATATGATTCACATACTAATAACTATAAGGCTTCCAAAGCTCCCCCTTTAACACGAAAACTTCCCAACTTCTTCATAAAAACAAACCACAATGTAGCAAATAAAACCATAAATTTTGTAAAATATTTATGAAATTGTTTCCCATATCATCTCACATTAGCATTACCACATCACGACAATCCTTGCATATTAAACTTATGCCGTCTTTGTTTGCGATTCCTTGTGATCAATGCGCTGATTTCATGAGAACTCTTCAAAAAAAAATCCAGATAAAGAGCAAAGTGTTGTTACGAAGTGAGTGTATATTTAATAAGATGGTGGAATATATAATAATATAGAGACAAAACGGATACACTATTCATACAAAACCTTAACGTAGCGCGTATACACAATTATGTATGACAATAAATTAAAAATGAAACAAACTCATCACCTGAACGCGATACGAATTTTAATTTGTATTGAAAGATTTCTTGGATATACAGTGGCAGCATTGCCACTCGAGTAGTTTTTTGTCTCTGTCAATACCCTAACTGGTCTAAACAACAAATTTACCAGGCCATTAATTTCAAAAAAATTTTATACATTTGGAGTTCATTCTTTATAAGATTTTGCAAAGACTAAGCAGTAGATAGGTATCTACGACTTAAATACAGCACAGTAAGACGACAAATTAAACGTAACCTGATTCGTATAAAGTGGTCTAACAAACATATCGGACATTTTTAAGGTTTTATTTTTTTTTTTTAACTAAAAATATTTACCAAAAAATTGCATTACAATGATCTGGTAAAAATAGCATGTATTTGTAGTAACTATAATTTTTTAATTTTTGTTAAATTACAATAGTTGGTTATTCATTCATTTGGTATAATTTTACATTTAAGTGGCAACGCCGTTGGGAGTTTCTTGTTGAATTTTCGATTTATCATCGCATTGTCTCAAAATAGGGGGGCAGCAACTTGACTCAAAACTATACCTATTTTTTTGCTTAGCGATTCCAATAAATATAAACAGTACTCGTATTATGAAGGAGGAGAAGACAATTATTTTAAGTTTTTGTTTAAAATTGTGCGAATTGGTATATCGAAAAACTTAGTTCTTGATTTTACTTAGGTATGTAGTCAAACAATGAAAAAAAACATAGGTTTCGAATTAACCCGCTCTGAAACTTTTTATTCTTAATGCAGAATACATAATATACCTCCTAGACAGGTGGGTAGAAATGGTCACCACTGACAGTCCCGAGGCTCAATTAGCGTTGAAGTGCGCCATTTTGATACCATAACTCGTGTGAACCTGTGGATGGAATTGATATGGGGAATTGTGTACATTCTCATGGAGTCATCCAGTTTGGTTTGAGTTCAAAAAGAAAAATCAAGCTGGCTTTGATGTCTCTTATTGTGTGTTTGCCTTGCACAATCATCTGGAATTTTGGTCAATTACTGAACCGAACTACAACACTCATCTGACATCATCTACTTTGTGCCTGGTGCTGAATCAATAGCCAATCCGATTGAGTGATCATTGTTGAAATTTAAGATTTTGTACTTTGTTCTTATCTACTTTTTGCTTGTGTAAATTATTTTATCAAGTTGTAATTTACTTAAATGTTTTTGTATATTGAAAATAAAACATTCATTCATTTTTGGAATCTCAAAACATCAGGTTATGGGCCTTATCACAAAATAAAATATTTGAGGATTTAATAAAAAAAGATGTCTGAAATGAAGCAGAATATTGAAAAGCTTCGAGGAAGCGAAAATTTCGAAGACTGGAAATTTTCTGTAGAAGCCTATTTTCAAATGAAAGGACTATGGAATGCTGTTTCTGGTAATGAGGCGGATGCAACGAAGCTCTTAAATGCGAAATCTGAACTAATTTTATTGGTAGAGCGTTCCATATATCGATATCCCCATATTCGGCAGTGCAATAGTGCGAAGGAAATTTGGGATTCCTTACAAAATGTTTTTCAAGATTCTGGGCTTGTAAGAAGAGTCGGACTCATTCAAAAGTTTTGTTCTACGAAATTGAATGATTTTCCAACCGTGGATGAGTATGTGAACGATATTCTGAATACATCATACAAGCTAAGGTCTGTAGGTCTTAATGTTGATGAAGAATGGACAGGTTCAATGCTTTTAGCTGGACTCCCTGAAGAATACAAACCAATGATAATGGGAATTCAAAGTTCTGGTATCAAAATCACTGGAGATACAATTAAAATGAAGTTGCTTCAAGATGTTAAAACAGATGTGAGTAATGAAACTGCATTTGTTGGTAAGAATTGGCTAAGCTCTGGAAAAAAACAGTACAAAGGTCCTAAATGTTACAACTGTAATGAATTTGGACATATAGCTTTGAAATGTCCAAGGAAACCAAAGAACTATCAAAAAAAGAAGAATGCGATGATAAGTACTTTTTCAGTCAAGACACTTGGAAAAGAAGATTGGTATTTTGATTCTGGAGCATCAGCTCATATGTGCTCCAATAGTACATATTTTTCAAGTCAGATGAAGGCTACATCTGAAGTTATTGTTGCCAATAACTCTAAAATGGAGGTAAAAGGTATTGGCAAAGTGAACATGACGGTTTCGATAGGTAAATCAAGAGAAAACGAGGTTGAATTTCTGGATGTTCTTCATGTTCCTGATTTGTGCATAAACCTTCTATCCGTTTCAAAAATTGTAGAAAGAGGTTTTTCGATGATTTTTAACAAGAAGGGATGCCTAGTAAAGGATAGTACAGGTGATATTGTTGCAACTGCGGACTTAGTCAACGATATGTTCCGGCTTAACAGAATACCACATCAATGTGCATACGCTAGCAAAAATGAAGAACCAAATCTTGACCTGTGGCACAAACGAGTGGGTCATCCGAGTAGTGAAACAACAAAATTAATGATCTCAGAAGCTGTTAAAAAGATTGATTTGAATCCATCTAAAATTGAATGTGTCACATGCCTAAAAGGAAAAATGGCACGCCTGCCATTTAAAGCAATTGGTACTAGAGCTGAATCCATCCTAGAAATTGTCCATACAGATCTTTGTGGCCCAATGAACCATAAGTCTATTGGAGGTTCGCTATTTATGCTCCTTTTTATTGATGATTTTTCAAGAAAAGTCTCTGCTTATTTTATAAAAAGCAAGACTGAAGTTGCGGAAAAATTCCTTGAATTTAAAAACTTCGTGGAAAATCAAACTGGAAAGCGAATAAAAGCATTACGAAGTGACAATGGAACCGAATTCTGCAATGCTAATATAAAGAAAATTTTAATGAATGCAGGTATTGAACATCAAAAGACAGTTCCATATTCACCGCAACAAAATGGTTTAGCAGAACGGATGAATAGAACCGTAATTGAAAAGGCACGTTGCCTTCTAATCGGTGCTGGACTAGAAACAAAATTTTGGGCTGAAGCTGCAAATACGGCAGTTTACTTAGTAAATCGTACACCATGTAAGAGTTTACAGAACAAATCACCGGAAGAGGCTTGGTCTGGAAAAAGAAAAAATCTAGGACATTTGAGGGTATTTGGATGTCAAGCTGTCATTCACATTCCAAAAGAGAAACGAAAGAAACTAGATGCTAAAGGGAAAGAAGTCATTTTTATGGGATACTGTACACATCCAAAATCATACCGTTTCTTCGATATGAAAAAGAATGAAATAATTACAAGTCGAGATGCAGTATTTATCGAGAATAGTTTTCCCAAAAACAACAAGGTAAATGAATTTTCATATTATGAATTCTTTCAAGAATGTGATTCAGTGGGGGAAGAAAAAGAAGATTCAACACGTTCGTTAGAAGAGCACATAAGCATAACAGAAAATGAAGACACAGATACGGAAAATAGTTTTTCAGACGCTCAATACAGTTTCAATGAAGAATCTTCCGAAAGAATCACATCTCCCCAACAACTAAGACGTTCAACTCGACCAAGAAATGTACCTGTAAGAGATGGTTATATTTCTTATATTGCTACAAACAACGATGAAGATCCGAAAACTGTTGCCGATGCACTGAAGAGTGCGAACAATTCTCGTTGGAAAGAAGCAATGAATGAAGAATATAATGCTCTGATCAAAAATGATACTTGGGACATAGTGTCATTACCGAAAGGAAAGAAACCAATCAACTGCAAGTGGACATTTAAGACAAAAAGAGATTCAAATGGCCAAGTTGAAAAATTCAAAGCAAGGCTAGTCATCAAAGGATACTCGCAACGTGAAGGGATCGATTACCAAGAAACATTTTCTCCTGTCGTAAGGTACACATCGATTAGGTTGCTGTTAAGTTTAGCAGTACGTTATGACTTAGATATTGATCAAATAGACGTTGTTACTGCTTTCTTGCAAAGTGAACTTCAAGAAGAGGTCTACATGAAACCCCCTGAAGGATTTGATGATTTACAAGGAAAAGTTTGTAGACTTAAGAAGTCGTTGTATGGTCTTAAGCAAGCAAGCAGAGTTTGGAATAAGAAACTGGATACAACATTGAAAAACATTGGACTTTCGCAATCAAAAACAGACCCTTGCATTTATTACGAGACGATCGGCGAAGACAAAACTTTTCTGGCTATTTACGTCGACGATATACTGATCTTTTCTAACAACAAGGACAAGAAGAAACGCATCAAAGAAAATTTGGCCAAATCATTTGAGATGAAAGATTTTGGAGAGGCAAAGTTTGTCCTTGGAATGCAAATTACCCGCGATCGAGAAAAGGGAAAGCTGTGGATTGATCAAGAATCATATATCAAGACAATGCTCAAACGTTTTAAGATGGACGACTGTAACTCAGTTTCGACACCTCTGGATATTAACCAGAAACTTGTCAAAGAGATATCCCCAAAAACTAAAGATGAAATTGAGTACATGAAGACTGTCCCATATCAAGAAGCAATCGGCAGCATCTTATACACAGCACAAGTAAGTCGTCCTGATTTATCTTTTGCAGTGGGGGCTTTATCGAGATTCAATAAAAACCCTACAAAGCAGCGTTACCACTTCCGGAAAAAAAATCGAAGTAAATTTGAAGAAAAAAGTGAAGTAAATTGAGAAAAATCGAAGTAGATTTCAAAATGACTTTTTATTTACATTTAGAAAAAAAATTGGACTCGAGATTTTCACCAGTTATTACAAAACGAAAAAGTGGTAATTCAGTCTGTCTGTAGATCTGTTACTCAACCTGCCGTCTAGAGGAGAAATTATATATTAGTACTTGTGTCGATGCTCATATTTTTGTATGGAAGTACTAAGTATAATAAAAATAGAGAAAATGAAGTAGTTTTGGGCTTTTTTTGTAAAATTGAAGTAGATTGAAACAAAGATTTCTAAAAGGAAGTAGATTTCAGTATTTTGATGATGGTGCGAAGTAGGAAGTAGATTTTAAAATATTTTGAAAAAAAGAAGTAGATCTACTTCAATTGAAGTAAAGTGGTACCACTGCTACAAAGTCTCATTGGGCAGCAGTTAAGAGGCTTTTCCCTTACATCAAAGGAACTATAAACTACAAACTCGAGTTTGGTCGTGATGATGAGGGACTGCTAGAAGGATTTTCGGACGCAGACTGGGCCAGCGATTTAGATGATAGAAAATCTACGACTGGATACATATTTAAATACCAAGGCGGAGTTATTTCTTGGAATGCAAAGAAACAACCGACTGTGGCACTTTCCACTACAGAAGCGGAGTATATGGCTTTGGCTTCTACATCTCAAGAAGCACTTTGTCTTCAATCTTTACTAAAGGAACTTACCGACTGGAACAGGGAACTAGTATTGTGGTGTGATAACAAAAGCGCAATAAACCTTTCGCAAAACAATATGTACCATGCACGTTCCAAGCATATAGACATTAGACATCATTTTATACGGGATCTTATAGATGAAAACAAGTTGAAGATAGAATACCTGAAAACAGAAGACATGCTTGCAGACGTTATGACCAAAGGACTGCCAGCAACAAAACATAACCACTGCTGCAATTTAATCGGTATAAAAGTACCAAAATCTAGTGGGGGTGTTGAAATTTAAGATTTTGTACTTTGTTCTTATCTACTTTTTGCTTGTGTAAATTATTTTATCAAGTTGTAATTTACTTAAATGTTTTTGTATATTGAAAATAAAACATTCATTCATTTTTGGAATCTCAAAACATCAATCATTCGGGCCCCAGCTCCGATAGTTTGGGATCTAAAGATTCCAATGGAGGCAAGGCACAGAAGCTCATCCTAGAGCTTTTTGGTCGCGTTGAGAAAACAGATGAAGTCTTTGATTTGCATTTCCGATAGTTCGATAATGTCTTCAAAAAATGATTGTGCTCTAAATTTGGCAGAGGAAATGGAGGACTGTTTCCTTTTACCGCTAGTCTCCATAGCTATGAGAGTTAATATTGTGAGGAATGCCCCTTGCTTCACTGCATGCTCTCCTATTGGTCAGTGTCCGCTACAGGCAGATATAAAAGTCTGCTTATGTCTTGCTTGGGTCTGCACGTCAGATCAGGTGTTCGGGATTTATTATACATAGATGGGCCAAATCTTTCTAGATGTAATGTAATTGCGTCTTAGAAGAGTACGGCAGCATCTAACTGATGAGCCCACTGTCATACCTGGGCGAAACGCGCTTCGGAGTTGAGGTCGCTCAAACTTTCTATTGAATTTAATTCAATCACTCCACATAAAATTGAACTAATTTTCTTATTTCATATAAATATCTTCGTTGTAATGCAGTTCGTTAAACTGCTCCACCTAGGAAGGGCTGATCCTTGCCTGGCCGCTTCATTCCGATCTGTGTCACTATGACCCGAACTCCAGGTACCATTAAAATTGAGGTTAATATTGAGGCCAGCAATTTCATTCCTGCATTGCTGTAATTCTAAGAACGATGTACCTGTGATAACAGCCGTATTCCGGAGAAGCTTACGATGATGGAACTGGCTTCTTCAGAATGACCTCGCATGGTCGCCAATTTGAAACCCAATAGGATTTCAATACAAATAACAATGCAACGAAAGTATGTTCCCACCAATACCCACTCGAAATGACGGTAGCGGAATAATTCTCTAGATAGAATCAATTGAGATTTTCAGGTGGTGTTATGCCTATACATATACTTATTAGTTACCTTAGGTGTGCTAGCCTGGAAAATTTAGAGCTGAGAGATTTTCATTATTAACCAACTTGTTAAAAAAGAGAGAGTGGCGGATGAACCCGTTATTAGCCAGCAGCAGCTTTCATATACCCTTAGTAGGTTTCTGACTTCGAATTATAGGGTCTGATGAACTTAGGTAGACCAAAGGTGGTGTCCTACCACGTAAAATTAACGGATACGAAAGAGGCGCGTGGAAGAAGCCTAGGACCAACAGACCCGGAACGTCAAACGATCCAAGAGTATGTACCTGGAACAAACAAAATCTGAATCGGTCCTCATTAGGATGCATATGATCAGGTTTAGGTTTGGTTATGTTGACTTGACTATCTGCAGGAGAGCTGGCACAATTGGACTTTCAGTTCATCCATTGTGATAAAAATAAATAAAATTTGGTGGTGCGCAACAGCTCAGGAACGGAGGGGACCTACAATTTTCTGCCGATTCCGAACGGCTAATGAGCAGCAATTTCCATAACAAGAGATATACTCTTAGAGGATTTGTTAATTCCTCGCAAGAGGTAGTACACCGCCCTGAAAAACTTTCTTGCAGCTGCTGAGAATCGAACTCAAGACCTTCGGTATGATAGTTCAACGCACTAACCATTATGGCAAGGGGAACTACCACATTATGAGATACCACATTTTATCTTGGAGACTTTTTCCCTAATCGTTAAACCAATATTTTGAGCGAGATTGCCAATATCTTACCAAGGCACCTATGAGCCTATGTGCTATAAGCTTAAAGATATTAAACCTTTGGATCGCTCTTAAGATCAAGTATTGGACGAATTTGTTTTGTCGCCAATAAAATGGTGATATTGTTCTACCTAAGGTTTGTTCTCTACATAAAGTTGCTTAAGCATAAGGTTGCACGTAGCTATAGTAATACTTCATTTGTCTTGCCAGGAAATTAAGGTATTATTGTTCGAATTTTGGCGAATTCGTCAGTTTTACAAATTCCTTAAATGTCCCTGTAGCCAGGTACTCAGCAGAGGTTACTGTCAAATTGCTGAACCCTTCAAGGACGATTGGCTGTTTAGGGCCTCAAAGCCACATTCCCAAGCATGAGCTTAATATGTCCTTTCCGATGAATCTTATAACTTTTCAAGGAAAATTTTTATGACCGCTTGGATGGAGCCCACGGAACCTGTCGAAAGTACGATTTCCCAGTTCTGCTTGGGGACTTCAATGATAAAGTCGCAGCTGATCCATAATACGATGGTGGTAGTCTTAAGTTTCAAAGGCTTCCACTAAGCAACCAGATGGTCGAACCACCAAACAAATCGACCATCGACTCTTGTGTCATATTTGGGCACATTTCGACTGTTGACTCTCTGGTGTGCATTCCTCAACGTCAAACGCGGATGAACCAGTATCGAAACCATCAGCTTAAGCTATACCAATCGCCCAAACGAATAAGTTCAACTGGGTAAAATGTAATAAGAAACACATGCAAGTATGCTGCTGTGAAAAAGAAAACTAGCGAGAAACGATTATCGAGCAAGGATAAGAAGATCCTGATTATGCACAGGCTTTTGGCTCAAGAAGATTGCAGAGTCTAGAGGGAGAAACAATATCTCCAGGAGATCTTATAAGAAACCATGAAATTGCAATATAGTTTCAAGACTGGAACGCAGGTTCTTCAACTTTAGTCGCAAAGAAGCTCCTGTGTAACGTGGTGCGTGATCATTTGAGACCGTTCTGCAACTGTATAGTAGCCAATTACTACTGAACCGCCGGCCTCAGAAGATGGACCATAGAGCAAATCTTCACACTGAGGCAAATCCTTAAAGAGACCAATGAATTTCAAGTTAAGACTAAGCATCTTTTCATCGACTTCAGAGCTACATACAAAAGCATTCAACATCACAAGCTCTATATGTTAATGGTCGATCAAGGGGTTTCGGGAAAACTGGTCCACCTATATTGCGTGACACTGGAAAATTCACGATAGATGGTCCAATTACAAACATTCACAGGGTTTTGAAAAGGTGATGTGCTATCATGGGACTATTTCGATCTCATTCTTAAAAATCTGTTGCGCATGACAGGCGTTATCACTGAGGGCACAATATTTAACGAATCTGTCCAACTATTGAGGTACGCAGACTGCAGATGCAGACGCCCGTTCCCAACAGCCTGTATTAGAATTCTTCAAGGTGATTAAGGACTATGCGAAACTTCTGGTTCTTGGAGTAAATAAGGATAAAACAAGCTATCAACAAGAAAACAAACATTTCCCTCGCAGCTAGACAAAACGTCACTTTTAATAGCAGCATCTTCTAAGTAGCAAAGCAGTTCATCTATTAACCTCGAAGTAAATATTAACCCGACATTCAAGACCTTAGTGGGGTGGGGACCGGTAACTTCGGTTGGGCGAAGACAAAGGCGAACGTGTAAATACATTAATTCACAATATACAAATCTGTTTTTCTGGTATTTCCTTATTGATTGGATATCGTCTTCTACCTTTTTTGTTTCAGTGTAAAGTAGTAATCTTTGCTACTGAGTGATTATTTTGTATGTTATAACCCAGAATCTGAAGAGAAAGTTCAGCCGGCACTTACATAAATGCCCATCGCACTATCCAATCTCCAATGTCACATAAGCTAAAATTATGATATTCTTTCCTTTGTATTCCTATAATTTTTCATCATTTCTTGATTTGGAATTCTGATGAAGATCACAAAAGGCTCACTCACCAATTCAATTTACCACCCCCGCCCTCCTGGTCTGACCACACCATCTCACCTGATTTAATATCCTCATGGCACCTCAGAGAATGTACGTACTCGTCGTATGTGTGCATCATAAAACGTTCAAATGGAATCCACCTTAATTGTTGAGTTCATTATTGTTATTAATAATGGGATTCCATTGTTGCACATCGTCGCGTCGGTCGTCGTCGTGGTCTTCGTCGACGTTAGCATGGCTTGTAAGATAGAGGTGGATCAGAAAGGGGGAGGCTTTCTCTCCGCTCATGTTCTTCTCAGAAAAAATATTCTGAACATATTAGTTCCATCGAAAACCAATTCAGTCTGTCGTTGGGCCCGTCCACAAAACTCACCTCTGGCAATAACAAGTTCAAGTAGCACGACAATGAGCCTTGGTTATGATATCTGCCGCACCAGCTCTGATAGTTACTGTCGTTGCGTTGGCTGTGAAGGCGCATTACATGGATTACTCGAAGGCGCGCATTTTATTCGCTTCTTCATTCTCATGCGATATCAAACGTGCGCGGTACGTGTCAAGATATGTGCGATGATGATAATTTGATGCTCGATCTGAATGGGTTGGGCTTTTTGTTGTTGTTGCTGATATTCTTCGTTTTGCTGTCGTTCACCATATCGATGCAACCAGGCCTACATACATATATGCATGGCTACTTTGAAGAAGGGGGTGTACCCATGCCCATCATATCATTCCACGAAATGATGTTGTGGTGATTATTTTATGTTTTATTCCTATTTGTAACAGATAAATTGTTGACCCCATAATATCCGAAGCGAGGCGGTAATGAAATGAAAAGAACTGAACTTGAGATTTTGATAAAACATGACAGCGAATACGAAAAAAGTGGGTCCCGTAATTCAATTCTGTCTATCTGTCTGTCTATACCTCGACCAAAATCCTAAGCCTATGAAGCGACTTTCCTCAAAATCGATGCTTAAGACAAGAGCCTTTGATGATTGTGGGATAAATTGAATTTTTTTTAGTTCTAAAACTAACGGTACCTGCCATCAGCCATATATACCCCAAAAATGGCTCCGAAGATTTAGATTAAAAAAAATATGTATAGCATGTATTTTGGTCAAAATTGATTTTAAAAACAAATATTATCGACAGTAGATGCTATATAATGGTTCTTTGGTTTTCGACATTCTAGTTTACAGTTTCGACGGTTTTGATCAAATTTTTTTTACAGAATTTTTTTTTAAATTTAAAATAATATTGTGCATAAGATTTTATAAAAATATTTTTTTTTTAACTTAATATTTTGAAAACGGGCGAATGATTGTTATTCAAATTATTTCCTTAAATCGAAGGACTAGATGCTATGCCATATCAGGTATAAACTTAGGAAGATTTACAAAAAGATTAAAAAACATTAAAGCTTACACCCAAACTGAATCCTGAGATCATCTTCAAGGAAACATCGTTGTAGAATCGAAGTTGATTCTGAAAATATGAAAAAAATCATTTCTGCCAACTGTATAACTGCAGTGATGAATCGAGTTCCGCTTTCAGACAACTCCAATCACGACAAAGATCATCAATCTGGTTGTTCTAATCTTGGTGGAGTAAAGATATCATTATCTTGGCTTAAGCCTCTTGACGCCAAAGGTCTTGGTCTTGTAGCAGCTTAAAAAATATAGTTTAAGCTAGGAATGTACGATGAGTGGAACCTCGATCCTGCTTACATAGAACTCCAAGAAAGAAGACACTCTAAAAAGTCAACTACAGAGGAATCAAAATTCACATCAAAGGGCACGGTAGTGCCCAGCCACGTTCTGGCACTACACCCTTTTTACAGGAACAAACTCAGGCGATTTTTGACCCCTCCCTATCTTCAATACCAATGAAGTCAGAAACTTAAAACTCCGAATATTTGCTAAGCTAGTCAGGCATAGGCGCCTCACCAAATTTTAATTTTCTAGCATAAGCTGTTCCTGAGATATAAGGCCTCAAAAATCACAAAAACCGTAACTGACTGACTCACTGACTGACTGACTGACTGACTGAATTCAAAATTATGGAGCACTTCCCGACATCGTAGAATTTTGTAATTTTGCACAACGGTAGGTCTTGTCATGCAAGCAGAGGCAAAAATCTAAAATTTGAAGTTTTCCATTCAGGGGGCGTGGTATCCGCCCGCTTTCTCCGAATTGGTGTTGGTTGAATGGAGCACTTCCGACTGCTGTAAAATGATGAAATTTGGTCGAACGGTAGGGCTCAAATCGCATACAAGGAAAACAATATAAAATTTGAGGTTTTCCATTCAGGGGCGTGGTATACGCCCACTTTATCAGAACTGATGTAAATTATATATGGCACACTTCCGATTGCAGTAGAATAATGAAATTTGGTAGAACGGTAGGGCTTAAATCGGATATAAAGGACCAAAAATAAAAATTGGAGTTTTCCATTCAGGGGGTGTGGTATTCGCCTACTTTCTCCGAATTGGTGTTGGTTGAATGGAGCACTTCTGACTGCTATAAAACGACGAAATTCGGTGAAGTGGTAGGACTTAAAGTGCATACAAGGAACAAAATATAACATTTGAGGTTTTCCATTCAGGGATGTGGTATCCGCCCACTTTCTGAGAAAATGTTTAATTTATATGGAGCACTTCCAATTGCTGTAGAATGATGAAATTTGGTAGAGCGGTATAGCTTAATGTACATTCGAAGCGAAAAAATGATTACTGACTAAAAATTTGATGGGCTTACTTGGCAAGTTTTTTTTTTATACCCAATTCGAAAGGTTTTAAAAACTTGACAAGTGAACGCATCAAATTTTAGTCAGTAATCATTAAGTAATAAAATTTCTCTATTACATTGTAGCTGTTTCAATATTATTCTACTTTAAATATTCGGTATTAAACCTTCATGAAGTAAGAACTTGGCGTACTTTTAGATCTCAGTACTATTCACGGCTGACTTGTTACACAAAGGTTTTTGCATAGAAGAATTTGGCTCTTTTTTTAACATTTATGTTTTTCGTCTGATCAGTTTTACAGCAATCTATTGTCTCGGACCTTAAACTTCATAGTCAGATCCGCAGTTTGCTGTCCTTTTTTTGTGTGCTTGGGTCGTTAACAGTGAACCCGTCCGTCAGCCCGACTCGACCCATAGCACCACCGCGAATTTCAATCTTACTCCATCCGCAATATTTCTTCTATAACAATTCGTCTATCCGAACTGCCTAAATGTCAGTTCAAGGACTAACACACGAATTATATCATTTTATTAACTTTAATTTTATTTCAGTGGAATTATATCATATTCCATCAATTTTATTTGCTACTTAAGAATTCCACTCTCGACAAGTCAATTATTATTAAGACTATAAGCTGCCAAAAAATTGCCTAAATTTATACGAGTATGTCGGTTGATTGCCATAAACAAAAGTACACTGATTGCCTAAATTACACGCGTGTAAGAAAAGGGATGGAAATATTATGAGTTGAAACAATAATCCGAACTTTAAGTGTGAAACTTGAAAGTGAATGCCCTCGAGATGTTTTCGTATTTAATTCGTCTTACCTGCTGCCCGTTTCCCGTGGAACCCTTCCTCCACCTGTAATTACAATAACTCCGGTTGAAAGCTCCGCGGGCTACAATCGCCGAACTTTATATCGTCGTCGTTCTCAATGCTGGAGACACAGGGGAAGGGTTGAACAACCAGGGGAGGAAGATAATATACGGAATATCTACCAACCGCGCTCGATATATGTATATGCATATATGATATATCATGGGGCAATTAATAATGATAATATTAATTATAATACCTCTCCGGGGCACTATTTTCTCTGCAGCATATACATAGGCGCATATTTTTTTTTTGCGATATCTATATGCATTTTTTTAAGTCATTCCGTACGAATCCAATTTAATGGAAAGAGTCGAATGTATGATAAATAAATTCGCATCGCATTATGATTTTCATTTTATTTATATGAGATGGCATTGTATCGACTGACTGGTGGAAAAATTGGTCTGGTCATGGAGTGAAGCTATATACAGCAACGAACCAACCAACCGACCAAATCGACACCGTCAGAAGAACCATCGACGACGATTGTGGGGAATCAGCCTCTTTTGATGATGCAGTGCGTATATTTACTCCCCATGGCAACTAAAGATCAATTAATTATGTTCAAAATGGAAAATACGCTATTATTGGAACGAATACTGCCATGAAGAGCAATTAAACGCAAAAAAAGAAGAGATTTTTAAAATGAACAAAAAAATAACTTTTATACATATAGTATAATATTTTAGACTAGGTATGTGCATATAGTTCAAGAGGAAAGGTTACATTTTCGACACAATAGCAATTTCAGATTTTGCCGAAATTATAAACGCGTGTTTTTGCTGGGTTTGAAATACCTACATACATATATAGTTGTCCTACGGTCTTATAAGATAAAGTGTAATGTTGGTTTTACATACTCCATCTTATTAGAGAGACTTTTTAAACATGGATCTTATAAGAGAAAAATATTGAGCAACATTGAACCGTAAATAAAATAATTGTTTGCATTTTTAAATTTTAAATTTAATTAATTTAAATTTTTAAATTCTTTAAGTAGTAAGAGATAAAAACAGAATGCTATGCAAATATGAATTTATGCAGGTACAAAAATTATAAGTCGTTGTAGTGGTTTCTCAAAAAAATAAGCTTTTATATAAAAAATTTTTAAAATGAACGCGTGCCACATGTCGGTCTACGGCACATAAGTGAAACTTATTTTTCGATTTTAACCTCGATTTGTAAGCAAGATGATTTTTGAAGTCATTTATGCTGTGCTGGAACTTTAGATTCTAAAATTGCATTGGACAGTCGCGCCGAAGGTTTGGGTTTCTAGCCTCTGCCATATAAAATAAAATGCACGACTGGGTCGCACGAACTTGCTCCTATGTAATAGACTAGGAATTTTAAAAACGAATGTTATTAGAGAAAACTGTTCATAAGGATAAAATGAATTTTTTAAATTCTTTTAGTAGTAAGAGATAAAAACAGAATGCTATGCAAATATGAATTTATGCAGGTACAAAAATTATAAGTCGTTGCAGTGGTTCCTTAAAAAAATAAGCTTTTATGTACAAAATTTTTAAAACATTTTTAAGAAAAAATTTTGGTAAGCCAACCTTAAGTTTTTATTATTGTACGACTAAAAGTCTAATTTCCAAAAAAAAAAACTAAGCCGTTCTTGAGATATCGAATTTTTCAAAAAAAAAAGACTTTTTTTTTTCTAAAAATTGAAAAAATATTTTTTCTTAAGTTTTTAAATGCAATGTTTTTTAAACTTTTTAGGAGCTTTTTTATAAAAAATTTCATTAAAATCCGTTATGTCGATAATGAGAAATTCAAAATTCGAAAAAATCGTTCTATGGTAGGTACAGTTAATAATATCTAGATTTAATTTTTTTTTTATTAAATTATAAATCGTAAAGATTAATAAAAAGAAACAAAATTTTAGCAAAATTCTCGGAACCGTTTTCCAGAAAAATGCGATTTTCGAAAACCATTTTTTAAAATTTGTATGGAAGGTACCGTTAGTTTTAGATAAAACAAAATTTTTTTTTCTCAAATCTTGTAGATTATGTTAAGAAACTTTTATTTTTCAAGTTTGAAAAAAATCGAGCATGGGGTTTTCGAAATATTGAATTTCCAAAAAAAATTTTTGAATTTTTTTTTTTTAAATCCAAAAAATAAAAAATTGAAAATTTGAATATGTGATAATATTCAAACTTTGGAGGAGCTTTGGCATAAAAAAAATTACTTAAATCGGCTGTACCGTTTTCGAGAAAATCAAAAACAAAAAAAATGGACCCAGGGGGGCTACCAAAATAACAATTTTTTGAAAATTTTTTTTCAACCATTAGCTAGTTTTAACCAAATTAAATTTTTCAATTTTTTTTTTTAAAAATCTGTGGGACAGTTTTTGAGAAAAAAAAATATTTATAAAATTTCGAAAAAAAATCGTATGGCAGGTACCGTTATTTTTGGTCTTAAAAAAAAAACAGAAAAAAACGTCCGGGGGGAAAAAATTAAAACCCATATCTACCAAGTTTGAAGAAAATCGGCCGAGCCGTTTAGGCTGTAGTCGAACCGACAGACAGACAGACAGACAGACAGAATTGCGAGACCCACTTTTTTGGTATTCGCTATCATCGTAATGTCAACTTTGATCAAAATCTCGAGTTCGATTTTTTTTACGAATGCATAACTTGCCTTATAGTACCTATAAGTCGCAAGTAAAAATCAGAAAATTGAGCGAAAATTGAATTGCACATAAAAATACATTGAAAAACTTTGCTTTAATTATTTATTAATTATTTGTTTTAATTATTTTTTTTTTTTTGAAAAATTAATATTTTGGAAACTTTTAAGAGATTAGTCTTTGAAATTATTTCCTAAAATCTATAATATTAAATACTTAAAACTGGCATCCTAAAGTTTATTCTGGAAAATTTTTAAAGAAATTTCTTATATAAAAAATGAATTTAATAATAAAACGATTTCTTAAGCTCTTTTTGCATAAATTCACTTTTCTAGAAATATTAAACGGCAATTTCATGCATTTAAATAGTTTTCTCTAATTAAAACCAATATTGTTACATTAATAAGCAATTTTTAAATTCTACCGGTCTTTTACATTAGAGCAAGTACGTACAATCCAGTCGTGCATTTTATTTTTTTTTTCATTTTTTTTCTTAAAACTGTTTTGATCATCCCTAAAAGTCTGAACAGTATTGTGTATTCATATTTTTAAAATAGCTTATTGTGGATTTAAAAAAAAATATTTTTTTTTGAAACTCAATATGTATTTCGAACACTACATGCTCAATTTGTTTTTTTAATCTTGACAGTTGATAAGTTGTCAATACTATCAACAATATGGGGGAAAACATTTTTTATTTTTACTAAAAATAACGGCAATTTACAGCATACAAATTTAAAAAATGGTTTTCGAAAACAGCGCCTATAGAATATAAATATATAAAATAAAACATTTAAATACAAACATAAGTGACTGTACCTGATATAGAACCTTTTAAGCGAATTTTTACTTTCTCATTCTTTAATAATGGATCTTAATGAAATTTTTTTTAGAGAAAATTGTTGCATATTAAAACGAAAAATTTGTTGGCTTTTTGAAAAAAAAAAATCATTTTTGAAAATTCAATATCTAAGAAACGGGATAATATTTTTTTTAAATTAAAATTTATTTGTACAATCATAAGAAACTAAAAGTTGGCGTGCTAAAATTTTTGTTTAAAAATATTTAAAGAATTTAAAATTTAAAATATTTTATAATTTTCATTCTAACATACTTTTATATTTGCTTGCGAAATGATATGGCATATTTTTCTAAGCTCCAACAACTTAAGGAGTTACTTAAGTTATTTAAAAAATAATTTAAATGGTTTTTAATATTTTATATTCAAATAACTCATAAAAAAAAAAACAGAAAAGTTCAGAATATCGTGCAATTCACATAAATCCAAGTACTAAACTAGAGATTTTAAATGGTTTTTAGAAAGTATTTTTGAATTCTCAGCACTTAATGTTAAAAAATATAAACAGAAAATTAACAGCGCCGGGAATTTTTTAAAGTTTAATATGTGCAAGATAAAATATGTTTTGAATCAAAATTATCCTCTCCTTTTCAATGCTTAAGAATATTTTTCTATGCTTATACATGTTTATTCACATCCATTTATTCGTAATAACGAAAAAAAAATGAAGGCAATTATATTCGACTATGTGAGTAAAAAACTTTCTTTATGCAAGCCTTAATACTAAATTTGAGTTTCAAAATATAACTTTATTGAAATCTTCGGATTTTGAAAACGAAAGAGACTCCATTAAGCGTTGAGCCATTGACAAACTAAAAGGAAAAAAAATATACTGTGAGTCAAAAGAGAGTAAATAACCAAAGAATTTTTTGAGTTACATGGAATTGAAGCCAAAAAATAAACAAAGATTGAATGTTTAATGGCAATCTGTCAAAACCAAAATAAAAATCCAAAAAACGACCTAATGCATTTTTTCCTAATAAAAACTAAAACTAAAAACATAACGGCGGCGTGTCATGGAAACAACAATGTTATTTCTAACATCGGAAGATATTTGGGATAGTTCTTGTCTTTGTCTTGATAGTCCTTTTGCGAAATTTTCCGGTCCATATGATCCCATAATTGTTCTAGAAGGGCTTAGGTCCGGCAATTGGAGAGGGTGGAGGAGGTGCTTTAAAGTCATATAAAGCATTCGTTTTTACTTGCGACTTATAGGTACTATAAGGCAAGTTATGTATTCGGAAAAAAAATCGAACTCAAGATTTTGATCAAAGTTGACCAGTGTTGGGACTTCGCAGAAGCCAAAGAGTGGTAGAAAGGTTGTCAAAAAAGTGGTATAAAAGTGGTAGAAATTAAAAGCCATTTTTATGTAACAAATCTTATATTCAATAACTTTGTTGAAAATAAATCAAATACAAAAAAATAAAGTAAATAATATTTCAGTTCTCTATGTTTCAAAGATGACATTATATCTGGAAGCAAGTCTAAACATACATTTATACAATTTCATTTTAGACTCGTTCGAAACCAAAAACGGGGAAAATGTAACGATCCCCTATAAAGCAAGTTATGCATTCGTTAAAAAAAATTGAGCTCGAGAGTCGAGATTTTGATCAAAGTTGACATTACGATGATGGCGAAGACGAAAAAAATTGGGTCACGCAATTCTGTCTGTCTGCATGTATTTTCGACTGCAGCCTAAACAGCTCGGCCGCTTTTATTTAAAGTTAATTTTTCTCTACAAGATGTGATAAAAAAATTGCATTTTACCTAAAAATCACGGTACCCACTATACAAATGTTGAAAAATAATTTTCAAAAATTGTATTTTTCTCAAAAACCATACCTAGAATAATAATAAAATTAGTTAAGACTTCAAAAAAGTACAATTATTTTTTTTATATAAACCCTCATAAAATCATAATCTTGAAGCATATTTTACTAATACTTCTGTAGGATTAAAATTTTGATCATTGAATAAAATATCCCTTGCAGCTAAATTGTTGTACACAGTTGTTGTTTCGAATTTATTTCTTTTTACATTTTTCAAATCGGAAAATTTACGTCCCGCAACAACACCACATATTAGTAAGTAAGCAAGCAACAAAGCTCCAACACATATGAAGAAATGATTTCAAACAACAAATTTTCCATACCATCTTTTAAATTTTTTATCAAACGCCATTGTGAAAAAATGTCATCAGTTTTAAAAATTTGGAGTGATTTTCTCCAATTAGTTTTCTCCACTCATTATTTATCAATTCTAGGTTCGTTATATTTGGGGGGAAATTTCTCGTCAGACCTTAAATTGATGGCATTGTTCCATCAATGACGTTTTTTGGATTTAAATATTTTAATAATTTTAATTTATCGTTTGAAAAGTTAAATCTTTCTTCAATTTGAAAACATAATTTAATTCGACATAATAGCTGCACAGCACATTTCTTAATTCCATTAGTTCTTGTAAATAAATGTCATTCTAATGAGCACCTTTCATTGAAGACCAAAATACATTTTAGAATATGGTAAATAGTTTCTTACATTTGCATTTATATTAATATTTTCGGACTTTACAAAATTTACATTATATTTAGTTTTAACGTATTCATACTTTCGATCAAAAAGTGTATTTTTGTATTCTCTGATTAAAATATTCTATTTAACTAATTTATAATTTACAGATTTATTGACAAAAAATTCAAAAAATCTAAATTTTCCTTATTTTTTTAAAAATCAAAAATTTGTGAAGCCTTAGAAGTAGGTAGGTAGGTTCTTAGTATACAAAATTAAACAAGGGATTCCACCACTTTATGATTCTTTTTAAGAATATTTCCAATAAAAGCCATTGAGATTAGCAAACCTTTAAAATTTGATGCTTATTAACCCCAAGTGCTTTTTGGAAAGGAATGAAATCTTTTGATTTTTTCGAGCTGTGGCAAAAATAAAAATATAAATCCCTTTATGATTTTTCTATTTAACTAGGTATACATTGAGCAGCATAAGCAGAGCAGAAACTTAAATTATCACATGAACATCCAATCGTTAAAATATTATGATTAATATTTTTTAAACGTGAAAACAGCAGCATTGTCTGAAGAAAATCCAATCATGTTTTGAATTGGAATATTAGAAAGTTTCTGTTGAGTCTTCTAGCTTAAATAACCCAAAAAGCTAATCTTTTACTGCTCCCTCAACTTATGGTTCTAATAAAATTTTAGGTGTGGTTAGGTCGTATGGTATATCGTAAAGTAAAAGGTGAGTTGAAAAAGTGGTACAATTAGAATTTTAGGTGGTAGAAATACCACTTAAGTGGTAGAAGTCCCAACACTGAAGTTGACATTACGATGATAGCGAAGACCAGAAAAGTGGGTCTCGCAATTCTGTCTGTCTGTCTGTCGGTTCGACTACAGCCTAAACGGCTCCGCCGATTTTCTTCAAACTTGGTAGATATGGGTTTTAATTTTTCACCCCCCACACGTTTTTTTCTTTTTTTTTTAAGACCAAAAATAACGGTACCTGCCATACGATTTTTTTCGAAGTTTTATAAATATTTTTTTTTCTCAAAAACTGTCCCACAGAATTTTTTAAAAAAATTTGAAAAATTTTATTTGGTTAAAACTAGCTAATGATTGAAAAAAAATTCCAAAAAATTGTTATTTTTGGTAGCCCCCCTGGGTCCCTTTTTTCGTTTTGATTTTCTCGAAAACGGTACAGCCGATTTAAATCATTTTTTTTAATGCCAAAGCTCCTCCAAAGTTTGAATATTATTCTATATTGAAATTTTCAACTTTTTATTTTTTGGATTTAAAAAAAAAATCAAAATTTTTTTTCGGAAACTCAATATTTCGAAAACCACAGGATCGATTTTTTCAAACTTGACAAATAAAAGTTTCTTAACATAATCTACAAGATTTGAGAAAAAAAAAATTGTTTTATCTAAAACTAACGGTACCTTCCGTACGAATTTTAAAAAATGGTTTTCGAAAATCGTATTTTTCTTGAAAACGGTTCCGAGAATTTTGCTAAAATTTTTTTTCTTTTTATTAATTTTTACGATCTATAATTTAAAAAAAAAATTGAAATCTAGATATTACTGAGTGTACCTACCATAGAACGATTTTTTCGAATTTTGAATTTCTCATTATCGGCATAACGGATTTTAATGAATTTTTTTTATAAAGAAACTCCTAAAAAGTTTAAGAAACATTGCGTTTCAAAACTTAAAAAAAAATATTTTTTCAATTTTTTTTTTGAAAAATTCGATATCTCAAGAACAGCTTAGTATTTTTTTTGTAAATATAACTCTTATTCGTACAATAATAAAAACTTAAAGTTGGCGTACCAAAATTTTTTCTTAAAAATGTTTTAAAAATTTTTTACATAAAGGCTTATTTTTTTAAGGAACCACTACAACGACTTATAATTTTTGTTCTTGCATAAATTCATAGTTGCATAGCATTCTGTTTTTATTTCTTATTACTTAAAAAAATTTTTAAAATTCATTTTATCCTTATGAACAGTTTTCCTTAATAACATCCGTTTTTTTAAATTCCTAGTCTATTACATAGGATCAAGTTCATGCGACCCAGTCGTGCATTTTATTTACCGCGAGGTATCATCAGTCTTGCTAAGAGATCCAATTTCCTTAAGCTCGGTCAAAGGTTATTGCTTGGGATATTAAGATAGTCTTGTTTTTTCATTGTACTTTCAATTACTTCCTGATCGAATATGCTGCCATATATCCCGTACACCATCATATTTTAATGTGCTCCTCATTTTTTGTTCATGATGTTTTCTTACTTTTGACGCGTTAAATATGGAGTATGTTTAGTTTTTAATAGGGAAAGTGGCAAAAAATATATTTTGAATTTGTATTTTTTTTTGATTTATTTTATTGAATAAAACATTTGATTTTTATTATTACAATTGTTTGTTCGAATTCCACGTAAATCCAGAAATCATATTGGTGTTTACTCACTTTTGACGCTCACTGTACATGTGAATTTTTCAAAAACCCTCCAGATTGGCGAAATATTGAAACATGCGGTGTTTTTGCAACATTACCTTTTAATCTATATTACTACTATGTTAAGTCATCGAAAAATCAATGGTAGAGTTGAAAGTTGAAAATAGGCTTTTAAACGGAGCACACAATATAATATTGAAATGTCATAACTGATAACGCAATGATGAAGTAATTATTATTTGGTAATTTGAGAAACAATTTAAAAGTGTATGTAATATACCTATGTATGTTATGTTTGTATATATAATTACGAGTATAACCGTTACAAGTGGCTCATTAAGTTCAGTTTATCATACAATAAGGTTTTGTAAGTAATTTGATAAATAAATAGGTCAAGACCAATTTGGAAAATAAACGTTATGCTTTTTATATAGCGATTAATTTCATTTTCTTTATATGAAAATTAATTGATATATGAAAATATACACAACTGCAGATGTACGTATATAGTTTTTGAGTTCTTATTGATTTTTATTTTCAATTAACATACAGCTGCAGTCCAATTATATAAATAAAATATTTATATAACAAAATCAATAACCAGAGCTTCGAGATCTTAGCAACTTATTTGTGGGATTTTCAGACGAATAAAAACAATAATTTTAAGGGTTAATATATGGCCATAATAGACCATAGACATTTTAATTGCTAACTATTTATGGCAAGTCACTCAATTGTTTAACAACAAAAACCATCTGGAATTTTTATTAAACTGCCATAGCAATGATATTCTGTATGTCTGTACTTCGATATAATAGTCTAAATTTTTCATCTCAAAAACGGTTTACTGCAATTCTATGTAATTACTGTTCTTATTTTGATAAAAAATAAAACGAACGATTAGATTTACACTTATGTAATAGCTTACAAAATTAATGTTCCTAACGATAAAATTAATTTTTTAAATGATTAAAACAACTCCTTTAGAGTTGTATTAGCTTATGCAAGAGGTTCCTTAAAAACATTTATTCAAAATTCTGAAAATATTTTTAAGAACAAATTTTGATACGCCAACTTAAAGTTTTTAATATTGTACGAATAAAAATTAAATTTTCCAAAAAACATATTGACCTGTTTTTGAGATATCGAATTTTTTTAAATAAAAAATTGTTTTTTTTTTTAATTAAAAAAATATCTTTTTTTTTAGTTTTGAAATTCAATGTTTTTCAAACTTTTTGGAAGCTTCTCTATGAAACATTTCATCAAAATCCGTTATAAAGATAATGAGAAATTAAAAATTCTTATTGGATTATAGATCGTTAAAATTAATAAAAAGAAAAAAAATTGTCTGATCACAATCTCAAGTTAGATTTTTTAACGAATGCATAATTTGCCATATGAACATAGCATGGTGCCTGAATGTTTGTATGTCGCAAGTATCAAAGGGCACGGTAGTGCCCAGCCAAGTTCTGGCACTACACCCTTTTTACAGGAACAAACTTAGGCGATTTTTGACCCCTCCCTATCTTCAGTACCAATGAAGTCAGAAACTTAAGATTCCGAACATTTGCTAAGCTAGTCAGGAACAGGCTCCTCACCAAATTTCAATTTTCTGGCATAAGCGATTCCTGAGATATAAGCCCTCAAAAATTACAAAAACCGTAACTGACTGACTGACTGACAGATCATCAAAATTATGGAGCACTTCCCGACATCGTAGAATCTTGTAATTTTGCATAACGATAGGTCTTGTCATGCAAGCAGAGGAATAAATAGAAAATTTGAGGTTTTCCATTCAGGGGGCGTGGTATCCACCCACTTTCTGAGAAAATGTTAAATTTATATGGAGCACTTCCGATTGCTGTAGAATTCAAAGCGAAAAATAAACAATCTAAGATTTTTCATTCGAAGTGTCTTTTTATTGTCATTTTGAAACTATACGACCCAAACGCAAAATAGTTGGCCTACTCATCAATTAACAAATTAACATTTTTTATGTGCCTATATTTTCTGGTCCCCAAGCAGTTGTTTTTTAATTTTTTTTTGTCGATGTAATAAATTACATTTAATAAGTAAATTACACCAAACAGAACTAAATTCGAGAAAGCACATATGGCTCCAGTTTGAATTCTCTCAAACAAAGATAGAGCATAATAATTGGACTACTCTCTCTGGGATGCAAAATAGTTGGCCTATGAAGATTTAAATGGATTTTCAGTTAACCGTTATTAAAAAAATGACATGCACTTGTTTTGTTGTTTATTGATCTCCTGTTTTATGCAAGCCAGCAACAGTTTAGTGTCAACCATGGTGCATGGCGTTGCATTATCAAGAGACCTTAGGGAATCCATAAATAAAGCCTTCGAAACGGGATTATCGAGCTATAAAATCGCAAAACAATTCAATTTACCGCGCTCATCAATTCGAAACATTATCTCAAAGTTCAAAAATAGTGGAAATGTGGAGATCGGTTAAAAAACGGGACGCCCACCAATTGCAAAACCTCGAGATTGCCAAGTTTAAAAAAAAATAATAAAAGAAAATCGACGTCGAACGGCCGTTGCAATAACTGTTCAATGGAGGGAAAGAATAAAAAAAAGTGTTTCGGTCGACACTTGCAAACGGACTATGAAAAAAATTGGATACAAATTTTATAAGGTTTGTTTTAGATTTATTTAAATTAGAGCAATTTTAATTCGTTAAAACATAGGCCAAAGAAAAACCACTTTTAACACCTAAACAAAAGAAAAAGCGACTAGAGTGGGCCAAACAACGTAAAAACTGGACTTTAAGTCAATGGCGGTCCGTTATTTGGAGTGATGAGTCCAGGTTTGAAGTTTGCGTGGGCGACGAACGAAAACGAGTCATTAAAAATTCAAGAGGTTTTTCACAAAGATTGCCTTAAAAAAACGGTCAAGTTTCCAGCATCTCTAATGATATGGGGATGCATGTCGGGGCGGGGTTTGGGCAATTTACATTTTGCAAATGGAATTGTCAATGCTGCCAAGTACAGGATATTCTGGAAAATGAGCTTCTCCCATCAATACCACGACTTCAAACTAGTGATGGAGACTATATTTTCCAACAGCATGGAGCTTCTTGTCATACTGCAAGGTCTACAATGGTGTGGTTATCTGCTGAAGCTATTCCTTTACTGGAATGGCCTTCCAGCAGCCCTGATCTTTCACCAATTGAAACTGGCTGGCATAAAATGAATCAAAAACTGCGAAAAGAACCATGCCGGACTCTTCAAGACCTTAAAGCTAAAATCATAAATATTTGGGAGTCTTTTGGTACGAAGAATGTCAAAAATTAGTTGACACAATGCCACGACCCATAGGAGCAGTTATCAAGGCCAAAGGCGACGTAACACCATGGTAAAATAAAAATTAAGACCCATAGGCCAACTATTTTGCACTTAAAAAAATGTTTAAATCGTTATTTTATTTTGTAAGATTGCTCTATACCGTTATTTAATTGAAGTCATTTTGTTTTTGTTACTTATTCCTATTCAAAATAAATATATCTTAAGAAAAATACCAAAATATTGATTTTATTTCCGATAGAATTTAAGAATCAGAAGATTTTTGTTTTTTATCATAGGTAGTCCAACTATTTTGCGTTTGGGCTCGTATATGCATCTTGAAAATTTATGACTTTTCTTAGAACTAGAGTGCTCGATTTGGTACTTTATGTTATTTTAACATGAATGAAAAAAGAAAACATTTGAATTTCTTGAAAAATTATGAGTTTACATAAAAAAAAAACTCTTAACTGTGATGTGAACTATAATAAAACCACTTATTAGGCTATTAATTGGTGGGCTACCTTCATTTAAAAAAAGGAGTTAAAATTGCAACAAAAACATCATCGCATCCTCAACAATTATTCATGTCTATTACAGAATTCGCAGAATTTTACTCCCGGTGAGTTGACTTGATTCGCATCGGCTGTAAAACTCAATTATGAAATTCGTCGGATGAACTACATTGTCGATTCCTAAAATTACCTTATCATTCATGAACTTTCGGATCGACACTGTCAGCAACAAACATTTATTCAACTGGCCTACGCTGTGATAGTACTCGTAGTATCGCTTTCGATCAACGAAATCAAGCATCGTTGAGAGTGGTTAGTACGAAGATGGAGGACGGTTCAAAACCAACCGTGTGCTCTTTTTTTTTTTTAGATTTCTTGCTCTCTTGTTGCGTTGCTATTTGTGCGTTTTCTATTAAAATTTGTTAAACAAACACTTTAGCATTCAGTATGATAAGCTTTTGACTTACAATTTTTTACTCTCCATTGTTTATTTTCGTTTAATCAAAAATTCACTTCAGATTCGTCCCGAAATTGGTGCGAATGTAAAATGATAGAAATTGTATGGAGTGCGAATTCTGTAATACCATATAAGTTGAACAAAATGTCAGTGGTGCAGGCATTGTTACCGACATTCGTTCAACTTTCATTCGTCGGATTCAGTAATAGCAAAAGTTTGGAAATGAATTGAAACTGTCACTTTAGCTCATTCGCCGAATTCTGTAATAGGGGTGATTGCTTTTTTATGACTTTGAGCGGACGTAGGTACTAGTATTTATAATAAATGTAGGTATGGTAGTGTTAGGTATCTTGCCAGGACAAGCAGAAACAATAAATTGAAGCGCAAATCAAAACAACCAATAACAAAAAGAAAATATACCAAAAGATATAGGAAGCTATAAACTAAGTTGATTTTAGTAGGTAGAGTCCACCATTCTACGAGTACGAGTATCTTTCGTATCTTTCGAGATTTTGACATGCCAAAATATTGCAATCTTTGAAAAAAGGAGTGAGATCAGACCAAAAACATAAATGTTAAAAAAAGAGCCAAGTTCTTATATACAAAAACCTTTCTCTAACAAGTCAGCCGTGAAAAGTACTGAGATCTAAATGTACGCCAAGTTCTTACTTCATGAAGGTTTAATACCGAATATTTAAATTAGAATAATATTGAAACAGCTACAATGTAATAGAGAAATTTTATTATTTAATGATTACTGACCAAAATTTGATGGGCTTACTTGGCAAGTTTTTTTGTATATCCAATTCAAAAGGTTTTAAAAACTTAACCAGTAAACTCATCAAATCTTGCAACTTAATTTAATTTTTTTAAGAAATATTGTTCAATTTTTCTATTATTCCCTATTATCCCCGAAACAAAGAGCATCACCGTTTTCAGCTCCGGTTTACTAAATGAGCTACAAATGTGGCTATAAAATAAAAATTAGACTTGTGACCATATCTTTTGTATTGAAGATGGTGCGATTTAAAGAAGTCTTCTACAAAACAAAAGGGTCGTTTTGTCACTGTCACCTTCAAAAAGTGGCCGCATGTGTCACTTTACAACAACAAAAAAAAAGAACAAAACAACGATGAAACCAGATGAAGAAACATTACAATGAAACAATCTAGTCTTCTATTTTGGACAAGAAAGATATTTTGTTAGGCAAACAGAGTGTTTGGCTTGAATAGATTATCCGAAAGATGAGTACACTGAACCAAATTTTCTAGATTTATAAAAATTTGATTTATTTTTTCCGAAACCGTGACACAAATGTTGAAGAAAAACTAGACCCAATGATTTAAGCATCTCATTTCATTTGTCGAATTTTCACAGAAAGATGTAGCCCATCTGAAAGATCAATCAGTTTTATAAATTGATCAGCCTTGTGGATAGGCAATTTTTTTTATGATTTTTTTTTTTAAATTTTCCTACGAGATGACCATTGGAAAATGTAAGCAAGAAGTTTAAAAAAGAAGAAGGTTCCCATTTGAATAGTGACTAAATGGTCACAAGAGGACAGGAACTTTCAGTAATGTGCCCCAGCAGAAGGATCAAAAGATCATAACAAAAATCTACGGCTGACCTTTTATGATATTTTACTGACATTTTTATTTCTTTTATATGTTAATCCCACAATTGAGGTTTTAAGATCTGAGATCTTCTATACTGTTTGACGTTTTTGGCATTTTCTTTAATTTTACTGAGAGATTTTTTGTACGGTGTAGGTAAGTTTGTTGAATGTGTTGCGCGCTGGCCGGAGGAAAAGTGAAAATGAGAAATTGGAGCTGCTGTGATGGAGAAAGAACTTGACTTCAGCAAAAAAAAAATGCTCCATGATGATAGTTTAGATGGCGATCTTTACAAGAGAGGCTGTAGATAAACATAGATAGTGAAGAATCACTAGAAGAGAGGGCCTCTTCTATCTTCACCACACATCATGACACCATCTGCTGGTAACTGACTGAGTTATTACATACAGTCGTTGGTGAAAGACGCATAGAAGAAAGATTTGGAGTGTCACTCTTTTGTGACACCCGAATGCTGAGCCGCGGGAAGAATATATCGATGTCCTCTGTCAGTTGGGCATGAAGATTAGTTCAAATGGAGGATCTTCATTACAATTGTTGGGGTTTGGACCTTTCCAAAAAGATCTTCTTTTTAACGAAAATATAGGTTGTTGAACTGCGGGATGAATAGTTGATGGGTTTTTCTTTGACGTTTCTCTCACGGAGAGTGATATCGAATTGGTGTTGAGTTGACAGCGTTTTAGGTGATTTACGAGGGTCATGTATTTGTGCAACATTAAAACATATCGCTTTGTTCTGTATTCTGGAATGAAATACTATACTCATTTGTGATCAGGTGTGATGTGTGGACCCAGAGGTTGTGAGAGTATAGCATCTACCTGAATTATGAAACAGGTTGTTTTGTTTTGTTTTGCATTTGATTGACTGGCAGGAAGTGTTATTATTTGTTAAGGTGTCACAATGGATTGGTTTTCTATTCAAATTTTCACTCGCAGGGGGCTATAAAGAGCATTTAAAGATCAGTATTCTATTCAGAATTCGTTAGGATTGTAAATGGCCCATCACACAAAGTGGAAATCGTTGGCGTATGACTCATTTGACCGTCAAAACGTGAAGGCATTAGGGAGAGGAATTTCATGATCTATGGAGGTAGTAGGTACATATATATCCATTGAAGATTACCGAAGTAGAAGCAATGCTGTTCGAAAGTACTTAACATTGATGGCTAATGTCTTTTTATATAAAACAAAAGATGTTTATCGGCCTTCCAACAAACAAAAGCTCTTAATCATCTTTATTCATCATAATTTTATTTCATTTTTTTATTTAAAAAAAAAAAAACGATTTGGAGAAGCATTAACCCATAAAAACTAACATTAAATTTTAACATGGTAAGATTTTGATTTTAACACTCAACAGACGTCGCAAAAAATCAATCATGTTTAAGGTGGAGAAAAACCGAAGAGGGTGATGACTGATGATTGTCAAAAAAATTTAATTTTAAGACATAATTTCACCGAAATGTTGCCACAGAATTTTTAACGAAACAAACGAACGGTTAGACCAGGAAGAAATTTAAGTTTTTGAACATTAGGTTATCAGTTTCTTAACCACATTCTTACTTGCGATTTAATATAAATTGAAATAAGAACTAACTTAAGATTTTAGTCAGACGATGAGTAGAAAAGATATACAATAAGAAAAGACGAAAAAGGTGAGAAAATGCACAACTGGATCGTACGAGCTTAATTTTATGTTGGTCAGAAAAAAGTCCATAAGCTTAAAATTGATTTTTTTAGTAGCTGCAGCTAAAAACAGAATACCATGTGATTTTTTAGCAAATATGGATATCAAGAACAAAAATTTTAAATCAGTTTTGTTAAGGTGCTAGTACGGTCTAGAACGCCAAGAAAACGCACGATTTTTGGGAATTTTTTCTCGGAAATCTTTTTAGGTAGTAACATAATTTTTCTTTAAATAGTGAATATACCTACATGCGTCATGAGTACAATTTTTTTTTTTTAATTTTCGAATTTTGGCCGAATTATAGTGGGCGCCAACGTCGATTCATCAAAAAATACATTGTCCCATTGCGGACAGTTAATCTCAGGATTGGCTGGACTGAAAAAAAAAACAAAGTGGGTTCTTTAAAGGAAGGTTTCTTACGAGACAATTTACCACAATTGGTTTAAAAAGTCAAAAACAAAAAAAAATGTCAAGTTTTGAAAAAAGAGTTTTTTTTTTGCAATTTTGTTGGCCATTTTTGGGTCGCCATTTTTTTGTTCATAACTTTTTTGTCAAATTGTGGTAAATTGTCTTCGAAAACATAAAAAAATCAAGTTGCAACAAGTTTTTTGAAAATCGGTTCAGAGTCGACGTTGTTGCCCTCTATAATTCGGCCAAAATTCGAAAATTAAGACAAACAAATTTTTTTTGTACTCTTGACGCATGTATTCATTATTTAAGAAAAATTATGTTATTACCTTATAAAGTTTCCGAGAAAAAAATTCACAAAAATCGTGCGTTTTTTTGGCGTTCTAGACTGTACTAGTAACTTAAGAAAATAAATTTTCGTGTAAAAAATTTTATAAACATTTTTAAGACAAAATTTTAGTTTGCCAATTTTAATTATTGTTATTGTGCAAATGAAATTTAAAAAAATTACTAGTTCTTGAGATATTGAATTTTCAAAAAAAAAAATTTGTAACATCCAATATTTTTTTAAACTTTTCTAAGAACCGAAACAAAAACATTTTTATCAAAATTCTGGGAGTTTTTTTTCGAGAAAAATATGATTTTGGAAAATCATTTTTCAACATTTTTATGGTTTCCAAATATTCAGGTTAAAAAAAATACTTTTCAAACTGCTTTCAAAAATCGAGTGAATTTCCAAATCCAGTGAATGTGTTCTACATTTCACTTGCTTTCGTTATTTCGAAGAAAAATGTTGGGAGATCATTTAAGCTCATAAGGAACGAATTGATGACGCTGCGTATGTGGTTCAAGGATTTGTATCCTATTATCGACTTCATAAATTTGTCTTTCCATCAGTGCCTCCAAATCCCTAAGACTTCCCTTCACGCATCCTTGCAGAAGGCCGTGGTCTTACTTTTTTTTGCCGAAGGAAATGTGTCGAAGTAATGTGTCATAATATAGTACTTTGATTTGGGAAATACAATTTTACTAAGTTGAATTCAACTTGAAATAACGTAAAGATATAAACTCAATTTTTTTTCGATGGGACTCAATTCAAGTCCTTACGCTTTCCTATATACTAGAAGATGACTTTTTTTTTTTTTCTGAAAATTTCACAATAAATAATAGTTTCACACAATTAGATCTGATCGAATTTAAATCCCATGAAAATGGAGAAAATCAAAATCTGAAAAACATAAATTTACCCAACTTGGTTCCTCCTATGGAACCATTTTTTATTTTTGATTTTATCAAAAACAGTTCAACCGATTCTATACATTTTTTTTATGCTAAGACCTTCAAGGAGTTTGAATAGTATTGTGCGTTCAAATTTTCAAAAGAAAATTTGTTTGCATTCTTAAAAAACTTTTTCAATTTTTTTTTTTTTCAAAACTCAATATTTCGAAAACCTCATGCTCGATTTATTATTAACTTGGTAATTAAAAGTTTTTTATTTCAGGTTACACGATGTGATTTTAATTTTAATTTACCTAAAAATAACCCCACCATACAAATGTTAAGAAATGGTTTCCGAAAATCGGATTTTTCTCGAAAACTGCGCCTAAAATTTCAATAAATTTTTCTTCGATTAATTTTTACGATATATTTTTCAATAAAAAAATTGAAACTAAGACATTACTGACTTTACTGCCATAAAACCATTTTTTCGAATTTTGACTTTGTCATCATGGGCATAACGGATTTTGATGAAATTTTTTGTTGAGAAGCTTTTTAAAAGTTTGAAAACCATTAGATTTCAAAACTTAAGAAAAAAAATTTATATATGTATAAGAAAAAATAATGTTTGTTTTCGAAAACTCGATATCTTAAAAACGGGTCAGTGTTGTTTTGGAAATTTAAGTTTCGTTCGTACAATAATACAAACTTTAAATTGTCGTACCAAATTTTTTTCTTAAAAATGTTTTAAAACTCTTGTATATAAAAGCTTATTTTTTTAAGAAACCACTACAATGACTTATAGATTGCATAAACCAATATTTACTTGAATCACATGGCATTCTGTTTTTAGCTCCAATTACTAAGGAAGTTGTTTTAGTCATTTAGAAAATGAATTTTATGCTAATAGACAGTTTTCATTGAGATAATAACATTTATTTTTAAAATTTGTTGTCTCTTAGCGAAGAATAAAAAAGTGGGTCTCGGAATTCTTTCCGTCTGTCTGTCTGTTCGACAACAGCTAAACGGCTCGGCCGATTTTCTTCAAACTTAGTAGATATGGGTTTTAATTTTTCGCTCCGGATGATTTTTTCTTGTTTTTTTTTTATGACCGAAAATAACGGTACCTGCCATACGAATTTTTTTCGTAATTTTATAAAAATTTTGCTTTCTCAAAAACTGTGCCACAGATTTAAAAAAAAATCAAAAAATTCCATTCAGTTAAGCCTAGGTAATGGTTGAAAAAATTTTCCAAAAAAATATTATTTTTGGTACCCCCCTTGAAACAATTTTTTTTTTGTTTTTGATTTTCTGAAAAACGCTACGACCGATTTTGATCATTTTTTTATGTGTAGGCTCCTCAGCAGTTTCAATATTATTGTGTTCAAATTTTCAAAAAAAGTTTTTTTGGATTTTTGAAAAAATTTTCAAACTTTTTTTTATACTCAATATTTCGAAAACCCCGCTCGATTTTTTTAAAACTCGACAGATAAAACTTTCCTTAGATAATCTTTAAGATATGCAAAAAAAATGTATTTTACCTAAAAATAACGGTACCCACCATACAAATGTTAAAAAATGGTTTTCGAAAATCGTATTTTTCTCGAAAACGGTTCCGAGAATTTTGCTTAATTTTTTTTCTTTCGATTAATTTTTAAGATCTATAATTTAGTAAATAAAAAATTGAAAACAAGATATTACTGACTGTACCTATCATAGAACGATTTTTTAATTTTTGATTTTCTCATGATTGGCATAACGGATTTTAATAAATTTTTTTATAGACAAGCTTCTAAAAAGTTTAAAAAAAACATTGCATTTAAAAACTTTAAGAAAAATATTTTATTTGTTGAATTTTGAAAAAAAAAATTCCTTTTTTTTGGAAATTCAATATTTCGAAAACGGCTCAATATTTATTTTGTAAATTTAATTTTTTCTTAAAAATGTTTTAAAAAAATTTTATATAAAATCTCATTTTTTTAAGAAACCACTACAATGACTTACAATTTTTGTTCTTGTGCATAAACCTTTATTTGCTTGAATCACATGGCATTCTATTTTTACGTGCAACTAATAAAGAAGTCGTTTTAGTCAAAAATGAATTTTATGCTTATGAACAGTTTTTCTCTAATAACATTCATTTTTGAAATTCTTAGTCTATTACATAGGAACAAGTTCGTGCGACCCAGTCGTGCATTTTATTTTGCATATATTAGTTTCTGCAAGAACAAAAATTATTAATTTTTGTAGCGGTTTAAAAAGAAATTAACTTTTATACACAAAATTTTTAAAACATTTTTAGGAAAAACTTTTTGAATGCCAACTTTAAATTTAAATTATTTTACTAATAAATTAACTTAAATTTTTAAGAAAATATTTGAACCATTTTTGGAATATCGAATTTTCAAAAATAAATTTGAATTTTTTTTCAAAATTAAAAAACATATTTTTTAAAACTTTTTAGAAGATTGTCTATAAAAGAATTCATTAAAATTTCGTTATGCCAATATAGAGAAAATTCAAAAAAAGTTCTATCGTAGGTGATGTCAGTGATAGCTTTATTTAATTTTTTAATGAATTATTGATCGTTAAAATTAATCGAACGAAAAAAAATTTATCAAAATTCTCGGAGCCGTTTTTAAGGAAAACACGGTTTTCGAAAACTGTTTATTAACATTTGTATGGTGGGTGACGTTATTTTTAGGCTAAATAAAATATATTTTCTCAAATCTTGTAGATTGTAATAAAAAACTTTTGATTGTCAAGTTAAAAAAATGAGCTTGAGGTTTTCGAAATATTCAGTTTTGAAAAATACAATTTAATTTTTTTTTAAATAGAAGAAAAAATGTCTAACACACAATACTTTTTATACTTTTGGAGAACTTTAGCATAAAAAACTGATCAAAATCAGTTTGTTTTAAAATCTTTGGAACGTATTTTTGCGAAAAAAAAAAATATTTCATATATTTTCGAAAAAAAATCGTATTTTTGGTCTTGAAAAAAAAAGAAACAAATTCGTGTGGGAGTAAAAATTCAAAAATGCTATCTACCAAGATTAAAGAAACATATTAGTCAAACAGATAGAAAGAATTGCGAGACCCACTGTTTTCGTCTCTCACTTGATCCTCTGTTTTTTTGATTTTAGAGAAAGCATGAACAAGAAAAAACAGAAAATTATTTCTGCTTAGTTAAGGCAGCGAAAATATTTATTTTAAATTTCGTTTCTGTCTGTCTTTCAAGACCTAAAATGTAAAAATTACAAACTAGATACAATGAACCAAAAAACATCTTTTAAATACTTCTGTTCTAAAAATCTGTGTTAAATGTCAATTGAAATTAGTCACACGACAGAAACTATAACAAAAGGTACGAGTACTCCGCAGTTCACATTCGGCGCCTTTTGTAGCACCATATCTCTATAATAAAACCATACCCATACGCCATTCGCTAACCAAAAATAAAAACAGAGAAACATTCTTGATGCCGAACTTCTGCTTCTGCTTACCATGTCTTTTATTTCAACCGGCCAAGAAGGCAACATCAGCTTCAGCAGCGTCCGTCCTATGAAATTCCCAAGACAATTAGTGACACAGTGTGAAGTGAACTAGCATCTCTCGAGTCTCACCGAAGCATTCCACATGTTGTTCTTTTCACATACCGCCTAACAACATAGCGCACCGGACAGCGGAAACGAAGGATGGAGATGCAGCGGACTGACAAATTACATGCATTGAACGCAATTTTTCCGATGCTAATTCGCAAGCCTTACAATTTAGACTGTTGCATGTTGTGCGTCTTCTAACTATTTTTAGACACATTCTGCCGGTTATATGGACCGATAAATGGCAGTGAATCCTCCTATAAAAGGATATAACCATGACCTCCAGGTCCAGTCCAGATAGTTTGTATTGCTATTGAAAGCGCACGAAAGGTGGTGAGCTCTGCTGAACTGACCCTGGGTACTTGAAATGCCCAGCGGAAATATACAATGTACCAACATCGTGTGCGATTGCCGCTGTGGCTGCTTCTGTGGATTGTATGTCCTTAAAATGGCATGAAATTGGTTGTAGACACATCAGGCCATGATTTTGCTTTCTTTTCACATCGTCTCTCGCCATAATGCAGCAACTCTGATGATAATAATAATTCTACGGCATCGAAAGCCTCTGGCAATTCAACTTAAATAGAAAGTCGAATAATAAAGCATCCAACTGAAAACCTTCTTGTGGTCGAATAAATTTTAAAATATTCTCATATTTATGCTTTTATTTTCATAGGATGTTTATTTTGTGGAGTTTCAAAACCGAAGTTGACTCAAGCCTGTCAGGCTACCAGAGAGACCGATTACTCGATTTTCTTAAAACTTGGTTGTATGTGACATCTTAGAATATCAGCCGAACCGTTTTTTATTTTTTGTTTAGAGTAAAATTCATTTATATTTGAAAGGCCCATGTAGGCCAAAAATAGGTTCCTCTTTCAAACGCTCCGAATCACTGTCAGGGAACAAACAAAGTTGTCGATTGTCATGAACTTTGAGCTAATCGGTCAGTTAGATCCTATACGGGTACATGCCAAAGTCCCGAGGCAAAATTTGCAAAGTTAAAGTCTGTTAAAGGCCGAGTTCTTGTGCAAAGTGAGAAACCGACTGCTTTGGGTTCTGTTGTACACTTTCGCGGACCGCAACGATTATACCGACCGATATTATGGTGACCGATTTTGAAGAGGCAACTGTGAAAGGCCACCACGTTTACAGTAAATTGGGCGCGACGCGCACAACGTTTGCACTAAAGCACACTCATTTTGATAATAAGCTTTTATCATTTTGACGTGCAGTTCAATCGTTTCACTTGCAATGGTGATTTGGTATCAGCAACTGAATAATAAACAATAGATAGATTTGACAGATGTCACAAAATAATATGGCCTCCACACGCTGCCAAAATCTACCCATGCCTGTTGACAAACCCCTTAGATAATAATATAAAACTGGTAATTGTCATATTTCAAAAAATTAAGAAACTTTTTTTAAAAATTCCAACAATTTTTTTTGAAAATTGGAATTTCCGATAATTTCATTCAAGCTTCTTTGAACCCTTAAGTATTAGAAAAAAATCACTTGTACCGTTTTTTAATATAATCGGAAACAGGTCATGGATAGTATCATTTTTTGGATGTAGGCCAAAAATAGGTTCCTCTTTCAAACGCTCCGAATCACTGTCAGGGAACAAACAAAGTTGTCGATTGTCATGAACTTTGAGCTAATCGGTCAGTTAGATCCTATACGGGTACATGCCAAAGTCCCGAGGCAAAATTTGCAAAGTTAAAGTCTGTTAAAGGCCGAGTTCTTGTGCAAAGTGAGAAACCGACTGCTTTGGGTTCTGTTGTACACTTTCGCGGACCGCAACGATTATACCGACCGATATTATGGTGACCGATTTTGAAGAGGCAACTGTGAAAGGCCACCACGTTTACAGTAAATTGGGCGCGACGCGCACAACGTTTGCACTAAAGCACACTCATTTTGATAATAAGCTTTTATCATTTTGACGTGCAGTTCAATCGTTTCACTTGCAATGGTGATTTGGTATCAGCAACTGAATAATAAACAATAGATAGATTTGACAGATGTCACAAAATAATATGGCCTCCACACGCTGCCAAAATCTACCCATGCCTGTTGACAAACCCCTTAGATAATAATATAAAACTGGTAATTGTCATATTTCAAAAAATTAAGAAACTTTTTTTAAAAATTCCAACAATTTTTTTTGAAAATTGGAATTTCCGATAATTTCATTCAAGCTTCTTTGAACCCTTAAGTATTAGAAAAAAATCACTTGTACCGTTTTTTAATATAATCGGAAACAGGTCATGGATAGTATCATTTTTTGGATTTTTTTTAACCATAAGGTGGGTAAACGAAATTTAAAAAAAAATTAAGAATATGAGTCACAGTTTAATTATTTTTTAAAATTTCGAAAAATAAAATTGTTTTGCAGTTACCGTTAGTGTTGGCCTTAAAAAATACATAAAAAAATAAGTACCTACACTGACGAAAAAAGTGATCAAATATTTGCACTCATTGGAAAATGCTCAATCCAAAAAAAAAAGAATTTTTTTTTAATTTTTAAATTTTGTGAATTATTTTTTTTTCAGTTAAACTAATAAGATAATACATTATTTATAAAAACATTATAAAAAGTTAAACAAATATTTGAGCTTTTAATATGTATTATTAAAGTTAAGTTGTGCATTCGTAAAAAAAATCGAACTCGATATTTTGATCAAAGTTGACATTACGATGATAGCGAAGACGAAAAAAGTGGGTCACGAAATTCTGTCCGTCTGTTCGACTACAGCCTAAACGGCTCGGACGATTTTCGTTAAACTTGGTAGATATCGTTTTAAAATTCTTTTCCCCACACGTTTTTTTTTTTTAAGACAAAAAATAACGGTACCAGCCATACGATTTTTTTCTAAAACTATCACAGACTTAAAAAAAAAAAATTCAAAAGCTAGAAAATGGTTAAAAAAAAAATTAAAAAATGGTTATTTTTGGTGTCCCCCTGAAACCATTTTTTGGTTTTTGATTTTCTTAAAAACGGTACAACCGATTTTCATCAGTTTGTATGCTAAAGCTCTCCAGCAATTTGATTATTATTGTGTATTCAAGTTGTGAATTTTTTTTTTTGGATTTTTAAGAAAATTTTCAATTTGTTTTTCAAAACTCAATATTTCAAAAACCACATGCTCGTTTTTTTTTAAACTTAATAAATAAAAGCTTCTAAATATGTATATGTAAGTTACAAGATGTGCGAAAATATTTTTTTGGTAAATTTAATTTTTATGCGAACAATAATAAAAACTTTAAATTGACATACCAAAATTTGTTCTTAAAAATGTTTATTGTATATAAAAGCTTATTTTCTTAAGAAACCACTAAAAGGAATTATAATTTTTGTTCTTTCATAAACTAATATTTGCTTGAAACACATGGCATCCTGTATTTACCTCCAACTACTTAAGAAGTTGTTTTAGTCATTTAAAAAATGAATTTTATGATTATAAACAGTTTTTCTCTAATAACATTCATTTTTGAAATTCTTAGCCTTTTACATAAGAGGAAGTTCGTGCGACCCAGTCGCGTGCATTTTATTTATGACTTGTGAACAACGCCTTGGCATACTTTCAATCAAGTTATGACGGAATTGCTCAGAAACTCGGTTTCAATCCAGCTTTGTACTATCCCAGCGCTCATCAGTGTTGGATGGATGATTTTCGTACTAGCCTAACCGTGCGTCGCTTCCAAAATTGACCAAAGATTTTTAATTGGATTGTGTCAGGGCTCTGTGCTGTTCGAGTTATTTTCTGAAACAGCTGATTTCTGATCCATTCCTTCACAATTTTTAAGTTATGCTTCCGATCCCCGTCTTGCTGAAACGGGATCTCAAATTCACTGTATCCAGTTGTAGCCAAAAACGATTCTAAATTTCATTGTAAGATATCAAGATATTTGTCCTTGTTCATTATCCCCTCGGTTTTGATTAAAGGCCCAAAGAACTCCACGAAAAACATCCCCGAGCCATAACAGAGCATCTGTGATGTTTAAGTGTCTTGAGATTGATGTGATTAGTGATTCAAAAGTACGTGACCAATAATAGGAACTTCCATCTGTCCCTAAAACATTGACATTTGCCTCATCAAACCAAATAACTTTCTTCCAATAGTCAGTTGTCCAATGTTTGCGTTTCTTGGCAAAAATTAACCTGGCTTTCAAATTTCATCTGAAAGTAGAGGTCATTTGGGTTTCTCCTTGGCGACGAATCCAATTTTTTTAAATACACTGCGTACAGTTTTGCCTATGTTGTGGGCTGCTTGCCTTGCTGTTTTGGACCCATTTCCATTCTTCTTGTACCTTTGTTTGAGAGCAATCGTTTCCGAATTTTTTTTACATCAGGAACATCATTTTATCATTTTCTGTACGTTAAAAATTGAAGTTCGTAAAATATTTAATACTTTTAATGTTTCTCGTGAAAACTCACAACTTTTTTATTTTAATAAGAAAAAAAAAAGCAACTCTCACATATTTTTTACTTTTTGCGTAAAATCGTATATTTAATAAAATTTTTCAAAGGAGTGTAAACATTTTGACCACCTTTGCTCGTCACTGTACATTTACAAACGTATATCGCAATTAACAAACAAATACAAATTTCAGGGGTAATACCTTTGAATATAAAACTTATAGTACTATCAAGAAGACAAAAAGATTGTGGCGACATCTTAAGTATAGGGAAAGTATTTCCTAGACTTGTCTCTGCTAAATTTAAAAATAAAGAGGCGAAATTTTAAACAACCCATTATTATTTTTTTTTTTTTTTCGTGGGTAGGTGAAGAATCTTCATAGACACTATGAGCCCGGTACTCATAGTAGTGTGAGATTTTTACTCACTAAAAAACACCTCCCTTTTGTTCTTGCGACTACAACTAAGTTACCTTATCAAGTAGTTTTAATTTCATTATATTATAATCACGTTTGGCAGGAAGCTCCCCACTGAGAGGACCTGCGGATACGGATACCACATTTAAAGTGGATAATCCTTATGGCGCTAGGTCGAACGGTCTCGTTCTTTGAAGTCGGCGCACAAGGTTTGTCTCATCAATTGTTTGTCGAATAATTCTATTGCTATGGTTATTTAAGTGAGTTCGTAGCTTTCCAGCGAAAACTGCTATTTCATCTTCAACAGTTGGCAATCGTAAGTCTCTGTGTAAATCACTGTTTCTAATGTACCACGGAGCATTCACGATTTCTCTGAGAACTTTGCTCTGAAAAGATTGTAGTATTTGTCTATTGCTTGGTTTAGTACAACCCCAAAGTTGTATACCGTACGTCCATACTGGTTTTATCACTTGCTTATAGATAAGCAATTTATTGTAGATGCTGAGTTTGGAATATCTTCCAATAAGCCAATTCATTTCACGTAATTTATTTTCAAGTTGATCTCGTTTCTTTTTAACGTGAGTTTTCCATTTAAGCTTAGCGTCTAGTGTCATTCCTAGGTACTTTGCTTCATTAGCATATGGTATTTGCAGCGAATTAATGTAGGTGGGCAGATTGGTAATTTTTTTGTAAGTAAAATTAACATGTGTTGCTTTGGACTCATTAAGAACAATTCGCCATTTCTTAGTCCATACCGAAATTTTATCTAGAGCTCGTTGGAGCTTCTCGGTTGCAGATTCAACTGAATCGGATGTTGCAAGTATAGCCGTATCGTCGGCAAACGTACCTATTATGGTATCTTCTTCTTGAGGAATATCGCTAGTGTATAGTACGAACAGGATCGGACCGAGAACACTTCCCTGGGGAACACCAGCATTGATTTCCTTAAAATCCGAATATTCCCTCCCTTGCTTAACTCGAAATAGCCTATCTTCGAGGTACGACTCAAGAATGTAATATATTTGATCCGGAAAGACCTGTCTTAGTTTAAACTTTAGGCCATCGTGCCAGACCTTGTCGAAGGCTTGAGAGACGTCTAGAAATGCGCTTGAACATACATTTTTTCTCTCTAGTGATTTCTCAATTTCATTGGTTATCCTGTACACCTGATCAATTGTTGAGTGGCTTTTTCGGAAACCAAATTGATGGTCAGGAATAAGCCGCTTTTCTTCGATAATAGGAAGCAGTCGCTTTAATAAGATTTTCTCAAATACCTTCGAGATCAGTGGCAAGAGGGAAATCGGTCTATAAGATTTCTTTTCGTTCGGCGACTTTCCCGGTTTCGGAACCATTAAAACTTCTGCGACTTTCCATTGGCGTGGAACGTATGAAAGCCTTAATGCCGCATTCATAAGGTGCTGAAGTTTAATTGCTGCTTTTCTGGGTAGCTCTTTAAGCACGCGAGCATTTAATAGGTCGTACCCAGGAGCTTTATTATTTTTGAGATTTTTAATAGCTTGATAAAGTTCTGATAACGTGATATTCCGAATAAGAAAGTTTTCAGATGGCCATTGGATATCACCATGTTCATTTATCAACGCCTGACCATCAAAAGGTTTAAAGGTTTCCTCTAGATGTTCAGCAAATAAATCGGCTTTTTCTCTATCGGACTTAGCCCATTCACCATTATTTTGTCTGATTGGTGCTGAATGTATTTGCGGCTTTTTAACATCTTTTATAGCTTTCCACAATGAATAATTCGTATTTTTATCTGCGGTCAGACCTTCAAGGTAGGTAGAAATCTTCCGATTTTTTGATTCGCGGATAGCATACTTGAGCTCATTCGAGAGGCGGTTTAAGATGGTTTTGTCCTGAGGTGCTCGTGATTGATGTCATCTTTTCCGAACAGTTCTTTTTTCGCGAAGCAGATCTTTTATTTCCGGTGAAATTGTATCTGGACTTCTAATTGGATCTCTAAAGTTGTGTGGAGTGTTTTTCCATGCAGCGTCTTGTATGACTTTAATAAATATATCGACTTCATCTTCTAGCTCTAAAGGCGTTTTCAAAGATATATTAAGCGCAATATTGTTTTCGCAATGTTCTCTGAATTTATACCAGTTAGTTTTGTTGTTACATAGAAATGGAGCTCTTTCCTTTTTGACTAGCTTTCCACTTACTGTCAATATGACTGGTGAATGATCGGTGGAAAGTTCAAAGTTTTCCTCGATTTTTGTGTAATTTTTATCTAGTCCTTTTGCGATAAAGAAGTCTACAAGGTCTGGCATTTTCGCTCTATCAGTTGGCCAGTATGTTGGTTTACCTGTCGAGAAAAAATCAACACAAGCTGCCATACAAGCTTTGAAAAGCTGCCTACCTTTAGTTGAGATGCACCTCGATCCCCAGAAAGTGTGTTTCGAATTGAAGTCGCCACCAATAATAAATTTCGGCCCGAGAACTTCAAATAGATCTATAAAGTCGTTTTTCACAATTTTACTTCTAGGAGGACAGTAGATTGACGCAACACTATAGTATGAATTTCTAAATTTAACAGTTACTGAACTTATTTGCATTATATCGTTCTCAATTATAGTTCTAATTGAATGTTCGATAGTATCCTTAATAAATAGAGAGGATCCGCCTCGTGCTCTGTCAGATGGATGAAATGCATGATAAGCACAGAATCCTTTAATTTGTACATCAGTCTTTTTTTAAATGCGTTTCGGTAATCAAGCATATGTCAATTTTTTCATTTTGTAGAAGTATTTATAGTTCGTCTATTTTTGATGATAATCCATTCGCATTCCAAGTAAAAATTTTAAACAGCTCATCCATTTTCATAATTTATTCTGGGATGTATGAGCCTTAGGCTCAAGCATGCTTAATTTTTCAAATATAAGTTTATTCGTCCTGCTTTGCTCTTCAAGTCTGGCAAGAATCAAAGAAAACACTTGGGAAACTGGGTCTGGTATATTTGTACTTTGTTCCTGGTTTTGTGACTCCACTTTGGCATACGTTTTTGTATGACTTGGTTTGGGTTTAGCGTTTTGAGGTTTAGTTTCCTTGGGTTTCATTTTCCCTTTGATAGACTTACTAAACCCTGATACCACGTGGGCATACGTATTCGTAGTACTTGGTTTGGATTTTTCGTTTATATCTTTAGTTTCATTGGGTTTCGTGTTTTCGTTGATAGACTTACTAGCCCTTTTATCAATTAAATTAATTTGGCTTGGTTTAGGTTTATCTTTGTTTGGTTTTTGATTCGGCCGTACACTTTTCTTCAGTGTATCACGCCTTTTTTGAATTTCTTTAGCAACTTCGCATCCTCGATAGTTTGCAGGATGGTTTTCCTTGCAGTTGACACAAGTTGCTGGAGATTGCTTGTCAAGACGGCATTCGTCTGATGAATGTTTCCCCGCACATTTAACGCAACGAGGATCTTTCCGACAGAAGGTTTGCGTGTGATTAAAACCTTGACAACGCTTACATTGGGGAATCAATCGAGTGCTTTTACGCAGAGGTTCTATTTTAATTACCATATTCAGTATTGTTTTGATGTTGCAAATACTCTCAAGATTTTCTGCTTTGTCAAAGCTTAGCATAAAAAGAGGAAGTCCACGTCTGACATACTCATTTTTATTCTCTTGCGATTTTTGTTTCTCTTTCTTGATAATGTTTGTTGCATCCAGAATCTTTAAGCCTTTTTCTTTAAGGTCATTTATAACGTCCTCTTTTGTACACGAAGGATGAAGACCTCTAGCTACAACACGTATTGGCCTATCTGATTTATTAGAGAAAGTATACCATTCGATCTTTTCGGTATTTAATTTCTTAGACAGTGTCCGGTAACCATCAGAATCATTTACATTGATTTTCCACGTATTATTATGTAGCGAGGTAACCTTAAAATTCGTTTGCAACGTTTCTTTAAGAATTGGTAGCAATTTACTATAGTCCGATTGACCAACGATGTTAATAGGTGGTGGAGGACTTATCTTAACTGGTGGTTTCTTCCCTTGAGGTTGACTCGTTTTAACTTTTGGCTGGATGACCTCAGGTGAGGAGCCAGCCTTACGTTTTTTGGTAGGTCTTCTCTGTATTCCTTCCGTTTCACGCGCTAGCTCTTCTTCGTCAGTTTCAAATTGAGAAATATTTGGAGGTGGTGGACTAGCGTTTCTGTTTTGAAGATGTGAGGTTTTCAACATCATGTTCTCTTCACGCAGAAGATCAACTTCTTTTTTTAACTCTTGGTAGAGCTTCTCCATTACTTCAAGCTTTGTTCGAAGTTCATTATTGTCCTCCGCAAGGCTTTTTGATTTCGCTGAGTCGATTTTTACGCTCGCTGGCGTTACCGGGGGACTCTTTTTCCCGGAGACATTCGATCTAGTTGGTGGTGATCGATTAACCCTTGGTTTTCTTAAGAAAGGGTTTATCAAATGCAATAATTGGCTCTCCCCAGAATCCGTAGAGCCGACCTCCGAAGAGGGTGGATTTTCCAGTGTATCTGGACTGCCACCTGGGGTACTATATCTTTCCGTTTTGTTCATTGCATATTTTGTATACTTTACACTCGGTATACGGAGGGTGGATTTTAGTCGCCTCTTACGACAGGCATGCCTACCTCGGGTATATTCTTTGAACCCCTACCCGAAGGGGCATTATTAATGGCTTAGCAATTTACTAGTTAGCAATTTGTTAAACTTTTAGTAATTTACTAACTCTTAACTTTTCTTTCGTTTTACTAACTAGTAAATTTGAACACGTCCAAACAATGACAGTTCGTGAAAAAATACAAAGCAAACAATACTAAATCTGAGGAAGGGACCTAATAATTTGATTTGTCAGAGATCAAAGTGACAACCACAATTTATGTCTCCCAAAGAAGTGTAATGAAATTAGTACTTGTAGTTCTGATGAAATTGGAGTCCCACGGCATGTAATTCAGACTTGGATTTTCAGGTTTTCAAGCAAGAACTGAATTGTTGTCTTGTCAAACTTATTCCTGGAGTAAAATTCTCCATCATCCAGCTCTTCAAAAGGATTTGCTATGGGGACTTAAAACATCGCACTTTTCTTTCTGCACAAAGCTGAGTCTTCAAACATATCGAAATCTTCGTCTTCCGAAAACATTTTATATTATTTTGTTTACTTTTAAAAACAATTAGCTCACGAAAAAAGCACAATTTAACTCTTTCAAGTAAAATAACCAACAAATTTTGTAAGAGGAAAATGACAGAAGTCATATGGATTAAGCAAATTACTAAAAATTAAAGTAGCCAGTTTGTGATTTTAACTTTAGTAAAATGTTAAGAGATAGTAATATGTTAAAATCGTTCAAAATTAGCAAAATCCTTAGTAATTTACTAAAATAACTTTAATATATTGCTAAATCGTTTAAGATTTTGTGCCAAAATCTTTTCTTTTTTACTACTTGTTTGGTATCTTATCCTACACTCCACTGTAAAATCTAGCGCTAATTTCAGCGCCACCACCAGGCGAGAGTTCGAAATACAAAATCACGCTCCATGATAATACTATATGTTATAGATATATACAAAGGTAATACCTATTGACTACCTCGTGAAAAATCCTCAAAGATTTTCCCTTGTCATAAAAAGTGCTCTTTATCTTGGCCGTTCAGACTCGACAGAAAACTTAAGTTACATTTCATTTCTGCCGACAATACTCACACACATTCTATAATCAATATTCTATTAGCAGTATAAGAAGGAAATGTTATAACATCTATTTTTAATGCTCTGGGCCTCTGAACATAGGAGCAAGTGCGTCCATTTTTAAGCTCTACGTCTGTTGAACTTAACAGAAAGTTCGAGTGACCCACTGGTGCATTTTATTTTTTGAATAGTTTGGTTCCTATATTAAAAAACTATGTGCAACTTATACAAAAAAACACGAGTATCAGAGATTTGTTCTGTAATGAGTTGCTTTGTGTGCAGAAGCGTCAAAAATTGAATATTGAAAGTGTCTATACAAGAAGACGCCTCATGTGTACCCGTAGGAGGTCTTAATCGACAGCAATATAAGAGCTGAGATGAGGACAAGAGATACTCTTAGAGAATTCGTCACACTAACTATAAAGTGTTGCTGAAAGGTAGGCTGAATTTGAATCCAAGCCTTCATCGCTGCGAAGGCAGTGAGAAAGACCTTTGCACACGCCATTACACTGGGGGATATTATTTGATGTAAGCAGTAATGTAGTTATCATGTAATAGATTTCTAAAATTAAAGTTTCTAATGTTGTTAGTTGAGAATTAAATGAAATATACTCTCATATCATACCACAAAATAAATTACTAAACTCTTTGAAACATAGGTATATTTAGGTTTCACTAAAAAATTAAATTAAATAGTGGTGATGGATGTGACCTTGATCTTACCTTGATCTCCTTACTTTGAAAGTCAAAAATAAGTCGTTCATTCATAAAAACCATACTTATTCATTTATGCAATATTTCTAGTCTGAATAATATACGAGTAGTCTGTCAATTCTGCGAAATTTATACCATCATTTACATTGTTTTCCTCCATATTTTGACAGCTGTAAATTGTATTTAAAATCCCAGTGTGTAAAATCAATGCACAAATCAAAATAGGGTATACTTGAACACCCACGATATACAAGTATAATCCAAAGAGTGCGGGCGAACAGAACCCCTGCGGGGGTTTCCCTAATACGAGTATCAAACAAATTTCCCTTAGATTAAATTTCACCAATTGATTTATGTACATAAATGTATGACAAAAAAAAAGTATTTAAAACGGCCTACCTTCACTATAAGACCAACCGACGAGGATATACGCGTAGATATAAGGGAAGGTATACAAAAACCGAAACTCCAAACCACAAAATACGAGTAGAACCCTAAATTCACTGTTGGTTTCATTGTTGCTTCCGCGACCACCATCAGTAACAATTTGCAATAATTCTTCAGCTGCCTACATATAGATTTAGGCTATTGAATGTGTTTTACAGCTTGATTGAGTGCACCCCCGCGCTTGAAAACACACTCGGTTGTGCGGAACAGCAAAATGGGAACCCGTTTTTTTTTTAGAAAATCTTTCATTCCATTGGAAATCCTTCAAAAATGAATGATTTTGTTAGCCACAAACATTGAATGAAAAATTTTAAATAAACAATGGAAATCCGAAGAATCATTAAGAGATTGCAACTTAGGCATGATTTTTACTTTATGTTGACATACATACGTATAATCTAAGTTGGTCTTTTATAGGTATTTAGGTATGACAAAATTGGTAATCGCAATTAAAAAAGAGCTAAATACAAATTTGGTGTAATTTAATTATTTTCAAGGACAACTTAGGCTTGCAAAAACATCGATCCCGCAGGGTTTTTGTCAATACAGAATTAAGAGAATTATATGCATTTCCAAGGTCCTTTTTTTGGTCATCATGAGTGTTTTTTTAGACTGGAATAATGTACAGAAATTAAACAAGAGGGTAGCACAAACTTATTCCTATGTCCAAGAGGTTAAAAATTAAAAAAAAAATGTATTTCTGAAATGATGGATGTTATCAGAAATAGTCAAAAGTTTGAAGTTTGATCTCAAATAGGTAAAACACCTCCTTAAATATTGTTTACAACTTTCAAACAAATACCATACATTTAATAAGTTTTAAAATAAGCGGATAAAACCTAGTTTTAAAAATATTCACCTGTTTTTGATACATCGCATTTCCAAAAAAATAAGTGATTTTTTAATCCAAAAATTACTTTTTTTCTAATTTTGAAATTTAATATTATTATTTATACTTTTTAAAAGGTTGTGTTTACAAAATTTAACTTACAACTTGAAGGCACAAGCTTGCTCGTGTCCTTAGGAGACTTTGAATTTCAAAAATCTTCTATGTAAAAACATGGATGTTATTCAAGATAAATTTTCAGAGGAATCACATTAATTTTATTTAACTAATGTTTGTCCTTGAGTGGGCCCAAGGTCAATTTTTGGTTATTATTTTTTATTTTGTATGTTGTGACGTTTCAAAAATCAAAAGGATTATACTTGGAACTTTAACAGATTTTAATGCTCTAGATTTTATAAAAGTCAGTAAACATCGACCAATATTTGCGTCTTAGAAGGGTACGACAGCATTTAACTGATGAGCCCACTATCGTACCTGGGCGAAGTGCACTTTGGATTTGAGGTCAGTTGAGCTTTCAATTGTATAAAATTTTACAACAAAAATTAGAATTTTTATTTTATGTTAAGTAGGTATGTATAAGAAATTTAATTTAAATCCGTTATGTCGTTTATGAGAAAGAAAAAAATAAAAATAAAATGCACGACTGGGTCGCAAGAACTTGCTCCTATGTAATAGACTAGGAATTTTAAAACCGGATGTTATTAAAGAAAACTGTTCATAAGGATAAAATGAATTTTTTAAATTCTTTTAGTAGTAAGAGATAAAAACAGAATGCTATGCAAATATGAATTTATGCAGGAACAAAAATTATAAGTCATTGTAGTGGTCAGTGCCGCCGCTGGGTGTTCGTGCGCCCTTGTGCAAGAACCTTAAATTGCCGCCCCATGTCTCGGGTGCACGGGGGTATTTACGTTGAATAAGTGAAAGTTTTATTTATTCTCCATTTATTCTGCAGTTGAAAAATTTAAGCAATCGTGCATTGTTATTGTCGCGTTCCGAGCTACACCAAATGCTTATACAATGAACGTAGTCATTATAGCATATATGTACAGTTTTTGCATCCTTTTAAGACTGTACCTGCAATACGATTTTTTTCGATTTAAACAAAGATCAAAAAATTTAAAGAATCGGTAGAACCGATTTTGATAATTTGTTTTATGCTAAAGCGCCCCAAAATTTAAAATATTCCTGATGTGCATTAAAATTTTCAAAACTTTTTTTTTTTGGATTTCAATTTTTTTTTTCGAAACTCAATATTTCGAAAACTCCATGCTTGATTTTTTAAACTTGATAAATAAAATTTTTCCAAAATCGTGTTTTTCTCGAAAACTTCTCCGAGAATTTTGATAAACTTTTACGTTCTATAATTAAACAAAAAAAATTGAAATCAATATATTACTGACTGTACCGAACATAGAACCATTTTGACGATTTTTGAATTTCTCATTACCGGCTGAACGGATTTTAATGAAATTTTTTATATTTTTTTTTTGAAAATTCAACAAATTTCGGTTCGGGCTAAATATTTTTTTTTGGAAATTTATTTTTTATTCGTAAAGTAATAAAAAAATGTTTTAAAAATTCGTATATAAAAGATTATTTCACTTATAACTTATAGCTTTGTTATAAATTTTGTTCTTGCATAAACTAATATCTGCTTGCACCACAAGGCATTCTGTTCTCAGCTCCAGCTACCACTAAAGAGTTGTTTTAGTCATTAAATAAATTATCTTTATGTTTATGAACAGTTTTTCTCTAATAGCATTCATTTTTGAAATTCTTAGTCTTTTACATAAGAGCAAGTTCGTGCGACCCAGTCGTGCATTTTATTTTAAGAGGAAACAAAAAATATGGCGATTGCGAATAATTTTCTTCAACAAAACCATTTTCATATAAAATGCAAATATTCGAGTTCCTAGCACAGTTTTTAATTTATGTATGTCAAATCAATTCTTTGGTAAAAACCAATAGTTTATAGCTTGACAGAAAGAGGACAAAGTAGTTTTTGATACTTTTAAAAGTTTTTGTTTTCACTTTTTTTTGAAACACTTAGGCGCATTTGCTGATACGGAACATAAATACTTATGTTCCACATAAACTGTTATGTGACAGTTTACGTAGAGGAAAAAGTAGAACATAAGCGCTTAGGTTGAACATAAATATTTAAGTTTCGTATCAGCAAATGGTCCTTAATCATTTACTTTCGGATCTGGAAGTATTATATATGTATAGTTCCTTGACATCTTAGGTATGCTTCGATGAAATTTGACATTTTGTGGCTTGTTTGGCAACTATATTTTGATTTAAATAGAGTCTGAACTCTGAATGTCAATTGAAAGCTTAAATTCGAACAACCAATGAAACGTTAAATTTCTGTGTTATTCTGATTTTGTTCAATCTGTTGACATTTAAGTTATGTATTTATCAATTCAATTCCAAAATTAATTAAAAAATATTCGAAAACCCTTATTTAAAAAGAAACATAAATATTTAGACACTCAAAACATTTTTTTACCGTTGTTTTTTTTTTTTTTTTTTTTTGGTTTCCTTTGTAAAGACGGTTTCTTTACATTTTGCATCGGTAAAATAAGAGGAATGTTTTAAATCATCTTCGATTCATTTTGTTCTTAAGTTACCAACTTAGGTTTAAGATATCTAGCTATATATCATTGCGATCAGAATATTGATACCCATTCATAGAAAAATACGAGTAATTAGTAAAATTAATGTTTTCGAGACACTGTTTTCGTTTTATTTTATGGGAAATACATCGCGACCTTAGAACAACAAGGTTCTAACCGACAATTTTGAAAAAAATGAGTTTTATATCAAATCTGGGTAAATTTAGGGTGCTCTTTCGATTCCCGCAATCAATTTTGCTCTATCTCTTTCCATTTCCATGATAGACAGGGCTACAGAGTTCTATCTGCATATTTTCCATTTGAGATTTAATCAATAAGGTTCTAACTGCCACTTAGAACCTTGTTTCACAAAATATCCAGAGCTACAGAGTTCTATCTGTATATTTTCGATTTGAGATTTATTTTAAAAGGTTCTAACTTCCACTTAGAACTTTGTTTCACTAAATTCAAAAAAAGAAACCAAGTTCACAAGGTTCTATGTGAAAAGAAATATGAAAATATAGGTTAACAAGGTTCTAAGTGCTACATAGAACCTTATTGTTCTAGAATATAGTGTCGCATCGTTGAGCAGCAAAGTCCTATAATGATTTTTAAAGTCAAATTTAAGGGTTAAAAATCTGGTTTTATTAGGTTTTAAAGTAAAAGTTTTATAGATTGTGTGCATATTCATCGGGCTATAAAAAATTTTTTTTAATTTTTTTAAACAGTATCCCAATAAAAGACTTCAAATATTCAGATGCCTTTTTCTCAAAACACACTTTGGTGTACTTAGAACCTTGTTGTTCTAGGGTCGCGACATGGGCTGAAAATCTAAAAAAAATTAAAATCCTTTTCGAGTTTATAAGTCTGAGATGTAAGGAAGGTGCGTGGAAAGCTATTTCCCAAGTGTCAATCTATGGCGGCATGGCGTTAAGCAGTTTAGACTATGACTGCAATCGAAGAGGTTATTTGATGTGAGAGGCGACAGTCACAAACAAAATATGAATAAAGATTTGTAGTAGATTGTGTGTGGGAACTACGTGGTGAACGGTCAAATGTAAACAAGTTCCAATAGCTTAAGAAAACTTTTGAAGTATGCTGTATAGGTTGAGTTAGATCGATCTCTTAATTTTCCGCCCCTAGACGTTGGCGCCCTTGTGCGCCGCACATTTTGCACATATGGTAGCGGCGGCCCTGGTAATGGTTCCTTAAAAAATAAGCTTTTATGTACAAAATTTTTAAAACATTTTTAAGAAAAAATTTTGGTACGCCAACCTTAAGTTTTTATTATTGTACGAATAAAAATCTAATTTCCAAAAAAAATACTAAGCCGTTCTTGAGATATCGAATTTTTCAAAAAAAAAATTACTTTTTTTTTCTAAAAATTGAAAAAATATTTTTTCTTAAGCTTTTAAATGCAATGTTTTTTAAACTTTTTAGGAGCTTCTTTATAAAAAATTTCGTTAAAATCCGTTATGCCGATAATGAGTAATTCAAAATTCGAAAAAATCGTTCTATGGTAGGTACAGTTAGTAATATCTAGACTTCAAATTTTTTTTAATTAAATTATAGATCGTAAAGATTGTCAAAAGAAAAAAAATTTAGCAAAATTCTCGGAACCGTTTTCGAGAAAAGTATGATTTTTGAAAACCATTTTTTAAAATTTGTATGGAAGGTACCGTTAGTTTTAGATAAAACAAAATTTTTTTTCTCAAATCTGGTAGACCATGTTAAGAAACTTTTATTTGCCAAGTTTGAAAAAATCGAGCATGGGGTTTTCAAAATATTGAGTTTCCAAAAAAATATTTTGAATTTTTTTTTTAAAATCCAAAAAATTGAAAATTTGAATATGCAATAATATTCAAACTTTAGAGGAGCTTTGGCGTAAAAAAAATTATTTAAATCGGCTGTACCGTTTTCGAGAAAATCAAAAACAAAAAAATGGACCCAGGGGGGCTACCAAAAATAACAATTTTTTGTAAATTTTTTTTCAACCATTAGCTAGTTTTAACCAAATGAAATTTTTGAAATTTTTTTTAAAAATTCTGTGGGACAGTTTTTGAGAAAAAAAAATATTTATAAAATTTCGAAAAAAAATCGTATGGCAGGTACCGTTATTTTTGGTCTTAAAAAAAAAACAGAAAAAAACGTCCGGGGGGAAAAAATTAAAACCCATATCTACCAAGCTGTAGTCGAACCGACAGACAGACAGACAGACAGAATTGCGAGACCCACTTTTTTGGTCTTCGCTATCATCCTAATGTCAACTTTGATCAAAATCTTGAGTTCGATTTTTTTTACGAATGCATAACTTGCCTATAATTCGCAAGTAAAAATGGCTCTAAGCCAGATGCTGTTATTGATGTCTTAATTTAAAAATAATTTAATTGAATAACAGATCGTATTATTTATGCGAAAGAGACAAAATTTTATCAAAATTTTAGGAGACGTTTTCGAGACAAATAAGATTTTAGAAAACTGTTTTTTTTAACATTTTTTACTTGCAACTTATGATACTATAAGGCAAGTTATGCATTCGTAAAAAAAATCGAACTCGAGATTAAAGTTGACATTACGATGATAGCGAAGATTAAAAAAGTGGATCTCGCAATTCTGTCTTTCTGTCTGTTCGAGTACAGCCTGAATGGCTCAGCCGATTTTCTTGAAACTTGTTAGATATCATTTTTAATTCCCCCCCCCTCGCAGGTTTTTTCTTTTTTTTAAGACCTTTTGGTCTAACGGTACATGCAATACGATTTTTTTTTTCGAAATCTTATAAATATTCTCTTTTCTCAAAAATTGTTCGACAGATTTAAGAAATAAAAATACAACCAATTTCATTTAGTTAAAGCAAGGTAATGGTCGAAATTCCTAAAAAAGGTTATTGAGGTTGAGGGTACCCCCCATGGAACAATTTTTTTGTTTTTGATTTTCTCAAAGACGGGGTACAACCGATTTTGATCATTTGTTTTTTGCTTAAGCTCCCCAATTTTAATAGTATTGTATATTCAAATTTTCAAAACAAAATTTTTGGTTTTAAAAAAAATAAAAATTTTTTTCTTCAAAACTCAATATTTCGAAAACACCATGCTAGATTTTTTTAAAATTTGATAAGTAAAAGTTTCTCAATATAATCTACAAGATGTGAGAACAAACATTTTATTTTTCTTAAAAATAAAGGTACCCAACGTACAATAAATGTTAAAAAACGGTTTTCAAAAATCGTATATTTCTCGAAAACGGCGCTTAGAATTAAACTTTTACTAAATGATTTTTTCATTTTTTTTTTAGAAAAATCTATGGAAAAATTTTGAAGAAAAAAACATTTTCCACAACTTTGAAAAAAATGTTTATAGTATTTAGGGTGAGTCAGGCAGTGGACATTATGACGCACCTCACAAAAACGAAATTTCCAATTCTCTAATAAAAATAAAAACGATCCAAAAACATCGGTCTTCGCAGAAGATTGTTAATCGATACGATTAGTTTTGTGCAAACAAAAAAGTAAAATGCACGACTGGGTCGCACAAACTTGCTCCTATGTAATATACTAGGAATTTTAAAAACGAATGTTATTAGAGAAAACTGTTTATAAGGATAAAATTAATTTTTTAAATTCTTTTAGTAGTAAGAGACAAAAACAGAATGCTACGCAAATATGAATTTATGCAAAAACAAAAATTATAAGTCGTTGTAGTGGTTTATTTAAAAAAAGCTTTTATATACAAACTTTTTAAAAGATTTTTAAGAAAAATATTTGGTACCGCCGTTTTCGAGAAAATACGATTTTTGAAAACCATTTTTTAATTTTTTTAGCATTTGTATGGTAGGTACCTTTATTTTTATGTAAAATAATTTTTTTTCTCACGTCTTGTAGATTATATTGAGACTCTTTTATTTAACAAGTTTAAAAAAAATCTAGCATGGGGTTTTCGAAATATTGAGTTTTGAAAAAAAAAATTTGAAGTTTTATTTAAAGCCTAGTATACAGTTCTTCTAAAAAAAAACCAATGTATTTCTTATGGGAGAGTTTTTTCCTGAAAAAAAAACTTTTTTCATTTCACCAAACTGTAAACCAAAATCGAAAAAAAAAATTTATACTCACCAACGATTTTTTTCACGCAAAACAATGTGCATCCCATTGTTTTGACGGAAAAAATTTACAGAAATTTTTTCATTAGAAAAAATTTTTTTTTTTCACCACTCATTTTTTTTTTCTTCAAAAAGAACTGTATATGTAGGTACTAGGCTTAAAAATCAAAAAAAAAAATTTTTTGAAAATTGTAGTACCTACACAATTCTATTTATGTTTTTGGGGAGCTTTATTGAATAAAAAATGATCAAAATCGGTTGTACCATGGTTCCATGGGCGTATCCTCAATAACCATTTTTCGGAAAATTTGTTTTCAACCATTACCTAACTTTAACTAAATGAATTTTTTTCTTATTTTTATTTTTAAAATCTGTCGAACAGTTTTTGAGAAAAAAATTTTTTTATAAAATTTCGAAAAAAAATTCGTATGGCAGGTACCGTTATTTTTGATCTTAAAAAAAAAAAGAAAAAAGCATGTGGGGGGGGGGAAATTAAAAATGATATCTACCAAGTTTAAGGAAAATCGCCCGACCCGTTTAGCCTGTAGTCGAACAGGCAAACAGACAGACAAACAGAATTGCAAGACCCACGTTTTTAGTCTTCGCTATCATCGTAATGCCAACTTTGATCAAAATCTCGAGTTCGATTTTTTTACGAATGCATAACTTGCCTTATAGTACCTACATATAAGTAAAAATAACCTTTTTTGGATGCTACTTTAATTTTGCCTTGTTTTTGACTTTGTATATCACGTTAAGTATAAATACAGCAGACGAGTTTTGTTTTAACAGTTGAATATAGTGTTTGGGCATTATGGCACCAATGCGCTATAATGCCCTATGAAGTTAACGTGTAAAAAACTTTCATTCCTTACATAAAATTGAACGCTATAAGACAAAAAACTCAATAGAAAAGCGTCAGTGCCGTTGAAAGTCAACATCCGAAGGACAATTATGTGAATCTTAAAACGAATATGAAAAGCTGAAGGTACTGTCGTCAGCTCTTTAGTGGATTAGAAGTTTCAGGCAAGAGATAATTTATGAACATAAGCAAGAGTGTTGGAGGCAAAACGGAGCCCAGTGTTTATGTTGTGGATATCAGATTTGAAACGGTCCAATACTGTTATATACTTTAGCATAGAAATAGTTTTAAGGCCGAAAGGTTATAAAAATGAGATATAGTTTAACCTGAAGCTCCTGCATAGGGCCAGTGAGTAAGTTGTAAAATATTGATAAGTAGACTTGTTTTTATGAATTTTTGATAGTACATATTAAGATTAATTTTATTAAAATGAATTTAAAAAAAAGTGCGTTGGAATGTCATGCAGATGGTATTTGGTTCGATTTTTAGGCATTTACAAATCCTCCAAGAGTATCTCTAGTCATGAGAAATGCTGGAATTAGCAGAATATATTTTATGTCCCCTCCATTCCTGGAAACACGCACTCAGGAATGGTTGAGAATTGTAAGTCAATAGGCTTATGGCCGATTTCATAAACAAACACTAAAAGCACTTTTATCAAAAATCATCTTAAATTTTATCAGGCTCTTAAAAATTTTTAGTTTCACCAATCTATAAAAGGGACATTTTGGGGAAATTTTTGTTAAAATTGTGTTCTCTTCACATCCCTGGGAAAAATAAATTGTTTTTTTCTTTCTAACAAGCGAAATGTATGAGAAGAAATGAGAAAGCGTTATGTGTTCAAACAAATGCCAAGAAATGAAAAAAAAAAAAATCACATAAAATATTTGGAAAGATTCTAATCCTGACATTCTGTGGCATAAAATCATTAAGTAATAACCACTTAATTTATTTTGTATTGCATTGTTGGGTTTTTTTGGTTCCAAATGAAGACCAAACATATTCAACAAACTCATCCACAGATGCTTAAGAAAGTCGGTACCACATTTTGAAGTCATATAATGTATTTCTGTGAACCGGGAATATTCTTGCTCAGCGAATAACTTTGTGTTGCACTTTATTATTGGATGACGACGATCAATATTTTTTTCGAAATAAAGAAACAAATCATTTAAATATTTAGTATTAACCTATTCATTTTGTATCTTCAAAAATTGAACACTAAATCTTAACAAAACAATAATTTCAGCTGCTATACCTATAACCAATTGTTGTTATCTACATCTGATGACATTTCAATGACTCTTTTAAAATTTAATGAGCCAAAAATGGGCATTTAGTTTATAAGGGTGTTTACAAGCTTGTTTAATTTAATAGCGCTTGGTGAAACCAAAACATCTCATTTTAAGGTTTAGAAGCCTGTTAAATGCTTAAAAGTCCTTCGTGAAATCGGGCATTAGTGTCTCTATGAGCCGCCATGGCCTAAAATTGGTTTTAATTTAAAACATTTTTTTTTTTTTGAGAAACTTGAATTTGTATCGCTATTTAATTTATTTGTGTCTTTTTTCCTAAATTTAATAAATGTCCATAGTATAGTAATTTGAGATTAAAATTAAATGCGCCATAATTCACGGACTGACCATAACGTTATTTTTGGTCTTAAAGGCTGTAGTTGAACAGACAGTATTGCAAGTCCAACTTTTTTCGTAGTTCCTAAAGGCCGCAAGTAAAAATAAGCCGATAGATTAACCCATATTGGAATTCGATTTCGTATGGGAACTCGACCGCGGAAAGTTATATTGAAATGTGGACGAAAGATTGAGCGGGCTTTTGAAATACATAGGTAGGCTTGCACACAAAGAACACGCTGTTGAACAGACCACTCTATCTTGGCCATTGAAACAAAGTGATACAAAAATCCTCATCAGCTTCTCTAAAATTACCTCAAATGTAATACGTACTTTAGAAAAAGAGTTATGATCGATTCAAATCCATCTGTCTGCGCCGTGCGCCACCCTATATTAGAATCATCATACAGATTCACCCCTATTACGGAATTCGGCGAATGAGCTAAAGTGACAATTTCAATTCATTTCCAAACTTTTGCTATTACTGAATCCGACGAATGAAAGTTGAACGAATGTCGGTAACAATCCCTGCACCACTGACATTTTGTTCAACTTATATGGTATTACAGATTTCGCAATCCATTCGCACTCCATACATTTTCTATCATTTTACATTCGCACCAATTTCGAGACGAATCTGAAGTGAATTTTTGATTAAACGAAAATAAACAATGGAGAGTACAAAAATGTAAGTCAAAAGCTTATCATACTGAATGCTAAAGTGTTTGATTAACAAATTTTAATAGAAAACGCACGCAATAGAAAGCAAGAAATCTAAAAAAAAAAAAGAGCACACGGTTGGTTTTGAACCGTCCTCCATCTTAGTACTAACCACTCTCAACGATGCTTGATTTCGTTGATCGAAAACGATACTATTATCACAGCCTAGGCCAGTTGAATAAATGTTTGTTGCTGACAGTGTCGATACGAAAGTTCATAAATGATAAGGTAATTTTAGGAATCGACAATGTAGTTCATCCGACGAATTTCATAATTGAGTTTTACAGCGGATGCGAATCAAGTCAACTCACCGGGAGTAAAATTCTGCGAATTCTGTAATAGACATGATTATCTTCCGTGTACACTCAACTATAAAAATAAGAAGCAGGATAAGAAAAAGCATGCTCATGTGAAAACTCATATTGTTGGACTATTCGTCTTTTACATACCTACTATACTTTTTTTAGATTGTATTGCTGTATATTTCAGTACATACCTACACGTTATTTTACTAAAGCAAGTCCTTGCGACGTCTACATTTTCATCATTTTATTTTGGAATGTCAAATTATAACTCTGTCCCTTTAGAGTCCAATGTCAAATGAGAAATGGGGTGTTGTATATCGCAGTGCGTTCTGCAATTCGATCTACCCTCATATATACCTCTATCTATACAGGGGTTGAATATAACCTTGCTCGCAACAGAGAGTTTATTTACTCCCAGAGTAACAAAATCTGTTAAAATGTAAAAAATGCTTTAAAATACGGTCACACATAAAAAAATAGTAGGCGGACAACGTTCAAAAGTGAAACATGCATCCCCTTCCCTTAGATCGGAATTTTCATAGTGTTTCATTTTTTTAGGGGTTGACTTACAGTATGTATACGTACTCGTACATACTCGTGGATGGTAATTTTAGACGATCGTAAATTTATTTAAAACTCCCCCAGGACACGATTATATTATACAAACGTGCATTTGGTTATCCTTTTATTGGTGCTGTGTGTTTTTAATATTTACTAATATTGACAATACTTGAGAAGTCCTTTTTTTACTCAACTTAACTTCATGGCGGACGCGACCGGAGCGGCGGCTTAAGGGGTTTAAGTTGAAATATATTATATTTTCTTTATTCTTATTATATTATGGGCCACTATGCCATTAAAGAAGTTCCAATTACGGAATTTATTTTGGAAAGGGGGTTTGGTCTTTCAATTATTATAAGGGATGGGTTTTCTGATGATGGATATGGTATGTAAATTGGATAATTTTTTTTTCTAATTTAGAAACAAAGTGGAATATTTTTGGGAAAAAATTGATAAGGGAATTCCTTTTCAATTTTTTTGGAAAGGGATCTTAAAAAAGTAAAGAATTCTTAATAATCTAATAATGACAAGAATCTTGGCGCCAGAATATCATTGTGGCTCGGCCGGTCGCCTGAATATGATAACTTTAAATGAAGAAAGTATCATAGCCACAATATATCTACTCGTATGTATGTAGGTACATAGGCATCTAGGGTTGCATGAGATATAATGTAATTCGACTCAAATCCTTACATAATCACGAAAAAGAAATCGGTTGAAAACAACCTAAAACTCGTTCAAAAATAAACAAGTGGCATCGCTAAGATACAACCTGCAAGCTTACCCGGCTATAATTACAAGAGTCAAATCGGTAAATTAATTAAATAAATATGATTGATTGCTTAAACCAAATAGGTATCTAATTGTAACAACCTTCAGTCCGTTAAGATAAGGGATTGGATGTGTTATGTCAGGGCCGCCGCTACCATATGTGCAAAATGTGCGGCGCACAAGGGCGCCAACATCTAGGGGCGGAAAATTAAGAGATCGATCTAACTCAAACTATACAGCATACTCCAAAAGTTTTCCTTAAGCTATTGGAACTTGTTTACATCTGACCGTTCACTACGTAGTTCCCACACACAATCTACTACAAATCTTTATTCATATATTTATTCATATATCGTTTCATTGGTTGTTCGAATTTAAGCTTTCAATTGACGTTCAGAGTTCAGACTCTATTTATATCAAAATATATGTAGTTCCCACACAAGCCACAAAATGTCCAATTTCATCAAAGCATACCTAAGATGTCAAGGAATTATATATAATACTTCCAGATCCGGAAGTAAATGATTAAGTGTTTCAAAAAGAAAGTGAAAACAAAAACTTTTAAAAATATCAAAAACTACATTGTCTTCTTTCTGTCAAGCTATTACTCGTAACTATTGGTTTTTACCAAAAGATTGATTTGACATACATAAAATAAAAACTGTGCAAGGAACTCGAATATTTGCATTTTATATGAAAATGGTTTTTGTTTCCTCTTAAAATAAAATGCACGACTGGGTCGCACGAACTTGCTCATATGTAAAAGACTAAGAATTTCAAAAATGAATGCTATTAGAGAAAAACTGTTCATAAACATAAAGTTTACTACTCTTTTAGTAGTAGCTGGAGCTGAGAACAGGATGCCATGTGATGCAAGCAAATATTATGCAATATCATGCAAGAACAAAATTTATAACAAAGTTATAAGTCAAAAAATCTTTTATATACAAATTTTTAAAACATTTTTTTTATTACTTTACGAATAAAAAATAAATTTCCGAAAAAAATATTTAGCCCTTTTTTGAGGTATCGAATTTTCCAAAAAAAAATTCATTAAAATCCGTTCAGTCGGTAATGAGAAATTCCAAAATCGTCAAAATGGTTCTATGTTCGGTACAGTCAGTAATATATTGATTTCAATTTTTGAAATTGAAATCCAAAAAAAAAAAAAATTGAAAATATTAATGCACAGGAATATTTTTAATTTTGGGGCGCTTTCGCATAAAACAAATTATAAAAATCGGTTGTACCGATTCTTTAAACTTTTTGACTTTGTTTAAATCTGTTGGACATTGTCTTAAAAAAAAATTTATAAAATGTCGAAAAAAAAATCGTATTGCAGGTACAGTTATTTTTGGTCTTAACAACAAGAAGAAAAGTAAACGTGTGGGGACAAAGTTTCGAGATCAACTTTTTTCGTCTTCGCTATCATCGTAATGTCAACTTTGATCAAAATCTCGAGTTCGATTTTTTTACGAATGCATAACTTGCCTTATATGTAGTACCTATAAGTCTCAAGTAAAAAGAGTAAATAAAAATAAAAATAAAGGATGCAAGATCTGTGCATATATGCTATAATGACTACGTTCATTGTATAAGAATTTGGTGTAGCTCGGAACGCGACAACAACAATGCACGTTTGCTTAAATTTTTCAACTGCGAAATTTAGAATAAATAAAACTTTCACTTATTCAACGTAAATAACCCCGTGCACCCGAGACATGGGCGGCAATTTAAGGTTCTTGCACAAGGGCGCACGAACACCCAGCGGCGGCACTGTGTTATGTTACTATCACCATTCGGTTAAATCAAACGAGAACAATATTTAGTTCGAAAATTTTATCCAACTTATATAATTGATGTTAGTTTATGATCAACAATTGCCGAGCTAAGGTTCCTAAACAGTTTTGAAGATAAAGCACTCCATATTGTTGGGCTTGAAGCCATGACCTTATGAAACAAACTGCGTTAAGGCAAGCTCCACTCAGTCGAATTCTTTTCCTAATCTTCACTTCGGTTTCAACAGAAAATAGAAGCTGAGTATTATCGATTCGATTTTTCGCACATATTTTCAGAAATTTACAACGCATCGCAACTGACACACTTAGATCAGAGTTGGTCCATTGTGATACCACATACATCTAAAGATTTTCTCCATACTCGTTGAACCATTTGGAGCTCCTTATGAAGCGGGGGAGACAGCAAATGTCTGTATTAATTATGGATCACAAGATTTCTTGAAGAAAAACTCCCCAAGATGGAGTCCACATCTAATGGGATAGAGCAGGACATGTACTGTACATAGAAGATAAAGAATTGATTCTTCCTCGCCATGCAGCTTTTACAAAAAATCGTTTAAATACTTAAACGTCGACCTCGTTTCGAGTTTGCCTTTAAGATAGTTTTCACCAATTACAGAGCTGATATGCAATTCACTTAAGGATATCAAACACTTAGAGCGCTTCAGATCAAATATTGGCCAGATCTATATTTTCATCAGGCAGGTGTTTATATTATTCCACTTAGGTTTGTCCTCTCTATAACATCTTGTTTTAGCATATACTCGTATTAGCCTTGTCAGTTAATATAGCTAATGTTGTAACAATTTTAGCAGTTTCGTCAAATTTACAGTTTCTTGGAATGACCCTATATGCCCTGGCATCCAACATAGGTGAATATTTGTTTGCTGCACCATCTCCACAATATAGAACGGCCCTTAAGGCTGTTATGGATTTAGCAGAGATCGAACCCAGGCTGTCTGACTATCCGAGAAAATGCGGATATCAGTAGTTGATAGCACCTTTTCTTAGAGACAACACAGGACTTCTTTAAATGCCATAAGTTATGATTACAATGATTAGGAAGACGGAAAGAGGACCATACTCTATCTGAGTACCACTCCACCAACCCCATCATCTGTTTTTGATCGGTCGGTGTTAAAAAGGATAGAATCATATTCCAAGAAACTCATATTTTCCCAATTAGATCTTGAAGGAAGGGTGACTTAGAAGTTTGTGCCGAACTGCAGTTTTGGTTTAGTGTAATCAATGTGACTTGGAATTGATACGAATGTGTTGAGAATGATGATTGCAAAGAAGATTTTAGTTAGTTGTGTAGTTACTGAAAAAATAAAATGCGCAACTGGGTCGCACGAACTTGCTCCTATTAAATAGAGTAGGAATTTAAAAAACGAATGTTATTAAAGAAAACTGTTCATAAGGATAAAATGAATTTTTTAAATTCTTTTAGTAGTAAGAGATAGAAACAGAATGCTATGTAAATATGAACAAAAATTAAAAGTCGTTGTAGTGGTTTCTTAAAAAACTTGCTTTCGTGTACAAAATTTTTTTAAGATTTTTAAGAAAAAAATTTGGTACGCCAACTTTAAGTTTTTATTATTGTACGAATGAAAATTAAATTTTCAAAAAAAATATTAAGTCGTTTTTGAGATATCGAATTTTCCAAAAAAAAAAATTAGTTTTTTCCAAAAATTGAAAAAATATTTTTCTTGCAATGTTTTTTTAAATTTTTAAGGAGCTTCTTTATAAAAAATTTCATTTAAATCCTTTATGCCGAAAATGAGAAACTCCAAATTCTAAGAAATCGTACAGTCAGTAATATTTTGTTTTAAAATGTTTTTTATTAAATTATAGATCGTAAGAATTAATCGAAAGAAGAAAATGTTTAGCAAAATTCTCGGAACCGTTTTCGAGAAAAATACGATTTTCGAAAACAATTTTTTAACATTTGTATGAAGGGTATCGTTATTTTTATAGGTAAAATAATTCCCTTTTTCTCATATCTTGTAGATTGTATTAAAAAAAATTATTTATTAAGTTTTAAAAAATCGAGCATGGGGTTTTCGAAATATTGAGTTTTCAAGAAAAATTTTTTTTAAAAAGCCAAAAAAAAATTTTTTTTGAAAATTTTAATGGATAGTAATATTGACGGCTGTCAATATCTTGGAATCAATCTTGATAGCCGTCTTGTTTTCAATGAACACATTAATAAATCCATAAAAAAGGTTAATATCGCAATTAAAATGCTCTATCCGCTTATACATCGCAAATCTCTTCTAAGCAAAGAAAACAAGATTGTATTCCAATCAATTTTGCTATACGGATGTCAGGTATGGGGAAATTGTGCAATGTGTCACATAAAAAACCTTCAGGTATGCCAAAATAAAGTATTGAAAATGATGCTTAACTTACCGTGGCATCATTCTACTAATGATCTGCATAATCAACCAGGTGTTGAATTGATTTGTGCAAGAATTCAAAAGCTGAACAACAATTTTTTAACAAACTGTGATATCTCTGATAACCCTTTGATTGTCGAGTTAAATGTCTAAGAGAAAATTCCAAGTTAATTAGTGCATTATTTAATCTTGTCACTGTTATTTATTAATTAATTAATAAGTTCTTGCATTTATATATTTATTTATTATGCAATCAAATTTTGTATTTATTCAAATTTATTAAGTTATTTATTTGTTTGTTCATTTTATTATTTATATCTATTTAAATATGAATTAATTCAGTTGTTCCTTTTCGGTATTTGTTTAATTATTTTTGTTATGATATCTATGTTGTTTATTTATTTATTTACGTATTTATTTATTTATTTACTCATTTATTTATTTAATTATTTAATTATTTATTTATTTATTTGTTTGTTTGTTCATTAAATTATTTATTTATTTGTTGTTTGTTCGTTAAATCATTTATTTATTTATATATTTATTTAGTTATTTATCTATTTATTTTATATCTTAATATTGTTAAATAGTTCTTAAGTTTTAAAATATATTTGTTAATTATTATGACTTCTTTTTTTTCTCTAAATTGAAGGTTTTTGTCAAAATTTCCTTTCAGAATGTAACTCTTTTTTCTTGTTACCATAAATTTATTACAATGTTAAAATTAATTGTTCAGTAGAAAGATATAATATACATTTAAATATCAACTCTCTGTGTAAACTGAGCGGTTGCACCTATGTAACTTGTATTACTTGAAGAATGAAATAAAATATCTATCTATCTATCTATAATATTGAAACTGCTGGCGAGCCTGAACATAAAAAAAAATGATCAAAATAGGTCAAACCGTTTTTTGAGAAAACCAAAAACAAAAAAAAAATGGTTCCAAGGGGGGTACCAAAAATAATATTTTTTTGGAAATTTTTCTTCAATAATTACCTAGGCACTAGGCTTAACTAAACTAAATTTTTTGAATTTGTTTTTTAATCTGTGGGACAGTTTTTGAAAAAAAAAAAAATATTTATAAAATTTAGAAAAAATTCGTATGGCAGGTACCGTTAGTTTTGGTCTTAAAAAAAAACAAAAAAGCATGCGGGTGGAAAAAATTAAAACCCATATCTACGAAGTTTGAAGAAAATCGTCCGAGCCGTTTAGCTGTTATACTTAGTCGAACAGACACACAGACAGAATGAGACACCCACTTTTTTGGTCTTCGCTATCATCGCAATGTCAACTTTGATCAAAATCTCGAGTTGGATTTTTTTTACGAATGCATAACTTGCCTTATACATAGTACCTATAAGTCGCAAGTAAAAGTTGTTTTTATGGTAAAAAGAACATGGTTTATAAATTGGTTTAGTATCACGTTCTACTGCAAAAATGTTTGATACTTGTGGCAGTCTAATATGTTATACAGCATATCAAAAAAATTGCATTAAAATTCAACTTTACTTACATATACCTACATATAAATTAATTCATTGTGAATTTATACTAAAAAAAACAGATTTTTTCCAGATTTTAATGTCCATACCCAACCAGTAAAAACAGCAAAAATATTTTGCGTTAAAGGTTGAACCAAAGTTCAATTTACAAAATTATATGAAATATAATTTAAGAATACAAAATATTCAGTTGCTCTTTTTCCACAGAAAGTTTCAATTCTTTTTTTTTTATATAATTTATCTTCTCCTACTAGATATTTATTTATGCTGAACAATTCAAGAATTTTTTTTTAAGCATTTGCCATCCCAATGGTCATTGATCATCAAACAAATTCATACATGATACAAACATAAATAAAAAGTTTAATATTTAAAAGCTTCGGTGACCATCTGTCATTTTTTAAGGTTAATTCTTGATTGAATTCTTTCGTTCCGATAATGTGATAAAAGAGGAAACAAATTGTTCCATTGTGTAGGTGAGGTTATTGATCAAACTTAGTTATTACATTTCTAATCTTCAACATGTTTAATTCAAGCGCTATTTCAGAAATGTATTTGTTTGATCAGATATCCATTTGATCATAAGTTCATCAGCCATCGAAAAAAGCTTACTTCACCTTAATGATCACTGCTGGTGATAATTTTCTGATCTTTTAGTCTTTCAAAACAGTAATAATTTTATTTTCTGTAATAGTTAAGAACAGACCCCGATTTCAGGCGAATAATCATCTTAAGCCACAAAGCCCATTTTTGGATGAATCAGTTTAACAACAAGCGAACTTGCAGAGTTAGAGAAGATGATAATTCACACGAGAGACACCAAGTGACAAACTATCCCCAGAAAGTCTATGTTTTATGTGAATTTTGGGCAAGCGGCATCATCGGTCCGTACTTCTTGGAAAACGAAGATGACATTGCAATAATCATCAACGAAAAATGCTACCGATATAGGCCCGGGTTGAATCAGCCACCCAGCAAAATTGACATTCTGCACGAGCATAATCCTCTGACGTAATGGCGTCGGTCGTTTAATGACAATGGAGATTGTGTGATTTGAACATGTTTGACTTTTTCTCTAAGTTAAGGATTATGACCGTTTTCCTCATAGTATGGGTATATGTCTCAAAAATTCACCCTGATATATACATTGTGTGAGAGTCATAGAAAATTGGACCTGTCCGATGTGTGTCATTCAGCTAAGCCGTGCCAACCAACCATTTTACAATATCATATTTGACACATTATGTTGATAAGCCTTTTGAAGAAAACAAAAAAAATCATTTATATCTTATACACAACTTGTTTTATTCAATTTTAACACCCTTACCCTTACCTATTGTAATTAATTAAAAACAAGTTCTGATCATCGCTGAGTCATTATCCAACTTGAAAAGATTAAAAAAACGTCCGCTCAAAATTTTCAAAAACAACTTTGTTCACTACAAAATCTGATATGTATTAAAAAAAGAATATCTCAATAAAGATCAAATTAAAATTTAATTCTGAAGTGCTTTTTTATCTAATCACTAATCAGGCTTAATATATTTCAAAAACCTATAAGGTTCTCGTATATAAAAGCAGAACATGTTTCCAGTTTATTCATTCAGTTCTGGAATAACAAGCTAAAACAATGAAGTTCACTTTGGTTCTATTGATTGTCGCAGCTTTTGTGGGATGTGCCTTGAGTTGGAGTTGTACTGACGATTCTTGGGCAGAATACAAGGTGAGTTATTTAAAAATATCAAAATGAAAATCAGACCCAAACATCTTTTTAAAATTGCAGTTGACTTTTGATAAGAATTACCCAGATCCCTCTGAAGATCTCCGTCATCGCACCATCTACTGTGACAAGTTGAAGCAAATTGAAGAACATAACGCCAAATTCCAGAAGGGAGAAGTAACATTCGAAATGGGTGTTAATCAATTCACAGATATGAGTCCCAAGGAAATTACCGATTGGTTGGGTTAGAAATACCAATGAATGATCTTCGAGCTTGGAACAATAAATTACAGTTATGAATCTAACGCAATAGTTTGTATTGAATTGTCTCATAATACGTCCTTTGGCAGAGTTTATTTTTTGGCACAGTTGGAAAGGTTCTGTTTTTGTTTTTTTCACTTTGGGTTTTAAGCTATAGGGAACCTTTCGTCAAACGAAAACGATCGAAAGATATCGTTTAAAAAAAAAACTGTCTTTGTTTTACTCAACAATTATAACAGTGAAAGGAATGGTGAAAATGATTTTGCGTCTAATCTTTTTTTGTTTTAGATAATGGTTTTCCTTTTTATATCAAAAAGGTCGGACTCTTGGTAAGAACCTACAAGAGTCTGACCGAATATGACTTTCGTACTTTAAAGAATAAACTTAGCTTTCATTTGATACCGCATTTGAAGAAATACCTTATGAATGACTTAGATCATTTTCTAGTATCTATCTAGTAAGTACATATAATTTCCTACACATTTTGTTGTATCTTTCATTTAATTTTCTCAGAAAAAGAAAACGATCCAAGCAAGATAACGTTAGTCAAAAATACCCTCCAAAGCAGGCGTGGCAAATTGTAAAAATAGTATCATACTATCCAGCTTAGAAACCTACATATATCTTTTTTATATCAGATCAACATACTGCCCGTCATTGAGAAGCTTTCATTTTTGAAGATGTTTTTGGAGCCGATAATTTACTAGCGGCTAGACAAATGCTGTTTTCCATCCACACAGAAAGAGACCTGTAGAGTAGGACAGACGACAAAAGGTTAGGCAATGATATTGCCAGCGTTGAAGAACCCCTCTTCAGAACAACAATTGGGGCGATACGTTCGATTTGTCCCATAAAATTATTAGACCCTCAATTACAGGAAAAATCATGAAACTATCTGAGAGCGTGTAATTGACAGCAAACTGTGCTCCGAGCAAATTCACTTTTTTTTTTGGGCTGTCATAAAGAGTGTCATTGCAAATGATCGTAGGAACCGAAGACGAAGTAGTATTTCGTACATTTTTTTACAAATGACCAAACATTTTTACTACCTTTGGGGCATTGCAATATTTTTGGCCGTAATTGTTGGTCCTGCAAAAATTTGGTTCTTTGAATTGAAATGATCTAGTTTATTTCAACTCATTGAGGTTTTCCTCAGTAGGGTTGGCTTGATAACATCGGCAACTTACTTCTCTGAACGTAATTACAGTTCGAATCAAACCATGAAATCTCTTTTAATTTGATAGATTTTTCCCTATTTGGGATGAAATTTCTCATTCCGAAAAGATTAAAATTTGTGACCATATCTCCACGTCTCTATCGAGGAAGTTGGCTTTGTCGTATTGCCAAACAGTTCTCTTAGGAATTATTTCTCTAGCTGGATTTTGTTGAAATGATGCAATGATCGAATGTGCCTAAAGCGGATTACCACAAATCGGGGAAAACACCAGCTGTCAGCGAACAGTTAAAAAGATAGGTAATTGCAGAACATGTGTAAGACTTACGGGTCTTAACAATTATTTATGGATTGAATATTGTCAGGATTGGACGAACATGCACATTTTAAGCCGCCAATATATTGCACTGCTTCCTCTTTAGATAATCTTATCAAAGGAAGACCATAACATTTTTAATCAATTTAAAATTTTATCATCATAGTAGTTTGAATTCACGAACGATAGGTCTGTTGAAAAAAATCTGCGAATATGGTACTTATTTCTATACCATATAACAAGATGAGTATGTTGAGATGAAATGAATGTTTCGCAAACCTCTTAAAGCCTTTATTTATCTAACGGACAGATGACGAAAATTGAACTTTTTCTTAACAGGAACACAATAGTAAAGACAATTTCGTAAGACTGCCTGGAAGCTATCAACACATATATAAAGGGTGGGCCATCCAGTGGTTTCTTTATAAATAAAAGGTTATTTTGACACTGAAGCTGTTTCCCGTTCGAAATTTTTACAGGAAGTCAGTATCATGCCTCCATGGAACGAAATGAGTCGCTTTACGCTTGAATAGCGTTGGGAAATATCGAAAAATTATTTCTAAAGTGAGTGCTGTGTAGCCCAAACAGTGCGTTTTTTGAAAAGAAGTTTTGGCCAAAATGAAGCACACATCGCGGTTGCTGTATGCAAGTTTGTGCAAAAAGTTCGTGAGACTGGTATGCTATACTGGACAACGCTCATAGTTCCCGTCATCGTTACGGTGCGCACAGACGTGAATATAGCTGCTGTAGTCGAGAGTGTAAGAGTCAATTCACGAACATCAACTCGTAATCGATCGCAACAGCACAAAATTTTACGCACTAAAGGGAGGAGAATTCTACATTAAGATCTTGGATTATTCGCTTACAAAGTACTATTGACTCAGCAAATGAAGGCACGTGATCATTTGCTTCTTGAATTGGACGATTTTGGACGAAAAATCATCTTTTCAGACGAGGCGTATTTTCATGTACGTTGACAAACAAAATTTCCACATTTGAGGCTCGGAAAACCCGCACGTTATTGTCCAGAAACAAATGCCTCCACAGAGAGTGACTGTTTGATGCAGATTGTTAAGTGGTGGCATCATTGGGTCAATTTTCGTCGAAAATGAGGGTGGAGCAAATGTTTCGATCAACGATGGGCGTTACAGATCCACGTTAACCGAATTTTTTCACTGGAATTGAAGTCATGGATTTGGACGACCTCTGGTTCATGCAGGAAGGCACGCCATCCCACACAGCTAATGCTACAATCGATCGTTTGCACACCAAATACTCAAATTGTGTTATCACCCGTCTTGGCGATGTCAATTGGCCGCCCCGGAGCTGCGAGTTGACCCTTTTGGTCTTTTTTGTGGGCAACCATGAAGCTGTTATGCCAACAATCTGGAAACGATTCAAGTACTTAAGGCCAATATCATCCACGCAATCCGTTAGCTACAGCCCGAAACCATCAACAAGGTCTTGGAAAATTGGAGTGACAGAATGCGTTATTTGCGAGGCCAGTGCAAGCAGTCACTTGAACGAAGTTGTATTTCATAATTAATGGGAATGTTCGCTTTTATTAATAAAGGCATAATACATGGAAAAATTTTAAATTTGTTCATTTTATTACATTTTTAAAAAGAAACTTGAATTTTGCCCACCCTTTATATTAACATCGTTAGAATTAAAAATACTTGTCCAGTAATGGCAAGAAAAAAATCATCAAGTTTTGTCATGTGTAAGTATTAAATTGTTTGAAATTAAAAATTCTGGTAGCGAGACAGAAAAAGGCACATTTTATTTTTCATCTATACCTACATATGTACATAATGGGATACAGCATTGAATTGCCTTATGGTGTGGAGCTTTGTGCAGAAGCCATTCATCAACATTTAAGACTTCACAGAACGCAGGGCTGTCAGTAAAAATAAATATTTAGTCGCAATTGCACAAACTTGCTTAAGTCCAGCCAACAAGAACTTCTCTACAAAATACCTTTTATGTTCAGGTCCTTGAACAATAGCATTTAAAGTACATTTAGTATCCTCGTCTAATTGGCACCTCAAATTTGTAAGATTGAAGTTGCCAAAAATTATAACACCAGAGTCGCCAGAAAAGTAAACAATGTCAGTTATAGCTGACATTTCATCAAAATCGGGTTACATACTGGGTCAGATTTCAAAGAAATTATAGTATTTTCTCCACACAATATGAACCACAGTTCCGCACAATTCAACTAAAGCGTTACTGTCACACCGGGGTTAATCGGTTGCGTGGGCCAAGCATTTCTACACATAAATAAAATAACACAACTTTAAGGGAGAGCTATATATGTGCTTAAGGCCCATGTTTCGACCTAGATAATAGCTAACAAATGATTCTCTGCTTAAAAGAAACAAATCCTGCTGTGGTCACCATATAGTGACTCATATCACTGATTCCAGGAAAAACAAAAGTGGGCAGAGGGCACATATTGAGGTATCTACAGGAATTTGTTTTAAGGTTGAATAAATATTTCGAATTTATTTACAACAAAATGAAATTATTTATACAAACCAAACCACACCAAAGTGAGCAAAAATAAAATTCTACTCTTCACACAGAGCCCCCCCATACAATCATAACATTTCTATTTGTGCAATTTCATTTTCAGATAAAAATTCATAAATAAGTTTTTATCTTTAAAAATGTAATGAAATAAATTATACAAAAAAAAAAAATGTCTGTGGTAAACCGTTAAAAGAATACAAAATTCAAAATGTTGAAATATTTAAAGGAATTATTATTATGCGAAAAAAGTAAAAAAATCGTATACCTAGTTTCAAAGGATAAGTAAAACCACACGCAGCAGATGTTATTTCCATCGTTCAGAATGCACCCCTTTTATCCATCAAGCTACAAAATGACCACCATGTGTGTGTCCTTGTAATGTTTTGACAGCATTGTGGACCTGAATTTATCTTTGTTGGAATGTATAAAACACAAAGAAACATAAATAGATAAATGAATGTTGATCCTGCGGCTAGAGATTTGGGCTTCCTCGCTAAAAACCACAGGCAAATAAATTCCCAATGGGAGATCCATTATTTCCACGCCTATAGTGTGATGCGCTATATTAGGAATTCGCCTGTCACAAGGATAATAGTAATGAATGACACATCGTAGTCGTAGAGTGCAAATGTGAATGTGAAATGGCAATAATATCCTTTTCGCCAAAAATTATACCCTTGAGGCGTATATGTTTGCATTTCGAAAAATGTAATCCTTGTTCGATGACGATGCCTTAAATGCATAAATCAAGTTAAGGATATTGTAAGAATAGTACAAAAAACACCCTCTATCGATAAATTGCATTTTAAAGGACCAGGAAACGTGCTTCAGATGGTTGGTCGTGTCTTATAGAAGGCGTGCCAATGAAATATTATCTATAGGTAGGTTACCTCAAACAGGATCACAAATATCTACCGTGAGCGATCAAACATACATTTAAAAATTTCTCGTAACACATAAAACACACAGTGGATCCTTTTTAATTTTTGGTTGAAAAAATATAACTCTATAGCTAAGATTTCTCTATAACTTGTTTTTTCACTACAAACAAAAGTTACGTTGCCGCACCATGTACTACACTCAGAACTTCACTCAAATGGATTAATAAAAAAAATGCACGACTGATAGATAGGAATTTTACAAACGAATGTTATTAGAGAAAACTATTGATAAGGATAAAATTTATTTTTAAGTCTTTTAGTAGTAAGAGATAAAAACTGTAAGAGATAAAAACAGAAAACAAAAATTATAAATCGTTGTAGGTAGTGGTTTCTTAAAAAAATACGCTTTTGTACGCCAGTTTTAAGTTTTTACTTACGACTTATAGGTACTATAAGGCAAGTTATGCATTCGTAAAAAAATCGAACTCGAGATTTTGATCAAAGTTGACATTACGATGATAGCGAAGGCGAAAAAAGTGGGTCTGGCAATAATTCTGTCTGTCTGCCTGTTCGATTACAGCTAAACGGCTCGGCCGATTTTCTTCAAACTTGGTAGATATGGGTTTTAATTTTTTACCCCGGATGTTTTTTGATTTCATTTTGTAAGACCAAAAATAACGGTATCTACCTGCCATACGATTTTTTTTCGAAATTTTAAAAATAATTTTTTTTCTCACAAACTGTTCCAACGATTTCTGTAAAAAAAAATCAAAAAATTTAATTTAGTTAAACCTACGTAATGGTTGAAAAAATAAAAAAAAAATAGTAGTTTTGGTGGCATTTTTTTGTTTTTGATTTTCTCAAAAACGGTACCACCGATTTTGATAATTTTGTTTATGCTAAAACTTCCTAGCAGTTTTAAAATTATTTTGTATTCAAATTTTTAAAAAAATTTTTTTGGGTTTTTAAAAAAACTTTCAAAATTTTTTTTTGAAAACACAATATTTCGAAAACCCCATGCTCGATTTTTGCAAAACTTGATAAATAAAAGTTTGAAAAAATAATCTACAAGATATAAGAAAAATAAATTCATTTTACCTAAAAATAACGGTACCTTCCATACAAATGTTAAAAAATGGTTTTCGAAAATCGTATTTTTCTCGAAAACGGTTCCGAGAATTTTGCTTAATTTTTTTTTTCTATTATTTTTTAATATCTGTAATTTAATGAAAAAATTTTGAAAACAAGATATTACTGACTGTACCTGCCAAAGAACGATTTTTTAAAATTTTGAATTTCGCATTATCAGCATAATGGATTTTGATGAAATTTCATAGAGAGAAGCTTCAAAAAAGTTTAAAAAACATTGCATTTCAAAAATTTAAGAAAACCATTTTTTTGAATTTTGAAAAAAAAAATCAATTTTTTGTGTTTTGAAAATTCAATATCTCGAAAACGGCTCAATACTTTTTTTATAAATTTAATTTTTATTCATACAATAATAAAAACTTCGAATTGGCGTACCAGCATTTTTACTTAAAAATGTTTTAAAATTTTCCTGCCCACAACCCACAAAAATCACCACTGACAACCAGGAATGAACACCCTGAGGACAATACAACCGACATTTTAAATTTAATTTTTTTTTCTTCATGTAAATTTTATATAAAAATAATTAAACATAAGTCACTGTATATAGTTAGGCCCCCTATGAGCCAACAAATGTAAACTTTCATACATATGTAGTATCTTATTAGTTGTAAGCCAAATTGTAAATAGTATGTTCAATAAAACAAAATTGAAATTGAATTATAATTTTTGTTCTTGCATAAATCTATATTTGCTTGAATCACATGGCATTCTATTCTTACCTTTAACTACTAAAGAATTTTTTTTTAGTCATTTAAAAAATGAATTTTATGGTTATGAACAGTTTCTCTAATAACATTCACTTTTGAAATTCTTAGTCTTTTACATAGGAGCAAGTTCGTGCGACCTAGTCGTGCATTTAATTTTTATTGTACAAATGAAAATGAAAATTAAATTTAAAAAAAAAATATTGAGCCGTTTTTAAGATATCGAATTTTCCAAGCAAAAAAAAACGTTTTTTTTTTTTCAATAATTCAGAAAACATTTTTTTTTAAGTTTCGAAATGCAATGGTTTTTAAACCTTTTAGAAGCATCTTTATAAGAAATTTCATTAAAATCCGTTATGTCGATAGTAAAAAATTCAAAATTAGAAAAAATGGTTCTATTGTAGGTACAAGCTCTAATATATTAACTTCAATTTTTTTTTATTTTAATATTATTATTTAATAATTTAGAAATTAAAGATCGTAAAAATTAACAGAAAGAGAAAAAAATTAATCAAAATTTTAGGAGCTGTTTTCGAGAAAAATACGGTTTTCGAAAAGGTAGGTACCTTTATTTTTAGGTAAATAATTTTTTTTTCTCACTACTTGTAGATTATAATATTGAGAAAAATTTATTTATCAAGTTTAAACAAAATCTAGTTAGGTTTTTCAAAATATTGAATTTTGAAAAAAAAAATTGAAATTTTTTCAAAAATCCGAAAAAAATATTTTTGAAAATTTGAATACACAATACTATTGAAATTTTTGGGCAGCTTTAGCCAAAAAAAAAAATATCGAAATCGGTTGTACCTACCGTTTTTGATAAAATCAAAAACAAAAAACATGGTTCCATGGGGGGTACCACCAATAACCATTTTTCTGAACATTTTTTTCATCCTTTACCTAGCTCTGACTAAATGAAATTTTTTTGTATTTATTTTTTTTAATTTTTCGAACAGATTTTGAAAAAAAAAAAATATTTATAAAATTAAAAAAAAAAAAGAAAAACGTATGGCTGGTCCCGTTATTTTTGGTCTTAAAAAAAAAAAGCGTGTGGGGGGGAAAAATAAAAAATGATATCTACCAAATTTAAAGAAAATCGGCCCAGCCGCTTAGGCTGTTTTCGAACAGGCAGACAGACAGACAAAAAGACTTTGATCAAAATCTCAAGTTCGATTTTTTTGTCCGAATGCATAACTTACCTTATAGTATCTACCTATAAGTCGCAAGTAAAAAATAAATTCGTTAAATTTCTTCTTTGTTAGTTTTTCTTTAACTAAAGTGATTGCAAGATTTATTAGGTAAGTAAAATTAAATTGCTAAACCGCATTCAATCTTTTCGGTTGTCGTAGTGAGTACTTAATTGGAATAACTTATCTACTTTGTAGTTGCATGTTACCTACACGGTTGTTGTTACAAACTTATTCAAGTGCAAGAAATTTATTTGGTTGGAGTAGCCTTCCGATGTACTCATTTAAAGTACCGTATATACTCACTTCATAGAAGTTGAAGGAATTGGACCGACTTATATACTTGGTTGCGTTTACCAAGTGACTTATTTGCCATCGATCGTTTGGGATAGCCTGTCTTCTTAATTGCAATAACTAATTGCAATTGAATAAACCTTTTCATTCGGTCGCTGTCGATAACTTTCATAAATGTAGTTCGATTAACAAATCTACCCGTTAACCTTCAAATACCTCAACCTCAACACAGTCAATTGACTTCGATTGAAGTAGCTAATCGTCTCCTTTACTATTACCAACTTTCTCAATTGCATCAGGTAATCTATTTGACTGGACGAGCTCATTTATACTTAGTTGCTTTGCCCAAATTCTTCAATTCGATCAGTTGACCTATTTGGTTGGAGTAGCCTGTCCGATAAGTTCGAGTAACTAATTTACTTGATTGCTGTAACCAACTTATTGAAAACTCATTTTAAGAAGTCAATTTTACTAGTTGGAGCTTGGAGTAGTCAATCTTATCGGAGCACAAAGCACTAGTCCAATATTATCGTTAAGTTTTTTGAAGGTACATGTACATGATCTATGACGTACCCTGCATATTTGGTTATTGGGAGATGTCATTATTTGATTGATATGTGGAGCCAGATGGATTGCCGGTTAGGCCGTAAGGAAAAAATGTGTAACTTCGTTACATTACTCAGTTAAAACCAAAACTGGAAGATTATTTAATATTAAAATTTTTTGTAAATTTAATAAATCAGTTTCATGGGTTTAACTGAAGAATAAACAATAATTCAAACGAGAAAACTGTATACTATTGTACAAGAAATGTGGGAAATTAATTAAACGTAACTATCAACCAAGTTACTCGTTTAACATTAAAACACTTGAAATAACCAATCATAACAGATTTACTTGGTTAGAACCCTTGAAGCAGTTTATTTTAAATAATTTAATTTAATCTTGTTGACTACGTTAAATTTAGTAATTTGTATTATGTAGTTTTAAATGACACTACGGTATTTTGATATTTGTTTAACCCACTGAAAATCGCTCTAGGTTAGAATTTTTATCTGAGTGTGTCTAGCTTTCATAAATTAAAGCAACAAATGACACTGGAATAATCATTTAGCTTCCTAAAGTCACCCATCATGCAACAAAAAAAAATTGAAAATTGCATTTTAGTTTCAAAATGTTCCACTGTCGGCCTTTACAACGGATGATGTTTATTTTTATTTAATTCATCACGATGATTTACAACACCACAGTACAGTGCGCTTTAATTCAGAGATAATCAACCGCTCTAAACACAATGCACCCCATTCATAAAATCCAACAGAATCCACACGTCGCTCGCCGTCAACTATGTCGAGGTGTCGGCGATACGAGTAAAGTATCCATATAGAAAAAGGATCTGCGCTAAGATTTTTCCTCCTATCCCAAGGCACACTGGTGTACATATACAGACTCCTGCCGCTGTTTGTTTAAAACCATTTTTTTACTTAAATCTTTTTCATTATTATCCTTTCTTTAAAGTGTGAGAATTATGATGATCCTGGATGAAGCTCGGCAGACACTCGTCCTGACGCTATTGTGATGTCATAGAACGATGAACAGAACAAAAAAAATTCAAAACCAACATTTTTGACAGGAGCAACAGTAGCCGTACTGCATTACTTTTTTACAGATTTTTTTTTTAATTTTTGGTTTCCCGTTATTATCCTTAATAAGGAATACCACGATTTTGGTTTATATATAGAAGAGCGCTGAACATGTTTCTCCCCCTTCCTAACACTTTTCATTAGGCCTATTGTGTGTGCTTATTGTAATTTTGGTGAATTTATAATGAGCTGTCATAAAGGGACACATAGATTGTGCATGTTTTTTTTTTTTGCTATTGCTTAAGGATTCCATATTTCGAGCCTTTTGTTAGGCATATTAGCTGTATAATTTCAGTAAAAAAAATAAATATTGAGTGCGAGGAATTGGGTCTGAGAAATATATACGAAGAGTGTCATGGTGAATTTTTATTGTTTAATTGTATGTACTGTTACGATTTAAGTTTCAATTGCGCAGCATTATAGATATTGGTTACTATGTGTAACTGCGTAGGTATATATTTGCATAAGATATATGAAATTGAAGGACGAGGCGTAGGTATACTCTTTCGATGTTGCGCGTTTCTTATTATGATTAGAAACTACTGAAACAAAAAGTACCTACATTACTATTTAAAATTTAAAATTTTATTTAAAGGAAATTGTCATTCTTTAGTACTACTTAGGCTAGAAACGCACTTGCGATTTTTTTTCGGGGCCAGGTTAATACATGCAACTTATAACCGGATGCATCCTATACTTTTGTGTACGTTATTGAGTAGACTTTAAACGGAACAAAAGAGACACTGCCCAACAACACTTCCTAGTGAAACCTACCTATTTCAATACTGACAAAAAGTTTATTAAAAAGTCGCAAGTGCTTGCAGAATTATTTAAATGCATTTAATCTATTTATAATTATGCGACAAAAAAAAACCGCTTGGTTGAAAAAATAGAACTTGTTTCATTATAATAAAAGCTACGATTTTTATGCCGCATGTGCGTGCATTCACATTAAAGGCCATCGCTATGTGTCTTATTTCTTGCGGCAAAAAATCGTGCGATTGAAAATCGTGCGATTGAAAATCGCAAGTGTGAGCATATCTATTTGAGTGCACTTGTTTCATTTTAATTTACGACAATCGCATTGCTAATAAAATGAAACAAATTCCACCTTCAAATAATTGCGATTTTTTGGTATCAAGTGCGTATATCTCGTTTAAACTCATTTGTTCTATTTTTACGAATAAAAAACCGAGCAATTGGAATCGCAAGTATGATCCTAGCCTTCGCATATTGATAAGATTAGTAGACAAGCATGCAGAAGGTTTTGAGTTGCATTCCCAGTCTATGCAAGAATGTGTTCAGAAGTGTACTGCCTCTTGCGAGGAAGTGTCACAAATATCTACTCTAAGAATATCTCTTGTCATAAAAAGGTCTGCTCATCTTAGCCGTTTTTAAAGTATACTTAATGCAAAAGTTTGACAACAAAAATCAATTTTAATATTCTTTTAAATATTTCGAAATTTTGATAAATAATAACCAAATTATTTTTTTTTAAATATTAAAATAGAAAAATGTTAAGAAAAATACTTTTGTAGCTTTGAAAAAAAAAATTGTGTGCCAAGAAACTGCCACACAAGTGGAAAAATCATACATTTTAGTAAGGTCCTTATTCAAATGATAGGGAAATTCGGAAAATATTACTTTTTTATTTTACAACCTGATTTAAAATGAAGTGGCCTCTAGCATGGTTTCTTAAGTGTTGGATTTTTTCAATTTGTTTGTTTTAGGTCCCGTCTTAACTGAGGAAAAAAAACACCGACCTCCCATACGATGCATTTCCTGTCTTGTCCCAACCTACAAGTTCTAGTTTTTTGCCGTATTTTATTGGAATCACCCCGTGTTCTCGTATAATCAACTTGAAAGCCTTTTTCAGCAGCTTTTATTATTTATTATTTATTATTTATTTTAAAAATATTAACAAATGCAATTTTTTTTAATTAACATTTAACTCTCTAGAAACTTCTGCGCGAAATTGGTAAAATCTGTTATGCCGATAATGAGAGATACAAAAATTAAAAACAGTTAGTAAGGTCCTTTTAAAAAAATTATGATACATTGAATGATATATCATACAAGTTAAGCCATACAGGATAGTTTTTTATCAAAATTCTTGGAGCTGTTTTCGAAAAATATAAAATTTTAGAAAACTGATTTTTAGCATTTTTATGTTATTTGTCGTCAAAATTATTTAGAAGGTTTTAAGTCTAAACAGGTATATTGAGTCTTAAAAAAATTATGAATTTTTGTTACACTTCCCAAAAATTTTGTGTTTTGGAAATTCAAATAAATAAGTAAAATTTTATAGTGCAACATCTGGTAAAGAACCAGGACCTAGTGGGGTCTTAGAATTTTCTAGCGATCTTAAACGGATAAGATGAGCAGCACTTTTCAATACAAGATATCATTTTGGAAGATTTGTCACTTCCTCTCAAGACACAGTAATGTCCTGACAAAAAACATTTTCGTAGCGGCTGATAATTCAATCCAAGCTTTCTAGAAGCTTTAGCTTTAAAAAAAAGTGATAAGTATGGATACGACTGAATCGCACGAACTTGCTCTTATGTAAAAGTACTTTGGAATTTAAAAAAAAATTTATAAATATAACACATGGATTAAATGAGATAAAAATGTTCAAATGTATGGAATTGCCATCTGATTAATCCTTTTAATATTAAAGTAATTTTTGTATAACAAATTTCCTTAAAATTTTTCTAGAATAAAATTTGGGATGCCAAATTTAAGGTATTTAGTAGTATAGATTTTAGATATAGTTTCGAAAAATAATCGTTCACACGTTTTAAGATAATGGTTTTTCAAAAAAAAACTTGGAATTTTTTTTTCAAAAATGCCAAAAAAATTTTTTCGAACATTTGTATACACAATATTATTTTTAACTTAAGGGGGCTCCTGCTGAAAATTTTTGGTTAAAATCGTTAAAGCCGTTGATGAGAAAGTCAAAAAATCAAAAGCCGGTTCTATGACAGGTACCGTTAATAACATTTTGCCCCAAAATTTTTGTTGACCAAAATGTAGTCCATGTTCATTACATCACATATTTTTTTTATCAAAATCGTAAGAGCCGTTTTCGAGATAAATAAGATTAATTTCTCCTCTAGGGAATCACCGAAGACTCTTAAGTAGCGAGTTTGAAGAAAATATTTCCAGTAGTTTAGGCTCTAGATCGAGGTACAGACAAACAGACAGACGGAATTGTCGGACCCACTTTATTCGTCTTTGTTAATGTGAAATTTGAACAAAATCTCGAGTTCAACTTTTTTCCAAATGCAGAACTTGCTCTATAGTACCTATATCGCAAGTAATTCGTTGAAAAATAAAATGCACGACTGGGTCGCACGAACTTGCTCCTATGTAATAGATCAAGAATTTCAAAAATGAATGTTATTAGAGAAAAACTGTTCATAAGCATGAAATTAATTTTTTAAATGACTAAAACAATTTCTTTAGTAGTTGGAGGTAAAAACTATGTCAGAACAAAAATTATTAGTATTTGTATTAGTCTCTTAAAAAATAAGCTTTTATATAAAAAATTCTTAAAACGTTTTTAAGAACAAAACTTTGTACTCCAGTTTAAAGTTTTTATTATTGTTCGAATAAAAATTAAATCTACAAAAAAATATATTGAACCGTTTTCGAGATATTGAATTTTCCAAAAAAAAATTTATTTTTTTTCAAAATTCAAAAAAAAACATATTTTTCTTAAAGTTTTGAAATGCAATATTTTTTAAACTTCTTAGAAGCTTTTCTCTAAAAAATTTCATTAAAATCCGTTATGCCGATATAGAGAAATTCAAAATTTAAATTTTTTTTAAAAATCCAAAAAAAAAAATTTCGAAAATTTGAATACACAATAATATTGAAACTGCTGGAGCGCCTTAACATAAAAAAAAATAATCAAAATTGGTGGTACCGTTTTTGAGAAAATCAAAAACAAAAAAAAATGGTTCCAGGTGGTACCAAAAATAATAATTTTTTGCAAATTTTTTTTTAACCATTACCTAGGTTAAACTAAATGAAATTTTTCGAATTTTTTTTTAAATCTGTGCGTTATTTTACGTCTTAAAAAAAAAATAAAAAAACATCCCGTAAATTAAAACCCATACACTGAACCAGAAAGGTACATGATTCCAAGGAAAAACTGCATGTTTTTAAAGAAAAACTTCATTAAAAACGGGCCAAGAATCGAGTTCATTAAAAGAAAGAAACCTTAAACATGCGTTTTATGAATTGTTCATATTTCAAATGTAAAGTTTCCTACTTGGAATTCGCAACAAAAAAATTTTTATGAATGTGGTTTCATGCATTTAATGATATTTTGCATGTAAAAAATGTATAGTTTCAAAAATTTAAAGTAATTTTTCATAAAATGTCACTTGATGAATGTGGTTTCATATAATCAGTCACTTTGTTCCTACAGTAAAAGAACAGTTTTAAGCATTTTAAGAAATTTTTCATAAAACTTTACAATAAAATTTGTATGAACTGTTCATACTTCAAATGTAAAATATCATAATCTTATTTTCCAACAACAATTCTATTGCTTTGAATTTTATGAATGGTTTTTCATGAAAATCATGACTTGGTCATAAAACAAAAATTAATTTTTATGAATTCGTGCATTATTCATATGAATATTTCTTAAAAACTAATGATTTTGGCTGAATGATCGCCATTCATAAAAAGAATGTACACAATTTTTTTCAGTGTATCTACCAAGTTTGAAGCCGTTTAGCTGTAGTCGAACAGACAAAAAGACAGACAGAATTGCGAGACCCACTTTTTTAATCTTCGCTATCATCGTAATGTCAACTTTGATCAAAATCTCGAGTTCGATTTTTTTCCGAATGCATAACTTGCCTTATAGTACCTATAAGTCACAAGTAAAAATTGGCAGACTTCTCCTTTGAAATTCTCTGCACTTTTTCTAAATGCCCCCACTGTGCTATAGCATAACATTAAAAGCTTAATCGTAAACAATAACAGCCATATCTATAAAAAAATTTTAAAGCTTACTTAACTTTAAAATACCTCCAAACAGCACTTAAGTATGAAATCGGTATCTATAATCAATTTTCACATATAAGTAACGTTACTTAAAGGCCTCTTAACTTAAACGCCATCCACCGCGTTTAAAGGTCACTTAAAGACATTTTAACATTTATTTTGACATGTCAATTGTCATCCCATAAATGTTGAAGTTTCGAATTGAGAATTTGCGTTGTGTTGTGTTGATTCAAAAGTATAAAATTAAAATGGATAGCAATTTTATTTAATTTATAAATGATTTGAATGTGTTTAGCACATTGGGTTATGGTAGAAGATCCCGCAAAATCTATAAACCTATCATATGCAAATTCAGTTGGGATCAAATCCATCACTCGTTCGTCGTTGGGATTTGGTGATTTTGAAGGTGGACCACCTCCAGTTACACCACTTTCTCTCCTGTAGGTTGACGCTCGTTTTTTGGTTTGCATTTTGGTGTTTCGCCATTTGCACTATATTTATTGAACATCTCTTGGACTATTACTGCATTTGTTAAATCGCCGCCTGAGTACTTAAATGCCCCACAGACCACTTTTTCGGGAAATTGAGTTAAAGATGCAGTTATACTAATTCGAATATTCTCTATCGTTTGGCGCTATTCCCGTTGCTCTATCTTCATTATTAACGAAGTTACATAAGGCCAGTTTGCTCCATAGACCACTAATTTGTGGGTCCTTTTAGTGCTTATTTGCCGCATATTCAAAATTTGTACTAAGTGGGGCAATCTTTGTAGAAGAGTTCTTAAAACATTCATTTAATGCATAAGTGCCCCATATCCACAGAAAATGGGATATAGAGCATATTTATCGTAACTAAGTTACATTTTCAGTGCTTATGTGCTCTATATCCTCTATGTCACTATATGCTTTATATCTTTTTACATGCAAGAACAACATGTGGTCCAGGTTTCCATCGGAGGTTATTTCAATAACGCAAAAGTAAGTTTTCGCTTTGACGATGGTAAAGAAAAAAGACATCATTAAAGTTGAAAAACAATTAACCATGGGGTGAATAGAGATGGGTGCATTAAATGCAGTCTTGTAGAGTTTTTTAACGATTTAGTTTAAGCATTTTTTTTTTTTTTTTACTAAAGTGGATAAAATCCAAAAAGGTAAACAAAAAGTTTAAATTAAAAAAAAAAAAAATTGAAAATAAATAATACTTAATACAATGAAATGTTGACGAATTTTTATAAACTATTCCGAATTTAAAAAGACGTCTTTTTCTGGAAAATTTTAAGGACCAAAGTTAGTTTTAAGTATTCTTCATACTTTAGTATTAAAATACTTAAGCATATTCTTACTTATTTTGTTGACTTAGAAATAGTCCAATATGAGATTTAGTAAGGTATACCCACTAAATTTATAATATTTTTTGTTTTATGTTCTTAAAAATAAAAATAAAATTATAAAAAATAAATAATGCCAGTGTTTATGAATTTTTTGGTTCTTCTTGTTTACACTGAATTACCTCCTTTCAGTGCACAAAAGACCTATATCCATAGGAAATTTTCAATTTGCTTTTCATCGATTTCGCATTCGTATGGAAGAGGGTCCTATATCCATTTCTGACTTTTTTCATACTTTTATTTTTAAAAAAATAACCGTTATAGTTTTTGACTTCTTGTCTTCAAATTCCAACAAAGATATTTTCAAAAAATGTATATAAAAATTCAAACATTATATTTCTCAAGAAGAAAGTAAAGAAACTATTTTTTAAACCTTAAAATTCGTTTTTTGGGGAACAATTTTTTTGGATATGGGGCATTTAAGTACTCAGGCGGCGAAATCTAGAATATGTAAAGAATTAAGATATAGAAATTTTGTATTGAATAAAAAATATGTACGAACAGAGAATTCCCTTCCACGCTTCCCGCTTAGCCTTTGATGTGTTTGTATCAAAACACTTTTGTCTTCTATTATTGAAAGTTGCTCTTCAATAAGCTGTTGTAGGAGAATCTGTGCATAGAAATGATTCTTTGTTTAAATTTATTCTGGTATATTTTAAACTCAATACGTTACCTTATCGGAAGCGTCCCAATTCTCAGATCTTTCTTTCGTTTGTTTGTGGCGATCGGGGTGGATGAGTGTTCCATGACTCTTTTTTAAATTTTTAAATATTTTTGAAATTACAAGATTTAAAATATTTCCTCCAATTGCAAATTTACAAATTCAATCCGTCAGAAAACAGCTGTCTTATTTAAAATTTAGTAGCTCTTTTTTTTTGCCTAGATTTGTAGATTCTTGTACGTTTAGTGACACAACTATCGTTTAGTTAAGCACCAATGAAAAATTGATTATAGATACGAATTGAAGTTCCATCATTTTAAGGCAAATTAAATATTTAAGTATGCTTAACTAAATAACCTCTACGATGCAGTTTAAGAAAATTTTATAGATACGGCTGTAAGTGTTTGGAAATTAGAAAAAAAAACTATTTCTCTTATTTGCACCGACCGGATTATTGACTCTTTCCGCAAGTGAAAAATGAAGGGCTTTGTCTGCCCATTCATTCCTATCAATGCCACTATGACTCGGAAACCGAATAAGAGCGAAGCTGAAGTTAATGCTCACGTTCTCAATTTCATTCCGGTATTACTTGAGCAATTTGAAGAATGATACGAGTATACTAGAATTACTTCGGTCCTAGTAACTTGCATTCTTCAGTAATTCAGCATGAAAAATACTACGAAAGTCGGGTAGCCAAACGAACTTAATACATTTAGAGACTTCGAAAGGATTCCTGAACCAAAACTACACGCGATCTTTGAGCTATCATTAAAAATACTTGTGTCGCAGTCTTGCGTCATTCTTGCGACTTCGTCGTCATTCCAATCTTTATTGGAATTAATTTAGTTATATTGTAATGAACATATTGTCTGGAAAACCAAGCATTCGATTAAAAAAAAACACAACATTTTCAATAAAATCTAATATTTATAAGCCCCTTTTAGAAATATACATTCTCTAATGTATGTACATATATAAAATACACCTCCAGTTATCTGGTATTTACATATCTCTATCTGCATAACCAACGTATGTATAAAGCTCGTTTCCAAATGAGCCAAAAACCAAATCACATCGCTCGATTTTTAAAAGCCCATTGTAAGACCATAAGCCTCGGTTTCGTGAAATTATTTTCCTTTAATCCCACACACATGCTCTCTTTGTACCCAAAATTATCATCACGTTGAATCGTAAAATATTGGATGTCATTTAATTTGGCACCATGGCTGCCTTTTATATAAAAAAAAATCCCTTTTCATTTTATGCTTCAATTTAAAAAAATAACTGTAAAATCGAACGATCATGTCATCAATTTTTTAACCAGAATAAAAAGTACCTACTCAAACCTATGCACCCAAGTATCTACTTAAAGTATACGATTTTATTACCACAAACATTACACTACGGCACTACGCCAACCAACACCCAAACTTAAAAAAAAAAATATACAAATTTCCTCACTCAACAGCAAATTATCATTTTCTTTAAAAATTACCTCGAAAATAACTGTCGAAAGGCAAAAAGTGAGTCCTTTTGCCAACAACGACCCAAGGCAGAGGAAGCGACTTCTAGAAAAAAAAACTAAAAACAGAATCTCGGCAAAAGAATAACAGACTCGAAATGTGGTGTTCCTTTAAAATTACCTTCCGCCATCTTGATAGCGTTACCAAAACAGCCGTTCAATTTACCATAACATCTTTTCTATCTTGCGTTGCGTTTTAAATATCAGCCAAGGCAGGAAGAAGGAGGAGGCATTCGAAGGAGCAGCCAGCAAGAACAGAAGCACCGCCAGGAACCAGGAAACGCCTTACCGGCCACCGTTAGAAGCTCGTCTAGACTTTGGCACATTGGACCATAAAATCAAAATCGAAATTTCACCACAAACTGATAAGAAACTGAACAAAAAAAAAAATAAGCGACTATTTCTCTCAATTGAGGCAAGCAGGGGCTTCACTTCTATAGATGGAGATGGAGATGGAGATGATTCATCCCCCGTCCCTATTTTCATTCAAGACCGAGCCACCGAGGTATATGAAAAACCAATTTACAGAATTATCAGGATAAGGAATCTTAAAACCGGCAATGCGGTGGCAGCGAGATGTCATCTCTGTGCGCTGTGCCCTGTGCCTCTGTCGAATATGGGTGTGATGATATCGAAGTCGAGGAGAATCAACCGAAAAGTGGGCATCAGCCTGGCGCACACCGTGCACGTTTTCCAATTTCCATTCAAAGAATAAAGATTCCTATCACCCCTCTCCCCAATCTGATGACGAAAAAAAAGAACTCTTTAAGGACATTTTTTTCTTCTTGTCGTTTTTATTTATGTGTGAACGTCTCTCCTTGGTGCGATATCCTGTTCCTGATATCCGTTGTGACAGAAAATAAAAGATGAAGCACATCAAATTTTGGAAAAAGCATATTTCATCTAAGGTTTGTTATTGGAAAAATGTTTTGTATTTCATTTTTATCCCTGGCCCTGCATTGTTTCCTGCACGGACCTTAAGGGTTGACGATAAAAAATTGCAGGACTCTAGAAAATGCTAATTTAAAAAAAATCAAACCGGATGGGGTGGAAGCGGGTTTGGAAATAATAAACAAAGTCTTTAGGAGAAAATACCCAAACTTAGATTGTTGTGGGCCATAAAATTAATGAGGAAAATCCTGCCGCACCACCCCAGTGATACATGGCAGCGGCAGAGATACAGCAGGCTGTGGGACATTTTTTTGCAGCCATTTGTCGAAAGCTAACCAAATCTTACCAAACATCCCTAGAATTATCAACGAATCTGTAGATACAAGCACATACGAGTATATGGCATATTTTTTTTTTAATTCTGGAGTTGGTTGGGAATGCATTGCGTTTATACGGAGAGCTCACCCCTTCAACACGGCCGGTCTAGGCAAGTGTAATACTACCACCCTCGATGAGCTCTCACTAAAACAGCAGACCTAAAATTTGAAACGATTGTGGTTATAGAACACGTGACTCAAGCTAGCAATGGATTTTCAGCAACAAATTTTTTGACGGCACAAATGCTATTTTTCCTGAGGCCATGAGTTTTACTGCAAATTAATATCGCACCCTGTGACAGCAGGGGAGCTGGTGGGATGTGTTAGTGGAGGATCTAATCATCCCTTTACTTTTTTTCGACAAATTTATGGAGCGCTAAAATTTGTTATAAAAGTTTTGTTTCATTTCAGTGCGTGTACAATATAGGCTTAAGTTCAATATTGGAGTTACATATTTTCATACGGAGGGGGGGAAGAAGGTTTTTGGATCTTTGTTTGGTGCCGGTGGTAGCTTGGGTATATAGATGCATTAAGAGTATTAAGCTCTTTTGTTTGTTTCCGGGACGTTTTCTAATTAGGCCTGCATTCGATACGCCAAATTGGAAGAACATTACGTTCTGTTCTATTGGTCTTCTTTTGGGGGGTGAAGGAAATAATAGAGAATTGAATAAGGGTATTCATTCAATAAACAGTGGATATCGCTCTTTAAAATTACAAAATGCCTAGCTGTTCTGTCTGAGTGTTGGTTGGAGCAAAAATATAGTGTTTTCTTTTGAAAACAAATTTAAAAACAGAAAAAGAGAGGGTTTATTGGGGGTTATGGAAACTCGTAAAATAATTATAACTAAATCATCTCAAGGTAGATAGAAATGGCGATCACTGACAGTCTAGCCCTGTGGCCCAATTAGCGCTAAAGTGTGCCATTTTGTTACCATATGGATATATGGGAAATCGTGGACGTTCTCACAGAGTCATCCAGTTTAGATTAAGTTCAAAATATTTGTATAAGGTTCTAGTAGATTTTGATGTCTCTTTTTGTGCGTTTGCTTTTGCACAATTGTCCGGAAAGTGGATCACTCACTCAGTCGGACCAACACACTCATCCGACACCATCTACACTGTGCCAAACTAGGCAGGTTCTTGAATGGTTCTGAAACAATATCTAATCCGATTGACCGTAAGCCTCCGTCAAAGCCCACAGTCCTCTAGCTCGTAATCTAAGGAGACAAACGGAGGGTACGGCACACAAGTAACAGAAGTTCGTCCTAGAGCCATTTCGTCGCGTTGAGAAAAGAGATGAAGTCTTTGATCTTTATTTTCGAAAGTTGGTCTATATCCTCAATAAATGCCTTTTCCAATGATTGTGCTCTAAATTTGGTCAGAGCAGGACTTTTGCAGAGGAAATGGATAATGGAGGACTGCTTCCTTTTCCAGCTGGTTCCCACAGCCACCCATCTCAAAGAGCTATAACGAAATTGCTAGAAGACTTTTGAAAATGAAATCAATTTAACAGTAGAACCTCACAGAAGCTGCAAGCGGAATGACCTGAGGTATATACATATACATACATCAAACAATTCGAGATAATTCGACTGCATTCGGTTCGGTACAAGGTTTTAAGCTTGTTTGATGAAAGAAGTGATATTCTTCAACAGAGAAACCTTACTTCTAGATTTAAAATTTTATATATTCTACATTTTTACTTGCGACTTATAGGTACTATAGGACAAGTTATGCATTCGGAAAAAAAATCGAACTCGAGATTTTGATCAAAGTTGACATTACGATGATGGCGAAGCCCAAAAAAGTGGGTCTAGCAATTCTGTCTGTCTGTCTGTCTATCTGTCTGTCTATCTGTCTGTCTGTCTGTCTGTCGGTTCGACTACAGCCTAAACGGCTCGGCCGATTTTCTTCAAGCTTGGTAGATATGGGTTTTGATTTTTCCCCCCCACACGTTTTTTTTCTTTTTTTTTAAGACCAAAAATAATGGTACCTACCATACGGTTTTTTTCGAAATCTTATAAATATTTTTTTTCTCAAAAACTGTCCCACAGAATTAAAAAAAAAAATTGAAAAATTTCATTAAGTTGAAACTAGGTAATGGTTGAAAAAAAATGTTCAAAAAATTGTTATTTTTGGTAGCCCCCCTTTGTCCATTTTTTTTTGTTTTTGATTTTCTCGAAAACAATACAGCCTATTTAAACCATTTTTTTATGCTAAAGCTCTTCCAAAGTTTAAATATTATTACATATTCAAATTTTTTTTTTTTTGAAACTCAATATTTCGAATACCCCAAGATCAATTTTTTTCAAACTTGACAAAAAAAGTTTCTTTAGAACCTACAAAATTTAATAAAAAAATTTTATTTTATCTAAAACTAACGGTACCTTCCATACAAATGTTAAAAAATGGTTTTCGAAAATCGTATTTTTCTCGAAAATGGTTCAGAGAATTTTGCTAAAATTTTTTTTCTTTTGATTAATTTTTACGATCTATGATTTAATAAAAAAAAATTGAAATCTAGATATTACTGACTGTACCTACCATAGAACGATTTTTTCGAATTTTGAAATTCTCTTTATCCGCGTAACGGATTTTAATGAATTTTTTTTATAAAGAAGCTCCTAAAAAGTCTAAAAAACATTGCATTTTAAAACTTAAAAAAAATATTTTTTCAATTTTTAGAAAAAAAAAAACTCGTTTTTTTTGAAAATTCGATATCTCAAGAACGGCTTAGTATTTTTCTTGGAAATTTAACTCTTATTCATACAATAATAAAAACCTAAAGTTGGCGTACCAAAATTTTTTCTTCAAAATGTTTTAAAAATTTTGTACATAAAGCTTATTTTTTTAAGGAACCACTACAACGACTTAATTTTTCTTCTTGCATAAATTCATATTTGTATAGAATTCCGTTTTTATCTCTTACTACCAAAAGAATTTAAAAAATTCATTTTATCCTTATGAACAGTTTTCTTTAATAACTTTCGTTTTTAAAATTCCTAGTCTATTACATAGGAGCAAGTTCGTGCGACCCAGTCGTGCATTTTATTTCATTATAATTTACACACACTCAAGGGATTATGACTATCCTTATAATGTTAGGATTTAACACAGTGTGAGCCTTAAGGTAAAAGGAAGACGATTTAACAGGAGATGTCGATGTACATTGGTCTTGAAAGCATGATCACGATGAAGGGAAAAACCGAGAGGACCAAATTTTAGAAGTGCGGCTAAAGAAAGAATCTCTATAGTTAGCAGTACGTCCAAAGTTAGGATCTTCAGTAAACTGATGAGCATCAGAAGACAAAAGGCATTTCTAGAAGCTTTTAAGAAAAACCTAGCTAGGGGGTGCAGAAATACACCGTTTTCGAGGTCCGACTGGACCAATACCATTTTCCATTGACTCAGGAAGTTACCCAAACAACACCTTTTTAGAACTAAAAGAGATATACAATCTGGTCTAGCGGTTTCATGTACTCCAAGATCTTTGAAGACTCTTGTGGCTAAACAAGTTTGAAAGAAAATTTGCCTTCCATAGAACCATTTCCGCTCTCAAGTACAGGATGAGTCATACCACTGTGTGATAAAGTCGAATTTGCAGCAAATTGCGCTGCAAGCAAATTTACCTTTTTAGAAGTGTTATTGTGAACGAGTGTTGAAACCGATGACTTTGAAGAGTTTTTAATATTTTTTTTTAAAAAAGACCTAAAGTTTTTACTATCTTTGGGACAATATCTATAGTATTTTTTGAGGTAAATTTTGGTCATGTAAGAATTTTCTTCTTTGAATATGAGCATTGCAGGTATTCATGACTTGTCAATACTTTTTCCGGCTTTCCTCCGTTGGGGTTTCATTTTTAGCATCTGATGCTTATCTCTCTCAACCTGATAAGCTCTTAAAAGCCATAAACGTACCAAGAATTATCTTTGGAGCTAACTCCATTTCTCTAATTCAAATTAATTTAAATCTATTGAGAATACTGCCTGTTGTCATATTACCACTTAAAGTGTAACAGATCAAGCTTATTTACGGAATAATCTACAACGTTAAGTATACGAGTTTGCTTGCTCACAAGCTGAGTTAAATGGTTTAACTTACAAAAGATCTCTACATACCTTCCTTCGAGTGATGGTCTAGCCAAAATGTCGAAGTCACTAATGAATTTTTAAAAATGAAATCGCCAGTAATATGGATTTTAACGCGAAGGAAATTGGTGAAAGTTATTATCATGGAGTCAGATAGCCCATCAAATTCCTTATATCGAATTTCAAATTCCTATCTAAAGTCGGACTTCAAACTGCTATTTAAAATTCGGACTTCTATAGATAAAGCAAGCGTGGATCATGTGCTTACAGCCAGTAATTTCAAACCGGATGAAATTAAAGTTTGTATTAGAAAAGCTGGTAAGCAATCTCATTGTATATGCTTTATAAGTTTGTGTATTTGTTGGCATATATTTTGGCCCCAAGTGACACATATAACTGATTTTTTAAGAGCTATCGGAAATTAAAAAAAAAAACTTTAAATTCAGAAAAATGCATGAAATCTTTATTTGAATCGATAGTACGGTCGATATAATTTAATTTTTGAAGATTATTTCAAACAAATTTTGGCCGCGGCTGTGCCTCAAATGGTTCATCCGCTTAGTCCAATTTTGGCATACTCTTTCTAACATTTCGGCCGGTATCTCACGAATAAGAATAAATGCTTCAATGTTGGCTTCCATTGTCAATCGAAGCGGGCTTGTCGCTATAGACATGAGCCTTAACATAGCCCTACAAAAAATAGTCGAGAGGCGTTAAATCGCACGATCTAGGTGACCAATTGACCGACCCCAAACGTGAAATAAACTGTTCACTGAACTCGCCTCTCAACGCGTGATGTGTGGCATGTGGCACCGTCTTGTTGAAACCACATGTCATGCAAGTCAAGCTCTTCTATTTTGCGCAAAAAAAAAAAGTTTGTTATCATCGCACGGTAGAGCTCACCATTCACAGTAACGTTGCGATTCGCATCATCTTTGAAGAAATACGGCCCAATGATTTCGCCAGCCCATAGTCCGCACCAAACAGTGACTTTTTCTGAATGCATTGGTAGCTCTTTTTACGAACGGACTCTTTAGAGTACCGAACGACCAAAATTACTCGGAACTTAAGAAAATTGAAGCCGGTGTACCACAAGGAAGTGTCCTAGGACCAACCCTGTATCTGTTATATACAAGGGATATTCCAGTGGACAACAACGCTAACATGGCGACCTTTGCTGATGATACTGCAATATTGGTGCCAGATAAATCCGTTATGAAGGCTACACAAAAATTGCAAAATGCAGTCGATAAAGTTAGTAATTGGACGCAGAAATGGCGTATCAAATAAAACGAAACAAAATCGACGCATATAAATTTTACAAACAAAAACATAAACAATGTTCCAATATTTATAAATAGTACAGAAGTACCTTACTCCAATACCGCCAAATACCTTGGAATGAATTTGGATGCAAAGCTTAAATGGAAAGAGCACATCAAAAAGAAAAGAGAAGAACTAAACTTGAAGTACAGAAAAATGTACTGGTTACTAGGAAAGAACTCTGACCTATCTATCCAGAACAAACTAATGTTATATAAGCAAGTATTGAAACCCGTTTGGACATATGGCATCCAACTATGGGGCTGTACAAAGAAAACAAATGCTGAACCCATCCAAAAATTCCAAAGCAAGGTCCTTCGTGCAATAATAAATGCCCCTTGGTATATCGTATAAGAAATAGCGATCTACATCTTGACCTTCAAATTGAAATTGTTACAGAGGTGGTTAAGAAACACGCTGTATCACACAATCAGCGACTGCAAAGTCATACTAACAAACTCCGAAATGTACGAGTCAGTGTTCGGAGATTAAGAAGAACCAAGCCTCATGAGCTGATGGTCTAAAAGCTATGGGAAAGTGTTATTACCTTAAACTTCCCCCAATGCGATTTAAAAATTAAAAAATAAAAATCATTTGTCGATCTTTCATAGATTGATCCTGATTCACCGGTGGTTTTAGTGCGGTAAGAGTCCCACACTACTCGGTACCGATTTTTACCGAGTGTCTTTTGAAGATTTCCATCGGATAAAAAAAAAAAAAGGTAGCTCTTGCAATGCTTCTGGCTGCTCTTTACTCCAAATACGGCAGTTTTGCTTGTTCACATCCATACAGCCAGAAATGAGCTTCGTCGCTGAACACAATTTTTCGATTAAAGAGTGGATCTTCGGCCAACTTTTCAAGAGCCCATTCACCAAAAATTCTATGTTGTGGTAAGTCGTTCAATTCTTACACCAGTTGTATTTTGAAAGGCTTCACACCTAAATCTTTCCACGTAGTGGAGTAACAGAGGCCCAATTGCTGCGAACGGGCGGCGCCGAATCGATAATTCACGGTCATCACTAACACTGGCCGATACAGCTGCGATATTTTCCTCAATTCACAGTCTACGTAAGCGTGTTGGTGGTTTAATGTCCAACAATGTAAATTTGGTGCGAAATTTAGTCACAATATCCCGAATAGCCGCCTCAGTAGGTCGATTAAACTGAACATAAAATGGAAGAAGCGCGCGATGAACTTTCTTAACAGAGCACGCATTTTGATGATAAAGTTTAATAATTTGCTAGCGTTGTTCGTTTGTAAGACGATTCATGATTAAATTATAGACCAAACTGAAGATGTTTGACAGTGACACAAGACACGAAACGTGCGTGAGCTGTCAAAACCAGTATTGCCAAAAAGAAAATAGCAAAAAAATCACACATTAGGTATAGGTGAAAACACGGGATTTACCTCAGGAGCTATCAACATGGTTCCATCTTGGTTCCATTCGTATTGACGTTGCTTACTAGCCTTAGTCTCTGCATGAACTTTAATTTTGATGGCTAACAACTACAGTCAGCACATCAGCCACACTTGTTTTATTTATAGGAGCCCGAGGTTATATTCCCAACGGTCTTCAATGAAACTTTAACCTTAACCTTAACCCTTAGATTGGACTTGAATAGCACATACGTTTACATTCTTCCTCTCTCATGAATCTCTTTTGTCTCCGTTTGATATTCGAAGCCCTTTGAACTACAAAACCTCTCTCCGATATTCATTTAAACAAGAATAGTGTAATTTAATATTAAATAAGCATTTCTAGTTGTATCTAGATATAACCTAAGGAATACCCCGTATAGCCAAATTTAGTCTCTCAACCAACTATCTATGTTCCCTTTCAGTGATTCGCATGGATGCAGTTTTTAAATTGAATGATATGCCTCATATTCCATTTCAAGTAGATTTTCATAAATTTATGAAGTTGACTCACGAGTCTTTCGTCTTTCGTTAAGGCGACAACGGCATCGTTGACGACATTACTTTTGTTTTTATTCTTAGACAATGTTCCGCGTGCAATTTCGTCTGACACGGCCAACGCCATTGACACTTGCGACATTCCCCAAAAATATACTTTACAGTGAACAGATGAGTAAGGGGGGGGAGGGGTGTTCCAAAGTATCTCATAGTACAGCAAAGACACTTTCTTATAGAAGGAGACATTCCCGGTCTATAAGCGAGTGCTATCATCATATAACCCGGGCGAAGTCTTTCAAGGAGCATGAAATATGCTCCTCTGCATCGTATGAGAAAAGAACAACTATACTTATATACAGGGAATGGGGGTTTATTTCTATTTTTTGTTTTCAGGATATTTATATATATTTTTTGCTCTATGCAATTTGTCTCTTGTTATGAACTTCACAGAAGGCGTGATGATGGAAAAGGGCTAAGGGACTCTCAGAAGGCAAAGTATATCGTTAGTGTACTGGTGGTGTTGTCTGTGGGAGTATGCGGACACCAAAGAGAATGAATAACCCTTGATCAGGGGTTGGGACTTGGGATGGCAGTGGGTCTGTAGGTGGTGGCTGCTCGGGAAACTAATCTAAAAGAAAAGATAACTTTTTCTCTGTCAAAGCAGCCGGTAAATTAAATTCTTGGGGCATAATTTATGAGGCCAAACAGGTGTTCCATTCACAATATGCATAGTGTGACTATTTTTTTTTTTTGTGGGAGTATCCATGAAGCACCTACAACACAGTGTTTGTCGTGAATTCTAGAAAGAGAAAAGACAAAAAAAAGGTGTTTACTTGTGGCAGTTGTTGTCGTCTTGTTTTATAAAATGAAAGTTTTGCTATTTACTCCTTTTTATAATGTATAGTTGAGGGAGGTGAAGAAGAGCGCATTGGGATGGAAACTAATGATAAGATGAATAAATTTCGCATGAAATGTAATGTCGTGTTTTGAGTTTGCAAAAGGATACTTTGGATGGAGATTTTAATGAAAAAACAACAGTTTTCCGAAATAACAAGAAACACAGAGGTCTTAAGGTGTGCATTTTACAGGATGACCAAGATTGCTGAGTCTAATCATCAAGTTTTGCTTAATAATCTTGTTTTACATTAGCATCATTTCTTTTCTTATTTAATTAATTATTACGGCATCAGTCACCACAGTTCAATCCTTAGTCGAAGGGATTATGAGTAGAAGTGATCAACAGTTAAGAAGGGTAATCACATAGGGAATTAAAGTTGCTGACTATATCAGCTATATCGAAATGTGGATGTAGACAAAAAACAAAGCAAGTCGACATTGTGAGTCGACAACAATATTCCAGCCAAGAGAGTCCTTGAATCCCAGGCCCAGGTTCTAAATGCCAAGAAACGCCAAAACATTTTAAAGGCCACGCCTTTGCGGACTCCAGAGCATTTCCCCTTGATGACCTCTTAGCATAATGGTAAGTGGGTTCACGCTCAAAAAAAAAATAAAATAAATAAAACATGTTTTCAGGGGTACTCCCTCTTGCGAACAAGTGATTTCAAGAGTATCTTTTGTCAATAATGGTGCTTCTTATCTTAGTCGTTCACCAGGAAATTTTAGATTCTCTATATTCCTGCCGACAACAGGACTTTTAAGTCACTAGGTTTAAGTTCTCAACGAACATTGACCTCTAATTTATTTTCTACGCATTACTTCTAAGTACCATTATGCAGTTAAATTAGAATAGTGTGTTTTTTTTTTCTTAAAGGCAGAGAATTTTGATCTGACAAATGTTTTTTAAAACACAGACAAATGTTTTTAATATCCATAAAATTGCCTTAATTGAAAGATAAATTTTGGTTTCAAATGGATTTCCGGTACGAATGCTGCGGTTGGCGAGTACATGGCGCAATATAGAGGTTCAATCTTTACACACTCTTCGCATGAAAATCAGGCTGTATTTCGGCAATAGCTCGTCCAATGTTGAATTTCAATGCTCGCTCAATTATTTTCGTTTATCGGAGTAGACCTGCGACGTTACATATCCCCAAAGAACGTAATCCAATGGCGTCAAATAGTACGTGGAATTAATCGTTCGACAAATGTGATTTTCAGTAAATTAATTGTATCGCGGCGCTCTGTCGCATCCTCCTCCGCCATCCTCCTGAAACCACATTTCTGCAACATCAATGCCTTCCAATTTAGGCACAAAGAAGTTAGTAATAATATTTCTGTACCGCTCACTGTTGACAGAAACGTTCTAGCCATCATCATTTTTGAAGGAAAATGTATCAATGATTCCACCGGTCCATAAAACACACCAAAAGTTACTTTTTTCTGAATGCAATGGTATATCAAATATGGATTGTTATCATTGCAAAATGCGGAGTTTCTTGAATTGAGCTGTGTTCTTCAAAATAAATTTGAAAAATTTTCAAACGTTTTTCTGGCCTGAGTTTATTCATGATGAATTGCCAAACCAAATTAACTTCCAAAAATTGAAAACTTTCAACTCTACTTTCACAGAAAATAGTGTTGCCAATTCAAAGTTTTCTGCCTTTAAAATACTACCCATTAAAAACAAATCTTCGAGAAATAAAATGCACGACTGGGTCGCACGAACTTGCTCCTATGTAATAGACTAGGAATGAATGAAACGAATGTTATTAGAGAAAACTGTTCATAAGGATAAAATTATTTTTTTAAATTCTTTTAGTAGTAGGAGACAAAAAGAGAATGCTGAGCAAATATGAATTTATGCAAGAACAAAAATTATAAGTCTTTGTAGTGGTTTCTTAAAAAAAGCTTTTATATACAAACTTTTTAAAACATTTTTAAGAAAAAATTTTGGTACGCTAATTTAAAGTTTTTATTATTGTTCGAATAAAAATTAAATTTACAAAAAAAATATTGAGACGTTTCTGAGATATCGAATTTTCAAAAAAAAAGAAAAAAATAGATTTTTTTTTTTCAAAAATCCAAAAAATATTTATTTTAAAGTTTTGAAATGCAATATGTTTTAGACTTTTTAGAAGCTTCTCTATAAAAAATTTCATTAAGATCCGTTTTGTGGATAATGAGAAATTCAAAATTCGAAAAAATGATTCTATGGTAGGTACAAGCTGTAATATCTTAGTTTCAATTTTTTTTTTATTAAATTAAAGATCGTAAAAATTAATTGAAAGAAAAAAATTTTTATCAAAATTCTAGGCGCTGTTTTCGAGGAAAATACGATTTTTAAAAAACATTTTTTTTTAATTTTTTAGCATTTGTATGGTAGATACCTTAATTTTTAGGTAAAATTAATGTTTTTTCTCACATCTTATAGATTATATTGAGAAACTTTTATTTACCAAGTTTAAAAAAAATCTAGCATGGGGTTTTCGAAATATTGAGTTTTCAAAAAAAAAAATTTTAAGTTCTTTTTTAAAATTCAAAAAATTTTTGTTTGAAAATTTGAGTACACAATTCTATCTATGTTTTTGGGGAGCTTTAGCCAAAAATAAAACGATCGAAATCTGTTGTACCGTTTTTGAGAAAATCAAAAACAAAAAAATGGTGCTTTGGGGGATACCCTCAATAACTATTTTTCGGAATTTTTTTTTCAACCATTACCTAGCTTTAACTAAATTCTTTTCTTCTTGTATTTTTATTTTTTACATTTTTCGAACAATTTTTGAGAAAAAAAATATTTATAAAATTTCGAAAAAATTTCGTATGGCAGGTACCGTTATTTTTGGTTTTAAAAAAAAAGAAAAAACGTCTGGGGGGGAAAAATTAAAAATGATATCTACCAAGTTTAAAGAAAATCGGCCGGGCCATTTAGGCTGTACTTATTCGAATCGACAGACAGTCCGACAGACAGACAGAATTGCGAGACCCACTTTTTTAGTCTTCGCTATCATCGTAATGTCAACTTTGATCAAAATCTCGAGTTCGATTTTTGTTACGAATGCATAACTTGCCTTATAGTACCTATAAGTCGCAAGTAAAAGAATAAAATACAAATTCTTACACTCAACAAACTTAGTGAGAGCAATTGCTTTACGATAAGATTGAACTATAGAAAGAGTTCACAAGTTCACCTGTTTTAAAATATCCCATCTAAATTTGGCAACGAACAGTTGGTTGCTTTGCTATTACTTGCGTAAATAGGTTTTTTGTGAATAGGTTGCAATTTTGAGATGTCAAATTGAAGCACCCTTTCCTTCAAGTAGGTACTTCCATAAGAAGAAATCAGGAGGCGTTGAATCTGGGGATCGTAGAGTCAGTCGATATAATCACATTTTTTTACATTATTCGGCCGAGAAAAAATTATCCTAAAATTCGGATCGTAGTATGAACTACATAAGATGTGGCACCGTCTTATTGGAACCACACGTTCTAATTGATCCAATTAATTTGGATACAAAAAAAATTTCAACATGTAACTGTTAGAGAATTGCCCATGGCATCCATTGCCCAATGATGACACCTTCCAAAATAGCGCACCATACAATTACTCTACGACGAGAGTGTAGCGTATAGTCGATGTATCAATCGCATGTTTCCAGTGCCCCAATAGCAGATATTCCGTTTGTTAACAAAGCCAGCCAAGTAATATAAATGTGCTTCGTCGCTCATAATGAATTTTTGGTAAAAATTGCAATCGTCTACAGCGAACTGTTAAACTCGAGTACTCCAATCTCGCTGACGTTGATGGTCATTTCCATGCTCCAAAATAAATTTTTATTGATGAGTCTCTATGACTGTCACATACCAATTGACACATGTTATTGGACAAAAATGGCAACCAAATATAATCGACCTGGAACATAAAACGCACCCTGTATTATGCATTCGTACAAAAATCGAACTCGAAAATTTGATAAGGAATAACATTAGAATGACAAAAAAAGGGGCTAAACAGCTCAGCTTTTTGTCTTTAAGCTAGCATGATGGTGTTTTTAAATTGTTCCTAATAATTTTTTTTTCCTTTTTTTTTTAAACCAGAAATTGTGGTATTTGCGATTCGAAATTTAAGGAAAATTTTCTTCTTAAAATCTGTTCCACAGATTTCAACCAGAAAAAAAATTTCGTTTAGTAAGAGTAAGCTAATAAATGTTAAACTGTTTCCAAGAAATGAAAAATTTAAATATATACAATGTATGTAAACGAACAACTTTTTATGAGCTTAGGCATAAATAAATTGATCAAAATCAGTTTGAGAATATCGAATAACCACACACAGAAAAATAACGCAATGTAAAATCAACATGACGAATTATTGATTTCGATTAAAAAGATGAATTTTTAAATCATTGGATTTCATTTTGCTTTAACACGTTTTCATTTTATTTTAACATTTCAAAATAATAATTTAATACTAAATCCTCTTAATTTAAAATTGAAACACAAGTTAACAGGTATTTTATTTAAAATTAAACCGTTTTCACTTTATTTTAACTTTGAAGTTGTGTTGAAAATAAAAATAAAAGTACTCCATATTAAAACAAGTGTTTTTCATGTTAAAACAACAGGACACACACCAAAACAACGTTTGTGATTTTGATTCAACATGATTTTTGTTCTAAAGGAAATATTATTAAATCATCGAGGTTTCATATAAAAATTAATTCGTGTGTGATATCATGTTGAAATAACATGATTGAATAAATTTGACATTAAAATAAAATGATTAACATATTAATTCCAAGTAAAAAGTACTTCATGTTAAAACAAGCGTTTTTCATGTAAAAACAACATGGCTACACTAAAACAACGTTTTTCATTTTGATTCAATATGATTTTTGTTCTAAAGGAAATATTATTAAATCATCAAGGTTTCATATGGATACGAATAAGTTCATGTGTGAGATCATGTTAAAATTATTTTAAAATTAAAATAGTATAAAAACAAAACGATTTGGATAATAATTCTTAGCTAGAAATTTCAAAAACAAATAATTTTCATGTTATACACCCGAACAGTTTTTTTTTTTTATATTGAATTTACATAATATTTATTTATTACCCTATTGAATCAACATTATATAAAACAAATATCCATTAATAAAATAAATGATTGCTTCTAACAAAATTAAATTGAATATCCACAAAAAACTATTATACTATCTTAAAATGATCGAAAAGAGTAGTTATCGGAATAAGATGCAAAAAACTGATGTCTATTAAATACATTTTACACCAATCTGGTAGATCGAACTTAAGCACGATATGAAACAACCCTAAATTGGATATTTCGTATCATGATTAATATTCTGATATTGATTGATTGACATCCCCACAGAGCACACTGGAGCGAGAAACAACGAGCAAATCTAATATCATTATTGAATCTTATTTAATTTAATTTGCACCATAGATTTTAATGTATTGACTAGATATCCAACTCGTACATTTTTGTATGGGCTAACAGTGAAGCTTTGTCACCATTTTACTATAGGCAAAAACGTCAAATAATTGGAAAAAATGTCGGTGTTTTTTTGGAAATATGTAATTGCTTTTACCTTAGGAGTAAAGGAGGCAGAAAAATGATATTGTCAGGTTTTATGAGATATTTTGATTTAACTCTTTAATAGTTTTTGTTATATCTTTAAAAATTCAGTGACCATTAAAAAGCTTAATTAATCACCTATGTATATAATTTTGTATCGTTTATCAAATTATTTGTAACTATACAAAAAATTACGTCAAATTCACATTAAAATACAATTATTATTTCAACTTTCCGTTATTTTTTATTCTTATACATAGAACCATATGCATTTACCATTACCATTTTAAGTCTTGATAAATTATCTTCCCATTGATGTAAGTATAACAAGTTGGCCTTTCTTGTTTCACCCTGCATCGTGGTTTGTAAATCAACGTGAATCATATTGAATCAATTTGAATTCCTTTCAAAACAAAATGAAATCTCTATCATTTAAAAGGAAATCGTGTTGAAGTATTATTGTTAATAGTTGAATTCTACAAAACTTGAAAGATCCCGTTATTACTTCCAAGCTAACAAATATTTTGGTCTGAAGCCTTTTTGAAGCCCTTTTTCGTCCGAGGCTAATTGCTATATGTTTGATGCTAGTTCAGAGTGTGGAATTTAAACATATGTATATGAATTTAAGTTCAAAAATCATTTTATTATTAAAGTAATTAATAAATTTCTTTAAAATTTTTCAAGAACAAAATTTGGGATGTTTATTTTAAGTATTTAGTACTATATATTTAGGAAATATTTAAAAAAAATAATTGTTCACACGTTTTTAAGGTATTGATTTTTCATACAAAAACATTAAAAAAAAAACCCAAAAAATATTTGTTTGAATATTTTTTTAAACTTAAGGGGGCTTCTGCTTAAGAACTTTGGTTGAAATTATTAGAGCTATTAATGAATAATGAGAAAGTCGAAAATAAACAAACAGTTCTATTACAGGTAGGTACATAAAACTTTTTTTTTTGACAAAGTAGTGTATTCCCATAAATTTTTCTTATCAAAAATTAGATCCGTAAAAAACTTAATTTAATTTAGAAAATTTTCCGAAAAGGATCTCTATAGACCAATATATTTCTTGTAGAACAAGTTGTTCTCTCACAGACTTAAAAATACAAAAACGAGAAACAAGAGCTGATGCAATCTTTTTAAGCAATAGTAGTAATGGATTATATTTTTTTGTCACCAATAAAAAGCTTAATAAGTCACCTGTATAATTTTGTATCGTTTATCAAATAATTTGTTAATCATACACAAAATTACCTCAAATTCACATTAAAATTTATTATTTCCTCTTTCCGTTATTTTCACTAATTCTTATAGAACCATATGCATTTTCAATACCGTTTTAAGTCTTGATAAATTTTATCTTCCCATTGATGTAAGTAGAACAAGTTGGCCTTTCTTGGTTCACCCTGTATCGTGGTTTGTAAATCAACGTGGAATAATATTGAATCAATTTGAATTCCTCACAAAACAAAATGAAACCATTATCATTTAAAAGGAAATCGTGTAGAAGTAGATATTATTGTTTATAGTTGAATTCTACAAAACTTGAAAGATCCCGTTATTACTTCCAAGCTAACGAATATTTTGGTTCGAAAAAAGTTAAATCATTTTCGTTTTGGTCGCGACGCAAGTAACATCATTTTATGAGTTTCATGTAAAGTGGAACAAAATTTTGTTACTGGCTGAGATAGTTTAAATAAGTGATATAAGAAGAAGAAGTTAAAACGAAAAATATAAAAAAAAATGTATAGTTTTGTTTTAGTGATATAAGTGATATAAGTGAAGCCCAGTGCATCGATTTTTCTACTGATCACGAGGGTAACATTGTGCTAAATATTCCGGAGAGCAACAAACAAAAATTGGATGACTTTTTACAAGAATTTAACCTAACTGAAGCAAAAAATTTCCTAATTGGTGAGTATTTGCAACCATTTACATATTTGTTTTCCAACTCGCAGTCTCAAGCCTAGACGTACCGCATTTAACGGGCAGGGAATTGGGATAAACTATATATTTGTGATTGTCCGGTTTGACCGAAAAAACTTAATTGTGTTGCTTTTGTGAATGGCTGTTTGGCAGGGGCAGTCATCATTTAGAAGTTGTTGCGCATTGTATTTTTTGTTTTTGCAATCCCCTGCTGAATAATTTGTTCGCAAAGGATCAAACATATCTTTTTGTCATCCTAGAGATTTGTTCTTACAAGCAGCAATATAAATTTTTCATCTTCCAAGGACGAACTAGTCCTAGGTCTGAAATTTCTTTTGGTTCGTCCTCCAAAGATTTTTTTATTAAAATGTAAGTAAGTAAGTTGCTGCTAGTAAGAAAATATCTCTTTAATGACAAAAACATATATGTTATATATATATTATATTTATTCTCTATGGGCCAAATTCTTCAGCCGGGAGTAGAAAAAAACACCCATAAAGCAGAATTCAAGCAAAATTCTTGGCCCGTAATTGAATAGGTTTAACATTTTTCAATTTTAAGCTTTTACTGTAGAGGTTATTTTATTAATGAGATATTTGTTACAGTTGAAGATAAGTTTCGGGATAATTCAGAGAACTCAGAAATGACAGCATAGTTTACGATCACTTTCAAGAAAATCATGATATTTTCATGAAATTCGTGAAAATGATAGATAAACCATGGTGTTATTTCCAAGCTTCTTGATTCATTTGGTACTTCAAATGATTCTGAGTTTTAGGAATTCATTTGGCTAGAATGTAAATCATCCAAATAAAGCCTGCAATTACGAACTGGGTGTTTTCTTGAATTCCATATGAATTTAACATGAAAATCTTTAAATTCGTCCTAGAAGGCAAAAAATTGAAATTTTTGACCGAACTGAAAACGGACCTTAGAATTACTTAGAAGATGTAAATTCAAACTAAGAAACGTTTGAATCATACAAATCGTTCAAGAAGATTCCAACTGGGAGCTTCGTATCGATTTACATTTCATGTAAAATTCATATGGAATTCAATAAATCGATACTTATACGAAGGTCCCAATTAGAAACTACGTAAATTATCATGGGAATCAAAAAATGTGAATGCAAGTTTTTAGCGAATTAACAATCAAATAAGAATATGTAACGTTTATCTCCGTAGGCCGTAGGAAGAAAGGAGTTGATCCATTTCGCACTTTAATGACTTTGACACCAAGGCCAACGGATATAAATGTTCTGATTACCGAAAAAAGATAATAATTTTTTTTACGTTTTCTGTTGTAGAAGCTGAAATAGATTATGAAATCTTAAGATTTCAGTCGAAGGAGGATATACAAGAAGCTATAAAACCAATCGGGATGCGGGCTCGTTTTCGGGAAACTCTTTTTCATTGGATGAAAACTGAAGTATATTAACTTGTATATTTTCTTAATAATAGTAGTAATTTATGGTTTATTTATTTTTAAGTTTGGAGATGACGACGATACCTTATCACAATCAATTACCAACAAAGTAGTTTTTTGGCTAGGAAGCCAATCCAGTATAGCCTCGACAACGTCAACTTAAATGTCAAGTCCGAAAGTCGGGAGCTCAAAGTTGTCTAAGGTAAACATTGGTATAAATACGTCATTAAGTATTTTCTTATTCTTATTTTTATTTTTATTTTCTTTTTGTTTTATTTACAAACTCAGAAACTGAAACTTACTTTATCAGAGCGTTTGAAGGCGCTCAAAAATTTCCCTATGATTTTGGATGAACTAAGGGAGCTTTTTCCAGCTGAAACTTAGGTAAGCATTTTCTATCTTATGAAATTCTAATTTTATATTATAAATATGTTTTTAATACCTAAGCACTAAATCCTTGAGTATTAAAATTGTTTTAAAATTAAAGATTTTTCTAAAAGCTTCAATACAAAATTTGATTTTTTTTAATTTCAGGAATATTATTTCAGCCCGCGTGGGTCAACAAAAAATCGAGGGGGAACAACAAGACAAAAAGAACTCAAATCCTCAGCAACGAATTTGGATTTTTTATGTAAATGGCCTTTATATTCAAATCAAAAAGTAACCAACTGGTACGTGAATTGAAAATAGTTTTCTATTTTTTTAATATTATTCACTTAAAAAAAAAAACTTAAAATAAACTGCACTTCATTTTATTTAGATTTTGATAAGAAAAGAAAAAATTAATGGAACAAATTTTTAACAGTATTTAAAACAATTATTAACCGTTACCGGTCACTATACTCAATTGAGTAGATATGGTATTTTTGAAAATTAAATTTTTCTTCGTTTTTAATGTTATTAATTATTTCCTTAAGGTCAATCTAGACTTCGAATTGCTGCATCTAAATAAAGGACATTTGCTTTCAAGTAAATGGCAAGAGTTTAGAAATCTTATTTCTATTACCACTCCAACATTAACTATTTTGCTCGATGTAACTTTAAGTATGTTTTATGATGTGAAGTCAAACTTATGAAAGATTTTTCAAACCTATTTTTTGTATTTATTTAATTAATAATGGAAATTACATTTAAGAAACAAAAATATATCATAAATTATTTATTTATCATTGATAATTTCAGTGTTGTACTCGTATTATTGAACTATTTTTATTAAAATAAAACATGAAATTAAACACTGATTTTAAATCGTTTTTCTTTTTTGCCAAGGAAATTAAATTTTTTTGCAGGATTGAAATGATGATCATGGTAATTCAACATGAAGATAATCGCGATTCAATATGATGATCATCGTGAACCAACATGATGATCGTGGTGATTCCATTTGATGGTCATCGTGATTCAACATGGTTTTCGTCGTGATTTAACATGTTGATCATGTCGATTCATAATGATGATCATCTGATTCAAAATGATGATTATGGTAATTTAACACGATGATCATCGTGATTAAACATGACGACCATGGTAAATCAATATGATGATCATAGTGATTTAACATGATGTTAGTAATGATTTAACATGATTATAATGGTGATTTAACATGATGATCGAAGTGATTTAATATAGTGACCATGGTAATTCAATATGATTATCATCATGATTCAACATGATGATCGTTGAAATTTAACCTGAAATCATAGTGATTCAGCATTCATTTGATATGAAATTCATTTTAATTTGCAGGTTTTTTCTACTTATTTCAAAATGAAAACATATTGATTTAACAATAAAAACGTTCTCATTTTAACATGATCTAATATTAATTTCCCTTATACAAAAATCATGTTAAAATAATACGAATGCTCGATGAAGCAAAAACATTGGCAAAATATGTTGAATCAACATTGTTTTTGTTGATTTTACCTTGTTTTTTTTCTGTGTGCATTTTACGAACATTTTTTTTCCAACAATTACCTATAGGTCTTACAAAATGAAGTTTTAGTTTTTTTTTTTTAATTTGTGGAACAGTTTTTGAAAAAAAAAATATTATTTCCCAAATTTAAAAAAAAATGTATGCCAGGTATATTGATATTTTAAATTAAAAAAAAAAAACTGGAAAATGTATTGGGGGAGAATTTGAAAATGATATTTACTAAGCTTAAAGAAAATTGACCAAGCAGAATTTCGAGACACACAATTTTTTCGCCCACCCCATGTTCGTAATATCATATCTGATAAAAATCTCGATTTTGATTTTTTTACGAATTCATAACTTGCCGTATAGAACTTATAAGTATACATATTTCTATGTCTTAGATAAAAATATTGGATTAAATTTTTTCGACTCTCTTTATATCACTCTCATACTCGTATCTTTGGAGAAGAATAAAGATATCTTCAAAACAAATGAGTAACAATTTGCTAACTTTAAAGTAGTTTACTAACTCATTCTTAATTAATTAGTATCGTACTAAAGTAATTTTCTTAATAAATTGCTTCTGAGCACACCTAAAACAATGACAGTTCGTGCAAAAAACTAAGTAAACAGACCTTTTGTGGCGTTTCTAAAAAGCACGATACTAAACAAATAAAATAGATATTCGATGATCTTATCTTATTAATTTTTGATTTTATGATTTTATCTTATTAAAGAGTAGAGAAAGTATGATGCTACATTATACTAATTTACATAAAATCTTCAGCCAATATCTTTCAGGTTTTCAGCACCTACAAATTTTAAAATTAGAAACAAACGAAACCTTTTCAACTGAACCAAAATCACCTCTGTCCACTGACTTATTATGAGAAAATTCAATAAAAATGATTGCGTTTGATTCATAACTGTAATTTATTGTTCCAAGTTTCAAGACCATTGATATTTCTAACCCAACCAATCGGTAATTTCCTTGGGACTCATGTCTGTGAATTGATTAACACCCATTTCGAATGTTACTTCTCCCTTCTGGAATTTGGCGTTATGTTCTTCAATTTCCTTCAACTTGTCACAGTAGATGGCGTGATGACGGAGATCATCAGCCGGATCTGGGTAGTTCTTCTTAAAAGTCAACTGTAATTTGAAAATGATGTTTGAGTCTGATTTTCATTTTGATATTTTTGAATCACTCACCTTGTATTCTGCCCAAGAATCGTTAGTACAACTCCAACTCAAAGCACATCCCACAAAAGCTGCGACAATCAAAAGAACCAAAGTAAATTTCATTGTTTAAGCTTGTTATTCCAGAACTGAATGAATAAACTGGAAACATTTTCTGCTTTTATATACGAGGACCTTAGGTTTTTGAAATCTATTAAGCCAGATAAGATAAAAAAACACTCCAGATTTAAATTTTAATTTGATCTTTATTGAAATTTTCTAATCATTTTGTGCTTTTGATTTGATTGTGATTTTCCATAAATAGATATCTAGTTGTGTTTTCCACAAAGTTGTTTTGACAAGAGGGAGTACCTTTCAAAGACGTCAGATTCCAATGTTCTTCAATTTTTTGAGTGTTTGTATGTCTGCCTATTCCTTATATTTATTAAACTATGTACATACGTAGATAATTGTTTTATATTAAATAAGGAAATTGGTACATACATATATGTATGTATGTAAATATTTTCCTTACCTCTAGAGTAATAAATACAATAGGAAAGTTCATCGTAAAGTTTGTTAGACTGTTATAGCGATATTTTTTCGAGCAACTATTAACTATCACTTGCGAGAATGTGAGGATCATCATATTATATGTGTACGTCGTCGTTCGAACGTCGAACAAGGCAGAAAATTGTATTTATGTTCCCCCTATTCCTACCGGCAATTCGCATACACAAGTTGTTGAGAGCTGAGAGTCGGTAAACTTAGATTCTCCATCTCCAGCCTATTATCTTGCTTATATATATTTAAAGTGACAATACCTTCCATTTATTCCAAACATCTTGTTTTTGAACAAATCTTAAGATTTCTACACATGTGCATTTGTATGGGTTTTTCATTAAGTGTTTCTTGTCTTAAAATTTAATTAAAACAAACTGTGAATATGATATATCATTTTTCCAAAAATCCCCGTTCTGATAACTCCTCTAGTTTCCGCAGAGAGTCGCTATAGTGTCACTTATGAGTTTGACGTATATCACTCAATCTGTAGTAGATAAAATGACAATTTTCAGTTCAGGTCAATTCTTCAGAAGGAATCCATATCGAGGTAAGTGATTAAGTGGCACTTTTTGCATAATGTCAATTAAATTTTAAACTAAGAGTTGTTATTATAGATGAAAGTTAATTCATAAATGTCATTTTGTGTTTAGTGTTTTCAACTGAACCAAAATCACCTCTGTCCACTGACTTATTATGAGAAAATTCAATAAAAATGATTGCGTTTGATTCATAACTGTAATTTATTGTTCCAAGTTTCAAGACCATTGATATTTCTAACCCAACCAATCGGTAATTTCCTTGGGACTCATGTCTGTGAATTGATTAACACCCATTTCGAATGTTACTTCTCCCTTCTGGAATTTGGCGTTATGTTCTTCAATTTCCTTCAACTTGTCACAGTAGATGGCGTGATGACGGAGATCATCAGCCGGATCTGGGTAGTTCTTCTTAAAAGTCAACTGTAATTTGAAAATGATGTTTGAGTCTGATTTTCATTTTGATATTTTTGAATCACTCACCTTGTATTCTGCCCAAGAATCGTTAGTACAACTCCAACTCAAAGCACATCCCACAAAAGCTGCGACAATCAAAAGAACCAAAGTAAATTTCATTGTTTAAGCTTGTTATTCCAGAACTGAATGAATAAACTGGAAACATTTTCTGCTTTTATATACGAGGACCTTAGGTTTTTGAAATCTATTAAGCCAGATAAGATAAAAAAACACTCCAGATTTAAATTTTAATTTGATCTTTATTGAAATTTTCTAATCATTTTGTGCTTTTGATTTGATTGTGATTTTCCATAAATAGATATCTAGTTGTGTTTTCCACAAAGTTGTTTTGACAAGAGGGAGTACCTTTCAAAGACGTCAGATTCCAATGTTCTTCAATTTTTTGAGTGTTTGTATGTCTGCCTATTCCTTATATTTATTAAACTATGTACATACGTAGATAATTGTTTTATATTAAATAAGGAAATTGGTACATACATATATGTATGTATGTAAATATTTTCCTTACCTCTAGAGTAATAAATACAATAGGAAAGTTCATCGTAAAGTTTGTTAGACTGTTATAGCGATATTTTTTCGAGCAACTATTAACTATCACTTGCGAGAATGTGAGGATCATCATATTATATGTGTACGTCGTCGTTCGAACGTCGAACAAGGCAGAAAATTGTATTTATGTTCCCCCTATTCCTACCGGCAATTCGCATACACAAGTTGTTGAGAGCTGAGAGTCGGTAAACTTAGATTCTCCATCTCCAGCCTATTATCTTGCTTATATATATTTAAAGTGACAATACCTTCCATTTATTCCAAACATCTTGTTTTTGAACAAATCTTAAGATTTCTACACATGTGCATTTGTATGGGTTTTTCATTAAGTGTTTCTTGTCTTAAAATTTAATTAAAACAAACTGTGAATATGATATATCATTTTTCCAAAAATCCCCGTTCTGATAACTCCTCTAGTTTCCGCAGAGAGTCGCTATAGTGTCACTTATGAGTTTGACGTATATCACTCAATCTGTAGTAGATAAAATGACAATTTTCAGTTCAGGTCAATTCTTCAGAAGGAATCCATATCGAGGTAAGTGATTAAGTGGCACTTTTTGCATAATGTCAATTAAATTTTAAACTAAGAGTTGTTATTATAGATGAAAGTTAATTCATAAATGTCATTTTGTGTTTAGTGTCGGTTTTCTCTTGGTTTCTTCTTTTACAATCTGAACAATTTAACGGCTTGGGATGCCAATTTTAAGTACATACATATTTAGTAGTATAGATTTTAGGATTTATTTCAAAAAATAATTGTTCACATGGTGTAAGGATATTGATTTTTCAAAAAATAAAACTTTGGAATTTTTTTTTCAAAAAAACCAACAAATATTTTTTTCGAATATTTTTATATACAATATTATTTTAAGCTTAAGGGAGCTCCTGCTGAAAATTTTTGGTTAAAATCGTACCGTATACAGGTACCGTTAATAACATTTTGCCCCAATTTTTGTTTGACCAAAATGTAGTCCATGTCAATAATATCACACCTAATTTTTTTTTTTTTATCAAAATCGGTATAACCGTTTTCGAGATAAATAAGATTATGCATTACGGGTGTATGGGGGGTATATCGTTAGTTTTGGAGCTAAAAAAAAATTGTTTTTTTTTTTTTCAAACTAATAATAAAATATTGTTTGCTTATATAAATAAGAAGATCTGGCAATTCTTCGATAAAAACAACTTACCAAAGATAATTAAATGCCCTTTTAAGAAAATATTATTTTATTTTGGTATATCAATCAGTCAGAGACAAGATCTTCTCAAAGTTCACGAAACCTAATCAGTGTTGTTTACGAAACTCTTCAAGATCAGCTATCGTTTTGTTACTAGCCTAACGTGTTATTCCATTACTGGGTGTTTTTCATTTTCACTATTTTGATGAAGATAAAATTCACTTGAGAGTGTAATTATTTTTAACTTAAATATTCCCTTAATCAATATTAAGATATTATGATGATTGATATGAAATTAGTCAATTATTTGTTGAAGTGTTTTTTGTTCTGTTTTTATTAATAGACTTATCAAAAGAACCGATTATCTCATGAAAAGTTTATACAGCTTAGAAATAAAATATTGTTTACCATTTTAACTGGATGCAATACATCGCAAAGAATTAAAAACATTTTATGCTATACCTATTTTCACTTGCCTTTTTCCAACTGGATGAAAGACACATTTGACTGAACATGGTGGTAGTCGATAGTCAGTCGGTAGAGAGTTATTTTTAGAGCTATTAATGCACCTTTTCAATTTGAGAGTACCTCAGGGATGACACTTTGCCTCCTACGAGTATATTGATTATTCTTTCTTATTTTCATTTGAAATCTACGCCAAAAACATATCGGTCTTGATCCCGAATAATATACGTATATTATGATTTGAAGATGGTGTGATCACAACTTCTGTATTTTGTGGCAGGATTTTGTTTTCAGTCTTTAGTATTAAATGTCAATTAAAAAGTTATTTGGTATTTTCAACTTCGATCGACACCTTACAACTAAAACTAATTTTTCATTTTTAGAAAATCTCATTCTTTTAAGAAAAAGGCAGTAAAAATTCTATGTGTACAATTATTCTGTGTACAATTTTGAATTAAGACGATACTATTTTTGTTTACAGAAGCTTCTAAAAATGATTAAAAAAAATGTTTCACATAAAATTTTTCAAAAAAGAGTAAAAAATGGAAAATCGATGTTTCAAAAATGGGTTTATGATTTTTGCTTTTAAATTTACGTAACATATATTTTTCTTAAAAATATGTTGAAATTGTTTTATACAAAATGAATTTACAAGAAGTCTTTTTATTTTTAAGAAATGAACTTTTGAGAAAGTTGTTTTAACTCTTGCTTTATATTTAAAGTACAGTCAAACTAGCTTTCAAACAATCGTCCAGTCGTAAGGAGAAAAGTGTTTAGCCTATAATATAAGGAAAGAGTATACAGTATGAAATGGTCCAATCATTCTCTACTATATGAACTTCTATTATGCCTTCTTGACTTTTTATTGATCAACATTTTTTTTTTGGAAATTTGTTAATATTAGCAAGAGCAAATATCTACTGTGTCTGTGAAGTATAGGTACTTCGACAAGACAAATTAAACTAGTTAGTAGCCCTCTTGATATTTAGAATTATTTTCGTTTTGCTTTGAAATATTCTATTTATATTGTAGATTGTGTATTTTTCATTTAAATAACTTTTTTTCTATTCTCAAAAAACATTTTCTTAAAACCTTGAAGATGTGCAAGAACATCTTGAGGATTTAGACGATGCCCCTTCTAGTGGAGCTAGAGGAATCACTTTTGTTTTGAGAAACTATTGCATTTCTCTGACGGATCCAATAGGATTTTAATTTCAGCCATCATGTTCACAAAACGACTTCCCTAATATTTTTGAAAATCTCATTTCTTATTCTCATCCCCATAAAACCTCAATTGTTATGATGTTTTATATTTACAAAAAATAAGTGAGTATTTCGTTTTTGAAAATTTTTATTTCAGCTGTAAGCTTTTTTTGCGATTAAGCAACAAATGAATAACTGGCTGACACAAGCTTGCTCTTATGTTTAGGTGACGTAAAATTATAAAATGATTGATTTTATTAAAAAAATTAAAAAAAATTAACACTCATTTTAAGTTTTTCTTAATTGTGGGAATACAAATTAAATTTGAAAAGAAATTGAGTCGATTTCGAGATATCGGATCTTCAAAGACCAAATTTTGATTTTTTTCAAATAGGTACCCAAAAAAATTTTTTTTTATTTTGATATGCAAGGTTTTTTAAACTCATAAGAAGCTTCTGTTTAAAAAAAATTCATTTACATCCGATATGTCGAAAATTATAAAGTAAGAAATCAAAAAAAATATTTCTATGCTATATACTGTCAATAATGTTTTAATTTAAAAATTTTGTAATTGACTTATAGACTAAAAAAAATTAAGTGAAAGGAAAATAAAGTTATCAAAATTCCAGGTGCCATTTTCGAGGAAAACATATTTTTTGATATCCATTTATTTACGTGTGTATGGTGGCTAGAAATATTTTCTTTTTAATATAAAAGGATATTTCCTACTATTTCCGATAGTACAAATGTGAATAGGGCTAGTTGCCAAATTTAAAAAAAATCGACCATGTGGCTTAAGAAATATTGAGTTTTCAAAAAAAAAATCTTAAAAATGTTTTTAAAATTCTAAATTAATTTTTTTGGAAAATTTTTATACATAGAACTTTTTTGGAGAAAAAATTGATCAAAATCAGTTGCACCTTTGTTTTTGACAAGATAGAAAACAAATAAATTGGTTCTACAGAAATTACAATTATTAATTTATTTTACTTATTTTTAATTTTTTTTAGCCAAAAAAAAAAAATATTTTCTAAAATTTTGAAGAAAAATTTGTAAGTAGGTACTGTTTTCTTGGACTTAAAAAAAAGTATAACTTTTAAGGTTTTCGTGGTTGCTAACACATGACCACGGTGACCACGCTCAATGAAATTTGTAGGGATACGTTCGGGGTGAGTACTGTATTGCACTCGCTAAATATTTTTGTATTATAACGCGGCTAATCCGAAATTAAAAAATATTTTCGTGGGGAAAATCAAAAATTGTAGGTATCTTCTAAGTTTGAAGAAAATTTGGACGAGCAGTGAGGCCTGTAGACGAACAGATAGGCAGAATTGCGAGACCGAATTTTTTCGTCGTTTTTTTAATAATTTTGTCAAGTCTGATCAAAACGTCGGCATCTATTTTTTCACTAATGCATTACTTTCCACATAGTACAAAATGTTTAAATCACGTTGGTTACAAATAGTCCTATTGTTAACGGCCATCAAGAAGTTGGTTGTTTCTATACTGTCTTCTGCTTGTCTTCTGCAAGGCCTTCGGAAAGTTGTATCATAGTCTTATTTTGTTCAGCCTTCGGTTTCCTTTCAACATTCGTTCAATGGTTGCGATCTTTTATGAAGAGAAGGAATTTCCAAATAATTTTTTTAGAGAAATCACTTCTAATTTTATATATGCGGTGTACCTCAAGATAGCCACGTTGGCCCACTGCTCTTTATAGTAACTATTAGTTCCTAACGTTGTTTTGGTAGATAATTATTTAAAATCATCAAAAACCATTCTGATTCTATATCTCCTTAAACTGCCCTAAATATTTTTGGTTAACATGTTCATTGTTCATATCAATATTTAATGTCTCAAATTTGGCTTCCTGTCATTAAAAAAAAATTAATTAAAGAAGTTGTTAAGGATCTTAAGGGAATATTTAATTAAATGAAGCTTTGAAGTAAGAAGTTTCCGAAAAGTCTCGTAAAATCTTCTTTGTACACATCTTTTTTCATCCCTTAAACTGTAGATATTGACGTATCGCACCGCTCAAGCTGAAATATGTACGTTTCACGTCAATCTGTTTAAATTGGAATGACGCATTGAAGCAAATTTTACTGACAACATTAAAAAAAAGTTCCCATACTTATAGTTTCGTCATATTTCAACTAATTTTTTGTGGGACCATTGAAGCTTTCTCTGTTTTCTAAGGCAATACAAAGAGTCGGATCTATAACAGCAAATTTTCAAAAATAAAAAATGAAGTATAGACACTGTTTCTGTAGGAATTTAAAGGAATGTAAATGGAAAGGTAATACGCAAACAATACGCAAAGTGCAACCTTTTCAAAGTTATTTTGATGTATATCTCCATTTTTTCGTCTCGTTGACTGTACTTATCTCGCGAAACATTTACAGAATTAAGAACTACAAAATTTTGGATACAGAACAACCTACTTACAGAATCTTCCAAAACCATATCTCTCTTGAATCTGGATAAGATAAAAATTGTTACCATATTATTTATATCACTCAGCCACACCTTCAAAAAAAAAATAACATGCAACTAAAAAATACTGCCCAAGAAAAAAAAACTAATTTAAAACACATTTTGTTCGTCTAGGTACTTTAAATTTTTAAATTTACCCAAGGCGAACACGAAACGTTCCTTAAACAAGTAAATTTCCCATGCTAATTACCTAATACCCTTAACCGTTTAAGAAAGGTACCTTCATCCTCCATAAATATAGCTCAGATCATAACACAACCCATATGGCCAGAAGAATGCCATAAATAAACGTCTTACCAGGGACAATCTGCCTACTGTCCTTTTGTGTCGTCTTATATCTCTTCTAGGAGCACATACTCGTACAGGAGGACTAATTAGTCCAAGCACTTATGCTTCAAAAATGAGTGTGTAATTTTCCCAAGACATGAACAGGATGTTGTAGGTCCTTAGTTGAAATCTGTAAAAAAAATATCAATTTGACACCATGTCTTTGCTTAAAATAGAGTTATATTTTTTTAAGATTTTCTGAAAATCAATACATCCTCCCTGGGGACCAAAATATTGGAGAAAAAAAAACATGTGTATGTGTGTGTTGGGACTAAGGACCGCAGAAAGCCTTACCAAAAAAAAAAATATACAAATTGAAGTGGACTCCTGTGGCATGACGACAAGCAATTATTTGAAATGCATTTACGTAATGGAGGTTAAATTGGTCGCTTTTATTCGTCGAAGCAATTATGTGTCAAACGCCGCGCCGCGCCAGGCCATCCTACGCCGACCGGGCAAGTCGCTTGTCCTTAGCGCGAGTCCTGTATTCAATCAACTGAAAGAAATGAAAAAGTGAAATAAAGTGTATTAACAGAAAATTGCTATCAACCGAGTTGAGTAATACACTTGAGTGCTTTCGTGATGAGAAAAATTATTAAAAAAAAAAATAAACAAAACGAAACCCTTCAGGAGAAGTAAAAACCACGTCCTGCAAGAAAAATCAACGCCAAGACAATGCCATATTTTTGCAAAACAGTCCATTGCTGCAGGGATGGGTGACATTTTGTTATTTTTGCATCGTCGATTCGTCAATGTCAAACGCATATCAGAATGCCTTCCTGACAGGACATCATTTTACACATTCTCACCACCACACCATCGTCATCGTTGTTGCCGCACGATCAACAATAGGCAGCGCCACATGCAATTTTTGTGTTATTATCACCCACATCCCCGTTTGCAGAAGGAAACGATAGATGCGATGAGGGCGACTGTGTGCATCGGTAACGGATGTGGGTGGAGGTAATCATCTGCAATTTTTCTGCACTCGATTATCATTCGTTTGCGGAAGGGTTGGGTGTTTTTTTACTCTCCTTTCTCTATGAATGAAAGGTTCCTTTGTCATTTTATATATTCACTTTATGGCGGAAGTGCGTTCACGTGCCCCCTTGGCAAAAGGATATGAAAGACAAAATGAAATAAAAGAGAATTCATAAATGGCAAAAGAATGTGATGGGGTTTTTGAAGGATGTTGGGGATGTCACGTAAGGATATGTTGGTATTCAATTAATACTTTATTTTATTTTTCATTTAATAAACCGTTAAATTCTTTTGAATAGGAAGGTAGTTAATTAAGATATTTTTATAAAAAAAATATGCAAGACTGTGTGAAAAATCAAAAAGTTTTTTTTTACTTAAGGTTACTTTAAGGTTGAAAACTAGAAAGTCTATATTATGGGGTTGCTTGTGCATTGCGTCAACTCAAATTATAGAATAGGAACACAATTTATTAAGATTGTAAATAGTTAGGTATATCAACCTTTTAGATACGATTTTCGAACAGACCATGAGACTAGATTCGATATTTTGGTTTTAATTCAAAATTTTCAAGAAATAAGGGCTTATGGTTGGAGGACCAATAGGAACAATTACAAAATAAGCAACTCCACCATTTTGCATTCATTCGGATCAATATCAAGAAACATAGACTGCACCTTTTTTACAATATCAGTAGGATAGAAACTTTAAGGTTACCATCCCTTCCAGATCCATCTGAGACTACTTGACATACTTGGAAGACGAATTGATCCATTTTTATACTGATGGATCATTAATTGATGAGGGGATGGTTCAGGTGCGTACCCAGACATATTAAACTTAGTTCTCTTCTTTCGTCTTCCTAATCACTGTAGTGTGTTCCAGGCGGAACTTTTAGCGATAAAAGAAGGAAATCGTGATATAAAACGGTCATATCCGCATCTCCTCAGATAGACAAGCATACATATTAAATCGCTGGACTCTGTCTCTAAAAATCCTATAATAGCCCTTAGCTGCCGATCATCTCTCAAGGAGATAGCAAAGCAGTTCACCATTTACCTATTTTAATTGCGGAGCGACAAAGATATTACAGGAAATTGTGGAACTGATGAACTCGCCAAAAGTGGAACTACACTACCTATTTTGCCATATAAAGCAACTTATGGTCTAAGTGTGTCAAGCCTACACGCTAACAGTCAAGCTAACCTAACATCAGCTTACAATGTACCTGCACATTTTATTAAATATTAATTTCGTTTTTAAACTTTTTATAGTAAAAATCCTGCCAAGCAAATACCACGTATTGGGCGGATAGCCAAGAAATAATATCTCGTAAGCAGATAAATGCAAAACCTGTTAAACAAGTTTCTTGTGAAATAGTCAGTTGCATTCCTTCTCTTAAACAATTCAACCATAATCATCGCGCTTCAGGGAATGCTCATCATTTTATCCTAAGGCCCGATCTCGGATGTACTGTTAGATTCCGAGATTCTTTCTTTAACGGCACTAAACCAATGTGAATCGGTATCTCCTTTTAAATCCACTCCAACTTTTCTTGACGCTCGGAGTGTGCTGAAACATTTTAATAAGATTCCTTTAGTGCGCGTAAAAAAGAACACAAGTCAAATTTCTTGTAACCTATGCCATTTATTAAAAATTGAAATTTCAATATAAAGAGACATCAATGAGTTTCAATAAACAAAACTTTCATTCCTTTAATTCGCTCCTGAAAAATTGACTTTTCTGTGAAAAAAGAAGGAGGTATTATGACTTCAGCGACGATATGTCAGTTACTTTTATTTAGAGAGCTTTAAAAATTTTAATTTATTTTGTAGAGAATTGCCTAGAATCCTTAATTCACAAGTCTGAAGAAAGTCGTTTAAACCGTTTTGGCTGTAGATCAAATCGCGCGTTCTACTTCGTTCTCTTTCTCTAGCATCGTTGTGTTCAGTCTCGAAATAATAATAATTGTATTATGTACTTGTACATATTTACAAATTTGAATTAAATTTAGAAATCAATCATGAAATATAAAAATTTAGATTCTTACGTTCGAGCCGAAAGTAAAGAATATGGGGATTGATTTAAAGTAATACAATAAATGATGTTCATAAAAATTCAACATTATTTTATAAGAACGAATACAAATTAAAGAGTATTCTTGCTAATAGCATAGATTTCCTCATTAGCATAACTTTTGTACTCATTACACTTTGAAATCTGTGCAACTTACTTAAAATACTAACAATAATGTAGCCAGTAAATAATTTCGTAAAGTCATGACATAAATGTTTGTCGGTTTTTTGTGACCAGAGTATGATTCTAAAATGAGAACAGTTTTGTATATATTTTTTCAAAGTAAATAATTTTTTTTTTTTTTTTTTTTTTTTTTTTTTTTGCGTAGGAAGGTGAGAAATCTTCAGGAAGACACTATAAGCCCGATGCTTATAGTAGTGTCAGATTTTTACTGACTAAAAAAACACCTCCCTTATCTTCTATAGAGATACTACAACTAAGTCGAGCTTAACAAGTAGTTTTGGCAGCAGTTTCGTTCGCATTTTGTCAGGAAGCTCCCCAACGGGAGGACCTGAAAGTTCCACAAGATTCGAGTGGAGAAATTAATTTTGTTGCGCTAGATCAAGAGGTCTTGTTCGGTGCAATCGCCGAAAAACGTTCGTCTCGCTAAGCGATTGTCGGATTTCGTTGTTTCTATGATCTCTAAGTCGTGATCTTAGTTCTGTGGCAAATTTTTTAATTTCGTTTTCTACACTTTCTATATTTAAGTCTCTATGTAAGTTGCTATTTCTTACATACCATGGAGCATTAACTATTGTCTTAAGTACTTTGTTTTGGTATGTTTGTAAAATTTGTATATTTCTTTCGTTGGTACAACCCCAAAGTTGTATACCGTACGTCCAAACTGGTTTCAGTACTTGCTTATAAATAAGCAGCTTGTTATACACGCTTAGATTGGAATATCTTCCAATAAGCCATGTCAATTCGCGCAGTTTATTTTCGAGTTCATCGCGTTTCTTTTTAACATGAGCCTTCCATTTAAGTTTCGCGTCTAGAGTCATACCTAGATACTTTGCTTCATTTGTATATGGAATTTGCATGGAATTAATATAGATGGGTAAGGTGTTTACGTTTTTATACGTAAAATTTATGTGCGTGGATTTCGCTTCGTTAAGTTCAATTCGCCATTTCCTTGTCCAATCTGAAATGCTATTTAATGCCATTTGAAGCTTAGAGGTCGCCGTTTCTATTGAATCTGATATTGCGAGTACGGCTGTATCATCTGCAAAAGTGGCTAAAGTTGTACCTTCTGTTTGGGGTATATCGCGAGTATAGAGAACAAATAGAATCGGTCCAAGGACGCTACCCTGGGGCACGCCAGCGTTAATTTCCTTAAACTCAGAATACTCCGTTCCTTGCTTAACTCGAAAGATTCTATTTTCTAGGTACGATTCAAGAAGGTTATATATTTGCTCTGGAAAGACTTTTAATTTATATCTAAGCCCGTCATGCCAGACTTTGTCGAAAGCTTGGGAAACATCAAGAAATGCAGTTGAGCAAATCTTCTTTTCTTCAAATGCTTTTTCAATTTCACAAGTTATCCGAAAAACCTGTTCGATTGTCGAGTGTTTTTTCCGGAAACCGAATTGGTGTTCGGGGATTAAACGTTTATCTGCAATGAATGGTAACAGTCGTTTAAGAAGCAATTTTTCAAATATTTTAGATGTTGTAGGCAAGAGAGAAATTGGTCTGTACGATTTTTTCTCATTCGGTGGCTTACCCGGTTTGGGGATCATTATAACTTCGGCGACTTTCCACTGCGAAGGTACGTACGCAAGTCTTAAAGCAGCGTTAATGAGCTGTAAAAGCTTAACCATTGCTTTTTTAGGCAACTCTTTGAGGACACGACTGTTAATAAGGTCGTAACCAGGAGCTTTATTATTTTTCTGCCGTTTTATTTCCTGGACAAGTTCAGTCAAAGTGATGTTTCTTATAGATAAACTGTCCGGCCTTGGTTGAAACTCTCCTTCATTTGTCGGAAACTCTTGACCATCGAATGGTTTGAACGTTTCCTCGAGGTACTCAGCAAATAAATCCGCCTTTTCCTGATCAGTTTTTGCCCATTCAGAATTATTTTTTCGAATCGGTGCCGACATTTTTTGAGGCTTTTTAATACCTTTTAACGTCTTCCAAAGAGAATAATTCGTTTTTTTGTCTGCTGTGAGGCTTTCAAGATAGGAAGAATTATTTCTGTTTTTAAAATCTCGTAACAAGTTTTTGATTTTGTTTGTTAAAAAGTTGACTACACATTTATGCTGAGGAGCACGTGAGTGCTGCCATGTTTTTCGAGCTTTTCGTTTTTCGCGAATCAATTCTTTTATATCTGCTGAGTACAGTTTATATGTACCTACTATCCTTACACTTATTTCGTACACACTCTCTGTTATACGTAATTAATACATAATATTATAAGTTCTGTTCAGTTTATGTACCTATATCGTAAATTATAAGAATATAGTTATATGACTTATCTGTATATCTTTGTTGTGATAAGAACGTGTCCAAGTACTCACTATATATTAATGTACTCATTACAAATTCATTTTCTCTATTATTTATTTTGCTTATATTACATTATACTTAATATAAAATGGGTAAATAATCTTGAATCTTGTAGTTCTTACCGTTGGTTCAATCGAGTACAGTAAATACAGTAAATATTTAATTTGTTCAGTACACAGTGTTCTTGCCTGTATCCATTACAAAACTTCCTATGATAAATACATTTTTATCAGAATATTATTATTTAAGTGTCATTCATAATTCGCGGTATTCGTTCTAAGTTCTGTAGGTTTTGGGTACATTTTTTTTTTTTTTTTTTTATAATCTACCCGCGCTCAAGGGTTTCAACACAGCGCGGGCATGAAGTTAAGAAGAGAAAGAAGGATAGGAAAGATGTGTGGCATGATGTTAAGGTGGTTGTCTCAGATTTTGTATCTCCAGGGATGGCGGCTGAACTAAAGCGGATAAATGCCGTGTCTTATTTCTATGTCGCTTATAATTCACATTATTTTATTCGTATTCATCCTTGTTGGGCATACTAGTTTAACTCAATTACATGTTGTTAGTGTTATGCCTGAACAACATGTAATGAGTAGACCAGCAACTCATAGATATTGTACTCGTAGAATATATAGAGCTATACGCATGCATCCCTTTTTTTCGTCTAAATTCATAATAACTTAAGAAAAATTAGATGGTATTTCAAAGTTTAAGCTCACTACCATTTTAAGAAGAGAAGTTAATGCTTATTTAGATTTTCTTTAATTGCACTCATATTTTATACTAAAAAGTTTGCAATTTGTTATCGTCTCAAATTTGACAATTTTGCTTGTTGGGGAACCCATTCATCCAGAAATGAGCCTCGTCGTTGAATAAGATTTTAAGTGCGAAACGTGCACAATGTTAATAAATGATATAATAAATTTTGGCTAGAAAATGTTTAGGAAAAAATGATATTAACCTGTTATTGCCTGTCATACAACCGTTTTTTGATTTTCGACTTTCTCATTAATGTCTCTAACGAATTTAGTCAAAATTTTTTAACGGGAATCCCTTTCAATTTAATATAATGTTTTATATAAAAATATTGGAAAAAATATTTTTTTTTTGGGTTTTTTGAAAAGTCAATATTTTGAAAACCTGCTTTACTAAATACTTAAAATTTTAAAGAAATTTCTTATATAAAAAATTACTTTAATGATAAAACGATTTTTGAACTTTGTTTGTATAAATTCATACTTTTCTAGAAATCAGACGGCAATTTCATGCATTTGAACATTTTTATCTCATTGTTTTATATTTATAAAATACATTTTAAATTCTAAAGTACTTTTACATAAAAGCAAGTTCGTGCCATCCAGTCGTGCATTTTATTTATTTTCGATAAAAACTATAACTACCTTAAGGCTAGACAAAAAAATGAGAAACTAGCCTACTTACCTTACAACTAACTTACTGGCCCTAATTGGGCGCTCTAAGTTACACTCCCTAAAATCTAACTTGTTACTAAAATTCAATTTCGTTTTTTTTTTTATTTTTTTCAAGAAAGAACTAAAAACAAAAAAAAACTTTAAAGCATTATCATTTTCTTTTTATATATATAAAACTACATATATTAAAGCTCATTTAAACTACTAAACGACTTTTTTGGTTTTATTTATACTTTTCTGTTTATTAATTTTTGTTCCACCCCGACTGTCATTGCTCAAAACTACTACCTACACCTATATGCATAACGAAGCCGCCTTTCGCCTATCTACAGTTCTTAGGCCAACATGGTAGTTTAGTGGAACTGCTTATCTATCTTGTATCAGCCCTCGGATGTCTTAATAGAGGAATACACTAGGAAGAATATAGGCCCTTAAGCGCACACTCTCGAAATATTCACTGATGGCTACTTATCCCCAAAGATTAAGCTATTAGCTGAGGACATCCATTTGACATGGGGCAACTCCGAACATCTATAGGCAATCATCGACCTGTTAAGGGCCATAGCAAATCACTTTTACTCTGGTGTAAAGCGGGTTTCTATAAAACAATCGTTTCGTCAGAACAAAAGCACCCCCTAGCCCTAATCAGAGTAGCATTTATATGTCTGCCGAAATACAAATACTGATCCAACCAGATACCAAGGTACTTTACTACATTTTTACTCGCCAGTGGATGTCCATATGGTCCAACAATCACCAGTTTGCCACAGTTCTTTCTCGTATCCCTCTGGGCTTCAGCCAAAGGAGTCCTAAGCCAATTGTTTCTGATTTTTGAAAGTTGATTTTCGATTTTCAGACATTGCAATATCGCTGAATATTGTCGAAATCACGCTGCAAGAGAATTCTGATGACCTTAACTTTTGGAGCAATACGATCGTCGGCGTATGCAATTTCCTGAGTTAGACTAATTTATCAGATCACTGGTGTAAATGTTTAATTTTTTTAATGTTAAACACTGTGGTAGAAGTTACAGAGCTTTCTTTGACAACAAACGACCCTTGAGCATGTCATAAAGCATAAAAAAAAGTTGTTTACTTATGCCAAGCCTTGTCAGCCTTGGATAAAGACCTTCTAACCATACGATGTCGACCACTGTACACTGTTTGTCTTTTACACTTCATTTCACATTTCCAAAGGGGCACTTTCGTTTTGAGCCCAGTGATACTCATCAAAATCCATTCAGTTATTAATTCTTACATAGATATTTTTAGTTAAATTCTAAAGTTTTTATATCAATAAGCTGGTGGGTGTGAGGCATGTACTGTACACAGATACACAGATTGATTTAGATATTTCTATAGAGTTCTGATTAGCTTAGGCTTAATGGCGATCAATTTGAGTTGAAAAATTTAATCAAAACCAAAGGCTTTCAAAATAAAAGCAAAAATTCTACACTGATTAAAATTAAATCCCTTTCTCGTGATAACTTAATCAATCTTGAAGACTTTCAACACTTCTTACTGATATTTTGTACACACGAGGAAATTAGTATCCAAGCAATAAATTACTTTCCTTGGCAACCATATACAAAACAATCTATTTTGTTGCCACTCAACGAACGAACGTGTTTGAAATAAATCCCAAACTTCTTAAAGGACTCACATTGCATTATGATATAAAATTTCCATTACCTTCATCAGCTATTACATGCATAACATTTAAACAAATACACAGATTCAAACTCGAAACCTTGTCATACCTATAACATAATCTTCTCCATAATGCATCCTTCTTTACACAGAAGGCAGAACTAGAGAAGGCTGTATAACAGCCTAAATCATTTTATCGCGTTGTATAATATTTTATAACGCAAAAGGGTTTAATTACTCTCCAGGGGTAAAGTGTACTTGATGTGTTTGCTTTTCATTATAAAAGCAGAGTCCCAAAGTCTCAGTACTTTTTCTCACACGCATACCGCATATACTCGTACACGTACTTACATATATGTAATGTACGTATTCCTGTAATACTCGGGGTAAAGTCTCGTGTTAATTTTTGAATACTGAAGGAAGCTTATACACTTGGATAGGGGCAGACGAAACATGGCGGAAAACAGAACTTCAGAGTATTTGTGTGCATGGAATAGGTACTTGTTTGTTATTATTTTAATGAATTATTCCAGTCAGAATTCTGCAATAATTCTAATTATAATATGAATTGAATGAATGAACGCCAAAGAAAATCTAATTTACTTCCTAAGAACAGTGGTGTCTAAAAGTGAACAAAGATTTCAGTACTGGGTTCGATAAATACATATTACTATTTTTGTCTGATGAAGATAACAGCAGTACAAGAAATCATTAGCAAGTTTGTGAAAAATCCATACATTTTATTAAACTTACAAATTTTTTAAGAAAAAAAAAAACTAAATTAATAACGCCAATATTGATAAATTCAAAGAAAATTTTATATGGTATGAAGTGTCGTAGAAATTAGGCAATACAGAAAATATTTTATCAAAATTCAAGTTGTCAACTTCGAGAAAATTTTGATTTTTGAAAACAATTGTTTCATGTTTGAATGGTTAGATACATCAGGAAACATTATAGCCTACACCTCCAAGATTGTTATAAAAATTATTATGTGTTGTTTTTTAAAATAAAATTTTATGATCTGTTATAAAAATGAAAAAAAAAAATCAAATGCACTTCAGGCTTAAAATTTTAAAAATGGATGTCAATGGAAAAAATAATAAAACCTTGTAGTTCGAGTTAAAAACAAGAATGCCGTGTGATTTCTTAAGAAAACTTAAGTTTATGCTATAGAAAAAAATTTAAATCGATGTAAGGTTTTATTCGAATAAGTTTTACGTATTCGAATTTTCCAAAAAAAAATTCAACATTTTCTTACAAAACACAATATTTCGAAAAACCCATTTTTGCTAAAACTTAACATAAAACTTGACAGTTAAAAGTTTTATAATACATTCAACAAGATTTGAGAAAAAAAAATTGTATCTTAAAAAACTGTAATAACCATACAAATGTTTAAAAGGCGCCTAGAAAATTGAATTTTTGCCCATGTCCGTCTTCCTTAGTACCATGCAGTGGCGCCGATGGGTGTTCGTGCGCCCTTGTGCAAGAACCTTAAATTGCCGCCCCATGTCTCGGGTCCACGGGGTATTTACGTTGAATAAGTGAAAGTTTTATTTATTCTCCATTTCGCAGTTGAAAAATTTAAGCAAACGTTCATTGTTGTTGTCGCGTTCCGAGCTACATCAAATCTTATACAATGAACGTAGTCATTATAGCATATATGTATGTACAGTTTTTGCATCCTTTTAAGATTATTTACTCTTTTTACTTGAGACTTATAGGTACTATAAGGCAAGTTATGCATTCGTAAAAAAATCGAACTCGAGATTTTGATCAAAGTTGATATTACGATGATAGCGAAGACGAAAAAAGTGGGTCTCGAAATTTTGTCCCCGCAAGTTTATTTTTCTTCTTTTTTTTTAAGAGCAAAAATAGCTGTACCTGCAATACAATTTTTTTTTTTGAAATTTTATAAATTTTTTTTAAAACAATGTCCAACAGATTTAAACAAAAATCAAAAAATTTAAAGAATCGGTGCAACCGAATTTGATAATTTGTTTTATGCTAAGGCGCCCCAAAATTTAAAATATTCCTGTGCATTAAAATTTTCAAACCTTTTTTTTTTATTTCAATTTTTTTTTTTCGAAACTCAATATTTCGAAAACTCCATGAAAGTTTTCGAAAATCGTGTTTTTCTCGAAAACGTCTCCAAGTATTTTGATAAATTTTTACGTTCTATAAAACAAAAAAAATTGAAATCAATATATTATTGACTGAACCGAACATAGAAACATTTTGACGATTTTTGAATTTCTCATTACCGGCTAGACGGATTTCAATGAAATTTTTTATATTTTTTTTTTTGGAAAATTCCATATCTCAAAAAAGGGTTAAATATTTTTTTTGGAAATTTATTTTTTATATATAAAAGATTATTTGACTTATAACTTATAACTTTGTTATAAATTTTGTTCTTGCATAAACTAATATTTGCTTGCATCACATGGCATCCTGTTCTTAGCTCCAGCTACCACTAAAAGAGTTGTTTTAGTCATTAAATAACTGAACTTTATGTTTATGAACAGTTTTCTCTAATAGCATTCATTTTTGAAATTCTTAGTCTTTTACATAAGAGCAAGTTCGTGCGACCCAGTCGTGCATTTTATTTTAAGAGGAAACAAAAAATATGGCGATTGCGAATAATTTAACAAACCCATTTTCATATAAAATGCATATAATCGAGTTCCTAGCACAGTTTTTAATTTATGTCAAACCAATCCTTACATTTACAGTACATTTTTGAGGACAACAGCTGAAAACGATCTCGTGAAATATCAGTCTTTATTGCATCATTTCCCATAGAATGGTGTGTCGACCAATAGTTCCTAAAAACTGGAAGACATAGTATGACATAATTAAAATACATCCAACGACTATCTTCATTTCTCCAACATCGGTTAGCTTTATATTTCGGTTTCCTTGTTTTGATTTTCGTAATATTTCAATTCGTTCATTTGTGCATTGGGTTAGATATTATACACAAACAAACTTTCAGGGAAAATTTTGCTAAATATGCGTAGCGGATCATCAGTCCTTTCGAAGTTCGGGCTTATGTTAGGAAGTCGAGAATTACTTACCGTTTTTCTTGGACTGAAATCAACATTTGGTGTTGACCAAACCTTTAAAATATATCTGGCACTGTTAGCAGCTGGGTGGACTTCTTCTAGCGCCGGTTCTTCATCATCCATTCTTCATCACATAAATAGGAGAATAACATTGAAACCTAAACAAATAAAATGCACGACTGAGTCGCACGAACTTGCTCCTATGTAATCGACTACGAATTTTAAAAACGAATTTTATTAGAGAAAAGTGTTCATAAGGATAAAATTAATTTTTAAATTCTTTTAGTAGTAAAAGAAAAAAACAGAATGCTTTCCAACTATGAATTTATGCAAGAACAAAAATTATAAGTCGTTGTAGTGGTTTCTTAAAAAAAAAGCTTTTATATACAAACTTTTTAAAACCTTTTTAAGAAAAAATTTAGGTAGGTACGCTAATTTAAAGTTTTTATTATTGTTCGAATAAAAATTAAATTTACGAAAAGAAATATTGACCCGTTTCGGAGATATCGAATTTTCAAAAAAAGAAAAATAGATTTTTTTTTTCAAAAATTCAAAAAATATTTATTTTAAAGTCTTGAAATGCAATGTGTTTTAGACTTTTTAGAAGCTTCTCCATAAAAATTTTAATTAAGATCCGTTATGTGGATAATGAGAAATTCAAAATTCGAAAAAATGTTTCTATGGTAGGTACAAGCTGTAATATCTTAATTTCAAATTTTTTTTATTAAATTAAAGATCGTAAAAATTAATTCAAAGAAAAAAAAATTTATCAAAATTCTAGGCGCCGTTTTTGAGAAAAATACGATTTTTGAAAACCATTTTTTTAAATTATTTAGCATTTGTATGGTAGGTACCTTTATTTTTAGGTAAAATAAAAAAATTTTTCTTACATTTTGTAGACTATATTGAGAAACTTTTATTTATCAAGTTTAAAAAAAATCTAGCATGGGGTTTTCGAAATATTGAGTTTTGAAAAAAAAAATTTATACTTGCGACTTATAGGTACTATAAGGCAAGTTATGCATTCGTAAAAAAAAACGAACTCGAGATTTTGATCAAAGTTGACATTACGATGATAGCGAAGATTAAAAAAGTGGGTCTCGCAATTCTGTCTGTCTGTTCGACTACAGCCTAAACGGCTCGGCCGGTTTTCTTTAAACTTGGCAGATATCACTTTTAATTTTTTCCCCCACACGTGTTTTTCTTTTTTTTTTAAGACCAAAAATAACGGAATTTTTTTCGAAATTTTATAAATATTTTTTTTTTTTTCAAAAACTGTTCCACAGATTTTAAAAATAAAAATACAAAAAAATTTCATTTAGTTAAAGCTAGGTAATGGTTAAAAAAAAATTTCCGAAAAATGGTTATTGAGGGTACCCCCATTGAACCATTTTTGGTTTTTGACTTCTCAAAAAAGGTACAACCGATTTTGATCATTTTTTTTTTGCTAAAGCTCCCCAAAAACATAAATAGAATTGTGTACTCAAATTTTCAAAAAAAAAAATGTTTGGATTTTAAAAAAAAACTTCAAATTTGTTTTTTCAAAACTCAATATTTCAAAAACCCCATGCTAGATTTTTTTTTAAAACTTGATAAATAAAAGTTTCTTAATATAATCTACAAAATGTGAGAAAGAAAAATTTATTTTAAATAAATGCCTAAAAAATTAAAAAAAATAGTTTTCAAAAATCGTATTTTTCTCGAAAACGGCACCTAGAATTTTGATAAATTTTTTTTTCTTTCAATTAATTTTACGATCTTTAATTTAATAAAAAAAATTTGAAATTAAGATATTACAGCTTGTACCTACCATAGAAGCATTTTTTCGAATTTTGAATTTCTCATTATCCACATAACGGATCTTAATGAAAATTTTTATAGAGAAGCTTCTAAAAAGTCTAAAACACATTGCATTTCAAAACTTTAAAATAAATATTTTTTGAATTTTTGAAAAAAAAATCTATTTTTTTCTTTTTTTGAAAATTCGATATCTCAGAAACGGCTCAATATTTTTTATTGTAAATTTTATTTTTATTCGAACAATAATAAAAACTTCAAATTGGCGTACCAAAATTTTTTCTTAAAAATCTTTTAAAAAGTTTGTATATAAAAGCTTTTTTTAAGAAACCACTACAACGATTTATAATTTTTGTTCTTGCATAAATTCATGTTGGCATAGCATTCTGTTTTTGTCTCTTACTACTAAAAAAATTTTAAAAATTTATTTGATCCTTATAAACAGTTTTCTCTAATAACATTCGTTTTTTAAATTCCTAGTCGATTACATAGGAGCAAGTTCTTGCGACCCAGTCGTGCATTTTATTTATTGTGTTCACATCTGCTAAATTCAAAACAATTATATATTTCACTCAATTTCAATTCAAAAATTAATAAACAAATTAAATCATTAAGAAAAATAACAAATTCACTTTTTACAAATTTTTAAAAAACTAAGATGACAAAAGTTTACGTACATTAAGATATTATTTTTTTAATTTTAAAAATAAGCTTCTTATTATTAATAAGATAAGGGTGGCGTCTTTAATTGTTTTGTGTTATATAAAAGCCATTCCTGTACGACGCGAGAGGTATGTTTTGGGTCGTTGTCTTGCTGGAAGACAAACGACCCTTCTAATCCTAGATTTTGGGCACTCTTTTTTAGATTATTTTTTAGGATATCCAAGTATACAAACCGGTCCATTACTGAATCAATAAAAACAAGATTTCCAACCCCCGCCTCCAACATACAACCTCATACGAGCGCATTACCACCACCATGTTTCACTGTGCCAACCATGTAAGATTTTTCTAACGCTGTATTAGGCTTACGCCATACTCTAACCTTACCATCATTATTGTAAATGTTAAAATTACATTCATCACTGAATATGACCTTTTGCCAAAACTCAATTCCATGATGTTGATGAGAATTAGCGAAGTCTAGCCGTTTTTTCCTATTGACTTGACTAATGTGGGGTTTTTTCTGGCCACTCTTCTGCGAAAACCTTTTCTTCCCAACACTCTTCGCACAGTATTTCCATCACAAGATTTACCCGTGTCCTCTAGCATCTCTGCTTTCAGTTCTGATGCGGTCAACCTTGGATTTTTGGTAATTTTTCGTGCCGTAAGACTCTCTTCGCGAGCGGTAAATATTCGTGGACGTCCTGATCGACGTTTAGAGTTCAATGATACTGTTTCTTTATAGAGTAATGTTTGGATTGTGGAATGTCGTCTTCCAAACAGCTTTCCAATTTCACGCAATGATTTTCCGTCCGAATAGTACTTAATTACAAGTTCAAGTGACACATGTGTCCCCCCCTCGAGGGTCTCCACCTTGTCGTGGTGAGGGGGCTTACACCCAAACTCCGTGCTGGACAGCGGAGACACACGCTCTTATGCGGTCTCAGTAATTGCTGCCAGCATGGGTTTGGGCAAACGAAGAGAGACCAAAACCTATGGAAAACATGGAACATAAGATGAAAATCGTAGCGGGGATATACGCTACAATGTCGGTAGTAGTCACGGCTACCGGCTCGGGCTTTGCCTCCAGATCTCAATATCTAGAGGAGGGGTCGCCAGTGACACCATTTTTTCTTTTTATTTTATTGATTTCTCTTATATTTATAGAACTGCTTTACTTATCATTTTTCTTTCTCTTTTTCTTTTTCTTTTTCTTTTCTTTTCTTGTAGTCAATAAATATAAGAAGCGCACAAAAATGAACCATTCCGATAAGAAAACCAAACTTACCGAGGAAGAAGAGAACCTTCTTCTTAACCCCTTCTCCAACCTTGACATGGAAGATGGAGCAAGTGATGCGATCGATGTCAGTGACGAAGTCAGTGATGTCTGCTCGATGGTAAGCTCGACACCCTCCAATCTGTCGACGTCCTCTAGACGCAGCAAGGTCTCTAATTGCAAGAGGACCATTAAAAGGTTGGGGTTACTGGAATGGGACCAGCTCTCGGAGCAAGAACGGAAGAAGCTGCACAACGCTCGTGTCTTTCTAGAAAGGGAGGGCTTGGGAAAGGATGGGCCATTAGCTAATCCTGAACCTGACCTCCCTTCTCGGAAAGAAACGAATGATAAGACCCCGATGGGACCCCCTGCACCCTATGCCGAGAAACCTCTACATAGGGAGAAGGTCCTACCGTCGGGGTCTGGTGTCAACTCTAAAGACACACTAATAACAGGAAAGAAACAGGCAGACGACAATATCCGGAAACATGTCGGAGTGTCAAGCAACATACCTACTAAACCCCTCTTGGTACCCACGATACCAACCGGGGAGGTAGAGATGAAGGTTGCCTCTGATAAGGGCGCGGACGAAGGGAAGCGGGACGGTAACCTAGTAGGCCACAGCCCACCGGGAGACCGTAACACCTCCACGGAATTCGAACCCGAAAACCGGAACAACGACACAACTGACAGCCTGGCGACCGTGATCAACACGAATAAGCCCAGGCAGAAAAGGACTAACAACCTCAACGCGACTGAAATTAACAGACGACGCAAACGAAACGCAGAGAGGATTGTTCGGCGTTTTGCTAAAAGGACCCCTGGTTCCTTAACAGCAAAAGAGTCGGCAGCGCTGAGCAGATCCAATCAGCTAATACAATCTTTGACGGTACTTAACTCAACGAACGCACCAGACATTCCCCCCCAAAACCAAGAAGCGCCGAGATGCTCAAAGAGAGCCAGGAACTCCAGCACATCTCCGGCTGACTCCCCAACAAATAACGTTGGCAAGAGAGCAAAAACCTCCCGAGCTAATGTGAAGGGATACCAAGTGGCCATTGCCGACTTCGGTAAACCTTCGCGCAAGCTGACGGAGGATGAATGGCAGCTCCTTGAACTAAGGATCCTGGAGGAGGTGAACGAGGCGATCGTTAAGAGCAGGCAACCGCCGCTCTTCGGGAACCTCATCACCCTCCACGGTTTCAAGGTGATGAACTGTGAGAACGATGATACCCTAAACTGGCTTCAAGAGTTCATCAGTAAGACAACGGCACCGTGGCCGAACGCCGACCTGCGGCTTTTAAAGATGGAAGAGATAAGGAATCTCAACAGACCCATCGGAAAGCTGCTGGTCAAAGGCCCAAACCTCCCCAACGACCGCCTGGAGAGGTATATCCTCTCTCTCAACGGAGAGCTCCTCAGTCGGGAATGGGAGATGTTATCGATCAACAGATCGAGCGAGGGAACAGAAGTAGCGATACGATTACCCCATAAATCGATACCACTACTTAGAAAAGCCGAATTTAAGGTGCGGGTCGGAATCACCAAGTGTAAACTTAGGCTGATTGCCGCCAACAAAGGAAAGGTTAGTAAGGCGCTCTACATTTATTTTTACTATGTCCATGAGTTTAAAAATTTTGCAAATTAACCTCCACCATATTAAAGCAGCCAGCGCTAACCTCGTCTACCTCATGGAGAGTAGACAGTACGATGTAGCCCTCGTACAAGAACCCTGGACGGTAGGTGGCAATATAAGAGGGCTAAATTCAAAGGAACTAATGCTGTATAAGCATAATATAGGAAATAACAACAGTAACCCACGAACATGCATTGTAGCAAGGAAACTAGTTAATCTTTTTCTTCTAACTACTTTCAGCAATATCGACCAAACTGCGGTCAGAATTGACCGTGAGGAACTCCCACCGCTGATCTTAACCTCCACATACATGCCGTATGATGGAGTGGAAGGACCACCGGCGGACCTAACAGGAAAACTGATCACATTCTCAAGTAAGAACCACTTTGACATTGTCTTAGGCTGTGACTGCAATGCACATCATGTGCAATGGGGCAGTAGTGATACTAACTCAAGAGGCGAAGCCCTCTTCGAGTTTATTCTCAACAACAACCTCATAGTAGCTAATAGAGGCAATACACCTACCTTTATAACAAGAAATCGGGAAGAAGTCTTAGATATCACTTTACAAAGCAACTCAAACTCCTGCTCAGTAGAACAATGGACGGTCCTAGAAGACTTATCCTTCTCTGACCACCGTATTATTGAATTTTATATCCCTAATGTGGAGCAACAGCCTAATTCTTTTAGAAATAATAGGCGTACAAACTGGGACCTCTATATTAGGGAAATTAGACAAAACTTAACCTTCTTTAACTCCAATCAGAACATGGAGCCGGAAAAACTCGATAGCGACACCGAGGAATTCACTAGAATTCTACAAAATGCTTTCAACAAAAGCTGTCCGCTCATCAACATGATGAAGAAAAGTAAAAAACCACCTTGGTGGACAACCGAACTCAGTAAAATTAGGAAAGAAACCAGAAAACTTTTCAACGCTGCAAAGCGTACTAGGCAGGAAAATGACTGGGAACTTTTTAAAGCTAGCCAAAGAAAATTCAAGCAAGAAACTCAAAGAGCTAAAAGAAACTCATGGAAAAAATTCTGCAGTGATATTGAGTGCACAAATAAATCAGCTAGACTGAGAAGGATACTCTCCAAGACTAACACGTCCATAGGATCTCTTAGGAGACCGGACGGTCACTGGTCAGAGTCATCCATAGAAAGTCTAGAAATTTTGATCCAGGCACACTTTCCTAGCTGCAAATTAAACAATTATCAAGAGACGGTCAATCCTCTCTCTGAACACGAAGTCCCGGGGGACATTATAACGGAAGATAGGCTACATTGGGCTATCAACTCCTTCTCCCCTTATAAATCTCCAGGGTTAGACGGCATATTTCCACTGATGCTTCAGAAAATTAATGACTTAATTATTCCGAAACTGAAAAACCTATACCTTAGAAGCCTAAAATGGGGTTATATTCCCCAAATATGGCGTAAGGCAAAGGTGGTTTTTATACCTAAAGCTGGAAAACCCAGCCACACAAATCCAAAGGACTTCAGACCTATCAGTCTCACTTCCTTTATGTTGAAAACCCTTGAACGACTGCTGGATATTCATATCCGTTGTAACTTGAATCCGGATTGCTTATCACCCTTTCAGCATGCATATACAAAAGGTAAAAGTGTAGATACGGCCTTACACTGTGCAGTAGGAACAATTGAGAAATCCCTCGCTGCCAAGGAATACACACTCGCGGCCTTCCTTGACATCGAGGGAGCTTTCAACAATGTTCAAAGCAATGCGGTTGAAAAGGCACTCTTAGACCTTAAAGTAAATACGACTATCGTTACATGGATCATGAATATGTTGGAAAACAGACAAATCCATAGTGAACTCAATAATGCTCATATTAATATGTACGCTTCAAGAGGAACTCCTCAAGGAGGGATACTTTCACCCCTTCTATGGACCTTAGTAATGAACGAGATTCTAATTAAACTGAAATACAGTGGCGTTAAGGTAGTTGCCTACGCAGACGACTTAGCTCTCCTTGCTACAGGCAAATACCTAACCACAGTTAGTGAACAGCTAGAATCCGCACTCTCCAAAGTATGCAATTGGACAAAGAAGTGCGGACTTGCTGTGAATCCCCTAAAGACAGTAATGGTACTTTTCACCAATAGAAGGAAAATTCCAAATTTTAATAAACCGAGGCTAAATGGCATAATACTCGAATTATCCGATAGTGCCAAGTACCTCGGGGTAATCTTGGATAAAAAACTCAACTGGGGTCCCAACATACTTGATAGGTATAGTAAATCAATGACAGCACTATATACATGTAACAGGATCCTAGGAAGGAACTGGGGTCCTAATCCCAAAATAATTAAATGGATGTATACAGCAATTGTAAGACCCATACTCACCCACGGCAACTTGGTTTGGTGGCGTGCCTTAGTTAAATCTAACCACCTTAAAACACTTACCAAGGTTCAAAGAATGGCATGTATGATGATCACGGGAGCCATGAAAACAACACCAACTGCAGGCTTAGAAGTTATTCTAAACCTCACTCCTCTCGACTTATTTGTACAAGAATCCGCGGCTAACACCGCCCTACGACTCAGTCAGACGAAGAGCTGGAGTTTAAACCCATTAGGTCACTCCCAAATCCTGACGAATTATGTTAGTACAAATACAACCACGGATTACATAACCCCAAAGTTAGACTTTGAAAGACCCTACAGCACCTACTTCCCCGACAGAAAGGAATGGGAGAACAATATACCGCTCGTAGCTGAAACAACACACTCCATTTTCACAGATGGATCGAAAATGGATACTGGGGTTGGAGCAGGTTTCTTCTCAGAAAGCCTCAATCTTGCTTCCTACTTCAAACTCCCCGATCACAGTAGTGTTTTCCAAGCCGAGATCTTGGCAGTAAAGAATGCTGCAACACAGGTGTCAATGATGGCGCTATCACGATCTGATATCACCTTTTTCATTGACAGTCAAGCAGCGATAAAAGCACTCTCTGCCAATCTAACCAAGTCGAAGCTTGTTTCTTGCTGTCGCGAAGAGCTCAAGGTTCTTGGCTCGCAGCATAATGTTAGACTCTGCTGGGTCCCGGGACACAGTGGTATCCCAGGCAACGAAAAAGCTGACGAACTCGCTAGAAGGGGTTCGACACTTGAATTCTCTCTAATAGACCGCACAATCAACATCCCCCCATGTGCTATCAAGCAATACGTTGGCAGCATGACCAAGCGTAATTGCAATGCAAGATGGAGCCTCCTTGGCACATGCGGTATCACCAGGAGGCTGTGGCCTCAGTGGGACGAGAAAAAATCTAACTCAATCCTACTATTTAAGAAACCATCCATAAAATCTCTTATTAGTGTCATAACGGGTCACAACCTGTTAGGTTATCACAAGACTAAACTAGGACTTAGCACGGATGACATATGTAGAGGCTGCGGCAGCGCCGACGAGGTCGAGGATACCACTCACTTCCTCTGCCACTGCCCAGCACTCAGTCACATAAGGAATAGGACTTTAGGATATTACTTCTTTGATGATCTAGAGGATCTCTCTAACTACCCTCTGAAACTAATCCTGAAATTTATTGAGACCACCAAATGGCTAGAACTCCCTGTTGACTCATAGGTTCTTTTATATATTACAGAACATGTAATACTTCGGGCAGCACAATGGATCAAATATGATCTAAGTGGGACGAGACCAAGATCAATCGTCGGCCCATATAACCTAACCTAACCGACACATGTGTCCCGATCTGATGGAAATGGTTAAGAAAAAATTTTGGTACGCCAACCTAAAGTTTTATATTACTGTACTTATAAAAATTAAATTTACAAAAAAATATTGAGCCGTTTTTGAGATATCAAATTTGCAAAAAAAAATTGATTTTTTTTTTTCCAAAAATTCAAAAAAAAATTTGTAAGGTTTTAAATGAAATGTTTTTGGACGCTTTTCTTTAAAATTTTCTAAAAAATCCGTTATGCTGTTAATGAGAAATTCGAAATTCGAAAAAATGGTTCCATGTACAGTCAGTAACATCTTGATTTCAATTTTGTTTTTATTGAATTATAGATCGTTAAAATTAATCGAAAGAAAAAAAATCAAAAATTCAAAGTAGGTAACTGTTTTCGAGAAAATTGTTTTTAACATTAACGGTAGCCCCCGTTATTTATAGATGAAATGAAATGTTTTTTTTTTCTATATTTTCGAAGAAGTACCTAACTGCTTATAGTGAAGATTCAAAAAAAATCTAGCATGTGGGTTTCGATAAAATATTTTTTTTTAATAAACATTTTTTTAGTTTTAATGCACAATACTACATATTTAAAGATTTTATGATCTCTAGCATACCAAAATTGATCAAAATCACGTGGACCGTTTTTGAGTCCATAATACCTAACGATTTTCGAAAATTATTTTTAACCACTAGAAATTAAGAAATATTTGTTTATTTGTTTTAGGATTGTCTTAGTTGAGATTAAATAAATCTATGAATTGTTTCCAACGCACAAAAACACTAACTTATAAATTACTTTTAATATTGTAAATGGTGTTTCGTTTTTTCATATGAAGTCGAAGTAAAACAGAAAGGTTAACTGATGATAAACGTATCAAAAAAAGTCAATTAAGCTGTGAATGCATTAAACTCGATATGGGTACAGTAAAACCCGCTTAAGAGAAACGGCAAAATGTCACAGTCTTTCTTTCACTTAAGCGGGTTTTTCACTTAAACGGACCTCGCTTAAGTAAAAAATAATTTCACTTTAGCGGACTTCGGATAAGTAAAAAAAAAATCACTTAAGCGGATTTAAAAAATTCCATTAAGCGGAGATTTAATGCTATTAACAATATGGTTTTTATCTTTTGGACTTGCCTTGAAAGAAGTTAAATAAAACAACGATTAAATAACACAAAAATAATTTATTGAAAAACGAAAACTAGCAAATTTTTGTTCTGTTCGATTCAATTTTTTTTTCACTTAAGAGAGTTTTTTTCAATGAAAAATATTAAATATTAACTGAAAATATGTTTCAGTTATCCGGGTTTTTCGCTTAAGTGAGTTTCACTTAAGCGGAGTGTTTTAAAGGAAATTGGTCGGAAAATATTTGGGGATGAAAAAAGTGTTTCAGGTAAGCGGGTTTTTCTCTTAAACGGGTTTCTCTTAAGCGGGTTTTACTGTACAGGTAAGAGTAATTCTTCAAACTATTGGCCTTATAATGATGTATCAAGATAAATGTTAAATCTACTAGATTTATACTAGTTATAATCTTGTATGCATTCGAGATTTACACAAAATTATACTTGGGTAAATCCTGTTGAATTTTAGTAAAGTGGTTGGAGAAAACGTACTATTAGCCTAAATAAAATTATCAAAATGTATTGCTTTTTGAGAAAATCGATAACTATAAATATTTTTCTGAATTTCATTTTCAACCATAAGCAGTTTTATATTAATGAAGTTTATAAATTCTTTTTATATCGTTTTATACAACAGTTTTTGAAAAAAACAAATATTTTCTAAAATTTCGAAAATAAAACTTGTAATGCAGATAGGAAAACAAGTTATGGCCAAGTTCAACGAAAAGAAAGACAGAATTGCGAAACCTACATTTTTAGTAATCTCAACTTTGCTCGAACTTCTCGAATATGATTTTAAAAAACGAATCTATAGACACAATAGTATCTTAAATGTTATAAGTAAAATCATTACGGAAAATCTTATTTTTTTCAAAAACGCCTACTGCGATTTGAACGAAAATATGTGTTACTACGATCTATACAAAATTTTAATTAAAACTTTACCTGCCATAGAACTCTTTTGTTGGTTTTCGGTTTTTTCATCATCGAAACCGATCTAAAATAAATTTTTTATGCTGAAATATTTTTCAAAATATCAAAATTTACCAAAAACAATATATTTTTCATCAAAAAAAAAAATTCTAAATTATTTTTAAAATGTTTTTATTTCAAAAGACTTAAAATAATCTTTTTGAAATTTAATTTTTATTTTTGAAAAGTTTTAAAATTTACAATTTCTCATTTTTCCTCACAAGTTTTTATATATATTAAATACAAAATGAATTAATTTTTTGTACAAAAAAAAAACCGCTTTGACCATTTCTAACATTTAAAAAAAAAAGGTATGGGAAACTATAGTAGCAACACAAAATTTAATATGGCCTTTGGAAATACACATACATATGAGTATGTAATATATTTTTTTAAGTTTTGACCGAAAATGTTTGTAACCCGATTCTTAAAGAAAGCTATAAATTAAATCTTATTCAATAAGAGGTTACATTTCCTTTCCGAGAACAATATTGCTTAACCTCTTATGTTTTATTTCCTGCTTTTTTTTCTTCCAAAAGAAGATTTTTAAACAAGTAAGCTATATGTAATAAAACTTCCATTTAAAAGTGAAAAAAAGAGTTCATATCTAAAGGGTTTGAAACGAGAATACCTACACATGTACCATCATACAGGCAGAAATAATATGTGCACTGCTTGTGTGATATATGAGATACAATATAAGAACACAAGCTTTGCAATAGGAAAATGAGCCTTACGGGTCTCTAGTTCTCTGATGTGCAAGTCAAAGAAAAAGAAACATAAATCACCCTAACCCTTAGGAAAAATGACATGAAGCAAAAAAAAAAAGCTGACATTTACACATTTAGCAATTTTTTTTCTTTTTACTAAATTGAAAGGACAAGTGCAGCTGCACAAAGAACTTTACTAGATGCGGCAAGTAGAAAAAAGGAAATCCTTAAAACATGTTTCGATTTATTAAATTTTCCAGTCATGAAGGGAGTGGGAGGTGTGGGTTTGTCATACTTTCATCGACCGCCACCCTTCCCAGGTCAGGACGTCTGTTTTTCCGTACGAGTGAATTTTTGGTCTTTCGTTAAAATGTAATATACTTTAAGACATTAATACGACAAAAGAACCAAATGAAAATGGACACAATCCAACTACATATGTACGTGATTACTTGTTATAGGGAATCAGTTCGGTACTATACACTAATTGGAAGTTGGGGGAGACTACTCGTCCAAAAATCGCAAAAATTACATTTTCGTACTCTGAGAAGCTGTACCTTTCTCTTTCGATTTCTTATCATCGACACGATTTCAAAGTTTCAAGTGAGAAATTCCTTTGAATCCTGATGATTAAGACAAGCTATCGACAAACGTTAGTCCTCGATTCCACATGAGCGAATGAATGTGTGTCAAATAAATTGGAATAGTTAGCACAATAAGGATTGGAATCGTATGTGCAGTTGAAGTGGGACAACGACTTTAAAATATTCTTAAACATCAAAGGGAACCGTTTGGTGGGATGATGGAATGTTTTTTGAGTACATACTTAGCTCAATGCCAAGGGATTTTGAACTTTAAGTAGAGTAGGAAATTGTTAATAACATGTGAAGTGAATTTTGAAAATTAAAATTTAAATAAAATGTCATTTGATATTTGACAATTACGCTTACCCGGTTAAATTCTTTTTGCAAAAAGTTCCAAAAGCATTGATAAAGTTAAACATAAATATTGATCAAAATATTGCTAACAAATTTTCTGCCGCTTGTTCACAACCCTACACTATGTAGTTTTCCAAGGCTAAGAATCCACAAAGAAACCAGCCTGGCGCTTTGCAGACTATCAAACTTGCACCCAAATGGACTATCTGCAAATGGACGAAAGGCACGTATCCAATATTGTAGAAATATTGTACATTTGGACATTTGGAGGGAGAAGCTTGACTTTGACTATTTTTTTTGTTGCGGAAAAATTCAGGGCTCGACTTTCTTACTTATTTACTGACCTTACTTGTGTTGGCGCTTCGTCCCTAGCTAGCTGCCTTCAGTCACGCACTCCAAGTTGGTTGAGGTCATTCTGCACTTATGTGCGTCACATAAGGTGGGCTCTTCATCTGTTGCGCTCACCATCAGTGGTAGATTTGAAGACTCGTTGGGCTCGTACATTGGTGGCCCAACGATCATCTCAGCCGCTGTATTTCCAGCTTCTTAACCAGGTCGACGTGCGTCGCTGCAAAGCCCGTAGAAGAGTGTCAAAGTACTATTCTACCCGAAGGATTTTTTTTTTTTGATTTATTTATTTATTTGATTTATTTAATTTCATGAAGTGTATGCTAACACCGTAAGACGAATCTAATAAGTTTGTGATAGTTTTAATAATGTACATTGTTCAAGTTTAATTAATAAAAAAAAAGAAAAGAGCAAAAATTAACTTTAATGATTTTTAAAAATCTAAATATATAGATATGTATGCATTCTAAAAACAAAGAGATGAGAATTTATGAGTTAGAAAAAAAAAGAGGAACAGAGAAGAAAAAGGAAAGAAATTAGAAGTTAGTTGCTTTGAATAAAAAGGAAATCTTTTAAACTATTTTGAAATTTTTATTTATTTATTTATTTATTTATTTCATCAAACAGAGCAATTATATCTCTTACAGACTACAATATACAATATACAATATACATAATAACAAATTTTTGCATACTTAAGTACTAACCACCAATATGTAAAAAAGATAATAATTTTTCCTTAAAGCATTCTCTACTTAAGTACATATTAAAATCAAGAAAGTTACAAACTGAGTTCGCCTGCCTTAAACAACGTGTTATAGGCTCATTGTTACCATAATTAACCCTATGAAAAGGCGGCTGAAAAAGAAACAGAGGACGAAGTTCACGCATAGGTGCATAAAAACATACCAATGCAAGCAAAAAAGGGCAATTAATTTTATAGTTAATGATGTCTCTAACAAACATTATCTCAAAATATGATCTTCTAGTTTCTAAAGATTGGATCCCTAATAACAAACATCTCGACTTATATGAAGGTATATCAATATTCCAACCCAAAGTTCTCATCGACATTCTAGTAAAACGTTTTTGGATCCTTTCAATACGAATAGAATGAACAGCATAGCAAGGGTTCCATACGATACAACAGTATTCCAAAACTGATCGAACAAAGCAGAAATAAAGTGATCTGAGGGTAAAAGGATCCGTAAAATCTTTTGAGTTACGATATATAAAACCAAGCATAGAGCTAGCTTTAGCGACGATATAGTCAATGTGACTGGAGAAAGTCAATTTTATGTCGAAAATTATTCCGAGATCCTTTTTTTCAATAACTCTAGCTAATGGAGTTCCACTAATTTTATATGAAAAAAGGATGGGGTAGGCTTTTCTACAAAATGACATGCTTTGACACTTAGATACATTAAGATTGAGATCATTATCACTACACCAATCAGATAAGCGAGAAAGGTCTTCCTGAAGATTTATGCAATCAAGAGTATTCTTTATACAGAGGTATAGTTTAAGGTCATCAGCATACATTAGACACTCACAATAATTGAACAGTTTAGGAATTTCATTTATAAATATTAAAAATAGAAGTGGTCCTAAATGACTTCCTTGGGGTACACCAGAAGTGACTATTAAGGGATCTGAAATATTCTGATTTATTTTAACATGCTGAATTCTACCATAAAGGTATGATTTTAACCATTTTAGAATATTGGAGTGAAATCCTAAGTTTTTTAGTTTGGCTAATAAAATTGCATGATTTACTCTATCAAAAGCTTTCGAAAAATCGGTATAAACAACATCGCATTGATTACCTTGTTCGAGGGTTCTTACAACATAGTTATTAAAGACAGCGAGGTTAGTAGAGGTAGATCTACCATTGATAAATCCATGCTGTAATGGTGAAATAACTTCTTTTAAAAGAAAAACTAATTTGTTGTAAACAATTTTTCAAAAAGTTTGGGAACTGTAGATAATTTGCAAATTGGACGGTAATTGGTTACTTCACTTTTAGACCCTGACTTAAATATTGGTGTTATAAATGAATTTTTCCATACATCCAAGAAAACACCTTCATATAGAGAACGATTAAAAATTATAACCAGTGGAATAGCCAATGCGCTTGCACACTTTTTAAAAACTATAGGTGCAAAACCATCAACTCCTGGTTGCTAATCTTCATTTAAATTGTGTAACTCTATTTCGACTTCGGTAATGCTCAACTGTAAATCACCAATGCTTATCAAGTTGAGTGAAGAATCTATGTTAAACATATTTCCCACACCTGAAGGTTTATATACCGAGCGAAAAAAACTAGCAAAAAGGTTACAGATCTTTAAAGGATCCCTAGCTGTTTTGCCTTGGTAGTGGACAGAATTTGGAATACCAGTGGATCGTTTCTTATCGTTTATAAATTTCCAAAAAAACTTACTATTTTTTTTGAGTTTTGATTCAATGTTTAAGACATAATTCCGGTAAAGAAATTTGTTTAAAAAATCGAACTCTCTTTGTAATTGATAATATTTGTTATAGAGAACAACATCTTTATTTGATTTGCGATATAGCTTAAATGCTTTATTTTTTCTATTATTAACATTAATTAACCTTTTATTATACCACTTTGGTTAAGAAGATGTTTTAGGAGAAAACTTTGGTGTAAACAAATCAATTGCGCCTTTTAATGAGTTTGTAAAAATTTCATAAGCAACATCTAATTTATGGTTGTTTAAAACAGACATCCAGTCAGTTAAATTAATTAAATTTGACATTTCAATAAAATTACATTTTTCAAAATTATAAGAGAGGCCAATTTCAGAATAATTTTTCAAATATTGATAAAAACAAAAACTCAGAGAAAGAACTACATGATTATCCGAATTAGGCAAAGGAGGTGGGTTGGGGCTGTCAACACTCACGCTAAACTCAGAATCAACAAAAACTAAATCAAGGACTCGGTTTAAACTGTTAGCAAAATAATTAATTTGATTCAATCCAAATTCAGCTAAAGAGTCAACAACCACACTTTCACACTCATTTTTTACATTAAAAGGAATTAAAATATTTTCATCTGGTTCTTTTAACCAATTAATAAACGGCAAGTTAAAATCACCTAAAATTAAAATATGTTGATTATCTTTAAGATTCTTAAGTATTTCTAAACAATTATCAATATATATTTTATATAATTGGAAAGAACTCTTTGGTGGAATATAATTTAAAATAACAAACACATCATGAATATTGTCAACGCTTACGCGCACAATCAGCTGGTCTACATCGAATTGTGAATTTGAATCATTAGTAGATGGTAAATCCACTTGCATACACAGGAATGATGAGCGGATAGCCAACAGCACTCCACCTCCTCGGGTCAAACCAGTTGTGTGACGACATCGATCTTTGCGAAACACATTGAACATCTGGCTATCGAACATTTCAGAATTAAAATGACTCTCTGAGAGCCACGTTTCGGTGAATGCAATTATATCAAATTGTTGAGAAGATGAAAGAAGAAGGATAGATTGCATTTTAGTTCTTAGGCCCCCAACGTTGTGATAGAGTAAGAAGAATTGAGAGGTATTAGTATTTGAAGAATAACATGGGAGGGTGGGTGGAGGTAGACTCTGACTTGAAATGTTTATATTTGCAACATTTTCTCCACTTGTTGTTGTTGTTGTTGATGATCTCCGCTCGTAGGTTGTTGTTGTTGCTCCCCGTTTTTTGGCACTGATACAAAAAATTTTATTTTTACATATTCAGGCCAAGCTGCAGGGTCCATCACCAAGCTCAGTTTATCGGAGGGTACGCTGAGTTTAAAATTGACAAACTTTAGTTTATTTAACTCAGCATCTTTTTTTGTTAATTTGAAACAATTAAATAAATTGGATGGAAGGTTTGTTTTTTCGGATATGTATTGAATTATTGAATTTGGCTCAGTGTCATTTTTAAATTTAGAGATGTGAATCCATTTGATATTAGGGACTACATTTAATTCTGAACTAGATCCAGTACCATAGAAGCTAGTGGGATTCTGAGATCTCCGGTTTTTGTTTTTGATTTTGTTTTTGTTATTAATTCTGTCTGTGTGCACTTTATTTTGAAGACTATTGTTTACATTTAACAAGGAGAGAGCATAATTGGAGGTAGAAGCACTTGACAAATCTATTGTTTCAACATCAGAATTTATTTTATTTATTTGTTGATATTGTTTATTGTTACAATTTGTGTTGGGTTGGGAAAGGGTAATTTCATCATTATTTTGTTTTTCATTGATTGTGATTCGATTTTCATTGGAGATGAGAGAAACTGAATTTGACGCGAGCTTAGCTTGATCTGTGAGAATATTGTTTGGTGCACTCGCGATGGTAGTGATTGCATTATGGAGAGCACCGATTTCATTTTTTAGATCACAGACGCACTCGGAGAGTTCAGAAAAGCGGCGTATGAAATTGGAAAAATTAAAATGAGAACAACTGTTACATTTCCAGAATAAATTATTCGATTTGGATATAACTTTTGATTCTTCTTCATTAATTTTAACACAACTTTTATGATAACTTTGACCACAAAATGACCCACAAACAACACTGTCTGGTCTTTTAAGTTTTTCGTTGCATTTTGCGCAAGTTTTAGACATTTTGGGAAATTAAATGACGAATATAAATGAAAAAAAAGTTTGTAGCAGAAAACAAGAACTGTGTCAAAGCGAGAGAGTTCACGACACGATTTAAAGGCAAGGAAATCGAAGCGTATTGTATATTTCTCGTAGATGAGGTGGGAGTGAATTCCAAAGCAGGTTTGCAGCTATAAATAAAATGCACGAACTTGCTCCTACATAATGTAATAGACTAGGAATTAAAAAAACGAATGTTATTAGAGAAAACTGTTCATAAAGATAAAATTATTTTTTTTAATTCTTTTGGTAGTGAGAGATAAAAACAGAATGCTATGCAAATATGAATTTATGCAAGAACAAAAATTATAAGTTCTTGTAGTGGTTTCTTTAAAAAATAAGCTTTTATATACAAAATTCTTAAAACATTTTTAAGAAAAAGTTTTGGTACGCCAATTTAAAGTTTTTATTATTGTTTGAACAAAAATAAAATTAAAAAAAAAATATTGGGGCGTTTTCGAGATATCGAATTTTCCAAAAAAAAATAAATAGATTTTTTTTTTGCAAGAATTCAAAAAAATGTTTTTTTTTTTAAGTTTTGAAATGCACTGTTTTTTAAACTTCTTAAGAAATTTCATTAAAATGAGAAATTCGAAAAAATGGTTCTATGGTAGATACAAGCTGTAATATCTTAATTTCAAATTTTTTTCATTAAATTAAAGATCATACAAATTAATTGAAAGAAAAAATTCTAGGTGCCGAAAAATACGATTTTTGAAATCCATTTTTTTAAATTTTTTTACATTTGTATGGTGGGTACCTCTATTTTTAGGTAAAATAATTTTTTTTTCTTACATCTTGTAGATTATATTAAGAAATTTTTATTTATCAAGTTTGAAAAAAATCTAGAATAGGGTTTTCGAAATATTGAGTTTTGAAAAAAAAAAATTTAAGTCTTTCTTAAATACAAACAAATTTTTTTTATTTCAGTTTTTGGGGAGCTTTAGCAAAAAAAAAATGATCAAAATCGGTTGAACCGTTTTTGAGAAAATCAAAAACAAAAAAATGGTTCCATGGGGGTACTCTCAATAACCATTTTTTGGAAGTTTTTTTTTTTAACCATTACCTAGCTTTAACTACTCGTAAATGAAATTTGTTTGTATTTTTATTTTTTAAATTTGTCTAACAGTTTTTGAGAAAAAAAAAATATTAATAAAAATTCGAAAAAAATTCGTATGGCAGGTACCGTTATTTTTGGTCATTAAAAAAAAAAGAAAAAAATGTGTGGGAAAAAATTAAAAATGATATCTACTAAGTTTAAAGAAAATGGGCTGAGCCGTTAAGGCTGTAGTCGAACAGACAGGCAGACAGACAGAATTGCGAGACCCACTTTTTTAGTCTTCGCTATCATCGTAATGTCAACTTTGATCAAAATCTAGAGTTCGATTTTTTTTCCGAATGCATAACTTCCCTTATAGTACCTATAAGTCGCAAGTAAAAATTGCCTTTCTGATGTAAGACAGTAGAAACGGGGGAGTATTAAATCATTTTGTCTGCTTGATACCGAAAATCGAAGAAAATCATAAAGATATGTTGGTTGACCTGTTTGTAAAACAGAAAACAGTAATTTTAAAGTTTTGAAACTTAATAAAGCTTTGAAATGACATGTTAAGGAGTTTCAGACTCAGATGAGAGACATGATCATATTTTCTAAGTCCGTGTATGTTACGAATAATACTATTGAATGCTACCTTTAATTAAGTTTTGCTAGCAGAATTAGAGGTTCGCTCAAAATCCTCGTTAATATTGAAAGCAACTTCGGTATATTTGAATATCATCTGCGTAGAAATGATTGGAAGAGTGAATAATTATTGACGCTATTTCGTTAATATATAACGAAAAAATGAGCGGAGCCAGTATCGATCCTTGCGGAACACCTCGTACTATAAGAAGGAAATCGGAAAGCTGATTATCAAGACAAACGGCTTGCTTCCTATTGGTTAAGTAAGAGGAACAACAATTTAATCGCTTCTGGAGAAAAGTTGAAACTGACGCAGTTTATTTAGGAGAACAGAATGGTTAACCATATCGAAGGTCTTCGAGAAATTGAAGAGATTATGTTCTAGCAGTATTTCCAGCAGCTATTAAATGTGAATTATGTTCAGCTAGAGCTTGACCAAGAGTACAATCCGCAATTAATGGTAATACGGTTCCAGTACAAAATATAGAAGAGGTGAACTAACCTAGAAAAAAGCTTACGAACAAAAAGGCGTTGTTTTCGTAAGGTGAACGCATCAATTCATCAACCAAGTATGGGCGGAAGTAAGCATGTTGAAGAACTGGACTATCGCTCTATATAAAACAAAATGTGACCCTAATATGTCTTGCAAAAACCATACTGCGTGAGCTTCTAAATGTGACCTTTAATAGGCGAGTATCACAATGTCATCCAGCCCGGAAGACCGACGATAAAACTATTCTTTCAGGAAAAGATCAACGAATTTCAAGTCGGCAATCACCATTTTCCATAGATCTTTAAGAAGCACATAAAAGATGACCCAATCAGGTTTCCCACGGAAACTGATCCAACTGTGTCAGGTAATCTGCAATTCCTTCAAACAACTATGTATACAGGATTTTGGCAAGAAGATGGGATTTAAAGTTATTAAATAAATCTCGTTCTGAAGCAGATAATGCGCAGAGAAGAAGAAGATGAAAGGACTAGTGAAACTTGTTGGCCTTGATCTCATCTACCTCAGAGGTAATATTGACACTACGATCGCTTGAAGAAGAATTAACTTAGAAAACCTTGATGTATTTCTTGCATGATATTTTTCTCCCATGATAGTTTTCTCGCATGAGCGTTTTCTCACATGAGTGTTTTCTCGCAAAGTAGTTTTCTCGCATGATAGTTTTCTCCCATGACGGTTTTAAGGCATGATAGTTTTCTCTCATGAATGTTTTCTTCCATAATAGTTTTCTCGCATGACAGATTTCTTGCATGACAATTTTGCTCGAATAATAGTTATCTCACATGAAAGCTTTCAGTTTTCCATGATAGTTTTCTCGCATGTTAATTTTCTAGCATGATAATTTTCTCTCATGCTGATTGCCTTATATTTTTAGATCCAACGAAGAACTACTAAGTTAGCAAAGAAACCATTGCTACTTTGGTTCGACCGTTCGACGGATATTTGGTCCTGTGTAAGAGGAAAGTTAATGGATAAGAAGTTAACTATATTAACTGCAATCTACAAGATACGTTTGTCAGAAATTCAGAAAACAGGTTAACTGGAAGCAGCTTCGAGATCACAAAGGATGAAAAGTCACTTTCATGGAGTTAAGTACTTTAGTAAAAGTTGTTAAGTCGAAATAAGTTATCTTATAGGTTAGTTTTTAAGTTATATATGCCTGTTAGATCTATGATCTTGTAAATCCAACCTGGATTCCACAGCGTTATTTATAACGGGTGATTTTTTAAGAGCTTGAGAACTTTTTTTTAAAAAAAAAGGCATAAAATTTGCAAAATCTCATCAATTCTTTATTTGAAACGTTAGATTGGTCCATGACATTTACTTTTTGAAGATAATTTCATTTAAATGTTGACCGCGGCTGCGTCTTAGGTGGTCCATTCGGAAAGTCCAATTTTGGGTAACTTTTTCGAGCATTTCGGCCGGAATAGCCCGAATTTCTTCGGAAATGTTGTCTTCCAAAGCTGGAATATTTGTGTAGACTTTAGACTTGACGTAGCCCCACAAAAAATAGTCTAAAGGCGTCAAATCGCATGATCTTGGTGGCCAACTTACCGGTCCATTCCTTGAGATGAATTGTTCTCCGAAGTTTTCCCTCAAAATGGCCATAGAATCGCGAGCTGTGTGGCATGTAGCGCCATCTTGTTGAAACCACATGTCAACCAAGTTCAGTTCTTCCATTTTTGGCAACAAAAAGTTTGTTAGCATTGAACGATAGCGATCGCCATTCACCGTAACGTTGCGTCCAACAGCATCTTTGAAAAAATACGGTCCAATGATTCCACCAGCGTACAAACCACACCAAACAGTGCATTTTTCGGGATGCATGGGCAGTTCTTGAACGGCTTCTGGTTGCTCTTCACTCCAAATGCGGCAATTTTGCTTATTTACGTAGCCATTCAACCAGAAATGAGCCTCATCGCTGAACAAAATTTGTCGATAAAAAAGCGGATTTTCTGCCAACTTTTCTAGGGCCCATTCACTGAAAATTCGACGTTGTGGCAGATCGTTCGGCTTCAGTTCTTGCACGAGCTGTATTTTATACGGTTTTACACCAAGATCTTTGCGTAAAATCTTCCATGTGGTCGAATAACACAAACCCAATTGCTGCGAACGGCGACGAATCGACATTTCACGGTCTTCAGCAACACTCTCAGAAACAGACGCAATATTCTCTTCTGTACGCACTGTACGCATTCGTGTGGTTGGTTTAATGTCCAATAAAGTAAACTGAGTGCGAAACTTGGTCACAATCGCATTAATTGTTTGCTCACTTGGTCGATTATGTAGACCATAAATCGGACGTAAAGCGCGAAACACATTTCGAACCGAACACTGATTTTGGTAATAAAATTCAATGATTTGCAAGCGTTGCTCGTTAGTAAGTCTATTCATGATGAAATGTCAAAGCATACTGAGCATCTTTCTCTTTGACACCATGTCTGAAATCCCGCGTGATCTGTCAAATACTAATGCATGAAAATCCTAACCTCAAAAAAATCACCCGTTAGAAGGAATAGAAGTACAGTAAAACCTGCTTAAAAGAAACGACAGAATTTCACAGTCTTTCTTTCATTTAAGCGGATTTTTCACTTAAACGAACACCGCTTAAAGCCTAGTACTCACCTAGCGTGAAATGAAAAACAAATACGTTCCAAATTACACGCGAAGAATAAAAATGAAAATAGAATAAACTTTTCCACGTGAATTTTTGATACTGACTTTGAATGGAAAAAAAAAGACAATTATTTTTAAATTGATTCGTTCTTTCTGTTTATAAATTTTCAATTTTTTGTTTTGAAACAAAATATTGAAATCAACTGACAAATGTCACAGTTTTCCACGTTGCCTTAAACTTTTTCCTGATGGTTGTACATTGAGAAATGAAAATCATAGCGTGGAAAAAGTTGTGGAACATATTTGTTTTTCCAATCCACATTTTAGTACTCACCTCTCGTTGCGGATTTCATGCCAGTGAACCAGCAGTCACTTTTATATGAAATTTTCATTTTCACTTGAACAGAGTACCAGGCTTAAGTAAAAAATAATTTCACTTAAGCGGACTTCGGATAAGTGAAAAAAAAATTTCCCTTAAGCGGATTTAAAAATTCTATTAAGCGGAGATTTAATGCTAGAAACAATATTGTTTTTATCTTTTGGACTTGCCTTGAAAGAAGTTAAATAAAACAACGATTTAATTACACAAAAATAATTTATTGAAAAACGAAAACTAGCAAATTTTTGTTCTGTTCGATTCAATTTTTTTTTTTCACTTAAGAGAGTTTTTTTTAATAAAAAATATTAAAAATTAACTGAAAATATGTTTCAGTTATCCGGGTTTTTCGCTTAAGCGAGTTTCACTTAAGCGGAGTGTTTTAAGGGAAATTGGTCGGAAAATACTTGGGGATGAAAAAAGTGTTTCAGGTAGATAAGCGGTTTTTCTCTTAAGCGGGTTTTACTGTAAAAGAATTGTTGTTAGCACAATTAGGTTGATAATAAGTTGCGTTTGGAATGCTCAACTCTAAGTTATCAATAAAGCACTTTATCCACTAAACCATTATTGCTTTATTTGATAGTCAAAACTAATAACACCACAAATCCAAGTTCTAAGCAATTCAAATTTTATATCAAAGCTTAAAACAGCTTCTCTGATATTTTTTTAAGTCAAGCAGTCTTTTACATAATCGCGTAACCAGAATTACCTCCTATCACTATAGCTTTTGTTAACTTTTCGAATTGATTTCCGCCCTCCAATTGTTCAAGCAGTTCTTGCCGAAAAATATTATTTTGGACAGTTAAATTTTCAACGGGGCTCCACCAGCAAAACTCCATCAAATTAACTAACAGCTTTTATCGTTGCAAATAAAATTATCACAAAGCATTTTAAAACACTTAACAAGCATGAAATCAGCATCAAATAAACCAATCTGAATTAAAATCAATGTTTATCTCGATCAAATAAAACATAGCACTCATCGCACAATCGCATATATGAAATCGGTCCAACAAAATAGAGCCATAAGCCAAAACCTATCGCTGCGGAACTAATTTCATAAAATTCAATGCGGCTCTACTCCCCCTCCAAAAATTGGTCCAGTAATTCAATCGCTAATTGATTCCATTTATTTTGGTATTCGGTCGCTCTCCAGCTGAGCTATAAAAGCCAACTTCACCTCGCCAACAAGGCATACTCGTCTATTTCGAAATATGAGATTCCTCCTACTCGCTTTGGTTGCGGCCAACTGTTTTGTGCTGCTCTGGGTAGGTTGACTTATTCTGGCTAAAAAGTTTATTTTTGGTTTATACTGAAGAGTTGTTGTTGTTGATCCTATTATTTCACAGTGCCAATCAATGCCACCGGCCGAATCAATTCCTGTTGATGAATCTGTCAAAAAGTGCATGGCTCAGGAGAATGTGGGACACCAATATATAATTGACTTCGCAAGTGGAAAGATCAACCCCGAAATTGCATCAGCAAATTTCAAATGTTTCGTCCATTGTATCGTGGAAGCCAGGGGCTACTTGAAGGATGGTCGAATTTTGGAGGAGAATATAGTCAAGACGGCCGAAAATATTACAAGCGTCGATCAAGTGCGGAAAATTATTTCGAGTTGCAAGATTGTCAAAGGCAGCAATGCTTGCGAGACGAGTTTCAATATTTACATGTGTATTAGTAGTGATTTAAAATAAAAGCAAGTACACGCACACACTAACCAAAAAAGGACTCGAGGAAGTTCTATGCTTAATTTCAGCCCTTCATTCATTCATTCAGATTTATTCAGTTGTTTGTGCTGGGGCTTTCAATTGAAACCCATGAAACGGAACCAAACAAAAAGGACCCTCTTCTCTGTTCCGTATACTTTGTGTGGTGCACGATATCCCTAGGGGATCCGAATTAAATACCGTTAAATACGTGAAAAAATAACACTGTTTTATATGCATTCCATCATTATATCATGTACCGAATGCGGTTGGTTGTGTGCGGTGTGCGCTGTACGGTGCGGTGTGGTTAAGTTATTCTCTTTTTGTGAACCTTGAAGCTTTTTATTAAAATTGATAGAAGGATCAAGGGTCGGGACAGTCGGGAATATGGTTCTTTCTTCTCTCGCTTATCCTTCAGGTTCAGATGTTAAAATAACTTCTCATTCTCTAGCTGTCACATTGTATTCGAGTGCACGTTTGCAGTAAGGCTTTTTTCAATTGAAATTAAAAATTGAAAAGCGGCTATGATATATAGGGGGATATAGGTATAACGAAGGCACTGGCGGTATGGCAGCATTATGGTGTAGCAAAATAAGAAAGAATATTGCAAGAGCAAAGGAATTCTGATGGATGAAGGATATCGTTTGCAACAAGCTAACGTCGTAACGTGTCCGTTAAGTAAAGATCTTTGGAAGTTGAATGAAACTGTTAAACGAATAGCAATGGAGCACATTGCAAAAATTCAGAAGTGCTTCATGTGTTTTTAATTTTTCTTTAACTTCAGGCCAGGTTTGTCAGTGTTGATGAGTTAACATAGATAGAAGAAGCTTTCAGAAGGATTAAGTATGTAACTTTAACCCTCAGAATGATGTCAAAAATATATTGAAATCGAAGTACGGCATTATTAAAATCATGATGTATTATTTAATTCAATATGGCACCCTTATTCAAATCGCAATTTATAAAATTTCGTTCTTTGTTTTAATCGACATCTGTCAGAAATATCTGTTCGGTTAATCCCGAAGTGAACTCACGAAATCTTTGAATTAGCTCGATATTTAAATTGACGAACAAATACATATGTATAATTTAGAAGATAATTCGGGTTTAATCAGGAAAATAGGATTATATGGCTTGGAGAAACTCGGCCATACTTTCATACGAACAGCTATAACTTCTTGTCCAAACAAATATAAGTGAACCAACATTTTTGCCTTTTTCAAGGGCTGTTTCTTTATGAAATTGTTTAATCAAAAATGTTTCAAAGAAGCTTCAAGTGTCTAGTTTTGAATCTTTTAAGATACTGATCGTTAATAGCAATTAGTTCAAATAAATTTATTTATTTATTGTAGTTAACACAATATTAATTATTATAGAGATTTGGGACATTTTAATACTTTGTATTGTATTTAATTGTATTGTTTCCCCTAAGGGTTACAAGCTGTCCGCCTCCTTACTCTCTCTACTCTCCCTCCTCTCTCTACTCTCCCTCCTCTTGTTCATTCTCTCTCTTCTTACCTTTTCTCACCTTCTCTAGTTCCTCTATCCATTCTTCGCCCCTCCCTGTTTCGTCCATTATTTCCCTCATTTTGTCCCCTATTGATTTCCCTTCATCTCCGCCTGACCTGCATCTTTCTATTAAATGTTCCCACGACTCTTGTTCACCCTCACATACCCTGCACACCCTCTCTTCGTCTCGCCACCAGTACCACCTTTCTCTCACCTCATTTCCTAGCCTTACTCTTGCTATTCTCCTTGTCCTTTCTGTTTTCCATCCCTCTGTCAAATATTTCGGTATTCCCTCCGTCATCACTTCTTTATACCACTTGTTATACCTGGATTCTTTTATTAGGTCTCGTCTTTCCTTCTCCTGCTCTTTTCTGCTTTCCATTTCCAGTCTCTCATATCCATTCAAACTATCTTCTCTTCCCTCCCTTTCCTTCATTTCTTCTCTCTCTTTTTCCCATCGTGATCTTCTCCCCCGTCCATCTCTCTGTCTCTCTTTAATCTCCTCCAAACATTCCCTAGCTATTTCACTTCCTTTTCCAGATGCTAACTTCTCTTCATAATTCCATGCCCTTTTCCCTGCTCTTATCATAATCTTATCTCTTTTCGTTTCCTCTCTCACCATGTATCCTGGAGTTTGCCATTCTACCCCTAGGCTCCATTTAAGGTACCTTTCTTGCATCCTTTCCATTTCTTGTCTCTCCTTCCATCCCCATACTTCTGCCCCATATCCCATCACCGTCCACACCAGGGTGTCGAAAAGCCACATTTTCCTCTCCCATATCTTTTCAAATTTCCTTCTTCCAATTCCCCATGATTCCTTCATGACCGCTGCTGCCTTCTTTATTCTGTCCTTTATATGTGCCTCCTGCCCACCATTCTTTTTGAACACATACCCTAAGTATTTAAATTCTTTTACCTCTTCTATCTTCTTTCCTCTCCATCTCCAGTCTACTGTTGTGTTCCTTCCTCCTCCTTTTCTGAAGCTCATCACTTTCGTCTTTCCCACGTTCACTTCCAGTTTTTTCCTCTCGAAGTACTTCTCTAGTCTTCCTTGACTCCTCCCCAGCTCCCTTTTCCCAGTTCCTCTTCTATATCCGCCGTTAACAAGTTGAACAGAATTGGGCTCATCGGGCATCCCTGCCTTACTCCCTTTCCCGTCCAAAATTTGTCTCCCATCACTCCTGCCGCTTTTACTCTACTCGTGGTTTCTTCGTAGACTTCCCCCACTCTTTCCCTTAGCCCTTCTCTCACTCCTCTTTCCTCCAACGCGTCCATCATTATTTTCCTGTCTACTGAATCAAACGCAGCTTTCAAGTCTATAAACAGTGCCACTAGCTTACCCCTCTCCTCTGCAACCTCCCTGTTTACCACATAGTTCAGCACATATACGTTGTCTATCGTTCCTACTCCTCTTCTAAAACCTGTTTGATTTGGTGGTATCATCCCTTTCTCCTCTGCTTCTTCTTCTAACCTCTTCGCTAGAACCGCCGTATATATTTTGTATAGCGATGGCATGAGCGTTACTCCTCTGTATTCCTCTACCTTTGTTCCTGCCCCTTTCTTTACTATCGGCGCGATCACCCCTTCTTTCCAGCCCTCCGGCCATCCACCTCATCTCCAGACTTTCCTACAGATTCCCCACGCTACCTCTATACCTTGCTCCCCTCCATATCTCCATGCCTCATTTGGTATACCATCTATTCCTACAGCTTTTCCTTCTTTGAGATTTCTAATCACCAACCTGATTTCTTCTTTACTAATCTCTGTCTCGTCTCCCTCTCTTCTTGTTCCCTCTGTTCCCATTCTCAACCTTTTTTCTTCTCCTCCAATTAAGCTCATAAAATAACTTTTCCATTCTTCTGCTTCAATCCCTTCCCCCATTGTTTTTCTCTTCTTTCTGTCTCTATTTATTATTTCCCACACTTTATTTTCAGTATTGGCCTCTGCAATTTCTCTTACCATTTCCTCCTGCTCCTCCCTTTTCTTTCTCTCAATCATCGCATGATATTCCCTTTTTTTCTCCCTGTATTTTTCCTTCGTCCCACTTCCCTTTCTCCAACACCTTAGCTCCTTTCTTACTTCTCCTTTTTTCTCCCTACATTTTAATACTTTACAGCTAAGATTTAATTTTATACAAGGAAGATTGATATTATTTTAAATTTATTGGGGCAAAATTTTAAACATTTAAAACCTACTCTAAATCAATTTTAGAATGGGAGTCCACTCTAAATATTTAATATAAAACGAGAACCGACTTTTTGTTAATTTTAAAGGACATAAACTATACTTTAATGTTAATGAGCTCGTCTTACTTTAACAGCAGCAAATAGCTAGTTTATCTTTTAAAAGTATACTTTATCCATATTGACAATGGTCATTTCATACCAAAGCAAATCGGAAAAAAAAATGTTTTTAAAGATGTTTTTTTGTAAATAGACTGAATGAATATTTTAAGTTCGAAACAATCGTACGAAAGTGCTCTACGATTAACAAATCTTTACATACAAATGTACATATCTTATGTATGCACGCCGCGCCGCCGCCGGCCGAGACGAGTATAGCTAAATGAATCTGCACCTTGCAACAACAAATTGAGTTTTTATGAGCTGAACTTGCGATTTATACTTTATTTCCATCTAAAATAATGTAAATAACTTATGAATAATCAAAATCTGTACCGAGGTAGTGTATAAAATGTGCTTTTGTTAAATTGTCAAATTAAGGGTTGTTCAACGCAAATTCGCTTAGGTTCTGTTGTAAAACCCACATTAGTTAGAAGAGTTGTCTAACGTGATTAAAATTATGAAAAAGTTAGACAAATTCTCCAAGCTAAACGACTGCGTTAAGTAGAGCCGGTTTTATTGCTTAAGCGAGAACTCTTTAAAATTTTGCGCCATTATTTTTAATGGAAAAAACTAAAACCGAAACCGTTAAAATAGCAATTAGAACCTTTTTTTTTCTTTAAAAGTCAGATCTCTGGCCAAAAATTAACGCAGACTAACCAAACAAAAAACTAAAGGAAAATTACCTATCTGACCAATTTATTTGTTGAACTAAAAAAAACACTGTTCCGAGCCAGTGAACTCTTCATACAGATTTAAAAATATTTCTCAAGAGCGTTTTTCATGATACCGAGCCGTATCTCAAAAACATATTTTTCTTATAAAAATCTCAAAACTTGAAAGCTTTAAATTTTGTTTTCATCCCAATGGAACCATTTTCCAAAAAAAAAAAAAAACAGAAATTAAAACAATATATCTGATGCCTCAATTCTTCAGAAAGATGTACTTACTAAATCAACGAGTTCCTGGTAATCTGGGATAGATGAGATCTGGGCGCTGGCCTTCAGTAAAAAGAGTCTCCCACTATATTGTTTATAAGCTAGATGGAACTTAGGCAACGACTTCGCGCGCCGGTTCAAAATCCGCACCAAACAGTACATTTTTGTGGATACATTGCCACCTGGGGCCTATTGCACCAGTTTACAATTTATAACCACAAATTTGTTTTTGTAATCTACAAATACAAATCCTGTATACGATTTTTTGTTGCACCATGTTCAAATGAGTGTGTTAACAAATTTGTAGAAATATTTACACACGGTCTTTCACCTGTAGAATTTTTTCACAAACTGAAATGGTACAACCGAAAACCACAAAAAAAGAACGATTTTCACAAATTTTTGCTTGTAAATAACAATTACAAATTTTTACTTGCGATATAGGTACTATAGGGCAAGTTCTGCATTTGGAAAAAAAATCGAACTCGAGATTTTGATCAAAGTTGACATTACGATGATAGCGAAGACGAAAAAAGTGGGTCCGACAATTCCGTCTGTCTGTCTGTATGTCTGTATGTCTGTATGTCTGTATGTCTGTATGTCTGTATGTCTGTACCTCGAACTACAGCCTAAACTACCGGAGGTATTTTCTTCAAACTCGGTAGTTAAGGGTCTTCGGTGATTCCCTAGAGGAAAAATTGAAATTTTTTTTTTAGCTCCAAAACACCCGTAATGCAAAATCTTATTTATCTCGAAAACGGCTCTAACGATTTTGATAAAAAAAATTAAGTGTGATATAATAGACATTGACTATATTTTGGTGAAAAAAAAATTTGGGGGGAAATGTTATTAGGGGTACCGGTCATAGAACGGTTTTTTTGATTTTCGAATTTCTCACCAACGGCTCTAACGATTTTAACCAAAATTTTTATGCAGGAGCTGCTTTGCATTTGAAAAAATATAAACTAAAAATTTTTTCGAAAAAATAGTTTTTGGATTTTTAAAAAAATAATAATTTTTTTTTTTTTGAAAATTCAATATCTTGAAAACCGGTACACGATTAAATTTTTAAATTACGTTTAAAAATGTATTTTATTAAATAATAACAATTTGCATATCAATTTTTTTTATAAAAATTTTAAGGAAAATTTAGTACACAAAAAACATGTTTCAGTGTGTCTGTATGTCTGTACCTCTCACTACAGCCTAAACCACTGGACCTATTTCTTTCAATCTCGGTAGTTAAGAGTCTTCGGTGATTCCCTAGAGGAAAAATCGAAATTTTTTTTTTAGCTCCAAAACTAAGGGTACCCCCCATACACCCGTAATGCGAAATCTTATTTATCTCTAAAACGGCTCTAACGATTTTGATAAAAAAAATTAAGTGTGATATAATAGACATTGACTATATTTTGGTGAAAAAAAAATTTGGGGGGAAATGTTATTAGGGGTACCGGTCATAAAACGGTTTTTTTGATTTTCGAATTTCTCACCAACGGCTCTAACGATTTTAACCAAAATTTTTATGCAGGAGCTGCTTTGCATTTGCAAAAATATAAACTAAACATTTTTTCGAAAAAATAGTTTTTGGATTTTTAAAAAAATAATAATTTTTTTTTTTGAAAATTCAATATCTTGAAAACCGATACACGATTAAATTTTTAAATTACGTTTTAAAATGTATTTTATTAAATACTAATAATTTGCATATCAATTTTTTTTATAAAAATTTTAAGGAAAATTTAGTACACAAAAAACATGTTTCAGTGTGTCTGTATGTCTGTACCTATCACTACAGCCTAAGCCACTGGACCTATTTCTTTCAATCTCGGTAGTTAAGGGTCTTCGGTGATTCCCTAGAGGAAAAATTGAAATTTTTTTTTAGCTCCAAAACTAACGGTACCCCCCATACACCCGTAATGCAAAATCTTATTTATCTCGAAAACGGCTCTAACGATTTCGATAAAAAAAATTAGGTGTGATATTATGGACATGGACTACATTTTGGTCAAAAAAAATTTTGGGGCAAAATGTTATTAGGGGTACCTGCCATAGACCCGTTTTTTTAATTTTCGACTTTCTCATTAACGGCTCTAAGGATTTTAACCCAAAATTTTAAGCAGGAGTCCCCTTTAGTTTAAAATAATATTGTATATAAAAATATTCGAAAAAATATTTATTGGGTTTCAAAAAAAAAAAAAAAAATTTAAATCAATATCTTCAAAACCTATGAACGATTATTTTTTGAAATTATTTCCTAAAACCAATATTATTAAATACTTAAAATCCGCATCCCACATTTTTTTTTAAAAACATTTTAGAGAAATTTCTTATATAAAAAATTTATTGAATAATAAAACGATTTTTTAAGGTTTATTTGCATAAATTCATACTTTTCCGGAAACCAGACGGCAATTTTATGCATTTGAACATTATTATCTCATTAAATCCATGTTTTATATTTATATGTATCTTAAATTTCAAAGTACTTTTACATAAGAGCAAGTTCGTGCGATCCAGTCGTGCATTTTATTTTTTGTGCAACGGAAAATTCTATTTGTCGACAAATTTGTGACTTGTAATTCACAAGTACAAATTTGTGTTTAACAAGAAAATTACAAATGAAAAAATCTCGATTTTTTACAAATTTGTTAAAAAAATGCTTGTAATCACAATTTTGTAAGATGGTGCAATAGGCCCCAGGCAGTGCCGCCGCTGGTAGTTCGTGCGCCCTTGTGCAAGAACCTCAGACTGCCGCCCCATATCTTGGGTGCCGGGGGTATATACGTTGAATAAGTGGAAGTTTTATTTATTCTCCATTTCGCAGTTGAAAAATTTAAGCAAACGTGCATTGTTGTTGTCGCGTTCCAATCTACATCAAATTCTTATAAAATGAACGTAGTCAGACTAGGATTTGGGGGGGTCTCTCCTGTAAATGAGTTTGAGAGTTTCTGTTATAGCATATACAATATTTGCATTCTCTTAAGATTATTTACTCTTTTTACTTGAGACTTATAGGTACTCAAGTTATGCATTCGTAAAAAAAATCGAACTCGAGATTTGATCAAAGTTGACATTACGATGATAGCGAAGACGAAAAAAAGTGGGTCTCGAAATTTTGTCCCCACACGTTTTTTTCTTTTTTTTCAAAATTTTCAAAAAACAATTAGTTTGGATTTGGTAGATTTTTTAAAAACTTGATAAATAAAAGTTTCTTAATATAAAGAGAAAAAATGTATTACCTACCTAATAATAACCATACCTAACCTACTCTACAAATGTTAAAAAATGGTTTTCGAAAATCGTAATTTTCTCGAAAACGTCTCCGAGAATCTTGATAATTTTTTTCTTATGATAAATTTTTACGTTCTATAATAATTAAACAAAAAAATTTAAATCAATATATTACTGACTGTATGGACCATAGAACCATTTTGTCGATTTTTTTAATTTCTTGGATTTTAATAGATTATTTTTTAGATTAGATTTTTGCATAAACTAATATTTGCTTGCATCACATAGCTCCAGCTACTACTAAGATTTATTTCAGTCATTTAATTGATGAACTTTATGTTTATGAACAGTTTTTTCTAATCGCATTAATTTTTTAAGTCTTTTACATAAGAGCAAGTTCGTGCGACTCAGTCGTGCATTTTATTTTAAGAGGAAACACAAAATTTGGCGATTGCGAATAATTTTCTTCAACAAAACCATTTTCATATAAAATGCAAGGATTCGAGTTCCTAACACAGTTTTTAATTTATGTATGTCAAATCAATCCTTTGGTAAAAATCAATAATTTATAGCTTGACAGAACGAAGACAAAGTAGTTTTTGATACTTTTAAAAGTTTTTGTTTTCAACTCTCTTTTTAAGACACTTAGGGCCATTTGCTGAAACGAACCTTAAATGTTTATGTTCAACCTAAGGGCTTATGTTCTACTACATAAGAGTTTATGTGGAACATAAGTGTTTATGTTCTGTATCAGCAAATGGGCCTTAATCATTTACTTCCGGACCTGGAAGTATTATATATAATTCCTTGACATCTTAGGTATCCGGTATCCTTTGATGGAATTTGACATTTTGTGATTTGTGTGCGAACTATATTTTGATATAAATAGAGTCTGAACTCTGCATGTCAATTGAAAGCTCAAATTCGAACGACCAATGAAACGTTAAATTTCTGGATTATACTGATTTTGTTCAATCCGTTGACATTTAAGTTATTTATCAATTCAATTCTAAAATTAATCAAAAACTATTCATAAATCCTTATTTAAAAACAAACATAAATATTTAGAGACACAAAACTTTTTTTTCCTTTTACCTAAGACCCTGTCGCTGTTTTTTTTTCCGTTGTGAAGGTGGTTTGTTTACATTTTTTAACAATGTTTTGAATCACCTTCTATTAATTTTGTTCTAAAGTTACCAACTTAGATTTAAGATATTTAGCTACATATATCATTGCAATCAGAATATTGATACCCATTTATACAAAAATACGAGTAACTAAAAAATTAATGGAAATACATGGGCTGTAAATTAAAAAAAAATCAATATACTTTTCGAGTTTATAGGTCTGAGATGTAGGTTGCATGGAAAGCTATTTCCCAAGTGTCAATCTATGGTGACATGGTGTTAAGCAGTTTAGACTACGACTGCAATCGAAGAGGTTATTTGTTATGAGGTGCGATAGTCACAAACAAAATATGAATAAAGATTGGTAGTAGATTGTGTGCGGGCACTACGTAGTGAACGGTCAAATGTAAACAGGTTCCAATAACTTAAGGAAAACTTTTGGAGTATGCTATATATACGTTGAGTTAGATCGATCTCTTAATTTTCCGCCCCTAGACATTGGCGCCCTTGTGCGCCGCACATTTTGCACATATGGTAGCGGCGGCCCTGGCCCCAGGTGGTGATTCTCGTGTATGTTACTTACATATTTACAAAGCTATTCATTCAAATATCAACCTGACCACTTTAGGTGATTATTCGGCGAAAATCGGGATCCTCTTCAAATGCTCAGAGGCCTATTCAATGAGCAGCAGCATTCTGTATCGTCATACTCATTACCTTTGAGCTCCTGGATCAGTTGGATCTTGCATGGGTGCAGGCCTAAGTCCCACCTCAAAATTCTTAATGTTGAAGTCTGCGAAATTCAGTGTTATTTTGCAAGGCGAGGAATACACTGAACAACAAATAATAGACGAAACAGGAAACGAAGTAAAATACCGATAAATCCAGTAAATCGCAGACAAGTCTGGCAAAAAATCTTACAAGAAATACCTATACTTAAATAAAAAATAATAGAGAAGTAACCCGTGGCATAATTTATTTATGCCTTCGAACCTCACGCTGAAGTTCTTTTTTTTTTTTTTTTTTTTTTTGTCTTATTTTCCTTGATCTTTGATTTTTGTACAGTTATTTTAATTTGTTTAAAGTGTCGGTAACGCAAGTTTGATTCTTTTTACAATTATGTGAGTTAACAATTTAGAAACTTATTGTCTAATAAGCTTATTATCTAATTTTCTATCATTATGTGACGGAAAATATAAATCTTCGGAAAACACGATTATGTCATTAATATGTACATCCATACATGAGATATTTATCCTGTATTGTATTGAATTTATTAATTCATTTTGGTAGGTACAATAGTTAAAGTTTAGAAGACAATGAAAATTAATTAGAGAAATTATTAATGACAATATAAGTGATTTTAGTACTTACTAATTATTAAATTGTATTACAATATAATAGAAGGATTTGAAAAAGTAGGAATGCAAAGATATACATATAGTACATAGGTATATATTTTTTTTTTGTTTTAATTAATAAAAGACAATAAGTTTTCGATTTGAATGGGATCGTGTTCATAAAGCCCTGATTTAACATTTTTTAAGAAAGAGGACAATATTCTCAGACTTCTAATGGAAAAAGGCAATTTGTTAAAAATTGAGGGAGCAACTATTGTAAAGAATCTTCTAAAATGCATTTTATCATAAGAAGGAATGGTAACTAAATTCATTGTATTCAATCGTAAATTTGGATTACTTCTCGTGGAAAGATATCCACTTCTAATGAAAAATAATTTTAAAACTTTGAAGTAAAAATGTCTTAGAGGAAGAACATTAAATTCCCGAAATAAAATGAAACTATTATGAAAGCGTTTTTTCTACAAATAATTCGTACTTACAATATGTTCTTGAGGAGCATGAGAAGAGGATTAATCTTGTTTTGATAAGAACCCCCCAACAAGATATTCCATACTGAATTTCAGAATGAACAATATCATAGTAGATCGTAACTAATAATAATTTTTGTGAGCAATACAAACAAGGTATAAAATTGCCTAGAACAACATAATAAATAAGTTTTTAATGCGTGGGTGTGATCAGACTAGTTCATTTTTCTATCAAGTAAGACACCAAGGTATTTGAAGGTCTTGACGAAATCTACCTGAAAGCAATGGGGGGAACAGGACTCATTAGAAACGAAACTATTAGAATTGTTTAAATTAAAAGTGAATTTATTGCATTCTGAAGAATGATAAAAAATATCGCAATCAGCTAAGTTGATTTCCCAGTCGCTGGATACCACCTTAAGACAAAAACTGTTCTGCAATGCAGCTTTAACAAATACTCCAAGTTATTCCGTTGAGATTTGTAAGTAGGCCTTATTGAACGGTTGAGAGTTGTAAGAGGTTTTTTTTGTTTATTTTTAAACAATAACACAGTTTAAAATATTCGATTAATTAAATAAAGAAAAAACAAAAAAAAAAACAAATGCTTATGCTTCTTTGAATGAAACTCCGGTAGACCGGTGAGTGAGAATCAATCTTAGACATATAGTAGGTGCATCAGCAATTAGTATGGTTGAGCATGATCTTGCTGAGATAAGTATTTTTATTAGGAAAAGGATCGGAGGCGCAAAAGTTGGGGATCATGCCTACAAAAGAACATAGATACTAAAAATCTTATCTAAAATTCTCTTAAAGTTTTCTCCAATGCGTTAGAGGGGGGTTCGTTAATTACATTGCCTTTGGCGCTCTACTAAGTTTAATGGAGTATTTTTTTTTTTCCAAATAAATCTCAGTTGATAATTTACAAAAATATAGTCCTACCTATGTCCAGTCCATATATCTTATCAGCCAATGTCAGAAGTTACCATTTTTTTAAGTTCTAGCTCTTTCTAATTTGTTGAATACTCGGTTTTCTAGTTTTATTTTTTAAATTAATTTTCAAAAATAGAATTTTATATTTTTTTGGTCTAAGCTTGAACAAAATTTGGTGGTGCAACAGCTCGAAGTGTACCTGGACCTAGTGACTTACAACTCTCAACCATTCCTGTGTGCGTGTTACCAGGAACGGAGGGTTCCTACAATTTTCTGCCGATTCCGAACGGCTAATGTGCGGCACTTTTCATGACTAGAGGTTGTCTTAGAGGATTTGTCAATTCCTCTCCAGAGGCAATTCACCCTTGAAAAACTTTTTTTTGCAGCGCCTGATAATAATCGAACCCAAGACCTTCTGCATGACAGCCCAACACACTAACCATCATGTCAAGGGGTCTAAGAATAAAAGTTAGCTTTTATTCTGCGCCTCACTATAGAGTTAAAAAGAAAAACGCCTAATATAAATAAAGTGCGCAGCGAATTGAAATTTTGATATTTCTTCCGCAACACCCCCTAGATCCGAATGAATTTTCACCTTTGCCTAGCGCAGGAACCTACTGTTTCATTGTGTGGATTTATCATATTTTCTGCCCTCGGGATGTTTGATTGCAAACAAGAAAAAAAAATAAAAATAAACTTCAGAAAGCAATTCGATGCAAGGATATGACGGAAAGGCACAAAAGGGAAGTCAAATAAAAATGCATCGACGTTTATTCTTTTTTTTTTGTCTTATTTCCCCTTCCGAATCGCCTACATCAACAACATCAACCCTTTTTCCACTGATGATTCAACACAAAAGTTGGCATAGGCTTTCAACAGTTTGGCTACGTTGTTGTTTTGTTTTATAATTTTGAAATGAAGCAAACGTTAAACAACAAAAGCAAACACAAATATACACATAGTAAAAATAAACAAATACATATTTAATAATTATAAAACATTATATATGCACCAACAAGGGATGAGTATTCGAGTGAATAATTTAAAAAAAAAAAAATCGTAATTGTGGAAGGATAAGGAGTTGAGGTATAGACGTGAAAATGCCGAAATGAAATAGAATTCAATTCTCACTCCAAAAAATGTATTTCTAAGTGATGTTTTGAAAACCACTGAAAAATTATAGAAACGAAAAAATGTATTATTCTCCTGTTTCGTCGTTTGGAAACTTCTTTTCGTTCCTGTACGTTGTGTACCACCTACCTTAACTTGAAGCTTTTGAGGTTGCCACGTCAATTTATGAAGTAACGTGACTTTCGTGTCTTTATTGTTCCTTAAGAGAATTTCAAAATTATTCTTGTTTTTTTTTTGTATACTTTTATCAATCCTCATTTTAGTCCAGGAATTACTTTATCAACGCAAACGATAACTGCAGAAGTTAGTGAAGGGAAATATAAATTATAATTTCTTCTACTACATTTTAAGTGGAATGAAAACTTCCGATAAAAGATATTTTGAGTTTGAATTTCTATTGAAAATATAAGTTTCCTGGTTCCAGTTTATGTTACACTCAGGGCTATAGCTTTGCCCCCGTACGTGTTTGCATTAGCCTCCACTCTTGTGTTCTTCATGGTATTCAAAATGATAGTTCCTCTCCTAAAAAGAAGAGAGAATTGATCTAAATTTTATACCTACCAGAATCGAAACCAGAATTACTCTCACATTCAAAGTTGTCAAATTTTTAAACGTCATTTAAGGTCAGCCCAATTCCAAGTTTAAATTTAAAATTTGAGATAATTTTGCAAATAAAGCCTAGTACTCACCTAGTGTAAACTGAAAAATAAATACGTTCCAAATTACACGCGGAGGATAAAAATGAAAATAGAATAAAGTTTTCCACGTGAATTTTTGATACTCACCTGAAATACTGAATACTCACTTTGAATGAAAAAAAAAAATTGACAATTGTTAAACTGGTTTGGTTTTCCTTTTTTTAGCTTTCATTAAGTAAACTCTCGAGAGCAGTATCTAAAAATTCGTTATCCATTCCTTATTTCTGTTTATAAATTTTCAATTTTTTATTTTGAAACAAAATATTTAAATTAACTGACAGATGTCACAGTTTTCCACGCTGCCTTAAACTTTTTCCTGATGGTTGTACATTAAGAAATGAAAATTTGGCGTGGAAAAAGTTGTGGAACATAATTGTTTTTTCAATCCACATTTTGGTACTCACCTCTCGTTGGAGATTTCATGCGAGAGAACCAGCCGCCACATTTATATGAAATTTTCATTTTCACTTGAACTGAGTACTAGGCTAAGGGGGGAAATATTACAAAATAAACGAAAAAGTAGAAATAAATATGCAAGTTTTAAAAAAAAACATTATTACAGAACACAATGATAACAATATCAGAATCGAATTGGATCTGTTTGTTTTATTAGAATTGACCTCGGATCAGAGAATTCTCCTAAATTGCCAATGAAAACTGCCATAGATATTTCTCTGTATTGCCGACTGTGCTGGAGAATTATATGTTTTTAAATGAACGTAAATATAGTAAAATTTCTCTGCCCTCCCACACAAAAAAACAGTAGTGACACCCTAGGCACTCGGACTTCACCTTGAATTAAAACAATGCTAAGAAAAGACAATTCAAATTATGTATGTATTTTTTAAAAAACATCTGAAGAAAATAGTTCTGTAATTTTAAGCGATTGAAAAATTACAATTTCTGAAGCGGCGAAAACCCAAGTCATATACAATTATTAATTTATCAACCTTACCTTAGATGATAAGGCAAATAAATTAACGCTTTCGATTGAACTATGTTGTGCTGAAGCAATTTTAGATCAAGAAGGTGGCACGAGTACGATAACTTGGCCGAGGGGTCAAAAATAAGGACTTTTTACTATGGGAGGGGGGGGTCTATCTCCCCCCGTTTAGGAGGTAGGGGCACTTTTAGAAAAAATAGTTTAAATTGAAAAAAAATATATTAAAAAACAACGGCAACACCTACAATAAAGTGCTATACTGTGTTTGAAAGCCAGAAGATTGTTCTATAATCCTGCATTTAAATTAAATTACTCATATCAATAGTTTTTGGGAAATTCGCATTTAAAGTCCAAATTTTGATAAAAAAACGTGAAAAAAAAAGTTTAGACCGATTGTTTTCAAAATTGTGAAATGAAATTGTAAATTAGCTTATATGTGTTTCATGTATCTATCAGTTCTTAATCGAACACAAAAAACGGCATGGTTCTATGTCTTCTGGTTTTTGAGAAAACCTCCGTTTAGGAGGTAGGGGCACTTTTAGAAAAAAATAGTTTACATTGAAAAAAAAAAATATTAAAAAACAACGGCAATACTTACAATAAAGTGCTATACTGCGTTTGAAAGCCAGAAGATTGTTCTATAATCCTGCATTTAAATTAAATTACTCATATCAATAGTTTTTGAGAAATTCGCATTTAAAGTCCAAATTTTGATAAAAAAACGTGAAAAAAAAAGTTTAGACCGATTGTTTTCAAAATTGTGAAATGAAATTGTAAATTAGCTTATATGTGTTTCATGTATCTATCAATTCTTAATCGAACACAAAAAACGGCATGGTTCTATGTCTTCTGGTTTTTGAGAAAACCTCCGTTTAGGAGGTAGGGGCACTTTTAGAAAAAAATAGTTTATATTGAAAAAAAAAAAATATTAAAAAACAACGGCAATACTTACAATAAAGTGCTATACTGCGTTTGAAAGCCAGAAGATTGTTCTATAATCCTGCATTTAAATTAAATTACTCATGTCAATGGTTTTTGAGAAATTCCCATTTAAAGTCCAAATTTTGATAAAATAACGTGAAAAAAAAGTTTAGACCAATTGTTTTCAAAATTGTGAAATGAAATTGTAAATAAGCTTACATGTGTTTCATGTATCTATCAGTTCTTAATCGAACACAAAAAACCGCATGGTTCTATATCTTCTGGTTTTTGAGAAAATCGAAAATAACTAAAACTACTTTTCTAAACAATGTTTGATATTTTTTGCTTCCTTACATAAATAAATCAGTGCTAGCTTCCAACATTACAATATATAAACAGTAAAGTATGCCCCTGCTTGGGCACACTATAGGATTTGGGGTAGGTGCGAGGTTGGGTGCATGCAAAGTTTCTTTTGCATTCACAGAATCTGTATTTAAAAAAATTCAAATTTATTCTATTTATCCAAATGTCCACTAAATATGTATGTATGTACATATAAAATACAATAAACGATCTTGAAAACCAAAACAAACTTCCGACCATGTTCACCAATACATGGCACTATTTTTCTATCGAAAATACTGCCTAGAAAGGAAATATAAGGACGACTGGGGTTCGCAAATAATAGAGTTTTTATCAGATGTAAAAAAAGTTTACCCTTGTTATACCGATGGTGATATATGTGAGGGTTTACAGTTAAAAGACATCGATAGAAAGTGTTTTACCGCCAAAACATCCTCGGCTTCCCACCATAAAAGAGTAACTCAACGAACTCGACAGTTATAGTACGGACGATGGCTTTATTGACGAGGCTTACACACCTTTTTAATACATTTAGACCATTTTTAACTAACTATGACTGACTAACTCCTGACTAACTGACCCAGATGCAATTCTACCTCCTCATGGTGCATTCTGGGTAACGCTTAATGAATTGCGGTACTGAACTAACAAAGATTCATTATGTTTATTAACATTAATCCTTAAAATGGAATCACCGTCACCACCAAAAATCAAAAAAAGCAGTTTTGGTAATTTTCGATTTTCTCAAAAACTAGAAGACATAGAGCCATGCGGTTTTATGTGTTCGATTAAAAACTTATGGAACACATATAAGCTAACTTACAATTTCATTTCACAATTTTGAAAACAATCGGTCTAAACTTTTTTTTTCACGTTATTTTATCAAAATTTGGGCTTTAAATGCGAATTTCTCAAAAACTATTGACATGAGTAATTAAATTTAAATACAGGATTATAGAACAATCTTCTGGCTTTCAAACGCAATATAGCACTTTATTGTAAGTGTTGCCGTTGTTTTTTAATATTTTTTTTTTTTTTCAATTTAAACCATTTTTTCTAAAAGTGCCCCTACCTAATAAACGGAGGTTTTCTCAAAAACCAGAAGACATAGAATCATGCGGTTTTTTGTGTTCGATTAAGAACTAATAGATACATGAAACACATATCAGCTAATTTACAATTTCATTTCACAATTTTGAAAACAACCGGTCTAAACATTTTTTTTCATGTTTTTTTTATCAAAATTTGGACTTTAAATGCGAATTTCTCAAAAACTATTGATATGAGTAATTTAATTTAAATGCAGGATTATAGAACAATCTTCTGGCTTTCAAACGCAGTATAGCACTTTATTGTAGGTGTTGCCGTTGTTTTTTAATGTTTTTTTTTTTTCAATTTAAATCATTTTTTCTAAAAATGCCCCTACCTCCTAAACGGGGGGAGATAAACACCCCTCTCCCATAGTAAAAAGTGCGTGTTTTTGACCCCCCTACAAAGACCCGTTATCAAATCTTGGCGGCCAAGTTATCGTACTCTCCCCAAGCAGGTTCTCCTAGGTAACTCAAGTATTCATACGATTGCCTTTCATATTTAAAGATTATTCAGAATTCAAAAAACTATAACCGGTGAACTAAATAGGGACCGTTTACAAGTAGATTTTGACAGTTCAAAGAGAACATTTTTTTTATCTGTTGTTAAACCATCTGTTTTATTTTTCAGACACATGCTCAAATCAACAAGTCATATTGTCAAACACGACGTTTAAATGATAAAACTTCAGTATAAGAATCAGTTGGAAGCTGTCCATGACTAAAGAACAAATAATCATCTCCAGTGAGGTGGATGATATGGATGTGAACACCATGTGGCTTCAACGGGTCATGCCACACAGCTGATGCCAGAATGTTCATTTTGAATCGAAACTTATCGAAAATTGGACCTGGCCTGTCACGGAGGCCATTTGAACGATTTCATATCTCACACAAACTGAGAACTCTTATGCTTATCCTATCCGATTCAGCGGACACGAACTTGCTATAATGTAGAAGCCTCCTTTAGTTGTTGGACCTAAAAACTGGATGCTATGATATTTCTGAAGCAAATACATAATAATAGATAGATATACTTATTTGTTTATAAGCTTTGCTTTTACAAATTGATTGGCAATATGTACATATTATATGTAGGTACATAATAATATAATAGTATAATAAAATAAGCTTCTATATACAAAATTTTTAAATCATTTGTAAGAAAACATTTTGTTGTTAAGTTTTTATGACTGTACGAAATAAAAATTACATTTCAAAAATAAATATTGACCAAATATCTAATTTTCAAATAAAAAAATATTTTTGTTTTATGCAAAATCCTCTCTACAAAAAATTTCTTAAAAATACGTTCATCGTTGTATATAGTCATATATGTATGTATATATATATTATATCCTAATTTCTTGAGATTGGTATGGCGGCTACCGTTATTTTTATATAAAACAATATTTTTTCTAACATCTTGTAAATTGTTCTAAAAAACTTTTAACTGTCAAGTTTAAAAAAACATCGATCATGGGGTTTTTAAAATATTGATTTTAATTTTTTTTTTGAAAATTCGAATACACAATACCATAATACAAACTAAATAAATAAAATAAATTATATACAATTATAAAAATTTTTTTTTATTGATTTCACATTTATTACTAAAAAAAATCCATTCAGTTAAAGCTAGGTAACGGCTGAAAAAAATTTACAAAAAATGGATATTTTTGGTACCCTGCTTGAAACCATTTTTTTCTATCCTTGATTTTCTCAAAACCACTACAACCAATTATGATAATTTTTTTGTATGCTAAACCTCCCCAAAAGCTTAAATGTTAATGTGTACGAAAATTTTCAAACATTTTTTTTGATTTTTTTTTCAAAACGCAATATTTCGAAAACCCCATGCTAGATTTTTTTTTAACTCAATAAATAAAAGGTTCAATATAATCTACAAGATGTTTTTAAAGTAACGGTATCTACCATACAAATGTTAATAAATAATGGTGTTCGAAAATAATATTTTTCTCGAAAACGGCTTCGAGAATTTTAATAACATTTTTTTCTTATGATTAATTTTTCCGATATATTATAATTTAATGAATAAAAAAATTAAACTAAGATATTTTTGACTAAGTCTATCATAGAACAATTTTTCGAATTTTTAATTTCTCACTATCGAGAACGGATTTTAATGAAATATAATGAGAAGTTTCTAAGAAGTTTAAGAAAATTGCATTTCAAGACCTTAAAGAAAATTATTTTTTGAATTTTTGACAAAAAAATTATTTTTTTTTTGGAAAATTCGATATCCCAAAAACGGTCTAATATTTTGTTTGGAAATTTATTTTATATTTTTTTTTATAAGAGCTTATTTTTTTAAGAAACCACTTACATAAGCAAATATTTGCTTAAATCACATGGCATCCTGTTTTTAGATCCAACTACTAAAGGAGTTATTTAAAAAATTCATTTTATTCTTATGGACAGTTTTTCACTAATAACATTCAGTTTTCAAATTCTTTATAGTATTTTACATAAGAGCAAGCTCGTGCGACCAAGTAGTGCATTTTATTTTTAAATCTGTGGAACAGTTTTTAGGAAAAAAAATATTTATAAAATTTCGAAAAAAGTTAGTATGGCAGGATCTTAAAAAAAAGAAAAAAACGTGTGGGGGGCTTAGGAACTTAGGCGAAAATTACAATAGAAGTCTGCGAAATTGCTATGCAAAATGTGGCCTTTGCGCTACAATTTTTTCTATGTTCAATTTTCTCGAATTTGGAATAACCGATTATGCTAAATTGTGTATGCTGAATTCCCTAAAGATTTTTTTTGAAATTTCATTATTTCAAAAACTATATGGTTGATTTTCATAAAAATTTTAGCTCCAAATTATAATTTATATAAATATAAAAGCTTATGTAGATTTTAAAACCTTGTTATTAAATAAATATTTTTGTTTTATGCAAACTTAAAAACAAAATTGTAAATAAAATATTAAATAATATGGTTTTATAAAATGTTTGTACCTTCGATTTGAGTTTAAAAAAAAAACTCGGTTAACATTTTTGTCGATGCGATGATAATTGACGGTGATGGTTACACTTTCGTCATTTTCAAAAAAAGTACTTGCATTGACCAATTAAACTATCAGACAAATGATTTTTGTTGATGCAATGGTCTTCGACAGCAACATATCAATTTTCACTTCCTCATACGTGAAAATTTTGTTTGTAAGCGTCTCCAACGGGTAAAAAAAATCCTCATGGTTAAAGAGAAAATATTGGCGCCAAATTTTAGTTGAATTAGTACGATGTTATAGTAATCGTATCTTTCTCTAACTTTTTATTAAAGTTAAATTTATTTTTTTTTTTAGTATCGTGCTATTTACAAACGCCACAAAAGGATCTTTTTACTTAGTTCTTTGCACGCATTTCCATGGCTTTAGGTGTGTTCAGAAGTAATTTGTTAAGAAAATTGCTTTAGTCCGATACTAGTTAGAAAATGTTTAAAATTAAGAAGGAGTTAGTTATGTGCTTAAAAATTAGCAAATTGTTAAGTAGTATCATACTAATACTTTCATACTAAGTTTTTTAAATTTTTGCTCCATTGGCGTCAAAAACAACCCACGTTTTTGGTACATTAAGCCAATACTTGGTTTTTATAAAAATAAAACAAAATTTCAAACTGTATCTTCTGTGTTGCTTAAAATGTTTTCACATGATAACTATTTTATTTTTTTGTTGTTGTTTTGTTTACAATAATGCCATAAGGACTTAAAAAGTTAATAACATTTTTAAAAATTTTACATTTTCTTAATTTTATTTTTAGCAATGCAAGAAATTATTTTGAAAGCAGTATCGCAGTCATCTGTTCCCTTAAGATTGCATTCATTTGTTATTTTTACTGCAAGTTCCTTATCATCAGGATTTGGTAGATATTCGGTCAAAAACTGTGGCTGGAGTACGCCATCTTTAATTATTTTAGTCTTTTCGGCTATACACAAGGAGAAACACTTCATGTCGCGCGTTACATTGGCGTCATTTACTTTGCCATGAATAACATCTTTCATAATCTCTGTCTCGACGTTGTGCTTTTGAGCACATTGCATTCCATATTCGTCTATTACCTTTCCACACTTTAACAAAAAATAATACTTTAAATTAAGTTATTATTAAAAATATAAATTTTCTTACCACAGCTAAACCACAAATGGCAGCAAGAATTACAACAATGAACAACTTCATCTTTAGTTGAGAGATTCGAGCAAGTGACAGATCAAACTAGTTTGTCGATGATATTTATATCAAATTTTTTGGGAAAAATGTCCATAATACTCGTATATTCACCGGAATAATTGACTTTAATTGTAAAAAAAATAATTTAATTTTTGTTTACCCTCAAAACAATTTGAGAGTGTAATTGGGCATGAACTTATCAACAATAACATTTTAAGTCAATGAAGAACTTTCAATTGATAAATTTGACACTGTCATTTCTTTTGACCAATTTGTTTTATTATGAGTATTTTTGACTCGTTAGTTGCTACATTAAGTAATTAATTATGTGGCTACTTTTTGTATTACTGAAAACACTATATGAACCTTAAAACTCTTTTAACATTAAAATTGAGAGACGTCAGTTTAGCTTATGATGAATGCGAAACTGACGCTTCTCAGGAGCTCCGTCTATGAATTCATTAATTCATTTTTCAATAATGAATTTTTCTGAGGAACTTTGTTCAAAGTTGTAAGCACACTTAATCATTTTAGATACTCAGCTTTCAAGGTTAACTTTTTTTATTCAATAGTAATTTTTATAAAGAGAGTTTTTCATTTTGTGTTTATAGTGATTTAAGTAACGTATACAAAAAGTTCAAAATTTTAAAAGTAAATTCATATACTAACTCGTACATAATTATTCCATTATCTTGTGATTGATGGTCTACAAAGTTAGTCAAACAAAAGTTATTAAGAACAAAAGCACGGAAGAGCCAGTTGTTGGTGCTAAGAAAATTGATTTATTGATAGAAATTATTCTAAACGAAGCTTTACCAACTTTTTACTTTGCACTTTTGCAATTTTTCACTAAAATAATTTCATCTCAAGTAAAGGTGTGATGGTTTTAAAATGAGCCAACTGTAATCGCGTTTTGGAACAAGGAACATTCTGCAATCACTAAATATAAAAATAAACACTAAAAATAGCTATATTATTTTTCATACTCTTATGTTTTCACTTTTTGTCCGCAAAATTTCAGGTTCATAAGCCATGGTATTGAGCTCCATTGCCATCCATTCCACTATCATTCGAGTAGTTGTTGCAAGGGAATAAAAAAATATTTATTTCTTTGGCTTTGTTATTTGGCAAAACAAATTTAATGTTATTCTTTGTTAGGCAGAATCATTTCACTTTTAAAGGACTTTTTTTAATGGGGCCAGACGCCAGAGCCCTACTGCGGTATAGAAGAAAACAGGTTTAAAAACGAAATCAAAATAGAGGATGAGGCAATAAGATCCAAAAACTGGAAAATACTCCCGAAACTGCGAGAAGCCAAACTACTTCTTGGGAATTATAACCAAGCTCGTTTCATGAAATGGATCGGCTTAAGTAAGAACAGTTTACAAATAGTAACGGGACTCCTCACAGGTCACTATAAGCTAAGAAGACACTTTAAAATGTTTAGCCTGGAAAACAGCCCCACATGCACATGGATACGAAACACTAAAGTATCAAAGAAACAATTGTCTGGACAAGAGAGTGATTTGTCCTCTCTTATCTCTTATATCAAAGCGATAAACCACGAGGAAGAGCTGTAGGGTAAGCAACTCATCTAGTTCTAGATAGGGGTACAATAAGTATTTAGGTCGCAGTGCAAGCCCCCTCTCAATATTCATTCATTATCCCAAAAAACCACTCATTAGACGTTCTTTTTTTTATTTGCGACTTATAGGTACTATAAGGCAAGTTATGCATTCGTAAAAAAAATCGAACTCGAGATTTTGATCAAAGTTGAGATTACGATGATAGCGAAGACCAAAAAAGTGGGTCTCGAAATTCTGTCTGTCTGTCTGTCGTCTGTCGTCTGTCGTCTGTCGTCTGTCGGTCTGTCTGTCGGTTCGACTACAGCCTAAAAGACTCGGCCGATTTTCTTTAAACTTGTTAGATATCACTTTTATTTTTTTCCCCCCACACGTTTTTTTCTTTTTTTTTAAGACCAAAAATAACGGTACCTGCCATACGAATTTTTTTTCGAAATTTTGTAAATATTTTTTTTTTAAAAACTGTTTCACAAATTAAAAAAAAAAAGATACAACAAAATTTTGTTTAGTTAAAGATAGGTACTGGTTGAAAAAAAATTTCCGAAAAATGGTTATTGAGGGTACCCCCAAGGAACCATTTTTTTTTTTGTTTTGGATTTTCTCGAAAACGGTAGTACTGATTTTGATCATTTTTTTGTTGCTAAAGCTCCTCAAAAACATAAATAGAATTATGTAAAAAAATTTTTGGATTTTAAAAAAAAATTTAAATTTTTTTTTTCAAAACTCAATATTTCGAAAACCTTATGCTAGATTTTTTTTTTAAACTTGATAAATAAAAGTTTTTCAGTATAATCTAAAAGATGTATGAAAAAAAGATTTATTTTACCTAAAAATAAAGGTACCCACCATACAAATGTTAAAAAATGGTTTTCAAAAATCGTATTTTTCTCGTATTTTTTTTTTTTTTTTTTTTGAAATTTTGATATCTCAAAAACGGCTCAATATTTTGTTTGTAAATTTAATTTTCATTCGGACAGTAATAAAAACTTAAAGTTGGCACAACAAATTTTTTTCTTAAAAATCTTTTAAAACGTTTGTATATAAAAGCTTGTTTTTACATTTTATTTAGTTCAGAGCAGAGTACTCAGAGCATGGAAGTTTTTTCGTTCCATATATGTATATAGAAATTCATTCGACGGCATTCTGCTTTACATGGGAATCTAATTAAATTTTTAAAAGTGTAGCTGATTCCTACTTCACTAAACTAAATTAAAGGTATCAACATTTTGAGAACGCTTGGGTGTGTTCGTAAACATTGCACTTCATTTCCTACCAAATTTCAAGCAATTTAAGTTGAAATCAAATCCAGTTCTTTTTGGAATTCGAATTTGTACCTGTAATAAGATGATTTGGAATAGAATTTGCGAATTCTTTTTCGCAACGATTAAAAGATTTTGTTCTAAGAATTTTTGAAGAGTTAACAAAAACCTAGTTGGACAGATTTTTAAATTAAATTTCACGTTTTGAGAATAATTTCCATTGCTATGTGGTTTACTGATGTGTCCAACACGTTTTCTTTGACAACAATACCTTATTAGATGACCTGTTTCGCAATTTTAACTCACTATTAGGCCATAGGCCCTCTATCTAAATCACGTAACACCGGTGATCCACGACTTAGATTATATTCATTGGTCAGGCAAATACCAAGCAGAAATAAAGGAAAAAGTTTAAAAACAAAAACAAATGGCAGACGTTATATGACAGCTGACAGTGATCAGTTTTGTTGTTTAAACCAATCAGAAACCTCTAAAAATGATGACAAGAGAAGAAATTATTGAATAAATTTATCAGCTCTGAATTAAAAAAAAAAAACACTTTCAAGTTCAACGATTAAGAATTTTAATCTTTCTAGATAATAGCTAGGCAGTTCATATTAAATGTTTGTCAAAAAATGTTAGTTGAATTGGACTCAACAAAAACTACAGACTGATAAGTGACTAAACATCAATTTTTGTAGACTAAAAGCCACTTAAAGATATTTTGAATCAATTAATTATAAGTCTAATTAAAAAGTGGTAAGTCTTACTTAATTACTAAATATATATATAGGTAATTCTAATTTTTGTTATAATCTATATTTTTTTGTAAACAACTAGTAATAAATATATATTTTCAACCTACAACTACAACAGCAAAAAAAACTTAAGATAGAAATATATATTATGCACCTTTGCTTTTGCAAGATACTCGTATCTCTCTAGATTCCGAGACAAGACCCAAGACAAAGTTTCAAAAAATCGTATTGAAAAAGTTCAAAAAGCATTTACAAGGTTTTTAGTTAAGCAATTGAAATGGAATTTGCCAGAAATGCCAAGCTATCTTACCAGATGTGCTTTGATTGGATTATCTACTCTGGAAAATCGTCGGGTTGTTAATTGTGTAATGTTTGTTTATGATATATTGTCATACCACATAAAATGTCCTAATCTTTTAAATCTTTTAAATATCTATGTTCCAGGAAGAAACGTTCGAGTAAGAAAATTTTTTTATATTCCCTTGCATAGATATAATTATGGTTCTAATGAACCATTCACAAGATGTATGAAAGTATATAATGAATTAGATTTCAATGTAGACTCAAGTCTTGAAAGATATGTATATAAATTACAGTTAACTGAAAACGTTAATAAAAATACAAATTAAAATTATATGAAATAGATTAAGTTAGATTTAAGCAATCTGTAAGAGGAAACTCGATAGATGATGATGAAATAAATAAATAAATAAATAAATAATTTTCACACATCATTGTTTTCCTCTCAAGTATTCACGATTTTAAATTAAAATTTTGATTAACTTCAGCATTTCAGCTGTACAACCCACCATTTAAAAAAATAATCGCATTTTTTTAAGATTTCATATATATGTACTTATTATTAGGTATGTTCCATTGCAGTTTTTCCACCAGTTTGTTCTCTAGATAATATACGTATAATACTCTTATAATCAAATATTGTAATTTTAGGAAAAATATTTCATGATATTCAAAAAAAAAAAAAAATGTTGCGATCTTGCCAGGAGTCGAACCTGGAATCTTCTGATCCGTAGTCAGACGCGTTATCCATTGCGCCACAAGACCGATGAAAAATGCAATACAAAATTAGGTTCTTATGTATTTTTGCATATATTTATATTTTCTGTATTTGTTTTAATAAGACGGACTTTTACTGCAAAGAGAATGGAACATCTATGTCTATAGTAAGCATTTATGCTTTGAAGATGAGCAATAAAAGTGGATATTTTGTAGATGCTCCAGAGATACAAATGTGTCTTTGGTTTCTGGCATTATCCCCCATAGTTAATAAATTAAAGCTATATTCTGAATTCTTTACAAAAAAAAATATACGAATTATCTACATCACATCTTTGCTGCTCAAAACTTAATACATAATGTGGTCAAGCATTGAAGGCAATTAATAAAATAAGTATATCAAGAACGCATGTTTGATCAAAATCTCTAGAGCAGAATCTGTGAAAATTAAAAAAAAACAAAACAAAAAGATTATTGTATACCTAGCAGCTACACATCCAAGATTCCATTTAGGGAATCACATAAAGTGTTTTGTTTTGACTTTGAAGCAAATCGTTTGAACTCCAGGTCGATGGTTAGCAGAGTAACAGACTCCCGGGCTCACTGCTCGATAAAATGTTCAACGCAGAACCAATTAATTAGACTCCTTCATCGTAGGTAATGTCCTGTTATGTTTAATTTAAGCCTCGATTTTTTTACACAAGAAATTTAAATGAACGACGGGATCGCAAGCTACAGTTATTTTAAAGAGATTTGCAAAAAAATGCCTAGCTTTAAATGACTTAAGCAATTCCTTCAGAAGTGAGATCTAAGACAGAATACCAAGCAAATATAAATTCAAGCAAAAAATATAAATGGTTGTAGTAGCTTTCTAGCAAGAAATTAAACCTTTTGTTAGTCCAATTTTAAGTTTTTATTATTGTACATTGTAGATATTGAGATATTGAATTTTCAAAACAAAATGGAAATCTTATACAAAATCAACATTTTTATGGTGGGTAAAATTATTTTTAGATAAAATACAATTTTTTTCTTACTGGTAATAAAAATAATTGTCTTCACAGATAAGTCTAAATAATAATGCAGAACTGGGTCACACGAACTTGTTCCTATGTAATAGACTAGGAATTTCAAAAACGAATGTTATTAGAGAAAACTGTTCATAAGGATAAAATTAATTTTTTAAATTCTTTTAGTAGTAAGAGAAAATAACGGAATGCTATTAAATATGAATTTATGCAAGAACAAAAATTATAAGTCGTTGTAGTGGTTTCTTAAAAAAAAGCTTTTATATACAAACTTTTTAAAAGGTTCTTACAAAAAAAAAATATTGAGCCGTTTCGGAGATATTGAATTTTCAAAAAAAGAAAAAATTAATTTTGTTTTTTTTTTCAAAAATTCAAAAAAAAAATTATTTTAAAGTTTTTAAATGCAATGTGTTTTACACTTTTTAGAAGCTTCTCTTCTCTATAAAAAGTTTCATTAAGATCCATTATGTGGATAATGTGAAATTCAAAATTTGAAAAAAATGGTTCTATGGTAGGGACAAGCTGTAATATCTTAATTTCAAATTTTTTTTTCATTAAATTAAAGATCGTAAAAATTAATTGAAGGAAAAAACTTTTTATCAAAATTCTAGGGGCCGTTTTCGAGAAAAATACGATTTTTGAAAACCAATTTTTTTAAATTTTTAGCATTTGTATGGTAGGTACCTTTATTCTTAGGTAAAATAAATTTTTCTTTCTCATATTTTATAGATTATATTGAGAAACTTTTATTTATCAAGTTTTAAAAAAAATCCAGCATGGGGTTTTTGAAATATTGAGTTTTGAAAACACAATTTCAAGTTTTTTTTATAATCCGAAAAAATGTTTTTTTTGAAAATTGTAGTACACAATTCTATTTATGTTTTAGGGGAGCTTTAGCAAAAAAAAAATTATCAAAATCGGTTGTACCGTTTTTGAGAAAATCAAAAACAAAAAAATGGTTCCATGGGGGGGTACCCTCAATAACAATTTTTCGGAAAAAATTTTTTAACCATTAGATACCTAGATTTAACTAAGTTATTTTTTTTTTTTATTTTTAAATCTGTCGAACAGTTTTTGAGAAAAAAAAAATATTTATAAAATTTCGAAAAAACTTCGTATGGCAGGTACCGTTATTTTTGGTCTTAAAAAAAAAAAAAAAACGTGTGGGGGGAAAAATTAAAAGTGATATCTACCAAGTTTAAAAAAAAGTCGGCTGAGTCGTTTAGGCTGTAGTCGAACAGACAGACAGACAGACAGAATTGCAAGACCCACTTTTTTGGTCTTCGCTATCACCGTAATGTCAACTTTGATCAAAATCCCGAGTTCGATTTTTTTACGAATGCATAACTTGCCTGATAGTACCTATAAGTCGCAAGTAAAAATCTAAAAGTTTGAATATGAAATGTTATTTTAACTATTTAGAAGCTTGGGTACAAGAAAATTGATCAAAATAAGTTGTTCCGTTTTTGAGTAAATCGAAAACAAAATAAAATGCGCAACTGAGTCGCACGTACTTGCTCTTATGTAAAAGTACTTTGGAATTTAATAATTGCTTATGAATAAATATAAGAGCATGAATTTAATTCGAATACGATTTTCAACTGCATTAAATTGCTGTCTGATTCTAGAAAAGTATGAATTTATGCAAAGAAAGCTTAAAACTCGTTTTTTATTAAATACATTACTTAAATAAAGAATTTCCTTAAATTTTTTCAAGAAAAAATTTGAGATGCCAATTTAAAGTATGAAATAATAAAGAATTTTGTAAATAATTTCAAAAACCAATCATTTTCAAGATATTGATTTTTGAAAAAAAAAAATGATTTTTAAAAACCAAACAAATATTTTTCGAATTTCTTATATACAATAATATTAAAAATATAATGGAAATCCTTTTCAAAAATGTTGGTTAAAATTGTTAGAGCCGTTAGTAAAAAAAGTCGAAAAAAACGGTTCTATGACAGATAGCGTTGATAACATTTTTTTCTTAAAATTTTGTTTAATGAAAATGTAGTCCATGAATATAATAGTGCACCTAATATTTTGTATGAAAATTGTTAAAGCTGTTCTCGAGATAAATGAGATTTTGTATAACGACTGTATAGCAAGTACCGTTAGTTTTGGAGCTAAGAAAAAAATTATTTCAATTTCTCCTCCACGGAATCACCGAAGAATCTTAAATATTGAGATTGAAAAAAAAAACTCTTCAGCGGCTTAGACTGTTGGTCGAGGTAAAGATAAAGACATACGGACAAATAGGTGGATATAAGTAACAACATGGGTGTATTAGTATACTGCCTTGCCCGTTTCAAACCACATGTGGGCTCGTAACGTATTTTCTCCGAAGCAGTCAGGATTTCGAGCAGTTCATAGCTGCTGTACGGCTATGGTTAAGGTTCTTGAAGATATTCAAATTCAGTATGACCAAGGCATGTTAACGCTACTCTGTTTGCTGGATCTTACAAAAACATTTGACCAATCTTATCACAGTATTCTGTGCAAAAAACTAAAACTTTACTTTGGCTGTAGTGACTTGCTGGTTCGTCTTATACAAGACTATTTAGGTCGTTGAACTCAAAAGGTTAAAGTTGGCAATAATTCTTCTGATTCAATCAGCTTGCTTGCTTGAGTCCCTTAGGGTTCCATCTTGAGTCCTATTTTGTTCTACATGTTATAAATGACTCACCTAATAATTGCAAAAATGTCATCTTACGCTGATGATGTTCAAATTTATCTTTCGGAACCTTTTAACTTATTGGAAGATCTACTTTGCAGAATAAATGAAGATCTGGATGAAATTCACAATTGGTCGCTGTGAAATCACAAATTATTACCATCTCTAGTCGAAAATTTGATACGAACAATCTGCCACCGGTTTTTCTAGCACAATTTCAAATTGAGTTTTCGAGTACTGTCTTAAGTCTAGGCTTTAAAATAAATCGTTCACTTTCAGCCATCGACCATATCTATGAATGTCTTTGGAAATTGAATGTACTTATTCTCTAATCTTACACCACGGATAGAAACTAAACTGAGAATTAGCAATTTAAAAAAGCAATTCTTAGCCATTTTAACTAAATATTTATAAAACAGTAACTAGAAAGTAATTATGTATCAAATCTTAATTTGACAATGTCGTATTTGTACGCACGCTATGAAATAAATAAATTGAAATTGATGTTAGCAGAGACACATCGATAGAAGCTTGAAATTCTGTTATAAAAAGAATGATTCATCTGATTTTTTACTAAATGTGAATACATACATGCAAAAAATTAAAAATTCATTTCAATGGTTCGTAAAAACTCAATTTTTATATTTTTTTACACGGCAATACTAGATACCCTCTACCACCACCACCTATAAACTATAATCAACGCCCGCTGCTAAATACAATCATATTTAATGAAAACTTGGCAGGTTTCTATTTCAGTGCTCAAGTGTGTTTAGTAATTAAACGGGAGAGCTCTGAACATACTCTGTTCAGAGAGTACTTGACTTGCTATGCTCAGGCTCTACCCAGTGCTGTTTGTCTTCATAAACAGAATATTTAGACATAACATCATATAATACTGGAACCTCGTCCTTTCTAATTTAAACTAGTTCAAAATTAAAGTTTTTCAAAATGTTATTCTTATGCAGCACGCGATGGAACCTTATAAGATCCACATCTCAATTTAACATTAATTTTTATGTAAGTAATCCTATTGTAAGAACAACTGTAAGTTACTTGTGAATCTAATACAATCTAGATCATACCATAAAACTTATCACAACACTATTCCCCTCCGTCAAAAGTGATGAACACTCCTCGCCTGTCAATCACTTTGCATTTCTAAGAAAGAACACCACCTCACTGTCGAGTTCACTCCTAAATTATCCATGCTCCAAATTCACACCAAATCACTCCAAGTATACTACGAGTATGTACCTCTTCTCTATGCCGCACAGTTCAATCTTCATTGCGAAGTTAAGGTGATTTGGTCGGTCGGTCGTTGGGGCGTTCGGTCCATGATGGCGGGTCCAATAATACCCAATGGTGGCTTCCAGCACAACTCACAATTCACAAATTCCACAAAAAGTGTTACCCACTTATCATTATCCCACTTAAGCGACCATGACCGTGATGGTGCGCGATGTTAAGAACAAGAAGTATTCCTTAGAAAATCCCTATTCAAGACTGTTCGCCCAATTCGCAGCATATCACCTCATAACGGTGGTTTTTCCTCCATCATGGTTCCTGCGTCTTCTGAAATTGTTGATGGTGGCTGGTGGCTCCTGCTGTCTCAGCTGCCGGCGCAAATAACTCACTCCCAATGGTCCAATCATCATTTCAAGTTCGTTGGTGGTTCTTTCTACGGTCTGGCCTGTGCGGCGGAATGTAAAGTTTTGTGTGTTGGAAAAGATGCTGGCTGGACCCTGGCGAATACGGCAACGCGATCTTAACTTCCGATATAGTGACGATGGATGGATGCAGCGACCACGACACGATGTAGGCGAGAAATTCTTCATCGGAATGAATGTGCACATATGTAGGCATAGCACATCTTTGTTGCAAGAAAGCGGTGCGTTCACATCCATCAAACGGTTCCCGAATGCGGAACCAAAGTGGGACGCGACTTGCTGCAAGAGTGTGTGCAATTGTGATTTGTACCTCGTTAGGTATCAAACGCGAGATGGATGGACAGACGAGGTAGTCGAAGCAGACGATGATTGGATTCGTCTCCTTCTGCAGCTATAAGGTGAGATCTTGCAGTCGACGATGACGGTAATAAGTCGATGATATAATGATGTCGACAGCATGTTGTATACGTTTTGCATTCTACAGCATGTGCGATCGTTGGAGGCCGATTGTCAAACTGGTAAATCACCATGGCACAAGAAGCACCATACAATACAGGATACAGCTAGAGTTGCGAACCTACATATATGTACAGACGGTCAGTGGCCAGGAATTATGTGGAGGTGCTAATTTTCCGATGGAAATTTTCCCATATTGCTTGGCGATGGACATCCACTATGCGCAAATCCCATATGTGGGAACTTATTAGGTGAATCGTCTGTTGCTCTGAAGAAAATAATTGAATAATAAGAACGCCTATGATTATTATTGCACAATTCGATTGGCATTTCTTCATAAAGTATGAATGGGAACGGATGTTTGAGTCATTAGGAAGGATTTTATTCTGATTATCTTGTTTTAATGCAATGAGAATCTCGATTAGGTAAGGTGCTGTGTTCTGTAATCCATCCTGAAAAAAACTTTGACTTATAGATTTATCTTTATACATAGGTACATATTGTTCGGAGAGAAAAAAAAACTATGGTTTCTTTGGAAGATCTTGGATGATATTATTGGCCCAAAATGTTGTATCTTAGAATTGCCTTGATGGACTTTGAATTATGTATTGGGGGTAGTGCACTGCGGCCTGCAGATCTATTGTGCCCTTATTCTTGAAAGGAATTATTCGCAGTATACATATTGCGGAGAAGTAATGGCTTGTATGAGTAAAAGTCAGAATAATTATATCGTTTCTTGATTTGATAACCGTTTAGTATTTTTTTTCATTAGGTACGAGTATAACTAATTTTAGAGATAATTTTGATTCTTTGCATTCATTAAGTGGTAAGAGCAACCCTATTTACAAAAATATACAATAATGTTAAATGGGGTATAAAAAATCATGTGGGATTTAATTCTTCGAAAAGTCAATGCTGTCTATTTTCATTGAAGCAAAATGTACCCTTTATGTTATTGTCCTTGAATGACACTTGCATCGAAGAAGCAGAAAAGCTCTCAGTACTCGGTATGTGTGTCAACGATGATCTTCGTTGAAATGACCACATTCTCGAGACCGCCAAAAACGCTGCTAAATGCTTAGGATTTCTATAGCGATGTAAAAGATTTGTACCCATTCTGATCTTTATAAAACTCGTTTATAACTCACATCTTTGGGCAGGTGCAGCCCAAGCTTCTCTATTGGATAGAATCCAAAACAGAGCCTTTAATAGGAAACAGAGGTATCATGGAATCATTCCCATGTCTTGAGCACCCCCGGAATGTTTCATGTATTTCCTAATTTTATCGTTTCTTTTGCTAACAATTTTTACTCGAAGTAGGCAGTTGCATTCCTCTCTTGTTCATCAGCTTTCCCTATAGAGCCTAATTTTTGGTTGTACCGTCAAATACAGAAATTCGGTTTTTAATCGCACAACAGAATTATGGAATAGTAAACCCGAAACGGTTTTCCCTTATATTTTAATTTGCAAACATTCAAGACCAATTTTTATCGATACCTGCTTCCTCTGCCCTCCCTAATTTTCCCATAGATCGCTCATGCTGTGTTTAACATTATAAGGGTCCTTAATAAACCCTTGAGTGCCTGTGAATGTTATATTACTTCAAAAGAAAACAAATGAATCCGAAATTTATGATGAGCTCGATGTTATATGTAGTTTAAAGTCTGTGTCACGCCCGTAACACGATAGCCTTCCTAATCTTAATCCTTCTTTTTTCAATCTTATTTTGTTATTTGAAGATATGAAATTAACCGAGTGTAGGTATATAATTCCCCGGAAATCACCTAGAAATGTGGATTTGAGTAGTTTCAAGAGAGTGCTTTCTATACTTTAAGAAAAACCCCTTTATTAAAGGGGTACGAAATATGGTGCCAATTTCAACCAACAGTTTCAAAATTAAATCATATCTCGAACATTTCGTCTATATTATATCGTTTTATTTCTAAATCTTTAAAAACAAGTAAGTAGATAGAGAGTGATACGAATAAAATAAAGTGATGGCTCAGAGAATGTACCCTAATACGAAGGAGAGGACGTGATTTAAAGAAACGCACATAATCCATGTTTCGCATGAATAAAATAACTCTATGATCAACCTCCTTAGAAAACTTACAAACGAGGAGTAGGTGCTCTTTTCAATGAAGTACTTGCTTCAGTTTAATCATACGTAACAAAGGGGTAAATCAGTTAGTACTTTGAGGATGTGTTCATCAAACATGCTTATGCCCAAACGTTAACTATCTTCTCGGTATTTTATTTTTGACTTCATCTGTAGAAACATTAGATCCTTATATCTACGTATTTTATAAGTTCATCATAAAAATGTATTCAAATGAAATAATGGTTCCTTTACACTTTTAATTTTACCTTGCGGACTTATACGATAGAAGGAAGACCAAAATTCTGTCTGCCTGTCTGTTCGACTTCAGCCTAAGTCTATTGACCGACTTTCTTTAAACTTGGAATAAAGCATTTTCCAATTTTTACCCCGACAATTTTTGTATTTCTCAAAAACTGTTCCACAGATTTTTTTTTCAAATTGAAAAAAATTAATTTAGTAAATATTTGTATCGTTTTTGATTTTCTGAAAAAATGGTGCAACTGATTTTGATAATTTTGTATATTCTAAAATAAAATTGTTTGAATAGTACTATGTATTAAAAATAAAAAAAAAAATTGTTTGTGTTTCAAGGAATTAATTCCAAAATATTTTTTTGAAAACTTAATACTTCGAAAATCACATTCTCCATTTTTGTATAACTTGACAATTAACATTTTCGTAATACTATTTACAAGATGTACAGAAAAAAAATGTTGTCTGATCTAAAATAAAAATGGGTAAATGTTAAAAAATGGTTTTCGAAAATCTTATTTTACCCGAAAACGGCACTTATAAAAATAATTTTAAAATTAGATGCAAAAATAATTTTTGTTAAAAAAAGACGATTTTTAAATTTTGTTCTTTCATATGTGTATATCCTTTAATTCAACTTTTACAAAAGAATTTTTTAAAAATGCATTTTTTCTTACAACATCAGTTTTAAAAATTTCAAGTCTCTTAAAAATAGTAGTAAGTTCATGCGACCTATTCGTACATTTTATTTTTTTTTATTTTAAATATACACGAATAATTTTCGAAATTTTGAGTTTCTGATGTGATACACGCATGAGCGATACCATTAAGCGATACAGACAAATTGTTATCAAAATGTTAGTGTCCGGTTTTGAGTTTTTTCAACCATAATGCTTTTTTATCGAAAAGATTTTTCCTTTAATTTTTTTTTACAAAAATCTGTGCAACAGCTTGAACAAAAATATTAAATTTTGCAGCTTGGAGTTATTTTCAGTTATAATAATAGAAAAAGTGTCAGGAGAATATCTAACTGGAAAATATGCTATCTACAAAGTTTAAAGAAAAATAGCCGAGCCGTTTAGACTGTAGTCGAGCAAATACGAGTAGAAAGACAGACTGAAAAGACAAAATGCGGTCTTCTCCTCTCATCACAGTGTGATGTTTGATCAAAATTTTGTTTGATAAAATTGTCAGAAATGTCAATGTCAGGCCGTTGTCAAATACCTTGGAAATTGTCAGATGTCATTGCTTGAGGTGTGTGACAATTGCGACTTAACGACGCATGTGTTCTTTGTGGGAGCAGCACCAACGGAGAACGGGCACCTCGCCTATACACCTGCGTCTGCCACTCCTACGTTGAACACGAGCATCAGTGGGTTGATGAAGCCACCTCTTCCTAAGATTGGCAAAATCCTCTTTGGTCTGAAAACAGCCTCTTCGACTTAACTAACGACCAAACAAACGGACATATACACCAAACACTGACTTTTCAAACTCATCTACCAGACGTTGCAAGGAGCCACATGCTCCTACGGACCTGGTGGGTGGAATGATTGCTCAAGTGGAGGTTAAGGAAAGGAATACCTCCCGTGAAGGCGTATACCTATCCCTAGCCAGGTTATTATGTGACGATAGAAATTTCAATACTTTAGAAATACCCTCTGACATTTCAGGCTAAAACTCGCTGTAACCCATATACACCCTTAACGGGCTTGATCGACATAGGGTTATCATAGGTTTCAACACAAGGGGTCATAAACCCTAGGGTATCACAACGGATCTACATTGATCTAAGTGTGACGGTAACAAGATCAACTGTCAGCCCACTAACCTAACCTAACCTAACCCTCCATGTCGCTTTAAATACGGCAAAACAGTCGCATACCAACATCAAAAATGGCGTATATTGCAATAGCACCAGGGATGTGAATCGTGAATCCAAAAAGTGAAGCAAACTATCTACTTAAAAAAAATTTAATTCCGATTAACTTCTACCCTTTTAGCAGTTTTCAATTCCCGCATCCGAAATGTGATAACTGCAGAGTCGATATTCTTTTGAGATGATGGCGGGATCAGAAACACAGAATTCAACCTTCTAACCAACAGCCCCAGCAGATTGACTGCACTTGCAAAGACTAGGAACAAAAAGAAACCCAATTTGATGCGATGTTTGTTCTCCGGAATAGAATTCACGAGAACTAACTCGCATCATAAAAGCAGCAAACTATGCTCTATTGTTAAGGGAAAGCCACATTATCGACCATAATCCCTTATAAAAAAAGGTTTATTCAAGGCTATAGGCTTCATGCCATCATTAACGACACTTAAATGCGTTTTCGATAGACTTACTCAGACAAAAATCCCAGAAAAACTACTACAAGACAGTGTTTCCTCACCTCATACCTTGACACAATTCCATTCCTCCACCCATAATCTTAGCCCCAAAAGTCATAACATAAATGAAGAAGAATGCATTAAGGAAACAAGCTCATAGCTGCCATGATGATATATTACATAACCAACAAAAAAGAAAGTACACACATGGGACACCACAAAAAATAATCACAAAAAATAGTCCTACCCCTCCACGACTCGGCTAAGTACTCCACTGGGACACCATCATACAGCACTGCTGATTCCCAGCCACCACCACAGATTTTTACATTCAAGGTTCCTCTTCCGACAAAAGGCCATGGCGACAAGTGTAGCGTTCTCCTCGCATTCGGTGTTATTATCAACAGAAATGTTAGTACATTATCCTTAAGATCCGCGTGCGTTTAAAAGGGACCAAAAGTAAGAAGCCAGGCTAAAAAAAAAATGCCAAAGTTACGATAACGACAGCGGGGGATTTGCTAAGTGTATAAGATCTGAGAAGAAATTCCTTTAGCCGCACATCAATTCATCCACCTCGGCATTTTGTCCTTTTATTTTTTGTTTGTTATGTTTTGGTTGGCCATATTTTTTTTTTGGAATTGTTCTTGGGATTAGTTTCCTTGTTGCTTCCTCAGTGCCCGGGTATATGATCCCAAAGTGCTAAGTAATGTTCTTAATGGATGCGCGTATGGAAATTATTCCCAGGCAACAACACAGCACTATTCCCAACGGACTAACAAAGTGATATCCTTGTGATTTCAAATATACACACACACATTGTGGGGGTGGTAGAGGGGGGATGAATACGGACGACACGCATCAAAAATGTCTTTGTTTAGGTTGACATTTTATTATTTTTTTTTTATTATTTGTTTATAAATTCGAGAAAACAATTTAAATCCTTTTGCTCTAGGGTGAAAAGCTTCGCAAAAAAGGTCCTTGACATGGCCGAATGCTGAAATGAAATTTCTCCATCAAAAGTATTTAGTCGTTGGTAAGAGTCCATGAGGACATCACAAGGGATAGCTGCACTTTTTATTATTTTTATTGGTCCCGCTAGGAATCCCTTTGAGGTATATACATCCATACGTATTCCTAGGTTTGTATATCATCCTGTGTTTGAATATCCCTGAACAAATATTGTTTTTACTTATTCTGAAATGACTGCAGGGCAAGGACGTCCCTATTTGCTCTTTGCATAAACGAAGACTACAAAACGGGGAGACTGTGGTACGGCGCGTTGTCTTGATAACACAGGTATGTATAGAAGATCACATTCCTACCTTCTAAAAGGATATCAGTTTGTTCTTACAACTTGTGTGGTGTGCTTATGCATTTGTCGTGTATCGATAGTCTTCCTCGTAATTTCCATGTCTTTAGGGGAAGGTATTATTTGCGGGTAAAATGTTGTACGAAAGTTCAACTGACATTGATACTTATCCCACTTATCCTGTATTTGGTTATTAAACTTTAGAAATCCTTATTGGGAGTTGTCATGTTGACCTTTTGATTGTGTCGTTATCCTTTTCCAGAAGGATTTTGTTCTCTTTTTTTTTTTTTTTTTGAATATTTACTCTAAAACCGGTTCGCATTATTAAAAGAATTTTAAAGAGGATTTATATAAGAGACGAGAATCAAGTAGCTATGCGCTGGCTTTTGGAGAAAAGCTCTTGTTAAGTCAAGGGTAACTTTTTTGATTTTTGTTTCAATAGAGTGGTGGGTGGGTATGAGGTAGCGACAAAAATGTTGGTGGGATTTGTCGCTAAGCTTTGCGTGGTGTTTCGTTCGTTAAAAATCGTTCAAACAGATGAACTTTGTAGACAAAGACAAATTTTTTAGATTTTATCTTATTTAAAGTCGAGGTTCTTAAAAGGACTTATCAACATTTACCTTATAGATTTTACTTGGTTCGTCAAACCTAGTGACAGCGGTGTTAACGGCAATTACAACTGATTCTTTCTAGTTTTTGAAGAAAATTCAACGAAAATAACGAGATTGCTTGCAGAAAATTGTCGAAACTGTTCATGCACGTCAGAATCCTTTGTATATTGGAGCACTAAAGTCTATAATGATATTGGTAGCAAGTAAATATTTTGGTTCGAAAGTTTAATGTCAAATTTAAAGAAATCCACCTTAACAAAGTAAAATTGAGTCCTAAGTATTGACATCACAATAATTTGCAACTAACAGCGGGATTTTGAATTTTACTGTTCATAAGCATAACAAATGTTTTAAAGTATTCTAGCAAGATTTTTCGGACTCTGCGTCGCTTCCTTACAATTACGGGCGTATATTTCTTAGACTGACTTTTTTTCATTTTTGACTATAGGTAGTGCGTTGGAATGTCATTTCGAAGATCCGGGTTCGATCCCCTGCCAATGCTGCCTAAGAAACAAATATTTTTTTAGGGATACTGCCTTTTAAGAGGATGTGATGAATTTTTACCAGAAAACTGCTTTTCATAAAAGTCGTTCGGACTTGCCAGAGAATTATAGGTTATAAAAAAGTTGTCCAAAAAAAGATTGAAGGCAAACAAAATTTATAATTTGTTGTAATAAGTCTGTCTTTATGAATATGGAAGATAGATGGAAGACAGCAAGGTTTGAAGTCATCAGTTGCTTCATGTTTTGACCTTGGAGAATTTTGGAATATTTGCCGGTCTCTATCTTTATTGGCACTCACTACAGAGAGTTAGATTTATAATTCACAGCTTTTCTCTTCAACTTAATTGAAGAGAAGTGTAGGGAGAGGTAATATGCCATTTTTTGTTCGTTTGCTTTAAAATATGAGCAACAATAAAATTCTAATTTGCCTTTAGGTCCTACTAAGGGTCGAAAATTTGTTGAAATCAAAGCCGAAGATTTTTATAAATGAAAAGACTATTCATCACAGAACAATTAACAAAAAAAGGTTTTATTTATAGCTTACTAAAAACAAGTCACTTTTTGTCGTACAGAAGGTGTTTTTTCGAGCCCAAGTTGAGAGCCAGCATTCACAAATATGGAAATTTAAAGCCTTATATGGTCATAAGGCCATAATTGGAACAAATTCAATAACAATAAAACAGGATTTCATCCTAAAATTAAACAATTTTCTGACCGAAAACTGGCTAAGTTTGCTCTGAAGGCGTTTCCGATATATCAATCAGATAATCTTAGGAATGGGATTAAAACATGTTAATTTGTTTTTTATTTGTATACTTATATTTTTAAATTCTTAATTCAGTTGTGTTCCTATATTTTTGTTTTTGAAAAACCTTTAAAAGTTTAAAAGCTTCACATAGTCATATTAAAATCTCAAGCTAATGTTTGGGTGCTGCTATATCGACGATGTGACAAAGGTTGACAAATCCTCAATATTAGGTTTTCTCGCATCCTTCTAACGGCTGCAACGTGAATACACAGATTTCACCAAAATTACCGAAACAATTTCGCACAGTAAGGTGATACATTTTTTTTTATTTCATTTTTTTTTTTTATTATTTTCAAAAACATGTAAATATGTATTTAAAATGCAAGGGACAAAAACATTTACTTTAACATATATTTTATTTTTAACGTCTATTTCACTTTTCATTTCGAATTCTATAGCGAATTAATTTTTATCATTTCGCAATCTTTTATTTTGCGAACAAAATAATAGGTTCAATTTGAGATCTTTTCAAACCGCTTTCAAATTTATTTAATTTAAATTTAAATACGTGTCTCTGCATTTGATCTTACCCCTAAAAAGTCTTAGCCGAAAAAGCTTTTCAAATTTGTCAAAAATGTTGCATACTTTCAGGGAAAATTACAAAGCACAATATAAAAATACACGACTGGCTCGCACGAACTTACATATACTCTTATGTTTATGAAAATTAGAATTATAAAAATATTTCATGAATGTTATTAAAACAATCTTTTCCCCTTTAGTAGTTTGAGCTTAAAACAGAATCCCATGTGATTTCTTACGTAAATATGAATTTCTGCAAGAACAAATATGTATAAATCGTTGAAGAGGTTTTAAAATAATTTTTTATGTATACAGTTTTTAAAACATCCTTAAAACTGAATTTTAGTACGCCCAATTTAAGCTTGTGCAAGTAAAATTAAATTAAACAAAAATAATTGAACGAAGTTTTTGAGATATTGAATTTTCAAACACACAAATTTTAATTTTTTTTTTAAATTTTAATATGAATTGATTTGAATTTGTTGAAGCTTTTGCTCACAAAAATTTGCATTCAAACGCATTATTAGAAAATTGAAAGAATGGTTACTGTACCTACCACACAGTCTGTAATGTCTTAATTTCAATTTTATAAGTTTTATTTTAAATTATTAATTTTATATTTTCTTCTAAACCGTAAGAACTAAACAAAAAAAAAAACAAAATTTATCGAAATTCTACGTGTTGTTTTCGAGAAAAAATAAGATTTTCGAAAAACTTTTTTCAAAACTCCAACGATCAAAATTGGCCGGGTAAAATGGCATACTGCCATACTGGTATGCCATTTTACCCTTGCAAGTAAACCAACTAGGCAAGTAAACCAAAAACTATTTTATTTTAAACAAATCACAGTTCAAAGTAAAATAAACATAAGCAATACTAAACAAAAAAAAATAAAATCAGCAATTCATTTAAAACAACTTCACTTAAAGTATAAAATGGCACACTATGCCATTTTAGGCGAGTGCTTAGTAGGGCATTTTGCCCATTTAGGGTTTTTTTATTTAAGTTTTAATTCCGAAAAAACTGAAATATTTATAGGCCAACTAATTTCAGTAAATTAATAAGAAATACTTAATACTTACATCCATTTACTGTTTTTACCAAAATTTAATGTTTTTTATAATTGTTTTTTGTCAACAAAATTTTTAAAGCATTTTATTGGTCCTACTTTTGTAGATGGCCAGAGACAGTTTGACCCGAAAAATTTTAAACAATAGCTTGTTACTAATATTTCTTATATGTCAATGATGCCAATTAAACTAAAGAATTGTGTTACTAAAACCTTCTAATTCTCTTCGATTCTACAATTTCTAGCAAGGGAGCTATTTTACCTTGGTGGGTCATTTTAGGCCATCTTCCCCTATATATAATATTAAAAAGTATGTTAATTGTCAAGTTTCAAACATGCATGTGGCTTTAAATAGTGAGTTAAGAAAAAAAAATTATGTATATATTTTTTTTTAATTTGTAATTTTTTTCAATTAATGGAAAATTTTAATACACAATATTATTCAAACTTTGTAGGAGCTTAAGCATGACAAATTGATCCAAAATCGAAAACCAAAAAAGTGGTTTTCGGTTTTTTTTTTTACATAATTTTTACAAGATGATTCTTTTTTTAACAATTCTTGGAAAAACAAAGATTTGTTTTTAAATTTCGTAAAAAAATTTTATTGTAGGTACTTTTGTTTTCGGTCTTAAGAAAATAAAAAAAAGTATCGGGGGCATAATTAAAAATTCTGTCTATAAAATTGCGGGACAAATTTTTTCGTCGCTCTAAATCTCAAGTTGGGTATTTTTTTATTGTTGCATAACTTGCCATGTATGCAAAAATGAATTTTAAGCTTCTGAACATTCTATTAGCTTCCAATTTCACTTGCGACTAATAGGTACAAGTTATGCATTCGTAAAAAAATCGAACTCGAGATTTTGATCAAATGCGATGATAAAGAGCACAAAAAAGTGGCTTCTGTTCCATGTTTTCCTAAGTCCGTGTAGGTAGGTAAATAGAAATGGTGACCACTTTCATTCAAGTCTTGATGCCAAATAAACGCTGAAGTGAGCCATTTTGATACCATAAGTTGTGTAAGCCTGTTGATGGATTGAAAGTCTGTCTGTTCGACTACACTTAAACGGTTCTGCCGATTTTCTTTAAACTTGGTAGATATCATTTTTAAATTCCCCCCTCCCACACGATATATATATAACGGTACTTGCCATACGATTTTTTCGAAATTTTAGAAACAATTTTTATGGTTGAAAAAAATTCCAAAGAAGGGTTATCAATGGTACCCCACTTTGAACCATTTTTTTGTTTCTGATTTTCTCAAAAAGGATAATTTTTTATACTAAAGCCACCAAAAGTTTGAATATTAACGTGTATTAAAATTTTCCAAAAGATTATATTTCGAAAACCCTCTGCTCGATTTTTTTAGACTTGACAATCAAATCGAAAATCGTATTTTTTTTTCGAAATCGGCTCCTAGAATTTTGATACAAATTTTTTTCCTTCTACGATCTAAAATTGAATTAAATTATTTTGACTATACCTACCATAGAACAATTTTTTCGAATTTTTCAACAATGGCATAACGGATTTTAATGAAATTTTGAATAGAGAAGTTTCTAAGAAATTTGAAAAACATTCCATTTCAAAACATAAAAAAAAAATATTTTTTAAATTTTTGAGAAAAAAAAATATTTTTTTTTGGAAATTCTATATCTCAAAGACAAGTCAATATTTTTTTTAAATTTTTATTCGTACAGTAATAAAAACTCAAATTTGGCGTGCAAAATGTTTTTTTTTAAATGTTTTTAAAATTTAGTATAAATTTTAAGAAACCGCAACAAGGACTTATAATTTTTGTTCTTGCATATGTAATTTCATTTTTGCTTAAGAAATCACATAGCATTATGTTTTTATCTCTTAAAAATAATTTTCTCTACTCTACTTTCTAAAATTCACAGTCTTTTGCACGAGAGCAGGTTCGTGCGACCCAGTCGTGCATTTTATTTTAGTTGGGTACTAGAAGAAATAAAAGTGTTTTGTTCTTAGGTACAGAATTTTTCAATGAGCCAGTATAAAATATTTTTTCTCAGTTTTTTCTTCAAAAATTATTTTTTAAAACGACTAGATTTAAAAACAAAATAACTATATTATTAGCTAAAAATATATGTATTTTTTTTAGAAAATAGCCCTTCCTACTTAAACGAAAGAATACGACACACACATTTGTATCTTGCGGGAAAATTCACTGTCAAAATAAATCGGAACAACGTGGGGTGCAAGTTTTTTTTTTAGTCCTATTGATTGGATATGCAATATTAAAGTCTTTGGGCTTAGTGAAAACAACAGAGCACATTCCCCATTTTTTAAAAAAGCGAATTGAAGAGGTAATACGCCTGACACAATACTCGTAGTTGGAAAAACTCTACCTTTAACCCCAAATCGAAGGATTAGAAAAAGTGTGCCAGATTTCTTTATTCGATTTCACCACCCACGTACCCAAAAATCTTCATACTCAAGTTTGATTTTTGGTCTTGGCATATAAGTTCAAGGAATTTAAAATAAAAAAAAAACATTCTGTTTCAATACGCAAACACCAGCTCCTTTCTTCGCTCTTGAAAATAATATATTCAAGAGGAAAAAATTTCTAAGTTAATAGATTTGATGAGTTAAAAAAGGAAATTTAGTGATTTTTACTTGCGACTTATAGGTACTATAAGGCAAGTTATGCATTCGTAAAAAAAATCGAACTCGAGATTTTGATCAAAGTTGATAGCGAAGGCTAAAAAAGTGGGCCTCGCAATTCTGTCTGTCTGTTCGACTACAGCCTAAAAGGCTCGGCCGATTTTCTTTAAACTTGGTAGATATGACTTGATTTTTTCTCCCCACACGTTTTTTTTCTTTTTTTTAAGACCAAAAATAACGGTACCTACCATACGAATTTTTTTCGAAATTTTATAAATATTTTTTTTTCTCAAAAACTGTTCAAAAGATTTTAAAAATAAAAATACAAAAAAATTTCATTTACATAGTTAAAGCTAGGTAATGGTTGAAAAAAATTTGCGAAAAATGGTTATTGAGGGTTATTGAGGGTACCCATGGAACCATTTTTTTGTTTTTGATTTTCTCAAAAACGGTGCAACAGATTTCGATCATTTTTTTTTTGGCTAAAGCTCCTCAAAAAAATAAATAGAATTGTGTACTCAAATTTTCAAAAAAAAATTTTTGATTTTTAAAAAAAACTTACAATTATTTTTCAAAACTCAATATTTTGAAAACTCCATGCTAGATTTTTTTTAAACTTGGTAAATAAAAGATTCTCAAAATAATCTATAAGATGTGAGAAAAAAAAATGTATTTTACCTAAAAATTAAAGTATCTACCTACCATACAAATGCTAAAAAATTAAAAAAAAAATGGTTTTCAAAAATCGTATTTTTCTCGAAAACCGCACCTAGAATTTTGATAAAAATTTTTTTTCTTTTAATTAATTTTTACAATCTTTGCTTTAACAAAAAAAAATTTTGAAATTAAGATATTACAGCTTGTACCTACCATAGAACCTATTTTTCGAATTTTGAATTCCTCAGTATCCGCATAACGGATCTTAATGAAATGTTTTATAGAGAAGCTTCTAAAAAGTCTTAAACACAATGGCGCAAAATTTTAAACATTTAAAACCCACTCTAAATCAATTTTAGAATGGGAGTCGACTCTAAATATTAAGTATAAAACGAGAACTGACTTTTTGTTAATTTTAAAGGACATAAACTATACTTTAACGTTAAAGAGCTCGTCTTACTTTAACAGCCACAAATAGCTAGTTTATCTTTTAAAAGTATACTTTATCCATATTGACAATGTACATTTCATACCAAAGCAAATGGAAGGAAAAATGTTTACTGATGTTTTATTAGATTTTTTAAAGATGTTCTTTGTAAATAGACTGAATCACTGAATATTATAAATTCAAAACAATCGTACGAAAGTGCTCTACAATTAAAAAATCTGTAGATACAAATGTACATATCTTATGTATGCACGCGCGCCGCCGAGACGAGTATAGGTATAGCTAAATGAATCTGCACCTTACAACACCAAATTGAGTTTTTTATGCTGTGAATTTGCGATTTATACTTTATTTTCATTTAAAATAATGTAAATAACTTATAAACAATCAAAATCTGTACCGATGTAGTATATTAAATGAACTTTTTTCGGCGAAAAATTATTTGGTTTGAAGTTGTCTGTTCTTTTTACTTTTTTTTTTTTGTGTTTTTGTAGTTGTGTGAGTTATGCATCTGTCAAATTAAGGGTTGTTCAACGCAAATTTGCTTAGGTTCTGTTGTAAAACCCACATTAGTTAGAAGAGTTGTCTAACGTGATTAAAATTATGAAAAACTTAGACAAAGTCTCTAAGCTAAACGACTGCGTTAAGTAGAGCCGGTTTAATTGCTTAAACGAGAACTCTTTAAAATTTTTCGCCAATGCATTTCAAAACTTTAACAAAAATATATTTTAAATTTTTGAAAAATAAAATCTATTTTTTTTTCTTTTTTTAAAAATTCGATTTCTCGGAAACGGCTCAATATTTTTTTTCTAAATTTAATTTTTATTCGAAAAATAATAAAAACTTTAAATTGGCATACCAAAATTTTTTCTTAAAAATCTTTTAAAAAGTTTGTATATGAAAGCTTTTTTAAGAAACCACTACAAAGACTTATAATTTTTGTTCTTGCATAAATTCATAATTGCACAGCATTCTCTTTTTGTCTCTTACTACTAAAAGAATTTAAAAAATGGATTTTATCCTTATGAACAGTTTTCTCTAATAACATTCGTTTTTTAAATTCCTAGTCTATTACGCACAGGGGCAAGTTCGTGCGACCCAGTCTTGCATTTTATTTTGTTTAAATTTGAAACCTGCTGACTCAATGATTTGGTAAATAAAATTGGATTTTCATTAAATCAAGTTTCAAATTTAAACTTAATAATTTATTATGCATAGGAATTCTAAAAATACTGGTAAAGTCTGGAATGAAATTTCGAACATAATAAATTCAGTTCGGTGAAAAGTAATCCATCTATTATAATTCACTCTTTCATGTTGGTTGACGAATATACTTTCAGTGACGTAATGACCAAACTGGAAGCCAAACACAACTTTCACCCTTGTATCTAAAATCAACTGCGTTTCACAATTAATTTGAGTAAGTCGTCACTTCATTATTATTGTTTATCTCATTGCCTTGAAAAGCCACCACCCTAAATGATGATAAGAGAGAAAGAAAAAGTAGGAAGCCCAATGTGACCTTAAGGCTAATTGACTTGGTCACGATACATATTACATTTTTCCAACCAAAAAAAAAACACAGTCCCAAGAACTATTTAATTTACTTATTTCTGGTGCCAGGAACTATTAACGTTTTATATACAATTTGCGTGTAATTTATATAAAATATTCAACACGAATCCTTCTGGCCGGCCATCAGGAGAGGTCTCAATACAACAATACTCTCTCTTTGGCTTAATTTATCATTTTCTCATCGATACGTCATCATTAATTGAAATGTCATCCATTGGATATCGACAGGCTTTAAATCATTAGCAACAGCACTGCATGATAGACAAGAAGATACTACAAGGGCTGCAGGGAAGGACAAATTGATTACGTGAAGGCTGATTAAATATCTGCCAAAAACTTGTCACCAAATTGTGTATTTTTGTTTTTTACTTTTCACTCACTCCTTGTATTGGCACGCCAAGCTCAAGTGGCTGAGATATTGATGTGACATGAAAGGCTGAAAGGCAGAAGCAGACACCCAATCGTCCGTCAGGTCGTCTCTCATCATCATCGATCAATCTTTTTGAGTTTTTTTTTTTCTTTTTCAAGGGAAAGAATGAAGAAGAACAAAAACAAAAACGGGACGGGGCAACAACTCCTTAAAAACTTGGATAGAATAAAAGCACCGTTAACAGATTTTCGTAAATCTATTCTATTCTTATCCTTGGGAGAGTATACCCCGGCCTTCCTCCATGGCCTTCCAAAACTAATGATGCGGACTATACTTGCTTCAATCATGGTCTCGGTGTCCTTCTTGGATCTCTAGACTGGAACACATTCCCCAAGTTCATATCCCCATATTACTTGTTTACCGTCACATTATCCACACAATTTGATAATCCACACACAATAAATCATTCCACAGTGGGTGACCCCAGCATCCTTCAGGATATAGAAAAAGAAACAAAAAACAGCATGCAGTGCACAAAAAAGCCTTCCACACAGTCTGGGGTCCCTCAACCCCGAACTAAAAGCTCCTTGCTTGCCTCTAGCAAACATCAATCCATTCGTCAAAAATACTATAAGGAAAAAAGATTGAGTGTGTTTTTATTAATATTCTTTTGAGGATTTATGCTACACAACCACAAATAGCTAAAAGTTAAGACTCCAGCAGTTATTTGTGTGTGAATTCCGTTAACATCATACATCATTGTTATGAGAGATCAACAAAAAAAGGACACCAAACATTTAATAATGCCCCATCTATATCTCCACTCACAACCCAGAGACTTCATAATAATCTCTGAGAATATGATGATGTTTGGTCAAAAAATTTGACAGGACAAATAGTGGATACCATCTCGAAACTGGACACAATAGTATTGTTCGGGAGGTATTGGTCTCTTTTGTAAGAGAAAAAAAAAGAACAATAAGAACTAGATTATACAGTTAAGGAACTTGTGACGTAATACTTATTTGTGGAGCATGAAAATACCGTGTATCTTTGTATCGAGTTGCCTTTCACGATAGGAATAGTGGTTGGAGATTGGTCATTTGGTTATTATGTTTAAATAAAATTTTGACAGCAGACTTTGCCTTTGAAATGTTTTTCCTTAGAAAAGATAATTTTCTTAAAAGATTTTAATGTCCTGACTACGAAAAAGTAAACGGAAGAAAAACTTAATTTGTATCCGCAAAAATATAGAGGAGACTGTTGCTGTCCTTAATTTGAATACAAACTCAGATTTTCTTCATTAGTTCAGGAGTTCTCAATATTTTTACCTTAAAAGAAGAAAATAAACATTTTGTCCATACATATACTTGCGGTTATGTTTGATTGAAAAATACAAAACAAATACTTTTTCTCTTAAAAATCAATTTTTGGAATTTTTACGAATATTTTTACTCTTTTTTAACTATTGGAGAAATTCTTAGATTTATAATTATTTTTCGTCCATTTGAACGCAGTTGTAAAGCCATATCACACTAGTCAAACGAGGACGAATCCATGGACTCAATTCAATTTTTATTTAGTTTCATTATACGAAAAAGACATAGTCTATGAACTGAAGCCATGTGTTCCACTCTTAATTCGTAGAGACTTTGAGTACAACCCGAAGCACCGATGACATCGTAAAAGAGGAAGACATCGGTTGAGATAAAACGCACAAGAAGTATGACCCCACAAACCTGGGATGTGTATAGAAACAAGGAGGCATATTACCAAAGCCGCAGCCTAAATGGAGAGATTTCTTGGTTAAGACCCATGTTTACACCTTATTTCTGTTGGAGTCTGAGTTTGAAGAACGATAGAAATATTTATAATGGTTTTATGAATCTCGGTCTCGGATAATCGAGATTGGCGATTAAGTTAAAAAGTAACAAAGAGCTTTTGTGTTGTGGGAGCATACAAGGATTTGTTGCGATTTTTGTGTGCTCTTTATATATAGCAGTATATGTATACTCGTAGTAGTCTCTAATAAATCCATTCACTCTTTCTTTAAAATCGAACGGATTTTTTTTTAGGAACTAAGTACTGAACTTAATTTCATGAGATCAATAAGAAATAAAATGCACGACTGGATCGCACGAACTTGCTCCTCTGTAATAGACTAGGAATTTTAAAAACGAATGTTATTAGAGAAAACTGTTCATAAGGATAAAATTAATTCTTAAATTCTTGCAGTAGTAAGAGACAAAAACATAATGCTATCCAAATATGAATTTATGCAAAAACAAAAATTATATTATTAGTCGTTGTAGTGGTTTCTTAAAAAAAGCTTTTATGTACAAACTTTTTAAAAGCTTTTTAAGAAAAAATTTTGGTACCCCAATTTAAAGGTTTTATTATTGTTCGAATAAAAATTAAATTTACAAAAAAAATATTGAGCTGTTTCTGAGATATCGAATTTAAAAAAAAAAGAAAAAATAGATTTTTTTTTTCAAAAGTTTTGAAATGCAATGTGTTTTAGACTTTTTAGAAGCTTCTCTATAAAAATTTTCATTAAGATCCGTTATGTGGATAATGAGAAATTCAAAATTCGAAAAATGTAGATAATATCTTAATTTTAAAATTTTTCTTATTAAATTAAAGATCGTCAAAATTAATTGGAAGAAAAAAAAACTAAAAATTCTAGGCCCCGTTTTCGAGAAAAATACGATTTTTGAAAATCATTTTTTTTTTATTTTTTGGCATTTGTATGGTAGGTACCTTTATTTTTAGGTAAAATAAATTTTTTTTTTCACATCTTGTGGACTATATTGAGAAACTTTTATTTATCAAGTTTAAAAAAAATCTAGAAATATTGAGTTTTGAAAAAAAAATTTTGAAGTTTTTTTTTAAAATCCAAAAAATTTTTTTTTGAAAATTTGAGTACACAATTCTATTTATGTTTTTGGGAAGCTTAAGCAAAAAAAAATGATCAGAATCGGTTGTACCCTTTTTGAGAAAATCAAAAACAAAAAAAAATTGGTTTAATGGGGGGTACCCTCAATAACCATTTTTCGGAAAAAAATTTTCAGCCACTACTTAGCTTTAATTAAATGAAATTTTTTTGTATTTTTATTTTTAAAATCTGTCAAACAGTTTTTGAGAAAAAAAAAATGTTTATAAAATTTCGAAAAAAATTCGTACGGCAGGTACCGTTATTTTTGGTCTTAAGCAAAAAAAAAGAAAAAAAATGTGTGGTGGAAAAAATTAAACGAAAATCGGCCGAGCCGTTTAGCTTGTAGTCGAACAGACAGACAGACAGACAGACAGACAGAATTGCGAGACCCACTTTTTTAGTCTTCGCTATCATCGTAATGTCAACTTTGATCAAAATCTCGAGTTCGATTTTTTTTACGAATGCATAACTTGCCTTATAGTACCTATAAGTCGCAAGTAAAAAGTGTGTCCTTCAGTACCATCTTTTCGGCTAAGTCTAATCGGCTGAGTAAGTTTTTACGAAACTTAATAGATAGTGTTTCTTTTGTTATTCCTTCAACCTTTTTTATCTTGTTGAAAATAACGGTAAATGCTATACATTTTTTTTGAATTAAAAAAAAAAAATATTTTCATTTTGGCCTTTGTTATGTTCACCTAAACGGCATCGGTCGATTGTGGTTTATTCGCATAGACCTACGATTTCAGGAAATCCCACCAGAACAAATCTAGCGAGATCAACTCACATGATCTTGGTGACCAATTCACATCATACTTCTGGGAGACATAACCTTACCCTTATAAGATTGTCAATCGGGCGTCCGCTGAATGGCACGTACCATCTTCCTGTTGGAACCACATGTCGCCTTGGCTTATATGGTTCAATTCGGGCCATAAGAAATTGGTCATCATCGTTCTGTAAAGCTTGTCACTGACAATGACCGCCTCACCAACGTCGTTTTCGAGAAAGTATCTACGAACGCGTCATTGGCGGCGCGGCGTCAGCCCAAAATTCACACCAAACTTTTCGATGATAAATTCTCACCTGGTGAGCCTCGTGTGGGTTGATGTCCTATATATGGCAATTTCGCTTTTTAACACACCCAAAAATACGCCTCGTCGCTAAAGATTATATTTTGGCTAAAATTACAGTCCTCTTCCAAACGTATTTGATCATAAACTTTGAGCTCCTGGGTCGAAATTTATGTAAAAAAAATTTAAATCATAGCTCTTTAAAAAAAAAATATGTTAAGCACCTTTTAGACGATCATTTCAGTTTCAGTTGAGCTATCAGTTAAGCTTTCAGTTAAACTGATGTCTAAATACAAAAACTGAAGCGTTTAACTGAGACTGAAACTGAAACTGATGAAATTCCCATAAGTTTTCAGTTCAGTTATCAGTTAAACTGATGTGTAAATACTTTTCAGTTCAGTTGTCAGTTCAGTCGTCATTTCAGTTTTAGTTTGCGGTGATTTATTAAGCGACAAAACTATATAGCTATTGCAATAAGGCTTTCATCGTCATTAAGCAATGTATTTACTCTGATTTTCTACTGCTCACAAGTAAAATAAAACCTCAACTGAACACCGGACTGACATCCAAAAACACTGCCTTTTTTAACTGAACTGACAACTGAACTGATAACTGAAGGAACAACTGATCGTCTAAAAGGGGCTTAAATAAATAAAGTTTTGAAAAAATTTGCCAAGTTTAATATTTAACTATCGTGCAAATAAAAATTTAATAAAATTGTTTTTCAAATGTCGAATTTGAAAACAACAAAAAATATTGAATACCTTCTTTATAAGAAATTTCATTGAAATCCGTTACGCCGAGAATGAGAAAGTCAAGCAATTAGAAAAGTTCATATAGTACCTAGGTATACTGTTTATAATGACTTATTCAAAATTTTCTTTTATTGAATAATGGTTCAATAAAGTTCAGCCAAACAGCAAATCACTGTGCCATTTTCAAGAAAAACAAAATTTTCGAAAGCAATTTTTTACCATATGTGTGGAGAGTACAGTTATATTTGGATAAGAGAACAAAAACTTTAAGCTGTTAAGCTTGTTTAAAAAAAAACAATACTGAAGAAACATTGAGTTTTTGAAAAAAAAAAATATTTTGAATTTTTTTTTAAATGCAAACATTTTTGTCAAATTTTACCAAACAATAATATTTCAACTTTCTGGAAGCTTTACCACGAAAAAGTTCATCAAAATCCATCCATCCATCTATGGTAGATACAATTTTCCGTAATTTTTTCAAGCGAAAAATAGCTTTTTTAATTAAATAACAGATTTTCTTAAATTTAGAAAAAAATTGTACCAATATTGTTTGGACTTAAAAAAAATTGACAGAAGAATAATTAAACAATAATTACTATCAAGTTTAAAGTCAATCGGCAGATCCATTTTGACTATAGTCGAACATATTAATTTATCTTATCTCAAGTGGATGGTTTGCCTTCGGTGGATGACAGAGGCATCCAACTTTCGATGACTCTGACGGATAGATCAGGTTGAATTTGATCAATAGGATGAGTTATGTTGCTGTCGAGCACTTCGTTCAGTTTCAGTTTTTTGGCATAGATAGTTTTTAATAATAATCACATAAGATTGACGTACCAAATTTATATTTTAAAAAAGTCAAAGAAATTTTATATTTTTATATATGTAACTAATTTTTAAGAAATCCATCATTCTAAGAAGTTTTCCGATAAATCCTCTAACAATCAGGGCATCAAATAATAATGCAAACAAATTTTAACAAATCCTTGATTTCATTCTATTTTGCATTCATCTTTTTGTTGGCTTACTCAAAGTTTCATAGGCTTCGTTCGATTATCTATTATAGGGGTTTTTCTTTTTTAATTCAGAATAGAGCTCTGAACAGAGTCCGAGCATGTCGATCATGTTCTGAACATCCTCTGAACCAGGCGTGCTCTCAGAGCACTGAGTGTTTTTTAAACACACCTGAACACTGAACTGTCACCACTTTTTTTTTTTACTTTTCACCTGTCAAATGCTTGTTTCAAACATTTAACTCTGTCTGGTCAGATTTTTTATTCTGAGTTCCTAGAGCACACTCAGGACATGCTCAGAACGAAAAAAAAAACATATATTCGAAGCTCAGAAGTTCTGAACTAAAAAATAAACACAATTATTTTTTTGACAACTCAGGCTCGGCTCTGAGCTAAAAAAGAAAAACGCCTCATGACATAACATCATGTCAATCTTAAAGGGCTTTAAAAGTTGTGTAAATATTGATCCGCAACATTTATTTACCCTCACCAAGAAATCAATTTCTGGATCCGGGCTTGTGACATTGTTTATCTAAAAATTTCAGTTCCAATGCCCGCAGCTTAATATGATGTCAAGACAAAACTAAAATTGAATTTCAATAATATAATTTGAAAATACTTAAATAATAATATTGACTTTCCGACTCGTGGGAAAATAATGAAATGGTCAATGTCCATCCCTAACAACCCTTACACATTTTGAAAATCTTTTCTTAGTTGATTTTCTGTCAAGGCATAGTTCTTGTGAAACAAATGCAATGCAGTAAAGTACCTAATGTAAATTCAATTATTTATTCAATCAATATTTCCATATTCATGTGACAATCAGCTTTGTAATTGCCTTATCTTAGAACAACGATCTTAATTTTGTTCAAAACACTCACCATTGCCATTACCATTCAAATCCATCACTTCTTATTTAGTTCATTTTAATGCAAACAAAAATTAATCCTGCTGGTAGCTATTGATGTCACACACCATGGTTCATCAACTTTATATGTTAATTTTAAGTGATCCTATCCTAATAAGATTGAGGAGGCACGCGGAATTTCTCATGCTGGTTTCTTACCATTTATTGCTCTTACATTTTTGACATATTTCAAGGAAATCTTAATCTTCATTTCTTATTTTCTTATATTGGTTTAGTTTTTCCCTTACATCATATTATAAATAAATTAAGGTCTCGTTGCTTATAGAGCCAACAGAATTCTTTGACTTTTTCTTTAACAAAAATTTCAAAAATTATAGTTTTCCTGATTAAACGAGGTTGTCAAAAACTATGCATTTCTGCGGCTGTTCCAGGAACTTGACCAAATCATATTTTTGACTAGGCAAATTGTGAAAAGTTGGTTGGATCATTGGGTCAGAATTCTTCAAATGGGAATCATGTGCGATCGATTTTTGTTTGCCTGTAATTAATGCTATGAGGGTGTGAGCGACGTTTTCTTTCAGTAGAAGAAAGCGACATGCCAAAAATTTCTTGAAACCTTTGCACTATTGCGTGAAAATTTTCTCGAAATGGAGGCTTCAATGGGTACTCAGATCTACATATTTTTTTTTTCTTTGGGATTATTTCAAAAATAAAGAGTAAGCCAATGCTCCATCAACAATTTATGGTCATTAAGCAAACACCAGAGCTATTATTCGAAAAATACAGACGATGTTTATGCGAAAACGTGATGCAAAATTGCATCAAAAGAATCATCTTTTAACGATCCGATTAGGTCATTTGGCAAATATTTTATTCCACTCTATAATTTGGTTACACTTGACATTTTTATGATAGAGCTAGCGAAAAAAATGGGGTCTAGCAATTCCGTCTATCTGTCTGTTCGACTACATCCTAAATGATCCTCATACAATTGTTTCTTAATGTAGATAAAATAAATTCAACCCAATTTTTTTTTTTTCGAAAATTGTATGGACTATTTTTTTGTTTTCAATGATTATTCCACAGATAAAAAAAATCTTCATTCGCTGTTAGTTCCTTGTTCGTTTTTATCATTTAAGCCCCATTTAGACTTTCGTTATTCATTCGTTGTACGTTGTTCGTTGTTCGTTCTTCTCTCAACAACGAACAACGAATTCGGTTTTGTTTTTTGTTCGTTCTTAACAACAAAATGGATAACAACACATTGTTGGCACTATTAATTGTTCCCAAGAAGAAGATCCTGTTGGACGAAGGTTTTTTTGCTGAAAAGAAAACTTTATCACACACAAATATAATAAAAGAGTTAAGACTTCAGACAGACGATTTTCAGAATTATTTGCGAATGCCCGAAGAAACACACGTTAAGCTTCTTGGTTTGGTGAAAGCTTTTGTATAAGTCAATAAACTCCTCAATTACTTCTTTTGATAAATTCCTTAAATCAGACATTTTTTAATCAATGCAACATCAATATGAACGTACACGAAGAAAGTATTTAAAAAAAAAATGATTATAAAGAACATGAGATAGTTGTATTTTTTTTTTTTTTTTTTCAATTCTCCTCATTGTTTTTGTTCGTCTGCTACTATGAACTGAATAGACTAAGAGCCCACAGCAATTTTTGGGTGTGATTGATAACAAAAAATAATTAGCATAATTAAGTAGATAGGCCTTTTATAGTTATTTACAAATGTGAAAGTATACATACTCTAGTGGGAGCAATAGTGCATCAAGTATGCAGTTCTTTCCAAGTCCAAATAATTGTGATAACAACTTTGCCAAAATGTAGAGTTAAGCCCCCTGATTGAAAATATCGAGGTCCAAGACGTTTTACAGACAGCCTTCTGCCTGCCAGACGCGATAAGAATAGGCTACTTCTTGCACCAAGAAGGCCACCTTCAAAACGTCTTGGACCTCGATATTTGCAATGAGGGTATTTAGCTGGTCATTTTGAAGTTATGGCAAATTTTGTATCCCAATTTTTTTGAATTTGGAAAGAACTGCATACTTGATGCCATATAATGCACTATTGTGCCCACTAGAGTATGCCAGACGTTCACATTCATAAATAACTATAGGAAGGCCTATTTAATTATGCTAATTATTTTTTGTTATCAATCACACCCAAAAATTGCTGTGGGCTCTCGGTCTAGAAGGATAGTTGTACATATACATTATAAATATATACGAGTACATATATAAACAAAATTTATAAATGTCCCTACAAGTAGCACGCTACTGCCAAACAATGTTTATTTAAACAGTTTTCATATTCAAACACACGTTGCCCGGGTAACAACGAACAACGAATATGGAATTTTTCGAGCTCCTTTGAATTTGTACGTTCTTCATTCGCTGTTAGTTCCTTGTTCGTTTTTATCATTTACATCCTCGTTGTTCCGTGTACGTACAACAACGTACAACGTACACAGACGACAAGAACGAAAGTCTAAATGAAGCTTAAGTATAGATAAAATTTATGATTGCAAAAAAATCCAAAAAATGGCTTTTTGCTTGCGATATTCTCAAAAATAGTAAAACTAATTTTGATCAATGTTTCTAACATTTACATATGTAAATTCTACAAATTTTGAAAAAAATATAATTTTTTTTTTGAAAACTTTTGAAAACTAAATATTTTGAAAGGCAATAGCCAAAAAAAATGTTTTTTTACACTAATATAAAAGATAAAACAAAATCATCTTTATCTAAAAATAAGGTTACCATACGAATGTTAAAAAAACGTTTTCAAAAATGTTCTCTACTTATGCTTCTCTAAAATTAAAAAAACAATTTTTTTGCTTGGAAATTAAATCAAAGATGGGCTTAAAATATTATATGTAAGAACTTGTTTTCTTTTTGTAACTGCTACAACTAATTAAAACGTTTGTTCTTGCATAGATTAATATTTGCCTTAGAAATCAAATGGAATATTTTTTTACTCAAAGAATCAACACCTAAAAACTTAAAAAAATAAATTAAAAATCGACTCGAACAGACTGGAACCACAGAAGACCATGCAGGGCGTGGCCTCCGTTCAGCTGAAAATATTGCGGCTATGGCCATCCTCAATCTCAACAACGAAGAGGACAATTTTGCGTCGAAAATCATCATGAGAGACATGCGGCACTGAAAATCCGCGTGTGATGAACGAAGAGCAATTACAGCCACTCAAAGCCGCTGTGCGGTACGGCGTTCACGTGGGGGGAGTGATTGGGCCATGTTTGAGGACGCTATCAGCAAAACGGTTACTGTTATGGGTGAACGCTAGAGGGCCATGATAAAATACTTCTTACCGCCGGAATTGAATGAGCGGGGCTTGGTGGCTTAGCGTGACCATCAGCAAGTTCGCCCGATTCAACCATCCCAGACTTTTCTCTTCAGGGCTACTTGAAGTCGCGGGTTTATGAAGCCTCAGACAATCGCAGCCCCTAGATAAGGCGAATATTCGACAGGAATGCGAGCAGTTACCAACGTAAATCTTTAAATTTCTCGTTATAGGTCATGCACTGTACATAGAAGATGAGGAATTAATTCTGCATACATCTTCCTTGTTCATAAGGCTTTTGCAAAAATCATTTGAATAACTTCCAAGCTCCTAAGAGGCAAGAACGCCACATAAGACAGTGTCCTATAATGACAATCTACTTAAGGATATCAAATACCAAGAGCGTATCAGATCAAGCATTGTCCAGATCTGTTTTGTGATCAGACAGGAAGTTGTATTATTCCATCTTAGGTTGGTCCTCTGTGTAGCATCTTATTTCAGCATAAATTTACAAGGAGCGATGGGTAAACCTATATAAGAATTATCATATAGTAAAAGTTATGTTCCACTTTTATCAAGTTCGTCAGCCTTATAGTTCCCTGGAATATCCCTATGCACTGGCACCTACTCAAGGTAAATATTGAACTGCTGCGCCACGTCCACAGGAGATGAACTGTTATAGAATCCAGAGATTTAATAGCTGCTTGACTATCCGAGAAGATGCGGATACCAGTAGTTGATAACAAGTTTTCTTTGAGCCAAGATAGGACTTTTTTAATAGACATAAGTTCCGCTTGGAAGACGCCATAAGCTTGGAAGAGACATAAGTTTAAACCATTGATGAAAGTGGATAGAATTATCTTCCAAGAAACTCCCAGAAAGATCTTGAATGCTGACTTGAAAGTTTTTGCCGATACTGTAATCAATGTGACTTGAAAGTGATCTGAATGAGTTCAGAACGATGGAATGGGCAATTTTGTTATTGGTCTATTGTGAAGAAGCTTTTAGGCATGTTCGCTGCCGTATGTTTGCTTCTGGTCTTTTTCTTACCTCACACGACTTATATTACACAACCTCCCTTTTTTTAATTTTCGTATAGGAAATATGCATGTTGTTTTTCATGAGTAATGAAATGTTAATTTATGGACTTAAAAAAAATAATCCCATATACTCGTAACAAGTCAGGAAGTTGATTCTAAAACTTTCTTCCGGGAAGAAACTTATTTTATCAAATAACCTTGTAATTTTTCATAGGAACCCAACTACATCTAATATTAAATCCATCATCCATACTATCACTTAACCTCAACCCTTAAGCGAATCGTTGTCAGGAAATTCTACTACAAATATCGGATTTTTCATCAATTCAAACGAACCGAAACACGCAGGCAAAGCGTGTCTGTGTCTGTGATTGCGCTTTGTATGAAGATCTAAAGAAGACGTCAAACCCGCAACATAATTTATGGCGCTCTGATAATAATCATGTTTCATTCGTCATAGCATTTCGGGTATGTCGTTGGTACTGGTATAAAAGATATGATGGGTGTTTCTGCACTAAACAACGAGTATTTGATGCTGAATATCATTAAATTGTCCCCACTACATATTACACCCCCCACCCATTACTTATTCGACACCAAAACCAAACACACACACACATTAACAAAACTTAGAGTTGCAAAATACAATATCTACTTAGGTACTTCGTTCCGTTTGGTTCCCGATTTCAAACAAAAAGAAAAAGTCCTGCATCCTGAATAACTGAATGTTGAATCCTCTTTCTCAATAGAAAGACTACAATGTGACTCCCTTAACCGTTCTTCTACCTGTCTCCATCCCCCCTACGTCATGGGTATTATTTGCGCTTCGTTTGGACAGAATAACGGGCTGAAAGCTGCTCGAAAGGGGGTGCGTTCGCAGATAGATGATAATACTCCCGTTTGAATACTCTATTGTGCGTGCATCATACAAAAATTGAAGGTGGATACGCATTATTGTGAAAACATGTTCTCTTCCATGTTAGCAGTCACTATTCTATTTTTTACCCTCCGCGGTAAATATATGTATATATGTATATTTTTTTTTTTTTTGTGCTAAAGGTGATGGAACAAGGGTGTGCTGAAGCTCTATGATTTAGGTAGAAGCTATTGACTTCTGGCATTTACCAACGTACATAATTCCTGTGGGGGAAAGGTCGATGGGGGCATGGCACTCTATATAAAACGATAAAGAGGATACTTTTTTTTTCAAAATCCTCGCATAAGCATTATTTTTTTTTAAATACGACTTTGTTCCTTAAAAACGAGTAAGGAACATTTATGGTTTTGACATCGATTCCAGCGGAGGAAACAACATTTAATGAAATTTCTGATGCAAAGTCGAAACTAAGCTTAGTCATTTGCAGGTTTTTGATGATCTTAGTTTAAGCTCAGAATTTCTAGGTTGGTATAGGTTTTCAACATATCTCAGTACGAAATTGCAGAAAAGAGTTTTTTATTTAATTAATTAATTTCAATTATTTTTTCTTCATAAAACTTGTAACGGCATCTGAAAGTAAAAGGTGGAGGAAAATTAGTCTTCCAATTTTATTTTTGAAATACTACTGTACTTAATAAAAAAAATGATTTTGAGTGATGGAAATATTTATTTGGACAGTTCGCATTCCTGTCGAATATTCTTCTTAAGGGCTGCTATTGTCTGAGGTTTGTTGGCAAGCCCGCGACCCCAAATAGCTCTAAAGAAGAAGCCTAGGGTGGTTAAATCGGGCAAACTTGCTGGCCAATCCAAGTCACCAAAACGGGAGATTACGCGACCAGGAAACGCTTCTTTAGAATATCCATTGTGACTTGTGTTGTGTGTGCGGTAGGACAGTCTTGTTGAAACCACATGTTCACCAAACCCCGCTTATCCAATTCCGACGGTAAGAAGTCTTTCATCATGGCCCTGTATATAGCGTTCACCAATAACAGTGACCGATTTGCCGATAGCGTCCTCAAAAAAATACGGCCCAATCACTCCTTTCGCGTGAACACCGCACTACACAGTGGCTTTGAGTGGATGTAATTGATCTTCGTGCATCACACGCTCATGATGATTTTCGACACAAAATCATCCTCTTCGTTCACACGCGACGGACGGTCAGCAGGCATTAACTAATGCACTGTTTGCATTTTTTACGGCGACATGTGTATGTACGTAGCTCACTAAAATTCTCTGTAGGGTGGTCCGTCTGGTGATATCCAATTCCGTGGCCCGTCGTCGTGTTGTCTGGTTGATGTTTCTTCGTTCTAAGCGACATTGGCCGCGATATTCTCTGCCGAACGACCATTTCGTTGGCAGCCACGCCCTGCATGCTTTACCTTGTTGGTTCCAGTCTATTCGAGTCGAATAGCTAAGTCCCGGAAAATTTGCCCAGTTAGCGTGATACGATTAGGAAGTCGACGACAAAATTCACCTTAGTGTTAGCGTAACACCGACAGATTTGGTAAAAAAAAATCGACACAATTATTCCACGCTCTTGCGGAGAATAGCACTCCATTGCTTGCCTGTTTGTATAGGTACTGCAACTGTATATATATTTCAGAAAAGTCAAATATGATTGACGCCATTTGCAAAAATTATAACATTTTCCGATAGGGTGATTAATTTTGCGCAACCTTGTTTAAATTTTACTATATTTGAATAACTGTATTCAATCGAAAAATTTATCAATTTTAATAATAAAGATATTCAGTATTACTGTTGCTATTATTAAAATGTTCAAATTCTTGGAAAATTTGTACAAACATCTCAAAAAATCATTCATAACAACTAAAATGGTAATGCAAGACGCCACATCAAAATCTATCAATTTATATTCTTTTCTTGTATGAATAATAAAAACAATATTTGACACCCGATTTCCAACATCCTCGATAGTATAGTGGTCAGTATCCCCGCCTGTCACGCGGGAGACCGGGGTTCAATTCCCCGTCGGGGAGGATTGGTGGATATTTTTTTTTTTTTATATTATTCAGCTTTAAATAATATAACAAATATCATTGCTCACCTCATTGTCATAATACCATAAGGGTTATTGGCTTACAGAGTGGTGATTTCTACGTGCGATATACAAGAAACTTTATATTATACATGCATAGATAATATATGTACATATAGAAACTGTGTAAACATATTAGATTGCAAGAAGTTATGCGTACTTAAAAAAAATCGAACTAAAGATTATGAATACATTGCGGTGGAAGGGAAGTCAATGAAAAAAAGTTTAATCGTTTGTCATCTGAAGCTTAAGCTAACTTGTCAAAGCTATTACTAGTAGCTTGAGCTTGACATTTCTAGCTTTGTTGAGAACCTTTAAGAGTATTTAGAAAGCCACTGAACATTTTCTTTTAAAAACCGAAACTAACTACGAGTATGAAAGTCCTCATCACTGATTTCCGATCGTTTCCTATAAAATTTTACTTGCCTCACTTGTTGTATAAACTCGGCTATATTCGTACTATAACTGAAGAGAATAATAAAAATAAGAACTAGTTAAACCTTTCTAAATAGGGTTAAAAGAATGTTGATATTTTTATAGCTTTAACAACATTTTTATATTTTAAGCTATTTTTACTCACTCAAGTTTAAATTAGAAATAGAAATGTAAGCTAAAGCTACATGATTCTAGCGCTAGCTATTTTAAAATTGCTATATTAATAGAAGGCATCTCTAACTAGCTAGGCAAAGCTTCTTTTTTGTTCACTCAAAACCTAGCTTTCACTTAAAAACTTAGCTTTAACTTTTTTTTATTCACAAGATACAATCTTTTTTTTTATTTTTATTTTTTTAAAGTTTTTAAAGATTGAGTTTTCAAAAAAAAAACATTAATTTCTTTTTTACATCCAAATATTATTGATTACACAAAACATTGGTACACAAAAGTAATTAAACTTTTTAAAAGCTTCTGTACAAAAATTCATCAAAATCAGTCGTACCGTTTACACATCTCATTCTGTGAGAAAAAGTAGTGTTTAGGAAAAAAAATGTGTAGTAAAAACGTAGTAAAAAAACTAAAATAATTTTACAAATTTTTTAATCCTTTAATTCACTTTTAAATACACATACGGATGTATAAAAAACAATATGTATACACAACTCATAAAAAATTCTTATATAATAATAAATAAACTGTTTACGTTTTTATAAACCAAAAATATACATTTAAGGATTCAATTTTTGTATAAAGACTTGCATTGTGGTAATTGGTAATTGGTGGGGGGCTCAAAAATTCCCTCTATGGCTTTCAAGAGTTCTTTTGATTCCATAATTGCATCAACTGTTGTTCTGATGTTCTGGTGTAAAATAAAATGCACGACTGGGTCGCACGAACTTGCTCCTATGTAATAGATTAGGAATTTTAAAAACGAATCTTATTAGAGAAAACTGTTCATAAGAATAAAATTAATTTTTTAAATTCTTTAGTAGTAAGAGACAGAATACTAAGCAAATATGAATTTATGCAAGAACAAAAATTATAAGTCGTCTTAGTGGTTTCTGAAAAAAAAAACTTTTATATCTATACAAACTTTTTAAGAAAAAATTTTGGTACAGCAATTCAAAGTTTTTATTATTGTTCGAATAAGAATTAAATTTACAAAAAAAAATATTGAGCCGTTCCTGGGATATCGAATTTTGAAAAAAAAAAAGAAAAAAATAAATTTTTTTTTCGTAAATTCAAAAAATATTTATTTTAAAGTTTTGAAATGCAATGTGTTTTAGACTTTTTAGAAGCTTCTCTATAAAAAATTAAGATCCGTTATGTGGATAATAAGAAATTCAAAATTCGAAAAAAATGGTTCTATGGTAGGTACAAGCTGTAATATCTTAAAATCAAAATTTTTTTTTAATAAATTAGAGATCATAAAAATTAATTGAAAGAAAAAAAAAGTATAAAAATTCTAGGTGTCGTTTTCGAGAGAAATACGATTCTTGAAAAGCATTTTTTTATTATTTGTATGGTGGGTACCTTTATTTTTCGGTAAAATGAAATTTTTTTCTCACATCTTGTAGATTATATTAAGAAACTTTTATTTATCAAGTTTAAAAAATATCTAGCATGAGGTTTTCGAAATATTGAGTTTTGAAAAAAAAAAATTGAAGTTTTTTCTTTAAAAATCCAAAAAAAAATTTTTTTGAAAATTTGAATAAACAATTCTGTTTAAATTTTTGGGAAGCCTTAGCATAAAAAAATTATCAAAATCGGTGGTACCGTTTTTGAGAAAATCAAAAATAAAAAAATAGTTCCAAGGGGGTTACCAAAAATAACAATTTTTTGGAAAATTTTTTCAACCATTAGCTAGCTTTAACTAAATGACATTTTTTGTGTTTTTAAATCTATCGAACAGTTTTTACGAAAAAAAAATATTTATAAAATTTCGAAAAAAAATTGTATGGCAGGTACCGTTATTTTTGGTCTTAAAAAAAAGAAAAAATTGTGGGGGAGGGGGAAAATTAAAACCCATATCTACCAAGTTTGAAGAAAATCGGCCGAGCCGTTTAGACAGACAGAATTGCGAGACCCACTTTTTTGGTCTTCGCTATCATCGTAATATCAACTTTGATCAAAATCTCGAGTTCGTTTTTTTTTACGAATGCATAACTTGCCTCATAGTACCTATAAGTCGCATGTAAAAAGTGTAGTATTTGAGGAAGCGTGGTTAGTGTGTGCTTTTGAAAAAAATGTAGTAAAAATACTACAATTGTAGCAGAGGGGAACGCTTACGTACCATTAATAATCATTTTGAAAAACGGTTATCAAAAACAAGGAAGTCCTAACTTTTAATTTTCCTTCATCCTTTAATGATCTATTTTTTCAAAGATGCATAAGGACAAAACAATGAAATTCAGCATTTTTTCAGACTTTTACAGAGCCCAATCAAAGAAGTAATGAAAATAAAGATATTTAGAGAATTGCTTCTGATTGAGTGGAATGCTTCAATATACTCGTAATTCAATGAAAGGTTCAAGTCGATAAACATCGTTCAATATAACATCATCTCACTGATGAGCCCACTGTCGTACTTGGGCGAAACGCTCTTTAGAGTTGAGGTATAACTTGAACTTTCAATTGAATCAATCTAAGAATTTTCGGCGCTTAGGCTAGGACCGCACTTGCGATTTTTCGTCGAGGCGATTAAAAAGTCGTAGTCGCTACAAATTATTGTCATGCACGCACTTGCGATTTCTTTGCCGCGCGATTATTTAATCGCGAAAAATAAAACACACTACTTCTTATGTGAGTGCACGCATTTGCTACAAATAAGTAGCGACAGAAAAATCGCTTGAAAAAATAGAACTTGTTTCATTTTCATAATCGCTACGATTTTTAAGTCGCATGTGCGTGCATTCACATTTAAGGTCATGTGTCTTACTTTTTGCGACTAAAAAATCGTGGATTAAAAATCGCAAGTGCGTGCATGCCAATTTCTCTTTGCGACTACGATTTTTAAGTCGTAGTAATTTAAATCGCAAGTGTGGGCATATCCATTTGAGTACATGTGTTTCATTTAAGTTTGCGACAATCGCATTGCAAGAAAAATGAAACAAATTGCGACTTTTAAATCGTCATGATTTGTTGGTAGCAAGTGCGTTCATTCTCATTTAAATTCATGTGTTCTATTTTTGCGACTAAGAAATCGTGCGATTGAAATCGCAAGTGCGGTCCTAGCCTTAATGAATATCATCTTCGGTTTCAAATTAAAACTCACAGTACTAAATTTTGAGGCTGAGTTTAATAAAGAAATGGTTACCTATAAGCTTCTTTTATTAAGTAGTCTTATCTTATAGTATATAAATAGTTTTTTTTTAGAATCGATATTAGGAGTATCTACTAAAGGGTTTTCCTATTAGAGCGGTTAAATTTTGGTGGCATGTGATGGGCACCTTGTTTTGGTGACATCTGTCAAATTTATTGTTTGTTATTCAATAACTGATGCTTAGCCAGCGTGGAAAGTAACATGAATAGTAGGTAAGACCACTAGCATGATTCAACAGCACGTCCAAATAATAAAACTTTATTATCAAAATGAGTGTTCATTAGTGCAAACGCAGCGCGCGTAGCTCCCATTTTAGGGTAGACAGACGTGGTGGCTTTCACAGTAGACTTTTCGAAGTTTGGTGGCCAAATTTGAAACGACTGATTCGGTAATTAATCGGCGAACATTCATACGTCAAAGGAACGCAAGATCGGCGGAGACTATTGCTGCAGTCCGTGAAAGTGTAGAATAGAACCCGCAGCAGTCGATACCACACCGTGCAAAAGATCTCATCCTTTCCCAGACTTCAACTTGTCGAATTTTGCACCGGGACTTGGGCGTAAAACACGACCAGAATCCAACTGACTTAGGAGCGCAATGTTTATGACTATAGACAACGCCATTTGTTCGAAGTTGGTGAAGCGGCTCTATGGCAAGCGCTACAGAAGGATGATTATCAATTTCTTAAGGACCTACACAACATGGACGGTGCTAAGTACCCATGATGGACATTCTAGATGAACCATTTGACACTACTAGGCTTTTTCTTGTAGGTTTTCCTAAAGTCACAGGTCTAAACGAATTAATCACAATCGACCAATGCCCTGAAGTGGAACATAACACAGGCCATCGCCAAAATTCAGCTGAATCTATACGGAAGAGTAATTGAAATTTGGGGCACTCGGATCCGTGCCAACGTAAGAAGGCGAAGCGGATAATTAAATTTTACATTTACAACAAAGTCAATTGAATAATTAACGGTAACACACTTGTTTTGGAAATACGAAACATGTACAAGAGATTTAATATCATCTTATCAAAATAATCGATTTGGAAAAAAGTATACAAAATTGAGCGTTATATACCTTATTCACCTTTTTCCAATAATATATTTAAGGAATTTCGCAGTGAAATACTTATTATTATAACAACGCTGATTTTTTCTTAAAAGTAAAAAATTACTGGGGCTTCCTATCTGGATGTTAAGGAAAATATTATTTGTTTAAACAATGGTACTGATAGGTACTTAATTAAAATAATACAGATCTCAAACCATTTATGAAGATACTCATTGTTAAATTCCATTCAACTAAAAACTACCTACCTACATATTTATTTATGTAAAATAGCAAGGCATACTCGTAATTGAAAGAAGCAGGTATGTACTAACCATTTGATATCAGTCTAGCAATTTTCAAAAACCAATTAACAAAATTCAATTAATTAAACTAAAACAACCAAATAGCTCTTTTGTTTCCACTTCTCCGTACAGTTCTCACACCTTAGTATAATAAAATCTATAAACGTAAGTAGGGGTACACTACACATACACAATGGGCATAATGTGTGTGTAAATGAGAGGTGTGTTTCTGCTTACCTGTATACAAGGCCGCAATGAGACTTAAGAGCGCCTGGTTGCAATATACAGGATGCCCCAATAACACTGGTTATTAACAAAGCCAGTCAAGTCGAAATTAGCTTCATCATAAGGATTGTTTTGCAAAAAATAGCGATCGCTATAGACAACCTGTTAAACTCCAATCTCGAGGATGTTGATAGATCCTCCATAATCAACTGCTATCCACCACTCTCTACAACTGTCTCAAAAGCCAAGTAACAAGTTTCATTTTCACGATAATGGCCACCAACTAAAATCTACCAAGAACATTAAACGCACCCTGTACATAAATCCACCATCGAATAGAAACTCTTTAAAGACAAAAAAAAGATAAACCTGAACACCTAAGTGATCAGAACTTGGAAGATAGATAGACATCGAAAATGTTGTTGCTGTTTTATTGACAGTTTTTCGAAATATTAATGGCGCCCTCTTTTTTCTAGTATCTGTATGCACGTGGTGCATATTTCACAGCTAAAACCTGAAGTACGGCTCTGCCTTGCCTATGGACCAAGACGAGTTCAAAAATTCAATGAATAAATATCCTTCTAGAGATTCTGTTCATGTTAGTGAATTAGAACACAAAATGAATGGTAAACATAACCACTTACGCACTATGTCCATACACATCAGACTATTCGGGGTGAGTTCAGTTAATTTTAGGTATAGGTAATAGGAATAAAGAGCCGTTTACTGAAGCAACCAGGTCTAGACCGAAATGCATATGAATTTTTATCACCTCATTTGCCATGGCAGTCCATCGTTATTCTGTTGTGGAATTTCCACTGAAAACGTCTACAGATAGTAAGTCAACCATTATTTTAATTCTCGTTTACATCAACAGCATACACCCATTGGACAAATGAAAATCATCCTTAATAAATGTCAAGTAGTTAACAATTAATTTGCCAGACCTGCTGTATCACTCTTTCGTCTAATACACCCCCGCCTCACTCGTCTACGAACTTCGAAATGTCCCTTCTTTAAATCTGTTTATTTGGTTTCTAGATATATGTTCAGACGAACGGCGCGCGGCGGTGTGTTGGTTTGGCTTTGGAGTCTGATGACTGCAAAATGTCTATTTGTCTGTTGCATAATACGTTAAAGGTTATAAGGATGACATAAGAGTGTTGTCATCAAGGTTTTTTTTATTCAGAAAATAAAAATCAAAAAAGGAAAAAAGATATGAAAATCGTTCTTCGCTTCAGTATGGAAATTTAGGAACCACATAAGATCATTTTATAGAAGATCTTAATAATATCAATTTTCTTGGAAAGAAATTTTTGAAGTTTGAACATTCAAAGGCTGGAATTTAAAATAAACATGTATGTAGGTCATAGGTCCATAACGTGAATGGAAAAAGGAGATTATTTCCAAAATTTGGTCACACAAAAGTTTTTTTTTTCAAAACTGTAAGTAAGAAAGGGTCGAAAAAACAAGATCGGCATTTAATAATTTACATGTTCTCAAGATATTGTTAAAAACGTGATTTTCAAAATATTGGCAGACACTCAATTTTGCAAAATTATCACAATGAATATCAAAATAAATCATTTTGAAAATGTTGAAAGGAACGCACAAACAAATAAAATTATTTCGCAAGTGGGTGCAAATTTGTGGAATTCTATTTAATTTTGCGATAAAAATCGCTTGGAAAATAGAACTGGACCCTCATTGCGTAATTTTTAAGACGATCGTCGTCCAAACGATTGTCGAACACGCAGTCGTCAAAAGTTTGCTTCGGTTAAAGTTTCAATCGCATTGTTGGGTCGTGTCGTCCATCGTCCACAATTTGAGAACATCAAGAAGCAACAAATGTCATTTGGGCTGTCTGGTTGTAATCAAACTAAAGTTTTCGTTGGAAGTCAGAGAGGATCCGATGTTTTCCTTATGTCGATTTTCTTTTACACATGAGAAATCAATTTCTGTGTGAAGACTTCTATCCCTCGACAGATTTTACGTTCCTTCACAACAAAAAAATCGATTTTTTTTTACAGAGATCAAAATCTTCGAATCCTTATTTGAAGAGGGAACATGTATACGAAATACGCACACCAAAAGAAGAAAAATTATCCGTGATCGAAATCCCTAGTGTGTAAATAAAGCAAATCAAATCGGCTTTGGTTTTCATTATCATCGAAAAATGACAAATTGTAATGTCGTAACATTTTTTTAAGTAATTTAAAATAAAAAAAAATCTTTCAACAATCAAAAAACAAAATCCACAAAATGTATGAGACGATTGTAAAATAGCAATCGTTCAATCACAATCGTTCAGTCGACCATACTTGACAGTTCAACAAGTTACATGAAGGTACAGTTAAATCGTCTTAACGACATCGTCCAGACGATTCAAGTTTGTATGTGTTACACGAAGCAATTCCATTGTTTAAACTACGTCGTCAAACTATCGTCGTCTTACGCGATGAAGGCCTTGGTTTCAGTTTTTTATCCCTACGAATGAGTAGCATACGTGTATATTCTCATTTAAAATCATGCGTCAAATTTCTTGCGACCAAAAAATCGCGCTATTGAAAACACCAAGTACAATTCTTAGGTAAGGAACGCACTTGCGATTTCAAAAGCGCAGTTTTTTAGTCCCAAAAATAGAACACACGAGTTTATATGAGAATGAACGCACGTGATACCGAAAAATCGTGATTATTTAAGTGTCGAAATTTGTTTCATTTTGCGGCGATGCGATTGTGGTAAGTTAAAATAAAACAAATGCACTCAAATGAATATGCTCACACTTTCGTTTTAAATTACTACGACATAATATTCGTAGTCGCAATTAGAAATTGGTATGCATACACTTGTGATTTTCAATTGCACGATAATTTTGCAGCAAGAAATAAGACATATCGCGTTAAATGTGAATGCAGGGACATGCGACTTAAAAATCGCAGAGATTATAAAAATGAAACACTTTCTATTTTTCAAAGCTGTTTTTTGTCCCAAAATTAAATGGATCAATTGGATTTAAATAATCCTGTAAGAACTTGCGACTTTTTAATAAAATTCTTGTCAGTACTTGACAAAAAATAACTGTCAAAATATACCTTAACCGTTGCTATTTATTTGTAGCAAATGCGTCCGCTCACATTAAAAGTAGCGTGTTTTATTTGTTGGCGATTAAATAATTGCGCGGAAAAAAAACCACAAGTGAATACCTGATAATTGCTTGCGGCGACTACGATTTTTTAATCGCCTCGTCAAAAAATCGCAAGTGCGTTCCTAGCCTTATGTAGTAGTAATTGAAAACGCAAGTAAGAACATAAGTTTCAAGTGCATTTTATCTATTTTAACTTGCGATATTCTTGTGATTTTTCTGTCGCGCGATTATTTAATGGCTAAAAAATATTAGACACGTCTTTGCATGTAAGTGCACTCATTTGTCAATTCTAGTTAATAGCAACTATGCTTTTTTTTTTTATTTACGTCAATGTCCTCAGATGATCTTGAATTATCACTACAGAAAACTTTTAATTTTGAAAATACTTTTATTAAAAATTTGTAAGCGTTTGCAGAAATACTTAAACCCATTGAATCTGTTTAATTTTGCTACAGACAACCTCTTAAAATAAAATGCACGACTGGGTCGCACGAACTTGCTCCTATGTAAAAGCCGAAGTATTTCAAAAATGAATGTTATTAGAGAAACTGTTCATAAGCATAAAATTCATTTTTTAAATGACTAAAAAAAACATCTTTAGTAGTTTAAGGTAAGAATAGGATGCCATGTGATTCAAGCAAATATAGATTTATGCAAGAACAAAAATTATAAGTCTTTGTAGTGGTTTCTTAAAAAATAAGGTTTTATATAAGAAAATTTTAAAACATTTTTGAGAAAAAATGTTGATACGCCAATTTGAAGTTTTTATTATTTTATGAATAAAAATTAAATTTACAAAAAAAGTATTGAGCCGTTTTCGAGACATTGAATTTTCAAAAAACAAAAAATCTTTTTGAAATGCAATGTTTTTTAAACTTTTTAGAAGCTTCGCTCTACGAAATTTCATTAAAATCCGTTGTGCTACTCGTAATAATGAGAAATTCAAAATTTTAAAAAATCGTTCTATGGTAGGTACAGTCAGTAATATCTTGTTTTCAATTTTTTTTAATTAAATTACAGATATTAAAAAATAATAGAAAGAAAAAAAATTTAAGCAAAATTCTCAGAACCGTTTTCGAGAAAAATACGATCTTCGAAAACCATTTTTTAACATTTGTATGGAGGGTACCGTTATTTTTAGGTAAAATTAATTTATTTTGCTCATATATTGTAGATTATTTTTCCAAACTTTTATTTATCAAGTTTTGAAAAAATCGAGCATGGGGTTTTCAAGATATTGAGTTTTCAAAAAAAAAATTTGAAAGTTTTTTTAAAAATCCAAAAAATTTGTTTTGGAAAATTTGAATACACAAAGGGAAGCTTTATAAATAAAAAAAAATTTTAAAAACGGTGGTACAGTTTTTGAGAAAATCAAAAACAAAAAAAATGGTCCCAAGGGGGGTACCAAAACTACTCATTTTTTTGAAAATTTTTTTCGACCATTACCTAGGTTTAACTAAGTTAATTTTTTTTTATTTTTTTAAGAAAATCGCAGGGACAGTTATTGAGACAAAAAAAAATATTTATAAAATTTCGGAAAAAAATCGTATGGCAGGTACCGTTATTTTTGGTCATAAAAAATCAAATCAAAAAACATCCGTGGGTAAAAAATCAAAACCCATATCTACCAAGTTTGAAGAAAATCGGCCGAGCCGTTTAGCTGTAATCGAACAGACAGACAGACAGACATACAGAATTGCCAGACCCACTTTTTTCGTCTTCGCTATCATCGTAATGTCAACTTTGATCAAAATCTCGAGTTCGATTTTTTTTTACGAATGCATAACTTGCCTTATAGTACCTATAAGTCGCAAGTAAAAATAGAACTTATATGTCATTTTTATAATCGCTTAGATTTTTTAAGGTCGCATGTGATTGCACTCACATTTAACACCGTGTGTCTCATTTTTGCGGCCTAAATTTTGTGATTAAGGGTCACATTCTAATTTTTACTGAGGTTTTTTATTCGGAGTAATTTAGATCGCATGTGTAAGCATGCACATTTGAGTGCATTATTTGTTTTATTTTAACTTACGACAATCGCATCACCAGAAAAACGAAGCGAATTACGACTTTAAATCGTCACGAATTTTTGGTATGAAGTGCATCCATTCACATTCAACTCTATAACTTAGATATTTGTATTATTTTGTGTGTGACTGAATAGTCGCGCGATTGAAATCGCATTTACGTTCCTATACTTATGTGGATCTTGTTTCATTTTGAGGTAAATATGTTTTTCCCTGATGGACGTTCAAATAATCACATTATTCACTATTCCAGAATAACAGTAGCCATCACTAGTAAGGGTTCTTGAGCACGATTTTTTGGAATAAAATGCATTCGTTACATGCAGAACTGCATGCACCCTCTTTGACATTTTGCAATATTCGTATTTCAATGATTGTGCTATACAATACTGTTGAAAAACTGTTTTGATACTGCTGCAGATATTTCATTTTATTGAAAAGAAGGTTTATTTCCTGTGAATATAGATCCTAACGACGGGCAATGCTGAATGAGATTTCCTTAAATCTGTGCTTTTCACTATAAATACTATCCCAAACTGTTCGTTGTTGAAAGTGCATTTGCATTGAGCATCATTTCCTCGTCTATTTTACAATTTGCATTTAATATCCTTGAGAATAATTTACAAATGCAATAAAGGGTAAATGCGTTTGTACATTTGGAAAATCGGAGTAGGTATCCTAGCATCCTTGTTCCTTTGCCTTGTAGTGTGTGCCACTGCCGCTGCGCCACCGTTATCGTCCTGCAGTTCAAAGCAGATGTTGATGTTGTTGCTCTGCTAAGATATACGCATTTATATTCATGTTTTTGAGGGGTGAAGTGTTATCTGTCGGGCTGCACTTAAGGGAATTTTAGGTACTAGGTATCATCCAACAAAATATAAACAACAACAAAAACAACAATATATACGGATGGTTAGACTGGCACAGACAGACAAGTAGACAAACAAATAAATACCTATTATTGTCAAGAGTCTGGATCTGGGAATCCGGATGTTATATCCTCGATGCATTTCAATAGGGAATTCAATTTGATTATGCAGTTATAGTTCGCATCTTGTGGAGCGTCGAAACTCTGGTGATGCGGTGGCATGTTCTGGCATACGGTGACGATTTGCCAAGAAGATACTAATCCATAAAATCATGCTCATCAAACCGACTGTCCGCCTTCATACCAGCCGCACAAAGGACAATGAAGGATATTCAAATTTTCTTGTTGAAACACAACGACACAACGCACACGCACACAACTAGAAATTGATGCGGTGCGGTTGGTGGTGATGGAAAATAAGTGATTGAAAGTGAAAAAGGACTTTCAAATATTATGCTGAATAATTCATTTGAATTTCGAGTGATAATTGTCATGAAATTAAGTTGCATGAAAAGTTAGTTCGACTTTGTTGTGAAATGGGATTTTCTTTGTTATGAAATGGAAATAATAAAAACAGAAGATTTGGGAATGCATTTGTTTTTTATGGCTATGGGTCTAGGATGAATTGAACTGCATTTTGGTTAAATTAGTCAGGACAAAGGGAAAGCGAGATATTTATTTCATCGTTCAGGAATTTGTAAGGAAGACTGAACAACTCATTTTTGTATTGCGATGATGTTTTTATTTTGACTTGAAATCAGTCGATGCACTTGTGTTATTTTAATCAAGGACTCTTAACACGCCTCCCGGATTTAGATTGTAACCTTCCATGTCAATACTATGAATCGCACGAACTTATTGTTCAAGGCTATAAGGTTGCAGCACAGATAATTATATACAGATGTCGCATGCCCATAGAAAAAACTGACATATGAAAATGAAAATCTTCATTTGAAAGAGCTTTTAAGAAAGCTGTTTTCAGTTTATTATTTTAAGATTATGTGAGAAGTGCTTTTTCTCTTTAAAATGTGTGCTCTCTGAATTCACGAATAAAATCTATTTCGTCTGTTGCTCTTGCGTATTCAACTCTGTGTCTGTATTCTTCGTTTTTTTGTTTAATACCGCCAGACCCTTTTTTTTAAATAGATTTGTTATGGACACAAGAAACCTACATTTTTCATAGAGGGATCTTGGCAAGAAAAAATTGTATTTTGTGTGTTTATCTGGGAATATAAGGCAATTTTGTTCATAAAAAGGACACTTACTTAGATATTTTGTTGCATTTAGAAGCAAATTAGGTATGTCAAAGCCTTTGGATGGATTTGTGAAATAATATTATTCTCTATCTTTTTTAGGTAGGTATACCTATTTGTTGCAATTCCCATACAAATTATTCTAATTTCGTTGCTCAATTTTGTCTATCAGAGCCAAAAACAGAAACAGTATTGTTTGTTACTCCTAGTCCTAGTTGCTACATACATAGATACATATGTACGTATTTTGCAATCAGGTTCATGAGGTTATGATGACACCTGCAGGCAGGAAGGTTGGTTTTATTTGATTTGGTGCGATCTTTTGATGATAGCGAAAATAACGTGGTTGACTTTTTTGGGTTTAATAAAAATAAAAAAAATCTGAAAAAAATAGTTAAATTAAAACTTCAATTTGAAGTAGGGCGACAAAGAAAAAGAAGATAAATTCCTAAGAAATTGTGGATACAGATTTTTTTACGGGTTAGTTACCTATTTATTTAATACCACCTACTTAATTAAGAGGTTGTATGGTTATTATAGGTTGTAGGTAGGTATGTTTGTATGAAAAAACGCAACCAGAAGAATAACTGTATGTACGAGAATATACATTGTACATATCTACATACATACGTATTACATACAATTTTTTAAAAACGTACATATGCCTAGGAATTCATTGCGTTTGCGAAAATTTATTAAAAGCTGATAATTTTCTAGTTATCAATTAGATACAAACATACAAATTAGCTGGTTAAAGCTAACGATAAAATTTAAACGAATCGAAAAATGGTTTTGTAAGAAAAAAAAGCGTGCGGCCGGATGGGCGGGAAATTCAAATTTTAGACGAAATTTAAATAGTTCACAATAGTAAATTTTATTGTTTTAATTAATTCATTTTGATTTTTAAAATTGTTTGCATCGTCAAAACACCTTTACTGTAGCAGAAGTTAATTTATAAATGTTACGAATTATCAAATGAAACAATTTATACCTACTACAAATTTCAAAATTATTTAATTTCAGTATAAATAAGAAAACGTAGTATGTATGTCCATACGAAGGTACATAAGAACGGTTTTTCTGTTTTCTATTTTTTTTGTAAGTGAAAAAATAATGATAGTGTTAATAAAGAAAAAAACAGCATTTTTTAGCTTTTATGCTCTAAGCCTATTCCATATAAAATGTCTGAAGCATTTATACTATTAATTGCGTATTTGCTTAGTTCACCCACCCTTCATCCCATTTTACATTTATTATTTTTACAATCCATTTTTAATTTTTCATAGATACTGCTTGATTCTTAATTTTTTCAAGCATTCACTACGTTCTGTAGCTTCTTATTTTTATATTAAGGTTTTAAGTTTTTCTAACGTTCTTGTCATTTACAAATTTTTGAGAGAAAAATAATTACCAAGAAGTTGACTGTATATCAAGTCTGTGCGTACGGCATTCATTCTTATTGTTAAACCAATTTGAAAAATATGTTAATGCAAAATCTTAAGCATTTTAAACATTTTAGTAAGTTATTAAGTTAAAAAATAGGATTTCGCTAATTTTAAACGATTTTATCTCTAAACATTTTACTTAAGTTAAAATAACAAACTGTTTACTTTAACTTTTAGTAATTTACTAAATTAATATGAAATCTGTCATTTTCCTCAAACAAAATCTCTAGGCAATTTTAGAAGAGTTAAATTGTGTTTTTTTATTTCGATTCGTGAGTAAATTGTTTTTAAAAGTAAATAAAATATTATAAAATGTTTTCGGAAAACGAAGATTTTGATATACATACATATGTATGTATGTATATATGTATGTATATGATTGAAGACCCAGCTTTATAGAGAATTTTGCTCCAGAAATAGGTTTGACAAGATAGCAGATCGGCTTTTAGTTGAAAAACCTAAAGATCCAAGATCGAATTATAAGCCGTAGGCTTCCGATTGCACCCGAATTTCAAGTACCTACTATGTATTTACATTACACTTTCTTGGAAGAAGACTGGAATGGTCCAATCCAAAGTGGCGAAATAATAAGAAAAAACATTTCGAAAAAAGTTGTCAAAAATAAACAAATAACAAAATAAATTTAAGGTTGTCCTTTTGACTTTTGAGTTTCCGACATTTCAAACTATTAGGTCCGTTCCCCAGATTTATTTATTTATTTTTTTTTTTTTTATAATCTACACGCGCTCAAGGGATTATGATTACCCTTTAAATGTTAGAACACAGCGCGGGCGTGAAGTTAAGGAAGAGAAAGAAGGATAGTTTGGTTTGTTAATTTTAACGAACTGTCATGTTTTAAATGTGTTCAAATGCACCGTTTTTGATAAAAGGGAATTAGTCTGTTACTAGTTAGTAAAACGAAAAAAAAAGGTTTAGAAATTTCGAAGAGTTAGTAAATTACTAAAATTTTAACAAATTGCTAACTAATAAAATGCTAAGCCCTTAACAAAATGTTGTTTGAAATGTTGCTCCTATGTTTCTACCATCACGTGTGAACGTTTGTTTCCTATTGATAAATCATATAATCAATTTATTTATCTAATAAAATTGTATGTTGCGCTTGCATAGGTATTCATTCAACTTAATGTTGTGAAAATTTGTGTAAAAGCTGAAATAATTCTCTTCTAATAGCAACTGATTCATTTATTGTCTGTACCGCCATTCCGACAATAATTTTTTTTTGAAAATCTGTATATACATACGTGCCAGTTTGTAAGCTTTGGGCATATTTTTTTTTTATTTTTTCATTGTTGAAGATAAATTCGATTACCTTCCAGCTAAAAATTCCATCAGGTGGTTCTTAAAAGAAAAACAAACTTTAATCAACGAAGGTATATGAAATACTAATAATATGTGCGTTTAGCCCAGGTACGATAGAGGGCTCATCAGTCGGATGCTGTCTGCCGTACCCTTCAACATCTTACTGATGAGCCCACTGTCGTAACTGGGCGAAAGCCCAGTACACCGAAATTAAGGACGAACAAAATATTGTCAAAACTCAAACCTGCATACCATAAAAATTGAAAAACCTGTCTATACTAAATGTTTGTTTAGTAGGCATAGAATACTTACATAGAATCGAGAGTGTTTACATCCCAATACTTGCAGAAATATAGATCTGTTATACCACCTACTTAATTAAGAAACAAATACTTTTGATTACAAGTAGTATTCGATTAATATGTAAAATTCAACCATATGAAAAAAATCATAAAAAAATATATATTTATCTAGGGTTTAGTTAAAGGTATCTATAAAACTTGTTTGTGAAAATTGTAACTTCTGAAAAGCACAATCAATCATTATTTTGGTGCTATCATTAATTTTTTTCATTTTATTTGTACAATTATTTCTTCTGTGCCGGCATACCTTCCACATAAAATCAATTATTATATTTCAATAATTATTGGTATGTTATTCTTATTTTAAATTTTCGGATTAGCCGCAAGTGCAATATGCAATACTGTAATCACCTCGAACGTTTCCCCATAAAAAAATTTAAAAGTTCGTATTTCGCTATAAAATAGTTCATAAAAAAAGATTAATGTTAAACTAATGTCAATGTTGTGAAAACACATAATAATTGATGATGGTATTTAAAAAGTGAAAGCGAAAGCTATGTAACTTTTTAATATGAGTATTTTGTATGAGTCCTCGCAACGTGTAGCTATAGAATAATAGATGGCACCAACAGTTTTGGTTCCAGAAGGGGGTTCCGATTTAACAACAGGTTCCATATTACCACCTTTTCCTCTACATTAAATTTTGATATATTTAAATAAAAGTGTAGGTATAATTAACACTTTATTATAACATTAAAACCTTTCTGTGTTATTTTATTTTAACTTTAGAAAATTCTTTCCTTGCTTAGAAACTTGAATGAAGACAATAATTATTTTTATTTATTTTTTATTCGTTCTTCTAATAAAAGCTATGAACAGTTCTAATTTAAGCAATGAAACCGGCTCTTCTTAACGCAGTCGCTTAGCTTGGAGGCTTTGTCTAACCTTTTCATAATTTTAAACACTTAAGACAACTCTTCTAACTAATGTGGGTTTTACAACAGAACCTCAGCGAGTTTACGTTGAACAACCCTTAATTTGACAGATACATAACTCAAACACAACAACACAAATAAAAAAAATAAAAAGCCAACTTTAAACCAAATAATCGCCGAAAAAAGTACACTTTATATACTCCCTCGGTACAGAATTTGATTGTTTATGAATTATTTACATTATTTTAGATGGAAATGAAGTAAACATATAGTATACTCGTAGCTAATTAACAGCATACAAATCCAATTTTGTTTTTCCTAGGTGCAAATTCTTTTGGCTATACTCGTAACATCGTAACATAGTCGTATGTATGCACACTTGTATGTACAGATTTGCTGATCGTAGAGCACTTTTGCACGATTGTTTCGAATTTCTTATATTCAGTAATTGAGTCTATTTACAAAGCACATCTTTTAAAAAGCGAATGAAACAACAGTAAACATTTTTACTTCCATTTGTTTTGGTATGAAATAATCATTGTCAAAATGGATAAAGTACACTTCTAAAAGACTAGTTTATCTTTTATCTATTTGCTGCTGTTAAAGTTAGACGAGCTCTTTCACGTTAAAGTATAGTTTATGTCCTTTAAAATTAACAAAAAGTCGGTTCTCGCTTTATATACAGTAATTAGAGCCGACTCCAATTCTAAAATTGATTTAGAGCAGGTTTTAAATATTTACAATTTTGCGCCTGTCTTTTATTTGTCTCACTCGTGGTCGTGACAGAAAAAAGACCCTGACTATTTTCAAAATACATAAAGTGGTGTTTTTTTTTTTCATTTCAGCAAAAATGAATTAGTATCTAATAATATTATTAGTTCTAAGAAAGTCCATGTAGATTTTATAAGAAAAATTAAAAACTCTTAACTGTGGAATTACACTCTAGGAAATTTCATAAAAATGTTCTGTACAAAAATTGAAATTCATTCACCCGTGCGCGGTGTGGGCTCTGTGTTGTCAAACTTACAGAAAAACACATGCACATGCTTCATAGAATACCGACCTACTCCATGGATATACACACACAAAGAAACAATAACAACATGACGAACAGGTGTAAAGTATTTAAAAAAAAAAAACAAAGATTATAAATTAATATTACACAAATGATGGAGATATTAATAGAATATGTTCTATTTACCTAATGCCTTACCTTTTGCCTTTTTTCTGAACAAGAAAAAAGATACCCCAATAGGAAATTGCTTTTTTTGGTAGATATCTACATAATATTCCACATGAAAAACAGGTAGCCGCATTGTCTACCAGTTTTATCTTTCTCGCGCATAATAAAAAAAAGTCCTTAAACAGAAGAGAGAATATTACTCGTGGTCGTATGTCGTATATTGTTCTCTTTTTAATTCAGAAAAGCTTTCTTACGGCGATTATAACATTCTCTTCTTCTTATGAAACCTTCGTAAAAAAGCTTTTGTCTGCTCGAGATTGTCTGCTCGAGAAAATTTTCGATGACAGAATTTTGTATGGAGGTGAGACATCTGTATATAATTATCTGTGGTTGCAGCGTATTGAAGATTTATGGTAATGGCTTGTTAACAAGAAAGTGTAAAACAAGTTAAAAGAAGGTACTAAGCGAAAACTATTTTGCACTGGTTGAATATTATTTAAACTCTAATAGAATAAAAAATAGTACTAAAATCTGTCAAACTATCAACCTGACAATATTCCTAAATAATTTCAAACAACCTATTTTCGTAATGGATATTCTTTTTTGCTTCACAGACAAAAAAAATCAGCCTGGGAGAAGAACCTAATCTGTGAAATAGAAAACAGCCGAGAGCGAGGTCCGCACCAGGCGTGGAAGTTCTACCAATCCGTCCGAAACATGACGCAGTACACACCACGCTGCACATACTGCAAGGACGGAGAGGGAAATCTGATCACCGATCCTGAAAGCATACTAGAGCGATGGGAAGTGTACTTTAATGAATTGCTAAATGGTCAGCTCACTGCAGAAGTGGAGGCTCCACTACTTCACCAAGCATAGAAGAGGTTGAGAAGGCTATAGGCCGGGATAAACAGAACAAAGCTCCGGGAGCCGATGGCATACCAGCCGAATTATTCCATCACGGCGGGCCAGCCTTACGTCAAGCAATTCATGATATTATAGTACAGGTATGGGAGCAGGAAGAAGACTGGCGAAAAGGCATAATATGCCTCATACATAAGAAGGCAGATGTCACAACGTGCAGCAATTATAGAGGTATCACGTTGTTGAGTACCGCCTATAAGATACTCTCCTCTATCCTCCAGACCGGATAACCCCATACGCTAAAGCATTGTATATATATTTTAATAGTACTCTCATGAATAGGAACGCGACTAGGCGAACCAAGCGGCACCATAATTACTAAATTAGCAGAGATGCCTATGGCAGAGTTTTAACAGATAGACATTTAATACATGACAGTGACAGCAATAGGAATATTGTATATAAAATAGGAGAACAAAGGCACATACTATGTACATTGGAGTAGAATGTAGGTGTGTGTGGGGATTTGGTAGTTGTTATTTTCTGTAGGCAAATATTTTCAAGGTCAATACTTTCAATACTTTTTTGGCGATTACGTATTTTTTGGGATAGAAGAAAATTATTTCTGTGCATATTGTCGTCTGAGTTATATCTTGTTCAAAAGAGCATTTTTGGCGAAATTTAGTTAGAAATGCAGTTTTTATAAATCAAACATGCTCTTTCGAATGGCGTACTCCATTTCTTTCCATCTCTTTTAGTTTTTAAGTTATGAAGAACTATTATGTTCAATAAAGCACTTTATTAAACATTTGAGTTCGACTACAGCTAAACGACTACAATGGCTAAAGCCGTCATCGGACAATATCAGTGTGGTTTCATTCCAGGCAAATCAACAACTGATCAGATCTTTACCCTTAGGCAGGCGATGGAAAAATGTCTAGAATTTAACATCCCAACATACCATCTGTTTATAGATTTTAAGGCCGCCTATGATAGCATAGTCAGGGTAGAACTTTACAACGCCATGAGAGAATTTGGCATCCCAAATAAATTGACACGACTATGTAGGTTGACCATGACCAACGTAACAAGCCAAGTCAAAATAGCCGGATTGCTATCCAGACCAATCAACATCTTTAATGGACTCCGACAAGGGGACGGTTTGGCCTGCCTCCTCTTCAACCTGGCGTTGGAGAAAGCAATCCGTGACTCTGGCACGGCAGACGACATTTACATCATCGGAAGAACCGAACAAGCTGTACACGATTCCTTCATCCAGATCGAGCAGGCGGCACAAAATCTAGGGCTGCACATTAGTGAAGGTAAAACAAAGTACATGGTGGCGTCGAATGCGAGAGGAACAGTTGGTCAAACAATCAAGGTAGCGGAGCACGAATTTGAAGTGGTGCAATCCTTTAAATACCTTGAGTCAATAGTAGCAGCCGATAACAATATAGAAGAAGAAATACGCGGGCGGCTTCTCAAATCCAACAGAGCCTACTATAGTCTGTCAAAGCTCTTCAAATCCAGAAATCTCACCATAACTTCAAAACTGCTGCTGTACAGGACCATGGTCCTGCCAGTACTCACATATGGATCCGAGACTTGGGTGCTTAGCAAAAGGCACTTCGACCTCTTAGCTGCGTTCGAGAGAAAAGTCTTAAGGAGAATTGTTTGCCTCATATGTTAGGAAGGACGATTCCGGAGACGGTACAATCATGAACTGTACGCAATCTACCTAGAAGCAGATATCGTGACAAAAATTAAGCTCGGTAGACTGCGGTGGGCAGGGCACCTAGCTCGCATGAGTGAAGAGGAACCTGCTCGGAAAGTTGTTTGTGGTACATTCTATGGTAGACGACAGCGTGGTAGACCATACTTGCGCTGGAGAGATGGCGTAGACCATGACGCCCGAAGCCTTGGGGTGCGCAACTGGATGGCGTCGGCTAGAGACCGGGATAGGTGGAGAGACTTGTTGAAAGAGGCCAGGACCGGAACCCGGTTGTCGAGCCGATGATGATGATATTCTTTGCAAAAAGTCTGAAATCAGATTTATTTTGATCACAAAATTACAAGTATGGATTTAAATCAAAATCGTAAGAGTGATTTTCGAGAAAATTTAAAAAACCCGCAATCATTGAATGGTCGTTCCCTCTTCAAATATTTATGTGACTCCCAACCGATGTAAACCTCATTTAGACTTGCTATAAGTGTTGCACTTCGTCTTAAGACGATTATGGGACATTTCAAGCCGATACTCACGGAAATTAGGTTGAAATTTATTACATGGAACATACCAAGGATTATCCTGGTACGCCAGACTGCTTTTAAAGCTATTGATTCCACTTCTTCATCCTCTAAATTGATCCAGCAATTCCAAAATGAGCTTGCGATACTCAATGTCACTCTCTTCTCAGGGTGGAATTGTGGAAAATGAACGGGCTAATAAGCTATCCAGGCAAAAATCACCTCTTGCGGAAAAAGTTAACATTCCAGGACAAAGTTTTCTCATAGAGTCCAACCGTAGATGGATCAGCACTTCTACATTCTATCTAGATCTTCAGAAACTTTTATTTGCAGTGGCTGAAAATCGAGCCGAATCCCTTCTGCATGACAATCCAACGCACTAACCATTATGTTCCGGTTACTATGAATCGCTCACCATATCTTATTAAATCTTTTTTTTATGACCAAAAATAACGGTAACTGCCATACAAATTTTTTCGAAATTTTATAAATATTTTTTTTTTCTCAAAAACTGTCCCACAGATTTTCTTAAAAAAAATTTCATTGAGTTAAAACTAGGTAATGGTTGAAAAAAAATTTCCCAAAAATTGTTATTTTTGATACCCCCCTTGGAACCATTTTTTTGGTTTTTGATTTTCTGCTAAAGGTCCCCAATAGTTTAAATATTATTGTGAATTAAAATTTTCCAAAAATATTTTTTTGGATTTTTAAAAAAATTTTCAACATTTTTTCTTTGAAAACTCAATATTTCGAAAACCCCATGATCGATTTTTTTACGACTTGATAAATAATTTTTTTTAATATAATCTACAAGATATGAGAAAAAGAAATTTATTTTATCTAAAAATAACGGTACCCTCCATACAAATGTTAAAAAATGGTTTTCGAAAATCGTATTTTTCTCGAAAACGGTTCCAAGAATTTTGCTTATATTTTTTTCTTTTGATTAATTTTTAAGATCAACAATTTAATAAAATAAAATTGAAAACAAGATATTACTGACTGTACCTACCATAGAACGATTTTTTTTTAATTTTGAATTTATCTTTATCAGCATAACCGATTTTAATGAAATTTTTTAGAAAGAAGCTTTGCAGTTCAAAAATTTAAGAAAAATATTTTTTTTTTGAATTTTGAAAGAAAAATCGATTTTTTGTTTTTTGAAAATTCAATGTCTCGAAAACGGCTCAATACTTTTTTTGTAAATTTAATTTTTATTCATACAATAATAAAAACTTCAAATTGGCGTACCAACATATAAAATCTTATTTTTTAAGAAACCACTACAAAGACTTATAATTTTTGTTCTTGCATAAATCTATATTTGCTTGAATCACATGGCATCCTATTCTTACCTTTAACTACTAAAGATGTTTTTTTTAGTCATTTAAAAAATGAATTTTATGCTTATGAACAGTTTCTCTAATAACATTCATTTTTGAAATACTTAGTCTTTTACATATTAGCAAGTTCGTGCGACCCAGTCGTGCATTTTATTTATCTATGTGTATGGGTACCGTTAGTTTTGGAGCTAAAACAAATTTCAATTTCTCCTCTAGGGAATCACCGAAGACCCTTAACCACCGAGATTGAAAGAAATAGGTCCATCGGCTTAGGCTGTAGTACACACTGAAACATGTTTTTTTGTGTACTAAATTTTACTTAAAATTTTTATAAAAAAATTGATATGCAAATTCTTAGTATTTAATAAAATACATTTTTAAACGTAATTTAAAAATTTAATCGTCTATCGGTTTTCAAGATATTGAATTTTCAAAAAAAAAAATTTTATTATTTTTTTAAGAATCCAAAAACTATTTTTTCGAAAAAAATTTAGGTTAACATTTTTTCAAATGCAAAGCAGCTCTGGCATAAAAATTTTGGTTAAGATCGTAAGAGCCACTGGTGAGAAATTCGAAAATCAAAAAAACGGTTCTATGACAGGTACCCCTAATAACATTTCCCTCCAAATTTTTGTTTGACCAAAATATAGTCCATATCTATAGTATCACACTTATTTTTTTTTTTATCAAAATCGTTAGAGCCGTTTTCCAGATAAATAAGATTTTGTATTACGGGTGTATGGAGGGGTACCGTTAGTTTTGGAGCTAAAAAAAAATTCAATTTCTCCTCTAGGGTATCACCAAAGACCCTTAAGTACCGAGTTTGAAGAAAATGCCTTCAGTAGTTTAGGCTGTAGTATGAGGTATAGACATACAGACAAACAGACGGAATTGCCGGACCCATTTTTTTCGTCTTCGCTATCATCGTCATGTCAACAAAAAACACTTGCAGGAGAAGCTGGTAGAAGCAAAAAAAACCATTAACGGCAACTGGAGAGGTGTGCTTAGTAAAAAAAAAATATTGGTCCCAGCGTCAAATTCAAACTTTTTGAAGCGGTTTTGAGACCAATTCTCCGCTATGCTGCCCATAGTATGCAATACGAAGAGGCTAAAAAACTTCTAAGATATTTTATCAAAAAGATGTTCTGGCTTCCTATGAATACGCCAAACTATATGCTGCATTTGGAAACAAGAACTTCACCGATTTACATATTCACCCTTAAAATGCATTTGAAGTATATTGCCAAGGTAATTGCTATTTCAAGTCATCGTCTCCCTAATAATATAGCAAAGCATTTACTATTGGAAAGATCTCAATTTTTCAAAGAATGGTCGATCATTGGCCTGGAACGTGTTCCAATTTGCTTGGTATGGACTCAGCGACCTGGGAGATTCTATTCCCTACATTATTGAGGAAAGTAGAAGGAAATTTTTGCTAAGTTTGCAGAGTCGGCAAGTCAAAGTGAATCCCGAGTACTATACAAGGAATTGAATTTTGATATGGGTTCAAACAATTGTTTCAACGACCGGAATCCTATCAAGTTTATATCCCTTAACTTTAAGGTTAAAGGTGAACTGCTTCACTTGAATTACCAACCACATGGCATAAACGAACAAACCCAATGAAACCTATCTAACCACCAGACAACCAAGACGTAATCCATTTCCTAGGAATTTGCCCAATCTTACAATCGATTCGGCGTTTTTATTGGGAAAAAAATACTTTAAACATTGATGAACTCAAAGATATCATAAATGAGCAAAACTGGACAGTACTAGCAACAAATTTCGTCTCTTCAGCACTAAGCTATAGAAAGCAAATAAAATCAAAGAAGCATATTAAAAGACCAAGAAAATTATTAATACAGAGTAGACAATTACAAATTACATTCAAACACAAATCAAATTACTTAAAGACTTTTTGAGCTTATATAAACTTTTCTTTTTCTTTTTCTGGCTGACGGCAAAAGCCTATGCTATTATTAGTGATATTTTTTTTTTCAAATATGTTTGTCAATTTTATAATTATTGCTTAATAAAGTCACTATTACTACTATCAAGACTGGTCTTTGCAGCGATTTTTGCCTACTTGCCTATCTAAGCCATCAGTTCGGTAGATGATGTCGATTTTACAGCTGCTAGATATGCTACTTGAAAACATCTACTATTCACTGTGATTCGAAATGGGGTTTCCGGTATTAAGACTGGCGGCCAGTGGCTTGTGTTTTTCTATAAAACTCTTTTTGTTGTATTGAGCCTGCAACTATTTGATTTCCTTAAGGTCAAAGCCTAGGCCTTTTTTACGCAGGACTTTGTAATCCTTTCTACTCCTTGATCGAAACTTTTCTCTCGCCGCTTTTGTTTTCCAATGCAGCATATTCGCATATGCGTCTTATTTCACCTTTTTTCAATTGAGCGGTGCACAACTAATGTCATCGGACTGAAAACGGTCTTAGCAGATTCCATCCAATAGGTCATAACGTCATAAGACTTCTCCTTCCTTTTCATCGATTAGGGCGTGTGTGCATATTGAAATCGACTTTGATGGGGTTTATAACGGGTTAATCCACTGCCTTCACTTGTTTAACAATCTTGATAGTACTGACATCGTTATTGACCTCAGCTGTAAGTATATCAGAGTAGCTCACGTAAGGTGATCAGCAAATAGTTTGGTCTCATTGGAACTGGAGACAATGTTCCTACCAAGCTGCTTCTCTACTCTTGCCTAAACGACCCTATTAAATACGTCTGTAAGGCTTCTAGTCATCTTATTAAAGCTATGATTTGCGTATAAAATTCCATTAGTTGCAGCCGCTTGTATCAAGATCAGGAGCGGCACCATGAATGCCCGGTCTGGATATTTTAAAACTGTACAGCTTCCATTTGCAGTTACAAGTAGAGAATTTTCATTTAATAACTTTAAGTTCTATGGGATGGGATGACAAAATGTCATGCAGCCATGCGGTTTAACACATTATAGACTACATACAATATAAACTGTAGTCGAAGCTCGAGGGGAAAGAGTTTGTTTCTAAATTATTTCTTCTCCTCTTGATTGCGCCTGATGTAGACAAAGAACACACAAATTTAATTAAAACAAACACTCGCGTGCCTTAATTGTGATAAATGCACACCCCACCCTCAAAAAACAAAAAGGCATATTCAGTCAATATTTACCCCTATCACGATCATTAATATTCTTTTATTTTGATTAACGACTTAACCCCATGAAAGTGTTAGACAGTTAGTGGACTTTTATCTCGATTATCATTGGAAAAAAAATTCATGTTTTACAAAATTCCAAAATATGATATTAGCACCGTTAGTGTGCGATGTAATCAAACCGCAGAAGCAGATACTTATGGTAATTTGAAACCATGGTACATGGTATAGAGTCTATTAAACCCTTCTGATGGATAAATTTCCATAAATTCATAAATTCTTCGTCTCCCAAACGAATTTTCCAAGTTTGGCCGTGCATAAACAAACCGTCAAATGACAAAACTATATTCAACATGCGGGTTGAGTTACTTCAGCAGTAAATTTATATTTTTTTTTTTTTTTTGGGAAAATGTCAAAAACTGACAACTGTCTTATTAATGCCCTGCCCTCTCGCTAATCAACAAAGAGCCATCGAAATGACAAACAAACCCGAACCGTGGAATATTAATGTCCTCAATGAATGTGCATTTGACTTTCACTTAATGTTTTGAATGCAACTTATTAATCACCACCATAACAACCCACCCCGGGCCATTATTATTGTTAGCCCCTGGCAGGGAAGAAGCGCGATTCTGTTTTGATGGTGTCCCCAACCCTCATGCAGCTGAATCCACCAAAGAAAGAAAAAAAAAACTTACTGACAGACAATAAATATTTTGAAAAATTAAAACTATTTGTGGAAAAACATAATAGGTAGTACGAGTATAAATCGGAAAATGCTATCAACCCCTCGACTTTCTCCCAGCACAGCGCAGCCAGTGGAGACTTGACAATGGCAATTTAATTCGTTTAGTCACGCAGGTAATTCATAGAAACATAAATGTGGCGAAATAATGTAACCATCCAAAAGGAAAACTTACCCTTGACAATACGACGATGGCCAAAGGTAAAGTAACCTTACCGATGTGTCTGTTTAGGGGATGTGTTGTTAAAAGTTCATAAATAACAAACAATTCTCTTGAACCTGGAGTAGAAATAATAGTGTGGATTGTTACGTTATTGTTCGCCGGGAATCAGTGACATTTCATTCAGACGATTCCAATTGCATGTTGAAATGTCAATGAACTTATGTATGTTGCGCGGTGGAGAAAAGCAAATCCCTTAAAATAAGATACGTTGTGTGAAAGAGCGTTCGCGGTTTCAAGGTTCAAGTTTTGAGATAACAGCGTTATGAGGTAGGTGCAAAATGCCAATATGTTCTTCAGCCAACTTAGTTCCTGTCTGTTTCCTATAACTATGTAAATACTTATAGTAAAGGTATCTTAGGTACAATGATATGGTTTATTTAAAAATTAATTGTATTCTGTCTACTGTGTTAACTCTGTCAATAGCCGTGTCTTGTGTCTTCCTGAGAATAACATAAATCAGAGTAATAGATTTTTAAGAAAACACTGCGGAGCTAATTGAATTTTTATCCTTTCGCTTGTGAATTCCATAATTTCAAATTGTTCCAAAGTATTGTCGCAAATCACAATCGACTGCGAAAAAAAAACGTGAAGTTATTATCGGAAGTCATCTAGTGTTTTTGCATTACACGCATACAAAATAATTAGCTAGGTATAACCGAGAAAGTTTTTCGATGGGTTAAAAAAATATGTTAAAAACTTTACTTGTTTATTACCATATTAAGTACAAAAAAAAATTTTTTCATCAAAAAATACCGGGCAGTTAAAAAACAATGCGCCACGGAACGAGATCATCTCCAAAAAAAGTTATTCGCTGTTGGCCACTCTAGCTACTGCAAAACTGATCGAAAATTAAAAACTCAAAGTTTCTTATAAAAAAATAATAGTGTAGTTGGATTCTAGATCAAAATAATTGCTCAAAGTCCAAGATTAAAAAAATTGCGGACGCTTGAATTTTAGTGTTCGTTTTTTTCACTTTTTTCGCTCTTCTGAGCGCTATACAAAAAAAGTTTTTGATATGTCAGCCCAATTTTGGTCCAGGCTCCAATAAATTCAATAAGCTTTAAAACAAAAAAAAAATTATGACGATCCGTCAAGAAGTTTTAAAGTAATCGTGGCCAACAGTTTGAAAAACTTGATTTCGAGAAAAACTCGTTTAAAGTTTTTGTCGAGTCATGGCTCATGTGTCGACACCTGGTGGTTCATGTCTCATGGGTCTAAGTGTCGATATGTGTCGACACATGGTGGCCCATATGGTACCTCTGCTTATGGTATGGATATATAGGCGCCGAATTCAAAACTATTTATGTAAAACATGCTACGCTCAAAATACCGCTAAATGTCAATTTTCGAGACAAAAAGGTAGTTCTCGTTTTTGTTCTATAAATTAAAAAAAAAAGTATTCACACAAACGGTTTTAGCTACATATTCTAGACATATTTTACTAGAAAGAAAAATGGAAAAAACGCATTTTTGGTGGCCGAAAAAGGAGGTTCTCCTTAATTAAAATTGAGTTTATTATTTAATATTAAACAAAGTTGTTAGTTAAATTAAACAAAATGGATGTGTTGTTTTAATTAAACTGGTATCTAGGTTGAAACAATTAACTAAATTTATTTAATCCTACTATAAGTAGGTACCTAAATAGGTTAAGGATTTTTTAAACTAAATAATCTTTTCTTGTTTTAATTAGCCGAATGGTGATGGTAAGGATAAAACTTCCAATTCCTTATTTTAACTGACTGAAGATGGTTTGATTTTGCTAAAACAGTCAATCAGATCTATTAAATTAGTTAATCTACATAATTGGCTCGTGTAATTTTAACCGATGAAGTTTTCAGGTCTCATGTTAACTGTATCACTTTTTTATTGTATCATGAGTTTCACCCATAACTATTTTAACTGACTGGGTGTGTCAAGGACATTTGGAGATTAGATTCTTGGGTATATTCTAAGAACAAAAACGTTCTACAGTATGGGACTATCTCAAATATTGACGTAGTTTTTCGGGGATTTAATAAAAAGTCTACTTTGGTCTACCCTGACCTTGTTAAAGAAAATTGCTCTGTAGAACTCAGTTAGAACTTAATTTTTACATAGAAGATATACAAACCTTTTTAACTGCTTCAAAAATTTCATTTTTGATCAAGATTTCGATTTTTTTCGCGCGAATGCTTAATTTTCTATATAATATCAGTATTGATATTAAGAGCTTTTAGTTTACCTAAAACAAAAAGAATTTTTTTTTTAAATTAAAATAAAGAACAATTAAGGGTCAGGCCCTGCTTAAGCTTTAAAAGATGCCTTAATATTAAATAAAATTGAGCGTTTAGTTTAGCAAAACAAAAAATATAAAAGATTTTAATATTTCCTTAATTTCGAGAAAGTTCAGATATGTTAATATTGTGATATGATAAACCATGTGTAACGAAACGATAAATAAGTTTCTATCCTAACTCACTATTCAAAAACGAGATGTAATGTTCCAACGAAAGAAAACTCTTGTTTTAATACAACCTCCGGATTTCCTGCAAGGTTGGGTATAATGCTAATGAATGAAAGATGTTTTCTGTTTGAATAAGCTTTCAAAAATGTGTATTTTGATTTATGTCAATTCCATTTGGCCCAAAGTTCAATTCTAACATTTCTATATGAACTTTTGAAAATTATAATTATTTTTGGTAACAGAGAATTCATCTCTAAAGTTACTTCTCCCAGATTAAGTCTCAATTGACTTTACAATGATCTTGCAGAGGATTATCTTGCTCGTTCAAGCTATGACTTTAAACATACTTTTATCAATTATAGAGATGCAGTCATATAAGACAGATCACCACGATTCGAGAATATCCAGATTCAGAGCCAATGACAAATCATACGCCGCCGCCGCAGCCAAATCATACACATTCCTTGAAAGGAGTGTAGCGACACAGCAATATGTTGGCATAATTGTTGCAGGTTGCTGATTCGTCTTTGTATTACTTTAACAATGTAGTCAGCATTGTTTTATAAATTCCTAAGAAGAGTTGTGAGAGACCTAAAGATTTTTTGAAAAAGTATCGTTAGATAACTTCCATTTCATCAAGTTAATGTACAAAAACACTTTTTATTGTTGCATCGAACACTCTGAATTTGGAAACCGGGTCTACAATTTTATTATTATAAAATTTCGACCACAAGGTATTAATTACAGCTTTAGTTGTAGCGATTTTATATTTGAGATGAAAACGTTATGCGTTATACTATAGCCTAGGTACTTGAACTTCTTCACGATCTCAATATGAGAATCATCCAATGTCCAAACGAAGTCGTACGAAGAAGTTCGAGGATGAAAAATCATAATTTAAGACTTTACGGTGATGACTTTGAGGTCATTTTATTTATTGGAGACTGTAATTTCATCGTGTCATCGGTCAAATAAATAAAATATATACATATGTAAAACATTTACTATGGCTAAAAACAATTCATAAATTATTCCTTGATCAAATTTAACAAAAAATGCAAATTGGTTTGATTAATACATATGTATGTAGTTTATTTCGTATTTAAAAAATTCCTTTGACATGCCAATATTAAGATTTTAGTAACTATGTTAGTTAATTTAATTTAAAAAAAAAAATCCAAAAATTAAACAACAAATATGTATTTTTATTAAATTTAAAATAGTTCTTGTTAAAAAATGTTGATCGAAGTCAGTGCAGCTATTAATGAGAATTTCAAAAATTAATAAATGTTTTCTATGGCAGGTAGCGTTTATAATATTTTTGTCAAGTTTTGTTTACCAGCATGTAGACCCAAATAGTACACAAATGATATATTTTATTAAAATCGTAAGAACCGTATACGAGATGAATAAGATTTTTAATGATTATATAGTAAGAAACGTTAATATAGCTAAAACAAAAATCTATTTCCTATGTAGGAAACCACCTAGAACCCTTGGGTACAACTTTTGTTCAGGTGTTTAAGCTGTAGACAAACATTAAAACAGAATTGCGTGAACTATCTTTTCTCTATCATCCTAATTTCAAGTTTGATTAAAAACTAGAAAGTTAAATTTTTTTACAAATTCAAGTCTCGACCTTTAGTAGTTTAGGTCAATCATTTTCAATAAATGGGTCAGCGATAGAATCAATTATTTTTTAGTTAATATTCAGCAAATAGGGTGCCTGTTGAAAGATATAAAAATTTTATAAAAAAAAAATATCTGTCGCTGACTAATTAGTGAAAATTGTTAACCTTTCATTATGACCATTTTCTAAACGCTTACATAGTACGAGTATTTCCGTACTTGTTTATTTAAACTGAACAAATGTTGTGATAAGATCCTAGAATCGAAAGACACAACTTCTACACTCCAATGCTAAATCGACAGATTGAGCTCGAATGTGTGTTCGACACTTTTTTTACAATAAAGGTTTGAAAGATCACAGTGGGTTCGATAAATTCTGAGGTGCTTGAAATTCTGGGCATTGGGAACTCTATCCGCAACGACGCGATTCGTTATTGTTGTGTAGGTACGAGTAAGTAATAATAGATAAATGAGGCGCGGAAGATATTTTAGACCTCATGTATGAGTGCATACAGTGAACAAAATTCTCAACTTAACTGTCAACATGCAAAATTAAATTTTGTTTTACATAATTTTTTCTACAGATCGATTTTAAAAATAAAGATGAAAAAAAAAAAAGAAACCAACGATCTCCCCGACGGGGAATTGAACCCCGGTCTCCCGCGTGACAGGCGGGGATACTGACCACTATACTATCGAGGATATTAAAAGAACTTATTTTCAAAAAATTTTCAACACTTAATCTTGAACCTAAAAATGTATTCAAAAATAATATATACATAACTAGCGGCCCGGTACGTGCTTCGCTACGTATAAAGTGAAATAATAAAAAAAAATTAATTGCAACATCAAATTCATTTATTCAAACAAAAAAATATTTTTTTAATTGGTAGTTATTTTAAAACTTAATCCAAAACAATATTCTTTGTTTTTCCATTTTGGGCATGAATAAACAAACGGCTGGGGGTACCGACTCTGAAACAGGCAACATAAAGTTGACCATGTGAAAAACATGATTCCTCCAAATTCACACCACAAACGTGAAGTGTTTGCCCTTGATCCTTGTTGATGGACATCGCAAATGATAAACGCACAGGATATTGTAATCGTTTGAACTGAAATGGCATATCAGTTGGAATCATAGGGATACGTGTTATCAAACAAACTTCTCCTTTTGATTTAGCAGCTAAGATCGTAGCTTTAATCAAATTTGGCAATAACTTTTTCACTGCCAATCTGGTGCCATTACACAGTTTTGGTGGATTAATATTTCGCAATAATATAATCAAAGAACCAACTTTCAGATTCAAGCAATGTGGTGGCATACCAGCTAGTTCCAATGAATTTTAAAATTCAATTGGATAATTCATTGCCTCATCTTGATTCATAACACTGTTGATTACCACGTAAATCTTGCATTGTTCGATTAAATGCTTCTAGTGATTTTTTATTCGCTGTTGTACACTCATCCCATAAAATAATTGGCGTTAATCGCAGAACTTTTGCCATAGCAGAATTTCTCGAAATATTGCAAGTTGGAGTTTCAATCACCTGTACATTCAATGGCCATTTTAGTGCAGAGTGTGCAGTCCGACCACCTTCTAATAATGTAGCAGCAATTCCCGAATATGCAAGTGCCAATACAATTTTCTGTTCCGATCGAATAGTTAGGATAGCTAAAATCAATGACATAACGAACGTTTTGCCTATACCACCAGGCGCATCCAAGAAATATAATCCAACTGCATTATTGGAAACGGCTTGCATGATTGTGTCATATACGATGAAGTTCCGAAACATGTTGCAATTGCTCATTTCTGCGATGAAGTACAATATCACGGGATTGAAACTGATCACCAAGAATTACAATTGCAACATCATCAATTGTGGGTGCATTAAATCGCCTTGCATGCTCTCCAAAAGGTCTTCTATCAGACCTTATTACGATTTTGTGATTATCAGATGGCATACGATCGAGAGCAATTTTGAACAATTGAACTAATGCGTTATGCTGATGGAAAAACCTTTGTAGCTCACGAATAATTTCTCGTCTTGTATTCGAAACAATTGCACAACGTTGATCCAATTCACGATTTTCATCACCAATAAAATAAATTTGCAAAAATTGATGATCAGCGTCGGGGTATGGCAATAACGAACCAGCTTGATGATAAATCTGGCCTTGAATCTGTAAAATGTACTCAATTTTAGGTAGATGTTGGATGAGAATTTTTAAAACAATCGAATACTTTATGATTCAGATTGATATAAACATGGGACAATCCTGTTGAAGTATTTACCTTAAACGTCGGCATAAAATTATCTCTAATAATTTTAGTAGCACCAAAAGAAGTCATTTGAAATGCCGAATTGTATTGCTGAATATGACTCAAAAAGTGATTTGACGTTTGAGATGTCCCAAAATATATGAATAAAATGGTTCGGGTGGAGTTTCTAATGCTGGCAATCTCACTTTGCCATTAGCACAACACATGCCGGGCGTTTCACCTGGAAAGTTAGCCGCATCACAATGTGGACATATTGCGTCCATCATTCCAATGTATCCGTACATGCTATAATCAATTTGACTGTTGTAATTAAAAGCAGCACGCATCATTTCAGCCAAAAGAGCACGACCACGACGTATTCGTGATCTTCGTGCAAGATTCAGTACGGGTACAGGGTCAACAGATCTACAATTTCGTGCATTACGTTCACGCTGCGATGCATTATAGCTTGTGCGCGTTAATTTGCAGTTTGTGATCGTCTTAGTAATGCCATACCATTTGCATTACGCGTACGCCGACCTATATTTGCTCGCCCGGCTCGTGGCATTATTCCTTCATATTATAAAAAAGAATAAATAAAATTAAAAACAAATTGCTACATTAATAGTGGTGTATCAGTATCGCTCAAAAACTGAGAAAAGTACACGCACACATATATGTACATACATAGTACATTTGAACAATTCAAGACTCACCGTTTGTATGAATGCACTAAAAAAAAAGTTTCAATTTGACAGCACAATTCTCATATGAAAAAAGTTTCAATTTGACAGCAAAATCCCCACTAACAAAATGATCCGACATTTATTGAATTCATTTGTTACGAAAAATGTGATAAATGAAGAACCAGTCGACCGATTTTGTGCAAACTTCACATAAACCATCTACTAAATAGTCCGAACAAAGCCTAAAAATTTGGTTTGGATAGGTGAGCCCGTTCTTGAGTTATAAAATAACAACGAAAAGTGGCATTGATAGAAGATGTACATACGAGTATGTTCAATCTAAAGAAAAATTCAATCTAAAAAAGAAAACATTATGCCGAATATATTGTATTTACATGTTAATTTGGTGTGATAAAGACCCTGACGATTGGGCAACACTGAGAAACATACAAGCCCAAATGTAAGAAATTGTCAGTGATTAAATCGAGTTTTAAAAGATACGAGGAACAATGATTTCGTACACTTGGTGTAAGAAAATTCATACCAAGGAGAAAATTCGTTTTTTTTTTTTAATATTATGATTGATTCAAGAACAGAGATTGGGCTTTTTATTACATAATTTTCCAACGCCCGAATAGTGAAAATTAAGGAAGCATTTGCATTGCAACACAGAAAAGTCCGAAACAATATAGAACAGATGCTTAGAAAAAAAAGGTCTGAATTGACATTATTATTAACATTGAGTTCTAAGAAATATTTGTTACACAAAGTTAAAATAGAATTCAAGTATTGTTGAAGAAGCTAAGAATCAAAAGAATAAGATTCCTTGCTAATGGTATTGATAGAAAGCTCTGAGTGAGAAAATGAACAACATTGGCAAGGGCAAATAAAAGTGGATAGAGATGTCTACCCTGAGGATCGTCTGAGGTTAAATTAATGAGATGAGTTTAGGAAAATCTGAACAATGTCTTTGGGTAGCTACATCTCGGAAGCCAAGCTCAGTAAGAGGTTGCGGTAAGAAAATCTTTTGTTAACTTTTTAAGAGCTATCCACAGGTGAAACCCAGAAGCTTCTACGAGGTCTAGTTCTCGAAATATTGCAATCCAAAGTGAATCTTCTTATTTTCAACACAACGCTAAATCTGATTCTGATGGCGATATATCCGTAACGAAGCCTTGAAACGGGTTGTACTTTTCAAAATTCACTAAATCTAACAAAGAGCTTTCGATTTTGGAAAACCGCGAATTTTTGTGAGGTCTGGTTTTGGAAATATTTCAATAGAACTTAATATCGATGCAAACGAAACAAAGTCTTCCGATGGAGATATTTCCACAACTAAGACTCGTAAAACGGTTTAGTTTTCAGTTCTGAATAGCAAATTAATATACCTTTTTATGGATGTGCCACTCATCGCATTTAAAAATTTATTTTTTTTTTAGATTTTTGAAAAAACCATGCACTAACCACTTGTCTACAAAAATCACTCTGTACTAGCAGTTCTTATCTATTAAATAGAAAACGAAAGGCTGATAATTTAAAGTAACTAATTTTGTTAGAGATATTCAGCCCTATCGAGGTATCCGTTCGGAGAAAATTATTTTCCGATTTGTTCGAAATCGGAGAATTTTCTACCGAGGTACCCTGTCCGATTGACATATCGAAAAGTTTGTTTTTATTTAGAGAATTGCAAATTCTTCCAATGAGACATTTATATGTTTTCAAAGTCTTAAGAGAATTTTTTAAACAAAGCGGAAACATCCCTAGTAGGAATTATCAAATGTTTAACTTACGTGTAAACAATATGACTTTAGTCAATGTACCTTTTGCTTACAAGACACATTTCAATCATTTTTTCACATACACAGCTCCAAATATTTTTAATAAATTGCCCTTATCAATAAGAGAAACGCTTCGATTTTCAACTTTTATTAAAAAGATTAAAGACTGGTTATTCACTTTGAATTTTGATAACATTGAATCATTAATTTAGTTCTTAATTAAATAATCGAAAAATAATAAAATTTTGTAAACATATCTATTGTTATTAAATGTATGAATGTTCAAGAATTATAAGTTCTATCTATACTATACTTTTTCTATATTGTTGCTAGCAAGCTTTTCCTTCTATTATTATCATTATTTTTTTTTTCTCTTGTTTACTTAAATTACTGATTGTCACCCCACATCAGTTATTATTAAATATTTCAATTAGATGTGTCATTCGTCGCTAACTGCCCAGTTAAAGAATGTACACTATTATTCAAATTTTATTAATGAATTGTATATTTCTAGTTTTAAGTTATTGAATGAATAAAAATCAAATACAATACAAAACAAAAATCTTCCTAAAATGTGACGCTTATCAACGCATTGTGATTAAGTACATTCAGTAAAGAATTTTTGACAGTTGTGCCTTAAATTTCTTCGAAAATTCTCCGACAGAATATAGTTGCAGATTATTTGAAGAAAAGTGGAATAGAATGAATGCTTCATTTTTGTTTGTTCTGAAGTGTATACCTCCAACGAAATCTAAGTTCCGATCGGAACGGACTGATTATATCGAAAAGTCGGTAGGGATTACAATTACAATTTTCTATTCATAAGGTCTAGTTCGCAATACAGGGCTCAATTTGAGCTCCCTTAATTCTTTCTAACCATCATGACATAAAATCTTTTAGAGAATATGTCACATAAATCAGTTGTTCTTTTAAAAGAAATTTTATGCAAACAATTTATACTAATTTGTTTCATCATTTCTAATAATTCTTATCCAATAAAAGGAGGGATTTTAATTTTCACTATAAGTAAAATTCACACAAAATTGAAGAATGACAAATTCGTTTAAATTAATCTCAAGAAAAGTGTGCCCAACAATAAGAAGTAAAATTAGTCAAAAAAAATGTTATTACATACAGCTCATTTCTGGACAACTCATTTACGTCGTGACTAAATTAAACGAGACACTTTTGAAGAACATTCTTAAACTTAGACTTAGAGTAATGGTGGAGATTAACATTGATCTTCGTGAGCAGATTTGCAGAAATGTAAAGCGGGTCATATATACATCGACCAACAAACGTGTCAAAGAGTACACAGCTGTTCACTTTTTACTTGCGACTTATAGGTACTATAAGGTAAGGTATGCATTCGTAAGAAAAATCGAACTCGAGATTTTGATCAAAGTTGACATTACTTACGATGATAGCGAAGACCAAAAAAGTGGGTCTCGCAATTCTGTCTGTCTGTTCGACTACAGCTAAACGGCTCGGCCGATTTTCTTTAAACTTGGTAGATATGGGTTTTAATTTTTTCCCCACGGATGTTTTTTTTTATTTTTTCTTTTAAGACCAAAAATAACGGTACCTACCTGCCATACGGATTTTTTTTGAAATTTTATAAATATTTTTTTTTTTCTCAAAAACTGCCCCACAGATTTTTTTAAAAAAATTCACAAAATTTCATTTAGTTAAAGCTAGGTAGTGGTTGAAAAAACTTTTCCAAAATATGGTTATTTTTGGTACACCTTGGAACCTTTTTTTTTGATTTTGATTTTCTCTTATTGTGTATTCAAATTTTCAAAAAAAATTTTGTTGAATTTTTAAAAAAAATTTCAAAATTTTGTTTTGAAAACTCAATATTTCAAAAGCCTCATGCTTTTTTAAAACTTGATAAATACAATTTTCTTAAAATAATCTACAAGATATGAGAAAAAAAATTATTTTATCGGTTCCGAGGATTTTGCTTAAAAATTTTTCCTTTCGATTAATTTTTAAGATCTATAATGTAATAAAAAAAATTGAAAACAAGATATTACATTCTGTACCTGTACCTACCATAGAGCGATTTTTTTAAATTTTGAATTTTTCATTATCGGCATAACGGATTTTAATGAATTTTTTTTAGAGAAAAGCTTCTTAAAAGTTTAAAAAACATTGCATTTCAAAACTTTAAGAAAAATATTTTTTTTTTAATTTTGAAAACAAAAATTTATTTTTTTTTTGGAAAATTCAATATTTCGAAAACGGCTCAACATTTTTTTTGTAAATTTAATTTTTAGTCAAACAATAATAAAAACTTTAAATTGGCGTACCAACATATTTTTTTAAATGTTTTAAAAATTTTTTATATAAAAGCTTATTTTTTTAAGAAACCACTACAAAGACTTAGAATTTTTTTTGAATAAACCTATATTTACTTGAATAACATGGCATTCTATTTTTACCTCCAACTACTAAAGAAGTTGTTTTAGTCATTTAAAAAATTAATTTTATGCTTATGAACAGTTTTTCTCTAATCACATTCATTTTTGAAATTCTTAGTCTATAGGAGCGAGTTCGTGCGACACAGTCGTGCATTTTTTTATTTTTTTGCAAAACTCGCATGAAGATGAATTCATCATAAAGTTTCGTCTCAATCTCGCCTGAATCTCGTGGGTAGTCTTGCGAATGGGATGTTTGCGCTTAAGCTTTTTTCGAAAATATTTTAAAACAGTTTAAATTTCAACATCCTCGATAGTACGAGTATAATGGTCAGTATCCCCGCCAGTCACGCGGGAGACCGGGGTTTAATTCCCCGTCGGTCGGGGAGATCATCGTGGTTAGTCAATTACTTTTCTTTTACCATCTTAAATGTGAATCCAAAAATGCTAGTCCCAGAGCTTAAGAGTACATAAAAGTTGAAAATTTATCGGAGATCTCCGACAGTCAACATCTTAATAATCAGAACGGACAAGAACAGAAATATTCAGCTAATAACACCCACACTTCATTCCTTAACAATAAATTATTGTAATAAGGCTTTTCTGAGAATTAATCAGGCTCTTAGCTAACCCTTAATAGGTTCTTCGTCCAACACTTCTTTATGTTTAGTAAACAAAAATCTCCCGACAAGTTTTATAATAATAATCTTAATCAAAACAAGAAATAAAAGTTCCTTCCGAAAATTATGACTCTCGCTAAACTTTTCGGCAATTTGTCATCATTTTATTTTTATTGACACAGCCAGCCCTTCACTATCACAAAAACAACGTCAACAATGAAGAGAGTCCTTAGCTTTCCATACCGAACATAAGAAATCCTTAACAATGAAGTTAACAACCTTGCCGCCTAATTTCTTTTACCCTCGCTTTCGCCATCCACCTCTCATTTTTACGCAGATTGTAATTCAATTAAAGTTATTAACAAATAAAAATAATAATAACTTTTTTAATGTTTCAATTTTATTTCCGGTCACAATGTTACTGTTACTGTAGTATTTATTGCATTTACCGTTTCGTTCCCTTGTTCGCTGCCCATTCATTGCCATTCATTCCGCTTCGAATGATTTTACTGCTCCCGCACTTTTGTCGTTTGTTTTTGTCACTTTTTGTGGCATGGCCGACGCCACTGTGCTGCGCCATTACCATAGTGGCGCACAGTCATACCATCCGTTTGTTGTGTTGTTGGCGACATAAACGCTTTTACGGACTTTTGTTTATGATTTTTCCGGAAGCACCAAGCAGCAGTAGCAGCTGTAAAATTGTGAATTATTGCTGTCATTATGGTCTTAAACTATGCGGAAATGTATTTCGTTTCTAGAGCTATAACGATGAGCAGGGAAGAAGATTTTGGCAAATAAATCCTAAATTTATTCATAGCAATTTTGATAGTTAAGCTTACAGGAAAGCTGTCAAATATTTCGAAATGATACATTTTTATGATTTGACTATTTTTGTTGCCTATGATGGTTGGAAGGCCTTAACTGGACAAGGACGTGGACTTTCGTCGGACAATGTAAAGATGTGATTTGGCGTTTATTTTATTTTAACGAATATTTAAATTTAGGAAGATTTTGTTGGCACTTTGTTAAGGCATCGTTAAATTTCTTTTTAGTTGACATAAAAAGGCTGTTTCGGCTGATATAGTTTTTGGTTTTGCGTGGAAAATTTGTTTCTAAGATCAATAAACTAAAAGTTTATGATAGGTTTACAGAAGACTTAAGATGAACGAATCCCTGTACTTAACAATCCCTCCTAAATTCGGTTCAAGCGTAAACTGATGAGCATTCTTGGTTTGGATGGAGTATTTTGTGTAAAAATTGCTTCAGAGGAGGAATGCAACTGGCTACTTCACATTAAGATCGTTTGTAAAAAGCGACAAAAGAGGGATAGACAGGAAGCATTTCGACAATGCCCGAGAGTGTCTATGCATTCAGTAAATGAGCTTTTACCCAATAAAATAAAAATAATTTGAAAGCTTTGTTTTGGATGCGATCAAGATGTAATGAAGTTTGTGAAGCTCCAGCTATATGTGAGAATTGTATTCGAGCTAAGGGCTGATATACGGGTGGGCCATCTAGTGATTTCTTTTTATATCATAGGTTATTTTGACACTGATATGATCCAATATAATGTACATACACGATAATACGATTGTCGACGTGTCGGCGGAAGTATGACCTAGTCCCATATGTCTAACTTTAGCCGTGTTTTATTGGTTAGTGAATACACTACATCGCAAAATTTAACATGGAAAACAACAACAAACGATTAGTGAATACAAATAAGCTAGTAATTGAAATGGATAATTTAGTGAAGATGGAGTTTCGGATGTTGAAATGTAGGAGGTGTTTAGGTGGTGTCCGAAAAAATATATGTGGCATACTTGAGGGTGTGTTCGTTGGTATTCATTTTGTTTTACTTTGCCTTTACTAATCCAAAGTGTGATCGCTCCAAAATTTATAGAACAAATATTTTTTCAAATGCAAAACTTTAATTCATACAATAATTCCGGCTTTACACTAATGCCATTAATTTTGTCATAAAATATTGAATTAAATTACGCGAAGGCGATTGGTTTCGATTGATATGTCGTGTAACTGCGGCATTATGCTGAATTTATATAACAACTGAAAAAATTGCACATTTTAGTTGAATTAATACGATATTAAAGCTGTTTTAGTATGAAACTAGGTTAAGACAACGATTTTGAAAAAAATTAATCGGACGCAGCATCATACTTTCTCTACACTTTTATTAAAGTTAAACTCTCAGAATACCTATTTTATTTTTTAGTATCGTTCTAACTTCATATGACTTTAACATTTAAAAACGTCAAAATAGGTCTGTTTACTTAGTTTTTTGCACGAATTACTATTGTTTTAAGGTTGCTCAGAATCAATTTATTAAAAGAAATTGCCTAAGGCTAGGCGGTTTCGCAACTGTTTGGTTCAAGAAACTAAAAAGTTTGTGTTTTGACACAAACTAAACGATTGCCTAAAATGAGTTCGCTATTTTATATATTATATGCACCTGCGCGAACATTCAACCAAATAGTTCATTTGTTTTCTATAAGTATCCAAACAGTTGTGCAACTAAAAATTGAAAGTGCGCTCCTAGCCTTAGGACGATATTAGTTAAAAAATGTTAAAGTTAGAAAACTACTTTAAAGTTAGTAAATATATAAGAAGTATAATACTACTACCTTAATAAGAGCCTGTTTAAAATTTTTCGCCAATGTCATTTTATTGAGTACTATGTTTTTTTTCTCCAATACTCCAGTATTATATGCGATATATTTTTCCACTTTTGTAAGTTCGATCTGCATTTTCATGAATATTTCAACTCAATCTACATTTTCATGAATATTTCAACACAATCTGCATTTTCATGAATATTTCAACTCCATCTTAAAAACGAGATACAGATCTTTCAAACATATCCATGTTAGTTATTTCAACAAGTAGAAAGGAAGAGTGAGTTAAAGAGTGAATAAAGCATTTTTTTGATGCTTGTATTACTGCGCTAGATTTAGATTACCAATAAAACGCGCCTTTTGCTTGACAGACTACTGAAAACCAGACATAATTATTATATTTAAAACCTTTTAATTTAAGTATATTTTGAGGGTGTGATTATATCAGACACTGCCCCCTGTTTTCTGCTCGAAATCTTAACAGAAAGTCAGTACTGTTACAACTTAATCGAAAACTTTATTTGTTTTTAATTTATAAGGTAGAAAAATTAGCCCAAGCGAACGACGCTGTTTTAAAAAACCAATCCAGTCTGTCGTTCCTTTTTCAGTTCAGCTTTACGCTTTAACAACCTTGGGAAATATTGAAAACTTATTTCCAAAGTAAGTGCTGTATAGCCCAAACAGTGCGTTTTTTTTTTTTTTTTTGAAAAGAAGTAGGTATTGGCCGAAATGAAGCACCCACTGCGCCTGCAGTACGCAAATCTGTGCAAAAAGTTCGTGAGACTGTTATGCGATAGTGGACAACACTCAATGTCCCCGCAGTCGTACGGTGCACATACGAGAATGTGGCTGCTGTAGCCGAGCGTATGAGACTTAATTCATGAACATCAACTCGCCATCAATCTCAACAGTTCTACATTTTACGCACTATCCTGAGGAGAATTCTTCATAAATACCTCGGATTATTCGCTTACAAGGTCCAGTTGGCTAAGCAATTGAAGATGCACGACCATTCGCTTCGTTATTGCTTCGCAGTTTGGGCCTTAGAGCAGCTTTAATTGATCAACGATTTTGGGCGAAAATTATTATTTTCTAAGGAGGCGCATTTTCATCTCGGCGGCTAAGTTAACAAACAAAATTGCCGCATCTGAGGCTTTGGCAGTTTGGTGTGATTTGTGGAGTGGGAGCAAAATTGAACCATTTTTCTTCCAAAAAGACGCTGAAAACAAAGATTTTTTGGGCACCAAATTCCAAAATCGTGTTATCAGGCGATGTCAATTGGCCGCCTCGGAGCTGAACTCTTTGGAATTTTTTTTTGTGGGGATCCGTGAACATGAGGAGGGACAGAATGCGTTACTGCGAAGCCAGGCGAGGCCTCTGATGTTGTTTTCCATAAATAATGGGAATGTTTGGTCTTACCAATAAAGCCCACCCTGTATATAGGAATTGAATAGGCCTTTAGTTTGATGTATCTTGAACAGTTCAGAACTTTGACAAAATAATCAAAGGGCACTCTAATGCCCAGCCAAGTTCTGGCACTATATCCTTTTTACAGGAACAAACTCAGGCGATTTTTGACCCCTCCCTATCTTCAGTACCAATGAAGCCACAAACTTAAAATTCCGAATTCCGCTAAGCTAGTCATGCACAGGCGCCTCACCAAATTTCAATTTTCTAGCGTAAGCGGTTCCTGAGATATAAGGCCTCAAAATTTACAAAAACCGTAACTGACTGACTGACTGATAGATCATCAAAATTATGGAGCACTTCCCGACATCGTAGAATCTTGTAATTTTGCACAACGATAGGTCTTCTCGTGCAAGCAGAGGCAAAAATCAAAAATTTGAAGTTTTCCATTCAGGGGGCGTGGTATCCACCCACTTTCTCCGAATTGATGTTGGTTGAATGGAGCACTACCGAATGCTGTAAACCAAAAAAATTTGCTACAGCGGTAGGGCTTAAATTGCATACAAAGAAAAAAATATAAAAATTGAGGTCTTTCATTCAGGAGGCGTGGTACGCGCCCCCTTTTGTTTTGATGTAAGATATTGAGGAATCAAAATTGGATTTGTCTAGACAAACGAGCTTATTCCGAACACTCAAAAACCACATTCAATATCCCATCAGTACTTACTTGGAGTACCTACCTATACGAACTTAGGAGAATAAAGTGTAAATCCATCTATTTGCTCACCAATGTATCTAATATCAACAAAAGGGTTGGGGAAATGTGTTTAAGATGGCAATTTTGGCAATACAAAAAGTACAACTTTATCTTGCGAAATCTGTTTCAGAAACCCGCATATATTTTCCGAAACCTTGTGCATATAGCAGGTAAAAAGTTTTTCATATCTCTACAGGTACTTAACTAAGCTTCTAGTCGTTTGAACCTGAAATTAATTTATGGGTGAAATTATAATTTGGTGGACAACAGGCAGAATAAATAAATCCAGAGATATACCAATCTGCATACCAATTACTTAGACTTGATGAAAACATCTTTCAATGTCCGTTAATCAATCGAAGTACGAAAAGAAATAGACGCCATCTCATAAGATTACATTTACTAGGAACTCAAACCCATTGTTATCTACTCGTAATTCTTACAACTTCTTCAAGAAAGGCAACTTGCTAACGACTTTTTTTTTATTAATTTCAAATTCAAAAAGAAATATTGTAAAATGTGTTCTTACTTTTAAGTGCGCACAATTTGTAAAATTCATTGAATCAAATTAAATCCCGACAACAATATCCTTTGATAAAAGGAAAAAAAAATAAATTATATAAATACCTATATAACCAACAGCGTGTTGCCACTTTGAATTTCCGGTAATTGCTCTTTTTGACTGTACAAGACCGTCAAAATGAAATTTAACAAGCCATATCCTCCTTAGACATAATCTCCAGCTGACGTTTAAATTCTATACTCATACAAGCAATACACTCGTAGGTATATTGTAGCTCCATCACACACAAATATTGTTGCAAGAGCAACAAACTGGCCATATCGACCCCTTGGCAACCAATTTACATAAAAATCGCATTACACTTAACATCCACTTTGCTAAACGAGCCGGCGACGACGATACGACGATGAGAAGGACTCTTCCTATCCCACCACACTGGGAGTCAGAGCATATTCAATTCCCGAGGACGAATAATAGTCCTGGAAAAAAATATGTATGTATTAAAAAAAACGAACCTAACCAACTTGACGGACCCTTTCTCCTACATTCGTAGAAAAGCAAAATATCCTTTTGTGAAATTGTGTGCAATAAAATAACGGTCGTACGAGTACATACAACGTCCAGCGTTCATCACAAATCAAAAGCGCACCAAAAATCGTCCATACAGACCGCTCAAACATACGAAATGGAATTCCCTTATTAAACTGTTCCATCTCTCTGGCCATATATAGATTTGTGTGTGTCCGTCCGGGAAGTGTGCCGAGCAGCAACAGCAATCATCAAATGAAAGTCGTCCAAAATAACGGACATCATCATCATTCTCGTCGTCCATCATACCAAGGACTCTTTGTAGAGTTGAATTTTTTCAGTTTGAAAAATTAAAAAAAAGCACAAAAAGGACTAGAAACTCATTCATCTGAAATAATTGGAAAAGGGTCCCTCGCTTTATCGGTAACCAAACAACATATTATCCTGATACTCTGTCGGACCATGAAAAGGAACTTTAGTGTGAGTAGGTAGTTCAGGAGTAGGATACCAATTGACTCTGAAAAGTTGCTTTCATTTGCAAACGCGCTATTTGTCCATGGTATAGGGACTTTGAATTCCCCAACTTTCAACAAATTGTATACACACTAAGTTTTATTTATTTTTTTTTTTCTATTTTTTTAATTAAAAAATAAATGTTAATTCGGTTTTTTGTACCTTTCAATTGTCCTTTGCCAACAAAATGGATATTTATAGCAAATGAAAGTTGAGCTTAGACCTTAGATTCGAAATGCCTACCTACCAGACGAAAGTCAAGGGCATCAGCCTTTAGAATTTGAATATGTAGTTGAGTATGTGCTCCTCCTACATACTAATAGTGCTCAATGAATATTTTTTGCGACTTTTTTGTAGGTACTTGCGATGTGTCTGTGCATTAGGGTGGGTCGAATAACTTTAACTTTTATTTTTCTTAAAATAACGGATAACAATATTGACGGTCACAACTCACAAGTACTTCTATTCTATTTTTGTCATTTCCCATACAAGGTGAATATGAAAATATGGTTAGGAAACTTGGAAATTTTCTTAGTTGGAAACAGTTGAACTAAAAAAAAATTCTCTGACATACATATTTTTATGTGGATCTTATCTAATCTCCCTGTTCAAAAGCAACACGATTTCACAGATAAATTTATAGTTTCATTCAATTAAATTTAATCAATATTAAATTTTTATTTTAAATCATTTGAAAATCAGTTTAACGCCATCAGTACTGCGTAATGCAAGCATTTGTAACAATATTTCTTTTCTCTTCGGGTTTTTTCACCTTTAGATACTGGGAAACATCAGCTTGTCACAGTCATCATTTAGCGTGGTGTTAGTTGTTAGTAAATAGATATACATACATACATATAGCCTAACACTCTACTAAAAAACGAACAAATATGACAAACAAAGAAATAATAAATATTAATCTACTATCTGTAGCTACAAAAATAACTACAAGTCAAATAATACTAGCTATAAAAACAATAACGTTACGAGTAGTTTCCAATACTTAATGAGAACGCCCATACAACCTGTGCTTAAGTGTAAGCTTTGAGTAACTTAAATCGAAAACATCATGGTTTATATTAGCCTCATGTTTCATACGTGTCAAAGGCTCATTGAGACCATAATTGGTACGGTGGAAGTCTATGTGAAAAATTTCAGAGTTCCGAGAACTGTGGCTTCTAACTTTAAAATGAATTTGTTCTAGAAGAACCGGTGAATCTATGGAACCAACCAAGAGCTGGTATAAAAACATAACATCGCTGACTTTCCGGCGTTTTTCTAGAGAATTCATGTTTAAAAGAAGAAGGCGACTGCTGTATGGAGGAAGATGATTTGGGTCACTCCAATTAAGATGACTTAATGCGAAGCGTACATATTTACGTTGGACAGATTCGATTCGATCAATGTGTATTGAGTAAAGTGGCGACCATACAGAACTAGCATATTCTAATTGGGGACGAACAAAGGTGTTGTACAACGAAGATGTTACAAGACTACAAGAAAATTCCTTACTCCAACGCATAATAAATCCAAGCATTGAGTTTGCTTCACTGACAATTTTCTCAATGTGGAGTGAAAAGTATTTAAAGATCAATCTCTAAGTTCAACGGTTGGTTCTAGTTTGATTTTCTTAAGGCTGCAATCAACCAATTTTTCATGACTTGACGAGGAAGTAAAATACACGACTGGGTTGTACGAACTTGCTCATATGTTAAGTAGGCTTTTAAGCATAAAATAAGATTAATAAAAGTCTAAAACAACTCCTTATTAACACAAGTAAATATAAATCTATGCCAACCCAAAAATTATAAATCATTGAAGAGATTTAGAAAAAAAGCAAATGTTTAAAATAATGTTTTCAACCATTTGCTATCTTTCAATAAATTAAAATTTTTGATTTGTTTTTAGTTTTTCAATAGATCTTAAAAGAAATAAAATCTTAAATTTCCAAATAAAAAAATTGTGCCAATACAGGGACAGCTGGAACTCTTGCCAAGAAAACAGTACAAAGTTTTGTTCTTTGTAAATATCATCCGTGTTTTCGTGAGAACAGTATCGTAAATCGAGCCAAATCTTTTCATCAAAAAGACACGAAACCAATTTTATTATAAAAAACTCTATGTTTGTGAATTTTACAATATTTAAAATTTTCTCAAAAATCTAATCGGAAGTAACACTTGATCGGAGAAAACTAAAATAACCAATTGGATCTCACGTATTGCTCTTTTGTACAAGTACTTCGGAATTTTTAAATTTTATATTTAAAAACATTGCCAACACATCTAGAATAGTAAAAGGCAAACCAAAAATGTTGTACATATGTATAAAATTATAAAAATATTTTTTAGACAAAATTTGGTAAATAAATTTCAAGGTTTTATTATTGAGTATAAATAAAAATCTAAATTTAAAATATTTATTGACCTGTTTTTGAGATATCAAATTTTTACAACAAATTTTTTTTTTTTATTTTTTTTTTTTCATGAATTCAAAAAATATTTTTATTTTTCCTCTGATATGCAATGTTTTCTAAACCTTTTAGAAGCTTTTGTATACAAAATTCATTAAGCCGATAATGAGAAGATCAAATATCGAAAAAATGGTTGTATGGTATAATAATGTAATGTCTTAATATTAATTTTATTTTTAATAATAAATCTTTAAAATGAAGCAAATGAGATTTTTTTTTATTAAAATACTATGCACATTTTGTATGGTGGCTACCGTTATTTTTAGATAACATAAAATACAAGTATTACAGCTCTTAGATAGTTTTATAAAACTGATATTTAAAAGTATAAAAAAAACGATGTGACTTTCTAAATACTGAGTTTAAAAAAAAATTTTTTTTCTTAAAGATCCAAAAAAAATTTGAATACTTAATACTTTTCAGAATTTTTAGGAGTCTTAGCATACAAAAATGTTCAAAACCAGTTGTACCATTTTTGACAAAATTCACATCAAGAACAATCGTTCTCCGGGGGGCACCATAACTAACAATTTTCTGTACATATTTTTTTGTTCAACCATTACCTAGGTTTTACGTTTGTTCTTCTTCTTCTTCCTTTGTTTCGGCGCTGTTATGATCTCGATGTCGAGGGGATCATAACTCTCCCACGTATCTGCTTCACACTAGTGATCCGCCTGTGGGGTTCGCCGGGTTGACCTCAGAAATCGGCGGCAAGCCTCCCGGTTTTGTATTGTTCCATTTCTGAGGCCAACTGAATGCTGGTGTTTTTGCATTTGTTTGTACCAGGAGTGTTTAGGCCTACCTTTCTTTTTGTTCCGAATTGGAACGTTGTATGATATTACCTTTTTGACGGGGTTCTCAGGATTTCTCCTTTGAACATGGCAATACCAACTGAGTCGGTCGTGTTCAATTTTTTGGGAATTGGTATTCATAACATGAAGGCTTCCTCGGATATTCGTACTTCTAATTCGATCAAGCTTTGTAACTCCTTCTGTCATACGAAGCATCTTCATCTCAGCTGCCGTTAGCTTACTCTCATACTTTTTGTACATTGTCCAACATTGTGAACCGTATGTGAGTGCTGGGCGCACAACTGAAGTGTAGAGATTTTCTTTCAGCTTAGGGGGCATTTTTCGGTCACAGAAGATAGCGGAAATTTCCCGCCACTTCATCCACCCTTCGCTTACGCGATGATTGATATCGTCATCACAAGTAGCTTCGTTATTTATCATAGACCCCAGATATTTAAACTTTTCACACTTGGAAAGCACTACTCCATTCAAATAAATGTCTGGAATAGGCCTGTGTGGATCAGAAAATGGGCAGCATAGGTATTCTGTCTTTTTCGCGCTTATGCGGTACCCACTTCCTTCTAGAACATCCACCCATACGTCAAGTGCTCGTTGTAGGGATATCGGGTCTTCACTTATGATGGCTCCATCGTCAGCAAAGAATAACTGATGTACTTTTGGATCCGTCACTTTTTTTTCAAGCAGGTAATCAAGAACTGTAATAAAGAGCAGGGGACTCAAGAAACTTCCCTGGTGTACACCTACTGTGATTTCGAATTCTTCGGTGACTCCAGCTGCGCATCTTACTTTAGTAACTGCTCCATCATACATGTCCATAATTATCCGCACATAGGTTTCTGGAACTCCTCGTTGCCTGAGGGCCACCCATATTAGATCTCGTGGTTGCCGATCGAATGCTTTTTCAAAATCAACCAATACGACATGCAAATCCTCCAAAGAATCCCGATGCTTTTCCATGATTATTCTTATACTCTGGATTGCATCCGTGGTTGACTTACCACCGACAAACCCGCACTGGTCATCAGATAGCCTAATTATTTTTCGCAGTCGGCTACCCAAGACTCGCTCAACGATCTTCATGGTGTGTGACATCAGCTTAATCGAACGGTAATTATCACAGCTTCGAGTATCACCCTTTCCTTTATAAATTGGAAGAAGGTAACTTTCCCTCCATTGATTAGGCATGCGACCACCTCGTATAAGTTTGGAGACAAGAATCATGAGCCATCTAAACCCGATGTCTCCCATCTTTTTCCAAAACTCTGAGGGTATTTCGTCTGGGCCAACAGCTTTTCCCTTTTTGGAGTATTTTACCGCCTCACTAACTTCTTCGACTGTGACGTCGGATACTTCGCTTAAGTTAGGTGAAGCTATTGGAAAGTATAGCCTTGGAAATTGTTCGTTTAGAAGTCCGTCACAATACTGTCGCCACCTGTGAAGAATTTCGTTGTCTTCCACAAGTAGTTGGCCTTGAGCATTGTTAATGAACTTTGGCGAACAAATCTCCTGGGCATTTCTTCTTCTATGAGCGGCTATTTTAAAGATAGTTGCGCCCTTATTCGTGTTTTGCCGTAGCTCTTGAATAGCACCAGCTGTCGGGGTAGAAATTTCATCCAGCTCCCGATACAGGTTTTCTGTATTCTTTGCTTGAATTTGGGCGCACTTCTTCTTCGCTTCTTTCTTGCAGTTTCTATATAACCTATAGTATTATCATGTAGCGTGATTTTGTATTGCGAACTCTAGCCTAGTGGTGGCGCTGAAATAAGCGCTAGATTTTACAGTGGAGAGTAAGGATAAGATGCAAAACAAGTAGTAAAAAAGAGAATATTTTGTTATTAAATTTAGCAGTGACAAATCTAGCAAGTACTTTCCCTATACTTAAGATGTCGCCACAATCTTTCGTCTTCTTGATAGAACTATAAGTTCTATATACAAAGGTTTAACTAAATGATTTTTTTTTAAATCTTTGGAACATTTTTTGGGAAAAAAAAATATTTTCAAAAAGAAATGTATGGCAGGTTCAGTTATCTTTTATCTTTAAAAAACATGTTTATGGAAAATTTAAGAACACTATCTTCAAAATTTCAAGAAAATCGTCTGAGATGATCAGGCTGTAGTCGAACAGATAGACAGAATTGCGAGATCCACTTTTTTTGTCTACCCTATCATAGTATCTAGTGTCATGTATAATAGAATCTCATACTCAATTTTTTTAAGAACGCCTAACTGCCCATATAGTACCTCTGTATCGCAAGTAAAAAGGTAAGATTGTACCTCAACCTATAGCCTAAGCTTTGAAGCCTATAGTTCATAAATATAATTAATAAACTATAGCCTATAGTAGGGAAGAGCTTTAAATAACTCAAAACTGATTGATACGATTTATACTTATACGACCCAAACTCAAAATAGTTGGTCTATTCATTTATTAACACATTAATTCTTCATATATCCTAAATTTAGTGGCAGTCAGCTTTTGTTCATTTAAAAAATGTTGTCAATTTAATAAAGTAGTTTCACTGAGAGTAAATTAGACCTAACAAAACAAAATTTTAGAGAGCAAATAGCAACAATATTCCTTTCATCTCAGACAAAGATAAGAGCATAAAAGTTGGTCTACTCTTTTTTGGGTGCAAAATAGTTGATCTAAGACTATTTAAATATAGTTTCAGTTAACCGTTAATAAAAAAATGACAAGCACTGGTTTTATTAATGATTATTGTATGATTTTATACCAGCTAGCGAGAGTTTCATGTCAATCCTGGCGCGTGGCGTTGCATTATCAGGAGACTTAAGGGAATCAATGATTAAAGCGTTTGAAACAGGATTGTCTAGCTACGAAATCCCTGAAAATTTTAATTTACCGCCCTCGTCAGTGCAGAACATAATAACAAAGTTTAAAAATTCTGGATATGTGGATATATGCAACAGAACGGGACATCCACTAACAGCAAAACCTCGCGATTGCCAAATTTTTAAAGAAAATCGAAGATATTTATCTGCTTCAATAACGGTTCAGTGGAGAGAATAAATTCAAAAAAGTGTTTCGGTGGACAGTTGTAAGCAGATGATGAAAAAAATTGGATACAAATTTTATAAGGTTTATTTTAAAATATTTAAGTTTTGCATACATTACGACAACTTAAATCATTAAAAACGCAGGCAAAAGAAATATCACTACTGACACCTAAGCAAAAGAAAAGGCGCATTGAGTGGGCCAAACAACTTAAAAATTTAGACTTTTAGTCAATGGCGGTTCGTTAATTGGAGTGATCAGTACAGATTGGAAGTTTGTGTTGGTGATGAACGAGGACCAGTGATAAAAAATGCTAAAGTAGCCTTTCACAACTCACAAGGACTCCCTAAAACAAACCGTAAAGCTCCCAGTATCTCTAATGGTATGGAGGTGCATGTCGGGATTTGGTATGAGTAATTTGGATTTTGTAATTGGGATAGCTAATGCTGTCAAGTACCGCAACATTTTGGAACAGGAGCTGCCTCCGTCAATACTACGTCTTCAATATAGCAATGCGGAGTATATTTTCCAACAGAATGGTGCTTCTTGTCATACGGCTAGGTCAACAATGGTATGGTTAACTGCTGAAGCAATTATTTATTGGAATGGACTTCCAGCAGCCCTAATCTTTCACCAATCGAAACTGTTTGGCACACTCATCGTGTGTGTGCAAAAATTGCGAAAGGAACCGCGTCGGACTCTTGAAGATTTAAGATCCACAATTACAAATAATTTGGAATCTTTTGGTGCCGAAGAGTGTCAACAATTAGTTGACACTATGCCAAGGTGCATTATAGAAGCAGTGATTAAGGCCAAAGGTCGCTTAACAATGTGGTAAAATCAACATAAAGAATCATAGACCAACTATTTTGCATCTAAGAAATGTTATAAATCGTTATTTAGTTTTGTAAAGAGACTCTATATCAATATTTTATTAAGCCACTTTCTTTTTTTGTCCACTTTTCTTATTTAAAATGAATAGGACTTTATATGTATATCAAAAAATAGTTTTTGTTTCGAAATAGGTTAAGAATGAACACATATTTGCATTCTATCCTCTGTAGACCAACTATTTTGAGTTTGTGCTCGTATAGTATTTTTGGCAGCATCGAAAAACATGGTCGTTGCGAGTACCAGGTTCCCGCGTAAAGATATCTACAAAGCCACCTGGGTATCACCTGATGGAGTCACTCGTAACCAAATAGACCACGTGTTGATAGACCGTCGCCACTACTCGAACTTGATGACGGTACGAACGTACCGAGGTGCCAATATCGACTCGGATCACTATCTTGTTGGTATGGTTTTCCGAGGGCGGATTGCCTTGCGAAGACGCATTGCATCCGCCGATCAGGTTCGAATCAACACGGCTGCCCTGCGCAATGAAAACACCAGTAACACCTTTGGTAATGCGTTAGGACTCGCCCTAGAAACACCTAATTTAGGGAGAGTAAGTCCTGGAGCCAGTATGCTGGGCGTAAATGAGAAGTGGACACGTCTTAAAAATACTGTCATTAGTACTGCCAACTCCATCTTAGGCAGCAGTCGTAAAAATCGGAACGACTGGTTTGATGATGAATGCAAGCTAGCGACTGAACGTAAGAATGTTGCGTACCGAGCAATGCAACAATCTCATAGAACGCGGGCACGCGAAGAGGAATATAAAGAGCTCAGAAGAACAGAAAAACGGCTTCACAGACAAAAGAAATCAGCCTGGGAGAAGAACCTAATCTGTGAAATAGAAAACAGCCGAGAGCGAGGTCCGCACCAGGCGCGGAAGTTCTACCAATCCGTCCGAAACATGACGCAGTACACACCACGCTGCACATACTGCAAGGACGGAGAGGGAAATCTGATCACCGATCCTGAAAGCATACTGGAGCGATGGGAAGCGTACTTTAATGAATTGCTAAATGGTCAGCTCACTGCAGAAGTGGAGGCTCCACTACTTCAAGAAGAATACCCTATGTTGCCACCACCAAGCATAGAAGAGGTTGAGAAGGCTATAGGCCGGCTTAAACAGAACAAAGCCCCGGGAGTCGATGGCATACCAGCCGAATTATTCCATCACGGCGGGCCAGCCTTACGTCAAGCAATTCATGATATTATAGTACAGGTATGGGAGCAGGAAGAAATGCCAGAAGACTGGCGAAAAGGTTTAATATGCCCCATACATAAGAAGGGAGATGTCACAACGTGCAGCAATTATAGAGGTATCACGTTGTTGAGTACCGCCTATAAGATACTCTCCTCTATCCTACAAGACCGGATAACCCCATACGCTAAAACCGTCATCGGGCAATATCAGTGTGGTTTCATTCCAGGCAAATCAACAACTGATCAGATCTTTACCCTTAGGCAGGCGATGGAAAAATGTCTAGAATTTAACATCCCAACATACCATCTGTTTATAGACTTTAAGGCCGCCTATGATAGCATAGCCAGGGTAGAACTTTACAAAGCCATGAGAGAATTCGGCATCCCAAATAAATTGACACGACTATGTAGGTTGACCATGACCAACGTAACAAGCCAAGTAAAAATAGCCGGATTGCTATCCAGACCAATCAACATCTTTAATGGACTCCGACAAGGGGACGGTTTGGCCTGCCTCCTCTTCAACCTGGCGTTGGAGAAAGCAATCCGTGACTCTGGCACGGCAACAAGAGGGACCATCGTCAACAGGTCCAGCCAGTTACTGGCTTACGCAGACGACATTGACATCATCGGAAGAACCGAACAAGCTGTACACGATTCCTTCATCCAGATCGAGCAGGCGGCACAAAATCTGGGGCTGCACATTAGTGAAGGTAAAACAAAGTACATGGTGGCGTCGAATGCGAGAGGAACAGTTGGTCAAACAATCAAGGTAGCGGAGCACGAATTTGAAGTGGTGCAATCCTTTAAATACCTTGGGTCAATAGTAGCAGCCGATAACAACATAGAAGAAGAAATACGCGGGCGGCTTCTCAAATCCAACAGAGCCTACTATAGTCTGTCAAAGCTCTTCAAATCCAGAAATCTCACCATAACTTCAAAACTGCTGCTGTACAGGACCATGGTCCTGCCAGTACTCACATATGGATCCGAGACTTGGGTGCTTAGCAAAAGGCACTCCGACCTCTTAGCTGCGTTCGAGAGAAAAGTCTTAAGGAGAATTGTTGGCCCCATATGTGAGGAAGGACGATTCCGGAGACGGTACAATCATGAATTGTACGCAATCTACCTAGAAGCAGATATCGTGACAAAAATTAAGCTCGGTAGACTCCGGTGGGCAGGGCACCTAGCTCGCATGAGCGAAGAGGAACCTGCTCGGAAAGTTCTTTGTGGTACATTCTATGGTAGACGACAGCGTGGTAGACCATGCTTGCGCTGGAGAGATGGCGTAGACCAGGACGCCCGAAGCCTTGGGGTGCGCAACTGGATGGCGTCGGCTAGAGACCGGGATAGGTGGAGAGACTTGTTGAAAGAGGCCAGGACCGGAACCCGGTTGTCGAGCCGATGATGATGATGATGATAGTATTTTGGTCTACCTTTCAAAAACTTTTGCGGTAAATTTGTATGTAGGAATCTAATATAAGCAAGTTATGTATTCGTAAACAAATGGATCTCAATAAGACTATAAAACAATAATGAAGAAAACGAACAAAAGTTGGTCTCGCAATTTTGTATATCTGTCTATTCGACTACAACCTAAACGGCTTGGCCTATCTTCCTAATTATTTTTATTACATTTTCTTAAAAAATGCCATTTACTAAAAGCTAGATAATGGTAAAAAAAATAAATGGCTACTAATTGTACTTTCAATAAAACCCTTTTCGTGGTTTTGATTTCTATCAATTTTGTTATGGTTAAGCTTCTTAAAAGTTTGAACAGTATTGTTTATTTAAATTTTTCAAATTTTTTGGAATGTCAAAAACAAATAAAATGTTTTTTTTTTCGAAAACCCAATGCTTCGAAAACCACAAGCTCGTTTTTTTTAACCAATTTTTAGTTTTTTAGTAAATCTATAAGATGAACACAAATACGAAATGTTAAAATGGTATTAGAAAATCTAACTATTCTCGCAAACGACAATTGGAATTCTGATACCTGAATTTTTTGTGTTTTGCTTATTTATATGATATATAATTTAATAACAAAGTGAAATCAAGACACTATTGACGTACGCACGTACTTTTTTTTATTTTTGACTTTCTCATTTTTAGCATAAATGCATATACATTTTTGGGCAGAAGCTTCTAATAAGTTTTAAAATGTTGCATATTGACATTTTTTGAATTTTTGAAAAAAAAAAATCAAAATTTTATTTTGAAAATTTGATATCTTAAAAATGGGTCAATAATTTCTTATTGTAGATATTTATATTTTTACAATAATAAAAACTTGAAACTGTTGAACCAAAATCTGTTCGCATAAATGTTTTAAATTGTTCGCGTGTTTAACAAAGAAAACGATACAACGATTAATAATTTTGGCTCTTGCTAAATTCGTATTTGCCTAAGAAATTACATTGCATTTGGTTTTTAGCTGCAACTAGAAAAAGAGTTGTTTAAGCATTTAAAAAATGAATTTTTATGTTTTTCCCTAATAACATGCATTTATTAAATTCTAAGCCTTTCAAACATGAGAGCAATTTCTTGCGACCCAATCGTGTACTTTGCGTTTTATAGTCCGGTCAAATTAGGTAAACAAACAAGAGCAAAGCTACAAAAATTACCATCAAGCTGAAACTGAGTAAACTTGTTCAAAACACAATTAAAAACAATTTTTCAAAATTCCCCATCGTTACGACCCATGGAAAAAAATTGACTCAAGGTCAAAGGTCAAAAAAATGGGTTTTTAACGATTTTCTTCAAAACACTATACCGTCTGAATAATTCACTCAGTTTGTTTATTTTTTGTTAATTACATTTAGTATTCTTTTTAAGGAAAAAAAAATATTTTTTTTAAGAAAATGAACTGCGCTTTAATAATAAGTGAAAAAATTAATACTCATTAACGTGTTTTTTTTTTAATAAAATGATATCAAAGTGAAAAAACTACTTAAAAAACGAAAAAATTGGGTTTGATGCAAAATTGCGGAGAAACGATTGTCCGCAGAAAAAAAAGTTTGTGGACAAACTAAAACTGTAATAAATTCTTGATTGGTTATAAAAAAAAATCTTACGAATCGGGCGTAGTTTGGCAAAGATAAAGCCAGTTAAGAGAAAAATCATGAAAACCGTTATAACTCGAAAACGGGACGAAAACGAGAAAATGACCTCTTAAGTTTTTCGACTTACAATGACCTCAGGAATCCATGGTTTTCATTTGGGGCGGTGACTGTGGGACACCCTGTATATAGCAGCTGTTTAAGTCAAAATTTTGTTTCTAGTAGCAAAGTTCTTAATTCTTAAAGTTAATATACTTACCATATATTTCTTTTAATTGTTTAAAAAAATGTATTTAAAAAGCTTATAAGAATAAATTAAATATGGTGTTGCAACAGCTCCAAGTGAACCAGGAAGGACCTAGTGACTTACAACTCTCAACCATTCATGTGTGCTTGTTACCAGGAACGGAGGGACCTACAATTTTCTGCCGATTCCGAACGGCTAATGACACTTTCCATGACAAGAGATAATCTTGGAGAATTTGTCAATTCCTCACAATTTAAAAAGCTTGTTTCTTAAAAAAAACGCTTAAATAAAACGATTTTTCTATTTCTTTTTGTTAAGAATCCGAATCTTGCAAGAAATTTAATGGCATTTTTAAGCTAGAAACTATTTTAGGTATTTTTTAGGAATTTAATTTTACAATTCTTAGGCACTTTAACTCTAAGAGCAATCTTGTGCGACCCTGTCATTATCATTACTATGTTTATTCAAATAAAGTGCATCTGTATAAACTTACAAACATTAATAAACGCTTTGGTACCAAAATTTACCCCAACATACCTACCTACTTTATTTACTTGGATGTTTTGCATAGATATGGATATTGTCTTTCGCTGCATATATTTTCCCTGTAACTATAAACAAGCAGTTTTAACTGCGTAAAATTAACTGGGTGTGTCCGTTTGCATAATTTGTCAGCCACGATGCAGCCAAAGAGCCTCGATCCTCGTTATTTCCGCATTTACTAACTAAGGCCATTGTTTTCAGAATGAAGCTCTCGAAAAAATTCCATGTGGAACTTGGCTCGTCGTCATAAATTCTACCAGACTCTCGCGCCACACCATATAAAAACCAAATCAGTGTCAGCGGTGGTGAATATGGACTTCAGACGGTATAGTGTAGCAGCCCAACCGGAGTGAGAGGACAGTGACTCCCATTTGAGTCCTTTTCCAGCTGAAATCTGACACTATCCACAGGAATATATGTATAGCTACCGCAAACACAGGCCATGTGATCTGACCATGTGACCAGTGTTACCAACACCACCATCGACAAATCTCCCTCCCGACGACTACCAACGAAGGCGCGCGGTGCAAGCAATTCATAAAGAAACTTTAATTAAATTTTCTGCACAGGATACTCGTCCTCTTGGGATGTTTTAGTCAACATTACAAAATCCTCCACAAAACCATACCATACACTTCGTCAATTGCAACACTCTGAGTGCACTCGCACCGTGTCTGTCGCTGGAACTGAAACAACTGGGAAAACAGTAGTACACTAAACATAACATAGGAGGCGTATACAATCCTCTTCTTGTCCGTTCGTCCGTTGTCGTCCGGAAATTGTACAGAAAAGTTAGTCCCGCTTCGCCCGCTGAATAATGGTTTCTGTAGATGTGTGGTGTGTGCAGATTTTATATACTTATATCTTTACCGTTTTTTTTTTTATTTCTGAATAATGTTTGCAGAGTACCAACAGCTAACGGGAAGGACAATGGTTGTGTTTTTGTTTGCAGTTTTAACAATTTTTTTTTTTAAACATTTTTGTTCTGCAATTTTTAGGGACGAGAACTTTTCCAGGAGACTTCACCAGAACAGGAAATCCAAACAAAAACACGCACCTAATTAGGACGTTTTGTGGACTTGTTGCGGATGTTGGACGATGGCACAAAGAGACACAACATCCGGTGGAGACAGAAAGAGAGTTTTTCTGTTCAGCAAAATAAAAAATATGAAGTATGGTTGGAGATGGAGATTGTTGATGGTGAACGAACATAATGAGAAATGAAAAGCCTTCAGGGCATTATTGTGTGTTGAATCATTTTTATTGCTGTTCTTTAGTTGAGTTGTCTAATGGGTGTGGGAGTTATGAAACCCATCGAAATACAAAAAAAATGTATAAGAGAGAAAGATGTTCATTCATCCTGGAAGAATATTCAAAAGTTTTTGTGGAATGTTAGTAGATACCTAAATCAGAATATTTATTTGGAATATTTATTCATTATCTTAAGACATCATTAGAATCAGGCCAGAGATCATTCAATATTTTCAGCCTTAAGCTCGAGTTAAATGCCGAAAATTCTTTTGAATCAATAATTTTAATCTAGAGTTAATGCGTAGTTAATACCCCGAAATTAAGGTACTAAGTACAGTCTAGAACGCCAAAAAAACGAACGATTTTCGGGAATTTTTTGTCGGAAACTTTCTTAGTTAATAACATAATTTTTTTTAAATAATGAATACATCAAGATGATAAGAAGATAATAAATACGTCAAGAGTATTTTTTTTATTTTCGAATTTTGGCCGAATTATAGATGGCGCCAACGTCGACTTATCAAAAAACACATTGTCCCTTTGCGGACGTTGGCGCCCTCTATAAGTCAGCCAAAATTCGAAAATTAAGACCGTACTAGTACCTTAAGAAAGTTGAATCTACAGTCTTGTGCAAATTAATTGGGACAAACAAATTTTCAAATGAATTTGGTAGTAGGCTTTGATTTTTGCGTTAACTTTTTGAATATTTTGGTAAGTGCTGTGCTCCATGAATTAGTTTTATTTAAATATTTCTGATGACTTTTTGAAGGTAGGTCGCATTTTTTCTAGGGGTTTTGAAAAGAATTGCATTATTTTTGAAATCATGTTACTAGGTACTCTGTATATCAATATTTTGGCTTCAAGAAAAATATGGATATCTCGGTGGAAAACAGAGCAAAAGTCATCGCTTTACATGAACATATAGGAAAAACCATTAGGGAGATATCGATTTCTCTAGGTGTAGCAAAATCATGCGTCGGTAGGATAATTGCATTGCATAAGGCAACAGTATCAGTTGAAACACGGAGAAAGGGAAAATGCGGTCGAAAACGGAAAACAACGGCCAATGACGACAAAATTTTGGTCCGAAACAGCGTCATAAATCCTGGAAAGACAAGTGGTGAGCTTCAAAGGGACTTGGAGACAGCTGGAGTACATGTGGATTCATCAGCAGTTCGAAGGCGTCTTCTAGAAGTGGGCCGAAAGGCTCGAAGACCATTAAGGAAACAGCTTTTGACAGACGCTATGCGCAAAAAAAGATTAAGATGGGCCAAAATGCATAAGGATTGGACTGCAGAGGACTAAGTAAAAGTAGTTTTCTCGAACGAGAGCCATTTTGAGGTCCAAGCATAACGGTAAGTGTCGTGAGGAAAAGTGACAAAGAAAACTTCCGACCTGGACATATCGTCCAAGCCCCTAAACACCCACTAAAAAGAGAAAAATGTTAAGGTGCTGGAGTAGCCTGGCAACTAACCTGATCTCAATCCAATTGAGAATCTATGGGCTATTATAAAAGCGAGGCTCAGGAAAAAAGACTACATGACGAAAAGCAAACTAATTTCAGCAATTATTGAGGTATGGTTCCACGACCAACAAATGAAAAATATATGCGAGAAGTTAATTTTATCAATGCCGAAGAGAGTTAAAGAACTCATAGATGCTAAAGGGGGCATATAAAGTACTAATTTCATATTTTTATACTTATTTATAAACATTATTCAAAATAAATGAAAAAAATGCTCAAAAATCTGCTTGTCCCAATTAATTTGCACAAGACTGTACTCTACTAAATGATTGAATTTTTTAGAATATTTTATAACACAGAATAACTGCGGCTACTTCAGTTTTCCATTTTCAAGTGCGAGATTGTCTTTTTTCTGCGTTAAGTCCAAGTTAACATCTAAAACATGAGATTCTATATGTTTGTTTTGATTCATCTAAAACATGTTTTTCAAACAATTAGGAAGGCGAGTGAACTTAAAAAAAAATCTGGTAAGTTAACCAGGGATTAATTGCATAAATATTTGTGATAGATGAATTTTGAACGAATCGATCGAAAACAACATGAGAAAGTATGGAAAAGTTAATTGGTATAGTGGCGCCATCTAGGTAACGATTAACTCTCAAGCAAGTTCTTCGCAGTTAATTTTTATAAATACATATATATATTTTTTTAATTTACCGCATGTAATCCATAAGAACACTATATAATGTATATAATTTCGTTAAAAAATCGAAGAACTTTTAAATGTGTTTTTCAAAGCACTGAGCAGAGCTTGAGCATGTTGAGCAAAGTTTGATAAGAGGTTTATGATTTATTTATAAAATACGCTAGAACACTTAACTGTGAAAGGCGTCAATTTCCATTTTTATTTGTTTGTCTGTTTTTTACGCGCTCAGCATTTTCTCAATTTGTTTCGTGATATTATTCTGAGTTCATAGAACATTCTCCGATCTAGCTCTGATTGAAAAATGAAACATAATCTGATGTGTCTGAGTTAAAAAAGAAACACATTTTTTTTACAGCTCAGTTCCCTGCTCTGAGCTTAAAAAGAAAAACGCCTAATGTGAAAGACGTCCCCATCACTGGTAAGGGCACCCAAATTATACTTATGTTCCAAGTAATTCAACTTATTTATCCCTTATTTTGTCTTAGGCTAGGACCGCACTTGCGATTTCAATCGCACGATTTTTTAGTCGCAAAAATAGAACACATGAATTTAAATGAGAATGAACGCACTTGCTACCAATAAATCCTGATGATTTAAAAGTCGCAATTTGTTTCATTTTTCTTGCGATGCGATTGTCGTAAACTTAAATGAAACACATGTACTCAAATGGATATGCTCACACTTGCGATTTAAACTACTACGACTTAAAAATCGTAGTCGCAAAGAGAAATTGGCATGCACGCACTTGCGATTTTAATCCACGATTTTTTAGTCGCAAAAAGTAAGACACATGGCCTTAAATGTGAATGCACGCACATGTGACTTAAAAATCGTAGCGATTAAAAAATGAAACAAGTTCTATTTCTTCAAGCGATTTTTCCGTCGCTACTTATTTGTAGCAAATGCGTGCACTCACATAAAAGGTAGTGTGTTTTATTTTTCGCGATTAAATAATCGCGCGACAAAAAAATCGCAAGTGCGTGCATGACAATAATTTGTAGCGACTACGACTTTTTAATCGCCTCGACGAAAAATCGCAAGTGCGGTCCTAGCCTTATTCGTCCAATATTTTCCGCCTGTGATATTCCGACATGACTTGGATTCGGATTTGTTCAGTGAACTTGAGTTATCAGATAATAGCTGTATCCATCCAGATAAAGCCTGGTTAACCATTGATTTCCCAACACCAGATGATGATTCTCACGCATAGAAAAAGACATTATGTATCTGGTAGCAAGTAAACGAACTAGGGAAGTTATCAGCACCGAAAATAATATTATAAAACGACAAATATGACATTAAATCTAAGTAATCTAAAACATGAATGTATAGTTAAATAAAAGACTTAAGACATTTTCAAGACTGAATAATTTCCAATAGCTTTGTTCGTTAATTTAGAAACACCCTTTCTAGTCTTGAAAACACTGTAACGTTGCCAGTTTCAAATATCGAATTAAAACTTCTTTTATAATATTACTTTAAAAACTGTGAATGAATTTATTTTCTTTAGATATTTTTTTAATTTAATTTTAAAATCCAGTAAGAAGCTTCGAATAAAAAAAAAATAAAATGAACGAATGTATTGTACGAATTTGCTTTTAGAGACTTAGAATTTTGAAAATTATTAAAAGTCTAAAACAACTCCCTTAGCAACCCAAGCATAAAAAAGGCTTTAAAAAAAAAAGAAACAATTTTTTTATATTTAAATTTTTTAGACATTTTTAATAAAAAAAAATTTGGTACACTAGTTTTAAGTTTTTATTATTGTGGATATCAAAACTACATTAAAAATTAAAATAAGGTGCTAGTTTTTTTCAAAAACTCCGAACAAACATATTTTGAGAATTGCAATGTTTTTTAAACTTTTTGGAAACTTCTGCGTTAAAATTTGCAAATACCTCATGCCGATGATGAAAAGTCAACAATTGGAAAAAAATTCTCAATAGTATTGTCAGTAAATCCTAATTTCAAAATTGGATTATACATAGCTAGATCGTAAAAATTAAGCGAGAAAAGACAAATTTTATAAGAATTCCAGCTGGCGTTTTCTAGAAAAATATGTTTTTCGAAAACCAGTTTATTTTAGATAAAATACATTTTTTTTAATCTTGCAGAAAGTATATTGTAAACTTTGAATGGTTAAGTTTTAAGAAAGACGAGTACCCATGTGTTTTTCGATGTATTGAGTTTTCAAACAAAAATTTAAGTTCTTTTTTAAAAATCTAAAAAAAAAAAAATTTGGAAAATTTTAAATCACAATCCCTTTCATCGCTTTCAAGAGCTTAAGTATACAAAACTTTGTCCAAATCGTTTCGGAATCTATTCCATCATCAAAACTCGTCGCTTTCTTTTTTTAGTTAATAATAATGTTGTTAAAATTTGATAATACAAAATATTTAAAATTGTTTTAATTAAACTAAAAACTTATTTCTTTTACTTAATTTTAATAATTCAAAATACAACATGGAGACAAAATCACAAACATTTAAAAGAAGATTTTGTTTATTGCAATCGAATTTAGCATCATGCTATCTCTAATTTTTATTAAAGCTAAAATCATCGAATTTAAAAAAATTAAGAAAAAGTTAGTAATCTACTTACTTTTTAACATTTATTATTATACTAATACTTTAACACTGATGTTTAAAATTTAGCGCCTATTTATTGTATACCATATATAGACACACAATTTTGTATTTATACAATTACTGTGCATTTTATAAAAATTAATTTCTTATGATATTGTACATAAAGGTTTTATATATTTAGCATACTTTAAATTAAAAAAAAATGAATTGCTTTTTAAAAGGTTTTATGTTATTGTCAGAGTATTAATTTTGGTAAATATTTCTTTCTTCGACCTCCGATTGAAAATTATTCACCCCACGCCCACTGTATGCATTGACAAAAAACTACATCACAGTGTCATACAAAAGATTACCTATGTACATTTACTAATCAATATATTCTTGAAGTCTTGTTAGTTTTTATACAAAACCCATATTTTTCACAAAAGATGACCTGTTTGATTAGCAGTTAAGTCATTATAATTGTAAATATTGGGTTAATTTTAGTTTATGTAAACTTAATTATGTATACCTTATAAGCAAATAATTAATAAAACATCTGTTTGAAAGCATTGAGTTCGACTAGACACTCTAGGTATATTTACTACCCATACCCAACAATGTGATGTAGCTTAGCTGTTGTCCAAATAACAAATAAAATTCTACGTTTCCATACAAAACAAGAAATCTAAAATATTAACAGTGGACAGTGGTTGACACCTTTTGAGTCAACGCATAATTTAAAACCTTTTTCGTCATATCATTATTCTGTTTAAATTCATAGTCGATAAGTACAAACTGAGAGCGTTCAGTTGAAGTTTATACAGCGTAAAAAGTTTCTAATTGCGCCTATAGAACTATTTATTAAGACTCATGTGCATTCGAAAAAAAAGAACTCGAGATTCTTATCAAACTTGACATTACTATAGGCAAGACGAAATAAAATGCACGACTGGATCGCACGAACTTGCTCTTATGTAAAAGTACTTTGGAATTTAAGATACATTTTATAAATATAAAACATGGATTTAATGAGATAATAATGTTCAAATGCATAAAATTGCCGTCTGGTTTCCGGAAAAGTATGAATTTATGCAAATAAACCTTAAAAAATCGTTTTATTATTAAATAAATTTTTTATATAAGAAATTTCTCTAAAATTTTTCAAGAAAAAAATGTGGGATGCGAATTTTAAGTATTTAATAATATTGGTTTTAGGAAATAATTTCAAAAAATAATCGTTCATAGGTTTTGAAGATATTGATTTAAAATTTTTTTTTTTTTTTTTTTAAAACCCAATAAATATTTTTTCGAATATTTTTATATACAATATTATTTTAAACTTAAGGGGACTCCTGCTAAAAATTTTGGGTTAAAATCCTTAGAGCCGTTAATGAGAAAGTCGAAAATCAAAAAAACGGGTCTATGGCAGGTACCCCTAATAACATTTTGCCCCAAAATTTTTTTTGACCAAAATGTAGTCCATGTCCATAATATCACACTTAATATTTTTTATCAAAATCGTTAGAGCCGTTTTCGAGATAAATAAGATTTTGCATTACGGGTGTATGGGGGGTACCCTTAGTTTTGGAGCTAAAAAAAAAATTTCAATTTCTCCTCTAGGGAATCACCAGAGATCCTTAACTACCATGTTTAAAGAAAATACCTCCGGTAGTTTAGGCTGTAGTTCGAGGTACAGACATACAGACATACAGACATACAGACAGACAGACGGAATTGTCGGACCCACTTTTTTCGTCTTCGCTATCATCGTAATGTCAACTTTGATCAAAATCTCGAGTTCGATTTTTTTTCCAAATGCAGAACTTGCCCTATAGTACCTATATCGCAAGTAAAAAATTGGTCATCGCAATACAAATTGCCTATCTGTTTCCCTGTTCAACTAAAACCTTAACATTTGAGTAAATTTTTCTTAACTTGGAAGGTTAAAAGATGGCGTTTTTATTTTTGTTTGCTATAAAGGTACTACAGAACAAGTCTAGCATTTGGAAAAAGCATCACTTCACCTTGGGTTCGATTCTCAACCGCTACAAAAATATTTTCTCAGAGGTGAAGTGCTTTTTGGGAATGACAAATCCTCCAAAAGTATTTATTTAAGACTCTCTACGAGCCGTAATTTTATTAAATACTGTTTGTACATTTATGTAAAATTCTCAAGATCTTAATTCTAAGAAAAAAAGTATTAAAATCTTTTTTGTGCAGAATTACAAAAGCTATAATCTTGTAATAAAACATGAAGTTTACTCCGAAAATAACTTAAGCCAATCCAACTTTAAATTAATTTTCAAGAAATGCTTAAGACATGCAAATAAAGCTTTCCCTTAAAAATGTATCTATGCTTTGTCGGAATCTTTTCAAAGTTTGTTAATTTTTTGTGTAATTGTTCTGGGCTCTTTATTTTTTTTAAATTTCTTTAAAACTTTAATTTTCGTTGCACTAGAAATTCATCCCAAAAATTCATCAAATTTTCTAACCCGAATTTTTCAGTTTGAGTTTTCGGTGGTGAATTTTAAATTACTTGTATTTATTATTTAAAGGTCTACAGTATTTATCAGTCGATGAGTCAGTCATTAAGACAATCAGCCAGTCAGTCAATGCGTAATTGATGGGGCGTAAATAAACATATATATGTAAATGATAAACTTTTGTTCAAAAATAAATTGATTACAGATATTAAATTTATCCATTCTTATCACAAAATAATAATTAATCTCTAGATATTCGTGTTTTTGTTCACTGGTAAGGTAAGGTTAGGTATATAGACATAGCTGTAAGTAGACGATAGCCGACACACTTTGACCATGAGTTGGTCAATTTTAATACCACTTTGAATCTTCGAGACTTTCTCCCTAATCGTTGGACCAACTGGAGTTCTTTTTGAAGCATGATTGTCTATGACTGTATTTTTCAGATCACTATGATCAATTTAGTAGAAATCTCCCAGATAGAGCGTGCGTCCTTGGGATAATGCAGGACATGTACAGAGAAGGTACAGAAATCTTTAGAATAAATTCTAAGCCGGTTATTACACAAATTACGGGGCCTATGTGCGATCAAGAATTTGAAGACCAAAGATGGACGAAAATAATTACAAAATGGACCCTAAATGATGAGAAGAGACCAAGAGGACGACCGAAAAAAAGATGGGCGGACGATTTAAATAAATTCAATCAAAACTGGTACAATGACGCAAAAAATAGATTCATTTGGACAGCAATGGGGGAGGCTTACGCCAGATAAAATAAATAGATTATATTGAAACAAAAACGATCAAGACAATAATTGAAACATAATAATAATTGTAAAACTATTTTAAGAAATTATTCATTTGTATATAATTAATTATAAGAAAAATGTTTGTGTAATTTTAAAACCAACAATATTGGCGAATAAAGCTTTATATAATAATAATAATAATAAAATGTGCGATCTGCTTAAAGATATTAGACCCTCAGATCCAGCATTAGCTAAAATTGTTTTGCCGCCAAGCAGGAGTTCATATTGTTCCACCTATGGTTTGTTCTCTATATAGCATCTTGCTTTAGTATAAGCTTACCCGTTGTGGTTGTAATACCTATATATACATTTGACTAATCTGGCAACAAAAGCATCATTGTTCCGATTTCCTGAAATGTAGCTGTGGCTCGGTAATCGGCAAAAGTGAATTTTAAACTGCTGCGCAAGCTCCATCAGAGACGATCGGCCAGAGGCGTATTTAAGGATTTAGCGCCCCGGGCTGAAAAATTTTGCCGCCCTTTAGAACAATGAAAATAAAGCTAAATTAGTTTTTTGGCATTGATTTTGAGAAATGCTTATTTACACGCTTCAGTAACTTACGGTAAAAAAAATTAACATTTATATATTAAATACCAATACCAAAACACTATTTGCATCTTTGCACTTTATGTAAAAGCAGAATTTATAATTTGAGTATGCCGTTATGTCAATCTACACGATAAATATATAGTAGATGTTAGTCAAAAAAGTTATGTGAAAACGTAGGAGTCGAATTATTCTCCTTTTTTCACGCTGCCTAAAAACGATTTTTTGAAATAAAACTTTTTTAGGAGCGATATGACAATAACTTGGATAAAATTTGGAACTGGTCTAAAACCCTTAAGCCGCCCAGTAGCACGGACCGGTAACGGTGCATTGAAATGTGTGCTTTGTGTGTGAGTGTGTGCACCGATTTCTCGGGTAAGTTTCGGTGCGAGCAAAATCAAAATGTTTTGATTTTTGCTTCTCAACACACCTAAAACAATGACAGTTCGTGCAAAAAACTAAGCAAACAGACCTTTTTTGACATCGGGAAGTATGCAAGAGGCATATCAAGTTAGTGGAGAGACTTGTTGAAAGAGGTCAGGACCGGAACCCGGTTGTCGAGCCGATGATGATGATATGAAGTTAGCACGATACTAAAAAGATAAAGGAGGTATTCGACGATTTTAACTTTAGTAAAATTTTAGAAATAGCATGATGCGAAATTTGATTAAAATTAGCAAAATCGTTTTTTAACCTAGTATTATACTAAAATAGTTTTAACATCGTACTAATTGGACTATCCTTTTATTTATCCATATCATTATCAACTATTGTACAAAAAATAATCATTATATTGTTTCTTAAGTCGTTCAAAACTATTGACGAAGAGAAGGGTATTTGTATATAGGGACACGAGTCAACAAAAATTAAAAAAATTGAGGCATGATTTGCTAGGTATATAAAAAGAAGAAAATCCTTTTATCCTGACCTTTATCTAGAATCCGGCTTGATGGATTTTTTAATTTTTTTTTTTAATAAAAAGGGATTCTTTGTAGATGGTTTAGAAACAAATAAGATCCGTCCAGCCAAAGTTTTTCTAGCCCATTTTTTTTAGAGCTACATAGCAACATTTGTTGATAATGTTTTCGTTTCATTGGAATTCGTTCCAAAGAATAGGTACATGTCTGTAAATATTTTTCTTATGAATTTTCATTATAAAAAATCGTTTATAAAAAATAGAATAGTAAATGGTGAAAAAAGTGAGTGACATGTTACAGTGAACTCTCACACAGCCGGACACTCACGGCACTGAAAAAAAAACTCTAAAAATCACATTTTTAAAATCTTTGTATTTTTTGTTTATCCTTCAAAAATACTGTAAATTAGACAATTGTTAGGGGCGGATTGCTTTGTAAGATCAATCGCTTCAAAAAAATTTGTTATCATTGGCCAATTGCTAGGGGCAGCTTGCGTCCTTCTGCTTGTATGTTTTGAATGTTCAATAAACCGCTTCAAAAAAATATAATAAACTGACCAATTGCTAGTAGCGGCTTGCGCCATTTTGCTTGTATGTTTTCAAAGTTCAATCGCTTCAAAAAAATATTATAAATTGGCCAATTGCTATGAGCAGCTTGCGCCGCCCCTAGCAGCCTTGCCGCCCCGGGCTGTAGCCCTTTTAGCCCTAGGGTAAATACGCCCCTGCGATCGGTAGTTAAGGGCTGTTGTTAAGCTAGTAGAGGCAGAATAAAGAGATGTAATGGCTTCTTGACTGCCCGAAAAAATGCGAATATCTTTGATTGATATAACGTTTTCTTTAAGCCACAATCCAAGACTACTTTATTAACCACAAGTTTCGTCTGGAACACGTTTCATTAATTGGAAAGAAGAAACGAGAGACTTTAATTTAATCTGAACCCCGTCATTAGATTTTGAACCATCGATGTAAAAATGTTGTTAATTGGGAATCACTAACAAATTGTATTTATTTAATTTTCACATCTTAGGCGAGTCACCAGTTATTGTAAAACCAAGTAAATTCATTCGCCGGCTTTTTGGTTCCCTTCGTAGAATTCCATTGAAGTCTGAGTTTGCTTCAAAACCTCTTCCATCTAAAACCAAAAATTTTACCTACTACTACTGCTTCTTGCAACAGAGTAACAATTGCTCCAATAGTACACTTTTCAGTCCTGGTTCACTACGAACAATGGTGCAAAGGGTCATATGTCTCACTCTACCATTACTGACATCAACTAACCTTGAATGCAATGACGTTACCAGACACATTAACTTAAATTTAGATATTCGATTTTACTTGTTTAAAAATTAGGCGGATTTTGTAATCTTTCTTCATTTTCAACAAATGTTGAACAAAATATTTCAAATCATTCCAAGTGTAAAAAACCACCTAGATAGTAACATTTATTTTTCTTAAACTTGTAATCTATATTTATTTGCTTTCATAGACTTATTTGTAAATTTTTAGAAAAGACCATTTTTCCTATAACATATTTGCAATTTAAAAGCAGTTTCACACTTTTCTGATCCTTTTTCCTTTCGGCAAATATCGTAAATTTCCTTAGCTCTCTTCTCACCAACGCTGCTTTCGAACAACTCTAAAACCCTTTGTTCTTGAATAACACCATCGACAATTGTTCTTTCCCTTTCTTGGAAACAATTGAAGAAGCACTTTGACTTTTCGTTAACGGCATCAAAAGTCTTAGCAGCAAACAACTGAATGAATTCTGAATAACTTACATTCAATTCTTTACGGCAAGCATTGGCGTTTTCCATGGCTTCTTCTGGAGAAAGTCCGGCAAGCTAAAAATTAGTAAATAGTATTACGTACTTGTTCAGCAGTTATTTTTTAATTTAAAATTTGAAAATTCAACAAACTTACAACATTTACTGCAGCAAAAGTTGCTAGCAAAGCAATGAGAGAAATTGTCTTCATTTTTATTTAGGTATTGCAGTATGGAATTGAAGGGAGTATTTTTCAAATGAGTGCAAGTATCAAACTGATCGTTTGTCTAAATTGTTTTTCGCTTTTAACGCCAATCTCTGATAACAGAACTTGCGCAGCTGTTAGTAGATAATACATATTCCCAATTGTTTTGCTGGATAGACCTTCTATTAGATTAAAGTGAGTCAGCCAAAAATTATATTATAAGACTTGCAAGAATAGAACCTATGGGGAGCGAAACACTGATGAAATTAGATATTTACTTGCTTTAAGGTTAAGTATTGGACTAGTACTTAGAACAAATGTTTGAAAGAAAACCTAAAGAAAATGAGGCTCGAACACAATACTAGTATTTCGACTAATTCGATTTCAAAATTAAAATTTGTTACCAGGTGATTATGACATATGTAAGAAAAATAATTCTCGAAATGGTGTAACTAAGGACATCTAGTGGTTAACCAGAGAACCCTCGAAAAATCAGTTAAATTTCAAATAAAATGACGTAATTTAAAATTAAATCACCAGGCGACCATGCGGAAGAAGCAGTGTTTGCAAAAACAAAAACATATAAGTTTTGAATACGTTTTTGTTTTTGCAAACTGCAAAAGGCTCCGCCTTTAAGTAACTGCAAGAACCGGTTTCATTTTTCAGTGATCATGGAAAACAAAAGAATTGTTAGTGTATTATTCTTTCATTCCCTTCCTTACTTGCTTATACTTGAGCCGCATTGGTGCCTGGTCTGAGTCTGAATGTAGAAGTTTGCGAAATTCAAAAATCAAAAAAAAAACGCATTAGAACCCTCTAACGTCGCATGCTCGCCTAGTAATTAGATTTTATTTCTTGGTAGAAGACGACGAAATAAAAATTTAAAATGAAGGCAAAATGCAAAATTAACAAAAGAAAAAGTAATTCTCAAAATGGCGTAACTTATAAGGACATCTAGTGGTCGACGCTTGAACCCTCGGAAATTCAGTTAAATTTCAAATAAAATGACGAAATTTAAAAATGAATCACCAGGCGAGCATGCGGAACAAGTAGGGATTCAATTTTGCTTTTGAATATTGATAATCTTTTGCTCCACCTTCAACTCACCTAATGGAGAAATAGAGCTGAACTGAACATGTTAAACAAAGACAAAAAGTATGATCCTTTCTTTCTCAATTTTTGTTTCTGCTCAAAGTAATTAGATGTCTGTCAATGTATGCGGCTTTTTGTTTTCACTTTCTCTAGTAGAAAAGAAAGAAACAATGCATTCTTTCTGCTTATTGAGAAAAACTGATCAAGGTCAAGAGGGGGGGGGGGGGGGGGGAGAATAGAAGACATTTAAATGTGTTTTTAGCATTTAACTAATAGTTTTTCAACTAAAAGCCTCGCAGTATTGGGTTTCAATAGTCGTCTTATTTATGTTTTTTTTGGGCAAACAGAGCAGCCAAAAAGAAGTATAGCACTAGGCGAGCATACTGAGCAGTAGGAATTACATTTTTGCTTTACAAATTGACTTTCCTGATAAGCTCCACCTTTATCAACTACATACCTACATCGTTATCGTTTTTTCGTGTTTTTTCCTTCTACTCTCATGCATGCATGTGCAATACAATGACTGCGCAAGCAAACTGAGTAAGTAGGTTTGGTGTTGATGTTGACTCTTGACTGCATACGAACCAGGGATGAAAAATGAAATTTTCCAATTTTACTAAAATCTGGAATAAAAAAATAAAATTGTACTGAAATGATGTCAATTGTAGCAAAAACGAATTTTGTATGAAAAAAAATCAATAATTCAAATATGTATTTAAAAGTTTTCCAAAGTATTTTATTTAAAAAAAATCAAAGCAAAAAAAATATAACTAAATATAAATAGCTCTACACAAAAAAATACTGGGTGGTATGCAGAAGCCAGTTGCTCAGTCTCATGAAAATGAGCTTCAGATAGTGAGATTGAGCTTTTGCAATGAGACAAATCTCAATTTGGTATACAAGAGACTTGTCTCATTTTATGTCACAGTCTCAAAAAGAAAACATTCATTTGAAAAATGTCTTCATCAAGTGAAACTGACAGTAATAGCCCCTTAAAAAAAACTAAGGATACCAATAGATTTTTTATGAACTTTTTAAAGAAAAATATTATGCTCATAACAAAAGTCAAATTCCGAAAGGAAACAAAAAAAGAATAATAATGCTTTATTGGCTGAGTGCGCAAATAGATGTGCAGCAAATTGCTAAGAAAATACCTAATATTAAAAACAGATTCAAAGAAAGTGTGAAAAAATAAAACAGGTAACAGAATAATGACACTAAAATCATAGGACAAAGTACAATGGGATTTGTATAATATGGAGGCTCACAAAATCCAAATCCCTTACTTAATAGACTTGCAGGTCAGAAAATATTTTTTAGAGCACATTTATTATTAGGGGAGAGTGGGGCACATTTGAACAATGCTTATAAAATTTTACTTTATTACTCTTTTTTAAAAGTAATTTAAAATTTTAACCTGTCAATACCATATCCATAAGCGTCATTGACAAATTTTTTTGGAAGAAAAATAAATTTTAAACTTGATTACTGTAAGTTTTTTACTGGATATATTTCAGTTAAATATTTATAATACATTTTATGTCACTGGAACAGTTGGGGCAGATTTGAACAAGCGTGTTAGGGCACTTTTGAACATGTTCAAAACTGCCCCGATTTGTATTTGTATTTGTCTTTATTATTAATTAAAAATTAATTGCAGTTAATCAAGCAATTTGTTTTCTGTTCTATGGGCAAGTATTGTTTCATATTTGAGCTATTGAATTCTGAAAATCAGACCTTGTTAAGGCTTTCTAGAGGTCGAAAAAATCTTGAAAAATGTTGAAATGGAAATCAAGCTAAAACTAAATGAAGTTGGCGTTGGCTATTTTAAAATAGCTATTACTAGAAAACGTCTTTAACTAACTAGCTTAAGCTTATTCTTATTAACTAAAAATCCAGCTTTTACTTAAAAATCTAAGTTTCAGCTTTAGCTTTTTTTATTCACAAGGGTCAATATTTGATCCGAAGCTCAAAGATAAATTACGGATTGACCAAAATTCAAGCTCGAGTATTAGCATTTGATGATTTGGATTAATTTTAAGTTTGTATGGATTTTTGTTTTCTATCTACGAATACATGAATATGATATAACAAAGGTACTAATTTTGAGTTTTATTATGGTTTCTTATTAAAAAATTAATAATTGGTTGGAGATAAAAATTCAATATAAATATTTCGTTAAATGTACCTAATATTTTTCTAAATTGAATTTCAATACCACTGTTCAATGGCCAATTTTTCGAATATTTTAGGTTTTATCAGTCTGGAAAGCAAAAAGTGTTCAAATGTGCCCCACTCTCCCCTACCTACAGAGCGTGAGGAAACCATCATTTAATTACTCATCGACTTTCCCGAATTTCCTCATTGTTTGTAAAAAAATTATTTTTTAAGGCTTCAACATGGGATGGGGACATGGGGTAGGCCTATAAGGAGTTTTATAGTTCCTTGTTGGTTTGAAGAAATCAAAAATATTAATGTATTCAGCCATTGTACTTCTTGAGATAACTAATTTCCAGGCTCAACTTTTTAGTAGCTTTATCTTATTAGAATGAGATTATGGTTTTTCCAGCATACAGAAATCTCTAAAATGAGATAGATCTCTTAAATGAGATCTATCTTAATTTTAAAAGTATATACATAACTATTGTATTGTATTGTATTGTAATGAAGAAACTAAATATTTTACTTGTTCATTTTTGCGGCACCAGCTTATAAAAAAAATAAATATAAAACTAAATTCACAAATTAAATATCTTAAAAATGCGCAGACGAAAAACCGCAATCAAAAATCATACCCACAAGCTTACAGTTTTTGTTTAGTAAACAAAAAGATGCGATGTCTGAAAAAATCTGATCGATAAAGAAACAGAAAAGCAAGACGCCCGCCTTCAAGAAGTGAAAACTGTAATTAAGAGTTATAGGGGCTTATAGCTCAGAGTTATTCTTCTTCTATGAAAATGAATGCATTCAGGCCAGGGTGATATATTCAACTTTCAATTTTCTTTTATGTGCTTTTGTTTTGTTTTTTTTTCTTGTGAAACACATAAAATTGGAAATTTTGAAATTGTACTAAATTAAGACAAATTGTACTTTTGTAGTTGTACAAACTCAATTGTATCGAATTGGGTACAATTGTACCGAATTTTCTATCTATGTTTCTTCTAAATAAATACCAAAAATTTTATAATATTTTACTTACAGTTTGTTTTATTTAAATTTTAATATAGAAACCGTTTAATGCAAAGCTCTTTAGTTGTATATATGTAGATGTATTTGTTATATACATAAACCTTAAAACAGAATAACCGTTTGAATATTAGTATCGGTTCGTAGTGATTTTTTGCATGTGTGATAATGGCCAGAAAAAACAATATAAACTGTAGTTCGACGAAACCTCCATGCCAGAAAACCAAAACTATGTAACAATTCTAGTTCAATTAACAGTTTTTTAAGCATTTTAAACTTCTTCTCATCGAATTTCCCCAAGAGAGACTTTTTTTATATAATTCAAAACGGCTTGGCGGTGCAATATAACCGCATCACGTATTAAAGTACCATATACTCTAACCACCACAAACCCTTTAGGGCGAACCACTTGCTAACTCACCACATAGTGTGCTGCTCCGGCTGTTAACGTATTTTATAAGACATTTGTTACAAGACATCCCCTTCTTCAACGGTTTAAAAAATGCATATTACATTTATAACAGGCTAACCAATATAAACTAAAATCGTAACCATAACAACAGGCATTCTATTAGGTAAATGTCAGAACGACATCTGGCGTCATATTGAACAAATGAAAAATACACCACCCTTCATAATTTTATTAAAAATAAAAAAAGTTCAATAAAATCTATACAACACGTAGAAGAGTGAAGCTATGCTATGTATGCATTACACATTACCGTTATTGCATCGAATCCAACAAAATATGATTACAGTTCATTGAATTAACAGCCCTATATTATTTTATCTTCTGAAGGGAGTGGGAGTAGAAGAGGAATGCGATGGTGTTCTAAAAACTTTGAAGAAGTTCGCTTGTTGAATAATAAGATTTTGCATTTTGTAGTTCAGTTAACATCCCCTAACCTTATCGGAAATAATATTTTTCCCTCGCTAAAGCCAATTTGCTTGATGACTCAGGACCAATAACAGGGTTTGCATTGTAAAGTATGTATTCTTTTTTTTTTTCTGTGCCAATCTTATTTTCCATGCACCGTAACACATCGTATCAATATTTTACTTTTGAATTTTCTTATTACCACTCGAATTCGAGGGGATGAGGTGGATGCGCCACCCTCTTTATGATTATGAATGTACATAATGGCATTGGCAACATTTTTAAGGGGTGGCCGTGGTATACTCGCACTACCAACCCTCCGCAACCTTCCAACATTTCTTGTTCGTTTCGCGGTGAGATTCACCGAAGGACTTAAAATTTATGAAATGTTCCTTCTTTGTGTTAAACAGTTCATTAGAATCCTTGAATTTAATCAAATAAACACGAAATGTTTCCTTTTATTTTTCTTGTTTTCGATAAAAGATGAGTATTTGGGGTGACACTAACAAAATCCTGTCATTATGTTCGGAAGTGTGCGTGTAAAGAGAAATACACTTTTTATTTCAACTCTTTGTTTGGTTTATTTAGTCTTTATAGTGATAAAAATGGATATTATTAATGGCTCCTAGGCACACCACTTCACCGCTGTTCTATTGATCCCAGATCGATTGGAAACCATAACCACCCCATCCTTCGGCAAGGGTTGGTCACGGTTGTCTGAGACTTTGACGTGGGACAACGGCGACGCACGGTGTGGCAAACCGCAGCAAAACGTTTTCTACTAAATTATATCCCAATACTATAATAATGCACCACACCGCACTAAACTGTCTTTCTGTCTGGTGGTTGTCTAATTTGGCGACTATTTATGAGACAGCCCGCGAATCCCTAGGGGATGTTTTAATAGACAAATTCAAACAATAGCTAAACAGAGGATTATCCTTTTTTAAACAGAGAGAGGGGGACACTAAGGAAAAGGTACTCTGGAACCGTTTCCTAGCTCTATTGTGGGTTTTTCCGATTAAAGAAATGATTTTTGTTAAAAGGATGTTGATTAGCCATATGACACTTTTTTTTATAGCGATTGTCGTTTTGTTTTGTTTTGATATGACAAGGATTTATGAAAAGATAATTTAATAATTTATTAGTGTTTTTTAGTTAAACACAGGGGCCACAGATGTGTTATTTTTGATTTATAGGATATGCAATCATAAAGAAAAACTTTTTTTGAAATTTGCATAAGGTTTGGAGTGAATATTTTGATTAGACTTTCAAAATGTCTAACTACAAGGAATTCTCCAAAAGCTGTGAGAAGATTTTGACAGTTCATGGGAGTCATTTTATGTTATCTGTTCTTTATTAACCTGTAATTTCTACTTGGGACACATAGGTATGTTCTATATGGCTAGTTATGCATTTGTAAGAAAATCGAACTCGAAATTTTGATCAGACTTAACGTTATGATGATTCATGATATGGAAGACAACAAAAGTGGTTCCCGCAATTCTGTCTGTCTGCTCGACCACAGCCTAAATTACTCGGTTGATTTTCTTTAAACTTGGTAGATGGCATTTTTCAATTTTCAACCACATTTTCAACCAGGCGTTGCAAGGAGCCACATGCTCCTACGGATCTGGTGGGTGGAATGATTTCTTAAGTGAAGGTAAAGGAAAGGAATACCCCCGATAATGCGTATACCTCTCCCTAGCCATGCTATTATGTGACGTTAGAAATTTCAGCACTTTAGAAATACCCTCTGACATTTCAGGCTAAAGCTTTCTGTAACCTTAACGGGCTTGATTGACATAGGATTATCATAGGTTTCAATAAAAGGGGTCACAAACCCTAGGGTATCACAATGGATCTACATTGATCTAAGTGTGACAGTAACAAGATCAACTGTCAGCCCACTTACCTAACCTAACCTTCTTATTTTTAAGTCCATAAATAACTGAACCTGCCGTACGATTTTTTTCGAAATTTAATAAATATTTTTTTTTCTCAAAAACTGTTGGACAGGTATAAAAAATAAAAATAAAAAAATTCTTTTAGTTAAATCTAGATAATGGTTGAAAATTTTTTCCGAAAATTGGTTATTGAGAGTACCCCCCATGGAACCATTTTTTTTTGTTTTTGATTTTCTCAAAAACCGTATACCTACAACCGATTTTGATCAAATTTTTTTTACTAAAGAATAATTCTGAGACAAATCTGTCAAAAAAGAGATCGATCTAATTTAAGAGATCTATCTCATTTTAGAAATTTCCTTATGCAGAAAAAAACCAAAGCCAGACAAGCTATCGAAATTCATAACCATCTTAATAGATGGGTAGATATAAAAAATATGCTTGTATTACATTTTTCAGGACTTAAATCCTCTAATCAACTGTATGAAGATTTAAGAAACGCACAATACCGAGGTGACGTTTATAACCTTTATAATATTATATTCAATAAAATCTGAGTTTTTTAAATCAAAATGCTTGCAAGAAGGGCAACAACAAGATAAAAATCGTAATATTTAGATAGCTTTAAAAACTTTTAAAGAAAAACTTCCACAACATATGAGAGGTACTACTCGTATAAAAGACTTAGTCTACAAGTAAGCCTTAGTCTTTTATAGTAACCGTTTTTGAAAATAAATTGAATTAAATTTCGTTTCTAATGTTGTCCATAAGCATCGAATTTTTAGTTGGTTTGTTAATGAGGGTACACTTTTCTTCAAGTCCCCCATAAGAAGAAATTGGAAGTCGTTAAATCAGGGAATCATGAGAGCCAATCTATATCACCACTTTTTGGCACTAATCGGTCGGAAAACAATTCTCGTAAAATTGGTATCATAGCACGAGCTGATTTGTCACCGTCTATAGTGAGCTGTAAGAACCGAGCACTTCTGCAATATCTCCGATATTGATGGTCATTTCCCTGCAACTGTTGTGTCAGATAAATTTTATCCTGGTATGCAAATCTTTTTTGGAAATTTTGAGCGATTATTACGGAGACATTCCCAATTCTTGTGCACCGGGGACGTTGGTTACATATTGCCTACACTTTACTTTATCTCCCAGTGTATAAAACATAGGTAGAAATGTCGACCAATGGCAGTCTAGCCCTGTGGCCCAATTAGCGCTGAAGTACACCATTTTGATACCATAACTCATACGAACCTGCGGATGGAATTGATATGGGAAATTGTGGACATTCTCACGAACTCATCAAGTTTGAATTTAGTTTAAAAATATGAAAGGTTTTTATGTCTCTTATTGTGTGTGAGATTTTGCATAATCATCAGGAGATTGGATCATTCACTCAACCGGACCACCGCACTCATTCCGGCACCAACTACACTGTGTCAAGCTAGGACGCTTGTTGACTCATGCTGAAACAATAGCCAATCCCATTGAATGATCCTCCTTCCCCCGTATCGTAGACCACCGTCAAAGCCCTCATTCCGTTAGCACGGAACAGAAGTAACTGAAGTTCGTCCTAGAGCCATTTCGTTACGTTGAGAAAAGAGATCAAGTCTTTGATCTTCATTTCCGAAAGTTCGTCAATATCGTCAAAATATGCCTTTCCTAAGGATTGTGCTCTAATTAGGCTAGAGCAGGGAAATTGCAGAGGATATGGAGGACTGTTTCCTTTTCCCGGAAGACCCCACAGCTATTGGAGTGAGTGTTGTGAGGAATGTCTAGCTTCGCTGTGTACTCTCGTATTGGCCTCCAATTTGGAGGACGATGTACTAGAATTATTAATGGCTTTAACAGTCGCCTGAGTGTTTGTAATAATAGCAGTATTTCGTTTCCAGTTAGGATCTTATTTGGTTACATTGCATGCTTCTCTGATATCCAAAAATTCAGTTAATCAACACTAGCCAAGTCGGGTAGCCTAAAGCCAAGAAGCCAGTGTGTTCAAATTGTGTGAATTTTAGTTCACACAAAAATGTCAACCAAATTAAATCGACCATTAACATAAAACACACCCTCTCTCATCTCAAATAATATACATATATATAGTTCAAATGCGTTAGCTCTTTCTCTTCAATTAGTAGAATTACTTAAAAAGTACATACATACTTAGTTCCAATATTAATACCCCTTTCAATGCTTTTTCCCTAGTGATGTGTACCTCATACATGAGGCAATACAAAATGTCCCATACACCAATCTGAAATGTCCCATCACCTCAAAACGAAAAAATGTATTACCTCACACCTCACCACAAAAGCAACGAAAAATATTTCTCTTTACTCTTTCATGGAAAAAAAAACACTATTCGTATCGAGCATCTCACTCATCGGCCTGATACTAAGTCTAAGACTGAGAGACTGAGAGACTGAGACTGATGCAGAATGAAGTTGTATTGTAGTTAATTGTATGAAAGGAGGAAATAGGCCTCAAACTCTCTACCCACCAAAGATCAAACCAATGGAAATAGAATGAGGTTTGTGTAAGATGAGGATTTGAAATGAAATGAATGAATGTGTTGTTTTACTCAAAAGTCCCATTCAAACAAAATTCGTGACATTGTCGCAGGCTGGGTTTTTGTATCAGACTGGAACTTTGTACCAGGATGGGACTTTGTACCAGACTAGGACATTTGTCATTTAAGGATTGAGGAATTGAGGTTCTTTTGCATCTGTTTGAGGAGACAAAATGAGAAGAGATAATGAGTGGGACTTATGAATGAATGAATGTTGCACTGACTACAATGTAACAAACAATGAAGATACGAGTAGGTATGAAGCGTTATCGAAAATTATACAATCAAAGGGTTAAAAAAGGAAGGAGGTTTTTTTACAGTTTGGAGTAGGAGGTTTTGTTAATTTTTGAAGGAGTAGGAATTTTCGTTTTTGATATGCAAATGCAAGTGCATTCCTTTTATTTGTATTTGTTTTGATTTTAGTGTTAGAAAAAAGAGACTAGGGTTTAGAGATCAAGATCAAATATGAGAATTGAAAAAAAAAATCAATCAATCAATTGTGCTGAGTTTGCGTACGTGAAGAGTCATTAGTGTTGTATTTAGTCCAGTGTCCTGTAATCAAATTTGTTTGTAAAAAAAGTGATCAGAACAGGTCTTAACAGAAGAAACATGTTGAGCGGGAAGAAAGTAGGACAAATATTGTTTTTAAATGCAAAAATGTAATGATGTATTTTTTTAAACTCATTAGATTCAATTTATTTTGAATGTGATAAAATATTTGTTTTTTTGTTAAAAAATATCTTTTTGTGTTCATCTTTTTATTAAATGCTTTTGCTTTCTTTTAATAACTTAAATAAAATTTAAAAACACCACTTTTTCTTTTAAACTTTTTTTTTAGATTAATTTTTTTATTATATCTTTTTATATTTACTTATTTTAAACTTTATTTCTGTTAAAAACTAAAACTTTTTTAATTTTGTTTTTAAATGTTTTATTTTAAAATAAATTGTTTTGTATCAAGGATGTTTAATTCAATATATTATATTTATTGATATTTAATTTTTGTAACCTTTTTATTTAATGCAATTTTAAAAACTGTTTTTGGAAAAAATATATATGTACTATTAAAAAAATACGCATTGTTTAATTTCGAATTTCAAAATATCCATTTAAATAGGTATGTAAGATGGGACATTTGAGGTGGGACAAAGTACCACCTCATTTCAAAAAATGAGTACCTCATACAAACTCATTTCAAATTCGTGTCCTACCCATCACTATTTTTCCCGAAAAAACTGTTTAGAATTCATTTGACGTATTTGATATAAAATTTCGATTCATTTCCCAGCTCTCCTTTTTTTATTCCCAAATCCTTCCTTTTGCACAACAAGTTTACCTACTATATATATACTTTTTCAATTTTCTGAAAGGTTCCATAGAGCCAATTCAATGATCCTTTGGAATTGCACATAAAAAGCTCTTCCTCTTCATTGAAAACCCTAAAATGGTAAAAAAAAAAACACTTTCAAAAAGATCCGTAAAAATGTTGAAATAATTTGGTTAATATCCTTCCAATACAACATTATACACTCAAAAGGTACCGCAGTTCCTAACTAAAAACCAGAAACACACAAAATAAAATGGAATTCGTTCCATTGGCAAAGAGTCACATTTATAGTATAGGTTAGGTATTATGTAGGTTCATGTATACTAACACAAATCACGTGTGTGCACAGTTCAGTACCTACCTAACAACACACAAAAAACACATTATAGAGCTGAAAATAACATTCTATACACATTCCTTAGAAACATAATCGTAAAATTGGTGTTTAATGTAATTCACGTTACTTTCTACAAAAATAGATGTTTGGCGCACAATTCTTGTATAGGTACACCAAAAATGCCATTCACCCTTCAAAAGCTGGTCGTTTGCACTTTTGCTATTTCTATTAAAGAAATTGGAAAAAAAAATCCTTTTATATCATATCAATGCTTTTACATTCAAATGGAAATGCCTCCCCCTCTGGTCCTTGTCCAAATGCTGCACACTAAGCAATTTGTCTGCTTTTATAGAAACATTCAGCAAGGATTTCTGCATTCGGTATCAATGCGATTGAATTTTAGACCAACAAGTGATGAAACTTGGACTAACTTAACTTGAGGTTTAAAGTTAATTCAAAAGGATACAATAGTATTTAACTAATGGTGACAAACGACATCCCTCGGCAAAATGTATTTCGACTAAGTCCTGCAAAAATTATCAAGTTAATTTAATTGATTAAAAATCCTAAATTTATATCTATGTATATACCTACATTACATACATATATGTATATATATTTGGTGCCACCTTGGCTGACCCTACCTAATATTTACCTAAAATCTATGTAAGTCGACCAAGATATACACGTCATAGGTAACTTTCTCTATCATCAGCCAACCACCAGAACTGGTTGCGTATTGCCAAACTGTATATCAGTACAGAGCTCCGACGCTCTATAATAGACTACAGAATGCTCATTCAAATTAAGAGCATACTATACACTGTGTCAGATCAAAAGCAGATTTTTCTGTGTTGGTATACATTTTGCTCAGGAAACTAAGAGCAAAGTACCTGTGATTACAGAGCCATCGTTCACGTTGGTGTGGTTATTGTGTGTGGTGCCGTGACATAAGGCCAAGTGACAAAAGGCCAAATTTGTTTGTGACTTAAGGCCAAACATAAAATGTTTTGTCTTGAGCAACAGTACCTTGGGTGGCCCGCTTCGTGGGTTTTCAGGATTTTAACTCCCTTTTCGGGGCTCACACCCGCTCACGCAACTCCGTTGCTCCGCTTAGGGTATGTTCAGTCGCCAGGCAGGCGCCTGAATTTCTCATTATCGACATAACGGATTTTAATGAATTTTTTTTATAAAAAAGCTCTTAAAAAGTTTAAAAAACATTGGCGCAAAATTTTAAGCAGTTCTCGGTTAAGGAATTAAACCGGCTCTACTTAACGCAGTGGTTTAGCTTGGAGACTTCGTCTAACTTTTGCATAATTTTAAACACGTTAGACAACTCTTCTAACTAATGTAAGTTTTACAGCAGAACCTTGGAGAATTTACGTTGAACATCCCTTAATTTGACAGATACATAACTCAAAGCCAACTGCACAAAAAAAACGAAAAGAGAAGAGAAGAGAAGAGAAGAGAAGACAACTTAAAACCAAATAATAAAAAATACATTTTCATTTACTACCATTTAGATGGACATGAAGTATAAATTAGCTAATTCACAACATAAAAAATCAATTTTGTTGTTGCAAGGTGTTAATTCATTTGGCTGTACTCGTCTCGGCATGCATACATAACATAATGTAGATACATTTGTTTGTATATAGATTTGTTGATCGTAGACGCGTAGAGAACTTAAAAACGATTGTTTTAAATATCTAATATTCAGTGATTCAGTCAATTTACAAAGTAGGGCTGATGATACGCGGCTACCCGAGTACCCGGGTAATACCCGGGTACCCGAGTAATTCGGGTAATACCCGGGTACCCGACTACCCGATTACTCGATTACCCGATTACCCGGGTACCCGGGTACAGTAAAATAAAAGACATTGAAGTTAAACTCTATTAAATTAAATATATCCGAATCAATACCGTTATTCGTTTGTAGGATGGTTTAGATTAAGAGGTTTAGCAAGTACACAATGAAATGCACTGATTAAAGTACAGATACAAATTAGGCTTAGGTATGTTTTACAAATGGAACACCTGAACTTGTTTTCATAATGTTTTGCCAGTACAAAGAGATTTGTAAAAGTTCGCAAAATGAATCAACTCAAGAAGAGAGAATACAAATTGGTTTGGATTATTACCGTTAATGAATGTGGGTGACAATGTGAATTGTGCTGCTCACACCCTACAACTTTGTGTAAAGCATATATTTAAGTCTGTTGAATATTACGAAATTGTCGCAATAAAATGTCGAAGAGTGGTATCACATTTTCACCAATCGAATGTTGCTACGTCGGCCTTAAACAGAAAACAATTGCAGCTAGGAATGAAGAAGGAACGTTTAGTTCAAAATTGTCCAACCCGATGGGATTCCATTTATTTTATGTGTGATATTTTGCACCACAATCGCTCCGACGTTATTGCAGTTCTAAGTGATAACAGCTATACAAGTTCTTCTACAGCACTGAACCTGGAAATATCTGAGTACGAATGGGGAATAATGGAAGAGTTAACCACAGTTTTGAAGCCACTATACATAGCAACAAAACTGCTATGTCGTGAAAGTAAAGTAACGCTTTCTGCAGTGCGCTTGGTCATCAAAACTCTGATTGAAAACCACTATGCACCTAAGCTCGAAGACACAGAAACAGCCACCATATTCAAAAATAAAATCGTTTTTTCTCTAAAAACGCGCTTTCACCTAGGTGAAATGTCCCCAGCCGAGAATATTTTATGAAGTAGCATCATTCTTAGACCCAAGGTACAAGGACCATAAAACTGAGAGCAGTGAAGTAGCAGACTAAATCCGTACTTTTGTTAAGGAAAAAATTCTGGGAATGTGCTCTGACAAAGTAACAGAAGAAGAACCTAGTGGAAGTAGTGATGACCAAGATTTGGATTTCCTCTATGCAACTGAAGGGCAATTACTTGACAACATCTCTTAGTTTGAGCAGTACATAGCAGAACCTCGTATATCGAACCGTTTGGACTCTCTTGTATGGTGGTGCTCCAGAGAACGCTCTATTCTCGTTATGGCATCTTTGACAACAAGATATCTTGCTGTTCCAGCTATATCAGCAAGTTCAGAAAGGCTCTTTTCGACTGCAGGCAATATTATTACTGCCAAAAGATCATGTTTGGCCCCAGAAAATGTTTCTCTGTTGGTGTTCTTGCACAAAAATCAAGATCTATTAAATTAGAATTTAAACCCATCAAAATTTCCTCATCAACAATTTATGAAATTTTGATAATTCCTTTGCTCATTATTAATACAATTGTATTTCAGAGCATTGTTTATATGTTTTTTGACTACCTATTGAATAAAATGTTTATTTTTTCTTAAATTTTGTCGCTGTACCTAATTGTGTCATACATATAATTATATAATTTGTTCCAAGATTTGTAGGTGTTTTTGAAAAAGCGATTTACATAGCCACGAAGAAGTTTTTCGTTTTTATACCCGGGTACCCGGGTAATACCCGAATACCCGGGTACCCGGGTTATTTACTACCCGGGTACAAGAACCCGGGTAACCGGGTACCCGGGTAGTTGATTACCCGGGTAGAATCATCAGCCCTATACAAAGCACATCTTTTAAAAAATCGAATAAAACATCAGCAAACATTTTTACTTTGATTTGCTTTGGTATGAAATGACCATTGGCAATATGGATAAAGTATACTTTTAAAAGATAAAATAGCTACGAGTATTTGCTGCTGTTAAATTTAGACGAGCTCTTTTACGTTAAAGTATAGTTCATATCGTTTAAAATTAACAAAAAGTCGGTTATCGTTTTATACATAATATTTAGAGTCGACTCCCATGCTAAAATTGATTTAGAGCAGGCTTTAAATGTTTAAAATTTTGCGCCATTGCATTTAAAAACTTAAGAAAACATATTTTTTTCAATTTTTAGAAAAAAAAAGTCATTTTTTTTTGAAAAATTCAATATCTCAAGAACGGCTTAGTAATTTTTTTGGAAATAAGACTTTTAGTCGTACAATAATAAAAACTTAAGGTTGGCGTACCAAAATTTTTTCTAAAATATGTTTTAAAAATTTTGTACATAAAAACTTATTTTTTTAAGAAACCACTACAACGACTTATACTTTTTGTTCCTGCATAAATTCATATTTGCATAGCATTCTGTTTTTATCTCTTACTACTTAAAGAATTAAAAAAAATTCATTTTATCCTTATGAACAGTTTTCTCTAATAACATTCGTTTCTAAAATTCCTAGTCTATTACATAGGAGCAAGTTCATGCGACCCAGTCGTGCATTTTATTTTTTTAATAAATTAAAGATCATAAAAATTAATTGAAAGAAAAAAATTCTAGGTGCCGTTTTCGAAAAATACGATTTTTGAAAACCATTTTTTTTAATTTTTTAACAAATGAAATTCTTTTTCTCATATCTTGTAGATTATATGAAGAAACTTTTATTTATCAAGTTTAAAAAAATCTACCTTGGGGTTTTCGAAAAATTGAGTTTTGAAAAAAAAAATTGGATTAAAAAATAAATATTCCACGATAGAACGAGTGAATAGAATTACAGATGTTGTAGAAAAAGCACTTGAAGTATGTTGAGCTCTATTCTTAGATGCTGCTCAAGCCTTTAAAAAGTTTTGGCACTTGGGACTTGAGTAAAAACTGTATAGGAACCTTCCCAAGAAGTACTACAAAATATTGAAATCATACGGTACGCACCGATTCTTTAAAGTACGATATGATATATGATACTGGAACTAAGGAAAATTGAAGCCTGTATACTACAAGGAAGTGTCTTAGGAACAACCCCGTGTTTCTTATATACTAATGATATTCCAGTGGATATCCACGCTATCATGGCCACCTTTGCTGAAGATACTACTGGTGCCTGATAAATCCGTTACGAAGGCTACAGAAAAACTGCAAAATGCAGTAGATAAAGTCAGAGATAGGACGCGACGATGGCGTATCAAATTAAACGAAATAAAATCGACACATACAAACTTTAAAAACAAAAACCTAATTAATGTTCAAATTTTTGTCAACGATAAAGCTGTACCTTACGCTTATACTGCCAAAAACCTTGAAATGACTTTGGATGCAAAGCTAAAATGGAAAGAACACATCAAAAATAAAAGAGAAGAATTTAAATTGAGGTACTGATTACTAGGGCAGAACTCTGGCCTATCCAACCAGAACAAAATAATTTTATACAAGCAACCGTTTGGACGTATGGAACTAGCTACGAAGTTGAACGAAGAAACCAAATGCTGAACCCATCCAAAAATTCTAAAACAAAGTAATTCGTGGAATAATAAATGCCCCTTGGTACATAAGAAATAGCGATCTGCATCGTAACCTTAAAATTGAAATGATCACAGAAGTGTATAAAAAACACGCTGCATCACACAATCAGCGATTGAAAAGTCATACCAACTCCGAGATGGAAGCCGTCCTGAATATAAGAGATAAACTTTGGAGACTTATAAAAACCCCAGACTCATGAGCTGATGGTTTAAAAGCTATGGGAAATATTAAAAGTTTAAACTTCCCCCAAAGTAATTTTAAAATAAGAAAGAAACATCATTTGTCGATCTTTCATAGATTGGTTCTGATTCCGGTGGTTTCGGTGCGGTAAGACCCTCGTGCTACTTGGTACCGAATATTAGCAAGTGTCTTTTGAAGATTTCCACCGAAAACAAAAATAAATAAAAAAACCTTACCCCTTGATACCAATCGGACACAGTCCTACTAAACCGGAGGCCCACGGATTCGCCTTGTGCGAGGACATCTCGACTCTATGGGAGCCGCCTAGCGGATTCGCCATTCTATACTGGACCATGCATCGGGTTGGATAGGACCGCTAAGATGCACACTCTCATAATAATCGTCGTTAAGGTAGTAGCCCCAAAATTAAGCTGTTGAACAGGGACATCCTCCTGGCAATGTGACCCCAAATCAGATTTATCAAAAAAATATCAATTCAAATATGAACCTGGTTTGAATAATAATGTTTGAACTCCGACTCTGGTGTTCTGTGTAGCTCAAGGCAAGACTGCCTCTTCCCGAACATTTTCCATTTTAGATGGCGCAACGTTGAACCACACCGGAAACCCATAAGCAATAATCGGCTCGATGCGGGCCATGTAGAAAATCAAGTTCATCCTACTATCAAGCCGCTGCTGTAAAACATCTGTTTCGTCAGGACATAGGCTCCCCTAGCCATGGCAAGAGCAGCTTTTATATGTCTGTCGAAATACAAATATCAATCCAACCGGATGTCAAGGTACGCTTTTATTCGGCAATGGCTGTCCATGTAGCCCTACAATCACCAACTTGCGCCAGTTCTTTCTCGTATCCCTTGGAGCTCCAGCCAACGGAGTCCTAAACAGAATAGTTTCAGATTTCTGAAAGTTGATTTCCAATTTTCAATCTTCACAATATTGCTGAATCTTGTTGAAGTCACGCTGCAAGAGAATTCTGATGACCTCAACTTTTGGAGCTGCTCTGTACGCTATTAAATCGTCGGCAATTGCAATTGTCTGAGTTAGACTACCTATCAGATCGCTAGTGTAAATACTGAATAGAATCGGTGAGATGACAGCTATCCGCTGAAGCCGATTTTTAATGTCGAAGATTGTGGCAAAAGTTGCATTGCCCACTTTTGGAAACAAACTTTCTACCATTGAGCATATCATAAAGAATATATAATAGAGGATTACTTATGCTGAGACTGGTCAGCTTTAGGTAGGAACACTCCAACCATACGGCGTCCAAAGCATCTCCAAATCAACCAGAAAAACAGCAGAGCACTAACTTTTAGTTTCGGTCCCTTGGATATCAGAGACCACTTTAGACGCTGCATGAATTGTATCATGTCCCGCCTTGAAACCGAACTGAGTATCCGGTTTTATATTCTTGTCCTCCGATCATTTGGACAGAGATCTATTAATGACTTTTTCGAATCTTATCGACCGGAGATTGGCGCATTGGAGTTGTTCTTTCCCTTTTTCTATCGCACTGTATAAAGTGCATTTTTTAGTGCGTTGTTAAACAGTGTTTTATAAATCTCCACAGCCTCCGAGGGTAGATGTCGTAGTACAACGTTGGATATACTACCGACTCCTCCTAAATTCTTTTTCTTTAATGAGTCAAGGACGAACTGGAGCTCTACCTTCGAGACTAACAGGGAACTCTGCCCCTTTCGCTCGGCGTTGATGCCGTTTGACAAGTAATCATCATTAGACCTGGTGAAACAGCGGTTCTCCGATCGTCATTGTGTAATTTCATCTCGAAGGTAGAAACGGCCAAGAAGGGCTCTATTTTCCAAGTCATGATTCGGGCGTCTCCACTTTCTGCACTTTCTCCTGCGGGTCTTCGACAGTAAAGAGGTTGTCGGATCTACACCTCCATTAACATATCTCACGAGAAAGAACCCGGTTCGACTCCCGATGCAGTATTCTTTTTTTATTTATAAGAAAAAGAATTAAGAATCAATCACCAACCCACACAGCACTTATAGTCGTACCTGAAATTGCAATATCCCTGCTATTTATTTGTCTTAGGAGCAACCATATTAAAGGACATAGGTAATTTGTTATCCAATCGTGAGTCCTTTTATTGCCTCCTAAATTTACACAAAGCCGATATGTGCAGAAACAAAAAGAATCCTACCAAATCGCTTCCATGAGCTATAAGAGGGGACACTATTGTGTGTACATAGGACACAAATTAAAAGTGTCCTGTTTTTTTTTTATTTGATTTTTCTTTTTACTGTCCCATTCTTGGCCTAGTGCCCTGTAAATCACGGTTAGGTGAAAAAAAATGTTATATGCGTCAAGTATTTGTGTTATTGTTGCTCATAAATCAGGATAACGAGGTCGTCCTTGTGCAAGGACACTCTATACACGAACTATATTGTTTTCTTTTCTGGATTTGTGTTTGAACATTTTTGTTTTTTATTGTTCCATTTAGGGGCTCATTTGTGGGCAATTACGAAGGCCCAATAATAGTCTACTTGGTCACATTGTTTTTTTTTTTCGTCATCAAAATGAGCAATGTGAGGATTTTCTTTGATAAATTATTACAAAAGGAACTTTTGTTTGTTTTTGGATTTTGCTCAACAAAAAAAAATTAAAATGTAAATTGCATTTTGACTTTGTTTTGTAATTAGACAAGACTAACGACGACGACAGAGATGAGGACGATGGATGCTTGCGATGAAACACACAAATTGATAACAATGATGCTGCCTTTCTGGAGGACTAATGACGATGATGAGAGTCCTTTGGTATCTTGTGCACTGTAATTGGGGTTTAATTAAGAAAATTGATAATTAAATTCAAATTGTGACTTGACTGTTTTAACCCGTTGCTATAGTTCTCACTCTTTCATCAGAGAATGTCATCATCACATTTTGAAACGCCAAGTACCCACAAGCCCCAAGTAAAAAGGATTCAGGAAGTTCAACACCATACCATCGCCAGCAGTTTAATTAAAACTTCATTATGACGCATGCATGCATGAACGACCCGAATAGAGACAACATTACCAGCATCCAACATACACATAGTATGGTAGGAATGTTTTTAGAAAAACCATACCAGACAGATATACATATGTATGTTTATGCATAAGGCAGACATTCAGACATGCATGCAGACGACAGGCAGCGTAAAGATTTTAGAAATGCTGCTGCAACAAACTGCTAAAAATGTCCCATATGAGTTGTTGTGGATCATAAAGTCTATTATAGGAGGAAGGAGTTCCTATGCCATTCATTGTGTGCGGTTTAAATGGTTTGAGGGCACAGGGCACCGGTTGGAAGGTAAGCAATTCTCACAGGTGCCTGGGATGCAGTTGACTTTGTAACAGAGATTCAGGGTTTTATTATTTTTTTTATATTATTCTGTTCGTTTGAAGTATTTTAATTTCCTGCATCTGTGTTGAGTGTATGTAATTCAAGGAGAAGCAAGAATTGCACTTGTTGGGTACACAAAATTCATCGAGACAAAAAGAATAAAGACGAGAGATATTTGTTTTAATGGTTTGGAAGGGTTTTATTATGAGTCTTCAGGACGAGATTTTTATTTGCAACTTATAAATATTAGTTTAAAATTTATTTTTTTTTAACATTGGAATAGGTTTTCCTGTCAATCTCTTAGTTCAAACTCATGTGAAGACTTAGTTAAAAAAAAAAAAAAAAACAAAAAAAAAACGAAGTTAAAACGAAGAAAACAAAAAGTTGGAAATCCCACTGCTTTCGAATTTTTATCGCGTAGGTCGAAATAAGTTGTTTTACTTCTCATGAATTCGCTATGCTATACAAAAATGTATCTCTAGTTTTTTGTGGTTCTTAAAAATTTCAAAAACACACTTTTTAAAAATGTGCAGTAAAATTGAGCAAATAAAGTGAAATATCTAATCGTGAAAAATAATGGACTGGATTTTTCTCTTTTTCTACGAAGGGGAAGGTTGGTTACACTTTTCGCGGCCCACAAAAACCGAAGGGGCATAAATTACATATTAAACGAAAGCATTTTTTGCATAGATGTACAGAATACCAAAATTATTTAAATATACTACACAGAAATTGTTTAAAACATTAAATAAAAATTACAAAAAAATGCCCGGAAAACAAAAACTTTTATTTTACCTTTTGTTTTTTTTTTTTTTCTTCATTTAATTCAATTATAACGCATTCTTTTCTTTTAATTTTTTATCTGTATATAGGTATATTTCGAGGACTTATTTGCCTCATCATCAGTAGCAAAAACAATTAGAAATGTCAAATCGACTGACAAAAAAAATGTCAAATCTAGAATATGAAAAATTAAAGCATTCAGCGGAAACTCAAAGCCAGAACCCGAAACATTAAGGTGGATTCACATTACACAAATCCGCCAACACCATTAAAGTTGATGAACATGTTGTTGAATGTAAACCCCCCTAAGTGAAGAAATATTATCAATATAAATATTAGGCACGTGTTTGTTTAGTATTTGAGCGCTTATAATAAAATTTTGAAACATTAAGCGTTAACTACAATCGGCACTCTTTGCAAAAAGTGAAAAAGAATACACACATACACTAGCGACATCTGTTGCTTTCAGTTTGGCGATATCTATCGGTCATTTTCTGATTTCAAATTTTTTTTTACTACATTATAGATCGTAGAAGTTAATCAAAAGAAAAAAAAAATTACCAAAATTCTCGGAACCGTTTTCGAGAAAAATAAGATTTTCGGAAACCATTTCTTAATTTTTGTATGGACGGTACCGTTGTTTCAAGGTAAAATGATTTTTTTTTCTCATTTCTTTAAGATTATATTAAGAAACTTTTATTTATCAAGTTTTAAGAAATCTAGCATGGGGTTTTCGAAATATTAGGTTTAAAAAAAAAAAAAAATTGAAATATTTTTAAAAAATCCAAAAAATTATTTTTTGAAAACTTGAATTTACAATAATATTCAAACTATTGGGGACCTTTATCAGACAGAAAATGATCAAAATCGGTCTTACCGTTTTCGAGAAATCAAAATCAAAAAAATGGTTCCAAGGGTGGTACCAAGAATAACAATTTTTTGGAAAATTTTTTTCAACCATTAGGTAGATTTAACTAAATGAAATTTTTTAATTTTTTTTAAAAAAATCTGTGGGACAGTTTTTGAGAAAAAAAATATTTATAAAATTTCGAAAAAACCGTATGGCAGGTACCATTTTTTTTTGTCTTAAAAAAACAAATAAAAAACATCCGGGGGGGGGGGGAAATAAAACCCATATCTACCAAGTTTAAATAAAATCGGCGAGCCGTTCAACTGTAGTCGAACAGACTATCATTGTAATTTCAACTTTGATCGAAATCGCGAGTTCGATTTTTTTTCCGATTGCATTACTTGCCTTATAGTACCTATAAGTCGCAAGTAAAAAGTGCAAAAATGCACAACAAACTTGCAATATGAATTAAGAGCAATAAATATTAATTGTTTTTCCTCCATAAAATTAATTTATTTTTCTTAAGCTAAAACTTGAAAAATTCTTAGTTTCAGGGGTTATGTTAAGATTTTTTTTGGAAAATTGCTTATTTTTCAGATTTTTTGAAATAAAGTATCAAACTATAATTTTTCAAGTACAAAATAGTGAGAACCACCAAAATCCGCTCATTATTTCAAAAGTTACAGCCCGATGACCACTTTTTCATGTTTTCGTTTCACTGTGCGTCTGTCCGTTCAACGGTCGATTTCTTTTAAACTTGATAGATATCATTTTTAAATTGTTCCCCTTACACTTTCCTTCTAAAGATTTTTTTTGAGATAAAAACAAATGGTACATGTCATACGAGTACAATGTTTTTCGGAATGCAAGAAATATTTGAATTCTCAAAAATTGTTCTTCAAAATTTAAGAAAAATCCCAAGATTTAATATAGTAAACCCTGATAATGGTTGAAATAAAATTTTAAAAATTGGTTATTAATGGGACCTCCAAAGGAGCCATTTTTTTTCGTTTTCGATTTCTTTTAAGACTGGTGAACGGGTATTGATCAATTTTTTTTTTCTCAAGATACCTACTAAGAGATTTGTTAGATTTATTTTTTTTTTAACTTTTATTATAACTAAAAATATTGAGTTTTCAAATACAAAATGTTGAAATTTATTTCAAAAATCCAAAGCAATTTGTTTTGAAAAATTTAATGCACAGTACTATTTAAACTTCTTAGAAGCTCTGGCATACAAAACTTGATCAAAATCAGTTGTGGCGTTCTTGAGAAAATCGAAAGCAAAAAAGAGATGAACACCACTATATTCACTTTGATCAAGCTAGGGTTCTAGATAACGAGCCTCACTACATAACTCGTTTAATTCGCAAAGCAATGGAGACGACGACTCCAAGCTGTCGGGAATGTGGGATCCCATCATGAACCACTTAAAGTCGATGCAATTGCCATTTCACAATAACATGAATACAATGTGCCCGGTTTGCTCTTAACTTTTGACAAAACAACAGCAAGAGACAGAACCTCTTAGGCACCGCTACAAGCTGCGTAGCCAAAATCGCATGTAACATCCAACTGGCAGATTCCCGGTAAGCACGCTCAATGAAATTTGTGGCAAAACGTACGGGGCGAGTACAGTATTGCACTCGCTAAATATCTTTTATATACTATACCTATAGCCCGGCTAGTCCCCAAAAAATTAAAAATGTCATACGATAAATTATTATTTTTAAAATGAATTATGTATTTTGAATATTCTTAATACACTTTTTGAGAAAAGTTTGTTTTCTAAAATTAAAAAAAAAATCGATGTTAGGTAAAATTGTTACGAGTATTTACCAAGTGCGAAAAAATGGCCGCGTGGCTTAGGCTGTAGTCAAAGGAGGTTTTGTATAAAAATGTTGATAGAAATCAATGCAGCCAACCAAGGTAAAAATCTAGGTAGGCCTTGGGATGCCAAGTGAGTCGGATTATAGCCAGTAGCAATTACCCTATAGTTTGCTTTTACAAATATATTTAACATAACACACAAGAAAATGTGTACGTTACGAGATTGGAGTCAATTTATATTACAAGTTCAACAGATTACTTTGTGTAAGCTTGATTGAATATCTTTTACTTAAGAAGCTCCCGGTAAATACATATGTATGTACCTAAACAAAGAGGCAGATCGCTGGACCATGTGGGATTTTATTTCAGAATTAACCTGGGACAGAATTAACAAAGAAACAAACAGACAATTTTTACCGAAGACCCGCAGATCCAAATTTCCAAAAATCTTTAGAATTTCAATGTTATATTTTTTGCAAGTAATTAATTGTTGACTTACCCAAAATTGTGTTTCTTTTTAGATTTTATTAACATACATATGTATTTTGTTATAAAAAATATTACGTATACGCCCCAGAGCCTTGTATGAATTTTTTTTCTTTTGATATTATGCGTGAAAATAAACTGAACTAACTTAAATATATTAATTTCCGGGGGTCTTTCACCGTCCTCGATAGTATAGTGGTCAGTATCCCCGCCTGTCACGCGGGAGACCGGGGTTCAATTCCCCGTCGGGGAGTCTATACAGTTGCGTTATTTTTTTTACATTAAATATCTCTATTTTCAATTCATTTCTAACACGCAATGCATTATCCAATAGGATATCGACAGAAAATACTACTTGCAGCATAAATCCAATGTAATGTAATTCCGAAGGGATTTGGTCAACAACCTATAGCTACTTTATATTCCACGTTTTTTCCCTTCTTCTTTTTCAATCTTTATAAATATTTTTTTATGAGATAGCTAACATGATGTTAGTTCAACAGAAAAGTTGTTGAAGTTTCTGTTATGAAATGTATCTATACTTTGCTTGGTAGAGGTAGATGATTCATAGAATTCAATTTGCCACAAAACGTTGCTTTGCTGGACGCTGCCTTGTGTGTATCTTAGAGTGAAAGAAGTTTGCTTAGCAGTTTTTGTGCTTCTGTGAATATAAATTCCTCAAAGAACCTTTACTTTCATAACTAGAGTGTTTCACTTGTAAGACAACGAAAAAAAGAAGCGGTTTTACTGCGACCTAAAAGGTTTTGCTTAAGTAGCTAAAAATTGATATGTAAATAAAAAGATGATTACTCAAAACAATTCATCAGATAAAAATAAAAAAACAACTTTCCCATACCGGGAATCGAACCCGGGCCTTCTGGGTGAAAGCCAGATATCCTAGCCACTAGACCATATGGGATATATTTTCTTTTCTGGAAATGATTAAATTTAACCAGCAGGAGGTTTGTTCTGTGAGCAAAAATATCAAAAAAGAAATAAAAGATCTTTCATTGCCTATCTTAGCACTTCATTTGTCATATTAAAAATTAAAACATTAATCATACATGGAACCCAAATAGATACGAGAAAGAACTGGTGCAAGCTGGTGATCGTACCTACTGCCATATGGACATCCACAGGCGAGTTAAAATGTTTAAAAGTACCTTGGCATCTGGTTGGATCAGTTTTTGTATTTCGACAGACATATATTTAAATGCTGCTCTGACTAGAGTTAGAGGAGCTGACGAAAGGCTTGTTTTCTAGCAGCCGTTTTGACACCAGGGTAAAGATGATTTAGTACATGGCCTCAATCAGGCCTATGATTGCCTGTGGATGCCAGGTGTGGTTCAACGTTGATCCATCTCAAATGAAAAAGATTCAGTTGTTTGAGACGCTGACTTAGATTACACATAACACCAAAGTGGGAGTACGAGTACAAACACTATTATTCTAACTTGGTTCTATACAACGTAGCCAGCATAAATAGAATATATAATTTAATACTAAAGGTGGTCTGGGGTCACATTGCAAGAACGATGTCCTCAGCTAATAGATTAATCTTTGGGGCTTACTATGTGCGTTTAAGTGGCTTTATTCCGCTTATCTACCACGTCGGTCGTAGAACTGTGGATAGGCGGCTTCGTTTTGACCGAGACATGTTCGCACAAGGCGGCGCTGAGCGAATTTAGAATCAATAGAATTGTGTTCGATCGTGTCTAGGATAACTTGCTTATCGGTGTAGGTATTAGTTTTAAGTAGGGACAGTTGGGGTGTCAAAAAAATCACATAATTATTAAAAAACAACAAAAAATTATAAAAAAGCCAAAACGCCGCTGATCTAGCTTATTTTAAGTAGTTTTGATTAGATTTAATATAAGGTTTAGATAAGTTGTAAGTTTTTTATGAAAAAAAAAAAATAAAATGGTTAAGATTTCATTTTTTTAAACCAATAGATAAATTAAAATTATATTAAATCAGAATTGGTCAATAAGTTCCGTTGATGTGTAGCAATAAAAATATTTTCTGAACTGGTAAAGTATCAAACATAGTACATACATAAATGTTGCAAAGAATTTTACATCTCATTATTTGATTTGGTATAGCTGTACAACAAATGAAAGAAAATATTTTGTAAAGAGGTAAAATAAATTTTAACCAAAATGAAAAAATGTTATTATATCCTACTTCTTAAAAACATTGGCGCAAAATTTTAATTGAATTAGTACGATGCTAAAGCTGTTTTAGTATGATACTAGGTTAAAACAACGAATTTGCAAATTTTAATCGAATATAGCATCATACTTTCCCTACCCTTTTATTAAAGTTAAAATCATCGAATACCTACTTTATTTTTTTAGTATCGTGCTAGCTTTATATGACTCTTTGACATTTGCAAACATCAAAAAAAGGTTCGTGTACTTACTTTTTTACACAAAATGTCATTGTTTTAGGTGTGTTCAGAAGCAATTTATTAAGGAAATTCTTTTAGTACGATACTAGTGAGAAAATGTTTGAAATTAAGAATGAGTTAGTAAACTACTATAAAGTTAGCAAATTGTTAAGTAGTATCATACTAATACCTTAATAATAAGCTGTTTAAAATTTTGCGCCATTATTTGTAAACATGAAAATACAGTTGTTTGGATGTCTGTCCTTTAATAACACCTAAATGACTCAAAAGATTGTATAATATAAAATAAAATAATAAAAAAACAAATGAGTCATATTTCAAAATAATTCAAACAATTTTGAATTTTCTTTTTTAAGTAACTTGGTGTTAAATTCGGATTTTGCAATTTTGTTTGACTATTTGACTAACTGGCTCGCCTATTTCCCGAGTTTCTTTAAGGTTGTTAGAAAGCATTGTTTAATTCCCCCCCCCCCCGACACATTTTTTTCTAAAGAATACCAAAAAAATCGTGTTACAAATTTAAAAAATATTTTCTTACGGATTTTTTTTTTAACAAAAAGTTTCATTTAATTAAAGTTGAAATCCATATGTTCCCATAGAACCATTTTTTGTTTTCAATTTTCTCAAAATGGTACATCTGATTTTGGTCCATTGGCTTAAAAAATTAAATTTGTTTTAACTTAATATTTCGAAACCACTATATAGTATTTTTCTCGAAAACAGCACTTAAATTTTTTTATAAAAAAAAAAAATTGTCGCCTAAATTTTACTTTCCGTGGAAGATTTTTTTCGAATTTTGAATTTCTCATTATCCGCATAACGAATTTTATTTAAATTTTCTATGCAGAAGGGTCTAAGATGCTACATATGAAAACTAAATAAAAAATTATTTTTCGATTTTTGAAAAAAATTCAAAAAAAAATTTTAAAATTTTTTTTTTGGAAATTTAAAATTTTATTAGTAAAATTGTTAAAACTTAAAGTTGGGGCACTAAAGTTTTTTCTTAAAAAATGTTTAAGAAATCTTATACACAAACACTTATTTTTCTTAAGGAACCGCTGCATTGATTTATTGTTCTTGTATACATTGGTGCTTATTTTGACATTCTCTTTCGTTAGAAAGTGAGTCGAATTCGTTGAAACTTAATTTTGAGACTCGGCGATTAGAATGTTAATCGAACAAATCGAAAGTTCACCCAATCCATAGAAAGTTCATTCATTTGTGAAAGCTAATTCAATTTTGACATTCGAAAGAATAGAATTAAATGTCATTTTTGTGTCGTTTGAATTTTTCTGTCGAGTAAGCAACAAAACATGTATGTTTTTAATTATTTTATGGAAAATAAATTACTTTTATTAATTTTTCTGTTGTTTTATGTTTAAAGGTCGCATTCCAACTGCACAAACCGCGAACAAAAGGAAAAGTTAATCAAAATAGTGGAAGAAAATCCGGAGGTAGCAAAGGGTTTTTTTTACCACCCGCGTTGATACGGAAAGCATCCACTATCCTTCTCCTCTGCACTTCTTCAACACCATCTTCACTTATAAACAACACAAATGCCATATTTTTATTTTTTTATTTATTATTTTATGGTTTTATCAAAGAAATTTAAATTTTTAAACAATAAACAAAACAAAGATTCACTTTTTGGTTTTGACATTTCACAAACACTTCTCTTTTGTTTTCGATATGTTAGTGTGACCAAGCGTATACCAAAAAAAATAAAAATTTAGAACGCGTCATGATCAACTTATTTTTTCAAGAATAGTTTCAAAACAGCTGAGTTGACACAAAAAATGTAATGAATATATAGTTCTTTATGGTTAAACTTAACTTTATAATGAAAAAGTGTATTATTTATTTTGTTTCTTGATTCTTTATCCAACATCTATAAAATGTTAAGAAACAAAAAAAATGTAAAACGGTCATACTAATTCAAATAGAAATATAGTAAATGTCAAACGGCTGACAATGAAAATGAATCTTTTTTGAAGTTCATTTTATGCTATCTTTCGCAAATGAATGTTATTCGTTCGAATCTCAAAATTAAGAAAGTTCATTCGAAGGAATAGAATCATTCTAACGAATAGACTATTCATGAGAATGTCAAAATAAGCATGATTAATATTGGCTTAAGAAATAATATGGTATTCTGTTTTTATCTCCAACTTATAAAAGAGTTGTTTTATGCATTAAAAAAGAAAAATATTTTGAGTGTGTGCACATTTTTCTCTTTATAACAATAATTTTTAAAATTTTAAGTCTATTACATAGGCACTGCACTTTTTGATTTAGTCGAGATGCTGAAGATGGAATGAATCATTCCGAAATGCATTCAAGGTACTCCTTTTTAAAACAATTTAATTCGTGTTCGTTACGTAAATTGTGTGTTTTTTAAAGTAAAAAAGAAATTTGTGAAATCATTTAAAGTGTACGACTTATTTTTATTATTTATTACATAGGAGCAAGACCATGCGACTCAGTCGTTTATTTTATTTTTAATCCAATAAGTTTGAAAAGGTTCAAACTTAGCTACAACAAATTTAGTAAAAAAAAAATGTTTGTGTACTGACGTACGTGCGCCTGAAGTAAAACTTCTTTTCCCAAAAGCAAAGACTCTGTACGATTCATGTGCTTTTCGGAAACATAAAAAAAAATCTAGTTTTAGTATAGTCTTGTAAATTGCAAGATGTCAAAACCACTTCGAAATACATTTTTTTAAATAGATATTTCTTCGAATTGAAAATGATAGGAGGTTTAAATTGGAACTCAAAACTGATTCAATTATACAAATGACGCAATTAGTTTTGAATTGACCACTTTGGTCTATCTGCCAATTTCTTGAATTTATTAAGAAAATCATGTATAACTTGCTTGTTACTAAAGTTGAGCAAAATGAATGGCGCTCTTTTTGACGCACAGATGCCGCTTTTTTGATGAACAGATAGCTCTCTTCATGACGCAGAGATGGCGCTTTTTTAACGCACATGATTACTAAGCTGGGTGCACATCATTAAATCGTGAAAGGACACTAATACAATACTAGCCGTTTCTTAGTTTATTTTTATCATCGCTTAAATTTGTCAGATTTGGACTTTGAAATACAATTGAAAACGACAGACAAAAGTTTTTATAAGGCTCCAGTTATAGCTATGATTGAAATGCATCATTGAAAATTTTCATTACAATTTTTAAGGCGAATAAACAAACTGCAATGAGTTTATTTGATACCAAAATGAAGCTAATGAATAGTAGAATTGTTTTACCCTATAAAATACAAAATTCTGATTTAAACTTTCTTTTATATCCACTTTTATTATTTCACTGATAGAAACCTATTTCGTTTCTTTAATATGGAACACAATCGTTTCACTGAATGTGTTCGATTCTCTTTCTGTTCTCAAATGTCAGTTTTCCTTTCAATGATCAACTCTAATCTCAAATGCATAGAATTGGTTGTAATCAGCCTTTGAAAGGATCTTTTACTGAAACCAATCTTTCAATGATTGCTATAACTGGTTTGTCAAAAAAAAATGAAGTCAGTATTCCATTGATTTGTTTCAATGATGCATTTCAATGAAAGCTATAACTGCGGCTTAATTATTTCCGATTCGTAATGTGAAGAGAACACGAAACGAGAGCGATACATGATTCACTGTCACCTTTTCGTTGTTATAAAATCGTTCCGCAATTCCTTAGGCCTGAAGCGTAAATTCAATTTTTATTTTCGCAAATGTTTGGTTGATAAAATGAAATATAATAAATATATATTGTATGTAGTAAAATAAAACATAAGCCCATATGTTTCATCTCAGCAACCAACGTGAAACTAAAAATTGAATGTGCGCGAATGTTCTTAGTTCATTAATTAATTTAATTTAAAGTGACGTCAAGAAATGCTTAATTACGTACATACGAGTACGAGTATATCCTCGTCTGCTTTCATAGTTTGAAACTGATTTACAATAAGGACGATGTTTCATCACGCTACATCTCTTTTTTCTTATCTCATTCATTGTGTTGGAGCCCAAGGATTTTAATATTGTAGGCAATGCTAATTTAATTTTGACACAGAATTTAAAATTCTTCGCATATGGCAATGCTAGTTGATATTTGACAACAGAAAGTGTTTTTTTTATATTTCGCTTTAAGTATTTTGTAAATAATAGTGCTTATAAGTATTCAGTATTGCTTAGGTTAAAGTGTTTTATGTTTTAAATAAATAAAACTGTACAAAATATTTATTTGTTTGTGTTTTTTGTACAAAAGAAAGTGGTTTTCGATCGAGAAATTGTTCGGACACATAATTCATTGAAAAAAAGCTTTTATTATCTAATTTTTTAATGCAATTATTTTTTTAATTGTTGTGTAGGTTAGTTGTTGTGGTTGTGCCATTAAAAGAACATTCTCTTTCGGCAATAAAAGGTGATTTTAAAGTGTTTTAAATAACCTCTAACAAAGTTCGAACAATAATTGTAACCATGTCGTTTTGGCATGTCACTGACAGCTCCATAGAACATTTTTTACCCCCAACGCCGGAAAAGAAGTTTTACTTCAAAAAGTTTTACCGTTTTAAGGAAAATCGAAAGCAGAAAAAATTGATCTATGAAATGTACCATTAAGAACTATTTTTCGGAAGTTTTTCTTAACTTAAGCTAAATTTTAATTTTTTTTTTATAAAAATATTTGGAACAGTTCTTGAGAAAATAAATATTTTCTTTAATTAATGGGATTTTTGGTCTTATGAAAAAAGCCAAAATTTTGTATGTCGCGATTTATTTGCACAACACTTATGTATGTACATTTACGCCTTTACGGAGGGTTATACCTCTGACGCAAGCATCGGAAAAAATAGTGTTTTCGAACCTTCACCAGAAGAATTTCTTCAGTCTTCGTAGAATTACTTTTTCCAGTAATTTGCTGATAATGTTGAGAAGTGATATTGGCCTGCAGTTGGAAACTAAGTTGGAAGCACCTTTCTTCGGAACTGGCACAATCTTTGCTGTTTTCCACTTCTGAGGGAAGTAACAGTTGTTGATGTAGTTATTTAAAATGATTGTGAGGAAAATCATTACTGCATGTGGCAGCCTTTTCAGGATGTAGTAGCAGACACTATCTGGTCACCCGGTATTAATCGTTACACTATCGCTCTTTGAAAATTTTATTGATTCGATTTTACTGTTTTTTCCAAAACTCCAATCGAGAAAAAAATAATAGAAAAGTTTTGCAAAAAGTTTGGCGTTCTGATTCTTGCAGGTGTTAACAAGTGAGTCGAAATAATACAAGTTTTTATTATTTGTTTTAAACAGATTTTTGTTCTTTCAGATCAAACACAGAGTGAATCGAAGATTTGTCTGACGCAAATTTTGGTACACCAATGTTTCGTGCCATCATGTCCAAGAAAACTTTTCAGTACATCACAAAAGTTCTGCGGTTTAATAACCCCACCGAATCCAAATAGACTATCAGTAAAGGAAAAAAAATGGGTTGAATTGCTTCCTCTTTTCTAAAACATATCCTCATGTGTTACAGTAGCTGACGAGAAATTACTCAGTTTCCATGGTCATTGCTCATTTAAGAAAAATATGCCAAGCAAACCCAAAAAATGCGGTTTAAAAATGTTGGTTTTGTACCTGGTTTAGAAATTTCATATATTTTATTTACCGTATTTAGAAAAATAAATTTGAGCTGCCGCTGAACAGAATCAACGCAAAAGTGTTTTCTTAGATTTAGTTAAGATCTTGAAAGGTCACAACATAATAATGGATAACATTTTTTCCTCATAAGAATAGGGCCAAAAATTACTTGAGAAGAATTTGACAATGTATCGAGCGCTTAGGAAAAATAATAAAATTATAATACCGAATATTTTACAAGAGAAAAAGCGACCACTGTTTCTTGTTTTTTAAAGTAGGTCTACGGCCAAGTATACATATATGTAGTTCGAAGGCTGATTTTGTGGAAAACCTTGAGGTTTAATTGGTTTTTATAAAACCTAACTTAACATTATCCTGCCCGAAATAATACACAAAGAAAATAAGAGTCGATATCTTTCCTTCCTTTGTGAGGTGTTTTCTTATTACATTCTTTAACCCAAAAACACACCAAAACAAACCATTATTAGAATTCGTCCTTTTTATTCCCTTCAGTTATCTCCAGTTATCTCTTTTTCAATCGCACTCAATAAATCCTTGTCTCTGTTTCGCCCCTACCCCTTTGTTAATTTAACCCCAAATTATCAGAGTTTTCAATTTCCGCAACCAACAAATCTGGCTATATGATCCCTTAGATGCAATCTTCGCGCAATAGCCCCAAAGGAGCCTTAAACTTCAGCCTTCATGACTGAAGAATTTTTTTCAGTGAAGATAAAATGCATAGTGTGGCGAAAATAAATAAAAAGGAATTGAACTTTGCCCGCGGTAAAACATTGGACATCCTTTTCCTAATGAATATATTTACAAAAAAGGGTCCTGCGTTAGCACAACATAAAAATTCTGCTGCAGGTGGACGCAATACTATTTCTTTTCATAATGGTAGAGGCCCCCTACCTTACAACTATTACCTCTGCACAGGAATTCTTTGGGGAATCAGTTTTTTTTTTTTTTGTTTTTATGTAACAATTTATCCTGCTTGTCCCTTCAGGATAAACAACAACCAGATCTGGTAATGCAAGAATATTACAAAAATACACAAAAAAAGAGGATTGAGTGTATATACTGATGTATGTATAAATGCGGTCGCTATAGATGTCTGCGTTTATCTTTTTTTCATACACTTTTTTGTGTTTTTTTATTAAATATCCTTTGAAGAGCTCCCCAAAGGACACTAAACTAGAATACAAAAAATGTTATGTTTTTTTTTCTCCTCCAACTCCTTCAAGAAACAACAAACACTGACTTTGTTTTTTGGGGGAGCATTTCAAGGGATGTGGTTCCCCTTTGGTCCTTGTTTATTAGATTTGAAATGGATCCTTGTTTGGGGTGTGTTTTGATACTAACCAGAAGGATGCGCTGCTTCCTTTTTATTTACCCACTTCGTGTGCTCTGCTATGCTGGGTTGCAGTGCGTGGTCCTCTACAATGACTTCTCGTACTCCTCGTATACCTACAAACATACAAACCTTCAGGTTATCGATCAGCCATGAGTTCCTTGCTTCTTGTAACATCGCTCTGACATGCAATCTGGTGGGGTTCGGAATAGAAATTAAGTTAGAATCTTGCTCCAAAAATGACATGACTTAATTTGCAGGCTGGCACAGGGGACGCCTCCAGCATGCAAGGATAAAACTTTTTGTGCGAAGGAGCAACATCGTGAACATTATTATCAATGACCTCTTTGTATTCCTGACAGCCAATGCAAACATATTGTCAGATGAGTTGGAAACATCAGTTCCAGTTGTTCCTGTTGCTGGCAAGAGAGCTCAATTTATGTATGAATAGCGGTGTGCATGGGGTGGTGGTGGAACCCTTTCCACTTTTTCTTTTAAGAGCTTGGTCCTAGACAGGACCTTAAGTTAGGAAGTGCGTGCTGTGTATGTGAGTATTTGCGATACATAAACAATGCGCAAACATACTACAACAAATGATGAAGAAATTATTTATTAAAACTGCCATCAGTGACAGAGACTTTTGTGTTCAAAATTTGTGTTTTGTGAATATTAAAATCGTGGTGAAAATACTTTTTTAGTCCAAGTATTGCAATAGTGGGAAGTTTTTTTCAAAACCATTGCAGATTAATTCGAAACAGATGGCTGGTTGGTATAGCAAACGTGTTCTCAAACTTTCAAGAAATTGAACTATTCTCTACAGAAGTGATTAATTGATTATATAGAAGAACAAAATATTTTCAATAAACAGGTTTTGACATCACAAGAATATTTTAACACATGTACAAGTACATATAACAAACGAAATATATTCAGCTTATTTTTGTATTTTGAATATTTTCTAACATTGGTCTCAGTCTCTGCCGAAGATAATATATATATTTCAGTTTTTAATAAGTGAAATACTTTTCATCTTGAAATATAGCGCCGTTTTGGGGACTTTAACCGATTCGATTAGACCATATGATTTGTTTAATCAAGTGTTTTTGAATTTAGTATTCGGCTACCTATTTTTAGCACGAAAATCATTTAATTAAGTTGAGTTACACATTATATCAAGTTATTTATATATTCGCAGACTTGGCCAAAATTAACGGTATTTGCCATACAATTTTATTTTTCGAAATTTTATAAAATATTTTTGTTCTCAAAAACTGTTCCACAGATTTCCTTAAAAAAAATTCTAAATACCTATTTGATTTGGTAAAAGATAGCTGATGGTTGAAAAAAATTCACAAATATCGGTTATTAAAGGTACCCCTAGAACTATTATTTTGTTTTCGATTTTCTCAAAAATGATAGAATTCTGAATAGTTTAAAATTTAAAAAAAATTTCTTGACTTAAAAAAAACAAAGTAGATATTTTCAAAAACCATATGCTCGATTTGAAGGATTGACAGTCTTTTAATACCATCTTCAAGATGTGGAAACAACATTTTCATTTTACCTAAAAATACCGGTACCCTCTATACAAATGTTAAAATTATCTTAGAAAATCATATTTTTTGGAAAACGGCTAATAAAAGTTGGATAATAAATTTTACCTTTTACCTAATATTTATCATGTATAATTTAATAAGATAAATTTCAAATTAAGACCATTCTCTCCAATTTTAACATTATTGTTATTGGCAAAACGGATTCTAATGATTTTTCTTATACAGAAAGTCCAAAAAAAGCTTGAAAAATACTGCATAACAAAATTAAAAAAAAAATATTTTTTTTTGATTTTTAGAAAAAAAAATATTTTTTTTTTGAATACTCGATATCTCAAAAGCAGGTGAATATTTGTTTCTTTAAATTTAATTTGTATTTGTACAAAATCAAAGACTTAAAATTGGTATACCAAATTTTTTTCTTAAATATGTTTTAAAAGTTATATAAAAAGGGTGTTTCTTCAGAGGCAAAGAAATTCCAATTGGAAATACTGTTTTCTATGACAGCGGATTTAAAAGTTTTCGTTTGTTCTGAGTTTAGTTTGTTTTGATAATTCATAATGAATAATTTCCGCGAGCAACGTTTACAAATTTTTCAAATTTATTATGAAAAACAGGGTTCAATTCGAGAATCACGTCGGGCGTTACGTGCATTTTATATTGCTCATAATCGCCCATTAGAGCAATCAATTCGATGAACTATGGATCGTTTTTACAATATTTTTAACCAAAATGATAATACGCATTCTGTAAGACTTCGTACTGTGCGTACAGAACAAGTGGATACATGATATGCAGTGTACGCTGTTAAACCCGAAATAATTGAGTACAAGGAAGCAAACATTCGAAGTGTTATAAATGAAATACAACCTGATTTACTGAAAAGAGTGTATGAAAATACTTGATTTAAGCGCCAGCCGCGGCGTCCACAGATATCATAATTCAAACGTATATGACAAAAACATTTGGGCTTATAAAAGCTTAGAATTTGGCGTACTTTTATGTCTCACTACTTTTTACGGCTTTCTTGTTATACACAGGGTTTCTTTACACATAAGATTTTGCTTCTCTTCTTTAACATTTTTATGTTTTTTTGTTGTGATATGATTTATAAGAATTTTTGAGAAAGTTGATGGACGCTTTGCTCCAGACTGTAAAATCTCAAATTTTCGATTTTTCTCTTTGTACCTATACCTATGTACTTGAAGGTTGAAGCCCTACTGCTCTATCAATTTTCATATTTCAACAACAATTGGAAGTACTCCATATAATTTGGTAAGGATAAGAACTGTTGGAAAGTTGGTGGATGACTGGATGCCATGCCCCATGTATATAAAAGGACATGTAGCATTATGCGAAATTATATGTACACATATGTACAAGGTTCTTTGGTGTGGGGAAGTGGTCCATAATTTTGATGATCAGTTAAGTTTTTAGCGATTTTTGAAATTCTATATCTCAGAAATCATACTAATGCTAAAGATATTGAAATTTGGTGAGGAGTACTGAAGTAAGAAGGGATTGAAAATTGCTTGAGTTTATTCCCGTAAGAAAGGTATAGTGCCGCAAAATTGGCTGGGCATCACCGTGGCCTTTGATATAATATAAAATATGGCATCACCATAAAAAATTATAGATTGAGCTTCGATTGAAACACAAAATTGTAATGTCAGCCCTATTTCATTAATAATAAAATAAAAAGAATTTCCCATACCGGGAATCGAACCCGGGCCTTCTGGGTGAGAGCCAGATATCCTAACCACTAGACAATATGGGAGTAAAAATTTAAATGACAAATTACATACATAACATATGACTTAAATCATTATAGGAACATTTTAAAATGTCTAGTTCTAAGGTATTTGAATGACACTTTTCAACTAGTATCGTGCTAAGACTATTTTTACTTGCGATATAGGTACTATAAGGCAAGTTCTGCATTTAAAAAAAAATCGAACTCGAGATTTTAACAAAGTTGACATTACGATGATAGCGAAGACGAAAAAAGTGGGTCCATTTTCTTTTTTAAGTTCCTTATTAGGCTTTTGCCAAAAGTGAGTCATTCCATTTGATCCAAGAAAAATTTAATTTGAACTCGTTGGAGGAAATGACAGTGTTCCAAAGTCCGTTTCCTTGAAAACATGTTTTTAGCAAAGGCAACACAGTTTGGTAGATTTTTTTTTTGTTAATAAAAGCCATTTTTTCGAGCTACTCGACCATGAAGATCGTGATTGTGAAGCACGCGGCGGCATATTGTTTGGACACTGCATGACTTACCATTTTTTTCAAAAATGTTTTGGTGTCCGCAATATGAATTTTTCCTAACTTTTCGAACAATATTACGTTCTTTTGCTGCACTAAAAATTTTGTTTGGAGCACTTCTCCCTTTATTCCTTGATGATATACTGGACAGTTGCAAGACTTATTTTAAGAATTTCAGCAATATTTCGACGCGATAAACTCTTATGGAAGAAATTGATAACAAGCTATGTCGGTGCTCGACTGTTGTTCGCAGTCCCATTTCAAAGGCACAATATTGTTATGCGAGATTTTACTAAAACTGAAACTAAACCAAAACTTTTGGCGAATAGCATTAGGAAATACATTTTCAAAATATAAACCTTTCGAAGCTTCGTTCTCTAGAGTTACCGCTTATGCAATTAACTGGATCAAATAAGCTGTAATATTAAATTTTTTACTTTTTAAGTTTTATATAGTCCAATTTTATTTATGATTTCTTGGTAACCTTGTAAAATGGTGTACTATGTATATTAGACACTTTAATTTGTGATATGTACATACATATGTAGTTTTAATTGATTGGAGAGCCAATAGTCCTCGCAGCTAGGCTCTTTTTTTTGTAATATTAGCTTGTAATTTTAATTATAGGTTAATAAAATATAATAATAATAATTGATTGGATATCTCATTTAGGTCCAAAGCTATAATGTTTTAAATTTTTAATTTTTTTTTGGATTATTTAAGCTGCTACCTACTGTATGTAATGAGGTGTTTAAAAACAGTCAGGGGGTAGTCCTCTAAATCATGTGGCGATCTTTATTCGAAAATAAGTTGATAAAGTAAGTATAGAAAAATGCTGTTTGGTTCAAGTCTATAACCCCGATTGGAGCTTAATTTCTATGAAGATTACCATAACTGAGCATTTAGTTGAAAATCAATCTTAACAAGAAATTATTTTTTAAGATTAGACTTGCCAAATGCCTACAATCAGTTTGTTTTAGATGAATCTATCCAGTTTTGGTGGAAATAGAGTACCCATATTAGTTCAGTGCAAATAGACGATTTTTTTAGAGAATCTCACGAGCTATAAACATTGCATGAACTAATTTTCGATTAGGTTTACCGTTCAGGAGTTATTGCCGGTCGGGAATTCTAAGAATCCTGTTCTAGAAGGATAGTACAATAGAGAAAGACTGCTCTAGTGCGGTTTACCATTCGAAGAAGATCTCAACTAACTTAGCGTTTGATCGAGCTGATTGAAAGAGGTTTGTTGGTTGGTAACTTGGTTCAATCCGGACTGTAGCACCATCTCAAATAAGAAATTAACGTTCAGAATTCAAAAGCACTTAAGATATATCAAATTTTTTTTTACATTTTAACCAAAAACGGCTTTCAAAATTAAAAAAAAATATATATGTACATACGTATAATCGCTTAAGGAACAAAACAATTTATAAATGTTTTCTATTTCTTGACTTGTTTTTAATTATGTAAATACATATATGACCTTAAGCCCACTTGAGGACATATAATTTAAACAATTTATATTTTCAAAAATGTCTTGTCTTTAAATAAAGCTGAAAAATAGCGAGCAATGCATGAGTTCAAAATCAAGGAGTACACGAAATCATTTTTAAGACCAATATTTGTTAAATAAAATGCAAGAGTGGGTCGCACGATCTTGCTTCTATTATATTTAAACGACTTAGGATTCTAACAATGGGTATTTTTAGAGAAATATTATGTTTAAAAATTCATTTGAATATCTAAAATAATTTCTATAGGTACTATAATCTGTCCAGTTTGAATTTTTATTACAGGACTTACGGCGCGATTTATTTTTTATAAATAGATTTTATTTATTTTGCTTAACATGTTTTGATCTGTGAAATGAGATGGTGTCAGTTAAAACTAGAAAATATTGAATTTTTAGATGAAATATTTTTCAAAAATCCAAAACCTATTTCTTTTTAAGCTTTTTTTAAGCTTTCGTTTGCAATGCTTCTTAAATTTCTTGAAAGTTTCTGCTTACAAAATTTCAATAAAATCCAACACGCCGATAAAGATAAAGTAAAAATCGAAAAAATGGTTCTATGATTAATACATACATATGTATAGTATATCTATATGTATGTATGTATGTACCTATCATTATCAACAGTGATTCACCAGTAATGTCCTAGTTTATTTTTTTATATAATTTTGGGCCACTAAATAGAATTTGAATATCATTTTTTATTGAATTGTCATTCTTAAAATTAAGTAAAACGGAAATAATTTTATTAAAATTCGAAAACCATTTTTCAAAGTACAGTTTTTGAGAAAATCGAAAGCACAAAAAAAACAAGGTTATATAGGAGGTACCATCAATAACCATTATTTTTGTAAAATAATCTTTGAAACTGTTTTGAAAAAAAAATATTTTTGAAATTTCAAAAAAAAAACTATATTAGTGGTCTTATTGGCTATTTCTTTTCTTGAATAAAAAAAACGTAAGGGGGAAAGTTCAAAAATGCTATCTAACAAGTTTAAAGAGCTGTTTAGGATGTAGTTGAACAGGCATACATCCAGACATAATTGTGAGAACGACTTTGTTTCGTGTTTCCAAAAAATGTTACGTCAAGCTGATCAAAATTTCAAGTTGGATTTTTAAATTCTAAAATCGTATATAATTGACAGTTCATCAAAAATTTTAATACCATAATACCAATTCATAATTTTGTTGATAGATGTGAAATATCTAGTTTCTGTTCATATTTGATAAGTAAATATACAATTAGAGGGCATTGAGTTAAAAATCGTTAAATACAGGATTATTCACTCAAAAGCGGGTATTAATCAACTTAAGTTATTGGAATTGACAATTTTAGAGTCACAATTCCGTGATGTATTCAAAAGCTTTAGATATATAAAAGCCTTAATAAGATTTATATTAAACAATACATTAATATTCTTATAACAAAAATTTGGTATGAAATGATGTATATGATTTATTGCACCTTCTTGATAACGACAAGGCTTATAATTTTTTTAGAAATAAATTCATGTTTTTAACCTCAATTATTAATTTTCCAAATCGTTAACTGCATACGTTTGCATATGCTTTCACACAATTACGAATTGCATTTGCTCTTAATTGGTCAAATTAAAACTACCCATAACTACCTTTTGCTTACTTTCTTTGAAACATAAAAAAGCCTTTTAATATGCCCTTAAATAAACATAAAACAAAATCTAAAAAAAAAGAATAAATCCCAAGTCTCTGCTCCCAGATTTCCATTTAGTTAAGCAAAAAGCCTTCCGGATTAAATGAAAATAATACACACACAAAAATAACATACCCACATTGCATGTTATTGCACCCGCACCCACTTAAAGTGCAACTAAAGTGCATGAACACACAATTACATCACACATTTGTGCTGCCACCTAGTTGTATACACCCTGAACTCAGCATGCAGGACATTTTTTTTTTTTTTTTTTTGTTTCCCGTCTTATATATCGAGCTGGCCACAACTTATAATGAGGAACTATTTTGCTGTCAAACAAACTTCAACCTCCCTTCACCCAAACTTAAACCAAGTTCGCCCAGTGAAGTGCTTTTCCATGTTGATTTTTCAACTTATCACAAAATGAGTTGAGTGCATTATGTGACCGTGCCACGCCTCACCAAGCTTCTACCCGGCTGCGTGTAAGCCAGCACGGAATTCACTCACTGAACTGAACTTCCCTAAAAAAAATTATAACAAAAATAAAGAGAACCAAACCTTTCGACAAACTGAAAGGATCTTAATCAGGACCCCCTTCAGACAGTCTGGCGGGAATTCATCGGGTGGCGGCATATACACCACCTGTACGTACATAAACTCCATCAAATATTTTTTCTATCACCTGTGCGCTGTGGAATTTCCTCCTCCCCCCCCCCCCCAAACTCCAAACCCGGTCTTGAATAAATATATTTATCGGTCGTGTTCGAGTGGAAAATCGCGCTGCCACCCGACAGTAGGTCAATGGGTTGATGATGTATTGTGCGGTTTTTTCTAGGGGGAGTGGCAGTCACCATTTAATGGCGGATGTGCATGCAATCGTCCGTTTGATTTTTCTATTAGGTTAGTTAGACTCGAGGTCGACCGCAAGTCCTAATATTCTTAAAGTTTCCTCGAAATTTACGACCCCCTTTTAAAGAACGCCCCTGTATTTTTCCTGTATGTCTGGGGCATATAAATAAATTAATACAAGAGGAGTAAAATTATAAATGGATTTTCCCATGTGTGGTTTTGGCCAACAACGAGTCCATCTTTTCTTTTACAATGAATCCGGTCCAAAAAATGGCTAATGGTATATCTGCACGTGACATCGACATTGTATACTACGACACAGTCCGCCACCGTCGCCGCGCGCCAGCCGCCTGTTCCAGAACCGGAAGGACTCTTTTGTTGCTGCAACATAAACTGTGGGTGTTGTATGTGAGCGCACACAGGAAGATGATGACATTATTAAAGAAAAATCATACCGGATTTTGTCACATTTGCGGATGATTACACATGAATAGATTTCGTACTCCCTGCTCACTGCAAGCGGGCTTTCGGGCGGAACTTGCAATGTAGATGAGTTTTTGGCACATTTCTTTTGTACCTACTTACCCTCAAGTGTGGCACAAGTTACTGGATAATTTTGCGTTTGCAAAAAAACACATCATGCACTTTTTCACAGGAATTACCTTTTGAGAAAAGCTTATGAACTTGTATTTGAATTTGTCTGGTAATTGTTTATTGAAGAGATCTGTTAGAGTTCTTCTTCAAGTCCACCAGAGTAATTTGTTCTTTTACTGAAATAATAGGTAGCCTTGTACGTTACGTCAATTGGAATTTCATAAACTTTGTACTTGCAAAGAAAACTCAAAGAGTCCAGTCCAATCTTTCCTAAAAAAGTCGGAACTCGGAAAGCGGCTTTCGCGACTGCCAAAAATAATGCTAAATACTTATATCAATGTAAGAAATTTGTCACCTCCTCAGATCTAGCTGCAATTTATAAGGCGTTTATACACCAAAACTCGAGTATAACTTACATCTTTTGGGTAGATGCAGCACAAACTACTTTCCACTACGCTTATTGGATGGAATTCAGAACAAATCGTTAAAACTGATAGGAAACAGAGGTATCATAGAATCATTTATCATTCCCATCTCTTGAACACTGCCGGAATGTTTCCTGTATTTCCTTGTTTTATCGCTTTTTCACAAGCAATACTGACTGGAGGTAGCCATGTTAAATTTACTCCCCTCAATCAGTTTACCCTTGATAACCGTTTAGCTAAAAATGCTCATTAGTTCACCGTCGACCATAATTTTGGTCGTTCCGTCAAATACAAAAATTCGTTTTTTAGTAGCAGTATTTTACCCGGCAAGGTTTTCCTTTGCCTTTTCAATTTGCAAACATTCAAGACCAATATTTATCGATACCTCCTTTCTCTCCCCTACTTTTGTCTCCATCGATCGTGCTATGTTTAACATTATAAGGGTCGCTCAATAAACCCTTGAGTGCGTGTGATTTATTAAAAAAGCCCTTGGGCGGGATAGAACAGGACATTAACATATTAGTTGAAGAATTGTTTCCTTATTCAAACTCTACATACATAAATCGTTGGAGTATATGCCAAGTTGCGTCGTTCCAAAAATAAAAGTATATCATTTACTGTTTTAACACAATAATTTTTACTTGCGACTTATAGGTACTATAAGGCAAGTTATGTATTCGGAAAAAAAATCGAACTCGAGATTTTGATCAAAGTTTACATTACGATGAGAGCGAAGACCAAAAAAGTGGGTCTCACAATTCTGTCTATTTGTCTGTCTGTCTTTCGGTTCGACTACAGCCTAAACGGCTCTGCCGATTTTCTTCAAACTTGGTAGATACGGGTTTTGACTTTTCCCCCTAACACGTTTTTTTTCTTTTTTTTAAGACCAAAAATAACGGCACCTACCATACGGTTTTTTTTTCAAAATTTTATAAATATTTTTTTCTCAAAAACTGTCACACAGAATTTAAAAAAAAAATTTTTTAAATTTCGTTTAGTTAAAACTAGGTACTGGTTGAAGAAAATTTTCCAAAAAATTGTTATTTTTGGTAGCCCCCCTGGGTCCATTTTTTTGTTTTTGATTTTCTCGAAAACGGTACAGCCGATTTAAACCATTTTTTTATGCTAAAGCTTCTCCAAAGTTAAAATATTATTAGTTATTACATATTCAAATTTTCAATTTTTTATTTTTTGGGTTTAAAAAAAAATCAAAATTTTTTTTTGGAAACTCAATATTTCGAAAACCCCATGGTAATTTTTTTTCAAACTTGACAAATAATAGTTTCCTAACATAATCTACAAGATTTGAGAAAAAAAAATTTGTTTTGTCTACGACTAATGGTACCTTTACCTTCCATACAAATGTAAAAAAATGGTTTTCGAAAATTGTATTTTTCTCGAAAACGGTTCCGAGAATTTTGCTAAGATTTTTTTCTTTTGATTAATTTTTACGATCTATAATTTAATAAAAAAAAATTTTAATCTAGATATTACTGACTGTACCTACCATAGAACGATTTTTTCGAATTTTGAATTTCTCATTATCGGCATAACGGATTTTAATGAAATTTTTTATAAAGAAGCTCCTAAAAAGTTTAAAAAACATTGCTTTTCAAAACTTAAAAAAATATTTTTTCAATTTTTAGAAAACAAAAGTCGTTTTTTTTTTTGGAAAATTCAATATCTCAAGAATGGCTTAATATTTTTGTTGGAAATTTAACTTTTATTCGTAAAATAATGAAGGCTTAAGGTTGGCCTACCAAAATTTTTTCTTAAAAATGTTTTAAAAGTTTTGTACATAAAAGCTTATTTTTTTAAGGAACCACTACAACGATTTATAATTTTTGTTCTTGCATAAATTCATATTTGCATAGCATTCTGTTTTTATCTTTTACTACTAAAAGAATTTAAAAAATTCATTTTATCCTTATGAACAGTTTTATTTAATAACTTTTGTTTTTTAAATTCCTAGCCTATTACATATGTATGTAGGAGCAAGTTCGTGCGACCCAGTCGTGCAATTTATTTTAACCACAGCCACACCACTGACACAAACTAAAGACGGTGTTCACATTGGACTCACTCCGCCGACTTATTTTGAGGTCTCTGTGTTTTTTTTTTTCATTCGCACTTCATGGTAAGAAAGAGACGAGAAAGTGAGGCAGGATTTTTAAAACAAATTGAAAATTAATAGATTTTTTTGACATTTGTTTTGGTGACATAATATGGCACGCGAAGGTACAGTGTATCACAAAAGTAAGTAAGCACTCAATTAAAAAACATATAATCAAACACTATTTGGAAAATAAATCGGAATGCGAGAATGGTAAAATTGTTGACAAAAGTCCATCTACTATACACAAAATAATAACCAAATGAAATAACATTGGAAGTTTGCAAAATGACCCCCGATCAATGACAAGCAGGAATGCCGTATTATTGTTAGGAAAATGAAGAGGAATCCCAAAGTAAGCCCATCAAAGATATCAGCAAAAATAACCAAAGAAACATGTAAGTCATGTAACCCTCAAACTATTCGACGAGTGCTCTACCAATCCGGTTATCATGGTCAAAATATTAGAAAGAAAACTTACATTTAAGTAAAATAAATCGCTAAAAGCGGCTCTCCTTTGCAAAAACCCATGAATCTAAACAAGCAAAATTTTAGAACACAGTGTTTTTATTTGAAATGTTACTTTTTAGTTCTAAATACATGTCAATAATAGACAAAAATATTAAGTTTGTTTTTTAAGATTACTATCGAAGGAAATGATCTTTAAACTAATATGTGCTTACTTACTTTTGTAATTCACTGTATATTTGTAGTGGCATAGCGAATGGCCAACAATATTATGACCTACAAGACGTCAAAGTGAGTCTGGAGTGTTCACACTACTTTTGTGTCTGAACACGACAGGGTGGCCTTACGTCAAAATAAATCGATTGAGTAAGTCCAATGTGAACACCGTCAAAGATCCAACGAGAATTCAAATATAAAAATGGATGTTTGTCAAAGAATATATCAGATAGATATCTCTTACTCTATACGCATCTCTTTCTTTATAATTATAATCTAATTTTGCTCGCATTCAGGAAGTTAATTGTAAGTTCAGGGGCCAAATTACCGCTTCAGTGACCGAATGAAAATGTCAAATTAGTGTCATCGATTGCTTGATGACGTAACCGGTATAATTCCAAACTCACATAATTCAGTCACGTACATATTACTGGATGTGGTAATTTGGCCCCTGACGATTGTTTTTTTTAGTTACTTTAAAAGTTGCCCACAAACCCACAAATAATAGATTCAAAATAGCTTTTATGGTCTTAAGTGAGACAAAATACAAATTTTTGTGGACTAAAAGCCAAAAAGTTATTTTAAATTAATAATTTGACAGGTCCTATTGAAAAGTGCTAAGTTTTCTACTTCGCTGATTCATTTCATTAGTAAATAGAGTTGGTATGACTCGTAGATATAAGCAAACCTTCATATATAGGTACATACAACCCACAGCAACAGCAAATCTATTTTCTCTCCACATAAGCATTCTTTTAACTTGCGCCACAAAAGCACTATGACAAGTTATGTATTCGTAAAAAAAGTCCAACTCGAGATTTTGATCAAATTTGGAAGAGAACATGAAAAAAGTGGGCCTGGCAATTCCATCTGTCTGTCGACCTACAGGCTAAGCCGCCGCAGGTATTTTCTTTAAGCTCGGCTCGGTCTTCACTGATTCCTAGAGGAAAATTTTTAATTTGTTTTAGCTCCAAAACTAACGGTACCCCCCATACACGTGAAAACGCGTAAGCGATTATTTTTTGAAACCATTTTCTAAAACTTATATTAGATATACTTAAAATTGGCATTCCAAATTTTGTTTTTGAAAATTTTTAAAGAAATTTGTTATACATATACAAAATTAATTTTATAAAACAAAACGGTTTTAAACTTTTCTAGGAATCAGACGGCAATTTTATGCATTTGAAAATTTGTATCTCATTAAACCCACGTTTTTATATTTATTTTAAAAAAAAAATTTAAATTCCAAAGTATTTTACGAAAGAACGAGTATACGTGCGATGAAGTCGTGCATTTTGTTTAGTTCGAAAGAAGAACTAATTTGTAAAACCTATTGCAAAATTTTAATCATGTTTGAAATACATCCAAAAATGGTTATTAATGGTACCCGTAACAGATTAAAAAAAAATAAAAAATTAAGAATTTTTTTCTAAAACTACTTAATTGATTTGTTTGAAGCTTCGGAGTAAACTGGTTTTTTTTTAAGTATATCTACAATATGTTAGAACCAAATTTTTATTTTATCCAAAAATAACGGTAGGTTTTCATCGAAAACGACACTTAGAATTATGATATTTTTTTTATCCGCTTAGTTTTTACCATCCATCAAAAATTATGAAAACTTAAAAAAAATAACAAAAAAAATAAAAATAAAAAAAAAAATAATTCAATATAATTTAATAAATAATGGAAAATTAAATTTTCTAAAAAAAAAAGTTTTATAAAATGAATAAAAAAAAATATTTATTTTAAAACCGCTTAAACAATTTATAATTTCTCCCCATGCGTAAATTCATATTTTCTTGAGGAATCACATGAAATGGTATTCTATTCTTAGCTCATACTGCTAGCAGTTTTAGCTATTTAAAAAAAAATATTGTTATGCTTATGAGCATTTTTTTCCAATAACATTATTTTTTTAAAATTCAAAGCCTATAAGATATTAGAGCAAGTTGGTGCAACTTAGTGGAGTATTTTATTTTCGTATTGTACTAATGCACTCAAGAAAAAAATCAATAAACTTATATTTTTATTACGCATTTTTTGATAGAAGTAACCTGAAAGTCAAAAACTTGCATTGCAAAAATAATGGAACTCGATTAGAAGTTGCATAAATCTAAAGACTCAACCAAGATCGAAATTTTATTTAAACTTTATAACTGAGTTTAAATAAAATGTCTTCTTAAAATAGAGAAATTTCTATGATTAGTAAAATGGAACTGTTTCCATTAGCATCGGTAAAGGTCGCACCACGTTAAAGATGTCCACATTATAAATATAGCCCATTGTCGAACGAGTTTTTTTCTTAAAACTTGTCTTAGAACCATTTGTCAAATTATCATACATTAATTAATTCATTAATAATTCATTGATTCGTATTCAAAAATCTATTAAAATATGCGGCCACAAATTGGAAAAATAACTGATTTAGACAATTTTTACATTTTCTTATTCTTTGAGAGACATTCCATTCGTCAGAAACAAGATCTTTCAGCATTTTCTCATTCAATAGCAAAAAGTTATTTCGATCTAATTTTAAGTTGTAATTAAACCAGAACAAAAAGTGTGTTAATTCTTTAATTAAACATACCTGGCATATATTTTTCAGTTTAGCCACAGAGAATTTTATATCCCATATGGTCTAGTGGCTAGGATATCTGGCTTTCACCCAGAAGGCCCGGGTTCGATTCCCGGTATGGGAAGTTTTTTTTTTACTTTCTGTACAAAATTATCAGTACTTTGCGTCGTCTTCCACTACTTATAGTGTTTTTTTTTTTTTTCATTATTATTTATCGCCATTCCTTCTCTCCCGTGGTGCTTTGTTTATGTCATCGATGTGGAATTAAGCGAGCAATTTTAATTACCACAACTCGATCGGCGACTATGGCATCCTCTCATACATCCATACTCAATCACTAAAGTGAAGCATAAAACAGAATACATTTTTTAAAAGCCATCACAAACCCTCAATTATTGTTAATGAATTAAAACAACAAACACAGCTCCAGTCTGTTTGTTTTTCTACTTCCCTACGAACGCTGGATAGACTCTCTAGAGCCGGGGAGAGCAAACATCCCTATATGGAATAGCAAGAGGGACAATGCAAAAAACGAACACGACCCCCTACTGACTTTGTGAGTTGTGAGGGCTGAATTGAAATTAACTCGTAGGCAAATATTGAATGAAACTTACCGTTATATTTTCTGGACTTTATTCACTTTACGTCCGGCATTGATGTCAGGACTCACAGTGTATAGAGTTCTGAATGAATCAACTATTCAATATCCTCCTATACACTGTTCCCTACTGTTAAACTCAATTAGGGCCTCATCTGGGCACCGACTACCTCAGCCACCTTGAATCCACATTGATGCTTGTGTTTATTTGCCTTGCTGCATGAATGGATACCAGACGACTATGCACCTCATTTCATATTCACTTCCCCAACTCTGCACATTTCTGGAGATTGACTGACTGCCAACTTCACTGGCATCGAACAGAATAGCAGAGTTTGATGATGATGGGCTTCACTATGGAGCAGCGCAGACGGTTCCGCCAATATCCTTTGCCATATATGTTTCCTTCCGTATCCTTGGCCTTGCTTGTGCTGCAAGGCCACCCAATCACTTTACCATTACCTATATGCCGGCCACAAAAAAGCCACCGACTTGATATGCGGTCGTGTAAGATCAATCAGTGGAAAATTGGATTCCATTCATATAAATATAGGATATGGGTAGATACGAAACACAAGTTGCATGCCCCGTGTCAGGCAGGGTACTCTTAGCATTAAGTCACTGTTTGCTGATGCATCTTACACAGCTTCCTTATTCCTCATCCTCAATTCCAACCCAATACTGCTGTCGTCGTCGTCTGGAAATATTCATTGATCCTTTGCGCGATGCGCTAAAGGATGGAGAGAAAAACTACCACACCCAGTCCAGCTTCAACCCCAAACCCAGAGTATGCGAGTTTAAGTTTCAATGAATTTCAGATTCCATGGAATATTGACGATACAAATACCAATGGAAATCGATACAAAAGAACCAGAGTGGAAGAAGAAAATTGGAAAAATCCAAAATCACCCATAATTCACCCGGAAGGATTGCCCTGCCATCCGGTCCAGCACCTGAAGCACTATGTCCGTCTTTCGTCGTCGTCGTTCGGTTGTCTCGAACTTCCCAGACGTCTCAATGGCTGGCAATAATATCCGTGGCAAAAGTTACACAGTAATAAGTTCAAGTTTTTTTTTTATTTTTTTTTTTATTCCTTCAACTTCACAGCTTTTATGGTTGTGGAGCACTTGGACTAATGTACTTGGAGGCGTTTTTTCCATCGAACGAACGCGAACGTCTTGAAAGGGATTTAATTAAAAAATCTATGATTTTTTTCTTGTTCTATAATCCCTATAGAGCTCAATGATGGTGTCTGTAAATATTGAATAACCAGAAGCTTATGTGGCTTTAAGATCGAAATGAATTTTGTTTTTTTTTTGTCTCTCTGTTTTACTAAATGGGGGCTAAGGATTTTAATAATAAACAAGAGATGATGGAGGACTCTTAAATTTTGATTACATTTCGCTGGGTTTTTATGACTTTGGGAATGTATAAGACGCTGATGGAACAAGTAATCTGTTACAATTTTGTTACCTTATGAAAATTCTCGGTATTTTAAAGATTATGAAAAGTTGTTATAAGTATCTACATTTAAGGTACGTATATATATTTGTACACGTTTGGTATTGGTATTTCTAATCAAGATTGAGAGAAGAATTAATCAGTTTCACACAAACACAAAATCACTGTTCAGTAAATTCTCCTGCTTTGAAGCAAACTTTATTTTTCAGAAGGTGTTTTTGATTCTCTGAATTCTAATCTCAGAGTTGTTCCGTAAATTTAAAAGTTCTGGATAATCTAAAATGAAATAATTAAAATATCGCTTAGAACTTATTTAAGATAATTTTACGACATAATTTATCTTCAAAACACTTCTGACAGCATCTTATATAACGAACCCTGTTCTTCCGAGTTAGTTTTAAATCCTTCTAATATTTTTGAAATATTGAAAAAATCGTAAGAGGAGATTTATTAAAAAAAAATACTTTTTATGTACGAAATTTCTTTAAAATGTTTGTAAAAAAATGGTATGACAATTTTTTGTATTTCAAAAAAAAAAAAGAGGCTGGGTGCGACCCACACTGATAACTTCCCATTTGTGGTCTTGAAAACTTTATATTTAGTTTTTTTTCAAATAACCCAATTTTCAGCGCAACAAACTTTAGCTCTAAAATTCAAAAAAAAATTATTTTCAGATTGAAAAGCATTTTAATTATTTAAAGAGATTTGAAATTGAGATTGTTGATAAGTTGTTTCAAAACGTATTATATTAGCTGTGTTTTATTTTCCCCCAGATCTGATCCAGATTGGATCTTCATTCAAAAATACATGTATAACAAAAAACACACAAGGCCCAGTTTTGTTTGTATTTGTTGTTTTGAATGTTATTTTGAAAACAAAATCCAATCCGGATAGATCTGGGGGAAAATAAAACACAGTTATTATAGAAATTACTTTATTACATATTTCGGTTCCAAACATTTTAATTGAACAAAATTTAAAAACGAAATATTCAAATATAAAAGATATATGGTTTGGTTATTGATGGAAGGGTACTAACAAAATATATCCGCTCTAAAACTAGATATATATGTCAAATATAAACCATTTGTTAGAAATTGTATTATGTATAAAATTAAATAATGGCAAAGTCAATATCATTGCTCGTTCTCAAGATATTCTAGTCGAAAAACAAATATTACCACTTTTTAGTAGATTTTTTTTATATTTTTGTTAAAACTGTCAATTCGATACTTGTCAAAATTTAACCATATGTTAATAATTGTATTATGTCGATACCTTCCCGTAAGAATGTACTAAGCGGCACTTTTTTCGAAAATGACTTTTTGATGAGGAAATATAATATATGTTAAGGGCCACGTTTTGGCCTGGGTTTCGCCAACCTATTATGCATGAAAAGGAAACTAGAGTACAAATAAAAAAAATTATCAACTGCCATGTTTTCTCATTAAAATAATGTTGCCCCTGAAATTTGTATTATCCGCCAAAAAAATTATGCTAAGCGGCATTAATAAAGATCTCATTGTCGTGAGCAACAAAAAATTTTGTTAGATGTCACTTAGTTTAACCAAAATTATCTCTTAGCACACTATGATTCAGCTAGAACTTTCTTCGTTTTTTTCGTTTCCTGAACAATTTTAGAAATGTCGCTTGGTATACATTCTTACGGGAAGGTATCGATGTATAAAATAACATACTTTAGAAGGCACTATCGGTGTTCATTCCCAAGAAATTCGACTTGAAATACAATTTTAACTAGTTTTTACTAGAATTTTTAATAGTTTTTTTATTAAAAAAAAAACTATTAATTCAATATTTGTCAACATTTTACCAATCGTACAAAATTATACTATGTATAAAATAAACTAAATTAGAAGTCAATATCACTATCTACTAGTTCTCGAGAAATTTGAGTCGAAAAACAATTTTTACCAATTTTCAATAGAATTTTATATAGTTTTTTATTTTTTGTAAAAAAACTGTAAATTGATTTTTTTTGAAATTTTCACCAGTTGTCAAACACATTATTTTTCGTAAAATAAAATTATTTTGAGTTTCAAATTGTTTTCCGTTCTTAGAATATCTGGGTTATGAAATTTTTTTTTTCAGTTTTTTTTATTTAAAAAAATAACGGTATGTTCATTTTTTTCCAAATTCATACCCAATCTGTATGACCTTATAATGAGTACATAAAATTTTATTTGAAATCAATAGCATTATTTTTTCGTTAGATATTTGAAACTAACCAAAATTTTTACTTTTTTTTTAAACCGTTATAGTGAAAAAACTACTCACTGAATTTTAATAAACGCCCTTTCAGCTTCTTTCGAAGTTATTATCTATTAAAAAAAATTTATTTGAAGTCGATATCTTTACTCGTTGTTGAGATATCGACGACGAAAAATGGTACAAGAACGTACGGACGTACGAACGTACGAACGTACGAACGTACGAACGTACGAACGTACGAACGTACGAACGTACGTACACACACACACACAGACATCTCTCTAAAAATGATTGATATAGCCTCTAGTGACCTTGAAACGTCGAGAAATGTCAAAAATTCCAATTTGACAAATCGGACCGATTACAATAACTCCCTATGGGAAGTTAAAAATGTTAAAAAACAAGTATTTCTCCGTTTTCAAGATATTGAATTTAAAAAAAAATTATTTTTGAAAAGTCCATAAAACACTTTTTGGAAAATTTTAATATTTGTATAGAGTTTGTCAATGGGCGTGGATAGATTTTGGCGCCCTCGTCGTCGTCGGCCATGTTATTTTGGTGATATCTGTCAAACATGGTATTTATTATTCAGTTAGCAGATCACCATAGCAAGTTCCACAATTGAACAGCACGTGTAAATGATAAAACTTTATTTTCAAAGTGAGTGTTAATTAATGCAAACGTTGCGCGTGTTACGCCCATTTTACCGTAGGCTTGGTTGGCCAAATTTTGAAAATACTGGTTCGGTAATCAATCGGCAAACATTTGTGTAACAAACAAACGCCAGATCGGCCGATAACATCGCCGCGGACAGTGAAAGTCTACAGCAGAACCCGTGGCAGTCGATTCCTCATCGTGCACAAGCACTCCCAGATTTCAACTTGGCAAATTTTGCGTCAGCACTTAGCCCTACATCCGTACAAGATTTAACTGACCCAGGACTCAAAGTTCATGACTATAAAAAATGCCACGTATCACATTTTTGGATGAACGGATGTATAAACAAGCAAAATCGGAACGACACCAACCTACAACAGATTCACTAGGTGACAATGCATTCTCAAAAAAATACGGTTACGTGTGGATTTTGCGCCGGCGGCGGAGTCATGGGTACGTACTTTTTCGAAAACGACGTTTACGAGGCGGTCACCGTCAATGACGAGCGCTACAACACAATTTTTTTTTATATTATACGCGCACTCAAGGGGTTATGAATACCGTTATAATGATATACACATTGCGAGTGCGAGAAATTAGAAAAGTAGGATAGGATTAGAAAGGAGATACCGATGAACATTGGCTTTGAATTTCTGCACTTTGCAATGAGTGCGAAATATAAAGCCGGGAAAAGCATTCCACACTCGTAAGCGCGAGTATGACAGTTAAATTGTTTAAAGTGAGGAATGCAACTGGCTATTTCACTAGAGCACTGTTTAAGAAAATAGCGTTAAAATAATGATAGACATGAAACATTGCGGCGGTGCTCAAGAGATACAAATGTTTTAGTTAGACAACGGTCGCCTACAATTTTTAGAGCTCTCTTTTGAATTATTTCCAAGAGACTCAAGAGAGTTTTTGAAGCAATTTCTAATGGCCCAAATTGAACCAAATGGATCAAAAAGTCATGTTGTTCGATGCCACACATCGGACGCCACGATTGACATTTTGTAGGAACGATTTGAGGGTAAGGATATCTCTCGCAGCATTGACGTGAATTGGCCACCTAGGTTAGGCGAATTGACACTATTAGACTTTTTCTGGTAGATTTGTACAATCTTGTAGTTGTACAATCGACCGATGCCCTTGAACTTAACACAAGTCATCACTTAAATTAAATCGGATCTATGTGGACGAGTAATTGAAAATTGACCAATTACACCGTAAGAAGCAGAGGTGGGAATTCGAACGATATTATATTCTATAGACAATGGTATACATGGGCCTTTTATATAATAAAGAATTTTGTTAATACCTCACACACAGCTTGTTTTTTTCTTATCTAGCCGCTCTTTTAAAAAAAAAAAACCTTTACAATATCATCTTAAATTCGAAGGCGCTCCTGTATTACAATTTTGATCAAATTCGGTAGAGACGTCAATGATAAACTTGAAAATAAAAACAAAGTGGTTATACAACAGGTACCGCTAGTAAAAATTTGAGTAAAAGGTAAACTTGCATACAAGAATTTAATATGAACTGGTACTGCATACAAGAGTTCACGCAAATTATTATTGAAAGAGCCTTTTTTTTAGATGAATACGATTTTTCACAATGAATGTGTGGGAGCTACCGTTAGTTAGCTACCGTTAGTTTTGAAGCTAAGAAACCATTTTCAATTTCCACTCTAAGGAATCGCCGAAGATCCTTAAATAGTTACAAGTTTGAATGAAGTCGCTTCAGTGGCTTAGGCTACAAGACAAGCGAGGTACAGACATACAGACACAAAAATCAAATTGCATACTGTTTTAGTTCCAACTACTATAGAGGAGTCGTTTAAGACTTTAAAAAAAGTCAATTTTTAAAATTCTTGAATATAAAATTAAGTTCGTCAACCCAGTTTATTTTTCTTGCAGGAAAAACCCTTTTTTCTTTCTAAATTAAAAAAAAAATACCCATGTTTGAAGTTATTTCTTCCTGGTTTTTAAATTCATTTTAATCATTATTTAAAATGTATGCGTTCTGCAAAAAAATTGTGTATTCTGTATATTTGAACTGGGGTCAAACTGAGACTAACAATTGAATAACCTTTTTCATAAAGATATGAAAAAAAACAATTGAAATGGTTAATAATGAATCTTTAAGGGAAAGATTAACTATATCAGATTTTGTAACGAACTTTTTAGAGAGGAAATTATGTCATATTTATTTCAAAAACTGCGTTCTTGCACTTTTACATTCGACTATCTCGAAAACCTGTTTTAATGGAATTATTCCGAGGTCAAATTCGAATTCAAATTATATATTTTAAATTCAAAAATTTATAAATATTTATGAAGTCATTAATACGCTTGGCCAAGGTCGGCAACATTTCGAAAGTAACCATAAAATCTGCCTACAAATTAGTATTTGTTGTTTTTTTTCTAATTTATGCCATTTGCATCAAGAAATTCAATTTAAATCTTAAACAGATGCTAATTCCAAAACTGGTTCCAGTTTTCAAAAAAATCCCATTTTTTTGCAACCTGCAACGCACATTCAAGTTCTGTTCTACAAAAAAAAAAAAAAACCTTTACCAATTAATTAGTGTCAAAAATAAGGAATAATGCATTTCCGTTTCAAAATTTGTATTGATAATGTAAACTGTTTCGAATCAGCTATTGATTTATCTATGATGCTTCTCTTTTCATCACCCTCTCTTACGACTTCTCTCACTAGACAAAGCCCACTGGCTTTCAATTTTCATAAGACTTACTTCCCTAAACTTAACAATTTGCTTATATCTGTCGATTCCAATATTATCATTCATAATCCTTATACTGTTGGATGATTTGTCACTTCCTTGCAAGAGACAGTTCACTCCTAAAAAAAATTTGCTGAAAATTTTCTACCTTAACTAATAATTTAAAGGCCACAAATTTGTTAGAATTTTTCTCTAGAACTTTAGATTTTCTTTAAGATGGTTATGAAATTGTTTTTATTGTAACCTGCCCCTTTTACACAATCTCCAATTTTCTGATACTTTTCAAGTTAAATGCACTAGGCTTTCATTTGGTTTCAGTGCTACTTAAAATATGAACAATATAGAGTTATCTTCAGATCCTCTCAATACGATCGCTTATTTTAGCAACTTTTGGTATCCCACAGGGAAGCCTCCTTGGTCCATTGATTTTCAGTTTGGTTGTTTTCAGCGTTGTTATAGCTGCCTTCTAAGTTGTATCTTACCGACAATCGACAATGCACCAGTTGCCTCGGTTAATTCATAGCTTATTCTCGGACTTATTTGTGATAAGGAATTGAATTTTCGTTCTAAAAATGATTCGTCCACCATGAGAACTAACTCACGCACTCGGCCTTCTGAAACGATGATCTAAGAAATTATCCGACTCCTATTTCACTAAACCTCTCAATCCTACATTATGTGGTCCTCTTTTTGAATATGCAAGCCCAATCTGGACACTTTTTCTACCTTATTCACTCCAACACAATTGATTTGCATAACCTGCCTCCAAACGAATATCGCCTTAAACTAATCAATCTGCAATCACTTCGAAAATATCGTTGTGTGGCTGAAATTGTATTATGTATCTTTCCCATTCAGCTTTTAGCTGGTAATATCAATTGATCTCCAAAAAATGTCCGTCCAAACATCACACATATGTATTATGGTAGCAAAGAACCTACGAACATAATGTTAAGCAATTCTAAAATCTATTTGATTAACCCTCAAGCAAAGACAGCATCAAAACTTCTCATTACAGTGTTTCTTAACCTTCCTAGACTTACATAAAATGCTATTAGTTATTATGGTTTAAGTATTTGTTAGGATATTAAGCTTATAAAGTTAAATAAATACTTAAAGGTGGAAGGGACCTTACTCTCTCACTGGTGATAGTTTCTTACCATTTATTACCTTTTTTTTTAAACTCAATTTGGTAGGACACGGGATCGGTGGTGGTACTTAAAACAGCAGACTAAATTCTCTAGTAAATAAGCAGGTACTACACGAGTACTTCCCTTTTTGACACTCAAAACATCAGAATATAATGTTCTGATAGATCGGCTGGTACCAAAGGCCCTAGTAGCAATTTGAACGTACCATGTAAGGCCCAACACGGCTGGTGTTTGGAAGCCTTAATATAAGAATCTACTGAACTTGAGTATTTAAGCAAATTCAAATAAAAACTTACCTAGCAAGGAATTTAAATCCTAGACTAAATCTTAAAAATTTGTTGAATTCTTATGTTACAGCAGCTTAAGATTTCAAAAATGTTAGCTATAAAAACATGGATATGAGTGGGAAAATATGTTCAAAAAAATAAAACTCATTTTTACTTGCGACCTGTAGGTACTTAAAGGCAAGTTATACATTAGGAAAAAAAATCGAACTCGAGATTTTGATCAAAGTTGACATGATTGCGAAGACTAAAAAAGTGGATCTCACAATTCTATCTGTCTGTCTGTTCGACTACAGCTCGGCTGATTTTCTTTAAACTTGGTAGATATCATTTTTAATTTTTTCCCTCCACAAGTTTTTTTCTTTTTTTCTTGAGACCAGAAATAACTATACCTGCCATACGGTTTTTTCCGAAATTTGTTAAAAATTTTTCTTTTTTTTTTCAAAACTCTTACTCAGATTTAAAAAATAAAAATAAAAAAAAAATTCATTTAGTTTCCGAAATTAATTCCGAAAAATGGTTATTGAGGGTAGGGGAGAAGGGGGTACATTTGACACTTAGTTTTTAAAAGTCTGTATTTCGGAAAACTGTTAATGTATTCCAATATTTTGTTTTGTATTTGATTTATTGATTATTCAAGATTATGCTAACATATAATTTTTTGTTTTAAAACATTTCCACATTTTAAAGAAAAATATTTTCTGAAAAAAGTCATTTTGTCAAAAGTGCTCCGGGAGCGGGGCACCTTTGACTTTAAAAGGGGTACATTTGACAATGGTTGATTAAACCCCACATCGTGTGCATTATGTTTCTGAAAGTATTATCGGATCTAGCACGTTTGTTGTTTGAATAGTAAAAAAGTAAATTTTTGTTTTTAAACAAATTATTAAACAATATAAGGAAAAAAATAAATCAGTAAATTCACTTTCTAAAAAACAAAAACAAGAATAAAAAACATAAATTATTTCATTTATAAACATAAAAAATCAGTCCATATAAATCTAAATTCAAATTTATCGATATCGACATTTTTTAAATAATTTATTTAATATATAATTTCCCAAAATCAACGTCAAACAAATATAGTTTTGCAAAAGTCAAAGGTGCCCCGACGGAGCTTTTTAATTTAATTTTTTTTTGTAATAACTAATATTATATTTTCACAAAACTGGCTTCAATTTATTGAACTTTAAGCATAGTACTATCATAATATTGATTCGCGATAAAAAATTTATTTTATTAGGTTCACAAATCGCTTACTTACCGGTGATCAAAAATTAGATCAGAGACACAGAAAAAGAAAGGCTGCCAAATTTCATAACGTTTCTTCAAATCAAACTAAGCTTCTTCCTTCATCCAAACTTTTCTGTTTTAAGGGCATACCGATCATACCGAAAAACGCAAAGTCAAATGTGCCCCGGTGTCAAATGTACCCCAGCTTACCCTACCCCACATGGAATTTTTCTTTCAATTTTTTTTTTTTTTTTCAAAACTCAATATTTCGAAAACCCCATGCTAGGTTTTTTTTAACTTGATAAAAATAACAGTTTCCCAATATAATCTACAAGATGTGAGAAAAAAAATATTTTACCTAAAAATTAAGGTACCACCATGCAAATGTTAAAAAATTGTTTTCGAAAATCGTATTCTTCTCAAAAACGGCGAATAGAATTTTGATAAAATTTTTTTTTTCTTTCAATTAATTTTTACGATCTTTAATTTAATAAAACAAATTTTGAAATTAAGATATCACAGCTTGTACCTACCATAGAACCATTTTTTCTAATTTTGAATTTCTCACTATCGACGTAACGGATTTCAATGAAATTTTTGATAGAGATGCTTCTAAAAAATCTTAAGAACATTGTATTTCAAAAAAAAAAAATTTTTTTGAATTTTTGGAAAAAAGTCATTTTTTTGGAAAATTCGATATCCCAAAAACGGCTTAGTATTTTTTTGTTTGGAAATTTAATTTTCATTCGTACAATAAAAAAAACTTAAAATTGGCCTACCAAATTTTTTTCTTAAAAATGTTTTAAAAATTTGCTATATAAAAGCTTATTTTTTTAAAGAAACCACTATACAACGACTTATAATTTTTGTTCTTGCATAAATGTAGATATATTTGCATAGCATTCTGTTCTTATCTCTTACTACTAAAAGAATTTAAAAAAACTTTTTTTATCCTTATGGATATTTTTCTCTAATAACATTCGTTTTTAAAATTTCTAGTCTATTACATAGGAGCTAGTTCGTGCGACCCAGTCGTGCATTTTATTTAAATTTGCTTAGCAACTCCTAAAATAATTTGAGCTCAAGAACTAGAATGCCGTCTGGTCTCTTGAAGAAATTTTAAATAATTTGCAAGCGAAAATTCAAAAAATTAATTAATTTCTTATTTCAAAATATTTTCTTAAAAAAAAAAATCGTATGTTAAATTTAAGTATTAAGTAATTCGGGTCTACTGTATTTCGATGTACTCGTATGGTATATATGTATGTACATACATATATACCAATAAAAACTTTTCAGTCCTCGTATCGAGGTTGCTTACTTTTTGACTTATTAAGTTTAACAACAATTAAAGAGATTTAAAATGGAGAAGACTAATAAAATTTTCTAAAATATTTTTGGCTGGCTGTTGCCTAAGAAGACCCAGAGCCATATCGTTCTTACGATACTGAAAAATGTTATTAAATTTAAAAAACTTATGTTTTTCTTTTTCTTCAGCGCAAAAATTCACTGTAGATCTTACATTAAACTCAAATATTTAAATTTCATTTCACCCAACTGGGCCTGAGGCGTATCTCATCATGATGAAATAAAATTTTATAAAAACGCTGAATCGTTTTGTTTTTAAAGCACTTTAGCATTCAATTTAATTTGTTTTTTAAATACAATGCCGCAAATATTTAAACAACCAAGTGTGAAAGTTTGAGAATCATGCTTCTTAACAATTTGCTAATTTTAAAATGATTTAATTACTTTTTATTAATTTTTACCAGAATTTAAACTTGTGTAGTGCCTAAGTATAGGCTGTAAGTCGAGGTACAGACAGGCAGACAAAATTGAGAGACCCATACATATATTTATTCGCCTTCGCTGTCATCGCAATATGAAGTTTGATTAAAATCTCGAGTTCTATTTTTTTTTACAAATCCAAACTTGCCATATAATGCGTTTATCGGAGTTCTATAAAATTGTTGACCAAAAGATAGCATATTAGTGCCTTCTCAAGAACGTTTATTTTTAAATAATTTTTATTGAACGGGGGTGCCCCAGTTTTTGATATCTAATTGAAGGTAGGTAAGGTATAAAGCAAAATAACGTCGTCATCGTCACTCAAGGCACTTGAGACCAGACTCGCAAGCAAAACACAAAAATATTCATTCTAATCGTCTGACTCATTATCGCGTTTGAGTTCCATCAGCTGTACATCACGCCACCATAATATTATTAACCTTTTGACTGCCTTGGTCTATTGACAGGCGCGCCAGAATTTATATTAGTACACTTATGAATGTATTCACGATGTACAATATATTTGTGTATAGGTTAGGTTATACATAATATGTACGAATTAAATCTTCTTCATGTATGATTAGCAATGTGGTTTTCGCAGAAGAAATTTAATTAAAGACAATCAATGTTAATGATACAAAACAGAGATTAAATTACGAAAATAATATTCCCATTCATTAACAAACAAACAAAAAAGAAAAAAAAATCGGGCAACGTTCGTCATAAATTTTTTTTCTGTGAAGCGATAAGTGTACGAGTATTATAGATTATTTAATACGAGTATGTTGATATTAAAGAAATTTAAATTCTGCCAAAATCGTAGTAAAAGACTGATTAAGGAAAATATAAATTGGTACAACATTGCAAAAATACATCTTCACACTTATACTAAATAAGAAATTATTTAAATTTCATCTAAGAACTAAAAAACATTTTTGAAACCAAAAATAAAAACGCAATTTTAGTGACAAACTTTTATTAAGTATAATCTCAAGTTAAATTTTCAAATCACAAACTTTAAGGTTGCTCAAAGTCTAAAGACTAGCACATTGCTCTTTCCAGTGCTTTAACGCCATTTTACTCCGCTTAATTTCTAATTCCTATTGATTGGAGAGAAAAAGTGTGTTCGTCAAAAAAATATTAAGCTAAACCAATTTTTTCGAGAAAATTCTTAAATTTGAAGAACAATCTAATGGTAAGTCATTGTGATGTAGGTGGGGACCTCTATTAAAAGAAAATAAAGGGTTTTTCAACTGGCACGAATAGATTTTGGCGGCCTGTGGAGGCCGTGGCGTTTTGGTGATATCGGTCAAATCAATTGTTTATTATTCAGCTATAATTGCCAAGTCACCATAACGAGTTACATTACTGAACAGCACTTCTAAAAGATAAAACTTTATTACCAAAATGGTTAGTGCAAACGTTGCACCCATTATACGGTAAGCGTGGTTTTTTTTAACGTTTGGTGGCCAAACTTCAGACGACAGGCCAATACTCGTTGGTCAAACGAATGGAAGATCGGTCGAGAGCATCAACGCAGGTCGTGAAAATGTCCCTCAGATACTGAGGCAGTCGATTGCTAGCCGTGCAAAAGAACTATAGAGGCCTTTCACAGACATCAACTTGTAAAATTTTGCGTTGGGACTTGAGTCTACACGCGTATAAGATCCAACTGACCCAGGACCTCAAAGTTTGTGACTATAGCTTGAGCCGTTTTATCGCTGACTGGGCTTCGAAGGCGAAGCGCTTGGAAGACAACCCCCATTTTGGCCGAAAAATTATATCTATCGATAAGACGCATTTTTGAGTGAATGGCTGTGTTAACAAACAAAATTGAAACCAACCCACACGAGGATCACCAGGTGACAATGCACCTTCAAAAATTAACCGTTTGGTGTGGATTTTGTACCGGCATTCCACTCTTACCATAGACTGAATAAATGCAAGTACCTAATTTCAAAATTTCATTTTAAAGGTCTCGCATGTCGAAAACACGAAATATTAAAATCCTGTAAGCTAAATTCTCTCAAAATTACAAATTCATATTTGCTTCCCAATGAACTTAAATTTATCGATATGCATTATGTAAACGAATCGACTAATTTAAATAGAAAAGCGAAAGGTAGGTATCTACTATCGATAACATTTTATAATGGAGAATTTTCTGCATTTGTAAGGTTTGTTTATCTTTGCGAGCAAAATCTACAAAATGGCGTGATTTTGTTTAAATAAAACAAATAGTTTTGATTGCAAAACCTGAATAATAAGAAACTTAAAAATGAGTGACATAAAGAGAGATTTTGTAAGTAATTAGCAAAATTTTATTTTATTTGAACAAACAAAAAAGGAATTCTTAGTAATTAAGAAAATATTTTCTTTTTCATGAGCGACGATCAGCCCATTCTCTTATTTTCTTTTAGTCAAGCTATTGTTATATTTGGTTAACATTGGCAAAACGTGAAAAATAACCAACATGAAATCGGTAAGTTTTTATCATGTAATATGTATCTACGAGTATTGTAAAAAAAAAAACGGGCTTAGAGGTATAAGACGAGATTATAATAGAACGGTATTTTAACAAGCGGGGATTTAGAAGATGGGTTTTAAAAACAAATTTTTTTAGGAGACAGAATTTTAAAACTTTTTTCGGAATTCTTAAAAAATGGGATTTTAAAAAGCGGGATTCCGATACGTATGTATGTACATAGGTAGGTACATATTTGCCTCGTCCAAAATAATATTTCTTATTTTCTTGAGGTTATGATAGCAGTTTTTTTTTTGTTCTAAAAAGTATAAGGTGAGAATATATATATTATGAAATATTGTTTGTCTATAAGACAGGAAACTTATTAAAACAGTTTTAAACTGTTAGCTTGTAATTTTCTACGCTTTGAATACACTTTTGAAGCAGACACGCTGTGGTATAACTAATTGTTAAAACCTACCAAAAAACGTTTACCTAGTACAAAGAAATTGTTAGGTGCCAAGTTTAGAAAAATCGAGCATAGAGTTTTCGAAATATATATATGTATTATAAGTATGTATATGTATTGAATTTTATAATACTATCAAATTAAAAAAATCTTCTCAATTTTGTTCGTAAAATATGTATTATTATTTTTTATCTTTAAAAAAAAAAACGAAAGAAAAAATGAAAAAAAACAATAGCTCGGAAATTTAAAAAAATTTAAATTGTACACCAGATAAAATTGCTAAAAGCACTTTTATGGTCTTCTGTAAAGGTATTTCATCGTCACGGATTTCTGTTTCCTTTTCAAATGTTACACTAATAGTTTTATAAATTCTAATTTGACTTCCTTTAATCCGTTATTATATTTCTAATTATTTTTGCCAAAATGGAAACCAAAACACATTAATGTGTTTTTAGAAAGACAGGGGCGCCAAATTTTAAACAGCCTATTATTAAGGTATTAGTATATGATACTACTTAACAATTTGCTAACTTTATAGTAGTAAAGATATCTACAAAGCCACCTGGGTATCACCTGATGGAGTCACTCGTAACCAAATAGACCACGTGTTGATAGACCGTCGCCACTACTCGAACTTGATGACGGTACGAACGTACCGAGGTGCCAATATCGACTCGGATCACTATCTTGTTGGTATGGTTTTCCGAGGGCGGATTGCCTTGCGAAGACGCATTGCATCCGCCGATCAGGTTCGAATCAACACGGCTACCCTGCGCAATGAAAACACCAGTAACACCTTTGGTAATGCGTTAGGACTCGCCCTAGAATCACTTGATTTAGGGAGAGTAAGTCCTGGAGAGTATGCTGGGCGTAAATGAGAAGTGGACACGCCTTAAGAATATTGTCATTAGTACTGCCAACTCCATCTTAGGCAGCAGTCGTAAAAATCGGAACGACTAGTTTGATGATGAATGCAAGCTAGCGACTGAACGTAAGAATGTTGCGTACCGAGCAATGCAACAATCTCATAGAACGCGGGCACGCGAAGAGGAATATAAAGAGCTCAGAAGAATAGAAAAACGGCTACACAGACAAAAAAAATCAGCCTGGGAGAAGAACCTAATCTGTGAAATAGAAAATAGCCGAGAGCGAGGTCCGCACCAGGCGCGGAAGTTCTACCAATCCGTCCGAAACATGACGCAGTACACACCACGCTGCACATACTGCAAGGACGGAGAGGGAAATCTGATCACCGATCCTGAAAGTATACTGGAGCGATGGGAAGTGTACTTTAATGAATTGCTAAATGGTCAGCTCACTGCAGAAGTGGAGGCTCCACTACTTCAAGAAGAATACTCTATGTTGCCGCCACCAAGCGAAGAGGTTGAGAAGGCTATAGGCCGGCTCAAACAGAACAAAGCCCCGGGAGCCGATGGCATACCAGCCGAATTATTCCATCACGGCGGGCCAGCCTTACGTCAAGCAATTCATGATATTATAGTACACGTATGGGAGCAGGAAGAAATGCCAGAAGACTGGCGAAAAGGTTTAATATGCCCCATACATACGAAGGGAGATGTCACAACGTGCAGCAATTATAGAGGTATCACGTTGTTGAGTACCGCCTATAAGATACTCTCCTCTATCCTACAAGACCGGATAACCCCATACGCTAAAACCGTCATCGGGCAATATCAGTGTGGTTTCATTCCAGGCAAATCAACAACTGATCAGATCTTTACCCTTAGGCAGGCGATGGAAAAATGTCTAGAATTTAACATCCCAACATACCATCTGTTTATAGACTTTAAGGCCGCCTATGATATCATAGCCAGGGTAGAACTTTACAAAGCCATGAGAGAATTCGGCATCCCAAATAAATTGACACGACTATGTAGGTTGACCATGACCAACGTAACAAGCCAAGTAAAAAAGCCGGATTGCTATCCAGACCAATCAACATCTTTAATGGACTCCGACAAGGGGACGGTTTGGCCTGCCTCCTGTTCAACCTGGCGTTGGAGAAAGCAATCCGCGACTCTGGCACGGCAACAAGAGGGACCATCGTCAACAGGTCCAGCCAGTTACTGGCTTACGCAGACGACATCGACATCATCGGAAGAACCGAACAAGCTGTACACGATTCCTTCATCCAGATCGAGCAGGCGGCACAAAATCTGGGGCTGCACATTAGTGAAGGTAAAACAAAGTACATGGTGGCGTCGAATGCGAGAGGAACAGTTGGTCAAACAATCAAGGTTGCGGAGCACGAATTTGAAGTGGTGCAATCCTTTAAATACCTTGGGTCAATAGTAGCAGCCGATAACAATATAGAAGAAGAAATACGCGGGCGGCTTCTCAAATCCAACAGAGCCTACTATAGTCTGTCAAAGCTCTTCAAATCCAGAAATCTCACCATAACTTCAAAACTGCTGCTGTACAGGACCATGGTCCTGCCAGTACTCACATATGGATCCGAGACTTGGGTGCTTAGCAAAAGGCACTCCGACCTCTTAGCTGCGTTCGAGAGAAAAGTCTTAAGGAGAATTGTTGGCCCCGTATGTGAGGAAGGACGATTCCGGAGACGGTACAATCATGAACTGTACGCAATCTACCTTGAAGCAGATATCGTGACAAAAATTAAGCTCGGTAGACTCCGGTGGGCAGGGCACCTAGCTCGCATGAGCGAAGAGGAACCTGCTCGGAAAGTTCTTTGTGGTACATTCTATGGTAGACGACAGCGTGGTAGATCATGCTTGCGCTGGAGAGATGGCGTAGACCAGGACGCCCGAAGCCTTGGGGTGCGCAACTGGATGGCGTCGGCTAGAGACCGGGATAGGTGGAGAGACTTGTTGAAAGAGGCCAGGACCGGAACCCGGTTGTCGAGCCGATGATGATGATGATAGTAGTTTACTAACTAATTCTTAATTTTAAACATTTTCTAACTAGTATTGGACTAAAAGAATTTTCTTAATAAATTGCTTCTGAACACACCTAAAACAACGACATTTCGTGTAAAAAAGTAAGTAAACGAACTTTTTTTATGTTTACAAATGTCAAAGAGTCATATGAAGCTAGCACGATACTAACAAAATAAAGTAGGTGTTCGATGATTTTAACTTTAACAAAAGGGTAGAGAAAGTATGATTCTATATTTGAATAAGAACCGTTGTTTCAACGTAGTTTCATACTAAAACATCTTTAACATCGTACTAATTCAACTAACATTTTGCGCTAGGGTTTTCTTTCTGCCATGGATGGGACAAATAAAAGACATGTTTTCCAAACAGGGTATATTTCGCCAGAAACTTATTATTTATTTCACATTTTTATTTAGATCCTTGGTTGTTTTTTACACAAAACGCTCCTAAATTCAATGTATCACAAGATCGAATGAAAAATATAAAAAATATTGTCTTCGTACAAAAATAAAAATAAATAAATTTATCTCGCACAGAGCACAAAAAAGTGTGCAGTATTACCAACATTGAAAAAATATTACGTTGAAAAAAAATAATTATCATTGTAAGCCTTTAATGATCTTACAATGTTCGCTTTGTCATGTAAAACCTCCTAAAGTGTCACAAGGCCAAGTTTGACCACTTTGTCACTTTGTAAGATGCGACAAAAAGCTAATGTAGGAAAGAACATTTACATTACTAAGCTTTAACTTTTTTTGAAACCAGTTTATACTAAACAGTTTTTCAAAAATTAGCTTTCAAACTTAAAATTTTAGAAAAAAGTGGATTGGCACAGCTCTATCACCTAAGTCATAGCAAGAGTGCATTTCCGCCAAATTTTCTCAACAGTAGCTTACGAATGTCTGTCATCCCAACGTTTTGACTGGTTGATATATCCATGACCGAGCCAGCTGTGAAGCTTCTTGCATGCTTTGAAATTGAATTACAGAGGAATTTCTATGGATAAGTCTATGTCGAAGTCTCTTTTTCTGGTTTGGCTCCTAAGCTTCATTGCAGCCACCACATGAACCCAATAAAATCTCCTAAACTAATTTGTAAGTAGTACCTATATCTGAAATTATTAACAAATGAAGAAATATTGAAAGTTGTCATTTTAGTTTTGACAGAACTACACACCGTAAATGTCACACAGTATTAACATGCATTTTGGGTGAAGCGCTCTATGCATCGATGAGTGCAGATCTGTCTTAGTCAATAAAAATAATAAAACAAGACATCCTTGCAGTTTCAAGTCAAGTAGGTAGGTATGTACCTACCTACCTATTGCCTTTATTTTTCAATAAATTAGTTTTTTATTTTAATTATTTTTGTTTTTAAAAACCCTTTCCGACTAAACGGGAGTTACCTATATCCCCTGCCCATGGCTATGATTTTTTGATTCTCTTCTCACAACTTACTTAACGCGCTCTAACTTTTTTCCCATCATATTTGCTATCTGGCAAATAAAAACAGGTAGGCAGGTAGATACTAAAGTGACCATTCGTCCCACATTACGTGGGACAGTCCCCCATTTACATGATCTGTCCCACACTGAAAATTGTCCCACAAATGTCCCACAAAATCAAAACATGTCCCACACCGTGTCGCATAAAATCGAGATAACATTTATCGTTTTTTTTAAGCATAATAATTTAACTGAACGCTACCATCATTTAACCAAATTGTATGCATGACATAATGACTCAACACACTCATCTTGTTGACAGATGATTGTGTAAAACCAAATTCGCATTTGTAATTCAAAAATATTGTTAACCGAAAGAAGATTGTGGACATAAAGTTTTGTTATTATTTCATTTAAAATAAATAGAAAGTTGTTCTTAGCTCTGCCTAAAATCATGTTTTTTTCAACCTTGGAATAGTTAAACCGAGTCGAAGCACTTACTTCGGGTTTACGCCATGTCAAAGAAATCCTTATTTATAAATTATTTTCTTAGCCGTTTTAGCTACGCCTTCCTTATGTCAAATATACTGGGAAAAAAAGTCATCAATCTAAAACTCTGGTTATTATACAATATACACGTAAGCAAACCCCAGCTGATTTCCATTATTATTCATTTTATTATAATTATTGTATGCATATTAATAATGGAATACATACATTTAAAATTGAAATTTCATGCATTATGAAATATGCAACTGATAGTCAATTACGAAACTGCAATGATGGAAAATTAGCAGCTGATAAAGGATGGGTCGAAATTTTTTCGCACTTCAAAAACTGCAATATTTCTTACGAAAACTGCAAAAAGTTTGTTCAGTCTCTGTTTGCCGGGCACTAATGCGCCGACATACAGAAAGAATATTTTCAGATGTGAATAAATGGTAGACGATGGAGAAGTAACAACTCTCTATGGAAACAATCAAAACGATATTGACTGTTAAATCGACTTATTCAAGTTGCCAACATTTATTAGAAAAAGTGTCACAAAACAATAAGATATTAAGAAAACTACATTTTTCAGAGAGATATTTAAAAGACTAATTGTGTTTTTCTTTTTTATAACCTGAAGTGATTTTATTTTGTTTTTTTTTTTTTTTAACTGAACTGATTTTAATTTATATTTGTTACTTTTTTTTTTAACTGAACTGATGTTATTTATTTATTTATTTTTTTTTTTTTTTTGGTATATAGTTGCTTTCGATAACTAAAGAATAAAGTTTGTTTTCAAATAATTATTCAGATTTGGTTCTCTTTTTCTTTAAAAACAACAATTTTTCTTTATTTTCTGAAACTTTTTAAACAAAATTGAAACGTCCCTCATTGAAAAACAAAAATTTTTGTGTATACCTAATATTTTCGGACGAAATTTTTTACTTTGTCCCACATTTTCACTTTTTGGATCTGGTCACTTTAAGATACTATAAAACCTGCAAAAAATCGATATGGCTCCATTTAAAAACTTGAGTTAAAACTCGATATACAAATTTAAAATCGATCTATCTCAAATAACAGGTCAAGCTAGTACCTGCAACATAGATATATGTACCTATAGGTAAGACAGAAAACACAGGTTCGAAAAAAAATAATAGGAAATCCATAATAATATTTTACAGGACTTTTAAATGTCTATCTTGGGTAGCTAGCTATGTTCATGTTCATGAATCATTCTCATGACAAAAAAAGAAATGTTTGGAGAAAGAAAGAAGTTTGTTGTTATATTATGTATATTCGTAATGCAGCCACTTCTATGAGCAAATACACGCAACCCGTTAGTCCGTTAGTACATACATATGTATATCAGTTTCTTAAAAGAATTCAATGAAAGGTTACACAATTTCGCCTTATAGGGCCCATACACTACGCAAACACGTTTGTTCAAACGTGTGTTTGAGCAAACATATTTTCGCCACACACTACACAAACATGTTTGAGAGATATTAGTTTGCGTGACGTTTTTCATCTCTATTTCTATTAAAAAAAAATAGAAAAAAACAAAAAAAAAAGAATTTGGTCCAAAAAAATTCGTTCGTCTTGTTTATTAATCTTAATTTCATGAAAATTGGCATCAGTTTGAGCAAAATTCAACACACACCACTCAAACATGTTTGTGCAGTCACGGAAAATTCAAAATTTTTTGAATTTCTTCAAACCGTTTGCGCAAATACTCAACATCGCTACACACTACTCAAACAGTTTGCACAAACATTTTTACAACAACAAAAGGCATTTGTTTGCTCAAACGGTTTGCGTAGTGTATGGGCCCTATTAGATAGGTCTGACGTCTGATAACAACAAAACAGACAGATTTTTTTTATTAATTTTTTGCCCGGAAATAAAAAAAAATCTCGTTCGTTTGGTTACGCTACGCACACATATTCATAAGCTACACACGCGTAGCCTAATAAAGTTCTATAGGGGTTGAAGATCTCCCTCGAATAAGGGTTTGTTTTTGTTACTAGTTATATGGTTTGTTTTCGAGATTTTTCTAAACAATCATTCAAGCAGAAGATGGGAAAATACTTTTGTAGATATTTTCAATGTAACTAGCCCTATAATATTAAAAAAATAACCTTCATTAATAGGATTAAGTACTTTTTACAACAAAAATTGTTTCTAAAGGCTTTAAACACCATATCAAAGGGCACGGTAGTGCCCAGCCAAGTTCTGGTTGCAAGTTTACCAAAAATATGTGTCTGCGAAAATATAAATATGCCGCTCTAACCCAAGGTGAAAGGAAGGCATAGAATTTTCAAGCGTAAGGTATTCATCTTTCTGAAAAATTTTAACAAAGTGCAGGTAGGTACATATCTCAGTATAGGTTTATCAACAAACTACTTAATAAGGTATTAAATTAAAAAAAAAAGGTTATGTGTACTGACGTACTAGACGCGGTAGAAGTAAAACTTCTTTTCCCTCAAGCAAGGTCTCTGTAAGATTCTAACCTATAAACGTACAAACATTTTGTATTCTAAAAACATGTCGCTGTCTTTGACTGATACCGTGTCGTTTTGACATGTCACTGACAGCTGCATAGAAAATTTTTCACCCCCAACGCCGGAAAAGAAGTTTTAATTCAAGAAATATTTTCTGAACCATGAACCATGACATGACTGATTCGAAAATATTGTTTTCCTGTTTACCTATATTAATAAGGTGACTTTTGAAAATAAAAATTATTTGTTATTATCCCCCGGTAAGAAAAGTTCTAGCTGCAGGCCTGCAATTAGAATAATGTGAAATTCTTTTCGAAGGGTTGCCATAATTTAAAATTAACCAATGGCAATTGTTAATTCTATTTTCATTCTATTCTAAGTAGAAAATAAGATTTATTATTATTTACTTTTCTACATTTAAATGTGTTAAATGTGATTCCAATGGCTTGTCATATCAATTACTTGAAATATAGATATAATAATTAAAAATAAAGGTATTTTGAGAGTATTTTGAATGCATGTTAAATAGGAAACTGCTTGATGCTTGTCTGCCTTGCTAAGCTTTGAAGTTTTGTATCTTTTAATGGGAACTTTATTTCAATGTTTAATTTTTTTTATCAATCATCCACCTTCTGATATACTTTTATTCTAAGCAAAAAAACAAACATATTTTAATTTTTTAAATAAGCACCAATTTTTCTCAAAAAGTGAAACGAACTTTATTTTCGCATCAGAAACTATCCAAACATAGTCCACACAACTTGGTAATTTTATTTCTGTTATCTTGGTTTTGACACATACACATATACAGTACTTCCGTTGTAACATTTTATCATGAGTATATTTTATTTTCTCAAGGCTGAACAGTGAGTGATAAATGCTGAAGTATACCCACAAATGGCACTAAGTGCGATGAAGGAAAATTATCAATTTCAAACCATATCAAATTTATTCACTTTTGTTAATAACTGATTACAGATTTTTTGAGCATTTGGATGACATCGCATTGCGATTAAAATTGAGAGACTTTTCTTAAAGGGGGCAAGTAGTAATTGCTCTACCGTAGCGGGTTTCTAATTTTGCAAAATAACAAAAATTCTTTATTGTTGTTTGTTTTATTTTTTGTATATATTTTGAATATGAACAATATTTTTTTAAAAATGCATTGAGAAAAAATAAAGTTTCTAAAATTTTTGAAACTTATTCAAAATCGTGAAGAAAGGAAAGAAAATTTTAAATTTATTATTATGATTTTTTTCAAAATCTCAGTAGTAATTTAATTAATTTATTTTCTGTTCGAAAAGTAAGTTATGACAACTTTCATTTATTCCTCAAAAAATTCTTCTAATCTTCTTATTATAAAAATACTTCTAAGATCTTGTCATAAACTTTTACATATATATTATCATTTATCAAGCATTAAAGATCAAAAGGTCAAAGGGTATCAGAGTTCTTAAATACAAATATTTTGGTGTAATTTGTGGTTATCGTATTCCATAATGTACAATATCTTTTCTACTCTTGTGGGGAACGGTTTGCACTCAAATTAATTGTAATTGTATTTAATCGACTAAAAATACTGGCGCGGTATGATGCTCAAATTGTTTTAGTATGATACTATGTTAAATAAAGCACTTTACAAATTTAAATCGCATTAAGCAGAATACTTTCCTTAGCATTTTATTAAAATTAAAGCTGTCCAATTGATATTTTATTTTTTAACTATCGTGCTAACTTCATAACAATTCTTTGACATTTACAAACGTCAAAAAGATCAGTTAACCTTATTGTTCTGGACTGTCATTGTTGAGAGTTCAGAAACAATTTATTAAAATATAGCCTCAGTACGATATATATTAAGAAATAGTTGGTAAGATACTGAGAAGTTTTCAAATTCATAGGCAGTATTATAAAAATACTTTAACATGAATAGAGGCGCAAAATTTTAAACAGCTTAGTATTAGGGTACGTTTCAGTATGATACTACTTAACAATTTGATAACTTTAAAGTAGTTTACTAACTCTTTCTTAATTTTAAACATGTTCTAACTAGTATCGTGCTAGGGCTATTTTTTGCTAAAATGCTTCTGAACACACCTAAATTGACAGTTCATAGAAAACAAAAGTAAACAAACCTGTTTTTATATTCAGGAATGTCAAAGAGTCATATATGATGCTAGTACGATACAACTGATTTTAACTTTAATAAAAGGGTAAATAAAGTATGATGCTATATTCGATTAGAATTTGTAAATTCGTTGTTTCAACCTAGTATTATACCAAAAGAGCTTTAGCAGTTTAAAAAGATAATTAAAATTCATTGAACACTGAATTGCAATATCATAATAATTATTCATAAATAATTTTCTCAGAGCCTGAAGCTAGAAAAGGACGGACAACAATTACTTACTATTAACCTGTACATAATTCAAGTCACTTGTTTCGGGTATTGCCTTACAGCATATTCTAAAAATATGTAAAGGGACGCTGGAGTTAATGTTAAATAGGGCACCAAATAATCCAGACTTATATTTTGCTGAACTGCATACACAACGAATTTTGACACAAAATTGTATGTGTTTCATGAGTGCTTTCTTCCGTAAAAACAAAAACTACTTCTTTTAGTAGGTGAATGTCGTGAACTGTTTTTGATTGAAACTCCTGAACAAAAACCTTTTAGTAGATATACATTTAACCCTAGAAAGGTAATCTTCGTCGATTAGACGAACATCATTTTTTCTTTTTAAAATTTCTCATAGATTCTTCATAGATCTTTAAGGAGAATAAAAAGTCACAAATCCAAAAAAATAAAATGAAAAGTGTGTTTTTATTAAAAGAAAGGTTTGATAAAAATAAATTATTAACATCTACAAGAATTTGTTAATAATTTTTCGAAAAAATTGCATCTAAATTTTCTAGGGTTAACATTGTATCAAGCGCCAATGTTTTGACCACGAAAATGTACTAAGCGAAAAAAACTTCTTATCTGATTAAAATTTCGGTTTTGCAATGATGTCAAGTTTTGTATTGTAAAAATCCCTCTCCAAATCTGTTTCTTCCAATAAAATACACAACAATATAACTGAGACGTTTTTTTCGTTTCCTGAACAATTTTAAAAATGTCGCTTAATACATTCTTACAGGAAGGTATCGATATATTAATAGTTAGTTTTGAAAGAATTTCAGCCCCACTTATTAAAATTTGACAGCTTGTCAAGTTTCTGTGCAAAAATTAAGGTAACGTAACCGAAAAAGTATTTATGAAATAGCCAAAATCTCTAAAATCTTATAAAACTTATATCGGCTTAAATTACTTTTTCTCAGTATTTCACTTGCACTTCCTTTTATCCAAATGACATATTTAAATTGATCTTGCCAAATTAAAACACACAAAATTAAACATATCGGTTTGAAAAAAATGGATTTTAAATACATTCATAACTTTGACAATTAATCTAACGAATAAAAATATCATTATCAGTTCAAACTTCAAAGTGTACTACTAAGTGGGATCAAGGAGCACAACACTCCGAAAATACATTGGAAAGGCTTCATAGTGATGGTCCATCGTGTAGAAGAATTCCATTCGAATCAGAAAGACGTTAAACACACCGAAAAAATAATGGAAATCGACATAATACAAATAATTTATTAATTCCAATTTTATTGAACCTTCTTATGCGCAATTTAATTTATATTCCACGCGCCGCACCTATTTATATAGATGGCAACCCTATTCTGGTGGCTGTCACTTTGCTGAAGTTCTATCGCAGTTCGGCGAACGAATACACACAAACTGCGCAGTCTCAGTTTTATATTTATTCCATATCTCGTTCCACAAAGTTGAAAAAGATCAATACTATCGCAGTAGCCAAGTCGAAGGGGAAAGAAAAAAAAATTAATTTTGCTTTATTTTTATTGAATATTTTTCCATTCATTTAAGAATTTCTAGTGCGAGTGGTCCGGTCTGATTAAAGTATTTTTTACAATTCCTTTTTGATAACAGAATAGAGTTTCTTATATTTTTGCAACAATTTTTAAAGACAAAACCAAAATACCTACATATTCCGAATAATTGAATTGTGTCTCAAATACCCAAATTAATTACAATTGAAATGAGCGAACGTAGTGCTGCGAGGTGTAATGAAAACGATGACGGCAGAAAAAAAGAAATTCGTGTATGGTGTGATGGGTGTTATGATATGGTCCACTTTGGTCATGCGAATTCTCTGCGGCAAGCTAAGGCCCTTGGTGACACACTAATTGTCGGCGTCCATAATGACAAAGAAATCACCCAACACAAGGGTCCTCCGGTCTTCACACAGGAAGAACGCTACAAAATGGTTCGAGGAATCAAGTGGGTCGACGAGGTCATCGAAGACGCACCGTATGTGACCACCTTGGAAACGCTTGACGAGTACGAATGTGATTTCTGTGTGCATGGCGATGATTTGACTATGACAGCTGATGGCATTGACACCTATCATCTGGTGAAGGCTGCAAACCGATACCAAGAAGTCAAGCGCACTGCTGGGGTATCAACGACAGATCTGGTGGGAAGAATGCTTTTACTCACGAAGAATCACTTCCACCAGGGTTCTAAGGAATACTCGATTGAGAAGGAGGGCTCGTCGAACATGGGCCAAGATTCCACAGCAAAAAGTCCATGGACGGGCTGCAGCCAGTTCCTGCCAACAACTCAGAAAATCATCCAGTTTAGTGATGGCAAGTCGCCGAAGCCCAACGACAGAATTGTGTACGTTGCTGGTGCATTTGACCTGTTCCATGTGGGACACTTGGACTTTCTGGAGAAGGCGAAGCAACATGGTGATTATATCATTGTTGGACTTCACACCGACCCAGTTGTCAACGAGTACAAAGGTAGTAACTACCCTATTATGAATCTGCACGAGCGAGTTCTTAGTGTTTTGGCGTGCAAGTACGTCAATGAGGTGGTAATCGGGGCGCCCTACTGTGTGACAGAGGATTTGATCGATCATTTCAGTGTCAATGTGGTGTGCCATGGTCAGACACCAATCGCATTAGAGGGTGGCATTATGGATCCGTATGCCATTCCAAAGACCAAGGGCATTTTTATGCTTATCGATTCCGAAAACACGATGACGACAGAACGAATCGTAGAACGCATAATCTCGCATCGGCTGGATTTCGAACGCCGCAACGAAAAGAAGGAAAAGAAAGAAGTCGAGGCCTATGAGGCGTATCAAAAATCCAAGCTAACGCAAAAAGCCGGCTAAACTACTCCAAGAACAACAACAACAACAACTAACTCACATATTGTGCGTAGAATCTGATTTGATAAATCAAAATTTTATTTTATTTAATATAATTATAACCTATTTACCTTTAAGGATTATATACGAAGTCCAAATGTTACCAAAAATAAACTTTAATTGTGACCATGATATTTAATATGTACTTCTGATGTCCTAAAATTATTTGTAAATTTATTTCAAATATATGTATGTAAAAACTCTAGTTGATTTAAATGTAGTAGTATGTGTTTAAGTTATTTAAGTTGAGTTTAAGATTCCACTATACAACTTTATTTAGTTTATATTTTTTTGTAATTTTATTTTAAATGTAAATATTTTTGTTTCTATTTGTATTGTTACTATTTTATTAGAATAAACAATTTGTTGAAAGCCCAGAAAGAACAAAAATATAATTAATTAGTCTTTCAATTCAAGAAGATAGAAAAATAAAAAAACAAACAGGCAAGATATTAATAACAAAAACAACGAAGCAGACGTTTCCGGTGAGATGATTCGACAGTACAATAATATTTATTGTAACTAAGATGAGTTGATTACTCACGAAGGTAAACATGAAGTGCACTACAGTGGGACAACGAATGTGATACATTTGGTATGATTTCAAAAAAGTTATGAAAATTAATTCTGAACATTTTCTAACTTGTATCGGGCGAAGGGTTTTTTTCAAATAAATTGATTCGAACATACACTTGTATACGATGCTTCAAGCATGAAATAGGTGGGTATTCGATGACTTTAATGTATTGATAAAATGTTAGAGGCAACAGGTTGCTAAATTCGTATTATTGTACTTTGTTTAATTGGACATTTTCCAATATCAAGAAATGGGCTTAGTTTTCCACGAACTGGAATTGTTTTAGGTTTGTTCAGAAGCAATTTATTACAATAAATATCGTTAGGAAGCTTTTAGCTTAGAAGTGTTTAAAATTATGAAACAATTGTAAAGGAATATTCTACTAATACACTAGGCTGTTTGAAATTTAAGGCAAATGTTATTAATAAATTCAAATTTGATAAAAATTCGAATGGGTAATCATCCATTTAAAACTGTTTACTTGCAATATATGCATGTGCTGTGCATTCCCGCATATGTATCTATACGTTCTATATGGCAAGCTATACGTTAGTAAGAAAAAATAGAAATCGATATTTTGATCATACTTAGTTAACAACAAGAAAGTGGTTCTCAGTTTCTGTCTGTCTGTTCGACTACAGCCTACGTGGCTCGGCCGATTTTCGTTGAACTTGGAGATAGAATTATGAAATTTTTCTTTCCACAGGTTTTTCTCTTTTGTTTTTAAGGCCAAAAATAATGGTAATACATTTTTTCTCTTTGGAAATTTTAGAAAATAGTTCTTTTCGCAAAAACTGTTCCATACATTGTTAAATTTCAAAAATTAAAAAAAAATGATTTAATAAAAGCTAGCTAATGCTTGAAAAATGTTTCCAAAAAATGTTTATGGTACATCTCATAGAATCAATTTTTTTGTTTTCGATTATCGATTGTTAATGGGAAACGGTTTTTGATTAATTTTAGTATGTTAAAGCTCCTTTGAAGTTTTTTCAACATTTAATTTTTTGATTAAAAAAAAAAACAATTTTTTTGAATACCTAGGTACTTAATACATATTATAATAAGAACTGAAATTGGTCCTTTAAAATGGTCTAAAATCCAAAATTTTATAACCGCAAACTAATTCTTTAAAGAAAGTAGAAAAAATTCAAAATGTTCAGAAATTCATTTTTCGAAAGGCTAAATCAACTTTTTAATAGTTGGAGCTAAACATATGCAAATATGTACGAGTATTTATGAATGAATACATGAAGTTATGTAAGAACAACAATTTTTAATAATAGTGGTTTTCTTATGAAAATAAGTTTTATAAAATTTTCAATTGATAATGAGAAATTTAAAATTCAAAAAAATGGTTATATGGAAGGTACTGTCGGTGATTTTATCTTAATTTCGTAAAAAAATGGAATGAAAAAAAATCTATCGAAATTCTAAGTGTCGTTTTCGAAAACTTAACATTTTCTTAACATTTATATGATTGGTACCGTTAATTAAAATTTAAACAATTTTTTTGAAAAATTTGAATCAACAAAACTATTCAATGTCTTGGGAACTTTTAACATACAAAAAAATTATCGGATTCGGTTGTATCGTTTTTGAAAAAAATCAGAAATAAAAAAAAACGTTTCCGATTTTTTAAGCATTAAGTAATGAACTAAAATAAATTTTGTGAATTTTCTTTTTTAATCTGTGGAACAGTTTTTGAGAAAAAACAAATGTTTAATAAAATTTATAAAAAATAATATAGCACATACCGTTATTTTTGGTCTAAAAAAAGATGAGGAAACATAAAAATGCTATATACCAAATTTAAAGAAAATCGTCTGAGCCGTTTAGGTTGTAGTCGAACAAACGGACAGACAAACAGAACTGTGAGACTCACTCGTAATATCAAGTATGATCAAAATCTTGAGATCGATTTTTCACGAATGCAAAACTTGTCATATATTATCTACCTTACATTCATGTACTTAACTTATACAGGGTGATTGGCATAAGGTGTGACAAAAAGCTAGGGCGTGTAGGTTGGACTTAGACAAGAAAAAAATCGTATGGGAGGGGGGGTCTATTTCCCCCGTTTAGGCGGGAGGGGCAATTTAAGAAAAAAAAATCACTTAAAACAGAAAAAAAATTATTAAAAAATAACGGTGATACCTAGAGAGTAATGCTATAGCATTTTGAAAAGCCAGAAATACATTCTTTAATTTTGTTTTCAAATAAAGTTGTTCGAGTGAATAGTTTTTGAAAAATTAATTTTCAAAATCAAAATTTTGAAAAAAAAATGAAAATTTTTTTTAAACAAATTTTTTTCAAAATTTTACGTAATTAAGTATTATTTTTTTATTCAATATTCAATGCTCATATTAATTTTTGATCAAACACAAAAAACCGGATGTCAAAATGTTTTGTAGGTTTTGGGAAAATCAAAAATAACAAAAACTACTTTTGTTCTAAGAAAAGCCTTTTATTTTAGTTTTTACGTTTTTGGATTCTTAGGTGAATAATTTACGATTGAAAGGATTAACTTTCTTTTTACTATTTTTTTAATTATCGTCTTATAAGCATACAATAATGTGACAAAGTACTGGATTAACCATATTTCACACATTTTTTCATTGAAAACACCTGCGTGAGAGCATTGGATTAATATTGACCTGCGAATGTTTTTTAAATAATGCAACGTTACACGCCCTAACTAGTGACAGAAAAATGCAATTGCGAAATAAGAACAAAACTGTTCCTGAATCTTGAAATCAATTAAAATAAGAAACATGCATATTTAGATAAAATACGTAATTACTGTTTATTTAAATTTTTAACTATTTTTTAACTAAAGCCTATTACAAAAAATTTTCGATATGATCCCCATTTCGTAGTTACTACGAGACCTTCTGCCCGATTTGAATGACAACGTTCCCTTGGCCATAGCAGACAATTTAATCTACCAGTAAGATGGAGCTCCAGCACACTACAGGCGCACTGTAAGGAACTGGCTTGATCTAGGCGATCTAGGCGGCCATTCTATTGGACCTCCTCTTCCAATCCAATGGTCACTAAAATGTTCATCAAGCCAGTTCCTTACAGTGCGCCTGTAGTGTGCTGGAGCTCCATCTTACTGGTAGATTAAATTGTCTGCTATGGCCAAGGGAACGTTGTCATTCAAATCGGGCAGAAGGTCTCGTAGTAACTACGAAATGGGGATCATATCGAAAATTTTTTGTAATAGGCTTTAGTTAAAAAATAGTTAAAAATTTAAATAAACAGTAATTACGTATTTTATCTAAATATGCATGTTTCTTATTTTAATTGATTTCAAGATTCAGGAACAGTTTTGTTCTTATTTCGCAATTGCATTTTTCTGTCACTAGTTAGGGCGTGTAACGTTGCATTATTTAAAAAACATTCGCAGGTGTTTTCAATGAAAAAATGTGTGAAATATGGTTAATCCAGTACTTTGTCACATTATTGTATGCTTATAAGACGATAATTAAAAAAATATTAAAAAGAAAGTTAATCCTTTCAATCGTAAATTATTCACCTAAGAATCCAAAAACGTAAAAACTAAAATAAAAGGCTTTTCTTAGAACAAAAGTAGTTTTTGTTATTTTTGATTTTCCCAAAACCTACAAAACATTTTGACATCCGGTTTTTTGTGTTTGATCAAAAATTAATATGAGCATTGAATATTGAATAAAAAAATAATACTTAATTACGTAAAATTTTGAAAAAAATTTGTTTAAAAAAAAATTTTCATTTTTTTTTTCAAAATTTTGTTTTTGAAAATTAATTTTTCAAAAACTATTCACTCGAACAACTTTATTTAGAAACAAAATTAAAGAATTTATTTCTGGCTTTTCAAATTGCTATAGCATTACTCTCTAGGTATCACCGTTATTTTTTAATATTTTTTTTTCTGTTTTAAGTGATTTTTTTCTTAAATTGCCCCTCCCGCCTTAACGGGGGGAAATAGACCCCCCCCCCCTCCCATACGATTTTTTTCTTGTCTAAGTCCAACCTACACGCCCTAGCTTTTTGTCACACCTTATGCCAATCACCCTGTATATACCACAAGTAAAAATGTTTTTACGTGATTTTTTTTTTTAATCAAAAACAAATTTTTGTTTTAAGTTTTGATATGCAAAGTTTCTTAGCTTTATTAAATCGTTTAAACCGACAATGAGATGGTCCAAAATCAAATAATGGCTCTGTGGTAGGTAAATACTTTTATCAATGTCTTAATTTCAAACTTTTTAATGCACGATTACAATTTTAGGCGCCGTTTGCGATAAAAATACGATTTCATATTTAACAGTTTCATGGTGGGTATGTTTTAATAAAACAACTTTGCAAACTTCTTAGAAGCTTTAGCATACAAAATTTGATGAAAGTCATTTTGGATTTTTGCTTAATCAACTAAATCAAGTTTTTTGATTTTTTTCTTGTAAATCTGTAGAACAGTTCTCAAATGACCGGTACCATTATTATTGGTAAATAAAGTAACATGCACGACTGAATCGCTCGTGCTTGCTTTCGCGCACGAGTTTAATTTAAAACAATAGGTAGATACCTACATACATACATATATAAAAACATTAATTAGAGAAAAAATTTTAAATGCATTGTTTAAATTACTAAAAAAAAAACTACGAAGGTAGTTTGAGTTCAAAAGAAAAAAAAAAAAAAAACAAAAACAAATTTAACAGTCGTTGTAGGAGTTGCATTTGTAAATTAATTTTTTTATTAATTTAATTGATATTTCTCTAAAAAACAATTGTATGCCAATTTTTAGTATTTTATAATTTAGATTTAAGGATAGATATATGTATGTATATAAAAAGTATTGAATTTGTTTTTCAGAAATCCCAAAAAATTTTTCCGAAAATTTGCATAGGTATACAATATTATTCCAAATTTAAAGACACTCCTATATACATTTTTACATGCGACTTAAAAGTAATACCTTTGTATATAAAACTTAGGTTATACATATGTACATACAAAGGTAATATCTACTAGGCGAGTTATGCATTCATAAAAAAAAATCGAACTCGAGATTTTGATCAAAACTGACATTACGATGATAACAAGGACGATTTTTTTTAAATCCCAAGACTTCATTTAGTGAAAGCTATTTTTTTATTTTTGATTTCATCAAAAACGGTACAACCGATTTTAATCATTTTTTCTTATGCTTAGGCTCCTAAAAAACTTAAATGGTATTGTGTATTCAGATTTTCCAAGAACTTTTTTTTTTGGATTTTAAAAAAAAAAATATTTTTTTTTTCAAAACTCAATATTTCGAAAACCCCATGCTCGATTTTGTTTAAACTTGACAATTAAAAGTTTCCTAATACATTTTGCAAGATATGCGACAGTTTTATTTTACCTAAAAATAACGGTAACCACCATACAAATGTTAAAAAATGATTTTTGAAAATCGTATTTTCTTCGATAACGGCGTGTAGAATAATAATTTAATAATTTTGTTTCCCGATTAATTCTTATAATCTTTAATAAAAAAAAAAAAAACAAATTTTAAGATTAAGATTTAAGATATTACTGATTGTACCTACCACAGAACTATTTTTTCAAATTTTGAATTTCTCACGACGGATCTTATTGAATTTTTTTTTTATATAGAGAAGCTTCTAAAAAGTTTAAAAAAAAAGTTTGCATTACAAAACTTAAAAACAAATATGTTTTGAATTTTTGAAAAAAAATCAATATTTTTTTTGAAAACTTAATACCAAAATTTACTCTTAAAAATGTTTTTAAAATTTTGTATATAATTTGTGTTCTTGCTTAATTTCATACTTGCTTAAGAAATCACATGGCATTCTGTTTTTATATCTCACTACTAAAGGAGTGTAAATAAAATGCACGACTGGGTCGCACGAACTTGCTCCTATGTACGAGTAATAGAACAGGAATTTTAAAAACGAATGTTATTAGAGAAAACTGTTTATAAGGATAAAATTAATTTTTAAATTCTTTTAGTAGTAAGAGACAAAAACAGAATGCTATGCAAATATGAATTTATGCAAGAACAGAAATTATAAGTCTTTGTAGTGGTTTCTTAAAAAAAAGCTTTTATATACAAATTTTTTAAAAGATTTTTAAGAAAATAATTTGGTACGCCAATTTAAAGTTTTTATTATTGTTTGAATAAAAATTAAATTTACAAAAAAAATATTGAGCAGTTTCTGAGATATCGAATTTTCAAAAAAAAAGAAAAAAAAAATAGATTTTTTTTCAAAAATTCAAAAAATTTAAATTTTTGAAATGCAATGTGTTTAAGACTTTTTAGAAGCTTTTTTATAAAAAATTTCATTAAGATCCGCTATGAGGATAATGAGAAATTCAAAATTCGAAAAAAATGGTTCTATTGTAGGTACAAGCTGTAATATCTTAATTTCAAATTTTTTTATTAAAATCAAGATCGCAAAAATTAATTCAAAGAAAAAAAATGTTATCAAAATTCTAGGCACCGTTTTCGGGAAAAATACAATTTTTGAAAACCATTTTCTTTTAATTTTTTAGCATTTGTATGGTAGGTACCATAATTTTTAGGTAAAATAATTTTTTTTTTCACATCTTATAAATTATATTGAGAAACTTTTATTTATCAAGTTTAAAAAAATCTAGCATGGGGTTTTCGAAATATTGAGTTTTGAAAAATAAAATTTGAAGTTGTTTTTAAAACTCCAAAAAAATTTTTTTTTTAAATTTGAGTACACAATTCTATTTATGTTTTGGGGGAGCTTTAGCAAAAAAAAAATGATCAAAATCGGTTGTTCTGTTTTTGAGAAAATCAAAAACAAAAAAAATGGTTCCTTGGGGAATTTTTTTTCAACCATTACCTAGCTTTAACTAAATGAAATTTTTTTGCATTTTTATTTTTAAAATCTGTCGAACAGTTTTTGAGAAAAAAAAAATATTTATTAAATTTCGAAAAAATTCGTATGGCAGGTACCGTTATTTATAGCCTTAAAAAAAAAAAAAAACGTGTGGGGGGGAAAGTTAAAAATGATATCTACCAAGTTTAAAGAAAATCGGCCGAGCCGTTTAGGATGTAGTCGAACAGACAGACAGACAGAATTGCTAGACCCACTTTTTTAGTCTTCGCTATCATCGTAATGTCAACTTCTATCAAAATCTCGAGTTCGATTTTTTTACGAATGCATAACTTGCCTTATAGTACCTATATGTAAGTCGCAAGTAAAAATTAATTTTTTGCTAATGAACAGTTCTCTCTTATAAGATTCGTTTTTAAAATTCTTAGTATATTACATAAGAGCAAGTTCGTGCGACCCAGTCATGCATTTTGTTTTTATTGAAACTTAGGAAATCGAAAATGAAAAAAACGGTTATTTGTCAAATACCGTTAATAATATTCTTGTCTAATTTTTTTTGACCAAAATGTTGACCATACCTACAAATAGTGCACACATATTATTTTCATCAAAATCGCTAAAATCGTTTTTTTAAATTAATACGATTTAATAACAGCTCAGTGAAGGGTATTGTTAGTCTTAGAGTTAAAAAAAATATCATTGTTTCCTGTTAGGTATTACCGAGAAACCTTAAGTACCAAGTTTTAAAATTCAAGGTACAGGCATATAGACGAAATTGTGGGACCTTTTTTCGTGTTCGCTATCACCGTTAATAAATTCCAGTTTGAGCAAAATCTCGAATTCGATTTTTTTCCAAATGTAAAACTTGCCGTGCAATGCATACATACATATGTACATATATATCGCAAGTGAAAATTACATAAATACTCGTAATTAAGAAAACTGCATTTATGTACGTAAATATCAAAACCTAAAATTTCCACATTCGACAGTATTTTATACAGGCGATATTAGTTATACTTAAGCTTGTGGCACCTACTCAGGCGAAAATCAATAACTTATGTATATAAAAAAAAACTCTGGTTTTTGTTAACATATAAAATAAAGACAAAATTTTCATTTGATATATCACACTATGTACTGTATAGTATAGACACATTCATACATATGTATATGGCAGGCCAAACATGATTGTCTCTTTTTAATATAAACCATGTTTGTAAGATTTAAGAAATTCGATTAACTGGAAATCCGTAAACATTGACAATCGTTCCCTGAAAAACATTGACGCATCGGGTTTTTCCTGAAAATACCAACCCTAATGATAATTTTTTTCAATTTCGATTGCTTGTTTGTTATCTCATATTCTTTGTTTTGGATAGAAAATAAAATGTTGTTTATTAATTTTTTTTACACCCACACCTTTTAATATGTAGTATGTAATTACATATGAATGTGTGCGATTGTGTGGTATTAATATTCAAATTGTATTAAAATATTTAACAAATTTTGCAAACGTAATACGTCCGTTTGTTCGAAACTACCCATTGCAACTCTTAATCTGTCAAATTTCATATAAAAAATGCACGACTGGATCGCACGTATTTACTCTTACATTTATGTAAAATAACGTTGGAGTTTAAAAATTGTTTATAAATTTAAAAACATGGATTTAATCTGATTTCAAGAATAGTATAAATTTATGCAAACAAAGTTTAAAAATCCTTTTATTATTAAATTAATTTTTATAAATAAACTTTACTTAAACTTTTAAAATAACCATTCCTGCGATTTTAAAATATTGATTTTTCAAAAATAAAATTGTATTTTGTTTTTCAAAAAAACCCAAAATACTTATATTTTTTGAAAATTTGTGTATACAATTTTATTTAAAATTCAAAGGAATGCAGGAGTATCTACAAAAATGTTGGCCAAAATCATTAGAGGCGTCAAGGAGAAAGTCGAAAATTATAAAAACGTTTCTATGACAGGTATTGTTACTAACATTGGCCCAAAATTTTATTTGAATTATTACTATGTTAAAGCTGTTTTAGTATGAAACTTTGTTAAAACAACGATTTTGCTAATTTTAATCGAATACTTACTTTCATACATTCTCTAACCTTTTATTAAAGTTAAAATCATGGAATACCTATTTTATTTTTTTAGTATCGTGCTATTAACAAACACCACAAAAGGTGTTATTGTTTTAGGTGTGTTCAGAAGCAATTTTTTAAGAATTTTTTTTTAAGAAAATAGCTTTAGTACGATACTAGTTAGAAAATGTTTAAAATTAAGAATGAGTTAATAAACCACTTTAAATTTAGAAAAAATTACGCCATTTTTTCCTAAAATTTTGTTTAACCAAAATTTTTCGATGCCTATAATATAGCCATTTTCGAACTAAAAACAAAATTTCAGTTTCTCGTTTAGGGAATCACCGAAAACCCTTAAGTACCGAATTTGAAGAAAATAGCTCCAGTGGTTTAGGTTGTAGGTCGATGTACAGACATACGGACAGATAGACGGAATTTCTGGAACCACTTTTTTCGTGTTCTCTACCATCGTAATGTCAACTTTGATCAAAGTCTTAAGTTCGATTTTCGATACAAAACTTGACCTATAGTACTTTTGCATATAGCAAGTAAGAATGGTACTGTGGTAGGTACTGCGAATAATGTTTTAATTTAACATTGTCGTAGAAACACTTTTTTTTTAACATTTGTATGGTGGGGTTTTTTTTTTTTTAATTTTATTTTTCCTTATTAATATTTTATAATATTGATCTGGGCCCTCAGGCCCATCCACCATTTTTTAACCATATATAAAACGAATCGTAAAATATATATATAAAAAAGGGGCTTTTAATTAGGGCGAGTTCGGTTGATTTGTCAGTGAGTCAGTCAGTTAGGTTTAAGCGATTTTTGAAGTCCTATGTCTCAGAAACTTATAATGCTGAAGAGTTGAAATTTTATGTGAATTTGAAGTTTCTGACTTTATTGGTACTTAAATTAGAAGAGGTTGAAAATCCCCTGAGTTTGTACCTGTAAAAGGGCGTGTTGCAGCGAATTTGGCTGGGTTTAATATAAAATATCAAGGATACAATTATTTTTGTTAAAATAAAAAGGAAAACAAAACTGTGGGCTTAGTTTAAGAAATAAAATGCACGACTGGGTCGCATGAACTTGCTCCTATGTAATAGAATAGGAACGTTGTTAGAGAAAACTGTTCATAAGGATAGAATTAATTTTTTAAATTCTTTTAGTAGTAAGAGACAAAAATAGAAAGCTATGTAAACATGATTTTATGCAAGAACAAAAACTATAAGTCGTTGTAGTGGTTTCTTAAAAAAAAAGGTTTTATATTCAAAATTTTTAAAAGATTCTTAAGAAAAAATTTTGGTACGCCAATTTAAAGTTTTTACTATTTTTCGAATAAAAATTAAATTTCGAATATCGAATTTTCAAAAAAAAAGAAAAAAATAGATTTTTTTTCAAAAATTCAAAAAATATTTATTTTAAAGTTTTGAAATGCAATGTGTTTTAGACTTTTAAGAAGCTTCTCTAAAAAAAATTTCATTAAGATCCGTTATGCTGATAATGAGAAATTCAAAATTCGAAAAAATTGTTCTATGGTAGGTACAAGCTGTAATATCTTAATTTCAAATTTTTTTTTATTAAATTAAAGATCATAAGAATAAAATGAAAGAAAAAAAATTTTATCAAAATTCTAGGCGCCCTTTTCGAGAAAAATACGATTTTTGAAAACTATTTTTTTTAGTTTTTTAACATTTGTATGTATAAAGGTACTTATTTTTAGGTAAAATAAAATTTTTTGTCTCACATCTTGTAGTTTATAGAAACTTTTATTTATTAAGTTTAAAAAAATCTAGCATGGTGTTTTCGAAAAATTGAGTTTTGAAAAAAAAAATTTTGAAGTTTTTTTTAAAAATTCAAAACGAAAAATTTTAAAAATTTGAGTACACAATTCTATTTAAATTTTTGGGGAGCTCTAGCTAAAAAAAATTATCAAAATCGGTGGTACCATTTTCGAGAAAATCTAAAACAAAAAAATGGTTCCATGGGGGGTACCCTCAATAACCATTTTTTGGAAAATTTTTTCAAACATTACCTAGCTTTAACCAAATGAAATTTTTTTGTATTTTTATTTTTTAAATCTGTCGAACAGGTTTTGAGAAAAAAAATATTTATAAAATTTCGAAAAAAAAAATCGTATGGGAGATACCGTTATTTATAGTCTTACAAAAAAAAAAGAAAAAAACGTGTGGGGGGAAAATTAAAAGTGATATCTACCAATTTTAAAGAAAATCCGGCGAGCCGTTTAGGCTGTAGTCGAACAGACAGACAGAATTGCGAGACCCACTTTTTTAGTCTTCGCTATCATCGTAATGTCAACTTCTATTAAAATCTCGAGTTCGATTTTTTTTACGAATGCATAACTTGCCTTATAGTACCTATAAATCGCAAGTAAAAATAGGTGAACCGCTGATGCTGTTGTCGACATACAGACAGATATACCGAATTGGGAAACCCGTCCACTTTTTTCGCTTAGGTATATCATCGAAATGTCAAGTTGGATCAAAACCTTTAGTTCGTTTATTTAGATTTTAGATTTTTAGATTTTTAGATTTATTTGGTATAATTTACTCAGTAAGATACAGTACCTTATAAATTAGAGTAAACATCAGTAATTTAATACTATATAAGTGTATTCAATATATGCAATTGCTTAAAGTGGCATTAAGTGTAAAATTAATGAAAAAAGAAAGAATAGCTTATTAAATGGTATTTAAACATATGTTGTAAGTTCTTGAACATCAATATACAAAATAAAAATTAATGCAATTAACCTTATACTAAAAATAATAAAAATTGAAATAAAAGGAAGTGGAAAAAAAAGAACATCATCAACATCATCAAGATCTCTCGAGAAATTCTTTTAGCATTCCTCGAAACCGTGTCGTACAGCTTAACATCCTAATAGAGCGAGGGAGTGAATTCCATAATCGAGTAGCATACACATAAAACTGTCGTTCGGATACTAAATATGAGCAGCGTATTGGGATAAGGTCATAAGATCTACTAGATTGTGGGAACTTGATTTTTTTATATAGGTATTCCGGTTGACGTGATTGTAACACATTGTGAAGAAGGGTTAGAGTTCTGTGTTTAAATAGGTTTTCAAGAGTGGCACCATACAAGGATTTAGAGAAATGTGAGATGTGGTCAAATTTCCTTAGCCCATAGACATAACGTGCTATGCTGTTGAACGCAACATTAAGTCTTCGCTTGTGCTCATAGTCACAATTGCAGAAAACTTCACAACAAAAAAGCATAATTGGTACGATTAAGGTTTTAGCCAAAATAGATCGGGTCTTCAAGGGTATCAGATGATGAGAAGTCCAAAGCATTCGAAGGCCACCATAGATCTTTCCTAGTGTAAGTCTTATATGGTCATCCCAGGTTAATGTTTTATTAAATGTTAATCCCAGATTTTTCGCAGAATCAACGAAACCAATAACTGTATTGTTCAGAAAAATTTGAGGGAAATAGGAAGTGTCAACATTGATCCTGGAAATCAGTAAGCACTTCGACTTCTTTGGGTTCAAACAAAGATCGTTTTTACGGGACCAGGCTACTATTTTATTCAAATCCTCATTGACTTCATACACGCCATTCTCAAGCATACCAAGTGGAAAACTATTATATAATTGGACATCATCTGCATACATATGCAGGGAAGAGTTCAAAGAGCAAGAAGGTAAATCATTAATATACATAGAAAACAACAGAGGGCCCAAAATAGAGCCCTGAGGAACACCTCTACATAAAGGAAGAAATGAAGACATCGACTCGTTAGCATAAACTGCCTGGGATCTATTTGTTAAATAAGAAAGAATAAGTCTAGCTGATTGTAATGTGAAACTAAACTTATTTTTAAGCTTTTCATAAAGTGTGATAGGATTGACAGTGTCGAAAGCCTTAGAGAAATCTAAGAGAGTGAGAATAGTAACCCTATTATCATCTACAGCAACTCTAATGTTTTCCACAACCTCAATTAAGGCTGTTGTACAACTGTGTCTAGATCTAAAACCTGATTGATTGATACATATCATTCCATTGGCATTAAGATACAACCTTATTTGTTTATTCATTAGTCTTTCCAAAGCTTTTGAAAGAAAAGGCAAGATAGATATGGGTCGGAAATCATTACATTCACGATTTTTAGGAATAGGTATAATCTTGGCTCGTTTCCAAGCCGCGGGAAATGTACTGGTCATAAGAATAGAGTTAAATATATGTGTTATGTATTTAAGTACATAAGGCAGTATGGCTTTAAGAAAAATAGGATGCAATTCATCAACACCAACGGAGTTAGACTTTATGGCTAAAAGGCTTTCTAGGACATCAGCCTCGTTAACGGAGGAGAAACTAAAACCAGTCCAAGTAACTTCATTTAACTGATCTTCAAATAGTTGTGAATCATCAATTTGATTTTCAGAATTTAAAAAATTTAATGTAGTGAAACTTTTGTTAAGTTGATTACAATCAATAGATGGAGTATTGTTATTTATTTGCTTACCCACACCAATTTCCTTGAGATTCTTCCAGAGCTTCTCTTTGGCAAGAGAAGGGTTTAATTTAGGAGCATAAAAACGTTTTTTAGATTCTCGTATCTTAGAAATAACTTTATTTCTCAAAACTTTGTAAATATTATACAATTCATCAAGCCTAAAAGTCTTCCAGCGTCTGTATGCTAGGTTACGTTCTTTTACTAGAGACTTAATATTGTTATCAAACCAAGACTGATTTTTATTTCGACAAACTTTTGTAATGAGAGGGACATATGAATTAAAAAGATTATTTATATTAGTTTGAAGAAATTGTACTTGGTCATCAACAGATAACATACCATATATTTGAAACCATTCAATTGAATTCAAATCTGCTTCTAGCTGCAGTATGTCGACATTTTTAAAATCTCTATAGCTATACGTAGAAGATGATTGCAAAGGCCAACATTCAAACGTAAGATAAATTAGATCGTGATGAGAAAAACAAGAAGCAGAAAGTTGGTCATAGAGAAGAACTTTATATAAATGACTCACAAAAAACATATCTAGCAAGGTACTGTTGTCCCTGGTAAAATGTGTTGGGGTTATTGTGTTAACAGGAAATAAGTTAAGTGATTTCATGCTATCCGTGAGCTCAGAGCTTCTAAGTACGTTATTATTAAAATCTCCTGCAACAATTATGAAAGGTGATACAAAAGATAACTCATCTATGACTGATAGCAATGGTGTTAAATCAATATTACGATGTGGACGATAGACTGATCCCAACAGTATTTTATTGTTGTTACATTTTATCTGAATGAATAAATATTCAACTGCACTACCTGGGGGACTTTTACGCATTAACCTGCAATTTAAATGATTGTGTGTGAAAATTGCAACACCACCACCTATACGACTACTTCTATCGCAACGAAAGACATTATATCCCTCCATATAAGATACAGAATTAGTAGAAAACCATGTTTCACAAACACAAATCACGTCAATTTTAGAATTCACGAACAAATATCGAAATTCGTCCAACTTAGGACTCAAACTCTGAGCATTAATGTGGCAGACCTTCAACCCACTATACTGCCCACTCAAAACGCGAATCATTGACCTTGTAGAATCATTACAACCATCGAAAACAAACTCCCTATTACCATTATCAGAATGAGGATTAATCATTATTAAAAAAGCTTAAATGACAAGGACCCAAAGTAGTCCAGTACAAGGGAAACGCCTTAAACTGCATGACCAGATCAAGAGGAAATTTCAGAGACGGAGAGACGAAGATGATGATGATGAGAAATTTATATTTTACAATATTGAAATTCATTATTTACAAAAGTATTGTTAAAAAAATTGACGAAAATAAAATAATTATAAGAAGGAAATAATAGATAATGAAAAAGAAATAAGTTATAAGCGAAGCTTCAGAAAAAATACAAAAAAAAAAAAAATTACTATCGATGATTAAAGTTCGTCTTGTTAATCAGCTGTTCTTGTTGTCAACAATGATTTCGTAGCAATATCAGTCAGAGCATCAATGTTCTCCACTAAAAGAGCTTTTGCATTCCGGTGCTTTTTAACGTAAACAAATCCCCTCATTGTAAAGGCCGAAAACAATTTACCATCATTTTTTATTTTTATTGCGCTCTGCAAAAGCGATCTGTTTTTAGTTGTGAGACATTCATGCATAAACACAGGGCAATCAGAGGGATGTCCAAGGTCGCGGAGACTCAGTGCTTTTCTTGTTTTAGTGCGGTGGTTGGAAATCGATCTCAGTACAGTACCTTTGTCGCGGGGTGAAAGAAATTTTACTATCACGGGTGGATTCGAGGTTTCATTTTTAGTTTTGAGACGGAAAATATCCCGAATATTTAATGGTTTTAAATCCACACGCTCACACAAGTGATTAAAAGCCAATTTTAAGTTCTCGTTCGGTAGCAAGGGAAGACCATGTATTAAAGCATCGCTCTCAGTTTTCCTATATTGCTGCAGTTCTTCATTTCGATCAATGCGGGCGATAATCTGTTGAAGTGCGTCATCATGTTGTTTAAGTTGTACTTTAAGTGCATTGTTTTCTTTTTTAATGATATCAACTTCGCTGAGCTTAATCTCCAGTGTTTTTATGCGGTTATTTACGTCATCAATTGAGCTCTTAATTTTAGATATATCGGTTTCAATTTTCGCCGTTATTCTCTCTTCGGAGTCATGTATTTTTGTTGAAATAAGCGATATGATGTATTCGCTTTGTTTACGAAGTGTTTGTTCTGAAAGTGACATTTCAACAAAGTTTTTTTCCAAAGTGAAATCGATCGATTGTTTCGGTGTGATTTGTGTGGTGTTAACCAGAGAAGAATTTTTTGGCTGTTTCGGATCTGGACTCTGCTGCTTTTTACCTGGAGATGATGATAAGAGTTTTCTGTTTCGTTTTGCAGACATGTACTCGTTTGAAATGTATGTATGTATATATAATCCAAGAGCTGTCAGTTGTGATATTGTGGTTGTGAGGTTTTATTTATTAATTCAGCGGTAAAGAGAAGTTAAACTCTAAAATTTTAAGAGAAAAAGTTACTTATAGTTTTTCCCGCAATATTTCGATTTAATTGTCAGATTCAGGGAAAATGATTTAGAACTATTTCGGTTTAAGAAAACTTCTATTAGTTTTATGTATTTTATTTCAGTTTTTTTCTTTTTTAACACTTAAAAAAAAAAAAAAATTAAGAGTACTCTTTTATAGAAGAAAAACTTGGTACGTTGAAAATTAACGCTTGAAAAACTTGATTGATAATTGCCACTTGATCACGCACGTCCACTCAGCAACACATCTCTGTCACAAAACGAATTAATAACCTGCAATAAAGTGCTTTTTGTCACAAGTTAAAAGAAGTTTTAGTAATTTTCGAGATGGTGCGTATGTGTCCATTCACTATTGTATTTTCAGCTCTTTGGTTAGGTCGACGTCGCTGTAAAGCTCGTTGTTGACTCTTTTCCTATATACTACATCGATACATGCTGGACCGAAAATTACCCGAATAATCTTACTTGCAAAGCACCTAAGTAGTTTATCATCTGCTTTGAACAAGGTTCATGCTTCTGCTGGATACAGCTGGACCAGGATGACAAGGGTCTTATATAAGGTCGCTTTAGTTCTTTGAGAGAAAGGTTTACTACACCTTCTTAGCCTTCTTAGCCCGAAGAAGCAGCGCTTGGCGAGAGTGATTTTCGTTTGATCTCTGCACTGATTTCATTTTGCGAGGTAAGTTTAAGGCTTAAGTTATCTCAATATTCAAAGATCGAAAGATCTTGTGACTGTACAAATATTTTTGCCCTAAAGAATAGAAAAAGTTGTCTACATTTAGTTTTTGACAAATCCAAATCATGAACAAAAATTTTTTTTTTTCATCAATAGTTAATTCCACAGGTAATACTAAAAAAATATCCAAAATCCGATAAAATCAGCATATATATATATGTACCTATTCGGGGACATTACTAGTATGCTTCTGCTTCTAGCTTATTCAAATATGGCCGCTGCAGAAACACGAACAAATATTTGTTTTATAAGCCAGGTTTGATATCAGTTTTCATCAAATATAGAACAAAATAGTATTAATTTTAAGGTGGGGGAAGAGGTAATTTGGGTTACTAAAAATAAATTTAATTTCGGTCAACCAAGTAAATTTTATGCTTATTAAATATTTATGCTTTCCTTAGAACTTAGATTCAGTATTAAAATTAGCAAATACATCATTTTTGACTATGGTTTAAATGATTCTTTCGTCCTTTTAAAATCTATCTTTCATGCTACGGTCGCATTTAACAAGGCAACAAAGTTTTACTGAAGAAAAAAGAAGGGAAAAAATGCAAAAAACGCAAACAAGCAAAAGTATGCAAAGAGTGCATGTTTTCTCAAAAGATTGCATTCAATTGATTCGTGTAAAATGAATGAAGAATTGCAATATATTAATGCCAAATGAATGGTGACAATGAATTCAATGAATGATTTTTAAATATTTGATTCACAGAAGATTGCGTTCTTGAACAACTCTGGTACATTGTACCAAAATAAAATATCTGTTTAAAAAACGCTAACTTAGGTATCCAATGTCAGGTGTAGAGTTGACCTTATACATAAAACACTCCTGGAATGAGAATAATGATCCCGTTGGGATCATTATGTCCGTCGTCGGAGAAAAAATAAAATGAATTCTTAAACGAAAGGTTTCTCACTTCACACAAATAATAAATACAAAATTGAGGACCTGTTTGCATTAAATTTTTCAGGAGCTTAGTTACCGGAACTTAAATTCCGGAAGCATAAACTCTCCATCTTGTTGTAATCAAGTTCCTTCCTCACAAAGATTCCGCAAATAATAATTACCTCAAAATATGCAGACTCGCAATTAAATATTTTCTGTAAGATGAATGTTTCCAAAAAAAAAAAACGAAAACATAATAAGCATAAAGGATTATTTTGATGATGGGAATCTTTGATATTCTATACAACATACCCTGCAAGACAGGAAATATCCATTCCTTCTTATCAAAGAATTTATTTTTAAATGTTGTTTATTTTTCCTCCCGATAGACTTCCATTTGGCTTTTTATATAAAAGTTCAGGGTTTAGGTGAAACATTATATCTGCGGAAAGCGCCGCTAAAAATCCTCCGAAGCATTTTGGTATTCATCCCTTTTCGAAATATTTTACATATTCATTTTTTGATTAAGATAAAATCTCTTTTTATATACAGCTTTAGTGTATTTTTAATCTCCTTTCCCTCCAGTTAAAAGCTCGGACAGACAAAAGAAGATCTTGTAAACAAAATAATCGTAGCTTAAAGAAGAGAGAAATTCTTTCAAGCGAAAAACAATTTAATTCAAAGTTATTAGGAGTGTAGGACTAAAAACAAAATGAATCCTCCCGTAGTCCAGGTATTTATTATTGTATATAAGAACGAGAAACCCCAAAACGAAATTCACTTCCTTCAGGAGCTAATCCTTCCACTCAAAGACAAATGTTGGAATGGGGAAGGCTCCTTTAGCTGTCCTTCAACATCATCATTATCATCATTTCCATCTAATTTCGCCCCCGAATCAAGTGAAATGTAAATGAGTTGCTATTTCGAATGCATTGATGTGGAAAAGCCTATCCGCCACTTGTTTCGCCATCATAATTTTATTCTCCATCACCAATTCCAAAGTCATCATTCATCATAAAGAAATGGAAACAGGGGGCGGTTTCGACGGATAAAACAAGCATCCGAGTCCGAGAGAGGTAAAAAAATGTGCAATCAAAGTCAAAAGGATATTTAATTAAGCGTGCGGAATAATTTGAAAAAGGGACTTTCCGGTTACATTAATATCCAATTGAACAACCTCCTGATTTTATTTTTTCTTGTTTGTTTAATTTCTCATCAATCTGTCCGCCATTATCCCCAACCAGCACACACACACACACACAGACAAGGACTTGTACAAATTGTCCTCGCAGAGAAACTCCATTACTATTGTAATCTCCTTCGAAGGAACTTGAAGACAAAACTAGGTTAAACTTTCAAAAAGGAGATAAGCTGCGAAAATCCATCGGACACATTGCAGTTGCAAAGTTCTTCCTTAATACCATTGTCCACTAACCGCAGGACTTAAATTGTTTCAACACTTTTTCGGAATAGTTTCACACAGCGAAACTGGAAGTGGACACAAAAAATTCGTGTTCATGTGACCGTTTTCGTAATGATTAGTGTCACATAATCTGTACTTGTTACATTAGAATCCCTTGTCGAGCTAGTTTTGGCCCAAAAAGAGAATTCTACTTGGATATTCGTGGTACCTATTTGTACCTGTACCTGGGCTTAAGGGTGTCTTGATTTAAAAGGTCTGTTCGAGAAGTTGGACGGACAATGGGAAATAAGAGGACGACGATGACTACGACGACGTGTGCTTTGTGCATTGGACGTTGCATTCGAACTTTTCTAATTTCCGTTTCAACGAAGAACTTTTTTGTTAGAAACATAAAAACTGAAAGTGAGAAAAACTTTAAATAGGCTCGATGTGTTGTTGGCAATGGCGTGATTTAAATTTTAATTTATTTTGCTCTAAAATCCATTCTGTTTAAATTGAATTTATTTATTTTTATAAATTTTTTGTTTCTTATGAAAGTTTTATATATACGTACATGAAAGTTGTTTTAATTACCAACCCTATATACTACTCAAAAAAATCAGGCAAATAGAAGACTAAGCACTATTAAATAATTGAACTTGATGAAATACTGATTCAAAATAGCCTTTTTGGACTTTAGTTCAAGTTTTAATCAAACCTAACTTACGACGAATGAAATTCGAATTAATAACTTGCGTTGGTCTTTGTGTGTGCTTAGCTTCGCAATCGCAATAGAGTCTTAACGTATAACACATTTACTTAAAATTTTGTACAAGCAAATCATTTCTGTTATTCGTATTCCCTAGAGAAGAAATTGGAATTTGAGCTTACCTAGGATGGGTTAGCTGGGCATACAAAGGTTGTGTTTTTTTTTATTTTCAAATTTTCTCAAAACAGTCCTTGCAATTTTGACTTACTTTGTACACATAAAAGTTTTAGCTACAATTAGCAATACTGTGTTGCAGGTTTCTGCCAAAAAATAAATCGCGTAGCAGAAATAAAATTTTGAACTTTTTGAGCAAATTGCCTTATTTTTGTATTAATTCGATACATCTTTTAAATATCAATATATTGTTTCTTAAAATTTTAAAAATCAAAAAAGAAAAAAATTTTAAGTTATTTTTACGTTAAGTGTGATTCAGTTGTTTTTTCTATAAATCAAACGATATTGAAAAAATTTATTTTAGAAAAATGATTTTTTTTTTCTAAATCTTTAAGAATCTTTTAGGTGCCTTTTTTTAAAACAAAGAAAATAGCACTTGCTTTTAAAAATGAATGTTACTAGAGAAAAATGTTCATAACTAGAAAATTAATTTTTTATATAACTAAAACAACTCCTTAAGTAGTTGGAGCTAAATGCTAAAGCCTTACGCAGATCGCACTAAATTTTATCTCCCACATTTTTCTCCAAACATCAGATAAAATACAAGCTAAATTTTGACATAAAAACCTTGTGAAGAATATGTCACAGAAAACAGTTGTTCTCTAAATGAATTTTTTTTAAAGATTTAAAAGAATTTGTTGATTTCGATTTTTTTTTTAAATTATGAATGGGAATAAATGAGAATTATGAATGAGTGATTTTTGCTGTCTTAGGACCCTCTTAAGACTTCCATCACCAAATATTCTTCTAAATATTATTCCACTTCAAATTGAAATTGAAATTTAGCTCGAGAATAAATGTGCCAGACAAGTATTTCGTGCGCTAAATTTTGACAGATAAGTTTTGTACAGTTTGAAGAGAAATTTTGATTTTTAAGCTGGAGCAGCATACATCTCGGCTTAAATGCTTGACATAATTTTAGTTTGGCTAAATTTTTGAGAGAATTTTGTATAGGAGATAAAATTTGGCGTACTAGGCTTAAAATAAAAAAAGTGTGAACTCTCAAACAAATAGTAGTTTTTGCAAGAACGAAAATTGTAAATGATTGTAGGTGTTTCACAAAAACATTTTAAAACATTTTTAAGAAAAAAATTTGTAACTCCAACTTTAAATTTTAGTTATTGCATGAACAAAACTAATATTTCTAAGAAAATATTTATCCATTTTTGAGGTACCTATCTAATTTAAAAAAAAAATATTTTTAATTTTTAAAAGCTTCTCTATATAAAATTTCATTATGCACTTTGGGTTCTATGGTAGTTTCAGAGTAACATTTTCATTTAAATTTTTTTTCTTGAGTTGTAGATTGTAATTATTCGAAAAAAAATGTTATCAAAATTTTAGGTACCTTTTTCGAGAAAAACACGATCTTTTAACATTGTTTTGCGCAAAAATAAATTATTTTCTCATATCTTGTAGATTGTATTGAAAAATACTTTCACTTGTCAAATTAAAAGAAAAATCGATCATGTGGTTTACCAAATATTTAGTTTTTGAAAGTTTTAAGTTTTTTTAAAAATCGAAAAACAATTTGTTTTAAAAATTTGAATACACAAAAATATTCAAACATAAAAAACTGATAAATATCGGTTCAAGGGGGGGAGGCACCATTAAGAACCATTTTTAGGAAATTTTCTTAAGCATTTTTTAGCTTTAACAAATACATTTTTTGATTTTTTACTTGCGACTTGAAGGTACTTACTATAAGGCGCAAGTTATGCATTCGTTAAAAACTCGAGATTTTAATCAAAGTTGATATTAAGATTATACCGAACACGAATTTCTGACTTTTGCTATTTGTCTGTCTGTTTGACTACAGCCTAAGCGGCTCGGCCAATTTTCTTTTAACTTAATAGTATTTTTAATTTCCCCCCCCCCACACATTTTTTTTAAAGACTAAAAATAACAGTACCTGCCATACGATTTTTTTTTCCAAATTTTATAAATATTTTTTACTCAAAAACTGTTCGACTGATTTTTTTCAAATTCTAAAAATTTCAGTTACATAACCAGGTATTAGTTGAAAAAATATTTCAGAAAAATCTACATTAATAGAAGCATCCATAGAACCATTGGTTTTGTTTTTGATTTGCTCAAAAACGGTTCCACCGATTTTGATATTTTTTTTATTGCTAAAGCTCCGCTTTTATATTCAAAGTTTAAAAAAAGTTATTTTTTTTTTTCAAAAGTCAATATTTCGAAAACCCCATGCTCGATTTTTCTTACCTTGACAAATAAAAGTTTCTTAATGCGAGATTTTTTTATATTTCACTATAACATAACGGTATTCCCCATACAAATGTTAAAAAATGGTTTTCGAATATCGTATTTTTCTCGAAAACGGCGCCTAGAATTTTTATAATTGTTTTTCTCTCAATTAATTTTTACGATCAATAATAAAAAAAATAAATTTTAATATTAAAAAAACATTTTTTCAAATTTTGAATTTCTTATTATCGGAATAACGGATTTTAATGAAATTTTCTAAAAGGTTTGAAAAACATTGCATTTCAAAACTAAAGAAAAGACGTTTTTTGAATTTTTGAAAAAAAGAAATGATAAATTTTTTCTTGGAAAATTTGATATCTCAAAAACGATCAAATATGAATAGAATAAAGTGATAAAAACTTTAATTTGGCGTACCAAAATTTGTTCTTAAAAATGTTTTCAAGATTTTGTATATAAAAGTTTTTTTTTTTTAGGAAACCGCTACAACGACTTATAATTTTCGTTCTTGCATAAATTCGTATTTGCGAAATCAAATGGCATTCTGTTTTTATCTCACACTAGTTGAAGAGTCTAAAAAAATAATTTTATGCTCATGAACAGTTTTCTCTAATAACATTCGTTTTTGAAATTCTTAGTCTTTTACACAAGAGCAAGTTTGTGAGACCCAATCGCATTTAAGTTCTTTAAATCCGTGTAACATTTTATGAGAAAAAAAAAAAACTTTCTAAAATTTCGAAAAAAAATTCGTATGGCAGATGCTCTTATTTTTGGTCTTAAAAATAAGAAGAAAAATACGTGTGGGATGAAAAAATTAAAAATGTTATCTACCAAGCCTAAAGAAAATAGGCCGAGCCGTTGAGGCTGTAGTCTGTAGTCAAACAGACAGACAGACAGAATTGCAAGACCCACAAAAAAGGCTGCCTATCTGTCCATCTGTGCGGCTATAGGTAGGCGTTCTTCTTTTTAAGCTCTGAGCAGGGAACTGAGCTGTCAAAAAAAGATTTGTGGTTCTTTTTTTATTCAAACACAAGAGAGTCCTCAGGTTGTGTTTGTTTTTTCAATCAGAACTGCGCTCTATCAGTTAGAATAAAATGACCGAGCAGATGGAGCAAAAAGCTGAGTGCGTCTAACTTCACCTTTTGTTCGTCTGATATGACGGAGACAAACGAAAAAAAAAATTTTTTAAATGACAATTTCAGTGCTCCAGTGTGTTTCATAAATAAATCGGAGACCTCTGATCAAACTCTGCTCAGAGCATAATCCACATGCTTGAGCTGCGCTCAGTCCTTAGCGCTTTATGTCCTTAGCGGTTCGGTCGATTTTAATTAAACTTGGTAGATAGTTTTTTCAATTCCCTCCACACGTCTTTCTTTGTTGTTAGACTAAAAAGAACGGTACCTGCCATACATTTTTTCTTTAATTTGTACCTATAAAATAATAATGATTAGAAAGAAATTAAAAAAAAAAGTTTGAAAATTATTAGCACATCAAAACTTAGTGAATTTTTGAAAAAATGGTCAAAATATTTTAAGATATTTCGATATCTCAAAAAAATTGGGCAATATTTTTTTTGAAATTATCTTTACAATAAAAAAAACTTAAGGTTGGCGTTACAGCATTTTTTTTTTATTTAAAAAATGTTTTACATAAAAACTGATTTTTGGCCCTAAAAATTTGAAAAAAGTCTTGGGAAATAATCAACAGAAGAAGCTACCAAGTTTTAAGAAATTCGATGTTCCGAACAAACCGTAGTAATGTCAACTTTTATCAAAATATCGGGTTTGATATTTTTAATGTATAACTTTTAACCTCGAGTGAGTTCTGATTTCGCATGAATTTACAATTTACAATTTTTTTTATAATTTTAAAGATTTCATATACATGAAATATTAATTAAGCCAATTGTAGCTATTTTTGAGATAAAGAACACTTTTCTTAAAAGTTTCATGCATGTGTAAATATAAAGTAGGAGTATGAAGCTACAGTAATTTTAGAGCTAAAAATGTCTTCTCTAGAAAATAATCAAAAAAAAAATTAAGTCAAACATTTAGAAAATCGCTTAAGACTTTTAGGCTGTATATCAAAGTACCAATAGACATGCGGAGACAGACTTTTTTTGCAAAAGTCTGCTGCTCCAAGCCACAATTAGAATTAAATTGCGATCTACAAGTGCGCAAGAATGCTTTTTCGAAAGCCACTAGGGGCGTAGTACCTCTCAATTTAGAGCCACTAGATGCATTATTCCTTAGTACTAGAAGTTTTTGTTAATAGCTAGTATACAAGGTTACCCGAATGCCAGCATACCCGATTACCAGAATACCTGATTTCCAGATAAACTATAAAGGTCCGGGTTTTTTTCTTCAAGAGGAACCCAGCAAGGCCGGTTGGCCAAGAAATTTCGACTGGAAAGCAACTCTACAACAAACTTAACTAAATTTGAAGAGGAAAATGTTTTGAAATCTCTTTTCGCAGCCTTGCAGATGTTAGCCATGAGTTTTGTCGTTTCGCACAGTGCGGCCGATGGCCCCTTTTTGCGGCCAAAAGTCGAAAAACGTAGAGAATGATCCACAAATTGGTATATAGGCGTTTTTGGGGTCGCTGATTACGAATCTGTTATCAGAATCAGCAAATTCAAAATGGCCGACCTAATATGGCGTCATGTCATACGAAAAAACTTAAAAATGAAACTTTGATAGTTGGTTAAAAAAATTAGTTTTGATATTATTAGGATATGTACTTGAAAATTTATTAAAAATTAACAAATTCAAAATGGTGGAATGCTATATAGCAATATTATAAAATAAAAAAAATAGAAAAAAATTATTTATATATTTTTATTGAAATCGAACACAGTAATTTATAAATCATAAATTTAGAAATACAAAATGCAATATGAGCAAACAATATGCTACCCTTATAATGCCTCTAAACGCAAAATCGTTATTTATAAAACTTATGTGACGTTGAATAGAGGCATTATAAGCTAAACGCGTTTGGAGGTTGAATAGTGCATACATAAGGACATTTTAGTATTGAACTGTCACATTCACTTTGACATCACATTGCATTATAAAGATTATCAACAAAATAAAATGCCTTTGACTTGATATTGAAACTTAAACTTTGTGTTATTTTTATTTATTGAAACAAAAATGTTATACTAATATATTAAATACAAATTGAATTGAAAATTGTTTAGAATTAAATAGATAAATATACTTGTTGGTGATCTCTCTCCACGCATCGTTCTTCATTCGGTGTGTTAGTGTTGTAATTTTATTTTGCATTATTGAATTTTATCCTCATGAACTTGTCTGAGGAGTATTCCAGCTAGGATGAAACGAATAACAATTTGATTTCCAGTATTGTGCTAGAGATAATAAAAATACTTTATCTGATGAATCAAAGTTACTTGTTCGAATTCTTTTAGCTTTTGGTAGTTTCGTTTTTGTTTATTAAATTCGATAGACAGACAAGATTTTTTTTTTTTTGTTTTTTGACAAACAGCTGAGTGTTATGAAGGCTAAATGTAATAGATTCTTACTTTTTGGAACTTTATTTGACACAAGCTCATTATAACTATGCAGAGTAGCCAAATGTTTTATAAATATGAATTTGCATAGTGGATGAATAAGTCCTTATGCAGTACATAACTATTCACGCGTTCAGCGAATTCTTATAAATAAGGCTGTAGGTATATATGTAAGTTAATCCGATATTAACATGAAAAATTTTTCATTGCCCATCTCGTAACAGTCACAATCATCTACATCTGTATCTGTTTCAGAAGCGGAAGAGCTGTCAAAAGATTGTTGTTCATCTTCTGTTCGATTATTTATAGCTGGAGGTGCTAACAAATTGATACAGCCCTTACACAAAGATTTAAGTGGTCTTAGAGGTAATTCCCGACAACTAGATATGAATGGATCGGATGCGATTAGGAATCTTTTAAAAACATCCTCCATTGTCTTTTGACGATAATGGTTTCTTGCGAAATTAGCTTGCTAGATTTAAAAAAAATTATTACATCCTTCTTGTGCATCTTCCGACAATTGACAGATAGGTAACACTGAATATTTTATTATTTCGGGGCCATGAATTAAAAGTTTTTGAACTAACGTGGGCATACAATACCAGGGATATTGTTTTAAATTAAGGTAATAGTACGGTCTAGAACGCCAAACAACGCACGATTTTTGGGAATTTTTTTCTCGGAAACTTTATTAGATAATAACATAATTTTTTTTTTTAATAATGAATACATGCGTCGAGAGTACAAGAACATTTGTTTTTGTCTTAATTTTCTAATTTTGGCCGAATTATAGAGGGCGCCAACGTTGACTCTTCAAAAAACACATTGTCCCATTGCGGACAGTTAATCTCCGGATCTACTGAACCGATTTTCAAAAAACTTGTTGCAACTTGATTGTTTTTATGTTTTCTAAGAGAATTTACTACAATTTGACCAAAAAGTTATGAACGAAAAAAATGGCGACCCAAAAATGGCCAAACAAATTTCAAAAAAAAAAATTATTTTTTAATTTTTTCAAAGCTTGACATTTTTTGTTTTTTTTTTTCCCAAAAATCGTGCGTTTTTTGGCGTTCTAGACCGTACTAGTACCTTAATGCACAAAAAAACTCAACGGGCAGCTACGGGCAGCTGAATTTTATTGTATTTGGTACACAATACTTTTATTAATTATCTCAAATAGATTTGAGAACAAGAAACAGCAAGAAAAAAAAGTTTTCACTCAAACAAATATATTTTTATTTTTTTTTTAAGTAAATAAATAGTGTTGACATATCGCTGTCTAACATTGTACTATTTAGGAATTTTTATTCAGAAATTCTTGAACTTATTTTACGCACATGCAGCTGTGGAATCCATTTTATTGAAATAGATTTGCTTGAAAATAAAAACTTTTACACGTGTTTTGATGGAAGTGTCCATAAGCATATCTTAACGACGCGTGACTACGTTAACTTAGCAGCCACATTCAGGCTAAGATTATGGGGGGGATTTACGGAAAGACATTCTACTACGAACATTTTTTGTCTCCTAGGGGTCTCCTTTAGACAACCTGATGACAAAAAACCCCTAACTCAAAACTTTTATTTTGGACTTTTGGCCGCAAAAAGATGCCATCGGCCGCACTGTGTTTCGTGTTGTTTCAAATAGCCTGAGCTCCAAGCGAAAAGAATCCAAAAACGGTTTTATTAACTAAGCTAAAAATATTGAGTACTTACCTATAAAGAAAATTCTATTTTAACCTACTGTTACTAATCATAAACTGACAGTATTGTTAGGGGAACTTCTTGAAGTCATCTTTAATTAACTTTTATTTAAAATAAGAGCTTGTATACCAAAGAAAAGAAAATGATTTCCAAAAATAAGTTCCAACATCCACCGAAGAAGCAATTTATTTGAATAATTCATTACGTCGCATGTTTAATGTCTTACATCTGAATTCCATCAAAATTAACATTAATTTGACCAAAGAAAATTTGCTCCAAATTTTATAAACCATTAGACTAAAGCAGAACAGCAACAGCACCAAGACGACATTTAAAAACCTCTAAAAATATACAACACAAAAATAATTAGGACTAGCAAAGGTATACATTATTATATTGAAATAAAAAATAGTCTTTTCATGTAAACAATTTTCAAGACGGTTAGCCATGCCAAACACCACCAATATCACTTCGGCTCTTCCCGGCGAAGACGAAATACTTCCTGTCAACTTATGAGCCATATTTCTGGCTCGTCACTTTTCGTTCAGATGTCCCAAGTTCCACAAATCCGGCCTTATTTACCATTAGTATATAAAAAACCTGCCTTCTGTGGGCTTCGTGATTAATTACAATCCTTGATGATAAATGAACTTGAGGTGTTGAACTGGCAGCGCAGAGATTCTAGGCTCCAGGCTAATGAATATTATGTCTTACCAAAGAAACACACCCGACTACCTACCCAGACGACCCCCTAAAAAATCTCCTACAACCTCTGAGCATAGACGACACCGTGAAAGTAAAAAACATAAAATGACATGAATTAATATTCAAGTGTCCTAAAATAGACGTCAAGAAACAAAATAAAAAGTTCGAGGACGACGACGAGTGTATATCCATAATTACAACATGTCGCACTTGGATAATGGGGAACAGGCCGCTAGCGAAGGGGAAAATTAGTGGATTACCTTAAGTCAATGAATTTGACATTTAGCCATCGTGACATATTACAATCGTTAGTAGCATTAAAATCTCATGTTTTGCCGCTTACTTGCACGTTGCTCCCCCTTTGGGATTGGGGGAGAACCAAAACGAGCGAACAAACAACCCCGGACTGTGTTGGGTGTTGGAAGTATTGGAAGCAAAAGTTAGAGACTTCTCACTTTGTTTAGATTTGTGCTTCTTCGTCGTCGTTGTTGCTGTCAAAGGTTAACACGTGTTTGTATATTGCCAACAGGTGCGCTATTTTTAGACTCAATCGATAAGTGCCTGAAAAATAGAATTTTTTTTTTCAACTTGCTTGTCAAAGAGAGGGAATACGAACAACGAAAACGAAAAGCTGGGATAAAAATGGCGTTTGACAGCTGATGTCAAATTTGAATGCATTAGGTGTTCCCCTTGGAGCAGGCAACGTGTCAAAGACTGGGGACGGCTTTACTCTTTAATGTTTGGGGACTTTAAAGAGGATAGGGATATTTGTCAACTGTTTTTATTCTGTCATATTTCGAAATAATTAGCTCGTACGTATGATTCTATATGTATGTATATAAATGAATGAACGGCACTAACTCTTAACGAAGGTTTTTGTTGAGTAAGCGATGCCAGAGAAGCAGAAAGGAAGACAGTCCCAAAGGAGATGCTTTAACTCGAGGGCTTTATTTTTGTCCTGTTTCATTGGTGCTAGGCTGGCAGGTTTATTAATTGGATATCAAAAAATATTAGTTAAAAAATAATAATACTGTTGATATCGGTGAAACGGAAATGTTTATTAAAAGAGGGTTTTGTATGATTACCAGCTACAAGATTTTTCGAAACATCATAATAAATATTGAATGTCTCCAGAAAGCTATACGAGATACCGAGGCAAATGAGATTTAAATTTTTAGATATTGAATATGGGAGGGAAAATAGGATTGGGTATTGCATTCCGCATTCGTGTGGTTAGAAGAAGATTTCAACTACCTACATAATATGTACAGTGAGTGTCAAAAATGAGTAAACACCAATATGATTTCTGGAGTTACATGGAATTCGAACAAACAATTAAACAATGGATTCTAATAATAAAAATCAATAAAAATAAATCAAAACACAAATACAAATTCAAAATATAGCTTTTTACAATTTTTCCTCATAAAAACTAAACATACTAAACATCATAAACAGAATATAAGGAGCACAGTAAAACATGATGCCATGGGGATGTATGGCAGCATATTCGATAGGGAATCTTGTTTTCATTGAAAGCACAATGAATAATCAAGACTACCTAAACATCCTAAGCAATAACCTTCAACCGACCTTACGCAAATTAGGGATACTTAGCAATTGGATCTCTTAGCAAGACAATAATCCTAAGCATAGCTCGCGGTTCCTTAAGGAATGAATACTTTATAAGACTTCAAAGCGCCTCCACCACCCTCCCCAATCGCCGAACCTAAACCCCATACAACATTTATGGGATCATTTGGACCGGAAAATTTCACAAACGGGCCATCAAGAACAAAGATGACCTTAAAAGGCTTCAATTGAAGAACTGTCCCAAATATCCTCCGATGTTAGAAATAACATTGTTGTTTCCATGTCACGCCGACAAAGAGAAGTTATGAAGTCTAAAGGTGATCAAAGAAACACCCAGTTTTTTACTTGAGGTACCTTAAGTCCCCTCTTACTTATATATGGGAATTCTACTTATGCTTTATGCTTTAGACGAAATTACTGCTTATAGATTACAGCCAGATCAGAAGGGAAGACATTTTGTTTATCCGTGTTACAGCAACAGAGACAACTCCGGCGAACAAAAGAATTCCTAAGCCAATTGGGCACAAGAGTATAGGAAGAAGATAAAGGCAGCAGCGAAAATAGCTTCGAAAGCAATTACATCGCTGTCCAGTCCAATAAGCGTTTGTTACTGATTGTTGCGAGTCGAGCTTTACCACGGAGGTGTTACTTTGATATTGGAGAAGGGCGGCGGCATGCTTGCTCTTCGCTCGGCCTAGCTCGAAGGATGGGGTGGTTCTTGCCCCTCTCCAAGTATCTCTCACTCAGCAAACAAAATTTCCATGCCTTGTTAAAGGAAAAGGGAAGGGAAGAGGAAAGGATATAGTATATGACAGGAATATTTAAAAAGGATATACACAAATCTAGTGACCTATGCCACTATATGTGAGAAAGGATGAGGCTTGAGTCGATATCCCTTGGAACAGAAGATTGAGTATCTTAATTCTAACTATATCTAAAACCCTACTCACTAAATGCATATCCTTTTGGATATTAAGAAATTCTATATAAGAATGTCTTTTGTTTCTTAACCTAAGCTAATCTAAACTAAATCTAACCAAAAACAATCTTCTTTCCAAAAAGGATTCGAACTCAACCCCACTGTCTCCCCCATACAGTGGTTCGTCCGATCGTCAAAAGCATTGACAGATGTTGGTGTCAAAGGTCAGCCATCCCACCCTTGTATCTAAGATACAACCGTTGCTATCTCCTTGGCCGAAATCTGTGGAGATAGCCCCTAACATAACCTCCAGTCAAAATCCTATTGTAGTCAATAGTATGTATCGTTACATGTTCCTAGTCATGGTAGTTTTGGTATATTGTAGCGTCCCTGGTCCCAAAAGTTCATACTCGTTGTGGTTACGTCATAGTAAATGTTCGTATCGTCGCGTAAGTACTCGTTTCCAAAAGTTCGTAATTTGTCTTGTCAAGTCATAGTAAATGTTCGTAATGTCGCGTACTAGTACTAAAAGTTCGTAATGCGTCTTGTTAAATCATAATAAATGTTCGTAGCGTCACGTACTAGTACCAAAAGTTCGTAATTCGTCACGTTAAGTCATCTTGTCTCTTTTTACACTCTTCCAGAAAGCCGGCCTGGCCTGGCCTCTACACACTGACGCAAGTGAATTAGCACATCATTATTGGAATGAAAGAACGCAAATTTAAAATCCAAAATACAAAATTTTAATTACGCTAAAATTGGCCATAGGCCGTAGATGTAAAAAGTATAAAAAAAATTAAACTTAATGAAAAATAAAAAGAAAATTCAATTAAAAAGGATTTATATCAATAAGAAAATGAAATGTGAAACAAATCGACCAAATATGATATTTTATTTTCCACTACGTTTGCCTTATTTCCCGTAGTTCAATTCTTACATATATGTATATCTACATATAGGTATATATATATTGTATGTGTAGAAATTTAGGTTGTAAAAAGGTTACTCACTTTTCATCCCACGAAGTTCTGCCGGCAGCACATTCCTGATGATGAGTTAAGTTGAAAGGCTTCCAATTTAAAGCCTTCAAACTCGAAACACTCTTTAGAACATCTATATATAACTATATAATACATATATATAAGTTCACACTCGCGTAGATATTATTCTATACTATTTGTTTCACTTTAAGATTTTCGTTTTTTTTTTTTTTTTGATGTCCTTTTTGTACAGGTAAATTAATTCAGTTAGGTAAATACTCAAAATCAAAATTCAAGAAAGTAACTCAAAAATTATTAATAAAAAAAATTCACGAATATAAAAAAAAACTTCAGCGCAGTTCCAAAAAAAATTACGAAACACCTCTTTCTTTGTCCTGGTGTTGAATAGGCTAACAGCTGGAGCAGGAATCCCTTTTCCGCAGAATCTATCTGCATGGATATTTACAGTCCTCTGGATTTCTTTCTCTAAAGCGTCTAGAGATTTGTCCTTGTACTAAGGTTAACTCCAATTACAGGCAGAGGCCAAGGTTAGTCTCTAATGTGCGATTGTCACTGCTATATATATGTATATATATATATATGTATTCACGTACATATGTATACGGAAAAGACTTTTCCAACCCTTAGCCTAAAGAAATTTCATATATTTAATCTAGCTATCCTTTCATTATATCTTCAATATTAATTACCTCTGCTTCAATAGTTATTCAGTTAGATATTTGCTAACGAACGCGGTCACCCTATCCTCCTTTGGACCATGTACATAAATGTCTATACAATAATCTAAAATTATTAAATTTTAGTTATAGTCGAAATGCACTGACTTTGCAAATTTTCACCTATGTTTAAATTATTGTGATAATTGGCAATAATTTTTTTTTTACACCGTCTTTAAGGATTTGTATAGCACAAACAAATTCAACTTCGTCGGAAAAAAAAACTGATTTCTCTGTTCCGGGCGCACTTATTTCAAACCGTACTGTTCGTTAGATCTAGAAATTTGTATCAGCACTTTCACTTTCCGTATGACAAAAAAAATTCGCTATTACATAACCCAAGTTCATTGACCTATTAGCCTAATTTCCATCTCCTCTTTAACCTTTCTTTCTTCGTTCTCTCAACTGGAAAGAATAAACTTTTTCCAGTCTCTAATCTAGTACGTAACTTGGTCATAGCTGTCGCCTTTGGAATCTAACCACCCATTCGGAATATCGTAAGCTTATATCCACTACTTAGTATTATTTGCAATTGAAATTAATGTAAATAATATCAAAATACACTTACCTAAACTAACTATACTATTAATAAAACTATCCTAATCAGTCTAACTCTCATTTAACCTACTTATACTAATAATATTGCACAAAAACTTATCACAGATTTTCTTTTACGTACTATTTCGTACTTTCTAAGTGTCCTACCTACATGCTTCCTCTATTAGTCAAACGATCGCGCTGCCTAATTTCGTTATTTTTGTTGTTGTCGTTCAATTTAGGCTTGTGTTTGACATTTCATCAGATCTTACAAGTTGCGAAAACAAATTTAGTGTCTAAAAATTTTTATAATTGATAATAAGAAACAAAAAAAATTAAATAAAATCAAACAAACCACCTGAGATGGAAACTCGACTAGGACAATAATCTTTTCGTTACTCTTAAATATAGAAAGTAACAAACAAAACATCTAAAACACCAAAAGGTAAGTTTATTTACATACATACATTCCCACTTTTCTAGTTTGCTAAAACTTATCTTTTCTTTTTCTCTTTCTTCTTTAGTTTCCCATTCCATAGATACCTCCTAAACGCGATACAACTAGTCATAAGGATAAGTCATTATTTGTCGCTGAGAATCATTCTGGGCACTTTTTCATTTGAAAACATATGTACTTTCATATGTATGTACAAAGCTACCTAAGAACTACTCTCAAGCGACAAAATCCTATTCCTAATTCGTTTCCCTTATTTTCCTTTTTTTTTCTAATTTTAGGTACTCATCTCAGATCCTCAGACCAACCTGAAGCCCACATCTACTGCAAATAACCATCAAAAATAACTCAGGACAAAAACTTTTCCACTTCAATGGGCTACTTTCATAATCCCGCCAAAATCTTTCCGTCCTCAAGTTAGTAAGTTGTCATGTTGTAAGTCCAACCTTTTGAGTCCTATTATGTGAATTCATATACTAATCTCTTCGTTTAAACACCCTAAACATATGAAGCTATGTATGTTTACAATTTGTGTACCCTATCTTTAAGTGCGAGATATTACGAGTATACACCCATGTGTCTGTAATGTTCTTACGCTAAGATCTACGAGTACTATTGATTGATTGGTAATTTTTTTAATATCAAAAGGATTATAGAACATTATGAGGTATATGACGACCTACGTAACAAGCTCGACGACAGTGTTTGAGTGGTCGTGAGGACACTGGCCTCGTAAAAATAGGAAGGTCGTCGCCTTATTATTATTTGAAAGTTCGGTATCTAGTATGTACTTATTTTTTTACTAAAATTAGTTATTGTTTAACGCCGTTCGATGACGTGTGGTACGTCCCACGCCCTGAGTAGACTTGTGTTTACTTAACCCGGGTTCGGTGTTTAAATTTTGAAGGAAATGAATTGTATTCTCTTGTCTCTGTATAGTTTTGTCTTTGTAATTTCCTATTATACGGTGCAGTCTTTTTCTCGTAGTATAAGGGTTTTGCTTTAATATTTATACTATTGGTGATAGTGACTAACTCAGCAAGAAAAAAAAAAAAGATACCTAAGAAATAACTCAATAATACTAATTTAAACTATTACATGCAAAAAAAACTAAACTATTACATTGGAAATAAATAAATAACTATAATAAATAAATTTATATATATATATCAACTATAACATGCAAAAAAAATAAATTATCACAGTGAAAATAAATAAATAACTATCATAAATAAATCTCTATGTAAATAAACTATAACATGCAAAAAAAAAATAAACTATCACCATTTTATATCCTAAAGAAAAAAAAATTATAAACTAAAGATTAATACTAGAATAAATAAATCTCTATAAATAAATAATATGTATATCCTCTATACCTAATATCACAGACATAATCAAATATACCTAATATCACAGAAATAACAAATATCCCTAATATCACAGAAATAATCAAATATACCTAATATCACAGAAATAATTAAATATATACCTATCTATATATTATGTCCTAAAGAAAATAAATAAACACATAAATAAATAAATAAATAAATAAAAAAAAATAAATAAAAGATAAATATGTAATATAATAAATAAAATAAATAAACCTCTACACAAGCACATACAAATATATCACAGTTTACGAGTATTATCACTAGCAGTAGCAACAGCAGCGTGAGTGCGTCAAAATCTGATATATCTTCAAGTATGTAAGTCTTTAGCGTGAAAGATTCCGACTTTCTCGCCTCTCAAGTTTCCAATTTCATATAGAGAGTTTCCAATTGGCTTAAGCACAATTGATTTTATAAATTTCGGCCCTAATTTGGCATTGTAGTGATCAGGTAAACTACTCTGCTTAAAATTTCTCCTAAAGACTATTTGTCCTGACTTGTAAGTTATGTCCCTACTTCGGGTATTATATATTTTAGTACCTTTGTTATGAGCTAACTTCAGGTTTTCGAAAATTTCTCTCCTTATCAATGCTAATTTGTCAGTTTTATTAATTATTTCGATACTTGTGTCTTTAAGGACATCAAGTTTCCGAAGAAGTTCATATGTATCCCCATGTTGTATCATTTGAGTGCCAAAGATAGCGTAATATGGTTCATACGTGGTCGCGTCATGTACTACGCTTCTCAGTGAAAAGGCAGTATTACTAACGTGTGTGTCCCAGTTTCGTTGATCACTATCTATATAGGATCGAATCTTGGCTAGCACAGATCTATTCACTCTCTCTGAAGCGTTTGCCTGAGGAGAGTAAAATGCCGTGCGAACGTGTTTAACGCCGTATTTCTTAAGGAAGCTGGAAAACAGTTCTGAAATGAATTGTTTTCCGTTGTCAGAGTGTATAAATTCAGGTACACCAAACATATGAAAAACTCCTTCTTCAAGGTATCTTACTACCTCAGCTGCTGTTGCTCGCCTAATAGGTTTTAAAAACACATACTTGCTAAAATGATCTAATACTATGAAGATATGTGTATTGCCAGTCTTTGTTCTCGGATACGGTCCTAAAAAGTCTATGTATAAACGTTGAAATGGTCGGTCAGTAATCGTTTGTTGTCCCATGGGTGGTCGTAACGTTAAGTTTGTCGGTTTATTGCACTTGCAAATATCACAGTTTTGTATATAGTTTCGAACATCAACGGTCATGTTCGGCCAAAAGTATCTTTGTCTAAGTTTGGACAACGTTTTATGGATTCCTCCGTGTCCAGCAGCGAAGGAATCATGTGCTCTTTTCAAAAGACCCCCACTCAACTCCTTCGGTACCCAGATTTTCCAGGCCCTGTCTTCTTGTATAGGATCTCCTGTTCGTCTGTCTGTGCGTTTGTATACGTACCCGTCAGAAATGCATAAGTCTGGTAGTTTGTCCTGGTTCTCGTTTATGGTCTTCTTCAATTCCACATACTCTTCTGATGCAAAGTATGGAGAATTGAAGTCAACTTCTGGTGTTTCGGCAATGATCTCCTCCATATGGACTCTCGAGAGAGTATCCGGGACTACATTCAGGATACCCTTCCTATGCTCTATGGTGAAATCAAAGCCCTGGAGCTTGAAACTCCACCGAGCTAGTCGACCACTCAAGTCCTTCTGTGTCATCAGCCACTTGAGACTCGCGTGATCGGTTATGATAGTGAAAGGTAATCCTTCAATATAGGCTCGGAACTTCTTTACCGACAAAACGGCCGCATAGCACTCAAGTTCCGTAACACTGTAATTTCGCTGAGCGGGATTAAGCTTCTGGGACATGAATGCTATTGGTCGTTCGTTTTTCTCTTCATCCATCTGGAACAGAACACTACCTACGCCTGAAGTTGAGGCGTCGCATTGTATGTAGAAGTGTCTAGTGAAGTCAGGGTTCGTTAGTACTGGTGCCGTTATTAATGTCATTTTCAAATTTTCAAAAGCCTCTAAAGCCTCGGTTGTCATTGAGAATTCCTTACCCTTTTTGAGGCAGTCTGTCATTGGGGCTGATATAGACGCAAAATTTGGGATAAAGCGCCTATACCAACCCGTCATCCCTAGAAACCGACGGAGTTGTTTGGGAGTTTTTGGAACAGGGAAATCCTTCACTGCCGAGACCTTTTCTGGATCTGTTCTCAGACATCCATCACCGACGAAATAGCCCAAGTACTTGATCTCTTTGTAACAGAATTTGCTTTTCTCCACATTTATTGTCAACCCCGCCTCACGCAAACTTCTCGCTACCTCTTTGAGAACAGCCATGTGAGCTTCAAAGTCTGGAGAACAAATCAACAGGTCATCGAGATAGACAAAGACATTCTCCCTCAAGCGAGCGGGAATGACCTTGTCCATCAGCTTACACATTCTCTGGGCGGCGTTGCACAATCCAAACGGCATAACCGTGAACTGATACAACGGTCGTCCAGGGACTGTGAAAGCTGTCTTCTCTCTTGATTTGATCTCCAGAGGAATCTGCCAAAAGGCGTCCTTCAAATCGATACTCGATATGTAGTGCGTGTTGTGGAGTCGACTTAAAATTCCTTCAATATGCGGCAGAGGATATGCAAATTTCTTTGTGGCCGCGTTTACTTTCCTCGAGTCTAAGCAAAGTCTGTTTTTACCTGGCTTACGCACCAACACAACTGGAGAGCTGTAAGCACTATTGCTTTCCTCGATAACACCTAGTTCAAGCATGCGATCAAGCTCGGCGTACATTAGCCTCTGTACGACAGGTGAAATTGGATAATGTCGTTGTTTGATGGGAATTGTGTCGTCTTCCATCTCAATGACATGTTCTTCGACGTGAGTCTTACCCAATCCCATCTGTGCGAACGAAGGGAATGCAAGCTTTACCCGCTCGAGCTCTTCAGTTTGTGTTGGGGTAAGCCGGCGCATAGGATCAGACTCCTGCTCTCTCGCCGGTTCTGGAATGTCTAAAGAGCAAATCACATTCGGAGCTACCTTAAACGCCTTCCAAAAATCTACCCCAAGATAGAGTTGCTGTTGTAAACTTGGAACAACAAACAGTTCCATCTCTTGTGTTTTGTTACCCCAAGAAATATCGGTCTTAAAACGTCCTTTAATTTGTTGGTTTTTACCGTCTGCTGTTTTTATATCTATAGTCATATTCGTCATTTCTATGTTTTGGTTTTCGATAAAATCCATTGCACCTTTTCCTAAACAACTAAGTGAAGCACCACTATCTAAGAGACCTAACATCTCTACACCGTCTACAACTACCTTAGCATATGGTCTGTTATCGTCACAGACCGATAGAACAGTGGATTCAATTTTCATTTTTCTACTCCTATATATTGCACTCTTTTCCCTAATTCTAGCTATTTTTTTATAATTTCTACTACTTATAACTAATTTATCACAGGTCACTTCTTCATTAAAAATACGTCTACGAGCTTCTTCATAGTCTTTTATTCTTTGGTGGAGACTCTTTTGGATTCTAATTTGAGGTTCTATTATATATGAATTTTGTTCTCTTTTTAAAATTTTTATTTTTCCAGGTTCTGGATCTGGTTCTCCGGGAGAGGAACTCTTGCCGGCGGTGGTACTCCCGATGCACTGCCGACCTTCAGGTTTCCCTGGCAGGTTGCGCAGTGAAACGAAATATTCCCCTGACCACAACTGAAGCAAGTCAACGCGTGAAATGTCGATGGACAAGCAGCGTTCGTAATGTCTTTTGTAAGTTCTGTCCTTTTGTCTCGTTCGTTATTTTTGTATGTAGTATTTCGTTTGTCTTGTTTTATGTTTGTCTGTGGTCTGTCAGTTCGGTTGTAATGGACTGCTGCAACATGTCCATCGTCCTCGTCTTCTGAACTTTCCAATAAACCCCTGTTTCTATCTTCTAGCTCACTAACCTGTTTCTTAAATCTAAATTCTCTAGTAGCTAGATGCTTCTCTGCGCGCCTGCATTCTTCTCTCAGATCTCGAATGCTTTTAATCGAACATCCAAATATCAAACTGGCGACTCTATCTTTGATATTTGTCCTAACTATTGAAACAAGATCTTTCTCATTTGGTCTGTTTCTCATTTGTAGTACTAAACCCCTAATGTCTTCGTAGAACTCATCAAACGATTCACTCACTTGCTGTTTTCGATCCATTATGGATCTCAGAATCTCGTGATCTCTTTTACTATTCCTATATTGCCTTAATAATTCTGTTTTTAAGTCATAATAATTTAACATTTCATCTCCTTGATTTTCCTCAAGGAATTGCCAGTACCATTTTTCCGCTGGCCCGGTTAACAAATGGTGAAAATTTGCAAACACTTGCTCATTAGTAGCACCATTAGTTTTTTGAAGCGTTTCAATGCGAAAGATGAAACTTTCAACGCTCATCGTTTTCGGTGTTCCATCGAACTTCACCCCCCATTTGTGGATTTCCACTCTTCTACCTTGATCTTGATAGAAAGTTGCTCTATCTGTATTTCTTTGGCCTAAATTTGGAGGTGATGCTGTCCTATTTTTGGTGTTAGCATAAGAGGATTGTCCCTTTTCCTTATCTATACTGTTATGCAACATTAACGTTGATTTTTCGACTATTCTCAGCCTCTCGTGTAACGTCACTACATTGTTAGTAGTCACTTTGACCATTGCTCGCATGGTTTTCATGCTTGACATTTGCTCTTCAAGCAAGGATATTGTTTTTGACTGCGCCTCTTGTATCGACCTAGATACCGCAGCCTCAATTATTCTGTCAATGTTTTTGTATGATGTCTGTTCTAGTTCGTCCTCTTGTCTTTCAAGGTCTGTTAGAGTAAGTTGTAAGCAGTCCTTTTCGAAGTCGCGTGTTTGTCTTTGTATCGTTTCCCTACTCTCTTCCTCAGATTCCAAGTGAATCAACTCAGGTTGAGTAGTCCTTTGCTTCGGACTCAAGTCGGTTGCCCCCTCATCTTGATTGTCTCCTAGTTCTATATTTTCGATATGAAAACTTAAGTCATCATCTACCGAATCACTCCTTTCCCTGCCTAAAAATGGATTCTCTGCAGACGAAAGGTTCGGTTCTGCACTAGAAGCTACAGTGTTAGATGGTGCATTTCTTGCACTCGATCTTAGCAAATGGGGATCCCTTCCTGCCCCTCGCCCACGTTTAGACTGGGTGCCCTTTGGAACTGCCCCTAAGTTTTTCTCATTCATGTTTATTGTTGTTTTCGAAAATATGTTTATGTTTAAAGTTTAAAAGAAAATTTAATTCAAAAAAAAATTCAAAAAAAAATTCAAAAAAAAATAAAGAATTAGATATAAAAGAAGTAAAAAAAAATAGAAATAAAAATTAAAAGGAATTCAAAAAAAATGTAAAAAAAAAGCAAAAATTGTAAAAAAAAAATGAAAAAAAAATTAATAGCAAAGAAAATAAAAAAAAATGTAAAATATGGCAATAAAATAAAAAAAAGGAATTCAAAAGATAAAAAAAATCACTTATAACTCAATACTTAGTATGAATTTTGAGAAAAAAAAATTAAAGTTTCCAGAAAAACTAAAAATCTTTAATAGTATTTTTGTTGTGTTGTTTGTTTTATGAATCTGCTTTGTGTGTAGAGGTTCAGCCAAGTTTCCTGAACATTCATAGAAGAGCAAAAAAAGGTGTCGTTTAGGTCAGTTGTTAGTTCTGTAAGTTAGTATATGTCCAATGTCCGATAAGATTTTGACTGGTGCCTTTGCGATCTGACGAGTGCTTCTGTTTATCTCTTCTTTCCCTACCACATCGTAAAGTCTGGTATATGAAACCTGACAATAGGCTAGCCAAGAATCCGAGATAAACTTCCACACGAATAGGATTTCAAAGTCTTCCACTTACACCTCACTATTTGTCTGACTGCGCCTGACTAAATGGATAGTTATAAGTGGTCGAGTTTTCCTCCTATTCCGCTCCTTGATAGACGATAAACTTCCAACTGCCTCACGAAGTCCCCTGGTTCTCGTCCTGTAGAACTGGACAGCCGTTTTCCGTCTATTGCCTACAAAGAGCATAAACGGTACCTAGACTTGTGTAACTAGGGTTAGGAATTTAAATTTAATGAAAAAAAAATTGAGAGGAGATCATTATAAGTCCAAGGGGATGAACTTGACAGAGCAAAATCATCTCCTTGAAGTTATAATGTATCTCAAAGCCGTTCGAATTCGTTGGGCGCCATTGTTGCGAGTCGAGCTTTACCACGGAGGTGTTACTTTGATATTGGAGAAGGGCGGCGGCATGCTTGCTCTTCGCTCGGCCTAGCTCGAAGGATGGGGTGGTTCTTGCCCCTCTCCAAGTATCTCTCACTCAGCAAACAAAATTTCCATGCCTTGTTAAAGGAAAAGGGAAGGGAAGAGGAAAGGATATAGTATATGACAGGAATATTTAAAAAGGATATACACAAATCTAGTGACCTATGCCACTATATGTGAGAAAGGATGAGGCTTGAGTCGATATCCCTTGGAACAGAAGATTGAGTATCTTAATTCTAACTATATCTAAAACCCTACTCACTAAATGCATATCCTTTTGGATATTAAGAAATTCTATATAAGAATGTCTTTTGTTTCTTAACCTAAGCTAATCTAAACTAAATCTAACCAAAAACAATCTTCTTTCCAAAAAGGATTCGAACTCAACCCCACTGTCTCCCCCATACAGTGGTTCGTCCGATCGTCAAAAGCATTGACAGATGTTGGTGTCAAAGGTCAGCCATCCCACCCTTGTATCTAAGATACAACCGTTGCTATCTCCTTGGCCGAAATCTGTGGAGATAGCCCCTAACATAACCTCCAGTCAAAATCCTATTGTAGTCAATAGTATGTATCGTTACATGTTCCTAGTCATGGTAGTTTTGGTATATTGTAGCGTCCCTGGTCCCAAAAGTTCATACTCGTTGTGGTTACGTCATAGTAAATGTTCGTATCGTCGCGTAAGTACTCGTTTCCAAAAGTTCGTAATTTGTCTTGTCAAGTCATAGTAAATGTTCGTAATGTCGCGTACTAGTACTAAAAGTTCGTAATGCGTCTTGTTAAATCATAATAAATGTTCGTAGCGTCACGTACTAGTACCAAAAGTTCGTAATTCGTCACGTTAAGTCATCTTGTCTCTTTTTACACTCTTCCAGAAAGCCGGCCTGGCCTGGCCTCTACACACTGACGCAAGTGAATTAGCACATCATTATTGGAATGAAAGAACGCAAATTTAAAATCCAAAATACAAAATTTTAATTACGCTAAAATTGGCCATAGGCCGTAGATGTAAAAAGTATAAAAAAAATTAAACTTAATGAAAAATAAAAAGAAAATTCAATTAAAAAGGATTTATATCAATAAGAAAATGAAATGTGAAACAAATCGACCAAATATGATATTTTATTTTCCACTACGTTTGCCTTATTTCCCGTAGTTCAATTCTTACATATATGTATATCTACATATAGGTATATATATATTGTATGTGTAGAAATTTAGGTTGTAAAAAGGTTACTCACTTTTCATCCCACGAAGTTCTGCCGGCAGCACATTCCTGATGATGAGTTAAGTTGAAAGGCTTCCAATTTAAAGCCTTCAAACTCGAAACACTCTTTAGAACATCTATATATAACTATATAATACATATATATAAGTTCACACTCGCGTAGATATTATTCTATACTATTTGTTTCACTTTAAGATTTTCGTTTTTTTTTTTTTTTTGATGTCCTTTTTGTACAGGTAAATTAATTCAGTTAGGTAAATACTCAAAATCAAAATTCAAGAAAGTAACTCAAAAATTATTAATAAAAAAAATTCACGAATATAAAAAAAAACTTCAGCGCAGTTCCAAAAAAAATTACGAAACACCTCTTTCTTTGTCCTGGTGTTGAATAGGCTAACAGCTGGAGCAGGAATCCCTTTTCCGCAGAATCTATCTGCATGGATATTTACAGTCCTCTGGATTTCTTTCTCTAAAGCGTCTAGAGATTTGTCCTTGTACTAAGGTTAACTCCAATTACAGGCAGAGGCCAAGGTTAGTCTCTAATGTGCGATTGTCACTGCTATATATATGTATATATATATATATGTATTCACGTACATATGTATACGGAAAAGACTTTTCCAACCCTTAGCCTAAAGAAATTTCATATATTTAATCTAGCTATCCTTTCATTATATCTTCAATATTAATTACCTCTGCTTCAATAGTTATTCAGTTAGATATTTGCTAACGAACGCGGTCACCCTATCCTCCTTTGGACCATGTACATAAATGTCTATACAATAATCTAAAATTATTAAATTTTAGTTATAGTCGAAATGCACTGACTTTGCAAATTTTCACCTATGTTTAAATTATTGTGATAATTGGCAATAATTTTTTTTTTACACCGTCTTTAAGGATTTGTATAGCACAAACAAATTCAACTTCGTCGGAAAAAAAAACTGATTTCTCTGTTCCGGGCGCACTTATTTCAAACCGTACTGTTCGTTAGATCTAGAAATTTGTATCAGCACTTTCACTTTCCGTATGACAAAAAAAATTCGCTATTACATAACCCAAGTTCATTGACCTATTAGCCTAATTTCCATCTCCTCTTTAACCTTTCTTTCTTCGTTCTCTCAACTGGAAAGAATAAACTTTTTCCAGTCTCTAATCTAGTACGTAACTTGGTCATAGCTGTCGCCTTTGGAATCTAACCACCCATTCGGAATATCGTAAGCTTATATCCACTACTTAGTATTATTTGCAATTGAAATTAATGTAAATAATATCAAAATACACTTACCTAAACTAACTATACTATTAATAAAACTATCCTAATCAGTCTAACTCTCATTTAACCTACTTATACTAATAATATTGCACAAAAACTTATCACAGATTTTCTTTTACGTACTATTTCGTACTTTCTAAGTGTCCTACCTACATGCTTCCTCTATTAGTCAAACGATCGCGCTGCCTAATTTCGTTATTTTTGTTGTTGTCGTTCAATTTAGGCTTGTGTTTGACATTTCATCAGATCTTACAAGTTGCGAAAACAAATTTAGTGTCTAAAAATTTTTATAATTGATAATAAGAAACAAAAAAAATTAAATAAAATCAAACAAACCACCTGAGATGGAAACTCGACTAGGACAATAATCTTTTCGTTACTCTTAAATATAGAAAGTAACAAACAAAACATCTAAAACACCAAAAGGTAAGTTTATTTACATACATACATTCCCACTTTTCTAGTTTGCTAAAACTTATCTTTTCTTTTTCTCTTTCTTCTTTAGTTTCCCATTCCATAGATACCTCCTAAACGCGATACAACTAGTCATAAGGATAAGTCATTATTTGTCGCTGAGAATCATTCTGGGCACTTTTTCATTTGAAAACATATGTACTTTCATATGTATGTACAAAGCTACCTAAGAACTACTCTCAAGCGACAAAATCCTATTCCTAATTCGTTTCCCTTATTTTCCTTTTTTTTTCTAATTTTAGGTACTCATCTCAGATCCTCAGACCAACCTGAAGCCCACATCTACTGCAAATAACCATCAAAAATAACTCAGGACAAAAACTTTTCCACTTCAATGGGCTACTTTCATAATCCCGCCAAAATCTTTCCGTCCTCAAGTTAGTAAGTTGTCATGTTGTAAGTCCAACCTTTTGAGTCCTATTATGTGAATTCATATACTAATCTCTTCGTTTAAACACCCTAAACATATGAAGCTATGTATGTTTACAATTTGTGTACCCTATCTTTAAGTGCGAGATATTACGAGTATACACCCATGTGTCTGTAATGTTCTTACGCTAAGATCTACGAGTACTATTGATTGATTGGTAATTTTTTTAATATCAAAAGGATTATAGAACATTATGAGGTATATGACGACCTACGTAACATGATGTCAAAAACAAATGCCATTCTCCTATAAGAATTATATAGAGAAGTTAGTAGCAGGATACAGGAGTGACTCCTATTGATCCTTAATTGAAGCAGAAGCGACATCTAACTAAACGGCATCTAGCTAGCGCTTTTGTTTTTTTTAAATTTTTTTTAATCAAAAATAAACCCACCAGAAAATCATATTTTTTCTCAAAAACTCAATTTGACACAGATGCATAGTTCTCGTAGGAACCATTTTGTGTTTGTGATTCTTTGAAACAGTTAAACTGATTTTGATATTGTTAATGCTTAAGCCTCACAAAGCTTTTAATACGATTTTTTAATCGAATTTTTTGTATGGATATATAAATAATAAAATGCACGACTGGGTCGCACGAACTTGCTCTTATGTGATAGACTAAGAATTTCAAAAATGAATGTTGTAAGAGAAAACCTGTTCATAAGCATAAAATTTATTTTTTAATAGACTATAAAACAACTCCTTTAGTAGTTGAAGCTAAAAACGGGGTGCCATGTGATTCAAGCAAATATTAGCTTATACAAGAACAAAAATTATAAGTCTGTACTGGTTTCTTAAAAAAATAAGCTTTTATATACAAAATTTTTAAAATGTTTAAGTATAAGAAAAAAATTTTGGTAAGCCAATTTAAAGTTATTATTATTTTTCAAATAAAAATTAAATTTACAAACAAAAATATTGAGCCGTTTCTGAGATATCGAATTTTCCAAAAAAAAATTATTTTTTTTTCAAAAGCTCAAAGATTATTTTTTTTTTTAAGTTTTGAAATGCAATGTTTTTTAAACCTTCTAAAAGCTTCTCTATATAAAATTTCATTAAAATCCGTTTTGTCGATAATGAGAAATTCTAAATTTGAAAAATGGTTCCATGGTAGGTACAGTCAGTTATATCTTGATTTCAAATTTTTTTTAATTGATTTTAGATCGTAAAAATTAATCAAAGGAAAAAAATTTAAGCAAAATTTCGAGAAAAATACGATTTTCGAAAACCATTTTTTAACATTTGTATGGAGGGTACCGTTATTTTTGCGAAAAATAATTTTTTTTCCTTACATCTTATAAAAGAAAAAAACGTGTGGAGGGAAAAAATCAAAACCCATATCTACCAAATACCAAGTTTGAAGAAAGTCGGCCGAGCCATTTAGGCTGTAGTCGAACAGACAGACAGAATTGCGAGACCCACTTTTTTGGTCTTCGCTATCATTGTAATGTCAACTTTGATCAAAATCTCGAGTTCGATTTTTTTTCCGAATGCATAACTTGCCTATACTATATATAATTCGCAAGTAAAAATTATTTTGAAAAGGACATGTTGGGTTTTTGAATGTTGGCACATAAGAGTTTTCTTAAAACTATCGAAATAGTAGATATAAATGTTTCTTGTATTTTTGAAAAAAAAAAAAAATGTTTTTAAATCTGAAATTTCCAAATCATGTTGATAAAATTTGCTAAATTAAGTTTTTATATGCACAGTCAAAAAATTTAAATAAAAATAGGCGTTCCAAAACAAAAGTCGAAGTTCGAGCTTGATCTTGCGCACACATACCCCTACAATTCAGGGCACCATTTGAACATGTTCTTGTTTTTAATAAAAAGCAAATACATTTCTAAGTACACATTTATTATTTTCTAATTGTTAAAAATATATTTTAAGTAAATTTTAAAAAAATTAATAAATCGTTGCGTAACTAACAAATCAAATGCACAACTTGCTCTAATGTTTAGGATTCTTAAACATGGATGTTATTAGTATCAACAAAATTTTTAGCAGCACAAAATTAGATTTTTATGTTAAATATTTAAAAATTTTGAATATTTTTTCAAAAATTTAAATAAATATTATATATTTTTTTAAGTTTTGATATGCAATGCGTTCTTATACTTTTAGAAGCTTCTGTATAAGAACTTTCATTAAAATCCATTCTGGCGATACTTAATGTGAATAATATCCTAATTTCAAAATTATGAAATTACAGATCGTTACAATAATTAAGCGAAACACACAAATTTTTATTTTTAAAACGAAATTCTACTTGTTTTCGAAGAACATACGATTTTCGAAACCCATTTTTATATGGCGGCCGGTGGTACTATTATTTTTAAATTAAATTAAAAAAAAGTTCCTTTGCATTAAATATAGAGTTAAAATGCTGTTAAATATCAAGTTTCAAAAAATTGAGAACGTGGTTAGATTTTTCGAAAAATGTTTTAAATTTTTTTAAAATATCTAAAAAATAATTGAAAAATTTGGAAACAAAATACTATCCAAACATTTTTGGAACCTTAATAAGAAATTTATCAAAATCCGTTTAACAGTTTTTGAGGAAATCGAAAACCCAAAAAAAGTTTTGGAAAAATGTTTTCAAAAAAATTTCATTTACTAATTTATTTATGTTTTTTTTATAAATATGAGGAAAAGTTTTCGAGAGAGTTTTTGTTTCTAAAATTTCGAAAAAAAAACATGTAGGGGGGATTTAAGAGTGATACCTACCAAGTTTAAAGAAAATCGGCCAAGCTGCTTAGGATGTAGTAGAACAGGCAGACAGACAGAATTGGGAGATCCACTTTTTAGCCTTCCCTATTATAGTTGTATTTATTAAATAATTTATTATAGGTATTCTATAATTCTTAGACACTTAGTCTAGAACTGTGCCAATCGTTCATTTTGAAAATTTGAATCAATCAATGATTGATTGGTTAAAGGATTCGATCTTTTCAATCAATCCTATATTCTATTAAAATCATTTTTTATCCAGCCGTTTTGTTCCGAAGAGACCAAGACCGATACGAAATGTTTTCAATCGTTTATTCAACTAAAACATATTTTTTGCAATCGTTTCGTTATGACCAAGACCGAAAGTTAACGGAAGTTTGGCTTTATCTACATCTTTTCGACCTCGTTCACGCCATCTTCCAGGAAAAATGACGAATACACAATGCATTTCTTTTCCATTCCTATTTGGTATTAAAGAAATGACAGAACAAGTTGAATGAACGAAACATAACTTTTCTTCGTTCGTTTCGTTCACATTATGTTCATCGGTTTCAGTGGTAAGAGATTGAAATTAGGATTGATTTAATTTGTCACAGAACACTATTCTTGAACTCTTACGGAAAATGCTCTTACGACCCAAATATTTTGCCTCGATGATAAATTCCAACTTACAATAGGTAATAATTAGTTTATTTGTATGCATTGGAACATAACATACTTGAATCCCTTATTAACATAGAAACATATCTTATCTACTCTTAATACCTTCTTTATCGATTGTCGAATCAAATCATAAACCTATTTATTCGTCTCAAGAACGATTAGATACATTCAACCCATCTTCCGCTCCGCTACCGTCAACGTTTATCATGAAACAATTAGAACATCGCCCCCGTAAGAGAGTGAACTCCCTTTGTAGATGCTTTTAGCCGTCTTACATCAAACTAAAATCTCTGCCATCTAAATGTAATCAAACGATAAATGGAAATTAATTTATTAGTAGGTATAAAGTAGAAGATGTCAACTCATGAAGCTTAGCACCACTTCGTTGTTGAATATAAGGTGCCGAATCACACCGTCTCAAGATGCACTTAGCTTGTGTTAATTTTACGAAGACTGAAGTATACCATTAAAATCCCTAGGATTACCAAGGTGTGAGTACACCATTAAGTCTTTTCTTTATGGTATAAAGCAGAACTTGATATCACTCGATTTATTAATAATTAATCAGAAACACTACCTATGTACATCAAGACGTATGTTTATAAGCTATTAGCTTCACGGAGTCGACTAGAGTTACAGCTTATTCTTGTTGTCAAATTCGTCTTCTTGCATATTATGCAAATGAGTTTCTGACGGTGCGGTGGTGTCGTATCGTCATGTTATAAGAGATGCAGATTCTACTGCTGCCGCATAAATGTATGTAGGGTTTGGTACTCGTATATTCAGCTACTCAGCCATTGACAAAGCTTCCTTAAATGAACGTGTAAAATGAGAAACTAACGAACCGCAACGCTCTTCTACTACTAAGCACCTCTATCTCTCTCTCTTTCACTCTAATTTTAAAGATGATGCCTTTCAACAAAAGCAGAAGCACTACTGCATAATATAGGAATAGAGATGGCGCTGCTGTTAATGTTGTCATTAATTTTCATAACTACTATTTTTCATAGCATATCACCCCGGGCTCGGAGCGAAGATACAAGGTAACTATTAGAGGGTGGTTCTGCTAAGGAAAGGATGTTGATAATTTAGGAGTTGATTTTCTGGCTCATTGCGGGTAGCAAAAATACGTATACATAAGCATACGAGCATTGAGAGAATCATGAATAAGCTTTAAACCCAATTTTCCGCCTAAAAGAAAGTAATATATAAAACTAACCTGTTAAGAAGAACATTCGGTCTTTTTCTGTGTTTTCAATATTTACTTGACGATATTCTTGACGAAAGCAAAACTTAATTTATGGATTCATGGAAATTCAGCTTTTAAGAAACGAGGAAAACGTCTGCCAATTTGGAATGATAAATGCTGGTGTTAATGCAGAAATGACAATTTGCCATATTTTCTGACATTTTGTATACATTTTTATGTTATAAAACAAATTGACACATGTCAGTCAATGGCATATAAATATGGCAGAAATTCTGGCTGCCGTTTAAACCCAGCATAAAAATTTCTGCAATTAATCTGACAAACTAGCGGAAAAGGTTTAGTAATAATCTGTCTGAAACACGTTTATGGTACTCCATGGTCCGTTTGTGTTTGCAATGAAAAATCAAAATTTTGTATTAATAAATCGTGTAAATTCACCACCATTTCTACCATAAAAATGGCAAAAGTCAATATTTAATGTTGTAAATTTACACAGACACCAATAGTATACATAGCTCTAATTATCCGCCTAGTTTGATGTTCAATTTACACGACTGATAAAATGTAAGAATGTTTGCGAAATTTAAGTCATTTATTCTCATAATGACATTTATAAAATGACAGCTAATATGGAGATTCATCAATCTTGTAAGTCCATCATAATTTTCAAAAAAGAATTCAATACAATTCAATTTAATTGCATTTGGTAGATTTTCCTATCACAAGAAACTGTTTTGCAAGAAATTCGTTTGACAGAAATTCTGACACTTTGTCAGTCATGTAAATTTGGCATCAAATGAAGACGGTGACACTTAGAAAACAATCTTGTCTTTCTTTTTGACAGTTCATTTCTTCAACTTTCTCAATAAGGGTTTAAACGAGTTTAATCAACTTTCTTACGAATGTTCACATTAATCGGGCATTAGTTAGGTTTTCTTCACTTCAACTAAAATGTCTGATTTACACAAATTGCCATATTTTCTGCCAATTTCTACTTATTATCATTTTTTACAAACACTTTTATGGCCATAAAATTTTCAAATATTAAAGAAATAAAATGCACGACTGGGTCGCACGAACTTGCTCCTATGTAATCGACTGGGAATTTTAAAAACGAATGTTATTAGAGAAAACTGTTCATAAGGATAAAATTCATTTTTAAATTCTTTTAGTAGTAACAGAATGCTATGCAAATATGAATTTATGCAAGAACAAAAATTATAAGTCCTTGTAGTGGTTTTTTTAAAAGAAGCTTTTATATACAAACTTTTTAAAAGCTTTTTAAGAAAAAATTTTGGTACGCTAATTTAAAGTTTTTATTATTGTTCGAATAAAAATTAAATTTACGAAAAGAAATATTGACCCGTTTCGGAGATATCGAATTTTCAAAAAAAAAGAAAAAAAAATAGATTTTTTTTTCAAAAATTCAAAAAATATTTATTTTAAAGTTTTGAAATGCAATGTGTTTTAGACTTTTTAGAAGCTTCTCTATAAAAATTTTCATTAAGATCCGTTATGTGGATAATGAGAAATTCAAAATTCGAAAAAATGGTTCTATGGTAGGTACAAGCTGTAATATCTTAATTTCAAAATTTTTTTATTAAATTAAAGATCGTAAAAATTAATTGAAAGAAAAAAAATTTTATCAAAATTCTAGGTGCCGTTTTCGAGAAAAATACGATTTTTGAAAACCATTTTTTTTTAATTTTTTAGCATTTGTATGGTAGGTACCTTTATTTTTAGGTAAAATAAAAAAAAAAAATTTCACATTTTGTAGATTATATTGAGAAACTTTTATTTTTTAAGTTTAAAAAAATCTAGCATGGGGTTTTCGAAATATTGAGTTTTGAAAAAAAATGTTTGAAGTTTTTTTTAAAAATACAAAAATTTTTTTTTTTGAAAATTTGAGTACACAATTCTATTTATGTTTTTGGGGAGCTTTAGCTAAAAAAAAATGATCAAAATCGGTTGAACCGTTTTTGAGAAAATCAAAAACAAAAAAAATGGTTCCATGGGGGTACCCTCAATAACCATTTTTCGGAAAATTTTTTTCAACCAATACCTAGATTTAATGAAATGAAATTTTTCTGTGTCTTTATTTTTTAAATCTGTTGAACAGTTTTTGAGAAAAAAAAATGTTTATAAAATTTCGAAAAAAATTCGTATGGGGGGTACCGTTATTTTTGGTCTTAAAAAAAAAAGAAAAAAACGTGTGGGGGGGAAAAATTAAAAATGATATCTACCAAGTTTAAAGAAAATCGGCCGAGTCGTTTAACCTGTAGTCGAACAGACAGACAGACAGACAGAATTGCGAGACCCACTTGTTTAGTCTTCGCTATCATCGTAATGTCAACTTTGATCAAAATCTCGAGTTCGATTTTTTTTACGAATGCATAACTTGCCTTATAGTACCTATAAGTCGCAAGTAAAAATAGTATGTTATCGATCGCGTTAATCCACCATTTTAGTTCTTTTGTACATAAAATTTAATTGCATCACTCACTAAGGAACACCCTGTTTGAAATATTTCCCTGTATTGAGTGTCGCTAGTGCCATTAATGGTTGTTAGCTTATTCATATTCCCGCATTAGAGATTCTTTGTGTGTGATATCTTGATTATTATCGTAAAGATGGTGGGTCTTGAGAATGAGTTAGGAGGTTTTGAATTCATCTTGAGGATAATGTGTTCATTTTAGGTTTTTGTTTCGTTTATAGTGCGGCTGCGACACGATATATTTCTTACTTTTATAATGAAGTGTGTTTTGTTTTTGAATGGAAAATGTCTATGATGATGGGGATGATTTTGAAGAAAGGCCCCATTAGTTTTCTACTTAATAGAGCAAAATGTGTCAAGAATATGAGGTTTCTGCATTATGCAGAATCTCCTTTTTTGAGTTATCAAAACTTTAAAGAATATGATAATTGGGACTTTGTGAAAAAAGTTGTGATTGTTTTGAAATTTAAATCAATGAAAATAAATTTAAGCTTAACTTTAAACAATAGACAATTCTGGGCAATCACCAACCACTTTTTAACTTCACCACTTTGCAATTTTTCAAGAAACTTAATTCTTGTGAAATTAGGGAACCTTGCAATTTCAATAGCGTTTTGCGAAATAAAATATTCATTTATCTTCAATGGTTGAAGAGTCTGTAATCACTTTGTAATTTTTTAAATCACATAACCAAACATTTTTTTCACGATGAACACCCCTACCAATTTATTTTTCATATTCCTATTCTTGGAAAAGTAAGTCACTAACAGAAATGAAATCTTAGGCCAGTTATAGCTATCATTGAAATGCATCATTGAAAATTGTCATTCCCATTTGTAGGACGAATAAACAAACTGCAATGGCTTTAATTGCTACCAAAATGGAGGTAATAAGTCGTAGAATTTTTTTACTCTATAAAATACAAAATTCTGATTTAAAGTTTCTTTTAAATCCTTTTTTATTATTTCACTGATAGAAATCAGTTTCAATGAACAGCTGATTCTCGTTTCTTTAATATGAAACATAATCGTTCCACTGAGTGTGTTCGATTCTCTTTCTATTTTCAAATGTCAGTTTTCCTTTCAATGATCAACTCTTACCTCAAATGTCAAATGCATAGAATTGGTTGTAATCAGATACTGACAGGATCTTTTACTGAAAGAAATTTTTCAATGCTTGCTATAATTGGCTCGTCAAAAATAATGAAGTCAGCATTCCACTGATTTGTTCATACAGTGTGGTATGCAAGGGTATTTGTCAACCCCCCTGCTTGGACACACTATAGGTTTTGGGGTAGGTGCGAGTTTGGGTGTATGCAAACTTTCTTTAACATTAAAAGAATCTGGAAAATAACCATTATTTTTATTTTTTATTTTTTTTTTTAAATCTGGAAAATAACCAACATAAGATCAATAAGATATTTGTTAAAGAGTTATCAAGGTTGATTCTTATCGGCATATTTTTACAATTGTTTTGATTATAATCTACAATTGCATAAATAATTGCATCAAACTAATTGATCTGTCAAAACTTTCAGGTGTTCATGCTCATACAGCATTTTGAGATAAACATTTTGAGATACAGTATTATAAGGTACAGTATTTTGATCATACAGTATTTTGTACATACAGTATTTTGAAATACAGTATTTTGAAATACAGAATATTAACCATATAGTATTATGACCATACAGTAACATACAGAATTTTGACCATACAGTATTTTAAAATACAACATTTTGTCCCGCTCCCAAATAAAAGCCACACCTACTCGATAAATAATCTGATGAACAGATTTTTTGTTTACTAAAATTTTTGGAGTTGATTTTGAAATAAATACATTTTTTTTTCGATTTCACTTCTTGGAAAATACCTACATACAAACTGTTACTCGTAAGTCTCGTAATTCTATCTGTCCACCTAGCTCGGAAGATTTTCTTTAAATTTGGGTATAGCACACGTTACTTCCTTTTTATTTAAGACCAAAAATAGACAATAAGACCAATAATTATTCTTTGTTTGAAATTTGAGAAAATATTTTTTTTTTCTCAAAAACTGTTTTACAGACTTTTTTTTCAAAATACTTTCAATTAGTAAAAGCTATCTTGTGCTCTAATTTTTTTTTAATGGTTATTAATGGTAGGTACCTCACATAGAACCATTTTAATAATTTCTATTTCTCAAAAACGGTACAAATGATCTTGATCAAATTTTGTATATACTAATCTCCTCAAAATTTTGAATATAATGCCTACTCAAATATGCAAATAAATTTATTTTAAGCTTTTTTTTTTTAAATCTCAATATTTCGAAAACCACTCGGTAGAACTCTTTGAAACTTGAAAAGATTTAGGGGTTGGCCGTGGCACGATGGTTGTGTGCTCGCCTGTCAATCTCATGATCACAGGTTCGATCCCTGCCGGCCGTCGTCTATGTCGTTTTAATTCCATTAAAACCTTCTAGAAATTGTCATCAATGGGTTGCTGGTTTACTCATTGCATGTTGTTCTGTTCAGGCATAACACTAACAACATGTAATTGAGTTAAACAACAAGGATGAACACGAATAAAATAATGTGAATTATAAGCGACATAGAAAAAAGACACGGCATTTCTCCGCTTTAGCTCAGCCGCCATCCCTGGAGATAAAAAATCTGAGACAACCACCTTCAGTCTCAGAACATCGTGCCACACATCTTTCCTATCCTTCTTTCTCTTCATTAACTTCACGCCCGCGCTGTGTTGAAACATTTAAAGGGTAATCATAATCCATTGAGCGCGGGTAGATTATAAAAAAAAAGGAAAAGGAAACAAAATTTTATCAAAAAACAACGCTACCCGCCATACAAACTTTCAGAAAAAATTTAGAAAATCGAACATTTTTCTCGAAAACGACATTTAGAATTTTGATCTGTTTTTTTTTCGCATAATTTGTACGATCTATAATTCAGTTAAAAAAATCAAAAATTAGAAATTACTGGGCAGTTTACCTATGTGCCGTACAACCACTTTTTCGATTTTTTACTTTCTCATAATCTGCATAACGGATTTTAGTAAATATTGCATATCAAAATTTAAAAGAATTTTTTTTGAAATATTTGATATCTCAAAAAACAGGTCAATAATTCTTTTCGTGTAGGTAATATCTACATTTCTATTAATTCTGTTTTTAATTGGTATATTCTTCTTATATTTATTAAATAAAGAAAAGGGAGAAACTTTTATGAATATCTATTAACTTATCTTTTTCAGTCTTAAATTCAAGCTCAAAACATTTTTCGGCTTCCAAATAAACCCTTAAATCATTTTTGTGATAACTTTCGAAAGCCATCTTTGCAAAGTTATTTCATTGCAACAATACAAATATGTATGTACTTCATCTTCCAGTTTGAACTCTCCAAAAATCCATTTTAAATTCAAGCATTCTTCGAAAACCATGTCAAGAATGCAGTTGCCTCTGGGGGCCATATTCTATTCAAACTATAGTCCATCACTTCTCCAGCTAGCAACCAACAGATTCCGAACGTTTCCAATATTCTGATTCGTTTTGCATTTACAAAACCTAATACCGGCAGAGGTAGGTACTCAATCAGCAGATACATAAGGTAAAGGATGCTCTGAGTGCACTGTTACTGTGGAAATTTCAAAATCCAATGTAATCACTTCGTCCATCTGCAACCACTTTCAACATCGTATCCGCTTACGCACGCATCACACGAATGCATGCACGTTGTATAAAGTGTGCGTCAGCATTCGACCACACTTAGAACACTTCACGCTTCCGAAATTTCCTCGAAAGCACACATTCGGTAAGCATATTGTCTTGCCCCATTGTAAACCGGATCCATCCATCCGCAGAAACTCTTGAAGCTTCGAGGCTCAATGCATCGGCCAGTGACCACTTCCACTGATCCATATACGAGGGTTAAGCGCTCTCCTGATGTTGACCATCATCTGAAATTTCCACCACAGAATTTCTACCAGCAACATTTTCGATTTAAGAGTTTTAGCTCTTCTCTCTCGGGCACCGATGGATTTTGCTGCTGCTGAACTGTAACAAACTCAAGAGGCTCTGAACTCGTCGAGAGGAGGCCTTCCGGGGGGTTCAGTTTCGACACACATGTCGAAGGAATGTGGGCGGATGCGTTCGATGTGTAGATTGCGGTTGATTTCATTTCGATAGACAGTGAACACGGAACACACTCAAAAAACTTCCAATTTCAGTTATCTGATGGTGCAGTGCCTGCATTCCTCCTGCCGTAGCATTGCCGTCACGTTGTTTTGTCATGATGATTTAGCGAATGGAAGCGCACTGGAGTGGCAAAGGGATGGCCATGTCCTGCCATCCGGATCATCATCGTCATCATAGGTGGAATGGTAAGTACTTGAAAATTCAATCAAATCGCATCACGTACGTAATTAAATTAATTAAATGTGTGAGTTAGGACGTGGCAACGATGGGCCACTTTGATATCCTTCAAACATCATGGACCTGCGAAAGATGATGGTGTTAATATGGGAAGGGCGAAAGTTGGCTGTGTCGCTCAGCCATACTCCTGGGTACTTCACAAATATATACGAGCATATCGAATAGATCACACAAAAAAAAGGAAACAACTTTTCACCCTTATGCTAATTTTGGGGTAAAATGTCCCGGAAGGTCCTTTCACCTAATCACTCAAACGTATGCAATTTTTCAGGACATTAAGCAGTCTCTTATAAGCACTTGTGCAAAGAGAACGACAAAAAGGATACCTCCATGCAATATGCAATTACAAGGACTTTTACTACCAAAAAGGAGGGTCGTGTCCTTGTCACCACTGTTGTCAGTTGCTATAAAGTTTTTTCTACTTTCGTTTTTCTGCATAGTTTCTGAAAAGATGAGATGGGATGGAACAGAAGTACAGTCACACATGGAAGATCAAGCAAAAGCACAAACGTACAAACCTACAGAATACGGGTGAGCTAATTAATTAATTGAATGGCTGACCAGTAACTAATTTATGGTCAAAGGACAAGTCATTTCGTTTCATTTTTTTTCGTATTCCCTGTGATTTGTCATATGGAACGTGGAAAGAAGGACACTTGTGTGATGTCCTGAACGACAGGCGGGCCTTCCCGAAAAGAAATAAATTCGGCGTCTGATGCCCACGTTCACTTGGTTGAGTCAAATTGGGTTCGGTGCTGTGTTACGAGGCGGAAATTGAGATGGACCGAGAGGAATTAATTTCGTTTATGGATTACGGGGGACGTAGACCCGTAGATGACGACGGCTTTTCTAAACCATTGAGCATACTCACAGTAAATATATGTGCTTGGATGAGTATAATGATGGGGTCAGTACCTTCATATACAGGGTGTCCCACAGTCACCGCCCCAAATGAAAACCATGGATTCCTGAGGTCATTTTAAGTCGAAAAACTTAAGAGGTCATTTTCTCGTTTTCGTCCCGTTTTCGAGTTATAACCGTTTTTATTATTTTTCCATTACCTGGCTTTATCTTTGCCAAACTGCGTCCGATTCGTGAGATTTTTTTTATAACCAATCAAGAATTTATTACAGTTTTAGTTTGTCCAAAGACTTTTTTTTCTGCGGACAACCGTTTCTCCGCAATTTTCCATTAAAACCCAATTTTTTCGTTTTTTAAATAGTTTTTTCACTTTGATATCAATTTATTCAAAAAAACACGTTAATGAGTATTAATTTTTTTTACTTATTATTAAAGCCCAGTTCATTTTCTAAAATTTAATATTTTTTTTTCCTTAAAAAGAATACTAAATGTAATTAACAAAAAATAAACAAACTGAGTGAATTTAAAAAAAAAATAATTTTTAAATACAAAATTAACTTTTTCTGAGCTATTGTGGTTAAGAAAAGGACAAATAGATAAAGTTAATTAGTAAGACCGTTAACTAATGTAAACAGTAAACATTTGCATTATGATTTAAAGGTTGTAAATGTCTTTCTCGCGTGAACTAGTGTCCGCGTCGTGTTCTTTCACTTGATACTCTATTTTGGATTTGTTATTCAAGTTGTAGTTTTTTCTCAATTATTTGCGAACAATGGATTACACTAATCAAAAATATCTGGAAATGTTATTAATATAGGCTGAAATGGGACAACTTTATCTATTTGTCCTTTTCTTAACCACAATAGCTCAGAAAAAGTTAATTTTGTATTTAAAAATTATTTTTTTTTTTTAAATTCACTCAGTTTGTTTATTTGTTTTTAATTACATTTAGTATTCTTTTTAAGGAAAAAAAATATTTGTTTTTAAGAAAATGAACTGAGCTTTAATAATTAACGAAAAAAATTAATACTCAATAACGTGTTTTTTTGAACAAAATGATATCAAAGTGAAAAAAACAACTTAAAAAACGAAAAATATTGGGTTTGATGCAAAATTGCGGAGAAACGGTTGCCCGCAGAAAAAAAAGTTCTGAGACAAACTAAAACTGTTATAAATTCTTGATTGGTTATAAAAAAAATCTTACGAATCGGACGTAGTTTGGCAAAGATAAAGCTGGTTAAGGGAAAAGAGAGCAAAAATCATAAAAACCGTTATAACTCGAAAACGGGGCGAAAACGACAAAATTACCTCTTAAGTTTTTCGACTTTAAATTACCTCAGGAATCTATGGTTTTCGTTTGGGGCGGTGACTGTGGGACACCCTGTATACATAGTTCTGTCAAGGCATTTTGATTATGACTTACTCGTATACTTTGATGATTTAGCCAAGGCTCGGGAGATTTGTTAAGTGACGCGGAATGCAGTGATGCCAATATTAAGTGCATTCACTGTGAAATGTTTGAAAATATCAAACAGATACAAATCATATAATTCGATGGATAATTGCATTAATTTATGTTATGAAACCATTTAGTGGAAGAGTCACTAAAATGGATATGGCTAATAAAAGCTCTTGGAATGAGGAATGGTATAGTACAATTAATAATCATAATGAATGTGGCCGGCATTTAGCGGAACAAATCTTAGCGATTTTTAGGTTTTGTTAATATGTTTGGGAAAATTAATTTGAAAAACTCAGGTTTGAATCTTCCGAGATCGTTGTTTATTATCGATGGAGATACCTAAGACATTTTTTTTTTATAATTTTGCGCGCACTATAGGGATTATGACTTGACTACCCTCTTTGGGCAAAGTGCGAGCGTTTTAGGAAGCTTGGCCACTGTGGTCACAGAACTATTGTAATCTTCACTGGCATAAACATTCAAACAGACTATATTTCACCGTACATATAGACTTAAAGGCAGTCGCTCTAACAAATATTCCAACAAGGGAATCATCATTTATGTGTCTTTGCGGACGGTCCAAAACGGAAGCTGGGGTAGGGTCAGGCATCTTCTAAGACAACCCACCCATCAATAGATCATTAAAGCTCCAAAACCTTTGCAGTGTTTTCAGTGAACTGACGTACAAGAATAGATCTGACGGGAATCATTTGTCACGAAGTTAAAACTGGTTGCTCGTTGCCGTAGTGAATTAAGATTGCTCGGCCAAATAAATTCAGTGACCCTTCCATGTGACAGTAACGGGACACCTTGAAAGTTATGGAAATGAAATGGCCGATGTACTGGCCAAAAACGGTTCATCACTTTAAACGAGCTAAATTGTACCCTAAAATAAGCCGCTGGAGCAGCACAAATATAGAATTCACCAAAGTTTCCTTAAGACCGCCAATGACGGATGGTCAAGAATTGACAACTGTCGGGTTTCAAGGAATCTTTGATCAGATTTTTCGATGAAAAAAACTGAGTATCTACTAAAACTTAGCAGACCACAATTCTCTCACTTGGTTGAAGTCCTTACGGGTCACAACTTAATGGGAACCCACATGAGTAAAATGGGCATCAGCACATCTGACTTGTGCTCATCTCACTTCCTTTGTGGATGACCGAGCCTAACCAGAACCAGAAAAGATGCCCTCTGAGAACATTTTTTTTGACGAACTGGGCGACACGTCTCATTTTTGCCACTAAAAAGCATCCTGAACTTTATTCAGAAACCAGGATAGTTAAAGGAGGCAACCCATACCTAATACTTCCACTAAATCCTTGATCTTACCTTTCCCATCACTACATTAACTATACACAATGGGATCACAATAGATCCATTGAAATCAGAGTGTGGTTATGCGCATCATCAGCCCAACTTACCTAACCTAACGAATACTGCCTAAACGACCGATTTTCTTTAAGCTTGATAGCATTCCTAAATTTTTGTCCGTGACAGGTTTTTTTTTTTAAGAAAATAAAAAAAATAACGTTACCTGCCTTACCTTTCGAAATCTTAGAAAATATTTTTTTTTCTTGAAAGCTGTTCCACTAATTTAAAATAAAATGCACGACTGGATCGCACGAACTTGCTCTTATGTAAAAGTACTTTGGAATTTAAAATACATTTTATAAATATAAAACATGGATTTATTGAGATAATAATGTTCAAATGCATAAAATTGCCGTCTGGTTTCCGGAAAAGTATGAATTTATGCAAATAAACCTTAAAAAATAGTTTTATTATTAAATAAATTTTTTATATAAGAAATTTCTCTAAATTTTTTCAAGAAAAAAATGTGGGATGCGAATTTAAAGTATTTAATAATATTGGTTTTAGGAAATAATTTCAAAAAATAATCGTTCATAGGTTTTGAAGATATTGATTTAAAAAAAAATTTTTTTTTTTTTAAAACCCAATAAATATTTTTTCGAATATTTTTATATACGATATTATTTTAAACTTAAGGGGACTCCTGCTAAAAATTTTGGGTTAAAATCCTTAGAGCCGTTAATGAGAAAGTCGAAAATCAAAAAAACGGGTCTATGGCAGGTACCCCTAATAACATTTTACCCCAAAATTTTTTTTGACCAAAATATAGTCCATATCCATAATATCACACTTAATTTTTTTATCGAAATCGTTAGAGCCGTTTTCGAGATAAATAAGATTTTGCATTACGGGTGTATGGGGGGTAACCTTAGTTTTGGAGCTAAAAAAAAATTTCAATTTTTCCTCTAGGGAATCACCGAAGACTTTTAACTACCGAGATTGAAAGAAATAGGTCCAGTGGTTTAGGCTGTAGTGAGAGGTACAGACATACAGACACACTGAAACATGTTTTTTGTGTACTAAATTTTCCTTAAAATTTTTATAAAAAAAATTGATATGCAAATTGTTAGTATTTAATAAAATACATTTAAAACGTAATTTAAAAATTTAATCGTGTATCGGTTTTCAAGATATTGAATTTTCAAAAAAAAAATTGTATTATTTTTTTAAAAATCCAAAAACTATTTTTTCGAAAAAAATTTTAGTTCATATTTTTTCAAATTCAAAGCAGCTCCGGCATAAAAATTTTGGTTAAAATCGTTAGAGCCGTTGGTGAGAAATTCGAAAATCAAAAAAAACGTTATATGACAGGTACCCCTAATAACATTTCCCCCCAAAATTTGTTTTGACCAAAATATAGTCCATATCCATAATATCACACTTAATTTTTTTTATCGAAATCGTTAGAGCCATTTTCGAGATAAATAAGATTTTGCATTACGGGTGTATGGGGGGTACCCTTAGTTTTGGAGCTAAAAAAAAAATTTCAATTTCTCCTCTAGGGAATCACCGAAGACTCTTAACTACCAATTTTGAAGAAAATACCTCTGATAGTTTAGGCTGTAGTTCGAGGTACAGACATACAGACATACAGACATACAGACATACAGACAGACAGACGGAATTGTCGGACCCACTTTTTTCGTCTTCGCTATCATCGTAATGTCAACTTTGATCAAAATCTCGAGTTCGATTTTTTTTCCAAATGCAGAACTTGCCCTATAGTACCTATGTATATCGCAAGTAAAAATATAATTTATTAAAAGCTAGATAACGGTTGAATTTTTTTTTTTCAAAAAAATGGTTATTGATGGTTCCTTCTTTAGAACAGTAGTTGTAGTAAAATTAATTTTTTAAATTACTAAAATTGACTTTGGTAATTGGAGCTTAAAAACAAGATGGCATGTGAATTTCTTAAGCAAATATTAGTTATGCAAGAACAAAAATTATAAATCGTTGTAGTGGCTTAAAAGAAATAAGCTTTTATGTATACCTATGCAAAATGTTTAAAGAAACACCAACTTAAAATTTTTATTAATAATTAAATTTCAAAAAAAAAACACTGACACGTTTTCGAGACATTGAATTTTCAAAAAACAAATATTTATTTTTTTAAGTTTTGAAATGCAACGTTTTTCAAACTTCTTAAAAGCTTCCTTGTAAGCAAATTTAATTAATATCCGTTGTGCCGATAATGAGAATTTGAAAATTCGAAAATCTGTATTTCTAAATTTTTTTCATTGAATTATAGATCGTAAAAATAATTGAGAATACAAAAATGTTATCAGAGTTCTAAGTGCCATTTTCGAGAAGAATAGGATTTTTAACATTTGTATGCTAGGTATTGTAATTCTTAGATAATATAAATTTTTTTTCATCGCCTTGTACAATGTACGAGTATTAAAAAACCTCTTAATCGTCAAGTTTTAAAAACATCGAGCATAGAGTTTTCGAAATATTAAGTTTTGAGAAAAAATACACAATACTATTAATTCTTTTGGGAAGCTTTAGCATACAAAAAATGATCAAATTCAATTGTAACGTTTTTTGAGAAAATCAAAAACAAAAATAATGGTTCTAACGGTACCCCCTATTTTTCGGACATTTGTTTTATCCATTATCTAGCTTTTACTAATTGAAAAAAGCTATTGAACTGTTTTTGAGAAAAAAATATTTCACTAAATGTCGAAAACATATTCCTATCTCCGTTAATATTGGTACTACAAGAAAAAATTAAATGCACGACTGGGTAGCACGAACTTGCTCTTATGTAAAAGACTAAGAATTTCAAAAAATGAACGTTATTAGAGAAAAACTGTTCATAAGCATTAAATTCATTTCTTAAATGACTAAAACAACTTCTTTAGTAGTTGGAGGTAAAAATATTATGCCATGTGATAAGTCATTGTAGTGGATTCCTAAAAAATAAGCTTTTATATGCAAAATTTTTAAAACATTTTTAAGAAAAAAATTTGGTACGCCAATTTAAAGTTTTTATTATTATTCGAATGAAACTTAAATTTACAAGAAAAAAATATTGAGTGGTTTTTGAGATACCTATTAAATTTTCCAAGAAAAAAAAATAGTTTTTTTTTAAACTCAAAAACATATTTTTCTTAAAGCTTTGAAATGTAGTGTTTTTTTTTAAATTTTTAGAAGCTTCTCTAAAAAAAAATTCATTAAGATCCGTTGTGCCGATATTGAGAAATTCAAAATTCGAAAAATTCGTTCTATGTTAGATACAGTCAGTAATATCTGAAATGATGTCAGATACTGTCGAAGCGTCGTAATCCATGAACATATCGTACTGCACTATTGAAAGCAACAGTTAGTTTTCTTTTACTTTCGTAATCAAGTTTGCAGAATATTTCACAGCCATAAGTAACCAAAGGCAAAATAAGTGTTTTGACAAGTAATGTTCGGATATTCAAGGGGGTATAATACTGTGTTGACCAGAGTGTACGAAGGACGCCATAGGTTTTACCAACAATATATGAAATATGATTTTTCCAGCTCAGACTGCAATTAAATACGACACCTAAATTTTTCGCTGATTCAACATATTCAATAGGGGAGCCATTTAACAATAATGAGTGAAAATAAGAAACATCTAACTTACTCTTTATCACTAATTGCGGTATATACTATACATATAGGCACTATAGGCCAAATTTTGCATTTGGAAAAAAAATCAAAGTCGAGATTTTGATCAAATTTGACATTGCGATGAAAAGGAATACGAAAAAAGTGGGTCCGGCAATTTTGTCTTTCTCTCTGTATGTCTGTACCTCAACCTACAGCCTACACCATTGAAGCGATTTTCTTAAAACTCGCGTGATTCCCCAGAGAAGAATTTGAAATTTTTGTGTTGCTTCAAAACTAATGATATCTGCCATACAACCGTTGCACAAGATCTTATTTAACTCGTAACCGGCTGTAACGGTTTTGATAAACAAAAATATGCGTGCTGTTATGGACATGGACTACATTTTGGTAAAAAAAAAATTGGCAAAAAATGTTATTAACGGTACATGTTTTGAACAAATATTTTTTTGGTTTTAAGAAAAAAAAATCTTATTTTTTTTTTGAAAAATCAATATCTTAAAAAAATATGAACGATTAGTTTTTGAAATTATTTCCTACAATGTACACTAATTAATACTTAAAATTGGCATCCCAAATTTTTTCTATAAAAAATTTTAAAGAATTTTCTTATACATATAAAATACTAATTTAGTAATAGAACGATTTGTAAGTTTTGTTTGCATAAAATCAATTTTATTCAATTGAACATTTTGATCTAATTCATTTTATTTATTTCTATAGTTTTATTTATTTTTATAGTTGTAAACAATTTTTAAATTCCAATCGCAAATATATAGATACGTGCAATCCAGTCTGGCATTTTATTCAGTCTTCCCTGTCATCGTAATGTCAAGTCTGATGAAAATCTCGGATCCGTTCCATCATAAAAAGCCGAAGCGAGCATTCGAGCCATACATAGGCCTTTCAAATATAAATACAATTTTTTTAATAGCTCATACAGAGGTCGTTCTATTATTATTCAACATCTACCTACCCTTATTAAAAAAGACTTTACAAAAGAAAGCTAATGATGTAGAACTTTTGTTAAATAAAAATGAAGCTTAAACAAAGCTTACATAAAAAGTATTGAGAGTGAAAAAAAAATAGATTTTAGTAGAAATCTACTTTTCTCATCACTTCAAATCTGGTGTAGTTAATTTTTGATTTAATTTTTAAATTTAATGAGATTAAGGTAACTTTTATTCAGTTTATTTAAAATATTAAATGAAATGAACAGTACTCGCATTAATAATATGTTTACCCATTTTTAACTTATCAATGATAAACATGGCCCATTTGTTGCAACCAAAGTATGTTCTTTTTTAAACTTAATCTACATCCATTCCTGCCCCATTTATCTGACTTGTTATATTCATTTGCGGATTGAATGCAAAAAACAACAAGTAATCTATAATAAATCACCCAAACATCGCCTATAAATATTTTAAGTATAAAACTGATGGTAAAATGCTTTCTCGTAGAATAAATAGAACAACGTGCATAATCCACATTATGGATTCCAATAAGATTCCTATTAACAAGAAGGACTTCTTTCAAGGATTTGGATTGCATGAAAAAAAACTAATTCATTGCAATTGGCACTGCGTGTGGCAGGCAGAATGTCTTAAACGCATGAACAAATTCTACCTCGGGGGGGATTGAAGTTTTGATTAAGCTCATCACCCCTACGGCATATCCATATCCTTATCGGTTGCGTTGCAAGAAGGAAAACCGTCGCATTCGACAAAAAAAAATGAAAGAATTTACGAAAAGCGGTAAATATTTTCTTTTTACTTAAATTATACCCTGGAGGGCTGATGAATTCGGCTCGACTTGAAATAAGTTCTATTTTGTAGGAATTCCCTGAGCGAAGGGGATAGAACATTTCCAACCCCCCAAAAGCCGTATAAGCCGTATTCAACTCGAACAACAAATATAACTTAGTACTGGCGTCAGTCGCCTGCATGTGACGTCCGTCTTAACGAAAAGGATATTACACATATCCACACAGTATGTTCCGACTTTGATATTAAATTTGAAACCAAACACCAAATGGGCCGACAGGATTGCATACACAAAGATAAACAGTTTTGCAAGGAGTGTAAGAAATAACTTTTATTGCGTTTAATGAAATCGCACCCCTCAAATCCGGCAAGACACTAAAACTTCCCCCCAGAAACATCGACACTCTTTGTATCGATTGCTACTTGACTGACCATCATGTATGAGATTTCCATTTTTTCCTTAGACCATCTTGAAACTGATACAAAGGGTGGGTCTGTTAATTGGAGCAACTTCTGGTGTTGGCTTCTCACTCACTTTGTGACAGCTCCTTGAGAAGATAATCCCCACCCATGATCCTGAATTGAAGTTTTCGTAATTGTCCTTGGACGCAACTTCGATTGACGTTAATGGCTGGCAGATTAGACGACGCACAGCAGAAAAGACGGATGTGGTGCGGCCAGATCCTTGTGTCTTATAGCAAAGTTCGGGGCGCACACAATTAAAATCCGGTTCAGCCCAATTATTTCGAAAGAGAATTGGGAATTTTATCGAAAGACATTGATCATGATTGTCTTAGAGAAGATTTTCGGGTGATTATTTTGTATTGTTTGGCCTCCTACACGCAATACACGCTCAGAGCGATGATGACGATGTGAGTTTCCTTAGAGACAAATCTAAGAGGATACTTGTGTTTGACCATTAAGACAAAAGGAACTCTTAAATTGATTCCTTAGGTTTTAGGTATACTCGTATGTAATATCTTAATATTGGACTTAACGAATACATTTCGAACTTAGGGCAGAAATTACGAGCAAGTCTGGTATTATCTTTGAAATGAATTTATATCAGGAAATTAGTCAACAGAAATTTGTCAACTATATAGAAATTTAAATGTCATCTCATCATGTAACTCAATGAACACACTAAATACAGGCAGATTGCAAATGTCCTTTGAAATTCAAATCCGAATTACATTAATAGTGTAGAATGTTCTTATGCTGATGACTGGGGAAATTGTGCTTAGATGACGTAAAGGGATTATGAATGAAGCAAAAGATCCAATAGGCAAATGCGATTTGAAAACTCATTGCAAGTTATCTAAATCAAGGAAATGATATATCTATTACATTAAGTCACTAATTTGGAAGACAAATGACAAAGCTCAACAAATCAGGTTATCAAAAAGGACAAAAGAAAATTAAATATAAAATGTATTTATCTATTAATCTTTTTAAATATAAAAAATCGCTCGAGAACGCTGTAGATTCTAAATATTGACTTATTGAGTTATTTCGGTTTTCTTTCAAACTGCCATGTTTAAGCATGGCTTACCGCAGCCTAGGGGCCTGGAGCACAAAAAGTTATTCTAAAACCTTTGATGTTCCAATAAAATAAAATAAAATAAAATAAAATAAAATAAAATAAAATAAAATAAAATAAAATAAAATAAAATAAAATAAAATAAAATAAAATAAAATAAAATAAAATAAAATAAAATAAAATAAAATAAAATAAAATAAAATAAAATAAAATAAAATAAAATAAAATAAAATAAAATAAAATAAAATAAAATAAAATAAAATAAAATAAAATAAAATAAAATAAAATAAAATAAAATAAAATAAAATAAAATAAAATAAAATAAAATAAAATCAAATAAAATAAAATAAAATAAAATAAAATAAAATAAAATAAAATAAAATGAAATAAAATAAAATAAAATAAAATAAAATAAAATAAAATAAAATAAAATAAAATAAAATAAAATAAAATAAAATAAAATAAAATAAAATGAAATAAAATAAAATAAAATAAAATAAAATAAAATAAAATAAAACATCATCAGTTCAAATAAAAAAGCGACAATTGCAGTAAGTAAGTGACTTTAAAGTCTCTTGATTGAATTCTAATCCTAGAAGTTGATTAAATGCTTGCGCCAACAAAAAATATTAACTTTTTTCGTTTCGTGTTCATGTTTTTGAAATTTTACAAATTATTAATTAATAAATAAATAAAGTTTCATGAACAACAGCTGGATATAAGAATAATGGGTCTCGTTATTTAAGACCCTCAACGATTCCATGTGGGAAGGAATAGAGACCTACAATTCTACTTAAGGGTCTTCGGTGATTCCCTAGTGGAGAAATTTAAATTTATTTTTCCTCCAAAACTTACCGTACCCCCAATACACCCTTAACACAATATCTTATTTACCTCGAAAACAGCTGAAACGATTTTGATAAGAAAATTTGGCGTGCTATTATTTGCATAGACTACATTTTGGTCAAAAGAAATTTTTGAAAAAAATGATATTAATGTGGTAATTGTCATAGAACCGGTTTTTTTTATTTTCGACTTTTTCATTAACGGCTCTAACAATTTAAACAAGCATTTTTTAAATAGGAGCTCCCTTAAATATAAAATAATATTGCATGTAAAAATATATGAAAAAAATATTTTTTTGGTTTGTTTCAAAAAAAAATTCCATTTTTTTTGCTTTCGAAAATCAATACCTTCAAAACGTATGAACGATTATTTTTTGAAATTATTATTTAAAATCTACTCGTATATTATGAGATTCTTAAAATTGGCATCCCAAATTTTTTTCTTGAAAAATTTTAAAGAAATTTCTTATATAAAAATTAATTTAATAATAAAACGATTTTATAAACTTCGTTTGCATAAATCATACTTTTCTTGAAATCGGACAATTTCGGGCAATTTTATGCATTTGAACTCTCATTTAATAATTTTTTTATATTTATTTATAAACATTTTTTTAAATTCCAAAGTACACCTACATAAGAGCAATTATGTACGTGCGATCCAGTCATGCATTTTATTTTTATTGGATCATAAAAATTAATCAAAAGAAAAAAATTTATCAAACTTCTAGGCACTGTTTTCGAGAAAAATACGATGTTCGAAAACCATTTTTTAACATTTGTATGGGGGGTACCGTTATTTTTAGGTAAAATAAATTAAACAAAAACGAGAAGGGGTTTTCGAAATATTAAGTTTCAAAAAAAAAAATTCAAATTTGTTTTTTAAATCCAATTTTTTTTTGAAAATTTGATAAAACAAATTTATTTAAACTTTTGGGGAGCCTTAGCATAAAAAAAATAATCAAAATCGGTTTAACTGTTAACTTAATAACCATTCTGCCGAAAATTATTTTCAACTATATCCTAGCTTTAACTATGTAAATGAAATTTTTTGAGTTATTAAATTTGTGGAACATTTTTCGAGAAATAAAATACAGTTATAAGATTTCGAAAAAAAAATGGTATGGCAGGTACTGTTGTTTTTGGTCTTAAAAAAATTAAATAAAATGCACGACTGGGTCGCACGAACTTGCTCCTATGTAATAGACTACGAATTCTTAAAACGAAAGTTATTTAAGAAAACTGTTCATAAGGATAAAATTATTTTTTTTTTAATTTTTTTATACAAACATGAACTTATGCAAGAACAAAAATTATAAGTCGTTGTAGTGGTTCCTTAAAAAAATATACGTTTTTATGCACAAAATATTTAAAACATTTTTAGAAAAAAAAATTTGGTACTTTAAGTTTTTATTATTGTACAAATGACAGTTAAATTTCCAAGAAAAATATCACGCCGTTTCTGAGATATCGAATTTTCCACAAAAAAAAATGACTTTTTTCCCAAAAATTCAAAAAATTTCATTGAAATCCGTTATGTCGATAATGACAAATTCAAAATTCGAAAAAATCGTTCTACGGTAGGTACCTACAGTCAGTAATAACTAGATTTCAATTTTTTTTTATTAAATTATGCATCGTAAAAATTAATCAAAATAAAAAAAATGTTAGCGAAATTCTCCGAACCGTTGTCGAGAAAACCATTTTTTAACATTTGTATCGAAGGTACCGTTAGTTTTAGATAAAACAATTTTTTTTTTTGAAAAAAAAATCGAGCAAGAGATTTTCGAAATATTGAGTTTCCAAAAAAAAAAAATTGAATTTTTTTTTAAAAATCCAAAAAATTAAAAATTGAAAATTTGAATATGTAATAATATTCAAAATTTGGTGGAGCCTTAGAATAAAAAATGATTTAAATCAGCTGTACCGTTTTCGAGAAAATCAAAAAAAAAATGAACCCAGGGAGCCACCAAAAATACAATTTTTTGGTACATTTTTTTCAACAATTATCTAGTTTTGACTAAATGTAAATTTTCAATTTTTTTTTTTTTTAATTCTGTGGGACAGTTTTTGAGAAAAAAAAAATGTTTATAAGATTTCGAAAAAAAAATCGTATGGCAGGTAGATACCGTTATTTTTGGTCTTAAAAAAAAAGAAAAAAACGTGTGCGGGGGGGGGGGGGGAATTTAAACACATATCTATCTACCAAGTTTGAAGAAAATCGGCCGAGCCGTTTAGGCTCTATTCGAACAGTCAGACAGACAGACAGAATTGCGAGACCCACTTTTTTAGTCTTCGCTATCATCGTAATGTCAACTTTGATCAAAATCTCGAGTTCGATTTTTTTACGAATGCATAACTTGCCTTATAGTACCTATAAGTAGCAAGTAAAACGAGTGTCTTGAATCAGACCTTTTAATTAATCATACGCCCTTTTTTTAAAAGATGCTTTATGCTCATACAAGGTACCAACGTGTCCACTGTCCATATACCTTACAATCTGTGAAATGGTGCTTTTTCATAAAATTAGCTAAGGCTTATTATTAAAATTGGCTTTTAATAAGCATATTACCTACATAAACAAAAAGTCACCATTTAATCTAGTTGATTAATTGGCATTCTTTTCATCAGCTTCCTATGTAATTACATTACTCATAAATCACGTATTTTTATCTTTTTTATCAATTAATCAAAACTCATTGTGATAGGGCTAAATGCATTCAGTATTGTATTACCTGCATTAAAGTTAAGCAATGCTTATTTGCATTCTAATATTCTCTCTGTCAATTTTCTCATCTGCGGTAGATATTTATTATTATTAAATAAATTATTAACTTTTCTAATATTTGGTATATATAGTTTGGTCGTGACTTCAAGGCTGTAACAGGCGACCCATTCTATCTGTGTCAAATAAGCACAAACGTATCAAATCATCAAATTAGTGAACTTTTATCTGAAGAAAAAGGCATGCAGATAGCTGAGACTGTTTACAATGTAAGATGCTACTTACAGTGTGTATTAGAAAAATTCGGTTTTGTTAAAGGATGCTCATTTTTATATGGTGATGCAGTATATCGTCCCAGAAAATTGAACACAAAAAGACGAATTAATAGAGAATGCCTTCCTGAGATGTTCGAGGATACTGGAGAAAATGAATGTGAATGTGGTTTTAAAATGTTAAAATGTATGAAGAAAATAGTAGATAGTATGAAGAAAGGGTAAAAATAAATTGGTGCGGTTTTATTCAGAGCTGTCGTTTGGTATTTTATCAGTTTTAAAATTCATTTTTACTCGAGATTTCAAATTGTGATAAGAAACTGAGGAAGTTGGTCCCACAATTCCGTCATTCTATCTGTATATCCTTACCTATACATCATCGAAAAATGGTTATAAATGGTACACCCTTAGAAGCAATTTTTGTTTTTGATTTTCTCAAGAAACTCGATTTTAAAATTTTTTGTTATGTAAACATATAAAACGTGAATTAAACGTATACGTTCCGTGTAGCTCGTTACCTTACGGAAGATTGCATTTAACGACCTGTTTACATTGGAAATATTCCGTACTTACTTCATCGTGCTTAGATTGGAAACTTTGAGGCCCCTCAAAAAGAGTTTGCTTTTGGTGTCAATGGATTCAAATATCGATTTTAGTACTTTCCATTGATATTTAGAACCAAATATTGCCCCTAACATTTCTTCACCTCTAACCGAATATGTCAAAAAGACGAAAGACAGCTCAACAGGTGTCCAATTTCAATTCAGATACATTCAATGTCTTAAGCAAATCTCCTTCACATTGAGTGATGGACGATTGCATTTTATTTTTTTCTATGGAAAAATGCATTTTCAGAGTTGACATTTGAACAATCAGAAAAATGTTGTTGCTTATTTTCTGCTCCGGAAAATGCATTTTCAGAGCAATCAGTTGACATTTGAAACGAAATATTCTCAACAAGTCAAAATGTATTCTGTCCCATATCTGTCAATCCATATAATGCCAAATTTCGAATTAAATATTGATCATTTGTCAAGCCATAAACTGGATGATGACTACCATGCCAATGGATTAACATTTTTAATTTTTTCCGCTTATATTTACTTTGACAATTCAATTACACCATGGGAATTATGTCAATCGGAGTGAGATTAAGTACATTAAACGTCAAAAAAAAGTCGGAGGATTTAGTTCGTAGTGAACAGCGAATATTGCAGAAAAAAACATCAAGAGACTGATTACATGATTCTTTATTTTTCAGTTGCATCGTCTGTTATCTTTTTGACATATTTGGTGTGAGGTGAAGAAGTGTTAAGGAATGAAGCTACGTTTCTACAATCCTTACCCAAACTGTCAAAAAGACAAAAAACGAAACGAACGAAACAGAGAATCGTGTAATCGGGCTCCCAGAGTCAACCTTTAGTATCATATTTTCGTGCTTCATAAGATGCGTTCACATTCTCAAGTATGTTTGACAATCACGGCATAATTGGCTTGATTTTGATAATCTGAACGCTCCATCCAGCGAGCGCAGCGGTTTGTTTTGAATTTATCCTGCGGTAATTCATGTGGATTTTATTAGATTAATATAAGTTTTCTGCAGACTTGGAATATAAAAATCAAGTAAATTTCCTCATCCAAAATTTTATCTATGCTCTGAGCTGGTCAAAATTCTAATGAGAAGTGATGTTTAACGAATGTGAACGCTTATGTTTTTCATACATCAAATATTTATCATGCCGTGCTTGTCAAACAAATTTGGGAATGTGAACGCCCCTTTTAATAATCTGAGCAAATAATTGTAGTTTTCCGTATCAGATAACTTCTCTGTATGAACATAAGTGGACAAAATAATATTGCACCCCTATTGAAAAATAAGTCTAAGAAATCGTAGCAGAATCGGTGCGTTCTTTTTTAATATTATTTAATTTTTGAAATAAATATGTACGTTCGTTCCATTACTTTGAAATTCTGTGATTTTTTGTGCATTTCTGTGAATTTCAGTCCAACGTTCTGTCACATTCCATATACAAAAAATCTACTAAAATACACAGAATAAACTATGTACGTTTATTGGGTACGTTCGGCACTCGGACGACGTGCACTCACACTGTTTATTTGCGACTTATAGGTATGTACTATAAAGCAAGTTATGCCGTCGTAAAAAAATTCGAACTCGAGATTTTGATCAAAGTTGAAATTACGATGATAGCGAAGACGAAAGAAGTGGGTCTCGCAATTCTGTGTGTCTGTTCGACTGCAGCTCGGCCGATTTTCTTTAAGCTTGGTAAATAGATATCATTTTTTATTTTTTCCCCCACATGCTTTTGTTTTCTTTTTTTTTAAACCAAAAATAATGGTACCTGCCATCGCCTTTTTTTTCGAAATTTTATAAATATTTAATTTTTCTCAAAAACGGTACACCAATTTTTATCACTTTTTTATGCCAAGGCTCCCCAAAAGTTGGAATGGTATTGTGTACTCAAATTTTCCAAAAAAAAATGTCTACAAGACTTAAGAAAAAATTTTGATTACCTAAAAATAACGGTACCCTCCATACAAATGTTAAAAAATTGTTTTCCAAAATTGTATTTTTCTCGAAAACGGCGCGCTGAAAATTCTGATGAAATTTTTTTCCTTTCGGTTAATTCTTACGACCTATAATTTAAATTTAAATTTAATTTAAGAAAAAAAATTGAAATTACTGACTTTTCCTACCATAGAACCATTGTTTCAAATTTTGAACTCCTCATTATAGGCATAGCGGATTTTAGAGACATTTTTCAATAGAGAAATTTCTAACCGGTGTGAAAAACATTCCATTTCAAAACTTAAAAAATAAATATTTTTTGAATTTTTGAAAAAAAAAAATCATTTTTTTTGAAAATTCGAAATCTCAAAAAACCGGTCAGTATTTTTATTATGTCTAAATTTTATTCGTTCAGTAATAAACAAATTTTAAGTTGGCGTTCCAAAATTTTTTCTTAAAAATGTTTTAAATGTTTTGTTTTTTATGTTTTGTGTATAGGTACATACAATTTTTTTTAAAGACCGCTACAACGATTTCTAATTTTTGTTCTTAGGCTTTTACTTAAGATTAAGAGCAAGCTTGTGCGATCTATTCGATCGTTTTATTCTATAAATGAATATGAGTATGATTGATTTAAAACTCAAACTATATGGTGGCGCATAGGTAACGTAATAATTTAATTATTACATAATTTTTACTTGCGATATACATACATAAGTACTATAGAGCAAGTTCTGCATTTGGAAAAAAAATCGAACTTGAGATTTTGATTAAAGTTGATATTACGATGATAGCGAAGACGAATAAAGTGCGTCCGACGATTCCGTCTGTCTGTCTGTATGTCTGTACCTCGATCTAAAGCCTAAGCCAATGGAGCTATTTCTTCAAGCTCGGTACTTAAAAGTCTTCGGCGATTCCCTAGAGGAGAAATTGAAATTTTTGTTTAGCTCCAAACCCCCCCCCCCCCCTTCATACACCCGTAATGCATAATCTTATTTATCTCAAAAATGGCTCTAACGATTTTGATAAAAAGAATTAGGTGTGATATTATGGACACGAACTTCATTTTGGTAAAAAAAAAAAAATAAAACCGATTTTTGATTTTTTGACTTTCTCATCAACGGCTCTAACGATTTTAACCAAAAATTTTTAGCAGGAGCCCCCTTAAGTTTTAAAATAATATTGTATATAAAAATATTCGAATTTTTTTTGTTGAGATTTTTGAAAAAAAAATCGAAGTTTGGATAAAATGGTGGAAAGTGCTTAACGTCAAACAAAACGCGCCGCAATTTTTCAAGTTATACCCCTTAAATAACCAACCTAAATTTTTTGAGAAGTTTATTTGCTAACGCATTAAGTTTATGTGCTTTAATTAAATACATAGTTCTTGTCAAGACGCTTTGTTTTCATTGAAAATTTTATTAAACTAATTCGGTGTATAAACCTCTTGGAAAAGAAAATGTCATCAAATAAAGCTTCACCACGAGATCTGAGATCGGCAGCCGCACAACAACAAACATCAACTGTATTGCAACCTGTCGTCGGTGAAAAGATGCTCAAATCTCTCGAAAGTCGTCTTAACAAACGAATAAGTGATTCCACATCTGAAGTGAAATTACTTATTATGGATGTAAGCAAGGAACTATCTGATAAACTATCCAAAATTGTGCTCGATCTCAATAGCCGTATAGAAGAAGTCAACAATAGCCTATCCGCACTGACAACTAGAGTTGACTCTCTTGAAAATCAATTTGAGAATCTAAACTCAACAAAAATAATTGAAAAAACACAACAAAACACCAAAATATTTGAACTGCAAGGAGCTCTTGATCGAATACACCGCGAGCATATAGCCGCAGATGCCTTGTTGTATGGAGTACCTCAAATCGATGATGAAAATTTGGCCAACATTTTTCATACACTGTGTACTTCTGTTAATTGCCCCGATATAACACCACCAAAACAGATTTTCCGAATGAGACCTAAAAATAATTCAAGAGACACTGCCATATTAATTAAATTCAACTCCGTAGATGATAAAATAACTTTATTAAAATCCATAAATTCAATGTACAAAAAATCAAAACAATCAATTTGTCTCCGCCACCTGGGAATGGATTCTGACAGCCGAATTTACTTAAATGAGAGCCTTACGTCATGTAACCGAATAATTCTCCGAAAAGCTTTTCAACTGAAAAGACAAAACCCAAATAAGCTTTCTTCTGTTTTTACCCGAAATGGATGCGTGTATGTGCGCTTTTTAGCAAATGACAAAGCTTCTCGAATTGATCACTTAACTGACTTGGATCAGCTGTTTGCGACTGCAAGAAATGATGACAACAACTTTCAATCAACGTAAGCTGTTTTTTCTTTTTGCCTTGGACATCTTAAGCTTGTCCCATCATAATAAATTTAGAATGGTTATTATTATTTTCATTATGTTAATTATCTATAATTTTATAAATGTGATCTCTTTATTGTATTGTAATAGTTCCCTTTTGCCTTTCAATGTTGCTTGCCAGGTTTTTAACAGATTGTTATACTTTTCGTACTATTCTGAGTCGGTTGCTTTAGAGGAAGCAATTATATTTATTTTTATTTTTTATAAATTATTATTCTCATGAGTCAAAGTTCAAGTTCCTTCAGTGGTGATGGCGTGGATACAAATTTGCGAATCTTAATTAATATTTTGTGTAAGCAATGCGATGGACTGCGCGTATGTCATATTAATGCTCAGAGTTTGTTCTGCAAAATAGATGAATTTAGAAAGCTGTTCGTTGATTCTGGTGTTGATGTTGTGTGTGTATCTGAAACTTGGTTTAAACCTAATATTCAGAATGTAAGTTATGATATGAGTGGTTTTAGGTTATTTCGTGGTGACAGATATAATAGAATAGGTTCTGGTACGGCAATATATGTTCGTTCAAATATCAAATGTAAACTTGTTTTATCGTCTCCCCCGGATAGTCCAGCGCAGTACTGCTTCGTGGAGATTGTCGGTGATAATAGAAAAACTCTTCTGGGAGTATATTATCGGCCAAACAATCAAATAGTTATGTCTCCCCTGTACTCGTTGCTGGAAAATATATCAACTTTCTATTCGGATGTAATTGTTTGTGGCGATTTTAATTGTAACGTTTTAAGTAAGGTAAATAGTGCTTCATTTTTGAACAACATGAAATCTCTAAGTCTCAATTTAATAAATTCGTCAGCACCAACTCATTTCACTAAAACAAGTAGTTCTTTAATAGACTTATTTTTTTCCAACATCAGTGGTAATGTTTTCTTTAATCAAGTTTCCGCTCCCATGTTTTCCAAGCATGACCTTTTATTCGCAACTTTCAAAATTTCTTTTTCCGTTGCACCTCGGTCTATTAAATATAGAAATTTCAATTCTATAAATACAGATTTACTTCAAGCTGATCTTGAAAGAGTGAATTGGCAAAGTTTGTTAAATAATCCGTCACCTAATGACCAGGTTAGTGTGTTTAACGATGTTATTCTTAACTTGTATAATGTGCATGTTCCCATTAAAACTAAATTTTTGAAAAATTCTGTTATATCTTGGTTTAATCTTGAGATCATTGAACTCACGAATAGACGGAACTTAGCTTTTAGGAGATGGAAACGATATAGGTTGCCGGAGCTCTATGAAGACTTTCGCATATTAAGAAATGCTATAAATTTAAAAATATGTAAGGCTAAGCGTGATTTTTACAAAAGGCACCTTGATTGTAATTTACCAACAAAGACTCTGTGGAAAAACATACGAGGTATTGGAATTGGCAGCCAAGACGATTTCGATTTTTCTGGAGTTGATTTGAATGACCTCAACAAGAAATTTGTGCAATGCCCTGTGACATCAACATTAAACGTCTCCTCCTCAAATACGTTTCTTTCTGTCGCAGGTTTTGAGTTTCATCGCGTAGAGCAGACAGACGTTGTAAGAGCAGTGTTGAGTGTTAAATCTAAATCGCCAGGTCTTGATGAAATACATCCTATATTTATTAAAATGCTTTTACCCTTTATACTTCCAATTCTTACCCATCTATTTAACAGTATTTTAATGACTTCTTGTTTTCCCAGTGCTTGGAAAACTGCAAAAATAATACCTATTCTAAAGAATAAGGGAACTTCTCAAAGGCCCCCTGATTTTCGTCCCATCGCGATACTACCGTTTTTGTCGAAAGTTTTTGAGAAAATTGTTCATATCCAAATGTCTTCCCATCTTCAACAGTATGACTTACTTTGTAAACACCAATCAGGTTTTCGAAAACAACATAGTTGTACTTCTGCTCTGTTGAAGGTTACGGATGATTTAAGAATATCAATGGACAAAGATCAAATCTCGCTGTTAGCCCTTTTGGATTTCTCCAAAGCATTTGACACGGTAAATCATTCAAGACTTGTGTCAAAATTAATAACAGAATTCAATTTTTCCTCCTCAGCGGCGTTATTGATTAATTCTTACCTAAGCGGCAGAAGTCAAGCTGTGATGGCAGGCAATGCTATGTCGAATTTCAATCACACATTCACGGGTGTCCCACAAGGTTCTATTTTGGGCCCACTTTTATTCTCGATTTTCATTAATGATCTTCCAGGTAGTATAACGTATTCATCCATTCATATGTACGCCGATGATGTGCAGTTGTATCTGAGTTGCAAAACTGGCCTCATTGAGGACGCTACTTTTAAATTCAACTGTGATCTTGAAAGTATTTTTCAGTGGTCTAAAAGAAACGATCTTTTTCTGAATCCAAAAAAATCCAAGTGTATGCTTATAGCTAAAAATAACTTAAATACGTGTGGCTTCTCAAATATATATCTTGGAGGTGAACAATTAGAATTCGTTGATAAGGCTAAGAACTTGGGAATTTGGTTTGATAGTAACCTTAGATGGGACCTTAATACTCGTACCACTGTAGGAAAAATTTATGGATGTCTACGTAACCTATTTATGTCACAGCATTATACTCCTGTCAAAACAAGATTAATGTTAGCAAAATCTCTTATTGTGCCAATTATATCATTTGGATGTGAAGTTTCAATGTATTGTAATGCTGATTCTAGAAGAAAACTTAATGTCGTTTTTAATAATGTTACTCGTTACGTGTATGGTTTAAATCGTCGGGATCATATATCACCATATAAAACCAATATTTTGGGTTTAACATTAAATAAATATTTAGATTTTTGTTCATTAAAATATCTTCATAAAATCATAACCTCTCGTAAACCGGAATATCTTTATGATAAACTAGCTTTTTCAAATTCATCTAGAACTTTTACTTTTACCATACCGCGTGCTACATGCATCACAACCGAGCGTCAATTTTTTGTCTACGCTGTTCGCTTATGGAACTCTCTTCCTCTTAGCATAAGAAGACTCTGTTTTGTTAATAGTTTTAATGTATCTCTCTTTTCTTACTTGGCTGGCAATCTTTAGGTATTAGGGCCCTTATACGCTTCTTTTTATATAATATTGTTTTATTTTAATTGTGGTATAGCAACCATTTTTATATTGTTATTTTAAAATACATATAACGTTAACTTAATTTTATTGTAAATTTGTAATCTTGTTCTTATTTTTATCCTTATCTCTAAATTTAAATTACTTAAAACCAATTTTAATGATCACATTTACGTCATTTAAGATACTTTGTGTAATCTTTGTAAATGTTGTTTAGTTCTCTAAATAAATAGTAAATAGTAAAAGATCTCGTGCAATTCGAAATGATGTGAACATTGCTCGGGTGCAAGCAAGTATTGTGAAAAACCCCGGAACTTCCACCAGGAAATGTTCTTAGCAGTTGCTGATCTAGGCGATCTTTGCAAAAAATTTTACGACACATGTACCTTTTTCCATGATTCAAATGACCCACGAGTTGAAAGCAAATGATCCACAAGTACCTTTTCAGTATACCTACTCAGAATTTTTTAAGAAATGTTCCGAGAGAGCAACGACTTTATTCGGTGAATTGGGATAACTTTCAATACAGGGCAATGAATGAAAAATGTGAAATGCCAGAGGTAGAGAACAATTTAGAGTCGTGGGTCTTACAAGATGGAGTTATAGCTCACACAGCTCATCCAATTATTGCTGTCTATGGTAAAATGCTCTGGAAAGAGCACGTCGGGTTGAATCAAACAATGAACATTGGCTGAGTGAAAACACACCGGATAAAGCTGAAAACACACCGGATAAAGCAAAACGTGTTTTTTTGTTTCGTGAAACAAGAGAACATTGTTTCTTATGAGACTAAACACACCAAAGAAAACGAAACAAACCACATGTTTTTGTTTTGAAGTGTTACGATGGTGGTTGTCGTACATACTATTGTATACGAGCAACACACACCGAATGCAACAAAACATAAAAACAAAAGCAAAACAGAAAAACATGTTTCGTTGCCGATATCAGACCTATTGTTTTTTGCAAAACAAAATTTTGACTTCGTTGTTTTTATTTTCTTCTTTCGTTGCACTTTACAGATTTATTTGTTTCTACGTTTACTGTGCGCAAATTTTAAATAAATATGAAATATGTAGATGGAGAGAAGTTCATTTTTTTTAATTGAGGCAAGAAGCCCTATCTATATTTATAAAGATAAGGAACATGCCAATAAACTTACTATTGATAAGCTGTGGATTGTTACTTCCTACTATGTCATCTGGAGATTGGCAAGATTAAAAGCTTTTCTCTTTCTTTATAAATAACTCCATACAGCCGTATTAATAAAAAACGCTTATTCCACCTATATTCCATGGTTTTGCTAAACCATGGAATAGGTGTTAAGCCATGGCTTAAATATTTACATTAATAAAAATAAAATGTTCCCGGAATAGTAAAATGACGTTTATCAAAAATCCTTTTAAGAAAATCTTCTACAAAAGTAAGCAATCTCTTTTTTATATTCTGTGGCTACCTAGATTGATTGTCAATTGCTTGTGTCTGACTGTGGACATTTCTATTTCTTATTCCTTCGCTAAACCACCTACTTCGGTGGTTTAACTTAATCATAATTAGTAAACGTCACTTAACAGAAAATTTGTTTTATTAATGAAATTTCGCACTTAGTCCAGGACTTAACGATAAACCTATGTTTAAAATTAAGATCGACTAAGTAAACTATGTACTTTAGAGTTAGCAAGTACATATCCTTTTAATACCTTAACACTAAGCTGTTTAAAATTTATTATCTCTTAAACATAATATGAACATATTTACAAACCATTATCTAAATTTTAATAAATTCCAAAGTTTAAAAAAATCCGAAAGAAAAATGATATTCATCAAATAAATCATAACGTTACTTATGCGCCACCCTGTTTATAAATAAAACAAAATTTTTGAATAGCTTGATTTTAATTTGATTCTAATTTCTGTCATTGGAAAATCGTTTTTGTTTTATTTCAACTTACTACATCAAAATGAGAATCTTTTTCAAATATAATTCAGCAAACATCAACATCAGGCAAAATTGCAAAGGACGAATTATTTTCGTGCATTTTCGCATCTGTTAGCAAAATCGTATACGAGATTCAAATTGAAATCTGCACAAACGGGCTTTGTCACTGTGAGTTCAAACAACAATGGCCCACTCATTTGCAATGAGCTCTAATGTTTGCACAAATGTTCGACTTTTATTTCGAAAAAAATAGAAAAATTGTATGGCACTATGACAGTGAGTCCTTTTTTGGATTGTAAACACACCCTATGCGATGTTTTCAGATGGGTTTGTGTCCCTTTCCTTTACGTCATCGTCATTCTCTCATATCAGAATGTGAATGTAATTTTTAGTGCCCTGTTAAATAATTCGGCAGTAAACATTGTTAAATACACCACAGAAACAAATGCGTATTGCATTCGTTCATCGAGGGGACATATTAGGCAATTAAAGGATGAACGCATATGCGAAAGAGCGATGTGAATGTGACATTTAAGTCCTGTATACCTACTATTAATGTGATTGTCCTTTTGTGGCCTCATTGAAGCACATATACGTTTATATTTATTCTAAAACGGGTCGTGTGTCACATCGAGTGTTTGTTTTCGTTTTCCTTTATGACCTTTAATATTGGAATTAGTTTTCAAATACAGTTCTCAATTGATGCTTGATCAAAATGATCCCAAGCCCAAATATATGTGCCTGATTGTGTTTACATTAACATCGTTTTGACCTTATGGCTTGAGTTGATGGTTTTATTTTTTTTTTTTCACAGTGAAGCATGGCCTTTATCGTCGTGAAGGACATTTTGCTCAAATTAATGTAAGTATTTGGTATTTATTTACTTTCTATTCTGTTTTTCTTTTTTTTTTTAAGAATAAAATCGTAGGACTAAAAAAGTAGCAAATGATTTCCGATGTAGCTTGGCTAAATGTCAACGAACGACATGGAATGAATAAATCTGGGATGGGATCACTCTTCTTAGTCCATAAAAAAGGGTATTTTTAGACTTATTTATAGTTCAAAGATTGCAATGTTGATGTTGATGGACAGGGTCACAGTGCTGCAAAGGCGGAGTTTAAAGTTCCTTTTACTGTTTATTTTTCTTAAAGAAAAATAATGTCCCTATGTTTTCCAGAAGATTGAAGAGCCTATGTCAGAAAATATGGAGGATACAGGCTCCTAGGTTGCCATTTCTTCTAGTGCGAAATATCTACATAGGTGTTATAATAGACCCTCAGTTGAATTGGAAACTGAAAATTGAAGAATGGGTTAATAAGACCTGCGTAGCTTTCTACGCTTGTGGTAAAACTTTTGGTAAAAAGTGGGTTCTTGGTGATTTTGTGGTAGCCGCGCTTACCAAAGCAAATTACATCGATAAACTAAAGAAGTTACAAAGAACACAACGGCTTTAAGATCTTGCCGAACTGGTTACTTAAGCGTTTGTCTACCTCTTTGTAGCGTTTTTGTACTCTTTTCCACTTGACTTACATATTAAGTATCTGGTTTCTTGAGGCACATTAAGAATAAAATGCGCGACTGGGTCGCACGAACTTGCTCCTATGTAATAGACTAGGAGTTTAAAAAACGAATGTTATTAGAGAAAACTGTTCATAAGGATAAAATTAATTTTTTAAATTCTTTTAATAGTAAGAGACAAAAACAGAATGCTATTCAAATATGAATTTAGCAAGAACAAAAATTATAAGTTGTAGTTAGCGGTTTCTTATAAAAAATAAGCTTTTATATACAAAATTTTCAAAAGATTTTTAAGAAAAATATTTGGTGCGCCAGCTTTAAGTTTTAAGTATCGTACGATTGAAAATTAAATTTCCAAAAAAAAATATTGAACTGTTTTTCGAATATCGAAATTTCCAAAAAAAAAAAAAAAATATAGGAAAAATGTTTAACCATAAACTGCATCAGCAATATTAAAAGGATGTTCAATATATTCATAAGCTTGTTAAATGGTATTAAAATACGATTTTTGAAAACCATTTTTTAACATTTGTATTTTTCACATCTTGTAGATTATATTGAGAAACTTTTATTTATCAAGTTTAAAAAATCTAGCATGTGGTTTTCGAACTATTGGGTTTTGAAAAAAAAAATTGATTTTTTTTTAAATCCAAAAAAAATTTTTTTTGAAAAATTGAGTACACAGTTCTATTCAAGTTTTTGGGGAACTCTAGCAAAAAAAACCGGACCGTTTTCGAGAAAATCAAAAACAAAAAAAAAGGTTTCATAGGAGGTACCCTCAATAACCATTTTTCGGAAAAAAAATATTCAACCCTTACCTTTGTTTAAATGAAATTTTTTTTGTATTTTTATTTTTTGAATCTGTGGAACAGTTTTTGAGAAAAAAAAAAATATTTATAAAATTTGGAAAAAAATTCGTTTTGGCCTTAAAAAAACAACGTGTGGGGGGAAAAATTAAAAATGATATCTACCAAGTTTAAAGAAAATCGACCGTGCCGCTTAGGCTGTAGTCGAACAGACAGACATACAGAATTGTGATACCTACATTTTTAGTCTTCGCTATCATCGTAATGTCAACTTTGATCAAAATCTCGAGTTCGATTTGTTTTACAAATGCATAACTTGCCTCATAGTACCTATAAGTCGCAAGTAAAAATAAACTTTTATATACAAAATTTTAGAAACATTCTTAAGAAAACATTTTGGTACGCCAGCTTAAAGTTTTTATTACTCTACGAATACAAATTTAGTTTCCAGGGAAAATATTGACTAGCTTTTGAGATATCGAATTTTCAAAAAAAAAGATAAATTTTTTTTTTTTTCAAAATTCCAAAAAAAATATTTTTAAGTTTTGAAACGCAATGTTTTTCAAACTTATTAAAAACTTCTCTGTAAAAATCTTTATTAAAATCCGTAATGACGAAAATAGGAATTTCAAAATTTGAAAAAATAGTTCGTAGGTACAGTCTAGTCTTAATTGCAAATTTTTTGTTTTTGAATTATATGTAGGTCGTAAAAATGAATTGAGAGAATTAAAAATTGCTTCTGAGTTCTGAATTTGTATACTTAAAACGATGACAGTTTGGGCAAAAAAACTTGTAAACAGATCTTGTTATAAGCGTTTGTAAATGTCAAAGTTAGCACGGTACAAAAAATAGAAAAATAGGTATTTAATGATTTTAAATTTAATAAAATTCTACATTTCAATAAAGTTTGAAAAATCGTAGCTTATTTACACAATTTTAACATGGTACTAATTTGACTAAAAATTGCTCCCGTGTCTTCAAAATAATAACCAAAAAACAAAAAACCGAAATTAACCGGTTTTATTTTTCAGTTATCATGGAGAAACAAAAGAATTGTTAGTGTATTATTCTCTCATTCCCTTCCTTACTTGCTTACTTGAGCCGCATTGGGGGCTGGTCTAAGTCTTAATATAGAAGTTTGCGAAATTCAAAAATAAAAAAGAACCCTCTAACTTCACATGCTCGCCTGGTAATTAGATTTATTTGTTGGTAGAATACTACGAAATAAAAATTTTAAATGAAGACAAAATGCAAAATTAACAAAAGAAAAGTAATTCTCAAAATGGTGTAACTAAGGACATCTAGTGGTCGACGCTTGAACCCTCGAAAATTCGGTTAAATTTCAAATAAAATGAAGAAATTTAAAAGTGAATCACCAGGCGAGCATGCGGAACAAGTAGGGATTCGACTTTGCTTTTGAATATTGCCAATCTTTTGCTCCACCTTCAACTCACCTAATGGAGAAATAGAGAATATTGAACTGAACAGAACATGTTAAACAAAGACAAAAAGTGTATGATCCTTTCTTTCTCAATTTTTTTTTTCTGCTCACAGTCATTAGATGAGCATCCGAAAGAAGAGTGTCCTATGTTTTATCTCCACTTCAAGCTGATAAGCTGATAATCCCTCTGTCACTGTATACGGCTTTTTGTTTTTACTTTCTCTAGTAGAAAAGAAAGGAACAATGCATTCGTTCTACTTATTGAGAAGAAATGATCAAGGTCAAGCGGGGGGAGAATAGAAGACATTTAAATGTGTTTTTATCATTTAACTAATACTTTTTCAACTGAAAGCCTCGCAGTATTGGCTTCAATAGTCGTCATATGAGACTTATTTATGTATTTTTGGGCAAACAAAGCCGCCAAAAAGAAGCACTAGGCGAGCATGCTGAGCAGTAGGTATTACATTTTTGCTTTGCAAATTGACTTTCCTGATAAGCTCCACCTTTATCAACTACCTACATACCTACATCGTTGTCGTTTTTTTCGTATTTTTTCCTTCTACTCGTACTCTCATGCATGCATGCGCAATACTCGTACAATGGCTGCGCAAGCAAACTGAGTAAGAGTAGGTTTCCTGTTGATGTTGACCAGCGTTACCACTTTCAGAAAAAAGTGGAAGGAGATTTGAAGAAAAAAAGAAGTAAATTGAGAAAAATCTAAGTAGATTTAAAAATGACTTTTTACTTGCTTTTAGAAAAAATATTGCATACAAATTTTTTTTTCTTAAATGAATATTATTAAATTAAAATTGTCAATACAGTTCTTTTTATTTTAAAGAAATTTCGTATAAAATTACTCATTTGTGTATTTTTATTGTGGTGACGTTCTTTTACTTTATGGTAATTATGAAGTTACATAATATATTCTATACTACTCAAGCCTAAGTAGCAGATCGGGAAAAGAATTTGTCTCCCATACACTTTTTTTTCCTGGGACAAATTTTGTCTTGGATATTTTTCCGAACAGTACGCTGTTCGCGCGCAAAATTCATACCTTTGTACATTGCTGTACAAAATGTCTCCACTAAATCTTGCCATAGAAAAAAGAATGATACAGTAGAGATTTCAAATAAAGGTTTAAGTTTAACGGAGATATCGGTAAAGTGTTCTTTAAATTTATTGGATGTGGTTCTTGAATCATTGATAACAATATCATCAATTTCCAAACTATTGAGTTTAAATCCAAAAATTTTTTTTTTTGAAAATTTAAATACACAATTCTAATCAAGTTTTCGGGGAGCCTTAGCAAAAAAAATTATTAAAATCGGTGGTACCGTTTTCGATAAAATCAAAAACAAAAAAATTGTTCAATGGAAGGTACCCCAATAACCATTTTTCGAAAAATTTTTTTCAACCTCTACCTAGTTTTAACTAAATGAAATTTGTTTGTATTTTTATTTTGTGAATCTGTTAAGCAATTTTTGAAAAAAAAAAGAATCTTTATAAAATTTCAAAAAAAATCGTATGGCAGGTACCGTTATTTTTGGTCTTAAAAAAATAAAAAACTTGTGGGGGGAAAAAACTAAAAATGATATCTACCAAGAAAAAATGATATCTATAAAGAAAATCGGCCGTGCCGCTTAGGCTGCAAATGCAGTCGAACAGACAGAAAGACAGAATTACGAGACCCGCTTTTTTAGTCTTCGCTACCGTCGTAATGTCAACTTTGATCAAAATCTCGAGTTCGATTTTGTTTACATGCATTACTTGGCTTATAGTACCTATAAGTCGCAAGTAAAAAAGGAATCGAACTTTTGGATTGCCAAAACGTATGGCTTTGATTCCAATAGAGATTGTTTCAACTCGCTCTGATACACCTTAAATGGACATTAGTAAAAATTTTAAGGTTCCTATCAAGATAGGACTGCGAAGATGACATCGTTACGAAAAACTTCAACACAACTATCTTAACTGATGGTTGGTTCAGGAATCTTCTCTCAGACTTTGAATCTATCTAGGTTATTTAGGCTACTCGGCTTTGTAAGTACTTTTCAAGCTGAAGTACTGGCTATCAAGGAAGCATGCAAGGTACTCAAACAAGATCCAAATTAGTACCGGAATTTGGCTATTATCACAGACAGTTTGGCCGGTCTTAGGGCCATAAAGTTAGTACATCAGCCAAATTGGACCAGGAATATCGGAATGAACTTGCTAGCCTCAATATTAACCATAATGTCAGTCTTATTTGGGTTCCGGTTCATTTTGGCATTGTTGGGAATGAACTGGAGGACGAGCTGTCCAGGTAAGGATTAGGCCTCACTTCCGGAATGAGTCAGCATTCCGTCCGGGTTATAAAGGGCAATATTCTTTCAATTTTTCTTAGCGAACTCTTGATTTGATATGCAAACCCAGGTAAGACATAGCCTGTAGAGCATGCAGCGGAGCTAAGCGTTCCTCACAACACTCTATTTGTCATAACTGTGGATACCAGCTTCATTTCCTCTGCAAACGACCTGATCTGGGCAAATTTAAAGCACAATGATTAGGAGGGGCATTCTCTGAGGACAAAAATTTGAAAAAAATTAATAAAAATTTCCCTTCAAGGTATCACTAAAACTATCAAAAAATGAAAGCCATTCTTACTATCTCGCACCTTATACATATAATGTATGAATAAGTTACGAGTATGAAATAAATTTTATTCATTTATTTCTTTGCAAACTTTTTTTTATATTTTTCATTTGAAAAAACAGATTTAAGTATGATAATTTGGTGCAAAAATTAGATCCATTCTTCTTATTTTTTATTTGCGAATGCATTCACCACATCTTCAGGTTTAACTTCGATTTCTTTGTGAATGTTCAACAAAGCTAATCGGTTGAGCCTGGTGTCAGTTGTTGTGTCCCTCAGCCACGTTTTTAAATCAATGTTTTTCTTAAATGAGGATACAAATCCCGATTCAATGTTCCCAAAAAGCTTACTGAAATTTTTCCCTCTTGTGCCTCGCTGCTAAGACCTTTACAAACTGAATGAGGTTTTTTTTTAATTTTTTTTTTTTTTTAAACCAACTCATGCTTCCGAACCCTGTATCCTGGAATTCTCAATATTATTTTGTCGATTTTTGTATTTTATAAATTTTGGCGCCACTCCCTACAAAATATAAAACAGAAGGCCTATTTTAAAAATTAGAGATCGTATCCTTTCAAGTATTTTTGTCTAGTCCTTTTATTTATATCCAAAGAAATGGAGCCGCTTGTATTTACTTGGGTGATAACAACTCACCAGCACCTGTTAAGCATCCGTGGGGACAAAATCGAGACGGAGTGCTACCTGATGTCAATAAAAAAGAATTAAATGTCATGTCCTTCCTTAATCATTTTAGAAATATAAACGAAAAAAGGATTTTCATGTTTTTTTTTTCGAGCAAATTATTGAAGCCCAGCTGACATAGGGATTCTTCTTTGATTTCTTCCGTTTGTGTCCTTTAAGAGGCAAGATATCTTCCTATGATATATTTTGTGTAGGTATTGTTATCACAAAATGTTCATCAACCTGTCAAACTTGTCAAATAATTGGAAAAGAAAAGGATTCATTCAAACACAATCCGTCCATAGAGAGGACGATGTAATAAATTAATTGATTATTTCATCCTTTTCTTATAGGACTTGTGGTCTTGTGGACAGCAACTGCTGCTACACAATAATAATAATAGCGCAGTAGTAGAAAGGGTGCATTATACACACATTCCAACTTACAATGTGAAACCTTATAATCAATAGATATAATCAGATTAACAGTTGAGTGGGTTTCAATATTTTGCCATTGATGTTGCGGTTTTAGGTTTTCATTTTCTATATGTTAGGGTTGACGGTTGAGAAATCAAAACAGATGTGTGTCCTTCAACTTACAACAAGATTTACAATAGAATTGATTGATCATCGATGCCCATGTAATTCGATTTAATTTTATAAAAATATGAGTTACTTTTAAGAAAATATTGAAGAAATGATTTTTAGTTGAAAGAGATTTTGATGTTTTAATTAGATTGTTGAAATATAGTTGCCTAATTCAAAATGTCCACAAACAGAAATTGGAAGCCGGAAAAAAAATTTGGTACAAATTGTTTAAACTCTATTAACAAGAGCTAAAAAATTTAACTAGTAATATACAAATTCTAGATTGTCAAAAATGTAAGAAAATATAATGTAACCCCTTTTCGTCATCAAGTTTAATCCAAGAAACTTTGTTTCTGGGCTAAAAGTGTAACACCCAAGTTGAAGGGTCAATGTCTGACACACTATGGCTTATCATTTTCTACTGTTCCACGAACTCTGCTATCGAAATTATCTAGACTAAAGCGATCTGCCATTCTCCAAGGCTTATTCCCCAAATCGGAGGTTCGGTCTTCTCAGTAACCTAGAACTTAGTGTTTTAACCCATTTTATTCGCTATTTCTAAGTCACAGTGGTTTCTTCGCTTATTAGGTAACTCTTCGTCGGAACGAAAACTATCACGCAAGATAACTATCAAGCGTAAAAACTATCATACGAAAACTGACATTCGAGAAAACTACCTTTAAGGCGCGAAAAATTTAATGCGGGTAAACTACAAGGTGGCGCAAAATTAATCACCCTATCGGTAAACGTACGTCAAGCATCTTTGACATTTGTGAATTAGACAACTGCAGTATACAAACTGACATCTTATCATATCCTGCCGTTCTAGATCCACATTTGAAAAACAAGGACATTCATTTGGAAACGAATATGAGAAGCTGAGATCAGAGAACTGTCGTCAGCGAAACAATTTAATAGATTAGAAATTTCAGACAAAAGATGATTGATGAATATAAGAAAGAGTGTCGGAAATAAAACGAAGCCCTGTGGCAAACATGATTCTATTTTATGAATTTCAGACTTAAATCCACCCAATACTACTTCTATAGAGCGGTTCGAAAGGTAGTTTCTAATCCATAAAACAAGAGATACGTCAATTCCAAATGCACGAATTTTCGACTAAAGAGCTTGATGCCAAACTCTATCAAATGCTTTTGTCACTATTATAAGCGAACTCTACAAGGCCATGAATAATGACTTCTTACTGCCAGAATCGGATAAGCGGGGCCTAGTGAACATATGGTTTCAACAAGATGATGCAACTGCAAACACAGCACGAGCCAAATGGATATTGTGAAGGAAGCATTTTCTGGAGGCGTAATCTCCCGTTTGTGCGATTTGGCATAGCCAGCAAGGATATATAAGAAGGATATAACACAAATAAATAAGACGGTGATTGAAAAGTTTACGTCAGAGTATTTTTGTGACTCTCTTGATTACTGTTGGTTGTGGATTGTGGAATGTGTTTGGATAAAGTATAAGATACTCGTACAAACGAGAGGCAGAATGGATAACTTAAACTTATTCGATGTTTGTTTGGTACATTGTGTTATTTGTGGATTTTCTAAAAGGGAAGACGATAGGAATCGTGTTATATGGACGCCACGCCACTGGTATCAACACTGGTTGCAGCCATTTAGCGGACATATCATCTTTTGCACCTAACAGAAAAAAAATGTAAGGGTCCAATTAAAAATGTTCATCAATCAAAATCTGTTTTTTTTGTTATTTAGTAAAAAAGTTATTCAAAACAAAATTGGATGATTAATTTTGCACCAACTAGTATAATGCAAGAAAAATATAGAGAAATATGCTCTAAAAACATTTTTCGAGTGACTTATTATGTACGTCCTCCTTAACTCCTTTCAAACTGTTGCTTTTGAGGTCTTGTGCAAGTCGGCTTAACGCATTGCATGTTTGGAATAGTATTTTTAAAATGTCACACGTAACAACTGAATGATTTATCTCAGATTCCAGAGTTCCACCATTGCCAAAACATCGCTTTAGAGCTGTCAGAAATAGATCTGTTTTTTTTTTTTTTTTTAGCTCAGGCACAACGGAGCGCTCAGGTTGTGTTGATTTTTTTAATCAGAGCCAGTTGAAAGCGCACTCTATGAGCTCAGAGTAAAATGACCGAGCACCGAGCAGATTGAGTAAAAAGCTGAACGCGGCTAACTTCACAGAGGCAGACGGCGAAAAAAAAATGAAGTTTGACAGTTCAGTGCTCCAGTGTGTTTCATAGATAAATTGCAGAGCTCTGATGAAACTCTGCTCAGATCGTAGGTACTTGACATGCTCAACTTTGGTGATTATTATGCTTAGAGTTAAAAAAGAAAAACGCCTATAGCCTTGATGTACAGGCAAGCCAGTAATGTATACTGTTTCAAACTGCAGCAGTTATATTTCAAATGTCAAAAAAGTACCTACTGAATATTTACTTTACTCGGAGAAAAAAGCTATTAAAAGTTGCCTCAAATATCTAAGATGATTTTTTTTATGTAGATGATATTTTTGAAGAGCATAAATCTGCCCAAGCTGATGAAATTCATGCATCTCTTTGAAATAGGCTTTCAATCAAAAATAAATAAAATGAACGACTGGATCGCACGAACTTGCTCCTCTGTTATAGACTAGGAATTTTAAAGTGAATCTTATTAGAGAAAACTGTTCATAAGGATAAATTTTATTTCTTAAACTCTTTAAGTAGTAAGAGATAGAAACAGAATGCAAATAAGAATTTATTCAAAAACAGAAATTATACTCGTATGTCGTTGTTGTGGTTCCTTAAAAAAAATTTACTTTTTTATACAAAATTTTCAAAACATTTTTAAGAAGACATTTTGGTACGCCAATTTAAAGCTTTTACTATTGTTCGAATAAAAATTAAATTTACAAAAAAAATATTGAGCGGTTTTTTAGATGATTTTTTTTCAAATTTCGAAAAAATATTTTTCTTAAAGTTTTGAAATGCAATGTTTTATTAAACTTTTTTTAAGCTTCTATAAAAAAAATTTCATTAAAATCCATTATGCCTATAATGAGAAAATCAAAATTTGAAAAAATCGTTCTATGGTAGGTATACAGTCAGTAATATCTTGTTTTCAAATTTTTTTATTAAGTTATAAATCGTAAGAATCAATGGAAAGAAAAAAAAATTAGCAAAATTCTCGCAACTGTTTTCAAGAAAAATACGATTTTCGAAAACCATTTTTTAACATTTGTATGGAGGGTAGAGTTATTTTTTGGTAAAATAAATTTTTTTCTCATATCTTCTAGATTTTATTAAAAAAACTTTTATTTATTAAGTTTTAAAAAATCGAACATGGAGTTTTCAAAATATGTATTGAGTTTTCAAAAAACAAATTTGAACACTTTTTAAAAAATCTAAAAAAAAATAGTTTGAAAATTTAAATGCACAATAAGATTGAAACTGCTCGGGAGCCTTAACATAAAAAGAACATCAAAATCGGTTCAACCGTTTTTGAGAAAATAAAAAACAAAAAAAATGGTTCCAAGGGGGTTACCAAAAATAATGATTTTTTGTAAACATTTTTTCAACCATTAACTAGCTTTAACCAAATGAAACTTTTTGATTTTTTTTTTTTAAATCTATGGGACAGTTTTTGAGAAAAAAATACAGTCGACTCCCTCTAAGTCGAACTCCCTCTAAGTCGAATTTCCCTCTAACTCGAACTTTTTAACTGTATTTTTGCATTCCCCTCAACTTTCCATACAAAAACTATCCTCTAAGTCGAACTCCCTCTAAGTCGAAGTTCCCTCTAACTCGAACACATTCTCTTGATTATTGACCTATTTTATTTCCCTCTAAGTCGAATTTTTTTCTTTTGCCGAAAAAAAAATAAAAATAAATCTCAAATCGCAACTCGTTATTATTTGTAATTCTTATTACTCTTTGATTCTCTATATGTTGCATCGCCTGCGCCGTCACCGTCATGTCAGTGTGCTGCGCTGCTATACCTGCAATTTACAATATTATCAAACACAAAAATCTCTTCCTAAAAAGATATTCATAAAAAAAATTGCAAGGCAATAAAAAAAGCATTTGTTGGTTGGATCCATTCCATTCCAACTTCAAAACATTTTGTGCTTTATTTGAAAGCAGTAAAACAATAGATCTCAGAGGTCGTCGGAAAAACTAAAGCTTCTGGTTATAGGAAAAAGCAAAAATCCTCGTTGTTTCAATAAAATTAAAACTTTGCCGGTGGACTAGCAAACCATCATTCTTGGATGACATCAGACCTTTTCACAAGTTGGCTTTTGAAACTTGATTCTAAATTAGAAGATCAAAGCGCAAAGTATTACCTATTCATTATCGATAACTGCCCAACTCACCCAAAACAACTTAAGGATAAATTAAAGTTTATAAAGCTTGAGTATTTCCCCCCCAATATGACCTCAATGTCAATAGTTCAGTCAATGGACATGGGTATAATACAAAATTTGAAAGTACACTATAATCGCACTCTTCTCACCAAGATCTTAAGGGTTTGGAAAACCAAAAAAAAGCAATATAAAATATCACTTATCTATTGTGTGCGCGAAATCCTAAAGGCATGGGGACGTTACTCCATTGACAATTGAAAATTGTTTCAAAAAGGCCGAATTTAAGTCTGAGACGTGGGATGACGAAGATGATATTCCGCTTAGCTTACTTAGATGTAACAACGAAGACACCCAAGAAATCGAAGTAATCTGGGAAAGGCTAACAGAAGCTCATTATAATGTTGAAGGCGTACATTGGAAGGGCTATGTTGAAGTCGATGACGGCATCGTAGCCACTGAAATACCTGATAACGAGTCAATTTTGGAAGCAAATGCTGATGATACTAATGACGGTGAAAATGGAGAAGAAGATGGAGCTGAAATAATAGACTTTTAAATACCAGAGAAAAATTAAATTAAAAATGCAATTGGTACATTGCAATCTGCAATTGAAATGAAAGAAGAAATTCAAAATTGCTTATTTAAAATAGAATCTTTTTATAAAAAGGCGATCACTGATGACACTGCGACTGTGATGACTGAATGTCTAAAATTACAAATTTTTTTAAATAATTAAGTTGAAAAAATATTTTTTTATAATACATAATTATAGATTAATGAGCGATAAAAGCAAAAAGCTTAGGTTTATTTATTTATTTTACTTATTATTAAATTCAATAAATCGTTAAAAAAAAACTCTCTCTAACTCGAATTTTTTTAAAACTCCCTCTAACTCGAACTAGTTTTGATATCCCGTGAAAGTTCGACTTAGAGGGAGTCGACTGTATTTATACAATTATGAAAAAGAGCTTATGACAGGTACCGTTATTTTTGGTCTTAAGAAAAAGAAAAAAACGTGTTGGGGAAAAAATTAAAAATGATATCTACCAAGTTTGACGAAAATCTGCCGAGTCGCTTAGGCTGTAGTCGAACAGACAGACAGAGAGACAGACAGGCAGAATTGCGAGAACCATGTTTTTAGTCTTCGCTATCATTGTAATGTCAACTTTGATCAAAATCTCGAGTTCGATTTTTTTTCCGAATGCATAGCTTGACTTATAGTACCTATAAGTCGCAAGTAAAAACTAACATAATAAAATAATATTATATATTATATATTATTTATAATTATGGAAACACAAAACAAATTGAGCTTAACAATAAGGTAATTCCTTATTTTTAACTTTGATTTATATGAAAGCCAAACTTGCATAACGTACCGAAAACCAAAGCAGTTTAGGATTGTTCATAATAATTTAGGGTAAGTAACCTTAAGACTTAGTAAAGTCAAAACTTCCTAAGGACTAAGGAACCTATATCCGATTTATGGTAATTTGAGTCAAGTTCTTTTTTAGGTTGAATTTAAAGTATTGTCCAAATTCTTAAAGATTATTTAAGGTCATGATTCAGGTCACTACTAAATACACCTTATTTGAACTAATGACTATCGTCATCATAAAAAAAAGTTTGCTTAAGTTTAATTGACCTTACTCTGACTTTGAAGGTCAAAATGTTACCACGACCTAAGTACAAATTTGAACGCCAAATTTGCAGCTCTATCGATGTTCAGTATTGAAAAAGGTGGTTTCCATTAAAAAATGTCACCTTTTATTTCATCTTTTAAGGTTACTTCAAACATTTAGTTAACATTTTTTTCTTACCATTATGCTAGAAGACCATCATCCTAGAAGTATGTCAAGCAAGAAATATATCTGACCTGCAGTACTATTCAGAAGTATTGCCGTTACTTTTGTGAAACATCAAGAAAATCTTAAGAAACATGGAATTCCTGGAAACAATGTTTTTGCAACTCTTTGTAACAATTTTTGCAAGATTAAGCTAAAAGTTTCCAATTGATAGTCCACAATTTATTTTCGTTTAAAATACTCAGAACCCATTCATCTAAAAATTCGGTAAGGTTCATAAACAGGCTAAAATTTCTAAAAACCACCAAAGTTTTTTAGCAAAAGCTTAAAAAATCCAAACCGCAGCTTATCAAAATTCTTTGGGAGAACCGAGTTTTTAAAACATTTGAAATACCATCCAATACAGTATGTAAATATTTCTTTAGAAAGTTTTTTTTTCAGAAGCAGGTTTATTCGATCCATTCGCCTTTTCTGATGTAGGTTAAGGTTTTGCTATATCTATTTCCAATGACTCAGCTCAGTTTCATTTACTTCTGATAGGCTTACTTTGAAAACTAAATTTGTTAATCTTCAATTAGTATCTTTATTTTAAGGGATCAATACTTTCTGCAAACAAAAATTGCATTCTTCTAATTTTAACATTTTTTTAAATTTAATCTTGTGGAACTGAGTTGATTTTTTGAGCGGGTTATGACTTCGTTACCTCCCATTACTATACAGATGAGGGCACCACTTTTTACTTGCGACTTATAGGTACTATAAGGCAAGTTATGCATTCGTAAAAAAAATCGAACTCGAGATTTAGATCAAAGTTGACATTACGATGATAGCGAAGACTAAAAAAGTGGGTCTCGCAATTCTGTCTGTCTGTCTGTCTGTCTGTCTGTCTGTCTGTCTGTTCGACTACAGGCTAAACGACTCGGCCGATTTTCTTTAAACTTGGTACATATGGGTTTTGATTTTTTCCCCCCACACGTTTTTTTCTTTTTTTTTTCAAGACCAAAAATAACGGTACCCCTCATACGAATTTTTTTCGAAATTTTATAAACATTTTTTTTTCTCAAAAACTGTTCAACAGATTTTAAAAATAAAGATACAGAAAAATTTCATTTAATTAAATCTAGGTGTTGGTTGAAAAAAATTTTCCGAAAAATGGTTATTGAGGGTACCCCCCATGGAACCATTTTTTTTGTTTTTGATTTTTTCAAAAACGGTTCAACCGATTTTGATCATTTTTTTTTTGCTAAAGCTCCCCAAAAACATAAATAAAATTGTGTACTCAAATTTTCCAAAAAATTTTTTTTGGATTTTTAAAAAAAACTTCAAAAATTTTTTTTCAAAACTCAATATTTCGAAAACCCCATGCTAGATTTTTTTTAAACTTGACAAATAAAAGTTTATCAATATGATCTACAAAATGTGAAACAAAATTTTTTATTTTACCTAAAAATAAAGGTACCTACCATACAAATGCTAAAAAATTCAAAAAAATGGTTTTCAAAAATCGTATTTTTCTCGAAAACGGCACCTAGAATTTTGATAAAATTTTTTTTCTTTCAATTAATTTTTACGATCTTTAATTTAATAAAAAAAAATTTGAAATTAAGATATTACAGCTTGTACCTACCATAGAACCATTTTTTCGAATTTTGAATTTCTCATTATCCATATAACGGATCTTAATGAAAATTTTTATAGTGAAGCTTCTAAAAAGTCTAAGACACATTGCATTTCAAAACTTTAAAATAAATATTTTTTGAATTTTTGAAAAAAAAATATATTTATTTCTTTTTTTTTAAATTCGATATCTACGAAACGGGTCAATATTTCTTTTCGTAAATTTAATTTTTATTCGAACAATAATAAAAACTTAAAATTAGTGTACCAAAATTTTTTCTTAAAAAGCTTTTAAAAAGTTTGTATATAAAAGCTTCTTTTAAAGAAACCACTACAAGGACTTATAATTTTTGTTCTTGCATAAATTCATATTTGCATAGCATTCTGTCACTACTAAAAGAATTTAAAAATTAATTTTATCCTTATGAACAGTTTTCTCTAATAACATTCGTTTTTAAAATTCCCAGTCGATTACATAGGAGCAAGTTCGTGCGACCCAGTCGTGCATTTTATTTAACTACACTTTTGATGTTATTTTTGGTTTTATTAAAAGCTCATGTTTAGCATCTGAATCATTGATTCCTATTGCAAGTTAAAAGATTAAAAAAAAAATCGATATATGAGGTATTCCCATAAGATATCATTTGCAAGATTTTCCCCTCAAAACTTGTTCGTTGCCTATATCTTCTCGTACCCTTATAATTTAAAAAAAAACCTTGATACTGAAATCGGGAACGAAAAATAAGTTTAAAGCTCACGTATCCGACTCGTTCTCATTCCATTTTGGCAGTTTCTCTGCAAGAAAAAAAAATAAATTTTCATTGCACCCGCGACATGTTCAGCTGGTATCTGACCCTCAAAAACTTCTAGACCAGACATACCGTCTGGAATGCCAAGAAAATGGCAATGCAATAGAACTTGAATTACCACACGCAAATGACTCATCAATCAAATATGCAACACAAGGCTTAGTCGTCAGTCGGTCGGTTGATGATGATTAAAGAAAAGCAAAAAAAATAAACTCCTTGGTAAAAGGTCTGGCAAGAGGTCCTTATGCAAAGGAAAAGAGAGTGTTGGAAAAGTCCTTTAAAACTATAGCGGAAAATATAAAATATTCCGCACAAGTCGTTGCCGTCGTATAGTTTGCTCTAGGAGTAGCGCAGAAATGATATCTTCTGAAAGGGTTGGTAAAATCGCACAAGTATGCCAGCCAGGCATAGTCTGGCCGCCATCCACCACTAACGTCAGGATGCATACGTGGTCGCCATACAAGTTGAAGGATTTGCCAAACGCGATGATTTATTAAAAGAAACTTGCAAGAGGGTGACTTGTATTACATCAGTACATATAGGTACTTGTTTTTTTTTTTTTTTGTGCTTATAGCGAACCCCTCTTACAGCATAAAGTTCTAAGGACAACAACAGCTATTTTATCTGAGCTAGTCATTCAATCATCCGCATGTCAATCAAACGTTTTTACATTAATTTTCTTCGATAGATGACGGAGGCAGCAAGCAGCTAGCGTATACTATATAAAGTTACGCTAAAATACAACTTTCCGGTTTTAGAACAGAAACTGATGGACGGGAACGGAAATTCAAGAAACAAAGAATACAATGGTCGGAAAAAATATCCGGACAAGTGGGGTGACACAGGGTACTGCACCGCGTCGTTGTGGGTGATAAGGATACATCCCCCCTTGTCATTGTGACATACAAAAAGTATCTAATCTTCTGAAGATTTAATTTAGATATACTAGAAGCCAATTCATTATTCTCTCGGGAAGCCAAATAGAACTTTATTCATTCAAAAGTTGGAATTGTATAGTGTGACCAATAGATTGCGAAAATAATTGCCTAAATAAGATATTAAATAACGTTTTAAGTTCGGCTATATATTGAAGGGTATTTGTGACTCGACCTTTCTGCAAATTTACCTGCAGTACAGGGAACTTAGTACAAAATGCACAAAGTGAGAGCTATTAGAATTTTAGTTCATTCTGAAAAGGTTTGGAACAATAGTGACTGTTCAACAGCAGAAAAGTGGAAGAAGTGATACTCTGGAAGTTCTGAAATAAAAACGTAATCATCCCAGATATGGAATTTCGTTCGGCAATAAAATTTGACCTTCCGTCCGATGCTGAAATTTCAACACGACATCAAAATAGCACTCAACGGTAATCGTGTTACCGTCGTCGAGTCCTTTCTGAATGCTGAGAAAGAATTCGACCGTTTTTGGATGGAAGCATTACATTAACTCCATCCACTTGGATTCCCTTCATCACTAATAAAAAATTTTCTTTTCTTTCTTTCAGAAACTTCTTCGTATAGCTAGTGAAGTATGTCAACACTGGCATAGTCCAAGGCTGGGAATTAGGCTCGTTACTCTTCAAAAAACATTTATAGTCAGCACTTAAATCTGTTCGTCATATTGAGATTCAGATACAGAAACTTCTCGAATTCTACAACAATTCGGTTAACCACATTAACACTTCCAAATCCAAACTTACCTCCTCTAAGACAACCTTAACCGGCGGATTCAATCGCAGAAGAAAATTGAAGAAAACTAGTTTTAAAACTGACAAACGAAATGTGAAATAGTTAGGAATCCACTTTAATGAGTTGATACAATTCAATCCGCAAGAAGCCAACAGACAAAGATTTTGATCAGTTTTAGTTTTCCCATACATATATCTTCACGATAGCCATGAAAGACCTTCCAGTTTCTTGAACAAAAATGATGAGGATATGAACCAGACTACTTCAAATCACAGCTTCAGATGACAACATAATCGGATACAAGGAAGCAGTTTAATTTCATCTGACCCACGTTCAGTTCAACCTAGTGGCTTAACGTCAATCTACATCAAAACCAGGACAGATAAACCGGTATCGATCATCCCGAGGACGAAAGTCAACTGAATTTTAACATAAGCTATTTGTTTTAAACTTTGACAGTGTAAATCGAGCTATATTAAGAAATTTTAAGTCTAGGTTTTCGGAATATCATGTCATAGCTCTGGCCTCGTTCGCCATTTTGGAAATAAGAAAATAGCTAAAGGATGTTTTGCATAAGATGCATAAAAACGCTAAGGCTAAATCATGTAGATAGCTTTGAAGCAAAAAGAGCGCGATTTCATAGCAGTTTCCTGTTCATAACGCGGAAGGTTTTTTTCTTAGAAGGTAAGGTACTATATTTGTCTAGTCAAACACTATGATATGGTGTGTGTGCTCATCCTGAATTGTTGGAAGGGATTTAGCTTTATCCTTCGCAACTACCAGAGTATTGTGCTTGGAAAGGTAGTATGCCACATCCAATATATCAGACACTGTCTTTCAAAGATCAACCCAACTTCATGAGTTTGCTGATGACATTGACGTGATTGGAGAAACAAAGCGAGCAGTTTCCAGCAGCAAAGACTGGTCCCTGATCCAGAAATCCATGTAAAAATATTCTTTTCTAATATACCATAAACCACTATAAAGACAATTTTAAGCTTAGGAGGTTTTCAGTAACATTAAAATTACTACATATTTAGTGTTTCACGTTTCTTTTTTAAAAGAGACTAACAGAAATCAAAGAGTTGTTCCGAAATAATTGCAAATGGAGTTCGACCAGTATTAAAAACAGAAAACCAAAGAACATACGTAAAGTCTACATGGAATGATTTTGGTTCATTGAGTGCTATTCTCCATATTTTCGTCAAATCATTATGAAGAGAGTTTTTGAATTGCATTCTAGCATCGTTAATATTTTTCGACCACTAGTGGTGTTATGCCTTCGATGATTTCTTCTGTTCGATAGCATACATATAGCACTTTTAATATAACTTTTGGAACTGGAACACTTCCTTATGGTTCAGGATCTTTAAAATTTAGAGACACATTTTCTTGGGCTTCAGGAAAAAATTGGTACTCTAGATATTCAATGGAATTAAATTTACGAGTAAGGTCTTCCTGCAAAAAATGACGTCGAAAAATTCGTTTATTCTCGAATAGCTTCGCTCAATAGAGCCGAAAAGTTATCTGAATTATCATTTGACTTAACTTTATTTATTAAAATAATTTCCAAATTTTCGGAAATAGCGAGTAACTTTTAACTTGATTGAGGAATTCATAAAAAAAACATAGAACAATCTTATTTTTGGTATCATCCACACGAATATTAGCGCAATTGGTAGCAATATTTCGAAAATTTTTTACAAATGACCAATAACTTCCGACACAATTGAGCAATCTATATAAAATTATAGTCAAGAATTATCTAGGTGTTTTCAATTTTGGAAAAATAAAAACATACGAGTATCAACATAATTATGGTATACTCGTAGCTGGGGATTTGCATATATGATTTTAACCAAATCACGCGGCCGACTTTCTAGATCTTTGCATACATTTCTTAAAAATCAAAAAAATGCGAAAAAGTAAGAAAATATAAATTAAAACACCATAACCAGACAAATTTGGCGAAAAATTTATGTAAATTCAAATAAAAGACTGTATCATTTCCTAAAAATTTGTGATTTACAACTTTCAAACTAAGGCCAATAGTTTTGGATTAACATATGTACGAGTATATACATATGTAAGCAGATTGATTAAAAATTCGTATTTTCCAAAAAAGGTGAATTTCTTCATGGCCATGACGGACGCCCCGAAAATCTTGACTTGAGGTTTTCTACCAGCCATCTTTTAGGTATGAAAAATGTACTCTATATAGTACAATCAAAGATGATAAAAAAAGGTGGGGAGACAAGTCCATCCAGGAAAGTAAAACTAAACAATATCTTCGATGTAAGAGCAGGTTTAATATTAAATATGTAAGAGCAGATTTAATAAAAGCGAAACCATTTTAAAGTTTGTAACGCACTATCTCAGAAAGTACGCAACCGATTTATTTGAAATAAATTTTATTATTTTCTATATTATTATAAGAGTGTTTATGGCAAAATTTTTTTGCATTAATAATTTGTCAAATTTAAATATTAAAATTACATTTTTTGTCCATTTTTTTCATTAGTTGACTTATACAACCACTCATATCTTAAAACCTATACAATAATCGACAAACATAAGCATTTCTTCGTAAAGTCAATATTGTTGCGCAAATTTTAAGCCCAAAATCACTTCTTAGTTACATATACAACCTGAGAAATAAATAACAAATTATAAAATTATAAATTTTTTGAATTTATTTTATCCAGGAATTAGATTTCATCACAATCGCGAGGTCGCTGCTTTGTTTCATTTCATTATCATTCCAACATTTTTAATTTTCTTTTCTTCCCATGCTCTCTCTCTCTTAATATCTGTTCCATTCAATATAGCTACGTTTTTTCTCTTACCTACCTACCTACATATTCAATTTTTCTGTATTTTATCTAACTAACCGAAACACACACATTGGTTTTACTTGCGATATAAACTAAGTACTATAGGGCAAGTTCTGCCGTAATGTATAATCTTATTTATCTCGAAAACGGCTCTAACGATTTTTATAAAAAAATTAGGTGTAATATTATGGATATAGACTACATTTTGGTAAAAAAAAATTTGGGGGGGAGATATTATTAACGGTAGGTACCTGTCATAGAACGGTTTTTTTGATTTTCGAATTTCTCATTAACGGCTCTAACGATTTTAACCAAAATATTTATGCAGAAGCTCCTATGCATTTTGAAATGGAATTTTGAAATTTGGATTTCTAAGAAAATAACACAAGTTTTTTTTTGAAAATTCAATATCTTGAAAACGGATACATGAATAATTTTTTAAATTACGTTATAAAATGCGTTTGATTGAATACTAACAATTTGCGTATCATTTTTTATACAAATTTTACGAAAAACTTAGTACACAAAAAACATGTTTCAGTGTGTTTGTATGTCTGTACCACTCCCTACATCCTAAACCACTAGACGTTTGTTCTTCAATCCCCGTAGTTAAGGGATTGATTTTTTTTTAAGCTCCAAAACTAACGGTACCCCCCATACAGCCGTATTTTAAACGCTTATTTATCTCGAAAGCGGCTCCAACGATTTTGATAAAAAAAAGTAGGTATAATATTATGGATATGGACATTTTGGTAAAAAAAAATTTGGAGCAAAATGTTATTAACGGTACCTGTCATAGAACCGTTTTTTGATTTTTTTACTTTCTCATTAACGGCTCTAACGATTTTAACCAAATATTTTCAACAGGAGCCCCCTTAAGTTTAAAATAATATTGTATATAAAAATATTCGAAAAAAGCTATTTCTAAATACTATACTACTAAATACTTAAAATTTGGCATCCCAAATTGTGTTCTCGAAAATTTTTAAGGAAATTTGTTATATAAAAAATACTTTAATATTAAAAAGATTAATCAGTTGGCAATTCCATACATTTGAACATTTTTATCTCATTAAATCCATGTTTCATATTTATAAAATGTATTTTTAATTCCAAAGTACTTTTACATATGAGCAAGTTTGTGCGATCCAGTCGTGCATTTTATTTTTTAAGTTACTTGAATACACTCACAAACATGAACAAACTCTTTTTTTCAAGTGAATCTAATTCGATACGGTAAGTATCTATATACATACATATAAATTAAAATTAATATTATTGTAGAAAATTTGCTCAGTCCCATTGAGAAATGCTAAAATTAATATTAAAAAATATTCGTAGTTACAATTTGCGAAGCAACGTGAGTACGGGTCAGCTAGTATTAAATATTTCATATTTTATCAACAATCTTTTGTGGGAGTGAGTTGAATCTAGGAGTCAGCTACAGTTCCAATACTAAAAACTTGCTAATCTTTCGGTAATACATGTCAGAATTGGCTGTCTCCCTCGTTGAACAAATAGAAAATGGGAACAATTATTCGTTGCACAGAAATTGCACACCACACTACCATTTTACTTGCGATTTATGCAGGTACTGTAGGGCAAGTTCTGCATTTGGAAACAAAATCAACTCGAGATTTTGATCAAAGCTGACATTACGATGGTAGCGAAGACGAATAAACTGAGTCCGGCAAATCCGTCTGTCTGTCTGTATGTCTGTATGTCCGTACCTCGATCTACAGCTGGAGCTATTTTTTCAAATTCGGTACTCAAGGGGTTTGGTGATTCCCTAGGGGGGGAATTGAAATTTTGTTTAGCTCCAAGACTAACGGTACCCCCCATACACCCGTAATGCAAAACGGCTCTAACGATTTTGAAAAAAAAAATGATGTGCTAATATGGACATGGACTACATTTTGGTCCAAAAAAGTGAAGGAAAAAATGTTATTAACGGTACCTGTCATAGAACCGTTTTTTTTGATTTTCGAATCTTTGATTAACGGCTCTAACGATTTTAACCAATTTTTTAAGCAGGAGCCCCTTTAAGTTTAAAATAATTTTGTACCTACATAATTATATAAAAATATTCAAAAAAAATATTTTTTTTTTGAAAAATCAATATCTTGAAAACGTGTGAACGATTAGTTTTTGATATTATTTTCTAAAATCTTTACTACTAAATACTTAAAATTGGCATCCCAGGTGTGCATTTTCTTAATTTTTTGTTTTGGTAACGTTATGTCATGGTCTGTTTTATAATATAGACATCAACACTACGTTTCCCAAGCGTTAGTGCTTTGGTGAGTGTTCCAGCAAACGCTGCTTACGTTACTACTCTCACGTAGTACACCCTGTCAGCTTACAAGCTATTAAAATTCAAAATTACCCTCTGTATACCCTAAATTATGTATTTTTTAAGAGCGGGTCCAAAATTTTTATTAAAATAAGAATCATAAACCCGAAGACTGCGTTTACCATGAATTGTCCAAATTATTAAAATAATAAAATACGCCAGATTTTTACAAGATCGTAAAAATTTGCTCTTAAGATTTTTCAAAAATATGTTCAACAAATTTTTATTCTCAATATCTTCAGTTTCTCAAAAACGGTAAAACTGATTTAAATAAATTGTTTTACCCTTAAGCTCTTAAAAACTTTAAATAGTATTTTTTATTTAAAATTGTTCTTCTTGAAAACTCAATATTTTGAAAATCACTAATTCCATATTTTAACAATTTATAGTTTTTTTAATATTAACTACAAAACGTAGAAAATGTTAGTATTTTATCTAAAAATCACGTTACTCACCATACATATGTTAAAAAATGGTTTTCGAAAAACGAATTTTTCTAGAAAACGTCACCTAGAATTTGAATAAAATTTTTTCTGTTACGCTTATTCTTACGATATACGATTCGATAACAAAATTGGCTCCAAAAACACAGTCTTACTAACATAACAACTACAAAGTTTAATCAAAATTATATATGATGTTTTTGAGAAAATTTGAAAAAGAACTTATTAACTGCATTGCAGCTACCCATTCTAAATAAGCTTAAAAAAGAATTTCGGCTTTCACTCTGAGTCAAATTTGAAGAAAATCGGCTGACCCGTTTAGGCTCTAGCTCGGTATACACAGAGGCAAATCTTCAAGATAACAAATAAACGTATTCCTCGTTCCTAATTTTAGTATTTTCAAGTTTCAAAAATCCCCTTAAAAGTTTTGAAAAAAAAAAAAAAACATGAAAAAAGGTCACACTTGTTACGGGAATGATTCATATGCCCGAGCGGGAGATGTGGTTGTTCTTGTATTTATAGAAATCCACTATAGTGAGTAGCGGTTGATGTTCCCTTGTCATTCGTCTTAAGACTGTATAATGCGATTAACCAAGGCAATCTAAATCCAAGTTTGATTTCATTATTTTAATTATATTTTTTTTGTCGTTCGTTTTCAAATGGAAAATGTCGGAAATCAAAAAGTTTTGCGGCTTACCGCCTCTAAACAAGGACGAAATAATGAATGATAATGGCTATACAGCGAAACATTGCTGTCATGTTGTGAATTTCTAAATTCAAATTCAATCCGTCTGCCCCTCCTCCTTCTTTTCTCTGCACCCCTCGTCCGTAATCTGATCAGAATGACATCATTTCTACCCAAAAAAAAAAAAAAAAACTTATTGGAGCTAAATAACATCTTCGTTTTAGAGAATAAAAAAAAAGGAAAAATCTAAGGAATTGTGTACCGAAGTGACAAGTCAACATGATTAATGACTTCAATTTCACTTCACTCCAAGCGGCCCCTAATGAAATTCCGTTGCTTGCGAATCTTTCATTGAATTAAGCAGTGCTTGAGAAATATTCTTTTTTTTTTTGTTGTTGTCTTCCTTGGGCCAATGGAGCTATGTAGGAACTCCCTGAGCAAACTGCATCACTAATAGAGCCAAAATCTTCCCTTCCCGCATCTCAGGGAGTAAGTTGATTTTGCAGAAGGATATAGCTTGGCCAAAAGGATAAGGACACGACAAAGCAAAGCACATACATCATCTTAGCTGAATTTTCTTCTCATCTCTTGTATAGTGGAGAGTCGAAGGCCCTTTCGAAGGAAGTCTAGTGTTAGTATCCATGTCCATGTCCATCCGTCATCTATGGCAAATGGATGCTATTTGTTAAGCACAGTATGGAATGAAGTGTATCCTTTGGAAAATTTTGCTAAATCATACTCATCTCTCGAATGATGAGCATCATCATTATCATCATTAGTTTGCACTTGGTCTATTGGCGCTCTGTGGTTTGAGGATCTTCTTTTTGGCTTATTTGTATTTAAGTTGGCGATTTATTAACCGGAAAGATGTGATGTTCATGTTTTCAGGGATGAGATTTAATGGAAGTCAAGAAATTTAAGATTAAACGGCGGAAATGGAGTGGGTTTGTTTTTTTTTTAATTTGGTTTCTTTGGGCGAATTTGAACTTGGAAGTTATTTAAATCCAACATTTATAATGAATGTTTTTGTATCTATAAATCTGCCGAAGGAGATATTCAAAATCCTGTAGTTTCCTGGAAACTGGACAAATGTTAATCAAATGATGTGATGATTAACTAGTTTGTTTAATAGCAGAGCCTAGTCCCTAACTGTCTTCTAGTTATTTATGATAAGGTTCGGTCGAAGTCGTCGGTGTTGGGTGTTCTTTTTTGAAGAAGGCATATGATTTCTTCTTCCGTCATTGACTGTTGAACCTATCTTCACCGCTTTTGTTTCCATCTCAATATTTGAACAGACTTTACAAAATCGTGCTTTAATGGAATCACATTTTTGGCAGGGATGCCAAAACTAGACATTGATATATATAGCTTGCATCTATAGTAGCTGTCATATAGGGCCTTAAAAGGTAATATATACAAATAAATATGGATGGGTGTCCTGGAAAATTTTCCAAGGTTTTCTGAAGATGATGATTTAGTCGATGGTGGATTTTCTAGGCCTAAGCCACATGGATTTATCATGTTGTTAACGAAGGACTTCCAGACTTCCAAATTCCAGGGTTCATACAATACCTGTTGTTGTCGTAGTTGTGAGATCTCCTTGCCTAAGGATCGGGCAGATAATGGTGAAAAGTTGTGTGTTTTGGAGGAATATAGAGTAAACCTGGAGTATACCTGGATTGTTTCAAACCGAACTGCGCATGTTTATAATTGTACCGGGACCTTAGAGAGTTTATGCTCCTTTGAAGTATGTATTTTCCAATTTTCCAAACAAAAAAAATTGGATTTTTAAGAAAAAATTTCAAAATATTTTCTTAAAACTCAATATTTCGAAAACCTCATGCTCAATTTTCTTAAAACTTGACAGTTAGAAGTTTTTTAATATAATCTACAAGATGTGAGAAACAAAATATCATTTTATTTTAAAATAACGGTATTTACAAAACAAATTTTAAAAAATGGTTTTTGAAAAACGTATATTATTCAAAAACAGCTCCTAGAACTTCGTTAATTTTATTTACTTTCAAAAATTTCTTACGATCCTTAATTCAATGGAAACAATTTTCAAATTAAGATAATACTGACCGTAACTACTAAAGAATCATTTTTCGAATTTCTCACTATTGGCACAATGGATTTTAATGAAATTTGTAATAGAGTAGTTTTTAAAAAGCTTAAAAAACATTGCGTTTCGAAACAAAAAAATATTTTTTGTAATTTTTGTTCTTAAATAAATTAACATTTGCTTAAAAAATCACATAGCATTCTGCTCTTATCTCTTTCTACTATTAGAGTTTCAGAAATGAATTTTATGCTTATGAAAAGTTTTCTCTAATAACACTCATTTTAAAAATACTTAGAATTTCAATGGCTTAAATAGCATCATCAGAAGTTGGAGCTAAGAAAAGAATTCTATGTGTAATATTTCTCAAGCAAATATTAATTTATGCTAATTATATGAAAAACATGGTGGCGGTTTTCTAAAAAAAAAGCTTTTATATACATACATACATATAAACAAAATAAATTAAAAAATTATGGTATTACAATTTTAAGTTTATATCATTGTATAGATAATAATAACTTAACTTAGAATTAAAATAAAGACCACCGTTTGAGATATCGAATTTTCGAAAATTTAAATTTATTTTAAAAGTCTAAGAAAAGTCTGTATAAAAAAATTTATTAAAATTCGAAATGCCTATAATGAGAAAGTCAAAATTCGAAATTATGGTCTTATGGTACAGTGAAGGAAATTCCCATAAGAACATAAGAACGCTTGGTTTTTACGCATTTTTTGTAAATTTTTATGAAATAAGAAAATGTACTCAAAGTTGTTAAGAAAAATAAAAATGTATTCACTTTTAACAAAATTAAATAAAAAATATTAACAAAAAACAAAAATTAACAAGAAAAAAGGGGGAAATTCCCATAAAATCACCTACGTTTTTATTAAAAATAACTGTGAATTAGTGATCAGAAATTTGTAATTAATTAAATCAATATTTTGTAGAGCCACCAGTTGCTCTTACGACCGATATCATTCGCCTCGAAAAATAGAAGTGCTGCCAAGATTGCCGTCGGTGCAATGAGTTAGGTATGGAAAGTTACAGTGTTTTAATGGGAATTTCCTCTACTGTTGGTACTGTTAGTAATGTCTTAATTTCAATTTTTTATTTGCGACTTATAGGTAGATACTATAAGGAAAGTTATGCATTCGGAAAAAAAATCGAACTCGAGATTTTGATCAAAGTTGACATTACGATAATAGCGAAGACCAAAAATTGGGTCTCGCAATTCTGTCTGTCTGTTCGGCTACAGCGAAACGGCTCGGCCGATCTTCTTTAAACTTGGTAGATATGGGTTTTATTTTTCCCCCCCCGGATGTTTTTTGATTTGATTTCTTAAAACCAAAAATTACGGTACCTGCCATACCGTTTTTTCCCGAAATTTTATAAATATTTTTTTTTTTTCAAAACTTTACCACAGATTTTAAAAAAAAAAAATCGAAAAATTCATTTAATTAAAGCTACCTACACTGAAAATAAAAATCGTCATAAAAATTCTTAAAACCGTTTATTGACTTACTTTTCATTGTCGCAATGAAGTTTTTATTGTCACAATAAACTTTTATTGATTTCAGATTTCCGTAATCAATAAACTTTTTATTGTGACAATTAATTTGAGTTTATTGAATTCGAAATCGGAAAATAATAAGCTATTTAGTACCGCAATAAACTCATACATTGTCCCAATAAACTTTTTAATTGAATTAAGCATTAAAAATCGTTTATTGTGACGATAAATAAGTTATTACAATTTAATATTATTTTCTAAGCCCCAGTTGTAATTTTATATATAATTAACAGTTTATTTCCATAGTAAACGAGTTCAAAATTTGAATCGATTTCTTTTTGCATAAAATAATTGACCAATATTAACAATTTCCAAAATCTAATCTACCTAATTGTATTTGGTTTCTTATTCTATTTAACTTTTATTTGAAAGATCTGATCTTGAAATAAAATGTTTAAAATTAGAAGTTATTTTCTATATTTATTTTTAAGTTCACAAAAAATCCGAATTAGCATTTCAATAAACCTTTTACTGTCGCAATAAACTATTTCTTGATATTTCCATTTTCAAAAACCTTTTATTGTCACAATAAACTTTTAATTGATAATCCAAACTGCCATTTCAAAAAACAGTTAACTTTCAACTAACCATTTATTGTCACAATAAACCTTTTATTGTCGCAATAAACTAGTTATTGATAATCCAAACTGCCATTTAAAAATACAGTTAACTTTCAACTAACCATTTATTGTCACAATAAACTATTTATTGATATTTCTATTTCAAAAAAACAGTTAACTTTCAATAAACTATTTATTGTCCCAACAAACAGTTTATTGTCGCAATAAACTATTAATTGATAATCCCAGACTACCATATCAAAAAACAGTTAACTTTCAATAAACTATTTATTGTCCCAACAAACAGTTTATTGTCGCAATAAACTATTAATTGATAATCCAGACTGCCATATCAAAAAACAGTTAACTTTCAATTAACTATTTATTGTCCCAACAAACAGTTTATTGTCGCAATAAACTGTTTATTGGCGCAATAAACTGTTTCTTGTCGCAATAAACTATTAATTGATAATCCAGATTGCCATATCAAAAAACAGTTAACTTTCAATAAACTATTTATTGTCCCAACAAACAGTTTATTGTCGCAATAAACTGTTTATTGGCACAATTAACTGTTTCTTGTCGCAATAAACTATTAATTGATAATCCAGATTGCCATATCAAAAAACAGTTAACTTTCAATAAACTATTTATTGTCCCAACAAACAGTTTATTGTCGCAATAAACTGTTTATTGGCGCAATTAACTGTTTCTTGTCGCAATAAACTGTTTATTGGCGCAATAAACTTTTTATTGTCGCAAACAACCATTTATTGTCTTAGCTAACCCAAACGCACAATAAGAATTGTGGGACGATTCAGTCTATTCCTTGTTCTTGTCGTGATCGTGTGTTTCGTGAGTAAACGTCATATCTATTAATTTATAACAGAGTATACCAAGTGTTGTGTTAAAAATAAAACAATAAAACAATTAATAAGTTTGTAGTAGAAATATTAAAATATAAAATATAATACATTCAAAAAGTTACAAAAAAATCTTGTGCGAGTGGTTAATTTCAATTCCATATAAGTAAGTATTGCATTTTTCCTTGCACTGAAAAAAAGCGTTGAACAATAAAATTGATTTCGCTAATTATTGCCGCATTTGAATTTCTTTTGGTCAGAAAATGGTTTATTGGGAATATTTTAATAATAATTTCCCATTTTAAAATGGTTGACCAAAAAGCACTTAACTTTTAATAAACAAACAATTAATTCGCACAATAAACAGATTGCCATATCAAAAAACAGTCAGCTTTCAATAAACTATTTATTGTCCCAACAAACAGTTTTTTGTCGCAATAAACTGTTTATTGGCGCAATAAACTGTTTCTTGTCGCAATAAACTATTAATTGATAATCCAGATTGCCATATCAAAAAACAGTTAACTTTCAATAAACTATTTATTGTCCCAACAAACAGTTTATTGTCGCAATAAACTGTTTATTGGTGCAATAAACTGTTTCTTGTCGCAATAAACTGTTTATTGGCGCAATAAACTGTTGCTTGTCGCAATAAACTGTTTATTGGCGCAATAAACTTTTTGTTGCCACAATAAACCATTTATTGTCACAATAAACCATTAATTGTCACAATAAACCATTTATTGTCACAATAAACCATTTATTGTCACAATAAACCATTTATTGTCACAATAAACCATTTATTGTCACAATAAACCATTTATTGCCACAATAAACAATTTATTGTCACAATAAACCATTATTTGCCGAAATAAACTATTTATTGATGCAGATTTAGATCCGATTTTTTCATCTCCAGTTAACTATCTGACAAATAAAAATAAACAAACATTTGTGCATTTTCTATTTTTCAATTTTAACACGTTTGAACACGTTTTTACTAACCCATGTTTGCTTGTTCTATCAGACATTTTTATCTGACGTAAGAAAAGTCGGTCCTTATTGTTTTTAATTTTTTGTTAACTTTTTGTTTTTTTCTTCTTTTTATTTTCATATTGTACGCGAACTACAAGTACAAGTCCAGCTGTTAGATAAACAATAAAACTCAAAGATATAATTTTGAAAAATTATAGAAAACTAAATATCGAAAGAATAGACAAGGTGAGTTATTTTATTAATATATGTATGTACATATTCGGGGCTATCGTGAATAAAATTTCCCACGGAATTTCTCCCATCTTCTAAAATTGGAAATGTTCACAATTTTTAACTGCTTCTTGTAGTCTCAAATTTGGTTCATCAAAATGACAGTCCCGCTGCCACGAAATATTCATTTTTGATGTCATTACATTATAAGAGAAACTGCAACCATAATTCACGTTTCCAGTAATCGACGATGGAAAAAAATCCGTGAGAAATTTTATTCGCGATAGTACCCATTAAACAAATTATACAAAACTCTTATGTGTTACTTGAATGCTGCATTATTTTTAAATTCCGAAAATTGACAGTCTAGATGATTCGTAGATTTTTTTAAGTCAACAGTCTTTCATTCTTTAAATTATTCCTTTTTTCTCTATAATTCTTTCTTAGGATTTTCGATAGATCAGAAGTTCAAAACAATATTGTTTGATCAGTTTTAGGTTCGATACAAAAAACTACAAAATTAAAGTCAAGTTAAGCAAGAAGTCATTTGATTGGTGTTATAGCGCAGTATTTCATCATGAATAAAATCCATCTTGAACTAGGTGGTAGCTATAAATTGGAAAAGGAAATCATTGAACGATTTCCTAGTGAAAAACTGGTAAGCCTTTTTAGAAGAAATCAATTCAATTTTATTTAATTTTAATTATATTTTTATTAATAAATTATAATACCTTACAAAGAGGTGAAATAATTAAAAATCTCTTCTTTTCCACTTTTAAATATGAGAAAGTGGTCCTTCGGGAAGTTAACCACGTACATATTTAACAAAATCACATCAGAACTCATTACTTCATATCAGGGTTGTAAAAGCTTAAGTCACTTTTTAGCTCAAGCTTGGATTTAATTCACAAGCTATTGGGTTACTTCTGAATAAAAAAAAAATTCAATTCACAAGATAGTTGGTGACATTTGAATTAAAAAAATTAAATCAGAAGACTTATGAATTAAAAACAATTAAAAAGATTAATTCACAACCTGCTACTAAGTGACTTATGAATTTAAAAAAATTAATTCATAACATAGTTTGTAGATTGGAAATTATTAACCCTGGATGGTTAACCTTCGTCGAATCGACGAACACCCTTTTTATTTTGTATAATTTCTTTTTTACTATTCATCCCTTTTAATTCAATCTTTGTACAACATCAGTTGGTGTTGATCTCTACCAGTGAGAGGATTTATGGTATCCTGTGATCAATTAAAATATTTTTTTTAAAGGTATGTTCGTCGAAACGACGAAGGATAACTTTTGTGTGATTTTTGTATGAACACGTTTTTTGCTTTTTTGTTATTTGGGGTATTTTTTGTTGATTTTTCTTGTGATAGCATATTAAAACCATCCAGCGTTAAGCTTGTTTTGACAATTGGTTATTTAATTATTAATGAAACCAGTTTTCAAGCTTTTGGAGCATTGTGTGTGAGTAACCGATTATGCAGTCCCTATAACCCAATAGAATAAAAAGCAATATCGATAAAATAAAACACACACAATTCTCCAAAAGTTTAAAAACTTGTTTCATTAATAATTAAATAATTTTTGTAGTCAAAACAAGCTTACAAATTTCCAATCTACCAAGTAGCTTAAGAATACATTTTTCTTATTTACAAGCCACTTAATAGGTTGTGAATTATTTTTTTTTTTAAATCATAAGTCGCTAACTAACTTTTGAATTTAATTTTTTTTTAATTCACAAGTCATCTACAGACTTATGACATGGACTTTTTTAATTCAAAATTTCGCAACCCTGCTTCATATACATACATTTTGAGGCTCGAAAGTTCGATTTTTTTTTAAACCATACTATTCCACTTGTCGTTCAAAGTTTTGTTCGTTTTGCAAAGTGGAAAAGAAGAGTTTTTTTGTCAAACACAAAATTTTTTTAAAGCAATATTTTTAAAGTAAATATTCAATATTTTGCAGGAGTACTATAGGTCTGGGAAGAGGGGAATACCCCAACGTCAAGTAAGCCCAGGAGTGGAAAAACTGTGGATGTAGACACAGACACAGAAGTCGAAATGGGTAAGTCTTATTTATTTATTTACCTACATAATATCACTTGTCGATTTATTTTTACTTGCGACTTGACTTACATATAGGTACTATAAGGCAAGTTATCATTCGTAAAAAAATCGAACTCGAGATTTCGATCAAAGTTGACATTACGATGATACCGAAGACTAAAAAAGTGGGTCTCGCAATTCTGTCTGTTTGACTACAGCCTAAACGCCGATTTTCTTTAAATGTCTTACCCCCACACATTTTTTAAGACCGTAAATAACGGTACCTGTCATACAATTTTTTTTCGAAATTTTATAAATATTTTTTTCTCCAAAAATGTTCGACATATATTAAAAATAAAGATACAAAAAAATTTAATTTAGTTAAAGCTAGATAATGGTTGACAAAAATTTCAGAAAAATGGTCAGTGGGGGTACCCGCCATGGAACTAGTTTTTAGTTTCTGATTTTCTTAAAAACTGTACCACCGATTTAGATAATTTTTTTTATGCTAAAGCCCCCAGTAAGTCAAACACACTTGTGTATTAAAATTTTCCAAAATATTTTTTTTTGATTTTTAAAAACAGTTTTAAAAAACGTTAAAAATGGTTTCCAAAAATATTATTTTGCTCAAAAAACGGCGCGCGCCTAGAATTTTGATAAATTTTTTTTCTTTACATTAATTTTTATGATCTTTAATTTAATAAAAAAAAAATTGAAATCAAGATATTACAGCTTGTACCTACCATAGAACATTTTTTTAAAATTTTGAATGACTTATTATCGACATAAGGGATTTTAATGAAATTTTTTATAGGTTTGGTTAAAAAAAAAAATCAAAAACATTGCATTTCGAAACTTAAAAAAAATATAATTTGAATTTTTGAAAAAAAAAAGAATATTTTTTTGTGGAAAATTTCAAAAACAGCTCAATATTTTTGTTTGGAAATTTAATTTTCATTCGTACAATAATAAAATCAAGTTTTTTCTTGAAAAAGGTTTAAAAAATTTGTATATAAAAGCTTATTTATTTAAAGAAACCACTGCCTAGATAAATTCATATTTGCATAGCATTCTGTTTTTGTCTCATACTACGAAAAGAATTTATACTTATTAATTTTATCCTTTTAAACAATTTTCGCTTATAACATTCCTTTGTAAAATTGCTAGTTGATTACATTTTCGTGCATTTTATTTTTGAAACCTGGGGCCTGTTCCTCATCATCTACATCAATTACACATCAACGACTCTAAACAATATGTGAGTCCGATTAAACTTTACGAAGTCATTTTTTAAGCTTCTGAACTAATGTACCATCAATGAGTATTTTCCAATTTCAATCAAGCGAAACTATTGGTTTCTGAAATAGTTGATATAATTTGATGAGAAACAGGAGCTTGAATATTATTTTTATTAATTTATTTAAAAAAAAACTAATAAGTTATACATATTTATGGTTTTCAGTTCCAGAAGAAAATGCTGAAACGTGCTATCAAGCACTAAGATTTGACAACCTTAGTTCCGAGGAATTTGATAGGTGCTGGAAAGCGTGTTCCAAATCGAGACTCACGGATATAAAAAACTCTACAACAACATCGGACATTTTTAAGAAATGGCCCCAATACAAAATTCCTTCTGGCTTTCGATTTGTAAGTCAAACTTGAGTAGATATATACTTCTTTCAAAAGTTTTTTTTTTAATTTTCTGATACAAGTTCCAACTTTGGGAACTTCTTAGAATCATTTCATAAAAAGTGCTGGCCTTAAAAATACACTCAATGAATAAATATTTTAATTTGTTTTCTTAAAGGTGGACATGGATTTTGCGTACATGTTTAAAAGCCATAATTCTCTCCTTGATCGATGGGAACAAGTTTTTACTAAGATACGAGAATTTTTAAAAACGGAAGATCGGGTTAAGGAGAAAACAATTAAGGGCGTTCTGGAGAAGATAGCATCCGATAATATTCCAGAAAGTAAGTTGAATAGGTATTATGTAGTTATTTTATTTTTGCCTATTAAAAACGAAAATAGTTTATTTCCGTATTAAAAATGACAGGTACTAAAGGAGAATGGGCATAATTTTATGGGTTGCATCACATTGGTGTAACACTTAAAGACCTATGTATATCATATTCATTCTCCTTTATACATCAATGAATATCGAACCCTTTCCACCAAATTATCGTAAGCGACACAAACAAAGTATGAGAAGAAAACAAAATTTTACTTCTGATCCATATAACCACTTATGTCTAAAGTCAGCATTGAATATTTACAGTGCTTTAGCTGCAACATGACAACAGGTTTGATGGCTTCAATTGGTACTAACAAAATTCAATAATTTATTTTCTTTCTAAAACATCCCTTACGATAAAATGCAGGAAAAGGGTCGATATAGCGAAATTCGAGATTGGCTCCCATTTATTGACCCGATTTATCTTATCTTTTACAAAAGTTTATATCTACTATACTAGTTTTATTTAAGTACTACATAATTTTATAACAAAATTTTATATCCACGTTTTCATTCTTATTTTCAGACTGTCGGGATGCTGCTCTCTTGTGAGCACTTCACGGGTACTTAGTACCCACACATAAGTTCGTGCGAAAAGATCGCAAGGGAATGAAGACATCGATAAAACCAACTATCAAGGACTCGCAGGAATCTTTTATCTTTGTGGCGGGATCAATTCAGGTAGCTGAGGACCACATCCAGTACCTGCAACAAAAAGGAGACAATGTGCAACCCTTCATTATTTTGGTGGGTAAAGATGTTATAAACTTTAGGGAAATCTTTTTATATTTTGATGGAGTGAAGTTTCCATTCATTAGTTTTATCCGAGCAGTGGACATCTGTTTCAAAACTTTTTTCCTTTTCAACCTCGAATTCCCAAATCAAAGTTCCAATTTTTGGAATTTTATGCAGTCGCTCTATTTTCCGAACAAACAAAAATGTTGTACAAAAGCACATATCCTCCTGAGTGCAATAAAAGAATAAATTTTTTAGAGATTCTCTTGAATCAAATCCCATGTTCAGAACAACAGTGGCACTAAAAAAAAATTAGTTTTGAGTTATGGGTGATATAAGCGAACCTCGTGTGGAAACTAGACGAGTATCTGACTCATTAACTCGAAAGTGTAAATTTTTGTTAGTGTCACTGTGGTTCTCGGCATGCGATATTTCAAAACTAGCACCGCTATTACAGTTGTTAATTATGAAAATGTTTGATAAATACTGAAATTTGGTACTTTTAAACTCAATTTTATTTAAGGTTCCAGTACGGTCTAGAACGCCAAAAGTCGCACGATTTTTGGAAATTTTTTTCTTGGAAACTTTATTAGGTACTAACATAATTCTTTTTTAAATAATGAATACATGCGTCAAGAGTACAAATTTTTTTTTTTTTAAATTTTCGAATTTTGGCTGAATTATTGAGGGCCCACCATCGACTCATCAAAAAATACATTGTCCCATTGTGGAAAGGATTGGCTGTACTGAAACAAAAAAATCAAAATCGGGTATTTAAAGAAAGATTTCTTGCGAGACAATTTACCACAATTTGCTTAAAAAATAAAAAACGAAAAAAATGTCAAGTTTTGAAAAATAAAATTGGCTATTTTTTAGGCCATTTTTGTGTCGCGATTTTTTTTTTTGTGTTCATAACTTTTTGGTCAATTTGTGGTAAATTGTCTTAGAAAACATAAAAACAATCAAGTTGCGACAAGTTTTTTGAAAATCGGTTCAGTAGCTCCGGAGATTAACTGTCCGCAATGGGACAATGTATTTTTTGATGAGTCGATGGTGGGCCCTCAATAATTCAGCCAAAATTCGAAAACTTAAAAAAAATTTTTGTACTCTTGACGCATGTATTCTTTATTTAAAAAAGAATTATGTTAGTACCTAATAAAGTTTCCGAGAAAAAAATTCCCAAAAATCGTGCGATTTTTGGCGTTCTAGACCGTACTAGTACCTTAAGAAATTATCAACTATCTGACAATATTTGTCAATTTTCTTTCTGTCATAAGGGTAAGCATGATTAAATGACCAAAACTTTTTTTAATTGGGTTATAAAATATCGAATTTCAATTTTTATTAACTATTAATTTATAATTTACAACCATAATACGGTTGTAGGTATTTTGGTTAGTGCCACTGTTGTCCTCAACGTGGGATTTGATTCAAGAGTTTTCATTTTTAACTTAAGACTTCCTTTTCCAAGTTTTGTAACTTTTTATAAAAAAGGATATAAAGAATAGTTTGTATTCGTTTAAATACATGTATGAAAAGTTTACTTGCTCCAAAGTAATTTAAATTTTTGTCCAGCTTAAAGCTAATGCTGTTTATCGCTTATATTAAAATGTACATTTAGTTTATATTGTAATAAATAATAAAAATAATAATAATAATAATAATAAATGATATAGTTTAATAAAATATCTTATAACGTTTAACTAAAATGTTTCATTTTTGAACTTAAAATTCTTAAAAATTTCAGGAAAGGTTGGAAATAAAATGTAAGTATATTTAACATGTACGTATTGCCACAGTAAATTATTTATAGAAATTTTAAAAATATATTAAACATTTTATTTATTTATATATATCAATAATTTAATTATTTATATATATACATATACTTATATCAATGAATAGAAATTTTAATCTTTTACTAAAATTTTTATCAATATGTTATTTGTGGCAATAAACTGAGTTCTTTGCGCCAATTGATTAGTTAATTGCGGCAATAAACGAGTTTACTGCGCTAATAAATGAATTTATTACCACAATAAACCGATTATTGTGGCAATAAACAGTCAATTGCGCCAATAAATTGAGTGCATTGCGCTAACTAATGAATTTATTGCGACAATAAACGGTTAATTGTGCCAATAAACTGAGTTAATTGCGACAATAAATGAGTTTATTGCGACAATAAACGAGTTTATTGCGACAATAAACGGTTAATTGTGCCAATAAACTGAGTTAATTGCGACAATAAATGAGTTTATTGCGACAATAAACGAGTTTATTGCGACAATAAACGGTTAATTGTGCCAATAAACTGAGTTTATTGCGACAATAAACGGTTAATTGTGCCAATAAACTGAGTTAATTGCGACAATAAACGAGTTTATTGCGACAATAAACGGTTAATTGTGCCAATAAACTGAGTTTATTGCGACAATAAACGAGTTTATTGCGACAATAAACGGTTAATTGTGCCAATAAACGAGTTTATTGCGACAATAAACGGTTAATTGTGCCAATAAACTGAGTTAATTGCGACTATAAATGAGTTTATTGCGACAATAAACGAGTTTATTGCGACAATAAACGGTTAATTGTGCCAATAAACTGAGTTTCTTGCGACAATAAACGAGTTTATTGCGACAATAAACGAGTTTATTGCGACAATAAACGGTTAATTGTGCCAATAAACTGAGTTAATTGCAACAATAAATGAGTTTATTGCGACAATAAACGGTTAATTGTGCCAATAAACTGAGTTAATTGCGACAATAAATGAGTTTATTGCGCCAATAAACTGAGTTTTTTAATTAACCGTTTATAGCAATTAACCATTTATTGCCGCAATAAACGGTTTATTGCGCCAATAAACTCTTTCAAAAAACATTTTTAAAAATCAATAAACGTTTTTAAAAATCAATAAACGTTTTTTAAAATCAATAAACAGTTTATTGAAAAATTATGGAAAATTGAAATCAATAAACAGCCGTTTATTGTCGCAAGAAACTAGTTTATTGGACGAGTTTTAATTAAAAAGTTCATTGTCGCAATTAAATTTTTAATTGATATTATGTACCTTTTTGGTTCAGTGTAATGGTTGCAAAAATTTTTCCAAGAAAATGTTATTTTTGGTACCCCTTTTGGAACCATTTTTTTGTTTTTTGATTTTCTCGAAAACGGTACCACCGGTTCTGATCATTTTTCCCTGATAAAGGTCCCCAATAGTTTAAATATTATTTTGAATTCAAGTTTTCAAAAAATAATTTTTTTGGATTTTTAAGAAATATTTCAAAATTTTTGTTTGAAAACTCAATATTTCGAAAACCCAATGCTAGATATTTTTAAAACTTGATAAATAAAAGTTTCTTAACATAATCTACAAGAAATGAGAAAAAAAAATATTTTACCTAAAAATAACGGTACCCTCCATACAAAAGTTAAAAAATGGTTTTCGAAAATCGTATTTTTCTCGAAAACGGTTCCGAGAATTTTGTTTAAATTTTTTTTTTCGATTAATTTTTAAGATCTTTAATTTAATAAAAAAAAATTTGAAATCTAGATATTACTGACTGTATCTACCATAAAACGATTTTTTCGAATTTTGAATTTCTCATTATCGGCATAACGGATTTTAATGAAATTGTTTTTAGACAAGCTTCTAAAAAGTTTAAGAAACATGGCTTTTCAAAACTTAAAAAAAATATTTTTTTGAATCTTGGAAAAAAAATTCTAGTTTTTTTTTTTGGAAAATTCGATATCTCAAAAACGAATCAATATTTTTTTTATAGATTTATTTTTATTCGTACATTAATAAACACTTTAAATTGGCGTTCTAAAATTTTTTTATTAAAAATGTTTTGAAAATATTGTATAAAAGCTTATTTTTTTAAGAAACTACTACAACGAATTATAATTTTGTTCTAGCATAAACACATGGCATCCTTTGCTTAGCTTCAACTGCTAAAGGAGTTGTTTTAGTTATTTAAAAATTAATTTTATCCTTAAGAACAGTTTTCTCTAATAACATTCATATTTGAAATTCTTAGTCGTTTACATAGGAGCAAGTTCGTGCGACCCAGTCGTGCATTTTATTTTTATTGAAATAAAGATCATATAAATTAAGTGAAACAGACAAAATCTTATCAAAATTCTAAATGTCGTTTTCGAAAAAAATACAATTTTCGAAAACCATTTGCGAAAATTTGTGTCGTTATTTGTTGTTTGTTATCTTTAGATAAAATACATTTCTTTCCTAGATCCTTTAGATTTAGATACATAGTATTAAAAAACTGTTGGTTGTCAAGCTTCAAATAAATGGAGCATGTGCTTTTTGAAATATTGACTTATCAAACAAAAAAAAAAAAATAAAAATTTGATTTTAAAAATCCAAGTACATTTTTTTTTTTGAAAATTTGAATACACAATACTATTCCATCTTTCTATGAGCCTTAGTATATAAAAAAATGATTAAAATAAGCTTTAGCGTTTTTGAGAGAATAGAAAACAAAAAAATGGTTTGATGGGTTTTTCCAACGATAAGCTATTTGCTTAAATTTTGAAAAAAAAAAAAAAAAAATTAGGGCAGTGATTTTTGGTCTTGACAAAAAAAAAAAAAAACGTGTGGGGTAAATTTAAAAATGCTATCTACCAAGTTTAAAAAAATCGACAGAGCCCTTTCAGCTGTAGTTGAACAGAAAGACACACGCACAATATTGCGAGACTTTTTGTCTTCCCTATCATCGTACTGTTAAGTGTGATAAAAATCTAGAGCTGGATTTTGTACGAATATAAATGAAATTTAAAAAAAAAATCATCAACTAGTGTTGACTACTTCAAACATCAAATTAAAAAAAAAACTTAAATTTGTTTCAAAAGCCAAAACATATACATACAGTGGTGGACAAGAATTTAGCACATTAATAAAAGAAAATATTTAACTATATTTACAAAATTTGTTTCTATTTCAATATTTTCATTTTTATGTTATTTACATTATTTACGCATATAAGTTTATTTTTCCAAAATACAATCTTATATTTTTTATATCTGAAAGAAAAAATGAAGAAAATAACACAAAACATACTTTTTTGTCTGGACATGAATTTAGCACATTTCAATAAAATTGCTTAGTTATGTTACTTACCGTTACTAAAACTATATTTTCTTTAATATTTTGTTAGAAATCTTTTGTTATTTAATACTGAATTGAGTCTTCTTGACAAGCTCTCGACTAAGGCCTCACAGCATTGCTTAGGTATTGAATACCAAGCATTCTGTATCTCTTGCCACAAATCTGTTCAATTTTTCGGTTTTTGTTTTTCAATGTGTTGCTCAACGTCATTCCACAAATTTTCGATCGGGTTCAGATCGGGTGATTGAGCAGGCCACTTTAAAACATTCACTCTATTGACCTATAAGGCACTTTTCACTAGTTTTGAAGTGTGCTTAGGGTCCCTGACGTGCATGAAACGCCATAAAACCGGCAAATTATCTTCGGCATATGGTATCATATGGTTCAAGACAATATCTTTGTACAGGTGCTGGTCCATTTTGGAGTCTATCTTCACTATTGGACCAACACCGTGCCAAGAAAAGGCAGCCCAGACCATCACGTTTCCACCACCGTGCTTCACCGTCTTAATGGTGTATTTTGGATCATGTTCCTTGTTTTGTGGACGCCACACATATTTTTTTCCATCTGTTCCGAATCAACAGAACTTTGATTCATCGCTCCAAAGTACATTTTTCCAGAAATTAAGTGGTTTGCCTAGATGTAATTTGGCAAACTCCAATCTAGCCTTCAAATTTTTTTTCGAAACCAATGGTTTTCTTTGTGCAATGCACCCTCTCAATTTTTTTTCATTTAGGCGTCGTCTAACGGTTCTTGAGGATACATTGACATTATAATTCTCCATTAATTCATTTCGAATGTCACTAGAGGCCTTAAATGGATCCTTGGTTTATAACATGTAAATGACTTTATCTTCCCTCTTTATTGTTTTTCGTGTGCGAGGGGCTTGTTTTACATGTTTTGTCACTCCATACTTTTCAAAATGTCTAGGAGCATTGTAGACCATCTTCCTGGAAAATTTTAGCAGCTCAGAAATCTCTGTTACTGTGCGACCCTTTCACTTCATCTTAATGATAAGACTCTTTTTGTCCTCAGAACACAATTGCCCTTTTGCCATGACTATTTAATGTTTTTTTTTAAATTTTATTTGAATATACAACATTAAGAAGATATAAAATTACCTCGAAAATAATTTTGTTCTCTTAAAAAGCCAGCAATTAAAAAAAATAACCAAAATTTGTACACGTGCTAAATTGATGTCCAACCAAAAACAATCCAAATGACAAACTATCAACGATTTTTTCACTATGTAATTGAATTGCATATGAAAATGTACAATTTTGCTTTCTCTGATTTGTTGTCATATATATTAGTTTAAAATGTACCGTTGGTTGGAACAAAACAAAAGTGAAAATCAAAAATATGGTAGTACACATCTCAGTGTGCTAAATTTGTGTCCACCACTGTATGTACCTATGAGATTCGACACAATTAGACTATGAGTTGGTCTATTGTTATACCACATTGACTCTTGGAGAGTTTTCTCTCTAATGCTGAACCAGTTGAGCTCCTTACGAAGCGAGCGATATTGCCTAGATATACCTATATTTGCCAGATCACTAAGACCATAGTAAAGGTCCCTCAGATCGAGTCTTCGCCCTTGGGTTAAGGCAGGACAAATGTACAGAGAAAGGTGAAAAATCGATTCCTATCCTGTTCTATGTCCATGCGGCTTCTGCAGAAATACCAAGCCGCGTTGCGTACCTGCCTAGGAAACATTGTTGCCGTTCTAACACCTACTAAGGAGTTCATGTGCGATTTGTTTAAAGATAAAGCTTTGGAGCGCTTCAGATCCAGCATTGGCCAAATCCGTTTTGTCGAAGCAGGTGGTATTGTTCCACCTAAGGTTTGGTCTCTTTACAGCATAAGCTGCCTGTAATAAAGATACCATTTTTCACTTTTGGGGAGTTGGCCTTACAATTTCCTGAAATGTCCTTGTGGCCTGGAGCCCAGCAGAGGTGAATGTTAAACTGCTGCGCCAACTCCATCAGAAACAATCAGCAGTTAAGGGCAGACTCAAGAGATTTATTGGCTGCTAAGCTATCCGAGAAGATGCAGATATCTTAATTTGATATAACGTTTTCCTTAAAGCCAAGACGGAACTTCTTTAATCGACAAAAGTTCCTTCTGGAACACGCTATTTTTTGGTCCATCGCATCAGTATAAAAATGGATTAAATCATCTTCCAGGAATGCTATGTCCTCTTTGATTTCCCGAGAAGGGACGGTTACCTCAAAGTTTTTATCAAATCGACATTTTAACCAATCGATATTTTTTCTACCGATTACTCTATAAGAAAGCGGGGCTAAAAGTAAATTTTTTTTTACTAAAACTAATGTTCCGTCTTAGATTTTAAAAATACAAGGGCCTTCTAGTGGTTTCTTTTTAAAACATAGGTTATTTTGACACTAATAGCTCTAAATCTTGACAGATGACCAGAATCATACCTCCGCGGAATTAAATGAGTCGCTTTACACTTGAACAACGTTGGGAAATATTGAAAACTTATTTCCAAAGTGAGTGCTGTGTAGTACAAACAGTGGGTGTTTTGAAAAGAAGTTTTTGCCGAAACGAAGCTCTAACCGCTCGTTCTTGCATCAGTCGCATATTTCTACAAAGCATACATTCAAAGTTGTTTGCTCAATTTAACCGAAGGTTCGTCTTCAAAACCTCAAGATCATAAATATTGTAGGTTACCCTGCTTTACCTTTCAAACGAGTATATCAGTTGCTTTAAAATTGGTTTCTCTAAGCATCACACACACATCATTTGTCTCTAACGTCTCATCAGCCTTGGATTAAGCTGTCTCCAGACATGGCCAAGAGGTTTTCATTAGTGTCTCCCCCCTCTGTTTAATAGTATATTTCTAGAAAATCCCGCACCTCCTAATTCCTTTATCATTTATCTTGCGAGCATTTCAGTATTTTTATTAATGGAATTTTAAGCATTCGTGAAATGCTGATTTCATGATTTTTATTATTCCCTCTCGCACAACCCTGCCAATGTGTTAAAAAAAAGAAAAGCAGCCTTCCCTTAGCGAGCCATCGCACCATCATCAGGACCCACCATCATCATCATCATCATCATCATCATGTTCTCAGATAAGAGAGCATGGAGAAAGGTGAAAAGTCATCAGGATTTCCAACGTTCCCATTCCCAGGTGATGAACACAACTTTACAAGAGTTGCTCCAGCACCACCAACACCACCACCACCACCGTCAGAGGTGTTTCGTTGCATAAGATGGAGGGAAACACACCTAGGATAATAATCAGAAGCAAACAACAATATTGCCTGTGGGTTCTATAGGGTACCTATTCATTTTTTCTTACAAACAAAAATAAATAAATGAAAAAAAAAACGAAAGCAGAAAATCCTGCGAATTTTGTATTTTTTATCCTGGCTGCTCCTTTTATTTTATGCCATTATTCTCTCTTTTTTTTTGTTTGCGCAATTTTGCTGCTGTTCCGCTTGTTTATACTTCTGCTGCTGCTGCTGTTGCGTAACTTTTATGCAAAGTCAGCAAAGATTACTTATGCAAATTTAATAAGGCGAAATTAAAGGTTAAATAGGCTCGCTAGAGGCGAGGTGCCCCCCAAACTGGCGTTGTACTTGTGTGTTCTGTTTGTGGCAGAGCGTGGCGTCTGAGGTTGTAATTGTATATAGATGTTCTCGGTGAAGGGTGCCACACCACCGCACCGGTCGGAGCCCACTGATATTCCTCGGATGTGAAGTGATGATAAATTATGCATTCAATTATTTAATTATATTCTTTCATATTGCTGAGATTCTATAACCAAAATGTGTTGCAAATATTTTGTATTTTTTTTTTTTTGATAAATTTTTGTTAAAAAAAATTGTTTCGGATTTTTTCTTGGGGAAAAGAGAAGAAAAACAAAAATATTATAATCTAGAGTAACAGATGCCTTGGGAAAATGGGATAAATCAGATTTATTCCCACGCAGTATAAAACGACTTCTCTCTATCGGCACTGGGTGTCTATTAAATATTTAATCAAAAGGAATTTACTATATTATTAACAAAATTGTCTAACAGCTTTGAGAAATTGGTTAACTTTCATTCGATGTTCTTGTGTTTTTTTTTTTTGTTACAGGTTTGAGGTGAGTTAGAATTTTCAGAACTAGTAAGGATGATGAAATAGAGATGGCGGCTGATGAAGCCGTTACGCGCCTACTGCAGCTCTCATATCATCCTAGTGGGTTTCTAGCATCGGATAATTCTACCTTTTTTCGTAAATCCATGGCCCTGGCCCTCTGGTCTGGAAACTCATGAGGAGTCTTGAAACATCAAAGGAAAATAGCCTACATGTACCTGGTAACGTGAGAAAGATGCAGTGAATAGAATCAAGTACGATGAAGAGGAAACATTGCAATATTTATTCAAAATCGATATATGCAAGATTCTATGTACATACATATAAGGATGCGTATTCGTCTAAGGAAGTCGGCTTAGAAGCAAAGTAATTGGCTTTTAGCCCATATGCGATCGCCTGGCTTCCTTAACATAAGCCTACACGCACCTACCAATTAAGCTGGGGAATCTATCAAGGAGGATGCTTTATGACCTCATGGACGGAGCTTAACGAGTCTGTTTGAAGTACGATGTCAAAGTTGTGATCGGGGATTCCAATGCTGAATCGGAAAGGACAAATTTCAGAAATCGACTGTCGAACGAAAAGAAATTACAAGCCGGAAAGAATAAGAAATTCTACTTTTGGAATCTAAGCATATCTGGAGTTGATAGAGTTTTCACATGAGAGAAGGTGTATACGCTGTCTCTAAGCTTAGGAAAAAAGTCTCATTATCGAAGCAATACCTAGAAATCTTATAAGCTCGCACTATGTTACGCCATTATATTATAAGGTTAGTCATAACCCCTTATGCGAGAAACAGATTGGCACAGCAACTTTGACAACCACGCCACTCTTTTTAGAGCCACTGGGTTTTAAATGGCTTTGATTACATTAACACAGCCACTTCGAAATCGACATCAACGTTAGACCTAAACCCTAAATTCGCTGTCGCTGTGCAAATGCTACCAACTTTTAAGGTGAAATTTGTCAGTATTATAAACACTCAAATGAAAATGTGACAACCATCTTTTTGTTTCGTCTATTTATTTTGGTTTTGACAATGGAAGAATTACTAAAAACAAATTAATTTTAGTACGACAAATTGCAAGTCGTAAACATTGATGCAATTTACGTTAATTTTTATCAAATTATGTACGGCAAATTCATTTCGCATTTGAAACTATTTTGATTATATATGCTGTCAAAAACGCTGTTCACGTTGTAATCTATTTCAGAAGACTTTTGATGTTGAAGTTTTCGTTGCTGTTAAAGTTGCTGTTGAAGTTGCTGTGTTAATCTGTTTCTCGCATTAAGTGTGTGCAAATAAAATGCAGGACTGGGTCGCCAACGTGCTCTTATGTAAAAGACTAAAAATTTCAAAAATGAATGTTGCTTTTAAAATGACTAAAACAACTTCCTTTGCAGTTATACCAGCTAAAAACGGGATGCTATGTGATTCAAGAAAATATTATGATAGTTTATACAAGAACAATAATTTTTATAACTTGTTGTAGTGGTTTCTTAAAAAAATAAGCTTTTATGTACCTACAAATTTTTTAAAGCATTTTTAAGAAAAATTTTAGAACGCCAACTTAAAGTTTTTATTATTGTATGAATAAGAATTAAATTCCAAAAAAAAAATATTGAGCCGGTTTTGAGATGCCGAATTATTTAAAAAACAATTATTATTTTTTCAAAAATTCAAAAACTATGTTTACTTTTAAGTTTTGAAAAGCAATGTTTTTCCAACCTTTTAGAAGCTTTTTCATTGGAAAAATCACTAAAATCCGTTATGCCGATAATGAGAATTTCAAAATTTGAAAAAATGGTTCTATCGTAGGAACACTCACTAATATCTTAATTACAATTTTTTTAATATTGAAATATAGATCGTAAGAATTAAATGAAAGACAAATTTTTTATAAAAATTCTATCTGCCGTTTCTGAGAAAAATACGATTTTCGAAAACCATTTTTTAACATTTGTATGGTGGGTACCGTTAGTTTGTAAAATGTATTAAGACTAGTTTTAAAAAAAAAATCGAAATATTGAGTTTTCGAAAAAAAAACTTTTTAAATTTATTTTTAAAATCCAAAAAAAATTTGTTTGAAAATTTGAATACACAATAATCTTAAAATTTTCGGGCATCCTTAGAATGCAAAAAATAATCAAAATCGGTTGTACCGTTTTTAAGGAAATAAAAAACAAAAACATTTTTCGAAACAAATTTTTTAACCGGTATTTATTTATCTATTTATAATTTTTAGATTTTATTTTTAAATCTGTGGAATAGTTTAAAAAAAATATATTTATAAGATTTCGAAAAAAATTCGTATGTTCGTTTGGTCTTAAAAAACAAGAAAGAAGCCTGTGGTGGGAAAAAATTAAAAATGATATTTACCAATCTATCATCGTAATGTAATGTCAACCTCGAGTTCAATTTTTTTACAAACGCATAACTTGCCTTGTAGTATACCTATGTATAAGTCGCAAGTTAAAAGCAAATTTTAAGATCGGAAAGCAGGCTATTTGAAATATTAATGTAGGACAGACATTCCTATGTGCAAGGATTGTTAATTGAGGAGAAGACACAAACGTGACGTCTATAAGTTGTACCAAGATATGGATGAAGTAGTACATACAGTCGAAACGCGATAACTATATTGGCTCTATCACATTGAGCAAATAAACAACAAAACTTTTGTCAAGATAGTCTTAAAACTCCAGTCTCCAAGTTCGAGGGGACAATGACCATCAAACCTCCAGTTCAAGGATTAAGTCATCGTGCCCACGGAATCAAAAAACTTAAGACATTTAAAAATAAAATGCCTGACTGGTTTGAACGAATTTGCCCGTATGTTAAAGGGACATAGAATTTTGTAGAATGGAAGTTATTAAAAAAAAAAATCAGAATTTTTAAAAGGCTAAAACACTAAGCTAAAAAGTAAAAAATAGAATGCCATGTAAATTCTCAGATTTATAAATTCATACAATAACAAAAATTTGAAATTATTCCAGTGTTTTTTTTTTTAAATAAGTTTTTATAATATAAAATTTTTAAAACATTTTTAAGAAACAATTTACGTACGCCAAATTTAAGTTTTGTTATGGTACAAATAAAATTAAAATATCAAAAAAAAAAAAATACTAGAATATTTTTGAGATGCTGAATTTTCAAAAAAAATTAGTTTTTGGGTTATAATATGCAAAAATTCTGAAAATAAATTTAGATTTTTTTAAATCAAAAAAAAATGTTGAAAATTTCAAACCCTGATATTATTCCTTAAGGGTGAAATAATACATATGTATTAGGTTTTGAAATTTTTAAAAAAAATTTTTGATTTAAAAAAAAATTAAATTCTAGCTTAAGTTTAAGAAAATGTATTAAAATCCGTCTTACTGTTTTTGAGTAAATCGATAAGAAATAAAATGCACGACTGAGTCGCACGAACTTGCTCCTATGTAATAGACTAGGATATTAAAAAAACAATGTTGTTAGAGAAAACAGTTCATAAGGATAAAATTAATTTTTTAAATTCTTTTAGTAGTAAGAGACACCCCCTCACGGTTTCCGCCTTGACGATGGCGAGGGGGCTTACGTTTGACCCTCCAGCAATCCAGCTGCAGGGACCTACAACTAAGAGAAACCAACAAAAAACAGGGATGTTTATCCAACAAATAAATAATTATGGAAAAAAGTTTACAAAATGAAGATAAAAATCGAGTGGGGATATACACTCAAGTGTCGGCAGAAGTCACGGCTGCCGGCGAGGGCTTGGCTTCGCAAGAAGCTAAGTCGCCAGTGACAAAAAATGTAAACAAGCCAAAACTAGTGAAACAGCACAACCTTGCAGCGGCTCTTCTCCCTGCTCTAGATAGCCTGGCTATTGACGGTAGGGAGACCTCGAACAGACCTCCATCTATAGGAAGTCGTACCGAGGACGAGTTGCTGGAAGACTCGAGTCAAGAAGAGACTATGCTGAAGTCTACTGCACCGCCCAATGCTTCGAGGCAACGCAGTAACTACAGATCCTCTAAAAGATTCGTGAGTGTTACGGAGAAAAAGGACCCAACTTCTCTCAGTCCAAGAGACAGGGCCCTTTTAAAGAAACATAGAAAGTTGATAAAGAACTATGAAAGTCAGATGGCAAAGACTTCCACTGCACCCATAGCTTCCTCCAAACAACAGAAAGAAACGAAACCAGTCAGCGAAAGAGTAGTTGCTTCCACATCGAAGTCTATCCCTAAAAAGATAAACCGAGAACAGGACAACAATAACTCAACAGCTCGTACCGGCAAGGATACGAATAAGACTTCCCTCAAGAAACAGCAAACCATCGCTAAATCGAACCCGAAAGGGAACGACAAAGCAAAGGTAGGCAACTCTTCTGGGACAAAGTCAGTTTCGTCCAAGAGGGCAAGATCGGAGGAGACAGCCAAGGCCGATGGTTCTAAAAAGTTTAAGACCAACAGCTTTGACAACACCCCGATCGATCTTCAAGTGGCCATTATTAGTCGAGAGGATCCGGATGGGAAAATCACGGCCAAGAACTGGTTACTCGTGGAAAACGAAATCCTAAAAGCCATGATGGCGACATCCGAAGACGATAGTGCTGAGGACTATACCTTCGACGGAGCTGGTTGGCGGAAAGGAGTAAAAGTGGTTTGCTGTGGAGACCAGAAATCCTTGGAGTTCCTCACTCATACAATCGCCAAAATTGGTGAACTGTGGGAGGGTGCATCTCTCGGGGTTCTTCCTGTCACGGCTCTACCACTTCGTCAGCAGATTAAGATATGGATTCCTCCTCCTGCCACGCATGAGGACTCATCCATTATTAAACTGATGGCAAAACAAAATAAGGAGCTCCCCATATTGGAATGGAAGCTCTTGAATTCCAGAAAGAGTCTCAACGGGGAAGGAAAGGACCTTTTGTTCGCTATCGACAAAAAATCTGACCTCCTCCTGAAAGAAAAGGCAGACGTGGTGAGATATGGTCTCGGTACCGTAAGGGTAAAGAGGCATGAAGGCAAAGGGGAGTCAAAAGCTGCTGGTGGTGCAAAGTAATTTGCAGCACGCTAAAGCAGCAACGCACGACCTAATGCTCTACATGTCTCAGGAGAACGTGGATGTGGCCTTAATTCAAGAACCTTGGATTTGTAAGAATCAGGTGCTAGGGTTGAGGTCAAAAAATTACAACCTTTTCCACTCCACGTCAGAAGGTGATATTAGAAGTTGTATTCTAGCCAAAAAATCGATTAATGCTTTGTTTTTATCTAGGTACAGCAACAGGGATAACGCGGCAATCAACGTTGAATCCAAGGAAGGCAACTTCGTCTTGGCGTCAACGTACATGCCGGGAGATGAAGAAAATCCTCCATCAAAAACGGTCCGCGATCTTGTGGATTACACCACAGCAAGAGGGACACCTTTGGTGATTGGATGCGACGCCAACGCCCATCATACACAATGGGGTGGCAAGGATATCAACAAAAGGGGTGAGTCAATTTTTGAATACATTCTCTGTTCTAATCTTATGTTATGTAATAGGGGCAATCACCCTACATTTCGTAACAAAATCAGGGAAGAAATTCTAGACCTCACTCTTATGAGTAATAATGATAAGATCTCTGTAGGGAATTGGAGAGTCTCTTCTGAGAAATCCTTTTCGGATCACTTAAGGATACTCTTCACCTTAGATAGGAGAATAAATGATATTAAACCTTTTAGGAACCCAACTAGGACGAATTGGACAAAGTATTCAAAATGGTTGATTGAACGAATCGATCCTCCAGAGGAAGAAACGCTTTCGGCAACCTCAATCATTGACAATACTGTTCAAAATCTTACTAGTAAAATGATAAAGGCATTTGAAAAACACTGCCCCATATCTCGTAACATTAAACCCACTAATCCACCATGGTGGAATAGCGATCTTAAGAAACGAAGAACAGGGGTCAGAAAACTTTTCAACAAAGCCAGACTGAGTAAATCGGAGGAAGATTGGAATTTATATAGATCCGAACTTAACTCATACACCAAAGAGTTAAGAAGGGCCAAAAAGGATTCATGGACAAGACACTGTGAATCCATTGAGAACACAAGTGAGGCTGCGAGACTTCGAAAGATCCTTGCACACAATCCCACGATTCCGGGATACATTAAGCATCCCGATGGATCATGGTCGAACTCGAGCCAAGAAACACTTGAACTCTTTATGGAAACGCATTTCCCGGGCTGTAAGAATCATCAAGGACCGGGTTTTACACAACCACACACCTTATATATCTTACAATCAGAACCAGAATTGGAACAGGTTATCACAGAGCAGAAGATTATGTGGGCAATAAACTCGTTCAAACCCTACAAATCAGCAGGACCAGATGAGATTATTCCGGCATTTCTTCAATATGCTCTACAGATAATCACCCCATGGCTTAGGGTAATCTTCAAAAGTTGTATCAAATGGAGATACGTCCCTATCAGTTGGAGGAGAGTTAAAGTAGTCTTTATTCCAAAAGCTGGAAAACCGACACACTCGACTGCAAAAGATTACAGACCGATAAGTCTCTCTTCGTTTCTCCTCAAGACACTAGAGAGAATTATTGATCTGCATGTTAGGGACCTACTCAAACCAAGCAACCTGTGCAACTACCAACACGCTTACCTGAAAGGTAAGTCAGTGGAGACTGCGTTGCACGAGGTCGTCTCACAAATTGAGAAAAGTCTCGAGCACAAAGAATACACCATGGCAGCATTTTTGGACATCGAAGGAGCGTTTAACAACGTAAAAACGGAGTCCATTAAATCTGCTCTAGAAGAAGTTGGAGTTGAATCTGCTATTGTGGACTGGATTTATACCATGCTCAATGGCAGAATCATTAGCTCGCAACTTGGGGATAGCAAAGTAGAGAAATCGGTTACAAGAGGCACTCCACAAGGAGGAGTAATTTCACCTCTTCTCTGGGTCCTGGTTGTTAACAAAATTCTCACAAGATTTAAGAATCAGGGCATTAAAATAGTAGCCTATGCGGACGACATAGTAATTCTGATATCGGGTAAATATCTTACCACCATCAAGGATATTATGGAATCTTCACTTAAAGAACTATCTTCTTGGGCAGAACAAAACGGTCTCGGGGTTAACCCTTCCAAAACCGAACTAGTCCTGTTTACGAAGAAAAGGAAATTGGAGGATTTCACTCCTCCAAAACTCAACGACATTCCTCTGAAACTTTCCAACGAGGCTAAATATCTTGGAGTAATTCTTGATTCCAAGCTAACATGGAAACGGAACACAGAGGAAAGAATGAAAAGAGCACTATGCGCTCTCTACACATGCAAAAAAACCTTCGGTACACGGTGGGGCATGCGACCGCAGGTCATCCAGTGGATGTACACGGCGATAGTTCGTCCCATACTTACGTATGGGTCGATCGTGTGGTGGAAAGCAGTAGAAAAAAGTAGCTATCTCAAAAACCTGAATAAGGTACAGAGACTAGCCTGTTTAGGAATAACGGGGGCACAGGGTTCTACGCCACAGGCAGGCCTGGAAATTATATTAAATCTTCCAGTCCTGGACGAGCACATAAGATGCACAGCAGCCAAAAGCGCAATTCGGCTTAAAGAAATGAACTTTTGGAAGCACAGTAGTTATGGTCATGGGTCAATACTGCATAGGTATGACACAGTGGCAGGGCTTAATGTGACGACTGACTACTTACCACCCAAAATAGATTTTAACAAACAATTCTCTACTACAATACCCCAAAGGCAGGGATGGGAATCCAACTCACTAATTAGTGAACAAGGTATCTCCTTCTACACCGATGGGTCAAAAATGGAAGAGGGAACAGGAGCTGGGGTGTTCTGTGAAGCTCTAAATATTAAAGAATCATTCAAACTCCCAGATGAGTGTAGTGTCTTTCAGGCTGAGATCTATGCTATTGAAAAGGCGGCAGAATTGGTACGCACGAAAGAATTGAACTCGTCTGAGATCACATTTTTCGTGGACAGCCAAGCTGCCATCAATGCCTTAGCTAGTGAGACTATAAGATCCAAGTCAGTAACAAAATGTCGAGACATGCTGAACAATATTTGTAGCACTAACCAAGTCAACCTCTGCTGGGTTCCCGGACATAGTAATATAGAAGGGAATGAAATAGCAGATGAACTGGCAAGGAAAGGATCACTATCAAATAAAAACAGCAGTAGCCATTTAAATTTAGAACCAAAAATCCCGATTGGAGTGATTAAAAGGAAAATAGACCTAATAACGAAAGAGCAAATCAACAACTCCTGGTCCTCCAGGGACGACTGTGTTATCTCTAGAAGTTTATGGCCTAGAATTAATGAAAAAGAAACTCGGTATATCTTATCGCTGAGTAAAAAGAACATCAGAATCCTGATAGGTGTACTAACGGGTCACTGCGCCATTGGCACAATGGCCACTAGAATGGGTGCATTTGCACCCGATTTCTGTAGGAGCTGCCAGGATGTCGAGGAGACTGAAACCATTAAACACTTGCTCTGTGACTGTCCGAACCTCCAAACAAATCGCCTTCGCTACTTCGGAAACAGGTTTGTTGGAGAACTAGACGATCTAACGCAGGTCTCAATGGCAAATATGAGAAAATTCATTGTAAGCTCAGGCTGGTTCGAAAATGAACCAGTCTACATAAGGAATTAGTTAGGAGCATCTCTGCTTTTATTAATAGGGGATCACAATGGACCAATAGGCCCCCGTGTACGCAACAGCCCTTGGGCTGTGCACACCCCTCCTAACCTAACCTAACCTAAGAGACAAAAACAGAATGCTATCCAGATTTGAATTTATGCAAGAACAAAAATTATAAGTCGTTGTAGTGGTTTCTAAAAAAAAAAGCTTTTATATACAAACTTTTTAAAAGCACTAAGAAAGAAAATTGAGTACGCCAATTTAAAGTTTTTATTATTGTTCAAATAAAAATTAAATTTCCAAAAAAATATTGAGCCGTTTCTGAGATATCAAATTTTCAAAAAAAGAAAAAAAAATAGATTTTTTTTTAAATTCAGAAAATATTTATTTTTAAGTTTTGAAATGCAATGTGTTTTAAACTTTTTAAAAGCTTCTCTATAAAAAATTTCATTAAGATCCGTTGTGTGGATAATGAGATATTCAAAATTCGAAAAAATGGTTCTATGGTAGGTACAAGCTGTAATATCTTAATTTCAAATTTCTTTTTATTAAATTAAAGATCGTAAAAATTTATTGAAAGAAAACAAATTTTATCAAAAAAAGGCGCCGTTTTCGACAAAAATACGATTTTTGAAAACCATTTTTTTTAATTTTTTAGCATTTGTATGGTAGGTACCTTTATTTTTAGGTAAAATATTTTTTTTTTTTAACATCTTGAAGATTATATATGGGGTTTTCGAAATATTAAGTTTTGAAAAAAAAAATTTGAGGTTTTTTTTAAATCAAAGAAAAATGTTTTGAAAATTTGAATACACAATTCTATTTATGTTTTTGGGGAGCTTTAGCAAAAAAAATTTGATCAAAATCGGTTGTACCGTTTTTGAAAAAATCAAAAAAAAAAAAAAAAAAATGGTTCCATGGGGGGTACCCTCAATAACCATTTTTCGAAAAAAAAATTTCAACCAATAACTAGCTTTAATTAAATTAAATTTTTTTGTGTTTTTATTTTTTAAATCTGTCGAACAGTTTTTGAGAAAAAAAAAATAAATTTATAAAATTTCAAAATTCATATGGCAGGTAACGTTATTTTTGGTCTTAAAAAAAAGAAGGAAACCTGTGGTGGGAAAAATTAAATATGATATCTACCAATCTATCATCGTAATGTTAACTTTGATCAAAATCTCGAGTTCAATTTTTTTTACAAACGCATAACTTGCCTTGTAGTATACCTATGTATAAGTCGCAAGTTAAAAGCAAATTTTAAGATCGGAAAGCAGGCTATTTGAAATAGGAATATAGGACGGACATTCCCATGTGCAAGGATTGTCAATTGAGGAGAAGACACAAAGGTCACGTCAATAGGTTGTACCAATATATGGATTAAGTAGTACATACAGTCAAAATGCGATAACTATATTAGCTCTATCACATCGAGCGAATAAACAACAAGGCTCCTATCAAAATAGTCTTAAAATTCCAGTCTCCAGGTTCGAGGGGACAAGGAAGACCAAACCTCCAGTTCAAGGATCAAGTCATCGTGCCCACAGAATCAAAAAACTTAAGACATTTAAAAATAAAATGCCTGACTGGTTTGAACGAATTTGCCCGTATGTTAAAGGGACTTAGAATTTTTTAGAATGGAAGTTATTAGAAAAAAAATTTTTTTTTTTCAGAATTTTTAAAAGGCTAAAACAACTCCTAAGCTAAGCAGTAAAAAATAGAATGCCATGTGAATTCTCAAGCAAATATGAATTCATACAATAACAAAAATTAGAAATCATTGCAGTGTTTTTTTTTTTAATAAGTTCTTATATATAAAATTTTTAAAACATTTTTAAGAAAAAATTTACGCACGCCAAATTTAAGTTTTGTTATCGTACAAATAAAATTAAAATTTCAAAAAAAAAAATACTAGCCTATTTTTGAGATGTTGAATTTTCAAAAAAAAAAAATTGTTTCTGGGTTATGTATTCAATAAATAATTTTCGAACACTAGGATATATCATTAAAATCCTTTATTTTTATAATGAGTAAGTCAAAATTCGAAAAATAAATTTCGAGTTTTCTTAAATCAAAAAAAAAAAAAAAAAATGTGGAGAATTTCAAAACCTAATATTAGTCGTTTTTTATTGGGAATTGTATAGGCTGCGCAGTAAAATTTTACACAGTAAACAACAACAAGGGAATAGTGCGTATAAACTAGGCAGTAATAAGAGTGCACATAATAGTGCTGATAAAGTTTTGGAGCATCTGGATTACAGTGACACTCAAATTGGTTGCAAAAGTTTTATTTTTCGTGAGGTTGGCAGGTTTTGATTTTATTCGAGAATGTGTTCGGTGATATTTGTTCATTTTATGGTAAATTTTCACAAGAGCCAAAATTATATGGTTTGAAATATTAATTTACGATTAGACAGTAAACGTTAATAGTCAATGGTCAAAATGTTGCCTCTTAATGCGTGTGCATGTGCATGTTCCCTATCTGTCACGTAAGAGTATGAAATTCATCGAAGGTTCGCTGCGATGCCAAACGATTAAAAGACATGAAAATAATTTTTTTTCTGACACCGAGCCCTTAATTTGACTTTGTGTACATACATGCCATTGAGATTTGATTTTATTAATAATTTTGCCACTTGTTTGACAACAAATTTTTCAGTGATGTTAATTCAGCATAAACCACATCAAAACGTATACTTTTCCAACGCATCCCTTAGCTTATTCAAAAGTGGATTGTTTATTCGTAGGTATATATTTCATTTTTGGTTTTCGTTTCCTTTTACTTTGTTCACTTAATGAGTCTGAAATATCTACTAAATTAAGATGATTTGTTAAAAAAAACTCAGAAATTATGTATAGCCCTTTTCTGTTTTGGATCTTTATTCATTTTAATTTGTATTATTTTTGTAAGAAATTACATATTTATTTTACTTCTGTTCCAAATCAGCTGATTTTGACACGGGTATAAATGCAAAGAATACCAACTTTAAAATTTAAATTAAAAGTGTATTATGCAGTCAAAAAAGCATTTTATTCGGACTTCCATTGCTGCACTATGTATACATTACCAATAAAATACGCCTATTATTCTTTAAAGGTTGAATAATACATGTTAGGTTTTGTAGTTTTTTCTCGGTTAGGATTTTGGCTAAATTTCACATAGACTTACCCTTTTGTTTACCATTGGCTCTATCGTCTTTAGATGAATTTCTTCTTAGCTGAACAACCATTATAACAAAGTTGATATCTACCTTCTCCGATGATTTCATAGCTCTCTTCGGGGTCCCATATAAGACAGCCGCTTAGAATCTCTCCTTTTTTATTCTTATTTTTAATGATCATTGACGATCATGAAATATTCCCATATCTGACTACGCCTGCGATTACAAGTTTTTTAAGACCACTTCCTTCACACATGATTCTACTCTTATTCAACAGATTCTCCAATGGTTGCTTAAAAAATAGCTTGACTAAATATTACTAAATGCCAATCAAACGCTTTTCACGAAGACCCTAGCACTGTGTTCAAACATTTTAAGGGTAGCCATAGTCCCTTTAGATAAAAGTATTCTGCAAACCAACTAGACCGGCACCAGTCCATTGCCTATTAGTTTTCTTCCATTAAATATTAAAGACCAGCTTAGAAACGCCCATTTTTCGTATATCTTATACTGATATTCGGAAGAAGATTTATCAACCCGGCTGAATAATCGCCGGATTAGAGTTGTCCTTTCCCTTTTTCGGGAGAGGATGTAACTGTCTTCCACAACACTTGATAATAAGAATTATTCAGTGTGTTGTTAAACAGTTTTCTGTCGTGGTAATACGTTGGATGTAGCATCAACTCCTGCTATCTTCTTTTTCTTAAATGAGTCGAAGCCGGAGCGTGGAGCTCTAGTTTCTCAGAAAAAGAAGTCAGCAGGAATCCACTGCCTCGAAATAAAGCTCTTACTGACTTCTTTTTTTTTTAATGAGTCGAAGATGAGCTGGAGCTCCACCTTTGAAACTAACAAGGAACTGGGCCCGTTTCGCTTACCGAAGATTGCGTTTGCCGAATGATCATCATTGAATCCGGTGAAGTCGCGGTTCTCCGATCGCGATTGTGTAATTTCATCTCGGAGGTGGTATAAATGGTGAAGAATAGCTCTATTTTCCAGTTCATGATTCGAGTGAATGAATTCACCTTATACACTTACTGAAAATCAGCCCTCACAGTCTCCACTCTCTTTTACGGATCTTCGACAATAAACAGTTCGTCAGTGGTGCAGATCTGCCTCCTCCGGATCTACACCTGCTGTCAGAAGCACATTTCTGTTTCCTGTCGTTCTCTAAAGATTAAGACACCGAAGATCGTTCTGATCATTGCTCCTTAAGATCTTATTAATTTATGGAAACATACTCGGGTCGCTAGAATAAAGGGCCCGAATTCTGTTATTCCAAATCAAATTACTGGACAGTCAGTGATCCTTGATCGATTGGTTGATAATTTGATTTAGGACTTCGGTGTCCTAATCTCCAGGTAAGTAAACCGTCGTCGATCAGTATAAGCATTCAAGTCTTGTGAGTTCGTATATCTCAATATTTTTTAAGTTCCTTTTAAGAGTCCAACGCATCATCCATTATACCAAAAGTTACTAGGAAATTCCATTAGATCAACTAATTATTTTTACACGCAGTCAATACCTTACCCCTAAGTCCTAAGAGCCACTAAAAATATTATATTACTTAGTAATGAAAACATTTTATATTATATTTTTAAAATGTATGAAAATCCTCGCGGGTATAATGAAAATAAAATAAAAAAATTACATTACATTCTAAAATGCAAATTACTTCCTAAATCCTAATTAAAACATTACATTCTAAGCTGTGTATGTTCATGTTGTAAATTTAGATTTTCTCCCATTTAAACTTAATTGCCTCATAAAGTTTATATGCCACCTCATAATCATCAAGACCAAGGATATCACAAAAATTATATAAATGTATAGGTTTGTGCAAAGTTGGCATTAGAGTCATTAAAAACGCAGCATCTAGTCCACTAAAAAAATATATAAAATTAAAATAACAAAAAACAAAAATGGTGAAAAATAACGACAGGGACCATATAAACTCCAGGACATTCACAAATCGTCAAAATTCTGCTGCTTATTTATTAAATATTAAAATTAATCCACTCTTGTTTTAGAGCGAGGTGCCATGGCGTGGCAAATTTGATTACAGAAACCTTATCTCACCGAAATATACTGCATCAGTTCTGATGCTCATCCTCGGTCCTCATAATAAGCCATGGAATTTATTAAGGAAAATCCCACATTTAATTTGTTGAATTCTCGTGTTGCTTCTCGTAAAAGCCAAACAAGGATCCAAGAGCTGAAGATACACCTTGGTGGATCATAATAATTCAGTTTTATCTTTGTTACGATGGTGTGGAATGTAAGGAGCTCGTCCTTGCAGAATATCCTTACACCAAATTAACCGCTAGGATATGGTTATTACATGACGGGCGCCGACTGAATCTGCTGAGATTCATAAAAAATAAACAAAATTATCTTCAAGGCAAGGTGAAACTTGGGCAGAGCTGCCACTGATCCGGCGAGAGAGAGAGAGAGAGAGAGAGGTCTGCCGTGTAGCTGGAAGGTGCAAAAAAAAAGAACCATAACTCCTTCTGCCGCTCATATAATGTCAAACTCGATTGGATACACCCCAATTATCCTGTACAGCCGGCCGCCCGGCCCGCCCGTGTACAATATTAATGCCTACCATGTCCACACTCGTGTAATAAATAATTGAACACTATTTGACAGGATGTTATGCATGTTGGCTGCTGGTTTTGCATTTGCGGCTTCAATGCCGCCCCCTGCTTAGCTCGGCTTATAGTACCTACTTGTTGTGGGGTATAATTAAGTCTTAGCCGGGACATAAATCGTTATTAATCCGAAATGCAAAACCTTAATTTACAAGTCACCATGTTAGCATTTAACAAACTAAATAGATTTATTATGGCCAACAGTTCGGGGTGTGCATTTGAATAAATCGTTTGTGTGTGTTTGAGTGCATGGTACTCGTATGTCCTTTTGCTAAATGGGATATGTTTTGTCTGAGAATAATCTGTGTGTTTGCATAGAGGTATATTCAAATTAGAGTAAGACAGACAAAATGTACAATGACTTCGTATGCATATGTACTGACTTGTGTCGAAGGAAGACCAGAAGGACCTTCTAAATAAGTCAGAATGTCGAATTTACAAAATACCTTACCGACTACATTACATTAGCAAGTTTGCAAGAAAACGAGCATAATTCCAAATTGAGATAAATCCCTGCATTAAAATAGTAAACTGGTGTTGTGTTGATGAAGAAGGATATTCTATTTGAGGATATGGTGATGATGCTCTTCATATACCTACTCGTCTACACAGATGATATGAATGTAAGAGTTCATATTTCAGGTCTTGAGAATTTATTATTATTTCGAAAACAGGAATTGGTTGATACTACTTACTGAGGCATTGAAATATTCTTTTTTTATTGTTATTTATCGATGCCTTAAGGACGTCCTTAGGTACAGATCTATAAACGTAGGTTCTAATGAATAAAGTGATGGCATATCAGAGAATTCCATACGAAGCCACAAATATCTTCGAAAGTTGATTTTGGATATGCCTATATTTTCTTCAGGTAAATACGTTTATGAAAAATATTTTTATTTTAATTAGAGATGATGACATGTTCGGGATGAAGGTTGCCTGCTTTGCACAGTGATCGTATTCAACAACCCAGCGCACACTGGGACAAGATGATTGAATTCATGGCATCAAATCAGCCAGTACAGCTATAGGAACCCGAAATTTCACATGTAGGCTCCTGATGGGGCCCGTTTCACAGATCATACGTCACATACATACATTACATACATCATACAATAAATTGATTATCATACATTACATCAAAATGTCTGTTTCACAGATTTCATTGGAAGTGCTGTATGATTCCATTGTATGATGTATGAAATGTATGAATTGACATCTCACTGACACTTCAATGTCAGGCTTTGAAAAAAAAAAAAAACAAATTCGTTAAAAGTTGAATTTAAAAGAGAAAGAAAAAAAAATGGATATAATTTTTGATGATGACGAAATTAAGGAACTTAGGACAAATATTTCAAGACGCTCAAGGACATTTCTTGAAAGGGTAAATTTTAAAATGGAACATCCTTATTTCGTGGAGAAGATTAGAGTGCCTCGGAGCTGTGTAGAGTTTTAAGTAGAGCGATTCGGAGCACATGTTGCACACCCAACAAAATGTAGTGGAGCTTTGTCACCACTGCACAGTGAATCGAATAGAACATACTAGGTGGACAAAATTATTTTTGTCTTTTAAATGATTAAAATAAAAATGTTTTGTAGGAATACATGTTTATTTTTGTATTAAGTACATTCCTTTTTAAAAAAGCTCACAAATATAAGGTGGAGGTTAATTTTATAACTTTTATTAATATTTATTATTATATAGGTATTATTATTACTAAAATTTATTAAAATGAATATATTTTAAATTTTATAAATTTTCAATTGCTAACTAATAAAATACTTTACTATGTTTTATTCTCTGCCAGAGTCTTCAGTATCTTAGGGCCATTTGCTGGAGAGAAACTTTACTAGCTTCAGTTCAACATAAGCTCTTATGTGGCAGTTTACATAGAGGAAAAAGTTGAACATAATCACTAAGGTTGAATTTCCTCAGAATCATTAGAATTGGTCCTCGTTATTTCTCCACGTTGAACGATCGCATTAGTGTTTTCAGGCAGCAAGTTTAAAACTTTAGAAGATAATGAGGCAAATTGTTTATTTTTTCGGGAGTTCGCGCAAACTGGTAAGGGGACAGTAATGAGCAACATTGATAATAAATCAGAATTGCTTGACTATCTTGAGATTTTTCGAGTATGGTTTTCTCGATATCTTCGAAAGTCTTTGTTTCGTGCTTCTTGGGCCTTATTGAGATATGACCTTTTGGAACTATGAAGTATTTTATAACACTACTAGCTTGATAAAAGAATGTGTCTAGGACTGCCAAATAATGAAAAATTCCATCCAAGCGATCTTAATTCGAATAACTTTATAAATTTATTAAAACTAGCCGACCCAGCTCTCGAAATTCGAGTGCCAATTTATTTATTATTTATATTATTGGCAGTGTTTTCAAGCAAATTTATTAAATTAAATTTTATTTTATGTAATATGCAAAGTGTTGGACAGTGCAAAAACAAAAATGACCCACAGTGTGTAAATGCGTGTCTCAAGTATATTCTGCACATCTCCGTAACTGTGGCTTTCCAACCATGTAAAATTTATCGAAATCGGTTAAATACTTTTGGAGAAAAGTGTACCACAAAAAACATGTTTGCCGTTTTATTATATGATTACTTTCGCAAATGGAATTTGATATTAAAAAAAAGCTTAACTTTCAATCTTTTCAAAAATATAAGAATCATCGCGTGGAGAGGCGTTGAGCTAATAGTTTTACAATGGGAAACCTAAAAATTACGTTAAATTCTAGCAAAATTTAAATATCAAACCAGAACAAATGTTGATACATTAGGTTTTTAAACCTATTAAACATATTAAACATACCTTGGGCGGCGCTTTCCATTATAAACCCAAAAAAGACAAGATTTACAAAAAAATATACAAACCATCACTGAAAGAAATAAAACACAACTGAGCAAAAATCAATGAATTTTTTTCTAATTATTTAACTTTGGCTACGAATAACTGATAAACGAAAATAATGACGGCTAAAAGCTGATAAAAATATTAATGTGTGTCCATTTGTAAACAAAATTATCCTGTTTCCAAAGCTTCACTCGAGAATGAATTTTGTCCACCTAGCTATTCGATTCACTGTGCACTGGTTCAAATATTAGTGACGCTTCACTGGCTTGGAAACAGGAGTCAGTACCATGGTATTGAAAACGTTCATGGTGTTTCTAAGGCTTCCGTGTGTCGTTGTGTTAACGAGTTTTGTTCAGCCGTTTCACAACATCTCTTATGCTAGTTATTTGAACTTCATAATTATTTTTCTGAAAATATTAATCCAATTTTATTTGATTAAAAGTGAAGAAGTTGAATGGCCAGTTAATGCAAATGCTCTAGCTGGAGACTTTGCTGTTGATGGAATTTTAATTCCAATCGATGCACAATTTCAGAACGAACAAACTTTTGTTGATCGGAAAGGTGATCATTCTTTGAATGTGATGCTAGTTTCTGGAGCTGACTACAGATTTTATGCAGTTAATAGCAACTACCCCAGTTCAATACATGAAAGCCATGATTTACAGCAAAGTAGTTTTTATCGAAAATGGAATAATGAAGAGTGGCGTCCTTTTCCAGGAGCTATCATGATTGGTGTTTCTGGGTGTCCGTTAAGGAAATGGTTGTTTACTCCTAACGTTCCAGTTGACCAGTTGCTGTTGAAAACGGGGTAGCAAAGAATCGTTTTATGTGCAAACTTAAAATTTTGAATTTTTGATTTTTTTATTAATTTTATTGTAAGGAGAAAAATATAAGTTATTTTTAAATTTTTTTAATCATCATCCCATAGGTATATGTATCCCGAAAATATCGTTAGTGAATTCAGATGGAATTAGAGCTGTGACAATCGTTCATTTTGAAAGACCGAATCAATCATTGATTGATTGGTTCAAGGATTCGGTCTTTTCAATCAATCGTTCATTCAATCATTTTTTATGCATCCGTTTCGTTCCGAAATAGATATAGACCGACACGAAATGTTTTCAATCATTCATTCAACTAAAATATTTGTTTTCCAATCGTTTTGTTCAGACCGAGACCGAAACAATCTGAAAATGAAAGCGAGTTTGGCTTTTTTCTATTTCGTTGCTATGTTCACGCCCTCTTCTATTGTATATAAAAAGAGGAATATACATTCTGTTTCATATCCATTCCTATTTGGTATTGTAAAATGATTGAGAACAAGTTGAATGAACGAAACATAACTTTTTACTTGCGATATAGGTACTATAGGGCAAGTTCTGCATTTGGAAAAAAAATCGAACTCGAGATTTTGATCAAAGTTGACATTACGATGATAGCGAAGACGAAAAAAGTGGGTCCGGCAATTCCGTCTGTCTGTCTGTATGTCTGTATGTCTGTATGTCTGTATGTCTGTATGTCTGTATGTCTGTACCTCGAACTACAGCCTAAACTACTGGAGTTATTGTCCTCAAATTCGGTACTTAAGGGTCTTCGGTGATTCCCTAGAGGAGAAATTGAAATTTTTTTTTAGCTTCAAAACTAACGGTACCCCCCGTACACCCGTAATGCAAAATCTTATTTATCTCGAAAACGGCTCTAACGATTTTGATAAAAAAAATTCAGTGTGATATTATGGACATGGACTACATTTTGGTAAAAAAAAATTTAGGGGGAAATGTTATTAGGGGTACCTGTCATAGAACCTTTTTTTTGATTTTCGATTTTCTCACCAACGGCTCTAACGATTTTTACCGAAATTTTTATGCAGGAGCTCCTTTGCATTTTAAAAAATATAAACAAAAAAATTTTTCGAAAAAATAGTTTTTGGATTTTTAAAAAAATAATACAATTTTTTTTTTTCAAAATTCGATATCTTGAAAACCGATACACGATTAAATTTTTAAATTACGTTTTAAAATGTATTTTATTAAATACTAACAATTTGCGTAACAATTTTTTTTCTAAAAATTTTAAGGAAAATTTAGTACACAAAAAACATGTTTCAGTGTGTCTGTATGTCTGTACCTCTCACTACAGCCTAAACCACTCGACCTATTTCTTTCAATCTCGGTAGTTAAGAGTCTTCGGTGATTCCCTAGAGGAGAAATTGAAATTTTTTTTTTAGCTCCAAAACTAAGGGTACCCCCCATACACCCGTAATGCAAAATCTTATTTATCTCGAAAACGGCTCTAACGATTTTGATAAAAAAAATTAAGTGTGATATTATGGACATGGACTACATTTTGGTAAAAAAAATTTTGGGGCAAAATGCTATTAGGGGTACCTGCCATAGACCCGTTTTTTTTATTTTCGACTTTCTCATTAACGGCTCTAAGGATTTTAACCCAAAATTTTCAGCAAGAGTGCCCTGAAGTTTAAAATAATATTGTACATAAAAATATTCGAAAAAATATTTGTTGGGTTTTTTTAAAAATTTTTTTTTGAAAAATCAATATCTTCAAAACCTATGACCGATTATTTTTTGAAATTATTTCCTCAAATCAATATTATTAAATACTTAAAATTTGCATCCCACATTTTTTTCTTGAAAAATTTTAGATAAATTTCTTATATAAAAAATTTATTTAAAAATAAAACTTTTTTTTAATGTTTATTGGCATAAATTCATACTTTTCCGGAAACCACACGGCAATTTTATGTATTTGAACATTATTATCTCATTAAATCCATGTTTTATATTTAAAAAATGTATCTTAAATTCCAAAATACTTTAACATAAGAGCAAGTTCGTGCGATCCAGTCGTGCATTTTATTTTCGTTCGTTTCGTTCATCGGTTTCAGTGACAAGAGATTGACATTAGGATTGACTGATTTGGTCTACTTTGATTGCAATCAATCAATGTTTTTGGTGAACGGGTCACAAAGACCGAATCAATCGCGATTGACACAACCCTAAGATGGATCCAGGTTGAGCAAAAGTTCTTTTTCTCTGCATTTAAGCAACTTTTTCTTCAGCTCCATGGTCTCTTCGTTACTTGTCGATTCCTTTGCCTTTTTGGCACATACTCTGCTTGAAAAGTGCTGGGGCTCGGCGTGATCTAACAATGGTTGCGTTAGGCTTGGCCCTGCCACTGCATTGTCTTTTCGGCTTTTGCTTTGAGATTCTTGAGACCCAACGCCAAAAGCAATCTAACGAGCAAATAGAATGAAAAAATGACTTAAATACATAGATACATAATGTGTTAATATTATGACAAAAAAAAAACCTTGTTACCGATAATAGCTAAGATTATCTTATCATTTGCGTCGATGAGATCGTCGTTACCAGCCCCACCTTCACCCGTCTTCTTCATTCGGTGCAGGAAAGTCGTTCAATGTACAAATTAATCTTACCATTGAACTACGTCGCCAATTTTGCCAAGTTATCCTCCTAAACTTTTCCCCGTCTCCTTCATTATCAGCTATTATAGGTTGAAGCTTTCTGCTATAAAAGAAATTCTTCTCCATTCATTTTAGATATCCGTCTTTCGTAAGGTCGTCCCAAAAAACTTGCCGAATACAATGTCCTTTGCTGCGAAAATTTCTTGCAATACTTGTAGCTGCAAATCCTTTTCCGTCTACAAACATCAAAACAAAATTATCTTCATTTCATAAATAATTTTATTTGAGTATTAAATTTTAACTTACTTTTTTGTATTTCCGTTCCGAAGCCATTTGCAACCCGTTATTTTCGCATACCTACAACACTTTTTTTTGTTGTGTGAAATGTATGAAAGAATGTCATACATTCTAGTCATACAATGTATGATGAAATTCTGTGAAACAGAATCTCATTGGAAATATTCCAGTCGATTATAATATTGTATGACAACGGTCATACAACAATTCTGTGAAACAGAAATGATACATAATTTTTTTGTAATCACATAACTACCTCTTACCTTTGCTCTCTTATCCAATCTCTATAATATTTTTTAAATTTTTTTTTAAATAATTTTTTTCTTTTATGAAAGCTTCTGAACAAAAATATGACTTCAAGTTAATCACCACTATCATCTGCACTATCTTCATCGAAAATGTTAGCTTGGAAGTCTTAACAACTCAATTGCCTCTGGGAAAAAAGATTGTAATTTAGTCTTATATGACTTTTGCTTGCTCGTAATGATTGGATCCGTACTAAGCAAAAAATAATAATTGATGATATCCTTATTTGTTTTTTCGCGACTTGATTTTCTTGAAAAATGTTCTCATATGCAACAACGCAGATTGTATTATCTCGGGGCCATGAATGGAATACTTAGTAAGAGTTGGAGGCATATGATACCAAGGTTACTCACGAATGAACAATCTTGCTGTTTCATGAGCATACTCTCGGAACTTATTAACTTTAATTTCAAATCCACTGGCCACTACAGTCATAATTATGTGTATTGCCTTTATTAGTTCAATGCCAATTCTTGTAATTTCGGAAGAAGGTTCAGAGTTTTGAAAAAATTGCCTAGCAGTATTGCCGTCATTGCTGTTACCAAATCCAGGTTTTGGCTTATCGACAATTAACCCAGATTTTCTCGAAATTCTTTTTGAATACGATTGCAATTTGTAAAAGGCATTTAAACATTCGAATCGGACCAACAAAAAAGCTTGTCCATACGAACTGTGACCTGAACTTCCATCGAAACCCCACCGCATCGAAACAGCACTTTCTAAAAACTGATCATGGAAATTCACTTAATTTGTACACATATATGAGGAAATCCTGTTAAACTTGAGATTTGATGACCCTCGTGAAAATAATCCAATGTTACCATTTCAAACCATTTTTATCACTCAAATTTTTTTTAGATAATCTGTAGGAATGACGTCACATACGTATTTCAAATATACATATATAATATATATAATATAATCTACACGCGCTCAAGGGATTATGATTACCCTTTAAATGTTTCAACACAGCGGGGGCGTGAAGTTAAGGAAGAAGTTTTTAATTGTCTCATTTTAATTTTTGTTATTTTTTAGCTTCATAAATTTTTAAGGCATCATCGAATTCATTTTAAAATTAAATCCATGTTTTTCTACATCAAACTGAATATAATGAGTATTTATATTTAAGTGTGCTGCTAAAAATGTGGAAATAGCAAGTAAATCAAAACATATCCATCGGTTTTTTCAATATTTTAAGTGTTGTACTTTTATTATCATAACATTTTGAGGCATTCATGCACCTTAAAAATTTTTTAACAGCATGTTCTACGTGAAAAAATAAAAAAATTAAGCCAAGAAAAGATAAAGATATAAAGACATGAAACAAAATTTCACAAGCGTAATTTTCACTTGCGATATATGGTAGGTACTATAGGGCAAGTTCTGCATTTGGAAAAAAAATCGAACTCGAGATTGTGATCAAAGTTGACATTACGATGATAGCGAAGACGAAAAAAGTGGGTCCGACAATTCCGTCTGTCTGTCTGTATGTCTGTATTTCTGTATGTCTGTATGTCTGTATGTCTGTATGTCTGTACCTCGAACTACAGCCTAAACTACCGGAGGTATTTTCTTCAAACTTGGTAGTTAAGGGTCTTCGGTGATTCCCTAGAGGAAAAATTGAAATTTTTTTTTAGCTCCAAAACTAAGGGTACCCCCCATACACCCGTAATGCAAAATCTTATTTATCTCGAAAACGGCTCTAACGATTTTGATAAAAAAAATTAGGTGTGATATTATAGACATGGACTATATTTTGGTCAAAAAAAAAATTTGGGGGGAAATGTTATTAGGGGTACCTGTCATAGAACGGTTTTTTTTGATTTTCGAATTTCTCACCAACGGCTCTAACGATTTTAACCAAAATTTTTATGCAGGAGCTGCTTTGCATTTGAAAAAATATAAACTTAAATTTGTTTCGAAAAAATAGTTTTTGGATTTAAAAAAAAATAATAAATTTTTTTTTTGAAAATTCAATATCTTGAAAACCGATATTAAATACTAACAATTTGCATATCAATTTTTTTTATAAAAATTTTAAGGAAAATTTAGTGCACAAAAAACATGTTTCAGTGTGTCTGTATGTCTGTACCTCTCACTACAGCCTAAACCACTGTACCTATTTCTTTAAATCTTGGTAGTTAAGAGTCTTCGGTGATTCGTTAGAGGAGAAATTGATACACCCGTAACGCAAAATCTTATTTATCTCGAAAACGGCTCTAACGATTTTGATAAAAAAAAAATTAGGTGTGATATTATGGACATGGACTACATTTTGGTCAAAACAAATTTTGGGGCAAAATGTTTTTAGGGGTACCTGCCATAGACCCGTTTTTTTGATTTTCGACTTTCTCATTAACGGCTCTAAGGGTTTTAACTTAAAATTTCAGCAGGAGTCCCCTTAAGCTTAAAATAATATTGTATAGAAAAATATTCGAAAAAATATTTGTTGGTTTTTTTTTTAAATCAATATCTTCAAAACCTATGAACGATTATTTTTTGAAATTATTTCCAAAAATCAATATTATTAAATACTTAAAATTCGCATCCCACATTTTTTTCTTGAAAAATTTTAGAGACATTTCTTATATAAAAAATTTATTTAATAATAAAACGATTTTTTAAGGTTTATTTGCATAAATTCATACTTTTCCGGAAACCAGAAGGCAATTTTATGCATTTGAACATTATTATCTCATTAAATCCATGTTTTATATTTATAAAATGTATCTTAAATTCCAAAGTACTTTTACATAAGAGCAAGTTCGTGCGATCCAGTCGTGCATTTTATTATTTTTAACGTTGAAAAATGTTGAGCACACTTGAATAAAATTTAAGAATTCCTTTAAACATAAAGTAATCGAAAAAGTAAAGTAATAAAAACTTACTTTGAGAAGCCTCATTCTACATTGTAAGATTTAAGAAATATGATTTACGGGTTGACTGCGTTCTTTAGTGTTTATGGTTCACTGCAGATATTATAAGTCTCAACTTCCTTAGGCATTAATGAATTGCAATTACGCTGCTAAATTTTCATTTTTTATATCAGTCTAATGATAAAAAAGTATATATTAAGAGTGTGCTCGAATTTGAAATCTTTTTGTTCTATATAAAATCTTAAGGTTAACAGGATTTCTTCATATGTATGTATGTAAACATACCCGCAGTTGAAGGCTCCATACTTAGATTTTGAAATGAATAACAAATGTATCGCAAAGAATAGGATGGAAAACAGCCAATTTTTTTCTGATTTACAGAATAAAAATCAGACTTACAGAAAAAATAATCTGATATTTGAATTGCCTGAGAAATGGCAGTATTGTGTTTTCTACGATCTTGAAGACGTTGCTTTCAGACATTTAGTCCAAGCGATCTAAAGGGATTATAATTACCCTTAAAATGTTTGAGCACAATGCGAACGTTTAAGGAAAGTTGGAGACGATTTAAAAGGAGATACCGATGCACATTGGTTTTGAATGTCTTAATATCATAATAAGAGGAAAATGTTAAGACCGATAAGGCATTCCATATTCGTGTAGTGCCGTTAAAGAAAGAATCTCTGAATTTAACAGTACGATCGAAGTTGAGCTCAAGGCTAAGCTGATGGACACTCCATGAACCGCTAGTATTATGGATAAATTGTTCAAATGGGAAAATGCAACTGGCTATTTCACTAGAACATGTATATAAAAATAACGGTAACATAATGAAAGACAAGAAATATTGCGCGGTACTCTGTTAAAGTTTCATCGCCTATTAATCATTTTTTAAGCTCTTTTTTGGATTCTATCCAAGAGACTTAAATGAGTTATTGGAGCACCTGCTAAAATATGGAAATTGTACTCGAGCTTTAGACAAATAAAGGCCTTAAAGATAGCAGTTAGATCAGAAGGGTTGGAAAATTTCTCGCAACATCGAATGAAGCCTAAACACTTAGCAGAATTTTTAGCGACGTCGAATATGTGGTCATTCTACGCAACGTGATCTGTGATGCACATACCGAGAACTGTTTGGTTTCCTCAATGTAAGTGCCGCTTATGGATAGTGGCATAGTGGTTCGGTTTAGCATTAAATTCTACGCAATTTATCGTTCCCTATTTGAAAATCCTATCGAGATCATGAGCTTATTATACGCTGTCGTTCTAAATCTACACCCGAAAAACAAGGACGTGCATCTGGAAAACAAATTTGAGAAGCGGAAAGTACGGTCGTCAGCAAAACAATTTATCGGATCATATGTTTCATACAAAAGATCATTGATGAATATCAGAAAGAAATTCGGAGACAAAACGGAGCCCTGTGGCACACCAACATAATTCAACGAAATAGATATTCACCAATACCAAGTGCACGCATTTGGAAAATGCAGGTGGAAAAGCTTGCGCAATAGTTTTTCCAACGTTTAAGAACACTTCTTCTGAATTTGGACAATGGCATTGATTATGTTGGCTTTCAGCGGGCCATGGTGGTTTGTGGTTTATTGGCATAGAACTACGACTTAAGGCAACCCTATAAGAAGAAGTCTTACCGGCGGTCAAATCGCACGATACTGGTGGCCAATTCTTAACACCTCCGCTTGACAGAACCGTATTCGGACGCTCGTGCAAAATGTCCATATTGGCACAGGCTGGTGTGTCACGTTCTTTTGAAACTACATACCATCGGTGTCTATTTCATCCAGTTCGTGCCCAAGGGAATTGGTTTTCGTCAATTGATGGCAAACGCCGTTGACAGTGATTAACTGGCGACCGTAGTTTTGGAAGAATTATAGACCGATGATGGGGCCAGTCTATAATTCAAACCAATTTGTGACTTTCTCTGAATGAATTTTAATTTGGTGGATTTCATGCAGATTGTGGTCGTCCTAAATTCGACAATTTAGCTTATTGATGAATCCATTCATCAAGAAATGGCCCTCGTCGCTGAATAGGATTTTTGGCCAAACACTCTCAAGGGCCCAGCTAGCGAGCTATAAAAATGAACAGAATGATACCTGCAGATATTTCTTAGCACTATTACCCATTTTTTAGACTCCTCCGTCACGTTAAAATTGAATAAAATATGGAAACACTTATAAAGTCCTATATGTAGGACCACCTGCTTTGCAACAAAGCGGATTTTGACAATGCTGGATCTGAAGCGCTCCAAAGGTTTAATAAATCTTAAAGCACATCCCACATCAGCTCCGTAATAGGTGTTTTAACAAAAAGCTCTTTGATAGGCAAGCACGCAAAACGGGTTGGAATTCATCCTAACGATTTCTGCATGTACGAAGAAGAGCAGGAATCAATCCTTCACCTTCTCTGTACTTGTCCTGTTTTATACCAAAAACTTAGAATCCTTCTGGGAGATTTTTTCTACAAGGTAAAGGGGCAAGTTTAATCAACCTATCGGAAGATGTTATAACTTTTGCAATGGTGTCGTATTGAAATCATATTTGACATTTGTGAACTAGACAGCTGCAGAATAAAAACAGACAAGCAATGGAGCGCTATACTCCAAAAGAGCGTGGAATATTTGCAACCACAGGAGACCATACAGAGTGTGATGGCCGCCAACGAACTGGTTGTTCGGCCGGAAATATCGCGGCTGTGGCTGCCAATGTCGCTGAGAACAAAGAAACATCAACCAGAAGACCCATGGGCCACGTAATTGGACAAAACCAGATGGACCCAAAGGCGAATTTTAGTGAAAGACTTACATAATACACATGTTCCCATGCAAAGTGCAAACAAGGCATCAGTTAATGCCTTCTGAACGTCCGTTGCATGTGAATTGCCGTCAAGCCATCCGCAATCTCAACAACGATCTTGTGTCGAAAATCATCTTGAGCGACGAGGCGCTTTTCCACCTAAGCGGTTCGTTTCTGGGGCACTGAAAATCCTCGTGTGATGCATGAAGAGCCATTACTTCTACTTGAAGCCTCTGTGATTGGGCCGTACTTTTTTGAGGACGCTATCGGTAATACTTTCATTTTCACTGTTACTGGCGAATGCTACGGGGCCTTAAAAAAAGATTTCTAACTGCCGGAATACGATATCGTATGAGCAGAGCTTGGTGGATATGTGGTTTCAACAAGACCGTGCAACCGCACACACAAAGCGAGCTACAATATGGTAACATGGCTAGATCGCCCGATTTAACTATCCCCGACTTCTTTCTTTAGAGCTACTTGAAACTTGAAGTCACAGATTTAAGTCAACAAGCTTCAAAAAATCTCAGCTTTTAAGGAGAATATTCGATAAAAATGCGAACAAATGTTACCGGAAATCTTGCGGTACACTTAACGCAAAAAATTATAATGGTCCAAATAAAGATTTCCATCTGTGTCGGCACAGATTTATGCCAACTGACAGCCACGTCAACCTTACCTAACCAATATGTAGTTATGCTTATTTAGTAAAAAAAAATAAAGTTGACTTTTTTTCCAAATAAACCCGCGTACATATAAAATTCCCATCTATCTACGCACTAAAATTGACCTGCCTTACATAATATCAACTTCTAGAATTCTAGCACACGTATTCGATAAAAATAAATTTTCCATTTCGTTGATGGAAAAAAAATAAATAATCTTTGCCGGCAATAAATCCAGTTTCCCTTACCAATTCGTCAACATAAAAATCAATATAAAAATAAATCCACAAAGCCCCTCCTGGCCTGGCATACCTATGTACAATTCTATTTAAAGACAAATTTACAACCTTAATAAAGCCAAAATAAAAAAAACTCCCCGCAGCTAATCCCATCTTTTCATAAACCAAGATCAGAAATACCAACACACACAAAAGCCCAGCTCATATCAATATTCCATTTTTAATGACGAAACATAAAAAAGGATTTTTAACGAAAATCAGAGTCGTAAAAGTGTGTGATGTGTCGCAGAATAAGAAAATTGCAAATTGCATTGACTTTACGATAGAGGAAAAACAAAACAAACTTGGCGGTTTTTCGTTCATTTTAAAACATGAAAATATTCACGCAAATCCTTTCTTCCAAATTCAAGGATATACACCCATTTGTGTACATACCTATGCCCGAGTACATCTATAAATGAAAAATGAACAAATTTCTTTCAACAAAAAGAGACCGAGAATATTATGTGCCATTAAAGTCACAAGAGCACTGCATGTGACATGAATATTTCATCAATTTATCAGCAAAAGGATATTTTTTATGAAAATGGATTTTAAAGGATGTGTGTGGTGTGGTGTGGCAAGACAACAAGATATCTACATATGTTTTCCTGTTTCCCTTCAGACTCATTTGAATTTTGTTTTATTATTTTTTTCTCTCTGTAAGCATAAGGCTTTGTGTATGTGGAACAGAATTCAGGAACGAACAAAAACAATAACAACAATATTGGAAAACTGACAGCTGCCAAGATGCACTGATTATATTTCCCAAAAGATCGACCAAAAATGCATTTATTTTTTCGAAACCCCAATCCCACATAACCATATCGTCTTTTTGGCCAATAGAGCAAACAATTCACGCATATCTGGTCCTGGCACTGGCACTGAACGAGAGTCAAAAAAATTAAAAAAAAACAAGGACCATTCCCTTGGCCATTCTCAATTTGCGGTACAGTTTTTGACTATTATTGTTTAATAGCTAGCAATTTTGGGCCAAAGGAATTTTCTACCCATTGAATCTGGCCAGCCCAGACCGGCCTGGTCCCCACAAAACAATCCCCAGTTCCACATCCTTTACCGGCTGCTGAGTAAATACAGAGATGGATATCAGCAGCAATTGGGTATGGAATGCATGCATGCTTGCGTTCATTCAGTTGCTTGCCATCGCATCCTGTACCTACACTGCCTCTATCTCCATGAGCTTATTTATATCAAGTGAATTTCATTAGCAAGGCAAATAGCAGTTCAAGTTTTTTTTTTGTTGGCTTATAGGAAAAATAATATGCACGAACATACTCTTGTAGTTCAAGGCCATAAAGTGGGTAAGGATTGATATTCGGGAGTCTATTCACAGCGAAATTCTTTTTAACCAATTCAACATGGCGAAATAAAAATAATGATAAAATACACAAATCTACCGTAATCAATAACGAATTAAAAAAAAAACGTTTCACTTTCGTCGTAGTCGTTTCAACTTTATCACGCCAGTGTGGGTACTGGGTACTCTCATTTATCGTCATGATAATAAATTGATTCTTACAGGCAAAAGTTTTTTTTGTATCCGGAATATTTCTGATCAGTTCAGGAGGGCTAGAATCGACAGGATGTATCTAGTTTACACAGCGACCTCTTTTAATGCAAATAAGAAGTTTTTAATTACCTTTGCATGGTCTTCTTCATCTAAGCCGTATAAAAAAATCTTCAGTAGGTATACAATATTTGCTTCTACACGAGTTAAGAATACGTATATATAGGATGCGCCATCTAGTGGTTTCTTTTTAAATCATTGTTATTTTGACACTGACAGTCAGGGGGTTTTAGACAAAAATATGAGATTTTTATAAATATATTATTTTATTACTATATTGTCCTTTTAATTACATAATCTTTATTGTTGCTAACATAAATATGTTAAGTATGTATAACAATACTTTTGCAATCATACGAAAAAGCGTTTCACGAACATTATAAGGACATGGCAACACTCAACTGGTACCTACATTAACTATACTACATAATTATAACCACAATGCTCCCAAGCGTGTGCTATGTGCTATTCATCTCTAACTGTAACTTTCACAAGAACGAAATGAGTAACCGGGTCGCACGAAATTGCTTTTATTTAAAAGACTAAGAATTTCAAAATTTAATGTTATTAGAGAAAAACTGTTCATAAGCATTCAATTTCTGTTTTGAAATGAATAAAACAACTCCTTTAGTAGTTGGAGCTACTACAAACAGGATGCCATGTGATGCAAGAACAAAAATTATAAGTCGTAGGGCTTTCTTAAAAAATATCTACAAAATTCTTAAAACATTTTTAAGAAAAAAATTTGGTACGCCAACTTGTAGTACGTATTCATTATCGTACGAATAAAAAAATAAATTTCCAAAAACAATCATGTCGATTACAGAATTCGCAGAATTTTACTCCCGGTGAGTTGACTTGATTCGCATCCGCTGTAAAACTCAATTATGAAATTCGTCGGATGAACTACATTGTCAATTTCTAAAATTACCTTATCATTTATGAACTTTCGTATCGACACTGTCAGCAACAAACATTTACTCAACTGGCCTAGGCTGTGATAATAGTATCGTTTTCGATCAACGAAATCAAGCATCGTTGAGAGTGGTTAGTACGAAGATGGGGAACGGTTCAAAACCAACCGTGTGCTCTTTTTTTTTTTTTTTTTTTTTAGATTTCTTGCTCTCTGGTTGCGTTGCTATTTGTGGGTTTTTTATTAAAATTTGTTAAACAAACACTTTAGCATTCAGTACGATAAGCTTTTGACTTAAATTTTTGTACTCTCCATTGTTTATTTTCGTTTAATCAAAAATTCACTTCAGATTCGTCTCGAAATTGGTGCGAATGTAAAATGATAGAAATTGTATGGAGTGCGAATGGATTTCGAAATCTGTAATACCACATAAGTTGAACAAAATGTCAGTGGTGCAGGGATTGTTACCGACATTCGTTCAACTTTCATTCGTCGGATTCAGTAATAGCAAAAGTTTGGAAATGAATTGAAATTGTCACTTTAGCTCATTCGCCGAATTCTGTAATAGGGGTGAATATTGAGCCGTTTTTGAGATAACGAATTTTGAAATGAAATGTTTTTTAAACTTTTTAGAAGCTTTTCCATGAAAAAATTCATTCAAATCCGTTCTGCCTATAATGAGAAATTCAAAATTCGAAAAAAAAACGATTCATGTCAGTTATATCTTAATTTTAATATTTATTTTATTAAATTATGGATCGTAAAAATTAATCGAAATAAAAAAAAGTTTTAAAAAAATACGATTTTCGAAAACTATTTTTTTTACATTTGTATGGTGGGTACCTTTATTTTTAGGTACACAAATTTTGGGGTTTCCAAAAAATAACTATTTTTTTAACCATTCAACCATTCAATGAAATATTATGAATTTTTTTTTAATTCTGTGGGACAGTTTTTGAGAAAAAAAATATTTATAAGATTTCGAAAAAAAAACTCGTATGGGTACAGTACCTACCCATTTTTGGTCTAAAAAAAAAAGAAAAAAACCTGGGGGGGGTGAAATTCTAAACGATTTCCTTGTGACATGGTGGTATAAAAACATTCAATATGGCTGTTTTTTATTTAATTACTTATAGTTATACTTATTGCATATTTTACTAGACTTTAAAAAAATTGTGGTATGAATATAATATAAATAAAGTTCTTTACTTTTGTTCCTTAATATCCCTGCTTAAGTAAGTATCGACCAAAACTTCAAATTTTTGCGAATTTCAAAGAAAATTGCTTCAATTTGTATTTCCAGGAACTCCTATTCTTGGGCCATACGTTAATAATATTTGAATTAAGGATTTGATAATATTTATGAAAAGATATAGAAGAATTTATGGCACGAAAATAACACTTTGTTTTTTTTTTTTCTTTAAGAACATGAACCCTTATTTTTTTATTCCACATGTTTCGGAGGGGGTTTGAACCCCCAAAACCCCCACCTGTGTTCGCCCCTGATGACAGTTGTTTGTCGCTCGAAATCTTGACAGAAAGTCAGTATCATACCTCCTCGGAACTAAATGAGTCGCTTAACGTTTGAACAACGTTGAGAAATATTGAAAAATTATTTCCAAAGTGAGAGCTGTGTAGTCCAAGCAGTGCGAAGTTTTGACCGAAATGAAGCACCCACTGCACAAGTTTGTGGAAAAATCTTATTGGACTGGTATGTAAGTGGACAAAACTCATGGTCCCTAGGGTCGTACGCGCACAGACGAGAATAAGAGACTCAATTCACGAACTTCAACTTACAGTGGATCTCAACAGCTCAACATGTCACGCACTAGCCTGAGGAGAATTTTGCACAAGGATCTCGGATTATTCGCGTACAAGGCCCTATATTGACTCAGCAATTGAAGGCGCACGACCATCCGCTTAAATATCGTTGTGTTCCATAATAATAAATGGGAATGTTTGTTAGTTTTATTGCATTTTTCAAAAAAAAAAAAACTTGTATTTGGCTCACCCTTTATACGACTGGATCGCACTTACACTTCATTTTATATTTAAGAAACAAAAATTATAAATCGTTGAAGTGATTTAAAAACAATAAGTTTTTATATATTTAAACATTTTTTTTTAAATATTTTAAACTTCAAATTTTAAATGAAAATAAAATTTCCAAAAAAAATTATTGACCAGTTTTTGACATATCAAATTTTTAACAAAAAAATATTTTTGTTTTTTTTTTCAAAAATTTGAAAATCAAATTTTTTAAGTTTTTTGCAACGTTTTAAAACTACAAGTATAGGTAAGATAAGTACTTATAAGCAATAATCTTAAAAAATAATAAGCTTTTATATAAAAAATTTTTAAAACGTTTTTAAGAAAAAATTTTGGTCCGCTAGCTTAAAGTTTTTATTATTGTTCGAATAAGAATTAAATTTACAAACAAAATATTGAGCGGTTTCTGAGATATCGAATTTTTCAAAAAAAAATAGATTTTTTTTTTCTTCGAAAGTTCAAAAAATGTTTTTTTAAGGTTTTTAAATGCAATGTTTTTTGAACATTTTAGAAGCTTCTTCATAACGAATTTCATCAAAATCCGTTATCTAGATAATGAGAAATTCTAAATTTGAAAAAATGGTTCTATGGTAGGTGCAGTCAGTAATATCTTAATTTCAAATATTTTTTATTAAACTATAGATCGTAAAAATTAATCAAAAAACAAAAATTTTTAGCGGAATTCTCGGAACCGTTTTCGAGAGACATACGATTTTTGAAAACCATTTTTTTACATTTTTTGGGGGGTACCGTTATTTTTAGGTAAAATAAATTTTTTTATCATACATCTTTTAATTTATATTAAGAAACGTTTATTTATGAAGTTTTCAAAAATCGAGCATGGAGTTTTTGAAATATTGAGTTTTAAAAAAAAATTTAAATTTTTTTAAAAATCCAAAACAAATTTCGGAAGAGCTTTAGCATAAAAAAATTTAAGAAATCGGTTGGACCGTTTTTAAAAAATTAAAAACCAAACAAAAAAATGGTTCCATTTTAGCTTTAACATTCTAGCTTTAACTAAATAAATTTTTTAATTTGTTTTTTAAATCTGTGGGACAGTTTTTGAGAAAAAAAAATATTTATAAAATTTCGGAAAAAACCGTATGGCAGGTACCGTTCTTTTCGGTCTTAAAAAAAAAGAAAAAAACCTGTGTGGGGGAAAAATTAAAAGTACTATGTCTACTATGTTTAAAGAAAATCGTCCGTCTTGTTCGATTTTTTTTTTCGAATGCATAACTTGCCTTATAGTACCTCTAAGTCGCAAGTAAAAATTAGGAAGTTAATTTCAATTATTTGACTGAATTATAAATCGTAGAAATTAAGCGAAAGACAAAAATGTTTATCAAAATTGTATGTGCCGTTTTCGTGAAAAATACTAGTTCTAAAAACCATTTTATAACATTTGTTTAGTAGAGACCGTTATTTTCAGATAAAATTGTTTTTTTTTTTGTCATACATCTAATAGAAAGTATAACGAAACTGTTAATTGTCAAGTTAAAAAAAAAAACGAGTTTGGGGTTTTTGAAATGCAGAGTTTTCAAAAAACAATTTTGAAAATTTTCTATTTTCAAATAATAACCATGAATTATAAATTATAAATTATGATAATCGAAATTTTTTCATCAATTATTTAGGTTTTACCCAAAGAATGTTTTATTTTTAAATCTTTGGAAAATTTTTTTTTGAAAAAAAATATACAACTTTTTTTTTACTTTTTTACGTACCGTTACTAAAAAATACGCGTAATTTTTAAGATTTTTTGACCAAATCGAACGCATAACTTGCATTATTGTATACCTATTTACCTATAAGCCGCAAGTAAAAATTTCACTATTTTGATCGTTACTTTGGAATAGTATAAGCTTCGTCTGAGGTATTAACAAAATTCTTTCTCATTTGAAAGGTTCATGTATACCATTATGTAGGAAATATGACATCAGTGATTCAGTAGGTAAGACGTTCAAATACTCGCCTTGGCTTTTTGAGGTGGCACGGATCTGAGTGGTCAAATTTTCAATGCCTCTTCCGTATAGGTCCGGCTGAATTTGAGCGATGGCCTTTGTTATATTGATCTTATTATATTGATCTTAAGGTAGGGTGTCCATAACGTGTATGAAAAAAAGAGGACATTTTCGAAACTCCAAACTTCTACTGTCAAACCCCCCTCCTCGATCGCCATACCATCATTAAAAAATAGATAGGTATGATCAAAAGTTTATTTAAAGTTTATTTTATAAAAAACATAATATCTGTGGTGTTTGGGAGAAACATGATAACTCCATTTTAAAATTTGCGGCTTTACGACCACCTTAGATCGAGCTAGAGCCTATGCGCGTGAACCAATTTTCTTCAAACTTGAAATACGATTTTTCTTAGATTATGTTTATATGTATATATTCCAAATTTAAAGAAAATCGGTATACACTCGTTTAGGCTCTAGGTCGATGTAAAGTGGACGCAAAGACGCAAATTTTAAAATGCAGTTATCATGTTTCTACCAAACACCACATATATTATGTGTTTTGTAAAATAAACTTTAAAAAATCTTTTGATCATACCTATCTATTATTTATTTGTTTACATTTACCCACATTGACCCTACATAGTTAAATGTTTTTTTTTAAGAAAAAAGAAACAAAAAAAGAGTACATAAATAAAAAAGAGTGAAAAAAAGAATTTAATGAAAAAAGAGAGAACAAGAAAGATCAGAGCAGTGATGCCATATCGTGGGTTTTATCCCTTTTTGTGGGTTTTTTTGGTCAAAAAAAATTAAAAAGGGATAAAGGGTTTTTTTGAAGCTCGTAGAACAAAAAAAAGGGTTTTTTCATAATGAGAATTTTCGTTTTTCGTTTGCTGAAAAAAAATTCTAAATTAGAAATCACTTCCACCTTTCCTTCATCTAAACGTAGTGTTAGGATGTTGTTCAATTTTTTTCCGCTGCCCCTATTCACCTATTCATCTTCCCCATATTTTTTTTTCACCTCAGTGAGATTACCATAGAATACAACTATATTCTACAATGTTCTTGGTCTCTGTGATAATGTATCTTTGTTGTTTGTTATTTGTTTTGAATTTGTAAATTACGGAACGACAACGAAGTACACTTCAAAATTAAATTTTTTGGATGGTTCTGCCTTGAACATTTTAAAACAGCCAATTGCCGATCTTTTGAATCAAATTGCCATTAAAACTTCAAACGTCTTTGAAAATTCAGAAGCATTTCTGTCATTCTAAGTGATGAGAAAAAATCTTCACTGATGAAACTTTCGATCGCCAAATGTGGTTCGAGATTTGCCACATGAAGAATTTCAACGACGAACTAATTTTACCAAGCTTAAATGATGTGGTCAAAACGGCCTTAAGTTTTCCGCATTCGAATGCAGAAGCAGAGAGAATTTTCTCTATTGTAACAGATATGAAATCCAAAAAAAGAAATCGCCTCGGAAATGATATGATAAATTCAATTTGTTTATTAAGATCATGCTTCCAGGCCAAAAATATTTACTGCTACAATTTTGAAATTAAGGAGGAGCACTTAGCCGTACATAATTCAAAAATGTACACATAAAATATGTAAATGGAATAATGTTAATATAGGTATAAGTTCTTATAACTGCATATGTGAGTTTTTTATAAGTTAAGTGTGAAATAAGTATTTTTTTTTGTTTTTTTTTTATAAGACTGAATATGTGATTTTTGGTTTTTTATTGTTAATTTTATTTTATTTTTAAGTTTGTTGAAGACTGAATAATAAATAAGTATGTTTTTTATTAAAAATTTGTTTTTTTTAATTTTAAAATGAATTATAATGAAAAAAACAATAAATTTTTGATTTTACACTTCGTGGGATATTTGTGGGTTTTTTCTTGTAATGCCGTGGGATAAAAGGGTTTTTTTCTATTCATTCTGGGATTTTACGCTTTAAAAGTCTGGCATCACTGGATCAGAGTCAGAAAAGAGAACATGTTCTCTTTAAAAGAGATGTTCTGGAAACCCTATCTTAAGGGCACCTACAGGATAAATTCTAGCGGGGCCACCTCTACGGGAAATAACCTTACCCTCAATTAATTCATACAGAATGTTAAACGTAGCGTCCGCTGTGTTGCACGTAGCACTATCCTGTTGGAGCTACATTTCGTCTAAATCCATATGGTTTATCTTGAGCTATAAGAAATTGTTTATCTTCATTCTGTAGCACTCACCATTGACCGTGAACGCCTCAGCAACGTCGTTTTCGAAAAAGTACGTACCAATGACGTCGCTGGCCCAAAATCCACATTAAACGGAATCTTTTTGAGGATGGATTGTCAATTGGAGAATCTCGTTGGGATTGGTGTCGTCTCATATATGGCAATTTTTCTTGTTAACCACTTGTTTTGGCCAAAATTGGGCTCGTCTTCCAAAAGGTACCGAAGCCCAATCAACTAACAAACGGCATTATCTGTCGTCATGAACTTTGAGCTTCTGAGTCAGTTGGATCTAGTAAGGGTGAAGGCCATTCACCGACACAAAATTCGCGAATGTGAAGTCTGTGAAATGCCTAGTTCTTATGCACGACGAGGAATCGATTGCCTCGAGTTCTGCTGTATATACGTACTGTCACTTACCGCGTCGATGTTCTCGACCAATCTTGCGTTCCTTTGACGTACGAATGTTGGGTGGTTCATAACCATACGAGTCATCTCAACGCAACACGCGCAACGCTTGCATTAGCTTTATTTCGCGTTGAGCTCAGAGAGCTTATGATCAGTTTAGTTGTCAGACGTACATTTATGCCAACAGTTTTCTAAAGGACAACAGTACTTTGGGTGACGCACTTTGCGGGATCAAAAGATTTTAGCTTGCTCTTTGGGTCCTCTGTGCAGCTCACCGAACTCCATTGCTCTAATGGTTAGGGAATGTTAACATATCAAACAGTCACCTAAGTATATAGTTTTCGTAAACAACAGTACCATGCGTGATAACTTTAGCAGTATTGTTCTTCATAAAAAATTGTTGGTATCATTCGTGTGGCTCAAAAAGGACAACTCCTTGGAAAAATAATCACGAGAATGCAGGACTTCGCTTCCTTGACATACCACAAATTGAAATTGTGCGATATTTATGTGTGGCATCACGTGTTTATCTTAGATTGAGAAGTCTGAAAGATTATTCAAATTACTCCTCAGCTGGAAAATTATTTACTTTTCGAACACAATTGCATGACTTTGCAATTCTTCTCATGTGTTTTATACATGCATGCATGCGATAACAGAAAATATAAATAAAAATTAGAATCCCTGATGCATAGTAAACCATTCAATCAACACCGTACACTTTCACACTTTCATGCATTTGCATGCGCAATCACTGAACTGCAATTGATGCCGTTGTTTTAGACCTCTATTAGGCTGATTTTCATCAAAATAGAAACTTCCAATTGAGGTGTTTCGGACGGTTTTAGATTATTCGAATAATTAGTTCTGACACACCCGTTTTCTATCCCGTTCTCTCTCTTATTTGGTGGGTGCCATTATATGCAAATGGCGCATTTCATACTCCCATTATATTTATATATAACTAGAAAAAGTTTGAGGTCATGACTTTGATAAATTTTTGGTTGACCGTCTTTTTGTTAAGGTGTCACGTAGCGCCGGCCGGCCTAAATGGCGCACCATACAACTACTCAACGAGGGTGTTATGGCCTTTGTAGTATCAATCGAGAGTTTTCTGTGCCTCAATATCGGCTATTCTGTTTATTAACAAAGCCGGCCAAGTCGTGGCCGTCGTCTATAGCGAGCTGTAAAACTCGAGCACTCAAAGTCTCAAATCTCGACGACGTGATTTCAACGGTGTTGGTGTAAGATATGAGCTAGTACAAGAACTACAGAAAACTGTACGCTTGGAACTTCTGAGTTCTGTTATCCTCATGCCTTAATACATTCATTTGTGCACCTACAGGAAGTGATCTTCGTAAGATCTTCGGTCTCGAGTCTTTCAATATCATGATCGATGAAAAACCATCCACGTCCAGCAGTGATGGAATCATGATCAAGCTATTGCAGCACCTTGTGATAAGACCATTAAGCTGGGAATGTCAATGTCCCGCTTCGCAGTTAAACCATACCTTTATAATGAAGGGTCTTCGATTGGTCCCAACCACTTTCTGTCGAATGGGCTCCAAATTATCGAAATGTAAGCAAGTCCAATTACACCAGTTGAAAAGTAATATAATTGGTGTAATTCTCCTAATCGCCCTCATCCCTTTGCAGAACACATACCACTACTTCCTGTTCCCATGCCAAAAGAGTAACCACTGATTTGAGACTTCTGAAGTTCGAATGCACATTGTGAAGGACGAAGAGTCGTCCTCGTGGTTTGGTTGAGTTTTGGGGGGATTCATTGAATCGAATTCCATTCCAAGAGTGGCTTTGGTTTTGCGTTTAAATGCTGATGGAATCATTCCACCCACCCACCTACTAACCTTCCACTAGAGAACTAGTCGAAGGTCCGCTTCCCCCAAAGAGTGCAGACCATTTTGGAATTTTCGTATAAATTGTGTGCATTTATATATAAAATACATTCTTATGTGGGTTTTTGTGCGTGTCCTTTCGGTTGTTTCCAGTTCAGTCCAATAAACGCACGTTTTTGTTGGTTTAAAAAAAAAACGAAGCTTATTTGCACAGCACATATGTATGTATCTACGACCTAGCCTAGCATGCGTGAGTGTATTCAGCCAGTCAGCAGAGTTGATCATTAAAATGTACACTCATGCAGAAGACTTTGTACCAAGGTATACCAATTGTATTAAATTTCGTGTTGTTTAGACGTGGAGTTTTTTCGTATAGGATTTAGGCGTAATTTATTCGATTGCAAGAGAACATCTCAATTAATAAACGTAGCGCGATTCCGCGTGGAAGCGTTTGGGCTTGTGGTTACCTGGTTACCGGTGGCAAGGCGTCACACAGTCCGGTAGAGTGAAGTATTCCTAGTGGAATTAATATTCCATCGGAGTATAGGATAATGCTGGTGATGTACTGCCTTGGACAACAGAGTGGAACTTGGGACTCATTACCATTTTCACGACTACGATGCCGTTGCTACTGATGATGATGATGATGATGATGACGACGATGATGGTATAGGTATGACGGTGCCACGCCGAGCCGACCGACCGGAGTGGCAGCGGAGAGTTTTGCTGTTTTTGCTGTCACTTGTTGAGTGGAGTCCTTTTCGCTTATGGACACACGCAATGTAGCAAGTGTTGAATACTTGATTAAGCATTTGGCATTATTTGCTGATATTTTTGCTGTTTGATGAATGACAGTTGATGAAGCGCAGTTTATAGAAATATGCATCTATAGATAACTATATATAGATACCTATTTTCAGACCGTCTCGACTGTATGGCAGAAAGGAAAAATATTTGCTCTTTTGTCGGTAAATGGGGGGAAGTATGACGCCAGGCGCACAATAGTGGACACAGTTGAAATTATTAAATGGATTTATAAGGACTTACGAAAATAGATTTTGTTTAACATGAAAAACCTACGATATGAAGAGTAATGCATAATATTGGAAATTTCAAGGCAATTGACGGGCTGTATGTTCCATTGACGTGCAGATTTATGACGACTTCAAGCAGATAGAAAGGTGATTTATACGCGGAAGAATGCGAAAGTGGTATTTAATCACGAATTGCTTCCAATATTTATGTGTTTCAGATTTAAGGTATTTAAAATATCATTTATGTGCCTTCTTGTGTACTCGTATTTAAAAGTTTGAAAAATGTAGGCACTATTCATTTTGTATTGTATTTTTGTTTAAGGAAATTAATTTAATAGTTTATTTTAATTGTTTTTTTGATGTAAGAAAAATTATTTGCATATATAGAACTAAACATCTTCCAAGAATTTTCGAAAGTCTCAGTTTTCCTTTTTTTTCCTGCTTATCGTCCAATACTTGGCACTAAAAAGCAGAACTGGCAGTAAATGGGTTCGGTTAATCTTGCAGTTCGTCTTACGAGTGAAGAGTTTTCCACGCATTTCTCGCAAAACCGAAGTAGAAAAGTTTTCCTTTTATAGCATCTATAGCATCTGCCTACTTGATCTTGTCCTCGTTTACTTCATGATCACTGAGTTTCTATTGTTCTTCGATCTGTTCTTCAATCGGCGCGAGGGTCTCTATTACGATTCCGATTATGGGCAGATTCGTTGAAGAGGGCGCTCTCGGTCTTAACACATGCCCTGTGCATCATAGGCTCTATATCGAGAAGTCACATCTTCTTGCCGAAACCTTCTGCATGTTCGGATGAGCTGTTCCCTAGTTACACATGACAACACGAAATTTCCAATGTAACTTGACTGCGTTGGCTCAGTTTTCTCAGGATGTTATCGACACATAGAGCTCCTGATATGGTAAATACTATTATATGCAACTTTGAATTCGATGAAAAGATGGTGAATTTCGACTGGAGATTTACCTTAATCAATATTTGGTCTGTGGGCGATAGCGGATCAGAAACCCCATGGACTATTGTTGACTATAAAGTCATAGAAAGGCCTTAAATACTAGGGATGGTGATTATTCACAATTAAGCGGTTTTCGGTTTTCCGGTTATTTTCCCTCGCGCTTTAACCGGACGAAAAAAACGATTTTTTTAATAACCGGTTTTGTTTTTTTATATAAAAGATTTTTGACTTCACCACTCCACTAAATTACTCTATAAAAGAATAGGTGGAAGTGGAGAATAACGTAGCAAGTTGCACACAAGTGTATTTCTTATGATACAGGGAGAACTTCTTTCATAGACGTTTTCTTCACTTTTTTAGAAAAAACACCGGTGTCAACCGAGATAAAAAAATCTCAGATAAAAACCGGTTAATTGAAACGAAATAACCGGTTTCGGTTTTAACCGGCCGGTTTTTCCCATCCTTATTAAACACTGTTAAATTATTTTGGAGAGATTATTTTATTTCACGCTTAGAAGGGATGTGGCTCGATAGTTCTTACAGACCAAATGAGCGTCTTTTTTAAATGAGGGATGCATCCTATCAAAGCATAACCTCCACATTTGAAACTCTGCACTTGAGTTATCATATCCTATATGACCTTGTTATTGTAAAGCTTTTCAATATCAAAGCCTATCACTTCTAGGCTATTTGGTGGAGCTAAGTATTTATTGTTTGGAAGCCCTATTACTTGCTCTACATCCTGCCCATATAGAAGATGCTGGAAATGCTGCTTGAGAACTTCTTTTATTCCTTATAAGATGGTGACTTGTTTAGCTTCGCTCTTCTGTTTTTCGGTTTTTCGCTGCAATATTTTTGCGGGTTCTTTCTCTGGTGTGTGCAAGCCGACAGAGGTTTTGGCTGTATTTTTGAGATGATATCGCGGTACTAACCTCACTAATTGTTGAAGTTTGTGCTTGGTGAATGAACAGTCAGTTAGAACTTCTTCTTCCAGAGCGACGAATTTTGCCAATACTAACAGCCAGGTACCAAAAATCGAGTGAAATCGCAATACGAATTTCCAAATCGATTGAATTTGTTTTCAGTGTTCTGCGTTTTACTCGCTTTCATATAATTTTGAAATCATTTCGAAATCACTTTAAGTGAAATTGAAAACAGTTGCCATCTGTCACTTCTCAGTTGGCAAATGTAAAACTATTTTTTTGAAGTTTTTTGACTGCTATGAAAACTTTGTGTAAATCGCTTGCAGTTTCATTACAACGTACCAACTTAATTAGGAATTGATCAACTATCAACTTAATAACGTGCTTTTCCATCAGTGCTTCCAAATCAGTAGAAATTCCATTCGTGTATCGTTGCAGATGGCCGCGGTCTAACGTTTTCTTACCGAAGGAAATTTCTGAATATCAGTTGGAAGAGATTTTGATATCGTTCATGGTCGAAGTACTGTGTCAAAGATATATGTACATTTGGAGAGTAAAATTTGTCCAAGGTGAATTCAATTTGAAAAGGATCAATGAAGAGTCATGAAAATTTAAACTTTTTTCTTTGGAAAAATTTAAAATCTCTGGAGTCATAGAATGCATCGATGGGACGCAAATCAAGTTCCAATGCTATACTATAATAGAAAAGTATATTTTTCATATTTTTTTCTGAAAATTTCACAATAAATGATAAATTCACACAACAAGATCTGATTGAATTTAAATCACCTGAAAATCGAGAATATCGAAATGTAGAACACGAAAATTCGCATCGATTTCACTTCCAAACTAATGAAATTTATTTTGTATCGATTTCAATTTCTTTTCGAGTGAAAGTGAAATGTAGAACATGGCTGTAAAAAACTGTTCGCCCCTAAAAATGTACGCACGTATAAAATGCTACACACGCCCCTTCCGTCAATTAGCACATGTTGGCGGTACCACTATCTGGAGAGCGTCATGTTGTTTTGTGGATCATAAGCCTTGGAATCTTGTAACCGAATTACGAGCTGCTGCAAAAGATATAAGTTTAAAGCTGATATCTGTTGTTTTTCAGTGGCGCCCGCTTACCAACGAATATATTGTATAAGTCCTTTTCTTCATGGCTAGGAGCGTGTGCAAATTTTTTTGAAATATTTTCCAAAACTAAAAAATAAACATTTTTTTTTAAGTTCTTATCTGCAATGTTTTTCATACTTTTAGGAAGTTCTTGTATACAAAATTTAATTAAAATCGGTTAAGTCGAAACAAAGACGAATTTCGCACGAACTTGCTCTTATGAAAACGACAAAGAAATTCAAAAACAAATGTTGTTAGATAAAAACTGTTTATAAGCATAAAGTTAAATTTTTAAATGACTCGAAGAATTCCTTTAGTAGTTGGATATAATGTACAAAATTTCAAAATTTTGAAAATATTTTTAAGAAAAAATTTTGGTAGGCCAACTTTAAGTTTTTATTATTGTACGGATAAATATTAAATTTCAAAAAAAATTGAGCCCTTTTTGAGATATAGAATTTTCAAAAAAAAAAAAATTATTTTTATTTTTAAAACTCAAAAAGTATTTTTTTTTTGCAATGCAATGTTTTTCAAACTTCTTAGAAGCTTCTCAATAAAAAAATTCATATAAATCTGTTATGCCGATAATGAGAAATTCAAAATTTAAAAAAATGGTTCTTTGGTGGGTACAGTCATAATTTTCTTTATTAAATTATATATCGTAAAAATTAGTCAAAAGAAAAAAAACTTATCAATATTCTAGGCGCCGTTTCCGAGAAAAGAACGATTTTCGAATACCTTTTTTAACATTTGTATGGTAGGTAATGTTATATTTAGATAACTTTTATTTCTGAAGCCTAAAAATAAACTGAGCATGGGGTTTTCGAGTTTAAAAAAAAAATGATTTTTTTTTTAATCCAAAAATTTTGTTTTGAAAATTTGAGGACACAATAATATTGAAATTGTATGGGAGCCTTAGCATTAAACAAATTATTAAAATCGGTTGTACCATTTTTGAGAAAATACAAAAAAAAAAAATGGTTCCATGGGGGGTACATTAATCAACATTTTTCGGAATTTTTTTCAACCATTACCTAGCTTCGAACAGTTTTCGAGAAAAAAAATATTTATAACATTTTGAAAAAGAATCGTATGACAAGTTCCGTTATTTTTGGCCTTAAAAAAAAAATGTTTTGGGGGAAAAATTAGAATTGTTTAAAGAAAAACGGCAGAGCCATTTAGGCTGTAGTCAAACAGACAGACAAAATTTTTTGGTCTTTGCTATCATCGTAATGTCAACTTTGATCAAAATATCGAGTTCGATTTTTTTACGAATGCATAACTTGCCTTATAGTACCTTTAAGTCGCAAGTAAAAAGTTCTATTTTAGGTAATTGTCTTAGTATTTTTTTATTGAATGATAGATCGTAAAATTTAAGCGAAATATTTACTTCTCAAATTCAAAATTCTAACCACCGTTTTCAATAAAATAACGATTTTCGAAAACCAATTTCACTTACGATGTACCTAGGTACTATAGGGCAAATTCTTCATTTGTAAAAAAAGGAGTGAATGATTTGTTTTGAAATAATTTCCTTAAATGTATAACATTAAGTAATTAAAATTGACATCCCAATGAAATTTAGTATATTATATAATAAATGTATTTAATAATAAAACGATTTTTAAACTTCGATTGCATAATTTTATTCTAGAAATCGGACGGAAATTTTCATCATTTGAACATTATTCTCTAATTAAAAGTTAAAAGTTAGCATTCGTTTTACCGCTGTTCAGAAAATCGAAAAACCAAAATAGTTCTATTGGAGGTACCATTAGTAAACAGTTTTCGGAAACTTTTTACAAACATTGGCTAGCTAGATTTTACTGAACTAAATTTTTTGAATTTTTCCTTAAAATTGTAGAATAGGTTTTGAAAAACAAAAAAAATATGTTGCCAGGTATCTACCGATATTTTTGGTTTAAAAAAAGAAGAAAAAATCGTTTGGGGGGAAAAATTTGAAAATGCTTTCCATTAAGTTTCAAAGAAATCGGCCAAGGCATCAAAGCTGTTATCTGAAAGACCGATAGACATATAGATATATGGTATTCCGTTTTTTTCAATGAATACACCTAGCAGCTTATAGATCGCAAGTAAAGCGAAGTTTTATTATTTCTGGTTTCCCTTGACATAATGGTTAGAATGTTGGATTGTCATGCAGAAGGTCTTGGGTTCGAATCTCAGCCGCTGCAAACAAGTCTTTAAGGGGTGCCTCTTGCGTGGAATTGACAAATCTTCTAAGGGAATCTCCTGTCATGAAAAGTGTTGCTCATTAGCTGATTGGAATCGGCAGAAATTCGCAGGTACTCTCCATTCCAGGAATAGTTGAGAGTTGTAAGTTACTAGGTCTGTTTCTCTTCGAGCTTTTGCACTACACAATTTTGTGACTGTGGTTGACTGTTATACCTACATCCTCTTCCAGACATGTCAGTTATTAATTTATCACCAAGTCGCGAAGTAGAAGAGGCAGAACACCTCTCTGTGGAGTACCTATAAAGTGACGGAAAACTATACTCCGCAAAGAATAATAATAAGGTTAAGGGTATAATTGTAGTTAGTAAGAGATTAAGGAACAATATTCGCTTACCATCATCATCATCGGCTCGACAACCGGGTTCCAGTTGCGCACCCAAAGGCTTCGGGCGTCCTGGTCTACGCCATCTCTCCAGCGCAAGCATGGTCTACCACGCTGTCGTCTACCATAGAATGTACCACAAAGAACTTTCCGAGCAGGTTCCTCTTCGCTCATGCGAGCTAGGTGCCCTGCCCACCGGAGTCTACCGAGCTTAATTTTTGTCACGATATCTGCTTCTAGGTAGATTGCGTACAGTTCATGATTGTACCGTCTCCGGAATCGTCCTTCCTCACTTATGGGGCCAACAATTCTCCTTAAGACTTTTCTCTCGAACGCAGCTAAGAGGTCGGAGTGCCTTCTGCTAAGCACCCAAGTCTCGGATCCATATGTGAGTACTGGCAGGACCATGGTCCTGTACAGCAGCAGTTTTGAAGTTATGGTGAGATTTCTGGATTTGAAGAGCTTTAACAGACTATAGTAGGCTCTGTTGGATTTGAGAAGCCGTCCGCGTATTTCTTCTTCTATATTGTTATCGGCTGCTACTATTGACCCAAGGTACTCGTATTTAAAGGATTGCACCACTTCAAATTCGTGCTCCGCTACCTTGATTGTTTGACCAACTGTTCCTCTCGCATACCGTTTTTGATAAATACAAATTATTTTATGGCACTTCGCATTTAACCACAAAATTATGAATATTCTTAAAATATGATGTGAATCTTTTGAAATTTTCTTCTATCTAAGCATTTTTTTCACCGAAGGATAATGTACATACATACCGATACATACCTAATGATCAAATTGTTCAACAAAATAAGATAAGATACTGTGTAGCTTATAGGTACTTTTCTACAGACGCACACAGTAATAATAAATAATTGCAATGTTATTCTTTCCTTTTTGGTCTATTTTGTCCCTTTGAATGAGTATGTGTGTGTAGGTTTATCTGTTCCTTTTAATAATACCCCTAAATGATAGCATCCGAATAAAAATGGGGAGCCTTTAAATAACCTGTATATACTCTGGTGACTTCCTTCTTGAGTGAAATATTTTTGTTTTGTTCGTTTCTTAGAATTTCATGGCAAACAATGACACAGAAAAAAAAAATGAAAGAAAGGATAATGATGCGAAATGTGGAAACCTTTGTGCGAATATCCTGAATGAAAAACGTGAACGCTATGAAAAATCGACTTAAAGTCAAAATATTGTTAACCCTTAAGAAAGCAAAAAGTCCTTTTGTGCGACGAAGACGACGTTCTCTTCTCTGTTGAATACAACCCTGAATCCTGTGGCTGATTATTGTTGTTGTTGTTGTTGTTGAAAATATATGTACGATTGTCAAATTGAATAGACAGGATTACACGAGTAGGTAAGTATTCACATTGAAGAGAGAAGAAACGTTTCGCCAAGTTGATAATTGTAAAGATAATAATTCCTGCATACAAACATGTCTGCCTACATAGAAGAATCCTTTATGGGAGCATGAATATGGTTATTATGATATGAATAAGTGTGAAAGCTAGAAAAGGGTTGCGGAAGATATAAATTCATTTGCAGGAAGCCAACAGGGAAATATTTTTACTACCTGAAGTAAAAAAAAAAATATAAAATAAATAAACTCACTTGAGACACTTTGCTTTTATAACGTGATTGAGTGCAATAAATCGTGAACGTTTCTCATTTGCGAGAACCCGAATGGGGCTTGCTGATAGCTGTTAGCTTTGAATGCTACAAGTGGATTCGACAATTGACTGAATTGACAATGGTTATTAGGATTTTAAATGAATTTTATGTTTGCATGTGTAACTGACATGCGATATGTGGATCTGACAAGCAAGTGATGCGAGGGGCAGGGGAGACATTTTGTACATGAATTAAATGCATCCTGGGTCGCACTAACTTGTTCTTATGTATAACGAGTTTTAATTTTAGCGGTGATCTTCATAAAATCGTTAAAAAAAATCGACAATGTTCTAAATGAAACAATAGGGAATACCTAGAGTCAAATTCACGAAATTCAATTGTAATTGGTTGCAACAACTAGTTGTGCTAAAAAATGTTAGATTCTTAGCTTTAACAAAAATGTGGTTTTTGAAAGATTAAGTTAGAAGAAATAATGAATTATATATTTTATTAAGATCCAAACAATTTCTTATCAATATTTAAATACACTTTTCTTTTTAGAAGCTTAGTTTGTAGAAAAATTGATTAAAATCACATGTAACGTAGGTACGAGTATTAAAGTAAATAAAATGCACAACTGGATCTCATGTACTGGATCTCCGTACTTGCTCTTATGTAAAAGTTCTTTGGAATTTAAAAAAATGTTGATAAATAAATGAATAACATGGATTTAATGAGATAAAAGTGTTCAAATGCATAATTTAATTAATTTCTAGAAATTAATTAATTTCTAGAAAAAGTATGAATTTCTTAAGCTTTTATCGAAAAGAAATGCTAGTCTTCAGGTTTACAAAAAATACTTTATTCTTGGTTATTCAAATCAAAAATTTACAAAACTACTTTATGTCTTGGCGTCCACTTTCTTAATGAATGTTCTTTCTTATTATTATCTTGAAGTCGTTGGAAAATACAACAAGCTATTTCATTGGACGAAAGAACGAGCGATGCCATTGGTCGAATCCTTTGACAGCTCGAGACGATCGTCCAGAGTAATAGAACATTTACATTTGTCAATTTCATATTGCACTATCTGTTATGGTATTACAATTTATGCAACCAAATTTTATAAATCGTTTTGTATATACAAAAATTCTTTAAATTTTTTAAATTTCGGAATATAGATTTTAAGAAATTATTTCAAAAATTATAACTTCACACTTATTGAAGTTATTGTTTTTTTTTTCAAAAAAAAATGTTATTTTCTTCGAAAACACAAACAAATATTTGTTTGAATATTTTTTTGTATCAATAATACTATTAAATTTAAACAAACTCCTGTACAAAAATGTTGGTCAAAATCGTTAAAGCCGATTCAAAGTTATATGACAGGTACTGTTAGTAACATTTTTTCCCAAACTTTTATTTGACAAAATTGTATCTATTGAAAGTCCATAATACGAGTAGCGCACTTATTTTTTTTATCAAAATCGTCATCACTGTATGGCAGGGCATCAACCGACAACCTTAAATGCCAAGTTAAAAGAAAATCGCTTCAGCGGTTTGGGCTGTAGGTCGAATGCAGAACTTGCCCTATAATATCTATGTACATATGTATATCGCAAATAAAAATAAGCTTTTATATACAGAATTTGTAAAACATTTTCAAGAAAAAAATTTTGGTACGCCAACTCGAAGTTCTTATTATTATTGTACGCATATCGAATTTTCAAAAAAAAATTCAAAAACTCAAAACATATTTTAACTTTATTTATATTTAAAACAAAAATAACGATTTTTTCGAAATTTTATAAATATTTTTTTCTCAAAAAGTGTTCCACAGATTTGTAAAGAAAAAATTTTAAAATTTAACCTAGTTAAGGAAGGTTGAAAAAAAAAAAATTCCGAAAGATAGATATAAATGGTACCCCCCTTGGAAGCATTTTTTTGTTTTTGATTTTCTCAAAAACGGTATAATGGATGGTGATAATTTTTTTTTATACTAAGGCTCCCCAAAAGTTGAATTATTATTGTGTATTCAAATTAATTTTTACTTGCGATATAGGTACTATAGGGCAAGTTCTGCATTTGGAAAAAAATCGAACTCGAGATTTTGATCAAAGTTGGCATTACGATGATAGCGAAGACGATTAAAGTGGGTCCGGCAATTCCGTCTGTCTGTCTGTCTGTCTGTCTGTATGTCTGTACCTCGATCTAGAGCCTAAGCCACTGGACCTATTTTTTTCAAACTCAGTAGTTATGGGTCTTCGGTGATTCCCTAGAGGGGAAATTGAAATTTTTTTTTTAGCTCTAAAACTAACGGTACCCCCCATACACCCGTAATGCAAAATGTTATTAACGGTACCTGTCATAGAACCGTTTTTTTGATTTTCGACTTTCTCATTAACGGCTCTAACGATTTTAACCAAAAATTTTCAGCAGGAGTCCCCCTAAGTTTAAAATAATATTGTATATAAAAATATTCGGAAAATTATTTGTTGGGTTTTTTTGAAAAAAATTTTTTTTTTGAAAAATCAATATCTTCAAAACCTATGAAGGATTATTTTTTGAAATTATTTCCAAAAATCAATATTATTAAATACTTAAAATTCGCATCCCACATTTTTTTCTTGAAAAATTTTAAAGAAATTTCTTATATAAAAAATTTATTTATTTAATAATAAAACGATTATTTAAACTTTGTTTGCATAAATTCATACTTTTCTAGAAATCAGACGGCAATTAAATTTTAAATTCATGTTTTATAATTATAAAATGTATCTTCAATTCCAAAGTATTTTTACATAAGAGCAAGTTCGTGCGATCCAGTTGTGCATTTTATTTTTTTTGATTAATAAAAAAATTAAATTTTTTTTTGACCACGCAATATTTCGAAAACCCATGCTCGATTTTTTTCAAACGAAACAAATAAATTTTTTTTTAAAACAATATACAAGTTGTGAGAAAAAAAATTATTTAACATAAAAATTACGGTATCCACCATACAAATGATAAAAAAAAAGGATTTCGAAAATCGTATCTTACTCGAAAACGTCAACTAGAATTTTGATAATATTTTTATTTTCGAAGTCAATCTATAATTTAATAAAAAAAAAAATTAAAGATAATACTGACTGTACCTACCGTAAGACTATTTTTTCAAATTTTGAATTTCTCATCACTATTTTCTTATAAATTTTATTTTTATTCTTACAGTTATAATAACTTAAAATTGTCGTACGAAAATTGTTTCTTAAAAATGTTTTTAAAAATTGTGTACAAATGCTTATTTTTTAAGAAACCACTACAGACTTATAATTTTTGTTCGTCCATAAACTAATATTTTCTTGAATCACATGGCATTCTATTTTAGCTCTAAATACTAAAGGACTTGTTTTAGTCTATTAAAAAATGAATTTTATGCTTATGAACAGTTTTTCTCTACTAATATTATTTCTTGAAATTCTCAGTCTTTTACATAAGAGCAAGTTCGTGCAACCCTTTTGTGCATTTTCTTTTTATTGAATTATATATTGTTAAAATTAATTAAAAGAAAAAAAAAGTTATCAAAATTCTAGTTGCCGTTTTTGAGAAAAATACGGTTTTCAAAAACCATTTTTTTTTTAAATTTGTTGTATGGTAGGTATACCGTTATTTTAAGATAAAATATTTTTTTTTCTCAGATCTTGTAGATTGTAGATTGGAGAAACTTTTTACGGCCAAAAATTTGGAAATCTGTTGTACCCTTTTTGAGAAAATCAAAAACAAAAAAAAATAAAATGCACGACTGGGTCGCACGAACTTGCTCCTATGTAAAAGACTAAGAGTTTCAAAAATGAATGTTATTAGAGAAACTGTTCATAAGCATAAAATTCATTTTTTAAATGACTAAAAAAAACCTCCTTAGTAGTTAAAGGTAAAAATAGGATGTCATGTGATTCAAGCAAATATAGATTTATGCAAGAACAAAAATTATAAGTCTTTGTAGTGGTTTCTTAAAAAATAAGGTTTTTTATCAGAAAATTTTAAAACACTTTTAAGAAAAAATGTTGGTACGCCAATTTAAAGTTTTATTATTGTATAAATAAAGATTAAATTTACAAAAAAAAGTATTGAGCCGTTTTCGTGATATTGAATTTTCAAAAAACAAAAAATTGATTTTTTTTTTCAAAATTCAAAGAAATATTTTTCTTAAAGTTTTGAAATGTTATGTTTTTTAAACTTTTTAGAAGCTTCCCTCTACGAAATTTCATTAAAATCCGTTATGCTGATAATGAGAAATTCACATTTTTAAAAAATCGTTCTATGGTAGGTACACATTTTTAAAAAATCGTTCTATGGTAGGTACAGTCAGTAATATCTTGTTTTCAAATTTTTACTTGCGACTTATAGGTACTATAAGGCAAGTTATGTATTCGGAAAAAAAATCGAACTCGAGATTTTGATCAAAGTTGACATTACGATGATAGCGAAGACTAAAAAAGTGGGTCTCGCAATTCTGTCTGTCTGTCTGTATGTCTGTCCGTTCGATTGCAGCTAAACGGCTCGGCCGATTTTCGTCAAACTTGGTAGATATGGGTTTTAATTTTTTACCCCCGGATGTTTTTTGATTTAATTTTTTAAGACCAAAAATAATGGTACCTGCCATACGATTTTTTTTCGAAATTTTATAAACATTTTTTTTTCTCAAAAACTGTTCGACAGATTTTAAAAATAAAAACACAAAAAAGTTTCATTTAATTAAAGCTAGGTATTGGATGAAAAAATTTTTCCGAAAAATGGTTATTGAGGGTACCCCCCAAGGAACTCTTTTTTTGTTTTTGATTTTCTCAAAAACGGTACAACCGATTTTGATAATTTTTTTTGCTAAAGCTCCCCAAAAACATAAATAGAATTGTGTACTTACTCAAATTTTCAAAAAAAAATTTTTTGGATTTAAAAAAAAAACTTCAAATTTTTTTTTTTCAAAACTCAATATTTCGAAAACCCCCTGCTAGATTTTTTTAAAACTCGATAAATAAAAGTTTCTCAATAATTTTTGCAAGATGTGATAAAAAAAATTTTATTTTACCTAAAAATTAAGGTACCTACCATACAAATGCTAAAAATTAAAAAAAAATGGTTTTCAAAAATCGTATTTTTCTCGAAAACGGTTCAGAGAATTTTGCTAAAATTTTTTTCCTTTCAATTAATTTTTACGATCTTGAATTTAATAAAAAAATTTTGAAATTAAGATATTACAGCTTGTACCTACCATAGAACCATTTTTTCGAATTTTGAATTTCTCATTATCCACATAACGGATCTTAATAAAAAATTTTATAGAGAAGCTTCTAAAAAGTCTAGAACACATTGCATTTCAAAACCTTAAATTAAATATTTTTTGAATTTTTGAAAAAAAAAATCTATTTTTTATTTTTTTGAAAATTCAATATCTCAGAAATGGCTCAATATTTTTTTTGAAAATTTAATTTTTATTCGAACAATAATAAAAACTTCGAATTGGCGTACCAAAATTTTTTCTTAAGTTTGTATATAAAAGCTTTTTTTTTTTTAAGAAACCACTACAACGACTTATAATTTTTGTTCCTGCATAAATTCATATTTGCATAGCATTCTGTTTTTATCTCTTACTACTAAAAGAATTTAAAAAATTAATTTTATCCTTATGAACAGTTTTTTTCAAATAACATTCGTATTTAAAATTCCTAGTCTATTACATAGGAGCAAGTTCGTGCGACCCAGTCGTGCATTTTATTTTTTATTAAATTACAGATATTGAAAAATAATTGAAAGAAAAAAAATTTAAGCAAAATTCTCGGAACCGTTTTCGAGAAAAATACGATTTTCGAAAACCATTTTTTAACATTTGTATGGAGGGTACCGTTATTTTAAGGTAAAATGAAGTTATTTTTCTCATTTCTTGTAGATTATATTTTCAAACTTTTATTTATCAAGTTTTGAATAAATCGAGCATGGCGTTTTCGAAATATTGTATTTTCAAAAAAAAAAATTGAAAGTTTTTTTTTTAAAATCCAAAAATTTTTTTTTGGAAAATTTGAATACACAATAATATTCAAACTACTGGGAAGCTTTAGCATAAAAAAAATGATCAAAATCAAGAACGAAAAAATGGCCCCAAGGGGGGTACCAAAACTACTCATTTTTTGGAAATTTTTTTTCAACCATTACCTAGGTTTAACTAAATTAAGTTTTTTCATTTTTTTTTTAAATCGTTGGGACAATTTTTGAGAAAAAAAAATATTTATAAAATTTCGAAAAAAAATCGTATGGCAGGTACCTTTATTTTTGGTCTTAAAAAATCAAATCAAAAAACATCCGGGGGTAAAAAATTAAAACCCATATCTACTAAGTTTGAAGAAAATCGGCCGAGCCGTTTAGCTGTAATCGAACAGACAGACAGAATTGCCAGACTCACTTTTTTCGTCTTCGCTATCATCGTAATGTCAACTTTGATCAAAATCTCGAGTTCGATTTTATTTACGAATGCATAACTTGCCTTATAGTAGTACCTATAAGTCGCAAGTAAAATGGTTTTAGGAAGGACACCATTAATTTCAAGCATTACCTAGCCTTAACTCAATGAAATTGTTTAAATTTTTTAAAACAAATCTGTGGAACAGTTTTTGAGTTGGTGAGTAGATACCGTTGTTTTGGTGTTAAAAAAAAAAAAAAACTGTGGGGGGAAAAATGTTAAAATGGTATTTGCCCAGTTTAAAGAAAATCGGCCGAGTCGCTTAGGATGTAGTTGAAAAGACAGACAGAATTGTGGGACCCACTTATTTCGTCTTCGCTATTATCGTATCATCCAAATAATTTGGATGTTTTCTTAAATCTCAGAGTAAGATAGATCTGCAATCACAAAGTTCATTCAAAATATATTTTAATCGTAAATATATTTATTATTAAGTTTATGATTTCAGATATACATAGTACAGTTTTCGTTGTGCCAACTCTGAAGCAAATTTTTGCCAGCACCAATTGTCCTCCTTGAGCTTTGTTGATGGTCATAGAAAAGGAGCTTTGTTGATGGTCATAGAAAAGAAGACTGGAGCCGCTGAATTCAAACGCTAAATCGTTAGGAATCATCAGTATGTGTGGAATCGGCATGTCTTTACCTTTTGAATTTTTGCTACAAGTGATTGTTCCTTCGATTAAGTTTGAACTTCTAATAAGTATTACTGGCGATCCAACCTTTCGTCGTCAGAAGCAATCCGGGTGTTTCAAATGAATTCAAAAATTCAGACGGGTAATTGATGTATTGGTCTTCGTCCATTATTTTGTCGATTGATTTGTATTTGACTGCTTCTCTGCTCAGTTTCAATTGATTTTGCTCATTAAGCTTGTTGGTATCATTACTTCTTGATATGAAAATTGCACCTTTAAAAAGCCAATCCGGATGCTTGTTGGACTTGAGAATATCTTATCGACAAAAGGCCCAAATACATTCAGGCACAGGTGCATTTGACAGATGCTCAACGGGAAGGAAATCTCGTTCGTGTCGTGATCAATTGGGGTGTTGGCATTATACCGATATCGAAAAGTTGTTTTGAGAAAGTTTGGACAGACGGGTCTTGCACGAAATACTCACACATGTTCGCTGTTAACGTGATTTTCTCTACTTAGTTCCAAAGATATGATAATTTCAAGCATGTATTAAACAAATCTGCGAACATTGATGGCGGAGTAGTAGCCAAAGTTTGGTGGAAATCAGTATGAGGAAATCAGCAGGAGGAATAAGAGCGAATTCCCTTCGGTTGGTTGCTTCGTCCAAAATTTCCGCCAATTCCGAAAAAGCACTTCGAGCAATTTCAAATAAGCCACTTTGCATTCGTGGCACATTGTGATCATTTTGCTATAGGTATTATTGGAAGTTGGTGTTTCTGTCTTTTTGAAATTCAATGGCAGTTTGTTTTCTGCGGATGAAGTGTGTTTTCCTTGTTCCTGCGACGAAAAAAAGTTAGTCATTTACATTGCATGACTTTATCGTAAGAATTTTTTGATCAGCAACCAACCGTCTTATTTGAATTTAAACATGTTTTTGTTGCTAGCTTATATCGAAGAGCTTTTTATGCATCAGATCTCTGTCTTGGAAACTGTTTCCATCCCATATCCAAGCTGGCATTCCTAGTTGAATAAGGACTTTTTTGTTGATGGGTATGCGCATGTCTGAAATGACGAGTTTTTGTTTTAGCCACACATTTGTTCTTACAGACATGGATTTATATACATTGTACATATAGATACATATATGTATATGAAAAAATCTAAAAAATGTCTCTTAATCCGATTGCTACCAAATTTTACACGATCAACCGCTGATTTAATGTGAAGACTGTCGAAAAATTTTATCAAAATCGGTCCCGTCGTTTTGGAGTCCGTAATAAGCGTACACATATTCATTTTTATATACATGTATATCTATATAAATAGAAAGATATAATCATTCCCATATGCTGTTGAAAGCTGCAGCTCTTTATGTTGATTTGGCAAGGCAGGCATAGAAGCAGTGTTTCATAGTGGCACTATGGATTTAATATACAAAGTAGAGAGTCGAATTTTCCTGGGCTTTACTACGCTTAAAGAAAATCAACAAAACCTTTTAAACTGTGGTCAAATAGACAGACAGACAGAATTGCCAGACACACACTTCAATTTCTTCCTCCTTCTTATTCTCTTTTTTAAGCCTTACGAGTAATCTTCTTGCAACTTGCTAAGCAAAGTACGAAAAGTTTCACACAAACACTTATGCCAAATTATCCTGAATGGCAGTCTTCTATTACATAAATATGTATACGTGGCAGTCTTTTCAATATGAGCACACCTAAGTACCCTTGTTTTCATTCCCATTAAAGTAACAAAGTATAAATAAATTGACTTCTCGAATGAAAAATTTTACCTCCTCAAAAGTTTATTCAGTATAATTCTTTCCCCCAAGGAAAGATCCTATTTGTTTTGTTTAAATTAAAAGGTTTATAAACCTATCCATCCAGGTCAGTACCCACCTTCGACTTGAAGCTATTAGGTATCCCTCTTTACCATCACGAGCATTGTTTTACCCTCCTTAGTGTGTAACTAATAACTTAAGTGCAAAATCTCACATAATAGTCCTTATTCCATCTCAAAGTGTCGTTCCTTCAGATTTCTTTTCCACTTTCCGTCCGATCTCGCGGTGGTATGTTTTCTTACCTTCTATCTTCCAGACGTTACTTGCACATACATTTATATACATAGAAGACAACACAATGCAGCATTTATACTAGCGGACGAAGAAAAATCATCACAAATCCGCTCAATTTGCCCTGAAATTGGAATTAAAGGAACTTAATTCACCCCGAAAAGGACATCGGGGGACATAATAGGCAAAAAAAAGGTAATTTCCCTTACACTTCTTATAAACAACAGTAAGTGGAAATGGAAATCCTTATTAATGGATATGAAAGAAAAAAGAATAGAATTGAAGAACAAGAGTCCTTCTTCTCTTCATGCACCATTCCTGCATTAGTTCCACCTTTTTAAAGACTTCTGGCTTGTCGCCCTTTTTGAGCCCCCAGAGTGAATAATGTCAAGTCGTGATGTAATGGAGGAAATTGCTGTTACACTGAATTTTCAGATATATACATATATTTGTGTTCCTGACTGAACAGCACATGAGAATGCCATTATGTTGCAACGCCCTCAGCAGGACATTTTTATGACACGTTTATGAAAAAAAGGACATGCACACACCACAGCAATAAAAAATTCACAAAAAATATCCTGTGAAATAAAATTGCAAAACAAGAACGGACGTGTGTAGCACTCATATTTATGTAGTTATGTTGTCCAGGATGAACATCAGGAGCAGGACGAACCCAACATCACTTCACACAGCACTGATAACAGCAGGATCATAAATTACTCCGGCTGGCCAAGGTTGTTATTGCAGCAAACACCAATAATAATCATTGTTCGGCATGAGATAAGGACGAAAAGGACCCCTTTTGCACTTTGGGAAATGTGTGTGTGTGTTTCAGGATTAAACCCCAGCACTATGCCGGACACTTTAATGCTATACTCACATTACGCCATTTGTCATTGTATCCTTTCCATCCTTTTAACTATTGTTATTGCTTTGAAGACGCATAATTCTCCCTTAAAAAGGACATACGTCCTCCTTCACTAGCGAGCCACATCCGAAAGGGAAGGGGGCATGGATGAGACTTTTTGTCAACTTTAAATACGTTCTCTAAGTTCTTGGCAAGAGACATACTCTTCAGCATGGTGTCCTTTTTTGCCATTAAAATGGGATGTTACACCGCACATCACAATGTCATCCCTTTTGAGGCTATATTCCCCACCTCTCCCCAAAACCTTAAACTCCAACCCCTTCCGCATTCTCTTCAAGAAGTGCACACTAATGTTCTATAGCTAATTTAGGTTTTTCATGCCAAAATGACTTTGTTTCTTTATCCCGACCGACAACGGCGACGGCGACGGAAGAAACTCTGATGCTGCCTTCCTTGGTGTTGGGTTGTATGTTTTTCTTTTCGGGGGTTATTAGTGCCCTTTTGTGGTTAATTAGGACTTTCTAGGAGCGTAGCTAATAATTATGACTTCTATATATATAGACGACGTGCGACAAGTTAATTTGCCAGCCAATGTTGGGGAAAGATGGTTGGTTGGTTAGTTTGTTTGGTTTTGTGTTATATTATAGCGCTTCTGTTTCAATATTGAGTAGAAAGTAAGGGGTGCGTCTGGGGACCTGCTGAAGCCGATGTGGTATTACTTCTGGGGATGTATTTCCTAGGGTATAGTTTTGTTCTTCTTAATTGGTAGTTTTTGTTTTGTTGGGGGTTCATTAACTTACTGTGAAAATCATTACTTTAAGAATTGAAGATTGAAATATAACACTTTGGTGGGCTAATAATACGAGTACATTGAAAAAGTTATGTAAGAGAGTTTTGTTAAACAAAACCTTCAAAGTTAATTTGCTTGATAAGAATTGGAAATTTTTACTGATTGGGTACAAATTTAAAAAAAAAAAATCTATTTTCAAGCTTTGTCTTGTCTCTTTGAACTATCAAGGCTTCGGTGAAAGTTAATATTCCTAATGTGGGCTTCACGTCATAAAGAGGATACAGGCATTGAAAAGCTTATGCTAAGATTCTTTTAACAATTTTGGAGGAAAGTAAAAAACAAAACAGTCCATGGTGCTCTTATTATGGTGCCAAGCCGGTGAGGTATTGGAGAAGAATAACCCACACACAACCAATTTTTTTTTGTCGTTGAAAATCTACCAAGTCGAGTGAGCACGAAAACCACCGGGATCAGGAATTTCAGTTAGTTTTAGACCATCAGCTCTACAGGTTCTGTGTTCTTATCATTATCAGGAATGCAAGGGACCTACAAAATTTATGCCGATTCCGAACGAGTAATGAGCAGCACTTCTCATGACAAGAGAAACTCTTATAGGATTTGTCAATTCCTCGGAAATACAGCGGTACACCTCTGAAAAACTTTTTTTGCAGCAGCTTAGAATCAAACCCAAGACTTTCTGCATGACAGTCCAACGCATACGTTATGTCAAGGGGTACTACTGGAATATTCTATAGCATAAAATAAATAACGGGTTGATCCATGGGGTACACCAGCTTCAATTTTCTTTGATTCCGATTAATTTTGGTAACGTAGGATTTCAGTATTTCGTAGTACTGTCTATGGAGTTTGAACTCAAGTCCCAAATGCTAAACCTTGCCAAAGGCTTGAGCAACATCTAAAGACGGAAGTGAACATATTTGATATATTTGCCTTTTCCACAACATCCTTAATTCGATACAATTTGTTTATTGTGGAATATTTTTTTCTAAATCCAACCTGATAGTTCGGAATTAGTCTTCTTTCTTCTATAAAGCTTTTACAGGGCTAGTTTCTCAAAAAATTATGCCATGATTGGTATAAGTGATATTAGTCCTTAAGATGTACCTACCCTTTATTTGTGGCTCAACATGCTTCGGTATAACAATGACTTGTGCATTTTTCCAATGACCTTCCACATATTTAAGCTTAAAGAATCCGTTTATTATAAATTGGAGCTTCTGATACCTTCTAAGAGCTGATCTAAGCAGTTATTAGCTTATAACCTGGTGATTTTCGTTGGATAGCTTGTGTTCACTTATGCTTCTTATTTCTTTGAGCTTGACAGCGCGAATTTCATTGAAGGGTTTCGTGTTTACAACAAATTTCAAATAAAATGCATGGCTCGGTCGCACGAACTAGCTCTTATGTAAAAGACTAAGAACTTCAAAAATTAATGTTATCAGAGTATTGGAAGCTATAGTCAATCTTAAAGCCTTAGATATAGTTACACAAGAATCGGCAGCCAATAGCGCTCTTCGACTTAGCCAAACGTGTAACTGGCGACATAGTGCGATAGGTCATGCGCAGATTCTACAGAAATACACGGGAAATAGGGTGTGTACTGACTACATAACACCCCGCTTAGACATTTACAAGCCGTTCAAGACCGCCTTTCCTAGCAGAGAGGACTGGCAAATCACGAGCCATCTACCTGCGAATCGATTATATCTATATATACTGACGGTTCCAAGATGGAAACTGGTGTTGGTGCAGGATTCATTTCAGAAACCCTTAGACTCTCCAGCTCATTATTCAGACTTCCTAATTACAGCAGTGTCTTTCAAGCTGAGGTCCTGGCAGTGACGAAAGCTGCTAGACAAGTCTCAATGATGGCAATACCACAAGCTGATATCACTTTTTTCATTGATAGCCAAGCGGCAATAAAAAAGATTTCTGCCATTGAAATCAAATCGAAGCTTGTAACTTGCTGTCACGAAGAGCTTAAGGGTTCTTGGTACACAGCCACAGCACAACATTATAGACTCTGCTGGGGTTCCTGGTCACAGTGGTGTCCCAGGAAATGAAAGCGCTGACGAGCTGGCAAGAATAGGATCAACACTTGATCGTAATCAAGGAGACATAGGGCCTTATTGTGAGTGTCGTTAACGTTCGATTCGATAAAAGTCGATAGTGCCAAAACGTTTGATGGGTTAAAAATTGTATCCAAAGCTATTTAGATAACTCAATGTTGTTGTATGGTAACTACGTATAAAAACACAGCTTATGGTATCTTATACAAGAATAATTTCAGATATCTTAATTTTTCGATGATCGATTTTCGACAAAAGTCGTCGATCGATTAACAAACGACACTCGCAATAAGGGCCATAATAGTTCAAGTCCTACTCTGTAATGTTAAACAGATAATCAAGAGTAAAATTCTAGCCTTACCAAACAAGAGATGGAACTCTCTCGATTCCTGTCTTACAACCAGAAAATTATGGCCTATAGTTTCAGTAAACAAAAGACCGATGTTATCATCCAACTGAATAAAAAGTCTCTTTCTCTTCTGGTGATCATCATCACAGGTTAAAACCAATTCGGTTACCACAAGAAAAAGATGAAACTCAGTATTAACGACTTATGCAGAGGATGTGGTGACGAGGAGATACATGAGGACACTCCTCACTACCTTTGTCACTGCCCTGCGCTATATCATCTAAGAAACAGACATCTAGGGAGACACTTCTTCAGCGACTTGGAGGAGCTCTTTGACATTCCAAGGAAAATCATGTTAAAATTCGTTAATGATACCAAATGGCTTGAGAATTCCTAATATTTGAAAACCGCCTTCAACTACAGTACGATAGTCTAGTACGAACGAAAACGACAACGACGCACGTGTTCGTTGTGGGAGCAGCACCAACGGAGAGTGGGCACCTCGCCTATACACCTGCGGTTGCCACTCCTACGTTGAACACTATACTCTGTCAAACAAAATTTGTCAGTACAGGGAAGATAGGACGTTTGTCTCTCATTCTGGTTGCATTGCCATGCATAAGTATGTCGCCTTTTAAAGCTCTCACAGGGATTCCGTAGTTTACATTATAAATCGCCGCAAATGAAAATAAAAAACGCGTAGGGCTACCGTCTGCTGATTCAAAACGACTGAAAACAATATTCAATTTACCTTTTCCCACAACACCAAGCGGTAAGATAATGTGCGCGTTTTTTTTTTAAGTTTAAAAGCAATACGACAACACTCAACATATACTCATCATCTTAAAATGTGTTCTCAAAAGCTTCAAATCCCAAAAGCTCCTTAGTAAAAACCACTGATAAAGCTCATTACTTGCAATTGAGATTTGAGAATGATAATTTTAACTCTGTTTTGATGTAGATAAAGAGCGCACGATCGTATTGAGTGAAACTTGACACTCTTGATTCTGACAGTATGTCATAGTCATCAGCAGTGGGATACGACGGTCGTGTTGGGGTGTACAACTTTTTGCAAAGAATTACAACAACAATTCCTTTGGAAAAGTCAGTGGCTTGCTCTTTTTTTAGTGGCATTTTTCCTAACGCATTGTAGTGAGGCTGCATCAGGCGCCACTGCCTTAGAAAAAGCTCTCCCATAAGGCCTGTACTGACAATTTTTGTTGGACAGAGTATAGTATCAGTGAGTTGATGGGGCCACCTCAACCTAAGATTGGTAAAATCCTCTATTGTATGGAAACAGCCTCTTCAACTTAACTAACGACCAAACAAACGAACATGTACACCAAACACTGACTTTCAAACTCATCTACCAGACGTTGCAAGGAGGCACATACTCCTACGGGCCTGGTAGAGGAATGATTGCTCAAGTGTAGGTAAAGAAAATGAATACCCCCGGAGAAGGCGTATACCTCTCCCTATCAGGGCTATTATATGTGACTATAGAAATTTCAATACTTTAGAAATACCCTCTGAAATTTCAGGCTAAGGCTTGCTGCAATCCATCTATACCCTTAACGGGCTTGATCGACATAGGATTAACATAGGTTTCAATACAAGGGGTCACAAACAAAAGGTAAACAACATTTATCTAAGTGTGACGGTAACAAGATGAACTGTCAGCCCACTAACCTAACCTATTAGAGAAAAACTATTCATAAAAAATGCATAAAATTCATTTTTTAAATGACTTAGTAGTTGGAGCTAAAAACAGGATGCCATTTATGATTCAAGCTAAATATAGTTTATGCAAGAACAAAAATTATAAGCCGCTGTAGCGGTTTTTTTTTTTAAGAAAAAAGGCTTTTATATACAAAATTTTTAAAACATTTTTAAGAAAAAATTTTGGTACGCTAACTTAAAGTTTTTATTTTTGAACGAATAAAAAATAAGTTTCCAAAAAAATTGAGAGTCGTTTTTGAAATATCGAAAATCAAATCAAAAAATAATTTTTTTTGTAAAGTCCTGAAATTCAATGTTTTTCATGCTTTTTAGAAATTTTTTTATAAAAAATTTCATTGAAATCCCTTATGCCGATAATGAGCAATTCAAAATTCGAAAAATTGGTTATATGGTTAGTAAGGTCAGTAATATCTTATTTTCATAATTTTTGTATCAAATAAAGATAGATCATAGAAATATTTCGAAAGAAAAAAAAATTCTCGGATCCGCTTTCGAGAAAAATACGATTTTCGAAAACAATTTTTCAACATTTTTGTATGGTGGGTATTGTTATTGTTATTTTTAGGTAAAATAATTTTCTTCCTCTGACATCTTGTAGATTATATTGAAAAACTTTTATTTATCAAGTTTAAAAAAATCGAGCATGGGGTTTTCGAAAGATAGAGTTTCGAAATATTTTTTTTTAAAGAAAAAAAATTATTTTGAAAATTTGAATGCAAAATAATATTCAAACTTTTGGGGAGCTTTAGCATAAAAAAATATGCAAAATCGGTAGTACCGTTTTTGAAAATAGCCATTTTTTGGGAAAAATTTTTCCAACCATTACCTAGCTTTAACTAAATGAAATTAATTTTTAATAATAATATAATAAAGATACAAAATATATTAAGAAAAAACAACTATCCAATTAATATAATCAAAAAACTTATTTCATCAGTTAAAAACGAAAATCTACAAGCCAAAATTATTTCACCTCAAAGATTTGACCAAAGTAACTACAGCTTTCTATCTAACAATGATGTTCGGACAAAAGATTCATCAAATACAGATAAGAAAATTTATTCAGCGATGACATATGTACCAAAATTAAGTGAGTCCTTAGCAAAAGTGTGCCAATATTTTATACCAGATGTTAAAGCAGCAATGAAGCCAACAGAACAAAATTCAAAATTCTTTCTAAATACAAAACAAAAAATTAATAAAACAGAAAACAGTGGATTAGTTTACTCTGTAAAATGCAATGATTGTGAAAAAATATACATTGGAGAAACTATTCAAAAACTGGGATCAAGAATGAATCAACACAATACCGAATGTCAAAAAGTTAACGAAGGATCAGCAAACAAAAATATAGCTGCTTTAGCTGATCACGTTAAGAAAAATGGACATTCTTTTGATTTTAATGGTGCTAAAAATTTTAAAATTAGAAAGAAATAAATTTAAGTTACAAATTCATGAAGTTAACCAAATTATAAAGAATGAGGGCATTGCGTGTAACTACAAAACAGACAAAAAAGACTATACTAATACATACTACAATCTAATAGTTAATGCAAATTTACAGAACAATCAAGTTCAAAATTAAATAAATGTATACACTTTAAATACTTAGTGACTTTATAAGAAAATTTGTTCAATGATTTTTAATTTTTAATTTTTTAATTTCAAAAACAAATGTCTAAAAAACTGATTGTTATCAAATAATTTTCTATAAAATAATCTTGGTAATCTATATATATAAAAATCAATGCCACTTTTCGTTGTGTTTCTATAACTCAAGAACGGGCTTACCTATCCAAACCAAATTTTATGGCTTTCTTTGGACTATTTAGTAGATGGTTTATGTGAAGTTTGCACAAAATCGGTCGAGTGGTTCTTCATTTATCACATTTTTTGTAACAAATGAATTCAATAAATGTCGGATCATTTTGTTAGTGGGGATTTTGCTGTCAAATTGAAACTTATATTTTTAATTTGATTTATTCTTTTTTATATGAAGGAATAATGTCACAAGCCGGGCGAACAAATATAGGTCGGCGAACGCGTAATGCAAATGATGTGGCATTACTAAGTCGATCACAGACTGCAGATGAACGCGCACAAGCTAATGCATCGCAGTAAACGTAATGCACGAAATAGATCTGTTGACTCTCTGTACCTGTACTGAACCTTGCACGCCGATCACGAATACGTCGTGCTGCTCTTTTGGCTAAAATGATGCGTGCTGCTTTTAATTACAACAGTCCACATTGTGATGCGGCTAACTTTCCACGTGGAAAGCCCGGCATGTGTTGTGCTAATGGCAAAATGAGATTTCCAGCATTAGAAACTCCACCCAAACCATTGTATTCATTTATTTTTGGGACATCTCAAACGTGCGTCGAATCACTTTTTGATGCATGTTCAACAACACAATTCGGCATTTCAAATGACCTCTTTTAGTGCTACTAAAATTATTAGAGATAATTATGCCGACGTTTAAGGTAAATACTTCAACATGATTGTCCCATGTTTATATCAATCTGAATCATAAAGTATTCGATAGTTTTAAAAATTCTGATCCAACATCTACTTAAAATTGCATACATGTTACAGATTCAGGGCCAGATTTATCATCAAGCTGGTTCGTTATTGCCATACTTCGACGCTGATCATCAATTTTTGCCAATTTATTTTATTGGTGATGAAAATCGTGAATTGGATCAACGTTGTGCAATTGTTTCGAATACAAGACGAGAAATTATTCGTGAGCTACAAAGGTTTTTCCATCAGCATAACGCATTAGTTCAATTGTTCAAAATTGCTCTCGATCGTATGCCATCTGATAATCACAAAATCGTAATAAGGGCTGATAGAACACCTTTTGGAGAGCATGCAAGGCGATTCAATGCACCCACAATTGATGAGGTTGCAATTTTAATTCTTGGTGATCAGCTTCAATCCCGTGATATTGTACTTCTTCGCAGAAATGAGCAATTGCAACATGTTTCAGAACTTCATCGTATATGACACAATCATGCAAGCCGTTTCCAATAATGCAGGTGGATTATATTCCTTGGATGCGCCTGGTGGTACAGGCAAAACATTCGTTATGTCATTGATTTTAGCTATTCTAACTATTCGATTGGAACAGAAAATTGTATTGGCACTTGCATCTTCGGAAATTGCTGCTACATTATTAGAAGGTGGTCGGACTGCACACTCTGCACTAAAATTATTGCAGTTGAATGTACAGGTGATTGAAACTCCAACTTGCAATATTTCGAGAAAAGTTCTGCGATTAACACCAATTATTTTATGGGATGAGTGTACAACAGCGAATAAAAAATCACTAGAAGCATTTAATCGAACAATGAAAGATTTACGTGGTAATCAACAGTGTTATGAATCAAGATGAGGCAATGAATTATCCAATTGAATTTTTAAATTCATTGGAACTAGCTGGTATGCCACCGCATTGCTTGAATTTGAAAGTTGGTTCTTTGATCATATTATTGCGAAATATTAATCCACCAAAACTGTGTAATGGCACCAGATTGGCATTGAAAAAGTTATTGCCAAATTTGATTAAAGCTACGATCTTAGCTGCTAAATCAAAAGGAGAAGTTTGTTGGATACCACGTATCCCTATGATTCCAACTGATATGCCATTTGAGTTCAAACGATTACAATATCCTGTGCGTTTATCATTTGCGATGTCCATCAACAAGGATCAAGGGCAAACACTTCAAGTTTGTGGAGTTAATTTGGAGGAATCATGTGTTTCATATGGTCAACTTTATGTTGCCTGTTCCAGAGTCGGTACCCCCAGCCGTTTGTTTATTCATGCCCAAAATGCAAAAACAAAGATTATTGTTTATCGAAACGTTTTGGATTAAGTTTTAAAATAGCTAGCAATTAATAAAATATTTTTTTGTTTGAATAAATGAATTTGATGTTGCAATTAATTTTTTTTATTATTTCACTTTATACGTAGCGAAGCACGTACCGGGCCGCTAGTTTTTATATATAATTAAATTTCGTATATATTTTTGTTAATACAAAACGCATGTATTTATTTTTAGGTACTGATGATGAGGCAAATAAGTCCTCGAAATATATATACATATAAAAACTAAATAAAAAAAATGCGTTTTTAATTGAATCAAATGAAGAAAAACAAAAGGTAAAATAAAATTCGTTTTGCTTCATCCCAGTTTCATAAGTTTTTTCACCACTTCTTAGGAATCCAACCCATGGCTCCACTGAATTTCATTAAAATTCAGTAGTTCAGTAAATTAAGTCCCACAAAACAGACTGACAGATGTTTAGAATATTAAAAAAAAAGCCTCAAGTTGGTGGTTAAGAAATAACAAGAAGATCCCTTATCCCAACTTTTCCGAGTACGCAATTCATCATGATATAAGAGCTTGTGGCCAAAGATATATTTATTTGTTCTCCTGGTAAGAAATTTTAATCCACTTCGTTCTGGAACTTAAACAGTTAAAATTCTATCAAATTAGTAAAAATGATCGCTTTTCCTTATAGATTCATCACATCTTCCCACATTACTATTCCATTGACCCTTGAAAAGACATTAAAAGTTCTTCAATAAACCAGGTCTGGAACGCAACCCCCAGCCTCAGTTACCTTATTGACGGGTATTTTGTAATAAATTTCTGAGTAGACTATCTTCTTTGGAATTTTCACAAATGGGAATTGATAGAATCGAAATCGAGACCTTCCATAAACTCAATTCTTCTACGCCAACAACCGCATGTGATATCTATAGTGGAGAGTGAAGTCATTTCTTACGACCCCATCCTCCATCATTGGACCTATTTAATGGACCGTCCGGCAAATTAAATCAAATTCGAATGTGAATGAACCTTTTCCGTTTTCGATTTCGAGATAGAGTTATACTTTGGGGGGCTGTACCGGTGAACCGGTTTGGCCAAATTTGTGTGGTCAGGGGATATTGAGAAAGCAGAATTTTATTACTTTTCCATTTAGTTGGCACGTCGGATATATAATTGGGATGTGGTCATGGTGGCTAGGTGCTGCTTCTGAGTTCATCTTTTACAGTTTATTACTGTCAGGTGAGGCGTGCGTGGGAGAGAGCTGATATGTCTTGAGAAAATAGTGAAGTTTGTTATTTTCGAATTGGACCAACTTTAATGAAGACTTACGTCTCGGGTTAAAGTAATAAAAATTATTTTATGGACTCATCAAGGTGATTTACGAGCCATTGGAATTTTGGGGTTGCTGCTGCTGCTTGGCCAAAATAAAAATGATGTTTTTCAATAGGAGGGTGGTTTTGCAGGTTGGTGTTTGCATTGCAAACGAACGAAAGAACCTTACCGCACAGAAATACATCAGTTATTTTGGCAGGTAAGTTGTTTTAATTATTTATTCAGTTAGTTGGAGAGGCTTTTACTGTGGGTAGATTTATGGTCAACTTATAGGTGGTGTGTGCGTGCACTTTTGATAAAATAATAAAATCGAGCCTGGAAAAGGAAGATTGATTGCCAAGGTTTTGGGGTGGTTTTTGCACCGGTGGGCAGATCATTGGAAATGTGATTAAAATTAATGATTTTTTTTTTTATATTTGCGAAGCCATTGGGGTTGGTGATTGTGTTGAATGTTGAATAATTTTGGCTGTGGCTTGTTGTTTTCAAATAACGCCGAACTAATGTGGCACATTTTTCAACATCATCTGATACGGAGCACATCTTACAAGGACAATTTGGGCGATTAAGCAGGATTGACGTTATTTAATTCTGGATATCGTGAGATAGTCATTGCCCTTGTTGTTCAATCATTAATTCAGTTTTATCACACAGATTGATTAGGAATAATCAATTGCTGTTTTGTTTGGAGACTGGGCAATAATTAAATTAACATCAATGCGAAGTCATATACCTACATAATTAATTTCGTTAACATTTCAATTATAGAATTTTTGAGGTTATAGTATAATAGATCAGTCTTACCTCAGTCAAAAATAATACCTTTCCTTTTGAACGGCTTTACCGATTTCATTAATATTTTGTTTAATATTTTCTAATACTTCGTAAAAGATTCTTACATTAAAAAAAAAAATTTCGACGATGCACTACCACGTCTGTACACAGTCCATCCCAGTCAAGACGAGTGTTTTTATTTGCGTTAACTGTTAGTCAATATTCGTGGCCGAACATCATTCCAATATCTGCGAACAGTTAATGGTGTATTGTGCGGCACATACAGAGAAGCTTGCCAACATTTGGGATTTGCTGCTAGAGAATGACCCTTATTGGGACCACGCACTCGTAGATGCTGTAATATCGTCAAATTTTAAACAAATACGAACATTGTTTGCTATATTTTTGTCCACATGCTTCTGATCCACACCGATTGATTTGCGAATGAACGAAAAAATTCACAATGAAGCATTAATTTTAATTGAGGAATGTGCTTGACGCTTACCAACAAAGGATTATTACAATTAGGAATGACAACGCCCAATCGCCCAATGCGCAACGCATTTAACCAAGAGCTCGGACGTGAAACCCAGTTGCGAAACATTAAGAGAAGCCGTTCAAAGACACGTACCCGTTCTAAATCAGCAACAAAAATATGCCTACGATACACTCATGCAAGTAGTAAATAATGGAACTGGTGGAATTTTTTTCTTAGATGCGCCCGGTGGAACTGGAAAAACATTCTTGATATAATTGATTTTGGCAACGATTCGAGTGCAAAACGGTATTGCACTCGCACTTGCATAATCAGATATTGCAGCAACGTTGTTGGAAGGCGGTTGAACTGCTCATTCAGCACTCAAAAACTGCCGTTGAACATGCAAGTTAATGAAACTCCACCTGCAACCTTTCGAGAAATTCTGTCGTGGCCAAAGTGTGGCAGCAAAGCAGATTAAACATTTGGGAGGGCACACAAAAAATCTTTGGAGGCATTAAGCAGCACAATGAAATATTTACGAAACAACCAAAACCGGTTTGGTGGATGAGCGATGATTCTATTGGCAGGTGATTTTCGACAAATATTGCCAGTAATGTCTCGATCAACGCCAGCCGACGAACTTAATGTATGTTTTAAGTCGTCCATTTTATGGAAATACGTCAAGACATGCGAGTCGTATAGCAAAAAATGATGAATCTTGTAAAGTATCTTCCAAACAATTGCTCGATTTTGGTAATGGCAAAATTCCTGTTGACACATCGTCTGCATACATTACATTCCCTGCAAATTTGTGTCTGAATAAGAGACCGAACTCATCGGGATGGTTTTCCCAAACATTGCTGAAAATTACAAAATTACATGTTTGGTTAAGTGAACGTGTTATATTGGCTGGAAAAAACGTTGATGTCAATGAAATGAATTTTCAAATTCAAATTGCGAATTGATGACACACAAATCGGTTGTTACCGTTACTAACCACTATGATGTTGTCAACTATTCAATGGAATTTTTAAATTCCCTGGAATAACCCGAATTACCACTTCATAATCTGCAACTAAAAATCGGATCGGTAATCATAATGTTACGAAACATAAACCAGCCACGTCTTTGTTATAAGGGCACCCGGCTTGAGGTGAAGAACTTAATGAACAACGTCATTGAAGCCACACTTTTAAAAGAGAAGTCTAAAGACGAAGGCGCTTTGATTCCACGCATCCGAACGAAATGCCATTCGACTTTAAACGGGTAAAATTTCCAATGCGGCCTGCATTCACAATATCAATAAACAAATAGCTAAGTGTTTGTGGCATTAATCTTGAAAATCCATGTTTTTCACATGGCCAACTGTATGTCGCCTGTTTGTGGAGATAATACAAAATTACAAACATATAATATCAAAATATACAACAATAGAAATAATTGTAATTAGTATAGTATTCCAGTTTGACTTGAATGACAGGAGAACGTCTGTCGGGTCAGCTAGTTATTTAATAATAAGACAACACTTTGAATAGGTTTTGACAGTTCATATATGCCATATTGTTTTATCTGCTGTTAACTATCCTGTTTTTAATATTCATAAACTAAAGAAAAATGAAACTAGCGAGTAACAGCGACCGTAGACAACGCAGTGAAGTGTGTTAGCTAACTGACATCTGGAGCAGTTGGAAGCAGAGCCCAATTTTAGCAAACAAATAAAAGCAGTGACGAGGACTATTTGTAGATGAACAGGGACCTAAGCAATAGAAACTTTTTGTATATTAACTCTGGTGGTGTTGTTTGCTAATGTTAGTACCACAGTATACAACAGCATTATCCCGATGATGGATTATTAAATCCGAAACGCGTCGCAATCTAATAATAATTAAATTTATTGCAATAAAATTAAATTAATAACTTTAAACTTAATAAATAAAACAGTAATTTTTGTTTTTATAAAATAATTTTATTTGTTTTTATTTTATATTTAAATTCATATTTATCATAATTCGCGCAACATGGAGACCACACCACAATTAAGTTGCCAAGTAAGCCCATCAAATTCTAGTCAGTAATCATTAAATAATAAAATTTCTCTATTACATTGTAGCTGTTTCAATATTATTCTACTTAAAATATTCGGTATTAAACCTTCATGAAGTAAGAACTTAGCGTAGGTACTTTTAGATCACAGTACTTTTCACGGCTGACTTGTTACACAAAGGTTTTTGTATAGAAGAACTTGGCTCGTTTTCTAACATTTATGTTTTTGGTCTGATCTCACTCCTTTTTGCAAAGATTTTAATATTTTGCCATGTCAAAATCTCGAAAGATACGGAAAGATAGAGGGGTGGACTCTAGCTACTAAAATCATTTTAGTTTATAGCTTCCTATTTTTTTTGGTATATTTTGTTTTTGTTATTGGTTGTTTTGCTTTGCGCTTCAATTATTTCTTTTTGTCCTGGCAGGATACCTAACATTAACATACCTACCTTAATTGAAGCAATCGGAAGTGCTCCATATAAATTAAATTTTTTTTCAGAAAGTGGGTGGATACCACGCCCCTGAATGGAAAACCCCAATTTTTATGTTTGGTCCTTTATATGCAATTCGAGCCCTACCATTCTACTAAATTTCATTGTTCTACTGCAATCGGAAGTGCGCCATACATAATTTACATCAGTTCTGGGGAAGTGGGCGGATACCACGCCACTTAATGGCAAACCGCTAATTTTATATTTTTTGCTTTGTACGCAATTTAAGCCCTACCGTTTTACCAAATTTCATCGTTTTAGAGCAGTCGGATGTGCTCCATCTGACCAACACCAATTCGGAGAAAGTGGGCGGATACCACGCCCCCTGAATCGAAAACTTCAAATTTTCTACGATTTCGGGAAGTGCTCCATAATTTTGATGATCTGTCAGTCAGTCAGTCAGTTACGGTTTTTGTGATTTTTGAGGCCTTATATCTCAGAACCCGCTTATGTTAGAAAATTGAAGTTTGATGAGGCGCCTGTGCCTGACTAGCTTAGCAAATATTCGTAATTTTAAGTTTCTGACTTCATTGGTACTGAAGATAGGGAGGGGTCAAAAATCGCCTGAGTTTGTTCCTGTCAAAAGGGTGTAGTGCCTAAAACTTGACTGGGCACTACCGTGCCCTTTGATAACCATATATGCATCCAAAAATAAGAATTTCTCTGGTGGAATGTATCCAGTTTCCAAGAGATTTCTAAAATAAATAGGGTTCGGTTAACATAATCCAGAGATAAGTTTGTTTTCGCATCGTTTGCCGACTTTGGGAAGTTATTCCTCCCAAGCCCAAGGTCTGCTACGATATTGTCAATTCTAGACTCTCCAAAAGCAACCAATAGTACCTAGTATCGAAACATATAACTAATACAATGCCCATGGTATATAAGCTCGAAGACTTGAAATTTTTCCGTAAGTGATGGCTAAATGTTCCATCACACTGGACTGGCATAACTCAGAATTTGAAAAACTAATAGTTGGTGGCAAATAATCTTCAAAACAGGTCTCAATTTTTGTTCTCCGTTGTATTTTCTTTTCTATTCCCCCTTCTCGCACACAGGACCAAAAATCCGTTCTTTCGAAAGAGTCCAGTTTCAGCTCTCCTTTCCTGCTTATAGTCCTACACTAGATATTGACGTGCAGGACTGGTAGTAAAAGGGTTTTGTAGGACCCATTTTTTTTCGCCACACCAAATTAGGAGCTATGTCTAAGAGGTATTCATCGTCGGACTTCCGCTAAAAAGAACTTCGTAGAATCAGAGGCGGATCGTGAATTTGTGGGACCCTGGGCTGAAACTATTTAGTGGCCTACCTAAGTACTCAACTAATAGCCATGTCAAGAAAACTGTGTATATAATGATATATTATTATTATTATATTCTTTATTGCACAAAAAAACATAAATGTTACTTAAATCTACGCAAGCATTAGTTGTGCAAACGGCGATATTATTGCTGTGGTAGCAATCTCTTCCAGGCAACCTGGGGCCTATTCCACCAACTACAAATTACAAGTACAAATTTGTGATTAAAAAAAAATACATATGAAAAAAACTCGATTTTTACAAATTTGTTGAAAAAATGCTTGTAATCACAATTTTGTAAGATGGTGCAATAGGCCCCTGATAAAAGGAAATTGAAACCTAAATACTTCATCTCGGCCTGAATGCATTCATTTTCATACCAGAACAATAACTCTCAGCTGTTAGCCCTTATAACTCTTAAGGTGCGTGTCCATTTGAGAGCAAAAACACTGAGAGTAGCTATCAGGCCACTCTTGAGAGTAAACTCTCAAGTCGACACAGCCTTGAGAGAAGCTAGCGGAGAGTTGACTTTTCACTCTCGACATACGAATTTTTTGAGAGTTACTTGCAAGTGGACACACTTTTTTATTACTATCGGAGATGAGCTCGCAGAATTCCAACATAGTTCGTATTTTGCGATTAGCTGTCCGAGAGTTGACATGTAAAAACATGGAACAGAAGGGGACAAACGAACTTATGAAAATGAAATCAAGAGAAAGCTTCATAATTTGCGAATCCAGGTAAAGAAAATAATTTTTGTCAATCATATTGAATCTATTATGTACATTTAATTAATAATCATGAAAATATTAACGGATGTCACAAGAATTGAAAAAAAAAAATAAAAAACGAAAAGTGGAGCCGGAACTGATGAAGTATAGAACTAGGTGGCCATATTTTCGGGGTTTGCAGGTTTTTATTCCATTTTTAATGGCTGCTTCAACTAAGTCAAATCTGGTACGTACGAGTATTTGATTTTTTTTTTTTTTTTTTTTTTTTATAATACACTCGCGCTCAAGGGTATGTTACGAAACCCTTATAATGTTTTAAACACAGCACCTTATGGGCTCATAAAGTAATTTTTGAATTCATCCCTGAAATCCTTTTGAGAAGTATTATAGTTGTGCCTTCTTCCATTTTGAAGATCGGAAAATGAGTTTTCGAAATTGTTGTCTAAACGCCAACTTCCATTCAGTACATCGTGAGTTTCTATTTGTTCGGGCAAAATTATAGTTTTGCAAAAATATATCAAGTGGACACGGTTATGAAAGTACTCTCAGAAAATCATCTCCCAAAACTTAACTAGTGAACTCGCGATAGTAAAATCTCAAAAAAATTACTCTCAAATGGACAGGCACCCGAGAGCAACTTTCGAGAGTTTACTAGCGAAAGAACTCTCAAATGGACACGCACCTTTAGGCTTCGGCCACGTACTGAGCGATTAAGCGACGCATAAAACACATTAAATTCTATGGAGCGATGCAAAAAAATTAAAACGCGTGAAATAGTGTGGAGGTGGCCACATAAGCCCTAAGCGACTAGCGATTTTTTAAGCGACAGAGCGAAGTCGCTCTGCAATAAAATAAAATTTTAAAAAAGTCTTTTGCCATTTAGAGCAAAATTTAACGGGTTCGAAAAACTAGAGATAAAAAGTGACTTTTAGAATGTTATTTTGGCAAAACTAAAAATAAAAATTAAGAACAAAAAAATAAAAAACTAACATTAGGAATAAAATTAGCCGCTTTTCTGCACTAATTCATTTTCTTTGTTTTCCAACAGAAAATCAAAAGATTCTATTGACACACGACATTATTGCTAAAATCAGTATAAATGTCTGCAAAGATTAAACATAATTTTCCCTTTCACCATTAATGGGGTGCATATAAAATCTTCGTTTTCTCGATCTTACATTAGCTCTATAAACATGAACGCGACTTTCCACTAAATACTACGACGAAGTGCACCTGCACTTGACAATGACTTATCGCTCAGCTCTGTAAATGGCCACCCATCGCTCAGTCGCTCGTCGCTCAGTGCGCGGCAGAAGCCGTAATTAAAGTTTTCTTTTCACTTCTTGATGGCGTCTTGCTTTTCTGTCTCCTTATCGATCAGCTTTTTTTTCAGACAGCGCATCGTTCTGTTTACTAAACACTAAACTGTAAACTTGTGGATGTGATTTGTGATTGCAGTTTTTCGTCTGTGCATTTTTAAGATATTTAATTTCTGAATTTTAGTTTTATATTTAATTTGTTTTTGTATAAGCTGGTGCCGCAAAAATGGATAAGTTAAAGATTTAGTTTCGTCATTACAATACAATACAATAGTTATGCATATACTTTTAAAATAAAGATACGAGTATTATTTTTGTCTGTGCAGCTCCAGCTATTTATGTATATACATATATTTATATTTTTTATAAGAAGACAAACTGATCATTTCTGCTTTAGTTTTTTTAAATAAAATACTTTGGAAAACTTTTTAATAGTTGAGTTATTGATTTTGCTTTTTTTTCATACAAAATTCGTTTTCGGTACAATTGACATCATTTCGGTACAATTTTATTCCAGATTTCAGTACAATTGAAAAATTTCATTTTCCATTCCTCGCATACACTATTCGGCATCAAACTTAGCACGATTTTAGAGAGAGAGCGAGAGAGAGAAAGTTGCGCAGCGCTTTTTCCAGGTAAACGCGAGGCGCGAATTTACTCTCTCTCTCTCTCTAAAATAGTGCCATCTAGCTTGCCGGGGACTATACATTAGTTGATTGATATCAGGGTTGCCATTGCCAACCTTATGGTAGGTTTTTTAATTTTAGATTTTTGTTTAATTCAAATTATTGCCTATTATTTTCAGCGGGGTCTGGGGGCCCCTTGTGACCTCGGGGCCCTGGACTGCAGCCCATACAGCCCTTAGGTAGATCCGGCCCTGCGTAGAATAGATGATGTCCTTAATTGCAAATATTTTCAAAGTGATGCCCTCCGTGTAAAAGACTGCCATCTGGCATATGACGAAGTTAAATGGCATCATATCTTCTTCCAAAAGCTCCTTGTATCTTTGGAATAGTTTGGGAGCTTTTCTCTAGTTGCAGATTGCGTACTTTTTTCTCTCACGCGACACCGTCTTTTCAATTTTTTCGGGATCCCGAGTTTTAGCAACGCTACTGTTGATGAATTCTACCCTAACTCAGCTCTTTGAATAGGGGCTTATGGCTCGACAGTTCTTATATGAAAAAGGATCGCCTATATTTTGTTGATGAGATATGTGACTGTTGATAGTCGTCCGTCGAGCATGCTTCTGTCCATCTATTATTAATTTAATACTACTAAAATATTACCTCCGTATTAGAATAGCCCTACAGCTTAGCCATTAGCACTTGCGGCTTTGTTGTTCTTAAATTTAATTACAGCTAAGGCTTCTGCTTCTACACTGGGTAGTGGAACTAGTTATTCATCGACTGGAACTGATACCAATTCTGCTAGAAATGTTGCTGCAAAACATCCTTTTTTCGGTGACTTGAGCCTATGTTCCGATATTAAAGATTTTAAAAGGATCAGGTAGTTTCTTGGCATTTTTATAAAACCTCTGGGTGTTGTTTCGATCGCAAGACTCTTCGATCTTCTTTAGCTGAGTGCTGCGTATGGTACGTTCTCACATTTCTACACAGGATCTTCTTCTCTCTTCTTCTTGCTGCTCTTGTTTTGCGCTGCAAAATATTCGTATTTGCATCTTCTATCATTTGTTTCAGATGTTGATGTACGCATTCTTCAACATAGGTAGAAATAGTGACCACTGGCAGTCTAGCACTGGCTCAATTAGCTCATAAGAGCACCATTTCGATACCCTAACTCGTTTGAACCCGTGGATGGAATTGATATAGGGAATTGCGGACACTCTTACGGAGTCATCCAGATTCATCATCATACTACGGGTTCTTTATCGGGAGCGGTTGGCAGCATAGGGCTGTTTCGACTGTCCCATTATTGATTGTTACTGATCACTGATTGTTCGCGTCTATGGTTGATGAATGGCACAGCACATAACCTCCCGCTCAGGGGCTCTCTGTAGATTCTAACAAATTCAGGTGTGCTAAGGCTTCGTATGTATATTTTCAACCAATTTACCTATGACAGAATCATCATTTGTTTTATTTAATCAATTAAAAAAAAAATATGCTTAAAAATTGTTTTATTAATTTAAATTAACTGAAAATAAAAATAAAACTTTCAACAAATTGGTTTAATTAAGTTTCATTAAATGAAACAATGGCCATGCGACGCACTTAAAACTCTTCTAATGAATTCGTTTTGAGGGAAATCCTTTTCATTTATGAAACACACTCACATAACACAGCACAGACCCACATCAATTATGTCTAAATGAATGTGTGTGTTGGCCTCATTTGTTAAAACTTTAATCTACCTCTATTCCTCTATACATATACATACATAGAGAGATATAGCAATGTCTACTTCTGTTCCTCTACCTTGCATGCTTATACCTACCCGACTGGCTAGCCACCAAAAATGTGTCAGATTGTTGAAACTAAATTTAAAACGTAAAACTTAATCCTGGCACAGAGACTGGCTTTCCAGAAAATAAAAACTAGAACAACTCTAGATAAAACACTTTCGACCAAAACTCCACCCGCCCTCCTTCTCCTCTCCGCATTAAAAAACCAAAGCTGGAGGAATTTTGAAAACTATAGGTATTCTGGAACATTGTTAAGCTACCTTCCCAACTGCGGCTCTGCCTGTAAGGGACCATCATTTTTTGAAAAGTACATATACTTTTATAAAATTTTGTTGGCTTGATATATTTTGCTAGTGATGGTTAGAGGTTTTGGGAAAAGTTGTTCCCTAGGCATTCTGTAGAGGTGGACAATATACCTACAGTGAAGTGGATTTCGGTGCCTTCTCAGGAATCCCAGTATACACATTCATTAATCCTAGTCTCTGTGATTGCAATTACAAAATTACGGACGAAACATGGGTATCAAAACTTACCCCCGAAGTGCAATTACCAAGTGGTCACGTGTCTCTTGGTCGAGTATAAAAGAGTTCAATCGTCAAATCCAGATTTTCGGTGGTAAGTTGTGCATCTGGATCAGCAATTGACCACGTTGCGTTTTTTTTTTTTTTTTATTGTTAGTGCATCATAACCCTAACTCTTTATTTTTGCAATATGAGAACAATACAAACACACTTAAATTGTCGATAATTCTGCAGAAATGCAACGGAGGGTTTGTTAAGCATCGGTGGTGGATCGAAATTTGAGAACAAAGATTAAAGCGAAGTGAGCACAGTGCTATAGAAGTGTTTTAACTGCCCCGCAATCCATTAAAAGGGTTTTTCATAATCAGGAACCGTAATGTTGTCCTATTGGATAAGGCTGATCGATATTTATGTACAGTTGCGGAAAAAAGTATTTGGATGTTTTTTATTTATAGAAGTTTGCTTCATAAAATGATAACACTTATTTTAATGACAGTTAATTTGACAGCTGAGGGCAAGTTTCGCATTAAAAAAAATAATAAAAAAATCGAAGTCGATATTTTGATCAAAGTTAAAATAACGATAATAGAGAAAACGAAAAAAGGAGCTCACGCAATTCCGTCTGCCTGTCTGTCGGTATGTCTGTACCTCGACCTACAGCCTAAACCGTTGCAGCATTTTCTTTCAAACTTGGTATTTAAGGTTCTTCGTTGAATCAATAGAGGAGAAATTTTGTTTACCTCCAAACCTTACTCAAAAACGACTCTTAAAATTTTGATAAAAATAAAATAACCCAGTCACACGAACTTTCTCTTATATAAGGGACTAAGAATTTTAAAAATTAATGTTATTAGAGAAAACTGTTCATAAGCGTAAAATTTATTTTTTAAACTCTTATAGCAGTAAGAGATAAAAACAGAATGCCAAATGATTTCTTAAACAAATATGAATCTATGCAAGAACAACAATTATATGTAAGTCGTTGTAGCGATTTATTAAATAAATAAGATTTTTATACAAAATTATACATTTAAAAAAAAAATTTTAAGAAAATATTTTGGTGCACCAACTTTAAACCTTTATTATTTTACGAATAAAAATTAAATTTCTACAAAACATATTCACCCGTTTTTGAGATATCGAATTTCTAAAAATATTGGTTCAGTGGTAGGTAGTCAGTAATATCTTAATTTAAAATTTTTTTTAGTTATATTTATAATAGATTTTAAAATTTAATCTAAAGAAAAAAAATTTAAGCAAAATTCTCGGAACCGTTTTCGAGAAAAATACGATTTTCGAAAACCTTTTTTTAACATTTGTATGGAGGGTAGGAAAAATATTATTTTTTCTTACATCTTATATTTTTTATTAAAAAACTTTTATTTATCAAGTCTTAAAAAAATCGAGCATGGGGTTTTTAAAATATTGAATTCTCAAAAAAAAATTTGAAAAGTTTTTAAAAAAGCAAAAAAAAAATTATTTGAAAATTTGAATACAAAATAATATTGAAACTGCTGGGGAGCCTTAACATAAAACAATGATTAAAATCGGTGGTACCGTTTTTGAGAAAATCAAAAGCAAAAAAAATGGTTCCAAGGGGGTACCAAAAATAACCATTTTTTGGAAAGTTTTTTGCAACCATTACCTAGCTTTAACTAAATGAAATTTTTTTGATTTTTTTTTTTTTAATCATGAGGACAGGTTTTGAGAAAAAAAAATATTTATAAAATTTCGAAAAAAAAACTCGTATGGCAGGTACCGTTATTTTTGGCCTTAAAAAAAAGAAAAAAATGTGTGGGGGGAAAAAATCAAAACCCATATCTACCAAGTTTGAAGAAAATCGGCCGAGCCGTTTAGGCAGTAGTCGAACCGACAGACAGATTGCGAGACCCACTTTTTTGATCTTCGCTATCATCGTAATGTCAACTTTGATCAAAATATCGAGTTTGATTTTTTTTCCGAATGCATAACTTGCCTTATAGTACCTACCTAACCTATAAGTCGCAAGTAAAAATCGATTGGAAACAATTTGAGAAATTCAATTTTTGAATATTTGACATTTCTCTAATATTCTTCTTATTTACTTCATCGTAACGATAACAGCGCCAATGTTCATATTTGCCATGCACTTAAGGGGCACCTACATGCGTCTTTATAAGACCCTGGTTAGATTTTGACTTTTCATCACGCCATTCTTTTTACTGAAAAGCGCATACAGTGCAACAGTTAGGTTTTATATTCGTACGACCCAAAATCTACCGATGTTTCAGTTTCCATAAATATTTTCCAATTCATCGAGAAAAAATATGTATTTTATGAGAGATAGATTGATTTTAAGGGTGTGATATGGAAATCACCCTTTTCATAGTGCTGCATGAACATCTCTCTTTCGATAGTCAAAACACATTTCCATAGTGTCGCACTTTGATTTTGATAAATATTTTGCGATTGACAATTTAAGTTGATTCTTAGTTGAAAAACTATTTCTGAGATAACTTGGGTTCAATTAATTGCAGGTTTAGCTCAAAGTTACCACCAAAACTAAAAACTGGGTGCAAATATTCTTATTTCTAAAACTTCCTAATATTTTTATAATAAAAAAGGGTATCTTTTTCAGTCCTGGACTCGACTCTAAATATTGAGTATAAAACGAGAACCGACTTTTTGTTAATTTTAAAGGACATAAACTATACTTTAACGTTAAAGAGCTCGTCTTACTTTGACAGCAGCAAAAATAGCTAGTTTATCTGTTAAATCGATGCAAATCGAAGAAAAAATGTTTACTGATGTTTTATTCGATTTTTTAAAGGTGTTTTTTGTAAATAGACTGAATCACTAAACATTATAAATTTGAAACAATCGTACGAAAAGCTCTACGATTAACAATCTGTACATACACAAATGTACCTTATTTATGCACGCTCGCCGAGACGAGTAGATATAGCTAAATGAATCTGCACCTTGCAACAACAAATTGAGTTTTTATGCTGTGAATTTGCGAATTATACTTTATTACCATCTTAGGTTCTGTTGTAAAACCCACATTAGTTAGAAGAGTTGTCTAACGTGATTAAAATTATGAAAAAGTTAGACAAAGTATCCAAGCTAAACGACTGCGTTAAGTAGAGCCGGTTTTATTGCTTAAACGAGAACTCTTTAAAATTTTGCGCCATAGACTTTAGTATTGCATTTATATCCTCTCTACGGATCTTTCGGGAACCAATTTATTTTTTACAACCCGAATATTTGCTTATTTAAAAATTTCATAAAAATGGGTAATTTTTTTTAAACTCTTTTTCGTATGATGCAAATGCATTCTAAATCATTTTACTACAGATTTATCGAACAATACGTCTTTACATTTTAGTTTTTGAAAGTTAATTCATTTTAAAATTAAATTTTTGAGTATTTTCCAGAAAACCTTGAAACCTTCAAATTAATGCTATGCAAGCAAAATTGATTTTCTATTAAATGGTTGGAAAATGCATAAGCATTTAAACAAAATTTAATTTCAGAAATATAGAACTTGGCAAAAAAGAAATTAGTTCTTAAAGAGTGCGCATTGCCCTTCTGTCCCTTAATTTTTATTTTTAGAATTTTATGAAGACAAGAAAATTCAGCTTGAAATTCTTAAATTTCTTGTTTCTGTAGTTAAGTTCCAGCATAGAATTTATTACTTTTGATGGTTCAAATCCATATCATCCAAGAAATTCTTTATTATCGATCGGTAGCGCTCTTCGTAATGGTGATGGCAATGCCATAGTCGTTTTCGAGGAAGCCAGGAAAGATAGTGCCGCCGGCCAACAATCCACATCACTTGGTAGACCACATATGGATTTCTATCGTCTTAGATCCCCCAATTTCTTTTGTACACGGTTGATTCAAAAACGGGCTTCATGGCTAAAAAAAATTTTTTCACTAAAATCGGGTTCCGCTTTTAACTGCTTCAGACTGGACGTTAAAGAGATCATCAAAATGTATTCCTCGTTGCTAATACTGTTTATAGTGATTTGTCCTTATAGTGTCTGCAAAAAACAACAGGAAAACTTAAAACAAATAAAACAGTGTGACCCCCCAGAAATGTCAAAATATAAACGTCCTATTTGTAGTTGAAAATCGAAAAACAAGTGGCTTGATCGTATTTGTAGGACATTTTCTAGCACGCAATTTAATTTTTACTTGCGACTTATAGATACTATAATGCAAGTTATGTATGCATTCGTAAAAAAAATGTTCTCGAGATTTTGATCAAAGTTGACATTACGATGATAGCGAAGACAAAAAAAAAATGGGTCTGGCAAATCTGTCTGTCTGTCTGTCTTACGGTTCGACTACAGCCTAAACGGCTCAGCCGATTTTCTTCAAACTTGGTAGATATGGGTTTTGATTTTTTCCCCGACACGTTTTTTTCTTTTTTTTTTTAAGATCAAAAATAACGGTACCTGCCATACGAATTTTTTCGAAATTTTATAAATATTTTTTTTTCTAAAAAACTGTGACAGATTTAAAAAATAAAAATACAAAAAAAAATCATTTATTTAAAGCTAGGTAATGGTTGAAAAAAAATTTCCGAAAAATGGTTATTGAGGGTACCCCCCATGGAACCATTTTTTTTGTTTTTGATTTTCTCAAAAACGGTACAACCGATTTTGATCATTTTTTTCCGCTAAGGCCCCCCAAAAATTTTAATAGAATTGTGTATTCAAATTTTCAAAAAATTTTTTTTTTGGATTTAAAAAAAAAACTTCAAATTTTTTTTTTCAAACCTCAATATTTCGAAAACCCCATGCTAGATTTTTTTTAAACTTGATAAATAAAAGTTTCTTAAGATAATATACAAGATGTGATAAAAAAATTTCATTTTACCTAAAAATAAAGGTACCCACCATACAAATGTTAAAAAATTAAAAAAAATAGTTTTCAAAAATCGTATTTTTCTCGAAAACGGCACCTAGAATTTTGATAACATTTTTTTTCTTTTACTTAATTTTTACGATCTCTAATTTAATAAAAAAAAAATTGAAATTAAGATATTACAGCTTGTACCTACCATAGAACCATTTGTTCGAATTTTGAATTTCTCATTATCCACATCTTAATGAAATTTTTTATAGAGAACCACATTGCATTTCAAAAATTTCAAAAATAAATATTTTTTGAATTTTTGAACAAAAAAATCTATTTTTTCTTTTTTTGAAAATTCAATATCTCAGAAACGGCTCAATATTTTTTTTGTAAATTTAATTTTTATTCAAACAATAATAAAAACTTTAAATTGACGTACCAAAATTTTTTCTTAAAAATCTTTTAAAAAGTTTGTGTATAAAAGCTTTTTTTAAGAAACTACTACAACGACTTATAATTTTTGTTCTTGCATAAATTCATATTTGCATAGCATTCGGTTTTTGTCTCTTACTACTAAAAGAATTTAAAAAATTACTTTTATCCTTATGAACAGTTTTCCCTAATAACATTCGTTTTTAAAATTCCTAGTCTATTACATAGGAGCAAGTTCGTGCGACCCAGTCGTGCATTTTAATTTTTTTGTCATATTCCACAGTGATATTTATTGAGATGATCACATTCCAGCATTTTTGGGGCGCTTTGACCCCCAACATTCTGCACGCCATTTTATTTTTTTATCAGACATGTTCCAAAATTGTGGAAATGTAAGACATTAACGTTTTTGATTATCATTTCAAGCACAAACTTTTGACTTCCTCTGTAGTTAATCTCCCTATTCACACTATATTATAACGTGCGTCCAAGTTCCATCCGTCCAAGTTCGAAAAAAAACAAAGCAAAGGCTTACGAATTTTCATCGTCATCTATCTTCATATACCTACGTATAGATTTTTTTTTGGTTTCTGTTGTTTCAAACAAAAAAAAAATCCTTTTAAACTTCAAAACATAATGAATCATGACACCCTCACACCCTTAATGTGTGGTCATTTTCTGATTGATAAGGCAAAAAAGGATTCAAAGGGTCAACGCATAGCCCAGCCTGATTGAGTGAACGCAAAATTTTCACTTTCGATTTAATTTTCCAATCCCTGTGAACTGAGTTTGTTTTTGGGAATACGAGTATTGGCATCCATTGAACACCAGAGAGTTAAGATGGAGCGAGTGAGATTGATGGGCAGGACATTTGTTTTTGTGGGTTCGTATTACTTTCGGGAGACATATTATCCAGAGGGACTCGTGACAGAACGCAGTAGGTTATGTATGTGTCCGTGTGTGTGAATCTAGCTACGAGTGATTCTAAGGGAATAAGAGTCTTTTGAAAATATATATACATACTTTGACCCAGATGATCCATTTGTAAACATGTGTGTTCAGTCAAGATTAGGTTCTCTAGTTTCATCACATTTGAGAGTTTGTGTTATAAGGGTAGGGTTACACAATATCTCGTCGGATTATAGTCAGAGAGTCTTAAAGGGTTTATTAGTCTTTCACTCTCTGTCAATTATGTCTTTATTGTCTTTGAATCCGATTGAATTCTATTTGAAGGATGTTATCCTATAATATGATATGAAGTCTGTGGATTCTTGTGAAAATACCCTCGGGGTTAAGCAATGTATTATGAACTTTCACGAAAAGGCTTTGAAAACTTTGAAGAAATAACAATAATTCGTCTATAAGCCCATGAAAATGAAAAATTGCTAAAAGTTTATGTGTAACTTAAAGAAGATTAAGGCCACATTAAAAAGGTTTGTGTGTTGCTATCAATGAGTAGACACATAATAAGATGACGTCCATACCACTTGGATGAATGTCAGCCAACTACGTAACGTACGAATATAAATAATTATTCGTTAGAAAATCTTTAAGAAGACTTAAATGCACGGAAGGGGTTACTTGCTTTGACATAGCTTTTGCATCTAAATAGTCGATTTTGAAAATGTATCTCATGCAGGGGTAGGAAAACCAGGAAATTTTGAAATTTAAGCACTAGTTGTTTATGTTGAAATTATGTACTTGTTGTACCTGTTTCATATTTATATTTTTATAGCAACTCATTTATTATTTGTTACTAAAATATTTTGTGTAAACTTTTCATTCGCTCTAAATAAATATTCACTTATTGTTCTACCTTCGTAAGAGTAACTGCATTTCTCATAATAGGTTATGGGCCCAGGACGAAACTGAAAAATTTCTTACTAGAGAATTTACTGGAACTATTAACCGATAATTTTTCATTGTATTTTTAACCTTAAAGAAGAATAACTGAATTTTGATCTAGGTGAACAAATTCGAATATTCAAGAAATCAAGAAAATAAGAAATCGGTTAAGATGGTTTCCAAAAACGAATGTTTTTCAGTAGAAAAATTGCGAGGTAGTGAGAATTTCCACAATTGGAGTTTTGCCATGCAAAATTATTTGGAATTGAAGAACCTTCAAGAATGTATAGAGCCTTTGGAAGAATCACCATCAATAGCTAAAGAAAAAGATGTTTCGGTATTAAGTAAAGCCAAAACAATGCTCGCCTTATCTGTTGAACCAGATTTGTATGTTCATATAAGGCATTGCAAGTCCGCATTGGAAATCTGGCGAACATTTCAAAACATGTTTGAAGATCGAGGTCTTTTGCGAAAAATTGGTCTTTTGCGAACATTGATATCCATACGACTTAATCAGTGTGAAACTATACAATGTTATATTGGTCAAATAATGTCAACAGCAAGCAAATTGGCATGAATTGGTTTTAGCATTGGTGATGAATGGTTGGCAGCTATACTCCTAGCCGGATTAACAGAGGAATATAAACCGCTAATATTGAGTTTTGAAGGAAATGTCCAAAAGGTTACTGCTGATGAAATTAAGATGAAACTGCTTGATACACAGTTTAACACTTCAGAACCAGAAAATGCATACATTGGTAAAAAAGCTGTACGAGGTGAAAAGAAAAAACGACCTAAAATCTTCAAATGCTATTCATGTGCTGGTAGAGGTCATAAAAGCCCTGACTGTCCAACAAAGTCAAAAGAAGGAAAAGAACACAAAGGCAAGACAGAAAAAACTAAAGACGCCTTTCTTACTTGTTCTTCTACACAAAATCAGTATGATGAATGGTATTTGGATAGCGGAGCCTCAAATCACATGACACCTAATGAACATTTGTTGTTTAAGTGCGTAGAAGAAATCAAAGCTGCAAACAACTCCAGGATGCCAGTAAATTGTGTAGGTAATGCAAATATTATCCTAAATTGTAAAAACATTGAAGTGAAAGATGTGCTTCATGTTCCTGATCTGTCAACGAATTTATTGTCTGTTCATAAATTGGTACAGAAGAACAAAACAGTTGTTTTCAATAAGGAAGGATGTACTATTTATAACAAGAACAAAAATATTGTAACGAAATGCAAACCTGAAAACGGAGTTTACAAGATTCGAAACCAGGAACCAATATGCATGTTGTCAAAGCCTAAAATCGAAACTGCAGTACTATGGCATCGAAGGCTTGGGCATTTGAATTATCAAAGTCTTTGTAAAATGCGTGATGGAGCAGTGACTGGTATTAACTTCGGAGACCAAGAGGTTGGTTTAAAAAACTGTAAAGTTTGTGCCGAAGGTAAGCAAGTCAGACTACCATTCAAGTCAAGCGATAGTAAGTCAACGCAGATATTGGAACTCATTCATTCAGATTTGATTGGCCCGATGGAAACTAAATCAATAGGTGGAGCCAGATATTTGTTAAGTTTTATCGATGACTTTTCAAAGAAGATTTTTTTTTTTCTAAAACAAAAATCTGAAGTTTTCAACATTTTTAAACAGTTCAAAGTCTTCGTTGAAAATCAAACTGAAAAAAGGATCAAGAAGATAAGAACTGACAATGGCACCGAATATTGTTCCAAGGAATTCCAAATGTTCTGCAAGGTAAATGGAATCCATCATCAATTGTCAAATGTCTATACACCACAACAAAACGGATGTGCTGAGAGAATGAACCGGACTATCATTGAACGTGCTAAGTGTATGTTGTTTGATGCTGAAGTTGATGATATGTACGTATATTGGGCTGAAGCTTGCAACATGGCAGTACACATTATAAATCGTTCAGTTTGTTCAACTTGGAAGGATAAAACACCAGAGGAGGTTTGGTAGGGAGTAAAAGTCGACTTATCAAATTTAAGAATCTTTGGATCAAGAGTAATGATGCACTTACCAAAGCAGCAACGAAAGAAATTAGATCGTAAGTCTTGTGAGATGATATTTGTAGGATATGACAGCGACACAAAAGGCTTTCGTTGCATTAATCCAATTACGAAGAAACTAAAAATAAGTCGAGACGTGATATTTTATGAAAAATACTTTCCAATCAGAAGCGAAATCAATGTTGACCACGATTTCAATTCAGTGGGGGTACAAGAAATATCAGAAGAATCGACACCTGATGAAGAAAACCATAGCTTTAACAACTTCGAAAGTGACATAGATGAACTGGATGAATTCCACAGCACAGAATCGAATTGTGCTAGTGACAGCAATGTAAAAGAGAAGACACCAGAGCTTCGTAGATCATCGCGTGTACCAGTACCAAGGAACTTATATGGAAGTGTAACTTATTTGTAACGTGGAGTCGATAAAGATGATCCAATTACATTCAATGACGCAATGGCTTGTAATGATTCATCTAACTGGAAAGAGGCTATTCAAAGTGAAATAAGTTCACTTCAACAAAATCATACCTGGGACTTGGTTAAACTTCCTAAGAACCGCAAGATATTAAGAACAAAATGGGTTTTTACCACGAAACGAGATGAGGAAGGTCAAATAATTCGACATAAAGCTAGATTTGTTGCCAAAGGATGTAACCAAAAATATGGATTTGACTACAACGAAACATATTCTCCAGTTGTGCGATACTCATCTATTAGATACCTGATGGCCCTCGCTGTGCGTAAAAACTTGAAGGTTGAGCAAATGGATGTTGTCACAGCATTTTTGCAAGGTGACTTAGAAGAAGAAATTTACATTCATCAACCAGAAGGATTCGATGATGGCTCAGGACTAGTATGTAGACTTAAGAAAGCCATCTATGGACTCAAGCAAGCAGGAAGGCAATGGAATATCAAACTTGATGGGGTATTGAAGAAGTTTGGTTTGCGTAAATCAAAAATGGATCCATGTATCTATTTTAATGAACAATTGAACTTGATTGTTTCCATTTATGTTGACGATTTTCTCATATTTTGGAACGAACCTTCAGCTTTGAAGAATCTAAAGGATGCTTTGAGTTCTTCATTCAAGATGAAGGACATATCAACTCCTAGTGATCCTAACCAGAAGTTATCAATTAAAATGGTAACTCAGAAATCTGACAATGAGGAAAAGCTTGAGAAGATTCCATATCAGGAGGCAGTTGGAAGTTGACTGTTTCTGGCTCAATGTACAAGACCAGATATTGCATTCGCAGTAATTGATGCGAGTCGATTTAATTCAAATTTCGGATTGCTACACTGGAAAGCTGTGAAACGTATCATGCGATATCTTAAAGGAACAATCGACTTGAAGCTAACATATAAAAAGTCTGATTGTGAAGACTTATATGGATATAGTGATGCTGATTGGGCATCTGATGTTGATAAAAGGAGATCATGCACAGGATACATTTTTAAAATGTCAAACGCTGCAATTACTTGGTGTAGCAAGAGACAACCAACAGTAGCTTTATCTAGTACCGAAGCTGAGTATATGGCTATGTCCTCAGCTATTCAAGAAGGAATTTGGATAAACCAGTTAGCTTACGAACTCGATGGGAAAACTATTAATCCAATTAAATTAATGTGCGACAATCAAGGAGCAATTAAATTGGCTGAATCCGATGGCTTTCGACCAAGATCAAAACACATTGATATACGATACCACTTCCTACGAACAAAAATAGAAGACAAAACGGTCGAAATTGTATACATCTCTACAGACAATATGGTTGCTGATAACTTGACGAAAGCAGTCGCAGTAGGTAAACATAATTTTTGCACAAAAGCAATGGGTTTATATTAAGAATATAAAATTATCTTAAGTTCTTAATTTGTTGCTACTAATTGTTTATCTACATCTTTATTATTTTTAGAGTTTATATAATTAAATAATTTTAAATGCTTAATAAGTGAGGGTGTTGAAATTATGTACTTGTTGTACCTGTTTCATATTTATATTTTTACAGCAACTCATTTATTATTTGTTACTAAAATATTTTGTGTAAACTTTTCATTCGCTCTAAATAAATATTCACTTATTGTTCTACCTTCGTAAGAGTAACTGCCTTTCTCATAATAGTTTAAGGTTTTAAAAATTCCTTACAAGATTGGACATGAGTCTTCTAAGGGAAAGGGGAGAAAAATAAAAATCTCAATAAACATGAATAAATAGGATGGAAAGTTCATTGGATAGTAACGAAATGTTTTGACCGGTCTTGTAAATTAGGTTCTTGATATGAAATTTTGTGTTCAAAACACCAAGTTCAGATCCCCAAATTTCAAAATCCGAATATCCAAATCTAGCACTTTTTTTAAAAAATTGCGCGCACAAGTTCTGTTTCTCGGGGTCGAAATTTTTCTATACATCGTGAGTTTCACAGTCGGGTTAAGTGGAGCTTAAGTTCCAAAATTGGGAGACTGAAGGCTATGTTTTCGGTGGTTGCGATTTGTGTTCACGCGAGTAAGCGGAGATGTCCGTTTAGAGTTATGAAGGGCAATATTCTCCCAATTTGTCTTAACGAATCAAAGTTTAACTAACTGCATTATAAATATAAAGAAAGAGAGATCGTCTTTTGGTTTAACGTGGATGCCTACCGTTTCCGGTTTTACCCCACGGGAGGCCTACCCACATCGGAGTCAGATTTAGGCCTGACCATTAACCCCGATATAGAAAGCTATCTCGGTCGCAAAGTTGTGATATGTTGCAGCATATGCACACCTCTTGCTTTGGAGGCGAGGTCTATCTAACACCCCTTGAATTCAAGAAAAAAATCTTGAAAACCGTGTGTCTCCGCATTCGGAATAAACCAAGCCACCATGATACTCCCACTAGGGGGCCTACCTCATAGATAGGGTTTGAGCAGAGGGTAAAACACAACCCTCAAACTCAAATGGGCAGAATATAGCTTCCGGTGGAGCTTCGCAACTTTGTCATTTCATGGAGTCTCCTAGGCGATTCCAACCCGGACTAATCCGAGTCTTTGTCTCAAGCTTCGGAAACTCTTAGATTTGAACCCGTCACTTCCAGATGAGTTCCTGCAAAACCCTGGGCCTGTTAACCCTTACAGGATACACACACCAAGAAGTCGGCCGGGGTAGTAACCAACAACTAAGTGTGCTTCCTTTCTTCATTCGCCATGCGACGAAGTAGGAAAGATGCTCCTAGTCTTTTACTCACCTTACGGCAAACTAGGAAAGAAGCTCCTAGTCTTTTCCTCACGTTACGGCAAACTAGGAAAGACGCTCCTAGTCTTTGTTCTGAAAAGAACAGGACGACGGTCCTAAACTCTTATTTGTTACTACAAGAACCTTGAAGATCTCCAGCCACATAAGTAGCCGGAGACTTCACCTGTAACTTCCTTCAAAAAACCTTTTAAACCTTAAATCTCCAGCTGAGGAGTAGCCGGAGATTTAACCATTTAACTCCCTTTTACAATTAAAAATCTCCAGGTAAGTAACACCACCCACCACGACAAGGTGAAACCCGTCGGGGGGTCACCTATAATAAATCTCAAACACTTTATTTGATACGAGTATGCAGAACCAAGCAAGACTACGGTTACTTTTGGGCCGTGCCCTCTGTTTGATGCCTTAGACCGCGAGCTAGCGAACTGAGGCCCTTGACGGAGGCTTATGCTTCACTTAATCCAGTCAACAAGCTGCCTAGCTTGGTACAGTCTAAATGTTGTTGGACGAGTTTGTTGGTCCAGTTGAGTGAGTGATCCACCGGGCTAGACTGGCAATATTCGCTATTTCAACTTGCCTATCTTAGCGATGGCTTAAATTTTCAAATACATGCAATTCTTGTGTACGGTTCCAGTGACAGTGATTTTTATTCCTGCGAGTAATCGAATTCAAATTTCGAGTTGTCTTCAAATTGAGTGAAGAAAGCGATTTCAAGTGATTCAGGTGAAACTTCTTAAAAAAAAATAAAGGTTCTTAGAATTTGGTATAGTAACTGAACTACTAATGTGCCTAACAATATCTAGACCTATTTCATTGCTATAGCAAGATGCTATAAAGGGAACAAATATCAGATGGAACAACATTAACACTTACTTGTAGAGAAAATATGTATACCTGGCCAAAGCTGGATTTGAAGCGCTCTAAACTTTTGATATCTCTAAGCAGATTAAATAATAGCTGTCTAATAGCTTACTACAATAAACCGAGTAATTTCTGAAGTGAGTAGTCTTACAAGCTTTTCTAGATCCACATCGTATCTCAAAGGTCCAACATTTTTAACATTTTTCTAACTTCTTGTTCTACATAATCTTATCTAACCTAGAAGGGAATACTTATAAGTATGTACTCGGAGTTAAAGCTTGATCGATCGATACATCTAGTGATATAAAGCTGTGCACCGAACCACCCCTATCAATCGCTTGAAATCGCTTAATAATGCGACTAAAACTCGGTGCCCCTTATCCTGATATACTATATACCAACTGTGAAACTGGGCCTGAATGTCTTATGAATTTTCAAGATTTTTAATTTATTTATTGTTATTTATTACTGAAGTGAAATGTTATATTTGATGGAAAATTGCTCTTTTCATGGAAAACACTTTTCTTAAAATCGAATTTCAAAAATTTAATCTGTCATTTTCGGGGAAAACGAGTATTTTTAAAAGAAATATCAACTAAACACCTCCTTGAAACAATAGTTTAAATTAAAAATGCATCATTAAAAACAATGAGAATCAACAAGAACTGACATTTTTATAAATTTTACTGATATCCACATCTCTGTAAAGTTAAGAGAGTTCGTGGTTTAAATGTTTTGCTCCATTACTCTTCTCGCCCACAGTACTTAATATTCATTGAAGAAATTTTCTCTCAAAAGAGCATACGATCAGCCTCCATTTAAGGTTTAAGTCCAATACTCGGCGCTGTATAGGAGGACTGGTACCGTAAAGCAGGTGATATAAGGCACACTTTTCCACTAAGGCGATGTTTTTTTGTAATTAATATTAAGTTCGTGGAAGATGTAATTTTTTGATAGCATGTGTTAGCAGCGAGTTTCGCATGTTCTTCAATCGGCCCCGTGGGTGACAAGGACTCTATTGCAGAGCGTTGATAATGGAATAGAATAGTTGGGAGGATTTAAGAGTATTCGTCTTTTCCAATTTCACGCGACATTTCCGGGAACCCAAGTTCGGTCATCCCCATGTAGAACTCCTCATATGTGTCTTTCAAGTCTTCACAAAAACACTCAAAACGAAATTTGTAGTTCCCATTTTGTCCTTTTCCAGCCAACACTTTGCTTAAGAATAGTTGCTTTGAATTTTATTTTTCTCTTAACCTCAGCATATTTATTTAAAAAAAAATATCATATATTTTACGTATAAATATTTCTTTACTTAATTAAAATTAAATTTATGTGATTCGAAAACAAAAAAAAAATATTTTTGAACACTTAAACCACGATTTCTGCCCACTGTGGTTCTCACCCACCCAAGTTGTAAGTCTGCTGAAAACCATACTTGGAAACAGCTTAATAGATGCATTCAAAAACGAAATTCCACGATAATTCACTGCAACAGATGAGTCTCCTTTTTTAAATAGCGGAAAATAATCCAAGACACAAAACTAGAAGGAATATTTCTTGACACAAAAATTTTATTATAACAGTTCAAGAGAACAGATATAAAATCCAGTGTAGCATACTTGGAGAATTCAATCGGAATTCTGGTCTGCTCTAGCAGCCTTGTTATTTTTAGCTCTATCTAACGCTGTATGCAGTTCTTCTTCAGCAAAGGTAGAATTGGGAAAATTGTCCTCAATGAGTGGAATCGCATAGTGAAACTTTGCAGCCCTACATTCAGTATTTAACAACAACCAAAAATATTCTTTTAAATGAGACGCCTTGAGATCACAGGCAATATTGTAAGCTTCGACCCATTAACATCACTTCTATTATAGTCTGTTTTTTTTTGTAAGCACAATGCTTTATATTTTTTGTTTGAATCTACTTACCGCAGTTTAAAGTTGTTACTATTGTAGGGTTGCCATCCGTCCGTTTTTTCCCGGACATGTACTCTTTTTTCACTGTGTGGGGAGGTCCGGGATTGTACTCCTTTTACCCATTGTGTATCTATTTACTTTTATGCTACTTATAATTAAATGGTTATTCAAAAATGAACCGAGGCCCATTAAAATTTAGTGAACGAACAGATCCAATATATGAGTAAAGAAATTATAGAACAATTGCCCAACTTATTGTTAAAGCTCTTACACAAAATAACTTATTATCAAAAGTAAGTGGATTTTGCGCTGACAATTATTGCAATACCAATTTTGGTGGAAGACAAAGGAAAGGTTCGAACAATGTCTATTCGAATTTAAAATCTTTAGTCAACCAAAACATGATAGGTGTAGGATGTCCACCACATTAGTCAATGCGATCTACCATGGATGTGATACTTTACCAGTTGACGTCGATATCATAATTGTAAAAATATAACGGGTGATTTTTTTGAGGTTAGGATTTTCATGCATTAGTATTTGACAGATCACGCGGGATTTCAGACATGGTGTCAAAGAGAAAGATGCTCAGTATGCTTTGACATTTCATCATGAATAGACTTACTAACGAGCAACGCTTGCAAATCATTGAATTTTATTACCAAAATCAGTGTTCGGTTCGAAATGTGTTTCGCGCTTTACGTCCGATTTATGGTCTACATAATCGACCAAGTGAACAAACAATTAATGCGATTGTGACCAAGTTTCGCACTCAGTTTACTTTATTGGACATTAAACCAACCACACGAATGCGTACAGTGCGTACAGAAGAGAATATTGCGTCTGTTTCTGAGAGTGTTGCTGAAGACCGTGAAATGTCGATTCGTCGCCGTTCGCAGCAATTGGGTTTGTGTTATTCGACCACATGGAAGATTTTACGCAAAGATCTTAGTGTAAAACCGTATAAAATACAGCTCGTGCAAGAACTGAAGCCGAACGATCTGCCACAACGTCGAATTTTCAGTGAATGGGCCCTAGAAAAGTTGGCAGAAAATCCGCTTTTTTATCGACAAATTTTGTTCAGCGATAAGGCTCATTTCTGGTTGAATGGCTACGTAAATAAGCAAAATTGCCGCATTTGGAGTGAAGAGCAACCAGAAGCCGTTCGAGAACTGCCCATGCATCCCGAAAAATGCACTGTTTGGTGTGGTTTGTACGCTGGTGGAATCATTGGACCGTATTTTTTCAAAGATGCTGTTGGACGCAACGTTACGGTGAATGGCGATCGCTATCGTTCAATGCTAACAAACTTTTTGTTGCCAAAAATGGAAGAACTGAACTTGGTTGACATGTGGTTTCAACAAGATGGCGCTACATGCCACACAGCTCGCGATTCTATGGCCATTTTGAGGGAAAACTTCGGAGAACAATTCATCTCAAGGAATGGACCGGTAAGTTGGCCACCAAGATCATGCGATTTGACGCCTTTAGACTATTTTTTGTGGGGCTACGTCAAGTCTAAAGTCTACACAAATAAGCCAGCAACTATTCCAGCTTTGGAAGACAACATTTCCGAAGAAATTCGGGCTATTCCGGCCGAAATGCTCGAAAAAGTTACCCAAAATTGGACTTTCCGAATGGACCACCTAAGACGCAGCCGCGGTCAACATTTAAATGAAATTATTTTCAAAAAGTAAATGTCATGGACCAATCTAACGTTTTAAATAAAGAATCGATGAGATTTTGCAAATTTTATGCGTTTTTTTTTTTAAAAAAGTTCTCAAGCTCTTAAAAAATCACCCGTTACAACTATTTCTCTATCTACACAGTCAGAACGGAAAGACTTCGAGATTTTTCTGAATTTCTTGAAAATGAATATAAGCCTTTCTTATACCATTCGAAAACCAGATGGCTTTCTCTCTATCTTGCTGTTGAACATCTTTTGCTTATGTACGAGAATCCGCCTAAAATATTGCAAACATTTTTTAAAGACGACTTAAGCGAGGCGTATTTATTTTTGGTTCATTCTCTCATGTCAACATTCAACGTCAATATTCAAAAACTTGAAAAACAAGACATTTCTATTATTGAAACCGTTGAAATTTTACAAAATATTGTTAATAATATTTACGAGCGAATCGATAACGATTTTGTTCCACTTAAAATTAAATCTATTTTGAAGAAGCTTGATGATTCCGGCTGTAAAGAAAACGTTATTAAATTCACGTGGACAAAAGATAGAAACAAACTGTTACCTGAGACCGTCAAAGGAATTATTTTAACAAAGGAATTAATTTAACAAAAAAGCAACAGTGATATACTTAACAGTATTAGATGTAATGAAAAATACAACAAGCACTGTAAAGGCTATTTATTAAAAAGAAACAAATGATGTTCCTTTTTTTATACCTCAAAGATGTTTTGTAACTTAAAAATGTGATTTTTAAACTAAATATTTATTTTTATTTAAATGTTAGAACAATTTTTTGTTTCCTCTTACAATATAAATGTGTTTATTCTGTCCTTGTTTTGTACTCTTTTTTCAATCCTCATTTGTCCGGGAAAGTCCGGGTTCGTACGTTCGTTGTTCTGTTACCATTTTTCGTCGTCGATATCTCAAGAACGAGTAAAGATATCGACTTCAAATAAATTTTGTTTAATAGATAATAACTTCGAAAGCTGAAAGGGCGTTTATTAAAATTCAGTGAGTAGTTTTTTCACTATAACGGTTTAAAAAAAAGTAAAAATTTTGGTTAGTTTCAAATATCTCACGAAAAAATAATGCTATTGATTTCAAATAAAATTTAATGTACTCATTATATGGTCATACAGATTTGGTATGAATTTAAAAAAAAATGAACATACCGTTATTTTTTAAATAAAAAAAAAAACTGAAAAAAAAAATTCATAACCCAGATATTCTAAGAACGGAAAACAATTTGAAACTCAAAATAATTTCATTTTACGAAAAATAATGTGTTTGACAACTGGTGAAAATTTCAAAAAAAAAATCAGTTTACAGTTTTTTTACAAAAAATAAAAAAAATATATAAAATTCTATTGAAAATTGGTAAAAATTGTTTTTCGACTCAAATTTCTCGAGAACTAGTAGTGATATTGACTTCTAATTTAGTTTATTTTATACATAGTATAATTTTGTACAATTGGTAAAATAATGACAAATATTGAATTAATAGTTTTTTTTTTAAATAAAAAAACTATTAAGAATTCTAGTGAAAACTAGTTAAAATTGTATTTCAAGTCGAATTTCTTGGGAATGAACACCGATAGTGCCTTCTAAAGTATGTTGTTTTATACATCGATACCTTCCCGTAAGAATGTATACTAAGCGACGAATGAAGAAAGTTCTAGTTGAAACTCAATATAAAGTTTTCAAGACCACAAATGGGAAGTTATCAGTGTGGGTCGCACCCAGCCTCTTTTTTTAGCTGAACACTCAGCAGTTCATCCGTATAGGGGTTAGGTGATATTTCTTTAAGAAGAGAGAGTTCCGTATCTAGGCTTTGCTGTTTTTGTTTTTCGTTCCACAGTGAAGCATTCAGTGCGGGTACTGCTAGGAAAGGTATAGAGTCGAAATGCACACACGTCTTAAATCTCAGTTAAATCCCTTGCGTATAGACTAGCACAAGGGTAACTTGGTTGGTGGACCATCTGGAGAGCGCCAAGCAGCTTGGGGGTTCCTGAATCTTGGAAACTTCATGCTACTCATCAGTCATCACCGTATTAGGAGCGGCTGAAAAGTCTGTTAGTTGGAAGCTGTTGAGTGTTTTCACAATTCACAGCACATTACAGATTCATTTATTTCAAAATTATCAACAATCCAAAATATGTCTAGCCCTTTGGGAACATTGCACAACGTTTAAGACTTCCATTCCTAAATCTGATAAATCTACATTGGAATGACTTTCATATAGAAGTATACTACATTCAAGCATTTTTAAAAACAAATTTCAAACATTTTTCAAAATGCATGACTTTCACAATTCTTAAAATTTTTAAATTTTGTACTCAGCCGAGAGCTCTGTATGCTAGCGCTGTAGTTTTAAGATTATTAATTTATACATTTATGTAAGATTAATAAATAATAATAATAATAATAAATTTTGTACCACTGAGTTCATCGTCCTGAAATAAAGAAAGTTTTTTCTTTAAACGTTTAAATATTCAGGATGTCCTATTCCAAGCGAAATAAAAATAAAACTGATTTGTTTCCCCTCCCTTATCACCCGAAAATTAATTCAAATCCCAAAAACAAGTTGACTCTGCCCATAACAACTTCAGTCCAATCAATAATTCAAAGCATCAACTTTTCATAACAAACCCCCTTACATCTATTGATTGCACAATCCCATTCGCATCTCGAATGTTATTCGGAAATAATTTTGGATGTAACCGATCTTGCTCGAACACTCCCTGCGGTGAAAATGACAGCCCACCACTTGCCATCCGGATGGCTAAATTGTTACAATCCCGATTTCGAACTATGCCACATGCAATTTGGTCAATAATTGTCTATACCTACCTTTTGTTTGGCTTGGTTTTGGATTTCATTGTCCTCACGGGACACTAAACTTAAGACTCGCACAAAAATCCCAATAAATACCCTCATTACCTCCGATGACACCCCGAACAAAGCCGAACGCTGTTTGAGTCCAATTTCAAGACCTACCCAGCGTCGTCGTATGGAATGGAAATGGACCCTCGAATCGCATTCGTTCTTCTATTGATGATAATAAAATTAATGAGATGCATTACCATGATTGCTAAAACCGACTAGCTATTTGTTAGGTCCGTTGATTTACCAAAAATAGTCGTGCTGAAGACGCCTGATGAGAAGTCGAAGTCACCCTAAAAATACCACTCACCGGATGACATATCGAGGGTTGCTAACGGTATACACACGTGTCATCGCAGGACGGGGACAGAGGGACATTGCATCAATGGAAAAAAATGACTTAACACTGTCGTGCCATTAGATTGACTTCGGAGTCCCGCTAATGGACTCATTATTCCACGTATTTATACCTACGACACGACGAACGGAAGGAAAAACTGCACAAGGCTTCCGACCTCCGAGCCACTTCCTAGAAATTCATAAATTTTTTTAAAGGTTTTTATGATGTTATTTTTTTGTTTTGTTTTATTGAAATTTACGATTTCAGATACGGGACCGAGACACACTTGAGTGCATTTGCCATTTGCAATGGCAATAATTTCCGCTTCTGGGTTTTCAGCACCATCAGGGCTCTGAGGCGCCCTTAATAGTTAATTAGTCTATTAGCTGGTTGCCCATTGGCTTCGTTCGTATGTATAGAACCTTCTATGGCCCGTTAAATGGTCTTAATTAATGACAAAATACAGAGCGGTTGTATCCCTTGCTCATCCCCAACTTCTATGTGTCACCAATTAAAACAATGCCTTCCAGAAATACAATAACCACGTTACGGTTTTATAACTTAATTAGGTTAAAAATAAAATTTGAATAATATGCAACCATTTTGACAGGCTCTATAGAAGATAGGTACATTTTGCCTACAGCCTGCAAAGCGTTGATAAGCAACTTAAAGCCCTGTTCTGTTTGTATCTAATAAAAATTGGGGTGATTGTGTTTTGTTGTATGGAGAACATAATGTTCGCGTTTTGAATGTTTTATGGGCTATTTGATGTTTGGATGTCTTCATTAAAGCTTATCTTAGATGTGCCATCGAAAACGACTGTTTTATGGAAATTTTTACATTTTTTATGAACATTATCCTATTTCATATAAGAGAGATTTTTTTTGGAATTTTTAATTTGTAAAATTAGATAGCCGTATGGTTTAATGGGTCATTAAAACTAAAAGGAGTGGGTAGATCACTTTTTTTGGGATTCAGAAGGTCTGCGAGATACGATTGTCATATGTTATAATATTGTGTTCTACATACAAACATCGAAAAGTTTTAAGTTAGTTATCGAACCCTCACCTCAACTCAAACGTAATACATAAATGCCATTTTGGAGTAAAAGATATTGGTAAAATTCGTTCAATTTAACAGTTTCAAAGAGGCCATGTTGTAATTTTTACCGATTCTATTTTTTAGATACTTAAGTAAATCATCATGACAAGTTAAAGCGACCATAGACAACACCATATATTCGCTAACTTCTAAAGCAGTTGGAATCAGAGCCCCATTTCTGCAGTGAACGGGTATTACAACAAGCAAGCTACGGGAATCCATACGAGATCCATAAAGTGGCAATGTATCCACAGAAAGTCACTGTTTGGTGTGGATTGTGGGTCGGTGGTGGTGCCATCATTGATTTGCACTTATCCGAAAGCGAATTTGGCGTTGCCATCACCATATAAAGAGAGCGCTACTGATCGATCATAACCAATTTCTTTTGGCCTTACACCAAATTGGATAGTACAATAGGTGTGTTTTTTTTGCAAGTCCATATAGAATTGTAAAAAAAAACGACATCGGGACTAAGCGCTTTACATGCAAATGCAACAACTACTTAAATCTATACAGAGTTAGCTAAGACCAGATAATTATCGGGAGTTAATCTAAGACCCGATAAAAATGGTGATGCCAAAATAGTATTATCTATATGTTATCGATAATTTGCTCAGAGACGTCAAAAATGAAGTTTTTGGATTGGTTGATGCTAGTCGTCAATAAGCTGACATATGTCATAGCGTACACAGTGCTTCCAGTTATGTAGAAAAAAAGCTCCTAAATCCCGATGTCGTTTTTTTTTACAATTCTATATGGACTTGCAAAAAAAACACACCTAATATTGTAGATGTGACCTACGAGTAGATATGCGGTTCTAAGGCCAAGCGCGCACATTCAATTTTTAGTTTCGCAGCTGTTTGGTTGCTAAAATGAAACATATGGGCTTTTATGGGACACCAAGCACTTAGAGCAACTCGATTCGAGCAACTAAAAAGTTTGTGTTTTGACACAAACTAAACGATTGCCTTCGCAACAGTTGAGCTGTTTTCTATAAGCGCAAGAGAGAAAAGAGTGTGAGCGTGAGTAAAGAGTTGCCAGTGCGCAGTTCTCTTTCAAATGGTGATTAAACTATTTGGATTCGATCACAGTTGCCAGTGCGGTGCGCGACTAGCCTAAAAGAACAGGGGCCAAATTACCGCATCAATTTCGAGTAATACGTGACTGAATTATGTGAGTTTGGCATTACCGCTTACGTCATCGAGCAATCGATTACACTAATTTGACGTTTTCATTCGATCACTGATGGGACTCACTCACTCGTTCACTGAAGCGGTAATTTGGCCCCAGGTCTTTGTGACACACATCTAATGCTGAAGTGGACATTCTGAACGAGGGATTTGAAGCCATGGGTCGAAACTGAATGGAAATGGCCACAGAGATCGTACGTTAGTCTTTTTCTTGTGTGGATTTTCCTTAAGGTTTTCCCGCAAACGATCGTATTAAAGTCAAAAAAGCTCGTACCATAGTTTTTTTTAAATCAATATCGCAACATATTTTTTTTTACAATTCACAAGCGATAAAGGGTTTATTTAGAACCTTGGAAATTCAAACACAGCACAAGTGATGGGGAAATTAGAAAGGAAGATAAAGGAGGTTTCAATGGACATTGGTCTTGATTATTTGCTAATTGAAAGCTAAGGTAAGATCGTGGCTGGTAGATTATTCCATACTCGTGTTGTACATGTTCATCCAAAATAAAGCTGATGATCATTCTCAGCGAAATGGATATCACTGGTGAAATGCCTGAGGGGAGGAATGCAACCGGCTTCTTCAAGTGAGCATTGGTTGTGAAAGAATCGCTTAAACTAAGAAAGATATGAAACATTCTGGTTTCAGAGATTTGAATGACTCATCAGTGATTGTTCTCTTTCCTATCAGTTTTATTTGGTCCCTTCAGTAAATGAAGAGAAGATTGGGCAGCACCTGCCCAAAGATGTAACCAATACTCGAGTTTTGGACGTATAAACACCTACTAAGTTCTAGCCAGATCAGAAAGGGAGACAAATTTCTTACACCAACATAGAAATCCTAAGAATTTAGCAGCATTTTTGACGGTCTCGAGAATGTGGTCATTCCAACGAAGATCGTCGTCTTCATACTACACATACTGAGCATTGAGAGCTTTTTTTGGTTTCTTCGATAAAAGTGACATTTAAAGACAATGTTGTAGGGGGTACATTCTGGTTCAACAAAATTAAACAGCATTAAGTTTTCGGAGCATTAAACTCCATACGGTATTTAACTTTAAACCGTCCAATACATTAATACAACATGTCTTGAACGATGAAAATTTTTATTTTTTGAAAATTTGATATATCAAAAAAAAAAAAATATGTATAAGTTAACACCAATGCTTCCGTCGCTCGTGCTGACCATGCGTCCGGCTGGAGGAGGTGAATTTCCAAAGCAATATCATCAACTATACTGTTAAGAATTAAGAAATAAGATTAATATAAACTTGTTTTGAAGCTAGTTAGTTATACTTTACAATTCAAACAATAAAGGTCAAAGCAAGCTGCTCTGAAAATTTTTAAAATTAAATTGGTGTTAGATTAACTTATATAAACAAAATTGTAAACATCTAAGCAAGATGGTCCGATCCAGCTTTGGATTTTACTTTAGCAACTTTTTGAGAGCTATTAAAATTAATCAAATAATTGATGGTGGCTTTATATCTCCTTCTAGTAAAGATATTTTTGACACCACAAAATATTTTGGGTAATTTTATAATATCGCGGTCCCGTCATTTTTTGGTTCTAGAAAATCGAAAAACCTTCCGATTTAGATGATTTTTTTTAAATCTTTGTTTTTACTGCGGATTTATAGGAACAAAATATAGGAAATATCTCACTTAAAGATTTCATATCGTTTTATGACTTTAAATGTGATCTGATCATAAACGCACTTCCTTGAAAAGAATCGTTCATAACTTTTTTGCAAAGCATCCACCGAAGTTAATAGGTACGTATGTTTTTTTTTTTTGTTAATCTACAAAAAAGAAAAGAAACATTTAAAAAAAATTATGCATGCTTGCCTGGTTATAAGAAGAAGACAACGAAATAAAAATTTTAAATGACAAAATGCAAAATTACCAAAGAAAAATAATTCTCAAAATGGTGTAACTGAGGACATCTAGTGGTCGACGCTTGAACCCTCGAAAATTCGGTTAAATTTCAAATAAAATGACGTAATTTAAAATTGAATCACCAGGCGAGCATGCGGAACAAGTAGGTATTCGACTTTGCTTTTGAATATTTATAATATTTTGCTCCACCTTCAACTCACATCATGGAGAAATAGAGAACATTGAACTGAACATGTTAAACAAAGACAAAAGTATGATCCTTTCTTTCTCAATTTTTTTCACTTCAAACTGATAAGCTGATAATCCGTCTGTCACTGTATGCGGCCTTTTGTTTTTACTTTCTCTAGTAGAAAAGAAAGAAACAATGCATTCGTTCTACTTATTGAGAAGAAATAATCAGGGTCAAGCGGAAGAGAATATAAGACATTTAAGTGTTTTTTTTTCATATAACTAATACTAATACTAACTGAAAGCCTCGCAGTATTGGGTTTCAATAGTGGTCATATGAGACTTATTTATGTTTTTGGGCAAACAAAGCAGCCACAAAGAAGTATATCACTAGGCGAACATGCTGAGCAGTAGGGATTACATTTTTGCTTTGCAAATTGACTTTCCTGATAAGCTCCACCTTTATCAACTACATACCTACATCGTTATCGTTTTTTCGTATTTTTTCCTATTACTCTCATGCATGCGTGCGTAATACAATTACAATGACTGCGCAAACAAACTGAGTAAGTAGGTTTGGTGTTGATGTTGACCAGCGTTACCATTTCCGGAAAAAAGTCGAAGTAAATTTGAAAAAAAAGAAGTAAATTGAGAAAAATCGAAGTATATTTAAAAATTACTTTTTACTTGCTTTTAGAAAAAATATTGCATACAAAAATTTTTTTCCTTAAATGAATATTATTAGATATAGGTATTTAAAATTGTCAATACTTATCTTTTAATTTTAAAGAAATTTCGTATAAAATTACTCATTTGTGTATACATATTTGTATTGAGGTGAAGTTCTTTTATTTTATTGTAATTTAATTACATATTTAATTGCAATAGAGAAAAAGAAGTAGATTTGGGTTTTATTTTGTAAAATTAAAGTACGTTGAAATAGAGATTTTTAAAATGAAGTAGATTTCAGTATTTTGCTGATGGTGCGAAGTAGGAAGTAGATTTTAAAATATTAAAAAAAAAAGAAGTAGATCTTCTTCAATTGAAGTAAAGTGGTACCACTGATGCTGACTGCATACGAACATGTTTTATTTTTCAGTGATCATGGAGAAGAAACCTTAAGAAATGTTAGTGTCTATCGTTCTTTCGTTTCCTTACATTTCTACATCAGGTATTGTATACAGTCAACATCAACACCAAACCTACTTACTCAGTTTGCTTGCGCAGTCATTGTATTGCACATGCAGTGCCGGATTAGCCACGAAGCAAGAGTAGCAAATGCTACGGGCCCCGCGCATTTGAGAGCCCCGCGCACCAACCTTTTCTGACGATAAAAAAGTATTATTTACATACGAGTATTAGATTTAGTCATCAAAATGATCAACTAAAATTTTATTTTTCTATCTGCTGGTCTTACCAAAAATCATGTTTCGCACCGCACCAAACGCAAATTGGACAACGGTATGAAATTCAGGTATTTATTGTCACCATTGATAACGTACTCACTACTTTAGGTAAACGTACTCGTATATGAACAGTTATCATAAAATTGCTGGCATTTTCGGAATATTCCGAGAGCTAAAATCTCTTCCTGATTCAAAATAGCTTTTTTGGCCTTTAGTCCACAAAAACTGGCGTTTCGTCCGTTTGATCGCACATGGACTCATCAGTTGGGTGTGAGGACCTAGTCAATACGCAATTTTTATTGAATTCAGTTCATCTTACATCGATTTTTTGAAAAAAAATCGAATGTGAACTATATCCAACCAAGATTAAAATTATAATCATTAACGTTGGAATATTCTATATGAAGGTTTTTATAATACAAATTCTATATACTACTGAAATAAATCAGCCTAGTAGAAGACTTAGCACTATTAATGGATTTGTTGAATTTGTTGAAAATAGCAAAATATTTCAACGTTAATGATTACAATTTTAATCTTGGTTGGATATAGTTCACATTGGATTTTTGTCAAAAAATCAATGTAAGATGAACTGAATTCAATAAAAATTGCGTATTGACAAGGTCCTCACAGCCAACTGATGAGTCCATGTGCGATCACCCGGACGAAACGCCAATTTTTGTGGACTAAAAGCCATAAAAGCTATTTTGAATCAATATTTCAACAAGTCCATTAATAGTGCTAAGTCTTCTACTTGGCTGATTTATTTCAGTAGTATATAGAATTTGTGTTATAAAAACCTTCATATCTGCTTACGCAGATGATTTGGAGGACAGTCTGGGCAACGAATTAGTGCAATTCGCTTCAATGCTCAATTATGATGTGGCTGGTATTATTGACAGCAGGAATCATGAGGCTCTGGAAATGCAGGTTTACAAGCTGTTGATAAATAATTCTTTACAATCTTGTTTCCCGAACGTTGAAATTGCTTTGCGCATTTATTTGTCTCTCATGATCACCAACTGCAACATTAAAACTCGTTAAAAATGAATTGAGGAACACGATGAACCAACAACGTCTTAATCTCCTCACTTTAATGAATATTGAACATGATTTACTCCGAGAAGTCGATATCAACAGCATTATTTATAAATTTTCCCAAATTAAATCAATAAAATTAAAAAAGTTTGTTTGTAACAGTTTTGTTTTATTTAATACCATAAACTTGATAAGTGCCTAACCTAAAACAGTCTAAGGGCCCCTTGATAAAATTTGCTACAGGCCCCGCGCTGGCTTAATCCGGCACTGTGCACATGCATGCATGAGAGTAGAAGGAAAAAATACAAAAAAAGATAAGGATGTAGGTATGTAGTTGATAAAGGTGGAGCTTATCAGGAAAATCAATTTGCAAAGCAAAAATGTAATCCCTACTGCTCAGCATGCTCGCCTAGTGATATACTTATTTTTGGCTTCTTTTTTGCCCAAAAAAAAAAAAATATAAATAAGTCCCATATGACGACTATTGAAACCCAATACTGTGAGGCTTTCAGTTGAAAAGGTATTAGTTAAATGATAAAACTACATTTAAATGTCTTCTATTCTTCCCCCGCTTGACCCTGATCATTTCTTCTCAATAAGTAGAACGAATGCATCGTTTCTTTCTTTTCTACTAGAGAAAGTAAAAACAAAAAGCCGCATACAGTGAAAGACGGATTATAAGCTTATCAGTTTGAAGTGAAAAAAATTGAGAAAGAAAGGATCATACTTTTGTCTTTGTTTAACATGTTCAGTTCAATGTTCTCTATTTCTCCATGAGGTGAGTTGAAGGTGGAGCAAAAGATTATCAATATTCAAAAGCAAAGTCGAATCCCTACTTGTTCCGCATGCTCGCCTGGTGATTCACTTTTAAATTTCGTCACTTTATTTGAAATTTAACCGAATTTTCGAGGGTTCAAGCGTCGACCACTAGATGTCCTTAGTTACACCATTTTGAGAATTATACCTATTTCTTTTGTTAATTTTGCATTTTGTCTTTATTTAAAATTTTTATTTCGTCGTCTTCTACCAAGAAATAAAATCTAATTACCAGGCGAGCATGCGAAGTTAGAGGGTTCTAATGCGTTTTTTTTTTTTTTTATTTTTGAATTTCGCAAACTTCTACATTCAGACTTAGACCAGCAACCAATGCGGCTCAAGTAAGCAAGTAAGGAAGGGAATGAAAGAATAATACACTAACAATTCTTTTGTTTCTCCATGATCACTGAAAAATGAAACCGATTTTTGCAGTTACTTAAAGGCGGAGCTTTTTGCAGTTTGCAAAAACAAAAACGTATTCAAATCTTATATGTTTTTGTTTTGCAAACACTGCTTCTTCCGCATGGTCGCCTGGTGATAGACTTTTTAAGTATGTAGGTACGCCATTTTGTTAAAATGTTCTTTCTTGTAAATCTGAAATGCCAACAACTTTAAAAAACAATTCAATGTTGTTGCTAAAACAAACATAACTTAATTTACCTTACTTATCAAATAGGTACAGAACTACATATTTTGTCATAAAATTTAATTTATCTAAATATTTTTAGTTCTGGGATTAAATTTTTCTGACAAAATTTAATTATTTATTTGGTTTTCTTCATTTTGTATAATTTTTAGTTTGAACATTTTTTGGATTAAACTATTCAACTTTGAAACGAAGAATTTTGATTTTTTGTAGAATATTTCATATTATAAATTGTTGGGTTATAAAAGTTTAATGGCATACCTATTAATTTTCGGATCAGTTTTCGAGTTTTTAAATTTTTTACTAAAATTGAATTTTTGGACAAAAGATTTTCAAAGATAATTTTAATTTCGGTTTGGTTATTATTTTGAAGACATGGGAGCAATTTTTAGTCAAATTAGTTAAAATTGTGTAAGTATGATGATCCTAAGCTACGATTTTGCAAACTTTATTGAAATGTAGAACTTTATTAAATTTAAAATCACTAAATACCTATTTTATTACTAAACAAGATCTGTTTAGTAGTACCTACATACATAAATATGTAACTAAAAAGAAATGCAATAAAGACATTACTGACTGGTACCTACCTACGAACTATTTTTTCAAATTTTAAAATTCTCATTATCGGCATTACGGATTTCAATAAAAAAAATTACAGAGAAGCTTATAATAAGTTTGAAAAGCATTGCGTTTCAAAACTTAAAAAAAAAAAGATTTTTTTGAATTTTGGAAAAAAAAAATTGTAAATCTTTTTTTTTTTTGAAAATTCGAATAAGAAATTTTTGGGGCACAAATTGTAGTGTCGGTTCAAATATGCAAGAAAACTATTTTTTGGATCCATTTTTGAGTATTTTTGAGATTGAAATATCTTGGACCTGGTCTTTTTCAGACAAGGAACTGCGCAATATTTTCTATCCCCCAATAAGCTTTTTGATCCCGTTCATTATTTTTCAATTTTATGTTTACTCGTTTTTTTTTTTTAATTTAAGCTTAACGTCTTAAATCTTTTTAAGATTCTTATTCAATTCAATAAAGTTGTGATTTAAAAAATAAAATGCACGACTGGGTCGCACGAACTTGGTCCTATGTAATAGACTAGGAATTTTAAAAACGGATGTTATTAAAGAAAACTGTTCATAGATAAGAATAACATATTTTTTTTTTTTAATTTCTTTTTAGTAGTAAGAGATAAAAACAGAATGCTGTGCAAATATGAATTTATGCAAGAACAAAAATTAGAAGTCGTTGTAGTGGTTCCTTAAAAAATAAGATTTTATGTAGGTACACAATTTTTAAAACATTTTTAAGAAAAAATTGGAATCACCGTCACCACCAAAAATCAAAAAAAGCAGTTTTGGTAATTTTTGATTTTCTCAAAAACCAGAAGACATAGAACCATGTGGTTTTTTGTGTTCGATTAAGAACTGACAGATACATGAAACACATGTAAGTTAATTTACAATTTCATTTCACAATTTTGAAAACAATCGGTCTAAACTTTTTTTTTCACGTTATTTTATCAAAATTTGGACTTTAAATGCGAATTTCTCAAAAACCATTGATATGAGTAATTTAATTTAAATGCAGGATTATCGAACAATTTTCTGGCTTTCAAACGCAGTATAGCACTTTATTGTAGGTGTTGCCGTTGTTTTTAATATTTTTTTTTTCAATTTAAACCATTTTTTCTAAAAGTGCCCCTACCTCCTAAACGGGGGGAGATAGACCCCCCCTCCTATAGTAAAAAATGCTTATTTTTGACCCCTCTACAAAAATCCGTCATCAAATCTTGGCGGCCAAGTTATCGTACTCGTGCCAAAAATTTTGGTACGCCAATCTTAAGTTTTTATTATTGTACGAATAAGGGTCTAATTTCCAAAAAAAATACTTAGCCGTTCTTTAGATATCGAATTTTCCAAAAAAAAGTTTTCAATTTTTAAATTTTGAAATGCAATGTTTTTTAATTAGGAGCTTATTTATAAAAAATTTCATTAAAATCTGTTATGCCAATAATGAGAAATTCAAAATTCGAAAAAATCGTTATGTGGTAGGTACAGTCAGTATTTTTTTTTATTAAATTATAGAGTAAAAATTAATCAAAAGAAAAAAATTTTAAGCAAAATTCTCGGAACAATTTTCGAGAAAAATACGATTTTTATGGAAGGTACCGTTAGTTTTAGATAAAACAAATTTTTTTTCTCAAATCTTGTAGATTATGTTAGAAAACTTGGCAAGAGTACGATAACTTAGGCGCCAAGAAATTATAACGGTTTTTTGTAGAACAGTTCAATACAAGCATTTTTTACTATGGGAGGGGGGGGGTCTATCTCCCCCCGTTTGGGCGGGGGTCTATCTCCCCCCGTTTGGGCGGGAGGGGCAATTTTATAAAAAAAGGTACTAAAATGGAAACAAAAATATTAAAAAATAACGGTAATACTTACAATTAAGTATTATACATTTTTTTAAAGCAAATACTCTGATCTATTAGATAATTTTTAAATTAAGTAGAATCTATGCACAGTTTTTGAAAAAAAGAGTTTTAACTCAAATTTTGGTGAAAAAAAAAGTTTAAAGTTTAATTTTTCAAAACTGAAAGTTATATATTATTATTTTTCCTAAAATTCGTTGCTCTAATATATTCTTATTCAAAAACTGAAAACTAGATGATTTTATGTCGTCTAGTTTTTGAGAAAATTGAAAATAACTAAAACTACTTTTTTATGGGATATTTGCTTTTTTGCTTGCTTACGCATTACGGCGTATAAACAGTGCAACCCCCCTGCCTGGGCACACTATAGGATTTGGGGTAGGTGCGAGATTGGGTGTATGCAAGGTTTCTTTTGCATTTACAGAATCTGGATTTAAAGAAACTTTGAATTTACCCTATGGTCTATATCCAATGTCTACTAAAGATATGTATGTACGTAGCCCAAAGTTGCACATTTAAAATGTTCCGACATGAAAATTTAATACATTATGAAAAATTCACATTACCTAGGTACTACTGTACGAATGCAGCAAATTTATATAATTCCTTAATTAATATGTATGTTTATTTTGTGTGTCTAACATTTTTAATGCTAATATGGTACAGGTACGAAGGTCATTCGTTATTCAACCTTTGTAAGAGTGAAGTATTTTTTTCTTTGAATAAAGAATGGCGACTAAGCATCCACTACTTCATCCTAAATTAAATAACTTTTCAATATGTATTTCAAAAAAAAATATTTCAAAAGCATCGCGTTCTTAGAAGAAATTGGTCTAATTCCAACTAAAGCGTCTACTCCCTTCAACTCCAACTCAAAAAGGTGACAAAAATTGTAACAATACAATATTATTATTATTTTTTATTCATCAACCAGAGCATATTATACTCTTACAGACTAAGATACATAAGTAAATATATAGTTACAAATTTGTAGGTGGGTATATAAAATTCAAATAACGTTTAAATGATGTACATAGTTAATCTTTTATTTTAATAAATAACGTTACTTAAATTTTGCTTAAAACTAATGATTTAAAAGTTTCTCTGGTGCAATCCATATAAAAATTAATCTCAGAGCAATAAACCCATCTATCGGCACATTTTTCCATGGGCCTCAATATTGGCTAGAGATTCGGGAGGTGCTTGCTATAATTTTTTGTTTTGTGATCAAAATGCCTGTAAACACGGTTTTAATACATTGAACATAGAAAAATTGACTTGACTATTTTTAAGTAACACCTGGCTTACTCACAAACTGACTGACTGAGACGCGAAATGCCATGCAATTCTACCTCCTCTGGTGCATTCTTGGTAACTCTAAATGATTTGCTGTACTTTACCTACAAATGAACCACATTAACATTAATCCTCAAAATGAAATCACCGTAGTTAAATACCAAAAATCAAAAATTTCATAAAATGTAGTTTTAGTAATTTTCGATTTTCTCAAAAACTAGAAGGGACAAAACCATTCGGTTTTTTGTGTTCGATTCAGAATTAATAGTAGCATTGACCACAAAAAGCCAATTAAGCACTTCATTTTACAATTTTGAAAAAAATTGGTCTAAACTTTTTTTTTTCATTTTTTTTAACAAAATTTTGAGTTTGCATGCAAATTTTTCAAAAACTGTTGACATAAATAATTTAATTTAAATTTACGATTATAGAACAGACTTCTGGCTTTCAAAACCGGTATAGTATTTTATTGTAAGTGTTGCCGTTGTTTTTTAATATTTTTTTTTTTCAATTTAAGTCATTTTTTCTAAAATCGCCCCTACCTCCTAAACGGGGCGAGATAGACCCCCCCCTCCCATAGTAAAAACGCTTGTATTTGACCCTTCTACAAAAATCCGTTATCAATTTTTGGCGCCTAAGTTATCGTACTCTCCCCGAAAACTTTTATTTGTCAAGTTTGAAAAAAATTAAGCATAGTGTTTTCGAGTTTCCAAAAAAAAATTTGAATTTTTTCTTAAAAATCCAAAAAATTAAAAAATTGAAAATTTGAATATGTAATGTAGTAATATTTAAACTTTGGAGCAGCCTTAGCATGCAAAAAATTATTTAAATCGGCTGTATCGTTATTGAGAAAATCAAAAACAAAAAAAAATGGACCCTGGCCAGGGTACAATTTTTTGGAAAATTGTTTTCAACCATTACCTAGTTTAACTAAATGAAATTTTTCAATTTTTTTTTTAAATTCTGTGGGACAGTTTTTGAGAAAAAAAAAATTTATAAAATTTCGTATGGCAGGTACCGTTATTTTTGGTCTTAAAAAAAAATAAAAAAAACGTGTGGGGGGAAAAGATTAAAATCCATATCTACCAAGTTTGAAGAAATTCGGACGAGCCGTTTAGGCTCTAGTCGAACCGACAGACAGACAGCCAGACAGACATACAGACAGACAGAATTGCGAGACCCACTTTTTTGGTCTTCTCTATCATCGTAATGTCAACTTTGATCAAAATCTCGAGTTTGATTTTTTTTCCGAATGCATAACTTGCCTTATATGTATCTAGTATCTACCTACCTATCAGTCGCAAGTAAAAAGAACGAATCTAATTAAAAAAATAAATTAAAAAAAAAAAAACGAAAAAAGTCATCGTTAATTGTCAAACTATAGACATCTTTGTTTTTCTTTTAAGGGTTCCTACAATAATACCTCATTTAAGTATAAAAATAACATCCTAGTTTCCAATTAGACAAGCGGTTATGGTCCCCAATTCCTTTTATTATCTAAATCCCATATCCATTTCGGAAAAAGCGCCATCATTTCCACCACTTTATGGTCACCAATTAAGATTTATTGCTCTCAAGCCTAAGCCATACCAAGCCGTTGACCATCAAAAGGCCAACGACCTTCTCTATCAACCCTTCAGCTTAAGTCTTGCATTAATTTCGGGCAGAAAAAAATATTAAAAAAAATAAACTTCACATTTGAGGGGTGTTATATGTAATTTAATGCCTTTTTGCACAGTGCTCCCTTTTTTGTGTGAGCCCTGCATTCGGCTGCTTTCCTCTCAATGAATGTTGATTATATATGATTCCCTCCCCCACATCTATATTGAGGTGGTTGAAACTTGGGGGAGATGGGTCGGCTTTAAGCCAAACGGACTAAAAAAAAATCGCTATCATAACAACCTCATGTTTCCATAATGGGATCGGGTCCAGCAACAGCGAAACCATTCATACCTCGCATACATCACTGCACCAACACACCCTATCACTGGCAACACAGACCAAACAACAAGCCAAAAGTCCGACGACGAGGTAATAATTTACGTTATCCCTGACCGTTTTTTCTTTATTTAAGGGTTCCGCCCCATCACCCATATCAAAACCCATTCCATCAACCACCCCCAAACCAAAAAAAAAATCCCCAAATGGCACGGCCATAATAATTTGTCAAAACACGTTAAGCAAACACATTCTGTATTTGCTGGCTGCGAATTCTGCACATTCTGCCCTTTTTCTGTCAATTTTGCTTTCGTCCTTCTATATGTTCAGAGTTATCTGCAGGATGTTTGTTTTTGTATGAGTGGACCAAAATAGAAACCTAGCAACTAAGGAAAGGCAAGTCGCGGCCAAAAAACAAAATTGGCATTTGATTTTGTTTGATTATGATTCTCTCTATCGGTCATATTAAGCCATACATTCATACATATATGAGACGTACGCTATTTCCTGTTTATTTAGTTCTTAAAATGAAACGAGCAAAAGGACCTTCTTACCACTGCCGAGTTGGGCTGGGCATCGTAGACTTGATACTATTTTCGATGTGTTTATTTTTGGCAAGAGCTTTCGGAGAGGGTCGTCATATCCAGACTCCCGTTTTCCGATTGTATTTGATTGTTTGTTTTGGTAAGCACACAAACTCTAACCAAGGACTAGGTATATATTTAGAGGGAAACGTCAAAATCATATATTTATTAAAATGTCATTTGCAGAGTTTTGAGTGAATGCAGAATGGACGGGCGTCTCGTGAAAAGGTCCTTCTTAGAAGTTCGGCAAAAAAAACGGACTAATAAGATTTTGCTTTGTTTGGCGGAGCAGGCGGAAAATAAGTTTAAGAGATCCTAAAATTTGCCTCAAATATTTGTTGTTGGAAGTATTGATGAAGAAATATTATATTGATTTGATGATAGGTAGTGGTCGTTTGGAATTCAGTGGCAATTTATTTCTACACCCCTAGCTCGCTTTCTGATGCTTTTAGCAAACCTCTTTTCATACCTTAGTGACAAAATGCCACTCTCCACATTTTCAATAGCGTGTACAATTCTAAGAAACTTCTTCGAACACGTCTTTACAAATGAAGTTTCAATATATGGATGTAGATGTATATTATATTATATAAAATTTATATTTATTAAAATGAATTGAGTTTAATTATCCTTAAAATTTTATTAGAGAATGTGCTTATAATATTACAAGCAAGAAATGTTTGGTAAACAAAATTTATACTTGCTCCTTAGGTGAAGTATTGGCTCATGTCGTCCATCGCCATAGGTCTTCTGTTTGTTCGTTCTGGTTCCTCAAGCACTGTTCGAACGAATAATGGGCTTAAATGTTTCATCAAAGAGAGTCTTCAAATTTCCTATGTTTGAGGCAAGAAGGAACACCGCACCTACGTTAATTGATAGATGCTTGATCTTTCTCCATTTACTTCAACTACCATTTCTCGCCTGTTCTTAAATCTATAACGGTCTTTTAAAAATGGCTGATGATATCGATATCATCCATATACCCTAATAGTCGAAAGGATCAGTTGAAGACAATGCCTGTCTACATTTTTTAAAGTGGATAGGGGCCTTTCGGGAGAATTTTGTTTGACAATTTTCATTTCACCAATTCACTATTTACTATTTCGCATATTGTTACTTTGGTTTTTGTTATATAGCTTTGAACAACGTGTACCTATGCAAAGAGAAAAATTGTTCAGTAGAACACTGTTTTGTAGTGTTGTGCATTGAGCAGGGTTAGGTCTTAAGTAATGTATGGTTAGCGTGAATGCTTGACACACTTAGACAATAAGTTGCTCCATTGTGATACCACATTATTTAATAGACTTTTCCTCTACTCCTTGAACCACTTAGAGCTCTTTACGAAGCATTCGAGACTAGGTACTTCTGTCTAGATTTTCCAGGTCGCTAGGATCATTGTAGTGGAACTCTCCTAGATGGAGCTGAAATCTTTGAGATAGAGAAGGGCATGTACAAAGCAGACTAGAAACTTTCTTTTGCATAAATTTGCATGTAGCCACGGGAATGCATATATTTGCTCTATTTGCCATAATATAGGTAGTGTTGTTCTACTCTTGGCGAGTTAGGAATATCCCTGTGGCTCGGAACCCAATATAAGTGAATTTTAAATAGTTGTGATATCTTCTTCAGAAACAGAGTCCAGAGATTTAATAGTGGTTGGGATATCTGAGAAATCACTATCTTAATCAAGTTTTCTTTTGGGCAGGACTCTTACACGATTGGGAAGATAAAGAGAGAAACTTAAATTTAGTCTGTCCAAGTACACAGCTGCACCAATACTGAAATCCGTTTTTTATCGATCAGTATAAAAATGGATCGACTCCAGGCAAGTATTTCTAGTATGAGTTGTTTGCAATAAGAAGACTCTAGCTCTTAAAGTCCTAGCGAGAGCAAGAAGTGATGGACATTTAACATGGTAGCATAGTAAGTCTCTAAAAAGCATTTTGCTATGAATTTGCCTTCTTGATTGTAACGATTTAATTCCAAGTAATTGGTATCTAGCTTCATAACTAGGGCTGAAATCCCAGCCCATTTTTTAAATATATATTTCGTTAATCGCCTTTGGACTTTTTCAATCCGATCAGAATGAACTTTATAAATGGGGCTCCAAATAACATCTGCGTATTTTAAAAGTGATCTGACAAGAGATGTAAACAGGGATCTCTAAAGTCTTTTCCGTTTCGTTTTATGAAACCTACCAGCAAGTTGGCCTTTGGAACCAAATAATCGAGATGACTTTTAAAAGTATGTGGAGAATCAAGTATAACACCTAAGTCTTTAACAATTGAAACCCTATCTACAGTCACAGATTCTATTTCATAGTTGAATAACACGTTTTGAGATTTTTTGGAAAAGGAAATCGGGTTACACTTTTTGATATTCAATTTAAGCCTATTTATCTGACACCAGTGAGATAGGGAATCAATGTCAGATTGAATGAGTTGACAATCATCCAAACTCGAAACTTTTAAAAATAGTTTCAGATCGTCTGCATAAAATAAGTATTTACAATACTTAAAGACCGAGACAATGTCATTAATGAAAATTATAAAAAGGAGCGGCCCCAGATGACTACCTTGCGGAACACCTGATGTACACTGAATTTCTTTTGAATAAGTTTTTTTTTTTTTTTTTTTTTTTTATAATCTACCCGCGCTCAAGGGATTATGATTACCCTTTAAATGTTTCAACACAGCGCGGACGTGAAGTTAATGAAGAGAAAGAAGGATAGGAAAGATGTGTGGCACGATGCGATGTTCTGAGACTGATGGTGGTTGTCTCAGATTTTTTTTATCTCCAGGGATGGTGGCTGAACTAAAGCGGAGAAATGCCGTGTCTTATTTCTATGTCGTTTATAATTCACATTATTTTATTCGTATTCATCTTTGTTGGGCATACTAGTTTAACTCAATTACATGTTGTTATGCCTAAACAACATGTAATGAGTAAACCAGCAACCCATTGATGACAATTTTTAGAAGGCTTTTAATGGAATTAAAACGACATAGACGACGGCAGGGATCGAACCTGTGATCATGAGGTTGACAGGCGATCACCCAACCATCGCGCCACGGCCACCCCCTATCAATCTTGACTTGTTGTGTTCTAAAAGATAAAACCAACGAAGAAAGTGAGAATAAAAGCCAAAAATCTCAAGTTTATTCAAAAGTGTTTGGTGGTTCAGAGAATCAAAGGCTTTACTAAAGTCAGTGTACACTGCGTCCACTTGAAATTTGTGTTCCATAGCGTTAGTGACGTACGAAGTAAAATAAGTGAGATTGGTTATAGACGACCGACCGGAAACAAAACCATGCTGTACTTTCAATAGGTATTCACTTGTAAGAAAATCAAGCTTAATTTTAACCATACTTTCAAATAATTTGGGAATTGCGGAAAGCTTACAAATACCCCTGTAATTTTCTACATCGTTCTTAGAACCTGATTTATGAATAAGGACCAAGTAAGAGAGCTTCTATTCTTTAATAAAAATACTTTCATGGAGGGACTTGTTGAATATGATAAGTAAAGGGGTACAGATGGAATGACAACAATTTTTAAGCACTGCGGGATGAATACCGTCTGGCCCAGAACTATAATTAGATTGAAGTGATTTCATCCCGGATTTAACTTCTGCAATACTCTTAACTGGGTCGATCCAATATCAATCCCAGTTTTTTCGTAATTCAGTGAACTGTGAATGAGAGTAAACCGACTCAAAATAGTTAGCAAGAAATTCGACTGTGGACTCTAAATCCGACGATTCAACACCTCTGAAAAACATGGTATTTGGAATACCTACTGATTTTCTTTTAGAATTTACAAACGACCAGAACGATTTACTATTATTTTTGATATTGGTTTCAATATATAATTTATAAGCTTTGTATACAAACTTACTAAGAACTACAAATTCTTTACGTAATTTACTAATTTACTAGGACGATTGGGGGCTGTCATGCCCAAACACGACAATACTTTATTTATCATCAATAAACACATATCTTCTATCATGATCAATGTATCACTGTAAATTTCTGCAGTTACTGTAGTGTAAAGACATAAAATATTTTACAGCTAGGAACATTTGTATTCGAAAATTAAATTGTCGTTTTTAGTATTTTCCGTTACTTATTATTTATGTTTCTTACCGTTCAAACCTTCCCTGAACTTCCACAAATAATTCAAGATCAAAATCATCAAATTCGGTCCAGCCATTCTCGAGTTTTAGCGAGACAAACGAACAGCAATTGATTTTTTTATATACATATAGATAGGTAGATAGATAAATAGAAAATATGTGAATTTTAGTTTTTGAAAATTATATCATCAAAAAACTACCCATTTAATCGCACACTGTTGAAAACGGCCCATTGTGCTCAGAATAGTTCTAGTTGTATCGGGTTTTTCAATAAGAGCGCTACAAAAGTTTTTTTAAATAAAACAAAAACGGTTTTGGATATCAATGAAATTTTTTATTCCTGTGAAAGTACGTTTGATGCCATTATGTATGGATCTCGATTTCTTTTGCATGGCCACCACGGGCACGCTTGCAGAAGTCCAGACACTGAACCCAATTTTCGACAGTTTTCGAGCATAAATCGGCCGATACCGCTGCAATTTCACGTTCGATATTCGTACGAAGTTCATCAATCGTCGGTGGCTTATTGGCATAGACCATAGACTTGACGTAGCCCCACAGGAAAATAGTCTAACGGCGTCAAATCGCACGACCGAGGCGGCCAAGCGACTGGACCATTTCGTTTTTTCCACTAGACGCTCAATTGTTGATCTGCTAGGACGATTATGACGACCATAAATTGGACGTAGCGCTCTTAACGTTGAGGTCACTGACTCCGAATTTCGGTAGTAAATTTTAATAATTTTGACTCGTTGTTGGCTCGTATATCTTTCCATCATGAAATGGTAAACCTTACTGAAGAGAAGAGCGGCAAGAAATATAGCGTCGTTTGCTGTCCTCGTCGCTCTACTTTTGTAGCGTCCCTGTTGAAAAACCCTATATAAGGAAGGAACACCATCTTTTGACGAGTATGATGGATGTAGGGCTCCGAGCTCCGACTGTCTTTCTCATATTCTGTTCTTTTACCTTAAACTTCTAATCGATTAAATTCTTTAACTGACAAAAGTACTAGCAGCTTATGATCTCGAAAACATTTTTAAATGGGTAACCATACACTACGTAGACTTTAAGGCTTCATAAATTCAACACTGTCTTCCGTCGTTTATTTCGTTTTTTTTGGAATATAGGAACATTTTATTTTTTAAATCTTGTAAATAGTGAGACGTAGTACCCCTTGGCATAATGGTTAGTGCGTTGGACTGTCATGCGGAAGGTCTCGAGTTCGATTCTCAGCCGATGCAAGAAAGTTTTTTTCAGGAGTGTACTGCCTCTTGCGAGGAATTGACAAATTCTCCAAGAGTATCTCTTGCCATGGAAAGTGCTGCTCATTAGCCGTTCGGAATAGGCAATAAATTGTAGGTCCTATCTGTTCCTGGTAACACGCACCCAGGAATGGTTGAGAGTTGTAAGTCACTAGGTCCTGGTTCACTCCGAGCTGTTGCACCACCAAATTTATTTATTATTTAAATAGTGAGATAGAGTTAATAAAGTGTAAGGCGCTAATGCTAAGTTTAACCAAAATCAAGAATTTCGTTCTTTTTTTTCTTTAATTTTTAGCTTTCAACAGAAACGACGTGGCTTTTGAGAAAAAAAATAATAAAATTTTAGTTGATTTTAAAAATGCAAACCAAAATTAAAATTTTCAATAAAAAATTCATTTCATAGTTTTGGGAGTGTAAGCATCCAAAAATTTAGAACAAAAATTATGGAGGAAACATTGAGAACCATTTTTATGAAACTTGTTTGCAACCATAAGGTTGGTTTTACTGAATAAATTTTATTTTTAATTTATTCATAAGGATGTATGAAGTAGTTTTTGAGATAATTTTAAATTCAACTAACACGTACAATTTTAGTACCCCTTGGCATAATAGTTAGTACGGTAGGAGGTCTGGGCTTGCACTCACAACCCACTTCCTCCTATAAAATACAAAAATAAAATATGTTTTCTAGGGGTTCTGCCACTTGCGAGAAAGTGAAAAATCCACCAAGAGTATTTCTTTTTATTAAAAATTTCTTCTCATTTTAGCCGTTCGGAATAGGCAGAAAATTCTAGCTTGCTCCATTCCTGTCGGTTGAAAAAACGAACACACACGACTGGTTGAGAGTTTTAAGTCCCCTTCGAGACGTCGACATATACATATGTTTTTTTATTGTTTTTTTTTTTTTCAACTTTTCAAGGAGACGATTTTATGTTTTTATGTATTTTGTAGTTTTTTTGACAATCAATCTTTTTTACATAAGATTAGATTTATGTATATCGATAGAATCAACGAGGAAAGTCCTCCTCAATTATTTTACCGCTTCGGATCCTTTAAATAACAATATACATATCTTGAAAATAACAATTAACATTTCCTCATTCGGGGAAAATTCAGTAATATATCATGAAACCAGATGTACAGGGTGGCCCGTAAGTCACTACGACATACATATAAATAGGTAACAATTTTTGTTATGGTAATTTTAGCTTCAAGCTTTTTTTTATAATTATGAAATATCAAGAATCAAGAACGAAGAGTTTTTTGAAAATTTGTTGCTAAGAAATCGACTTCCAGTGTCTCCAGACTGATAAGGGACTAACATATGTATTTTTTTTATTTGTAGTTTTTTGTAAATGATATCTCAAATTGAAATTGTATGTAAATGAATCCCGAAAATTTCTGCCACTAATATAAAAGAAAACATTTTTTCTGGAAAGTGGAAAGCTCAATTTCCTAACACTACACTTACAGCTGCTAACTAGCATACTATTTGAAATGGCGGTTATTTTTAAAGTCTAAAATAGATGTAACTCCAAAGATTTAATTTCATAAATTTATTTAAAAAATTGTTACGAAATTGAAAACTGTAAATAAATAAACCCAACAAATAATCAGAAAAGATTTTGGGACTACCCTGTATAAGGCATTAAACTAAAAGAGCTTCATTGCCTCTTTGGTCGTGTCGGCCAAACATCCTGTCATCCCGTCAAGTTAACAACTGAAAGTAAGCTAACGATAGTAAACTAACAAATGCCCGTGAAGGTATGTTTTATTAATTCGTTCTAGACTCTCACCTGCTTACCTAGGCACTCGCTACAGAAGCGCCACCCACCGACCGTCTAGGGCATATCAAGGATTCATCAATTATTTGTGAGCCATGAATGTATTTTGCGTATATGATAACGAAGACGATGTAAGAAAACTAACTAATGCCAAAGATCGGGTTTGTTATTGTTCTTTGAAAACGTTACACGTCCTAGAATGCTATAAAAAATGGCATAGCCTGTCGGTGGGTGATGGGCGAAATATTTTACTATTACTCCTGAAAAAGGACGACAACGAATGAAGAGCAATTTCGCAGACAATATACGAATACCCTTGTAAATGATATCCTTTAGAAAGAGCATAACCTCCGGTGACGGCAGCGATGGGGTTCTGAATCTATTTCAAACCCTCTCCTGCCACCCAATGGTCCTGCCTGATGGCCCAAGATAGAAAGTGACTCCTTGGAATCGCCACTGTGACATGTAGTGTCCTTATTCCAGTCGATATATTTCATTTTGTATGTTTTTTTTTTTTCTTCGTTCTTTTGTCGTATCGTCTTCGTCCTAGCTGTTACAAATAGGAGCCGGAGCCCGGAGATATCTTCCCTGTTTAGTGTATAACCCTTGGGCTGAGCGTAGTCACGAAGACATTGTATTATTTTTGTGTGCAAATGTTACGATGTCTTAAATGGATTCGGCTTGAATTGTGTAACTGGGAATCAATGCACGTAGCATAAGGGAGTTGATACAGATGAAGAAACTGTCCTTGGGGATATTTTAATGAAGTTTTCCAAACTATTGAACAGCCATAATAATACATTGTAAACACACAAACCACACACACACACACGCGTGTTCTATATACAGATACACGGCCGGCACCAATGGGTACCTTTTATGGAGATCGCTTGCTGAGGGTCAATTGTTATTGTGACTTCTGTTAGGAGAAATTTATCTGATGTTTGATTTACATTATTGAAGACACCGAAAATAAATTCAGTTATAAAGTTCAAGGTTCTTAAATTCTTCTGTCTATAAGTTGATACAAGATATCCTGTAATAATGAATGGAGGTTTGCTTAAACGATGCGAAGAGTCGAAAATGCTATTGGAGAGTCAAATTATAGTTTTATTTTTTAAATTTTTTCTCAAAACTTTTAGTCACATTCCAGTTTAATAGAAGATATAAGTTGCAAGACTTAACTAAGTGGTTTTTCTATGGCGTACCGGGAGGTTCTGTCTTAGGGTCCATCCTTTTTAATGCGCTTATGTTAATGTTGGAAAAGAAACTGATTAAAGGATAACAAAGTCACATTGAAATCACTTTTAATTAAGACTAAAAATCTTGGAAACATTTCTTTGACTGATGGAATGTTAAGGCCTATGATAGGGATAATCAAATGTTTGATAGAAAAGAATGTTGGCCTCAATTAACGTTACTATTACGTTAAATGGATAATCACAATTATAAAATAGCTTAAGCCATAAAACAATGTGCATGTCTAATAAATACGAAACTTGTGGGGAGGAGAGGCCTAGTGACTTACAATTCTCAACAATTTCTATGAGCGTATTTCCGGTGTGGTAGAAATCGGAGAACTTAGTGTCATTACTTCACGGGGTACTTCGTTTGTTAAGTTAATAGAGCGAAGGCCGATTGCAATATTTTGAACAAATTTACTTATGTATAAGTCGTTTTCCGTTCGAGTCCCCGGAACTTTTGTTCCTTTGAGCTTCTCTTCAAGAAGCTCACTTGCCAAGGTTCCTTTTGACGATTCCGAAATTTTTATTTCATAGATTGTGTGGTGGGGTTTTCTCCATTTGATTCCATGGGCTCTTCTTCAAGTAAATTGCTCAACGCCATCTTGCTTCAAATACAAAGAAAAAACATCAAATCATGATAGTGTTAAACTAATATTTATTATGAAATATTTTTTTTTTTAATAAACTGTTTCACATGGTTTGACACGGCGGGTTAAATTAAAAGTAAAAGGGTTATCAAGAAGAAGTTAAATAAAGCAGGCTTCCCTGAAAATTTATAATAAAAATATTCATCTTCTCCATAGCTACTGACTTACATACTCGTATCTACTGAAGCTCTGTGAAAGTTTGTGAACAAAACAGATGTAAAACGGTTTTTGTTATTTTCATTTTGGTTTAGTTTATTTTTTCGACTAAAATATCAAAAAATATAAGTGCAAAAACCTCACCACAGTTGTATAGAAAAGCGTTCGTCATGTCCTTGCTAAAGTCTCGCTTGATGTTCCGTACCAATCGCAGCTGGTGCTGGATAAAACAGAATTAGCGGTACATTTAAAACGGTTTAGTAAAATCTTAAATCCATTTTAGTAAGTTACTAAGTTTAAAAGAAGATTTTAAACGATTTTAGCATCTTGCTATTTCTTAACATTTTACTAAAGTTCAAATCACAAAATGGCTACTTTAACTTTTAGAAACTTGCTAAATCCATATGACATCTGTCATTTACAAAAAAAAAAAATTCTTGGCAATTGTGCTTTTTTTATGATACATGAGGTAATTGTTTTTAAAAGTAAATAAAATAAAGTAAAATAATTTCGGAAGATGCAGATTTCGATATGTTTGAAGAATCAGCTTTGTGCGGAAAAATGCGATTTTTTAAGTTCCGAACAAATCTTTTAAAGAGCTGGACGATGGAGAATTTGCTCCACGTATAAGTTTAACAAGACAACAGTTCAGTTCTTGGTTGAAAACTTAAACATCCAATAACGAATAACAAGCCTAGGAGCTTCCGATTGCCCAAGAATTACAAGTACTATACTCTGTTCAACAAAAATTGTCAGTACAGGCCTTAAGGGAGAGCTTTTTCCAAAACAATGGCGCCTGATGCACTTATCACTACACTACGTTGGAAAAAATGCCACTTAAAAAAGAGCAAGCCACTGGCTTTCCTTAAAGAATTGTTGTTGTAATTCTTCGCAAAAAGTTGTACACCAAAACGCAACTGTTGAATCCCACTGCTGAAGCGATATTGTCAAGGAGTCAAGTCAATACGATCGTGCGCCTGTTCTGTTATATACATCAGAACAAAGTTACCATTATCATTCTAAATTACAAGCAAGGAGCTTATTCAGTGGATTTTATTAAGGAGTTTTTGGGATTTGAAGATTTTGAGAACAAGTTTTATGAAGTGGAGTATTTTGAATGTTGGCGATTTATAATGCAAACTAGGGAAACCCTGTGAAAGCTTTAAGAGGCGACAAACTTATGCAAGCCAATGAAACCAAAGTGAGAGGCAAACGTTCTATCTTCCCTGTACTGACAATTTTTGTTGAACAGAGTATATCACTCAGAAAAAAAATCACATAAAATCAATAGGAATACCATTGTTCCAATAGTTTTTTACCATTAAAATTAGTCAATGGGATTTGTACCACTATTTTAATGGTTTTGATACCATAACATTCATGGTACGTGAAATAATAGGTTTATACTATAAACTCAATAGTATATCCTATAAAAATTTGTAAAAAAGTCAATGGGATGTCACTATTGATTTTATTGTGAAATACCATTACTTAATTTCGAAATTCGAAGTTAGAATAATTTTCGAACATACACTTTAATGGTGTAATAGTATTGAATTAATAATATGGTACTATTAATATAATGGTATAATACTATCGATTTTATAGTACTGTACTATTGATATTATGGTATCGTACCATTAATTTAATGGTATAATACTATAAATTTTATAGTACTGTACTATTGATATTATGGTATCGTACCATTAATTTGATGGTATAATACTATCGATTTTATAGTACTTTACTATTGATATTATGGTATCGTACCATTAATTTAATGGTATAATACTATCGATTTTATAGTACTGTACTATTGATATTATGGTATCGTACCATTAATTTAATGGTATAATACTATCGATTTTATAGTACTGTACTATTGATATTATGGTATCGTACCATTAATTTAATGGTATAATAATATCAATTCTATAGTACTGTACTATTGATATTATGGTATCGTACCATTAATTTAATGGTATAATACTATCGATTTTATAGTACTGTATTATTGATATTATGGTATCGTACCATTAATTTAATGGTATAATACTATCGATTTTATAGTACTGTACTATTGATATTATGGTATCGTACCATTAATTTAATGGTATAATACTATCAATTCTATAGTACTGTACTGTTGATATTATGGTATCGTACCATTAATTTTATGGTATAATGCTATCGGTTTTATAGTACTGTACTATTGATATTATGGTATCGTACCATTAATTTAATGGTATAATACTATCGATTTTATAGTACTGTACTATTGATATTATGGTATTGTACCATTAATTTGATGGTATAATACCATCCATTTTATAGTACTGTACTATTGATATTATGGTATCGTACCATTAATTTAATGGTATAATACTATCGATTTTATAGTACTGTACTATTGATATTATGGTATCGTACCATTAATTTAATGGTATAATACTATAAATTTTATAGTACTGTACTATTGATATTATGGTATCGTACCATTAATTTGATGGTATAATACTATCGATTTTATAGTACTTTACTATTGATATTATGGTATCGTACCATTAATTTAATGGTATAATACTATCGATTTTATAGTACTGTACTATTGATATTATGGTATCGTACCATTAATTTAATGGTATAATACTATCGATTTTATAGTACTGTACTATTGATATTATGGTATCGTACCATTAATTTAATGGTATAATAATATCAATTCTATAGTACTGTACTATTGATATTATGGTATCGTACCATTAATTTAATGGTATAATACTATCGATTTTATAGTACTGTATTATTGATATTATGGTATCGTACCATTAATTTAATGGTATAATACTATCGATTTTATAGTACTGTACTATTGATATTATGGTATCGTACCATTAATTTAATGGTATAATACTATCAATTCTATAGTACTGTACTGTTGATATTATGGTATCGTACCATTAATTTTATGGTATAATGCTATCGGTTTTATAGTACTGTACTATTGATATTATGGTATCGTACCATTAATTTAATGGTATAATACTATCGATTTTATAGTACTGTACTATTGATATTATGGTATCGTACTATAATCTGATACAATATTGATTTACCAGTAAAGTATTATTGTTTAAAGAGCAAAATACTATTAACTTATTTGTGTTGTTCTTATCTTGCAATGGTACATTCATTAGCATATTACTATTATTGAATAGTATTTTACTATTTGAGACTATGATTTTAAACTGAAATGAATTAACAAAATGAAACATACACACAAAATACAATTTTCCATTTTATGTACTGAGCTTACCAGATGCCAAACTTATCCGCAAACTGTTCAAAAGAAAAAAATCCTTATAAATATTAAAACAGCAAAATTATCAGTTTTGTTAAATTACAATTTATTGCAGCCAAATTATTTCGATAACATTTTTAAAAAATGGTATTATACTTTAACTTAACTAATAATAGCTTAGTGATTAGTACATATTTAACATTATTTCTATTTTATTACAATAATGACAATAGAATATCTTTTCTCAATAAACAAAAAATTAAATTTTTTTCAGCCTAAATACTTTCAAATTATTTGGTAAATAATGAATGTGAATTGGCGGACTGTCGAAATAACTAATAGAGTGAAGTGACATTTTTGTTGTGGGTTTATCGATAATATATGCTTGTAGATGCTCATTAAAATATTGTATGTTCCACTCTTCACATAGAAAAAAAAAACTTAACTCATGTAAGCATATTTTTTTAATTTCAAAAAGCAAAACAGAACTTTAGTCAAAAAGAAGTGTTCTTTGTATATTTTTCCTTTATATGTCAATTTGGGGATACATTTCAGGTCATAATGATTTATGCTTAAGTTCTTGCAGTTAATTTTCTCAAAGTAAGGGCTTAAGTTATATTTATAAACCGATTTTTCATCGAAAATAAGGTCACTTTCAAAAAAATTTTCTTGCACTAAAGTCTCTGAAAACTTAAGGCCAGCCTTAAAAGCAAGTGTATATGGGATGTTGACTCTAGAATTTGTAGCTCTGGCAGCTTGTTTGTTGAGTCTATGCAGAGCTTCAAACCGCATGCACCACAAGACTTTTAGTGGTCCGCATTTTCGTATTGCAGATGGATAGTGTACCAGAAAGTGAAACTTTGGTTTCAATGGTTCTTTAAATATTTGTATATACAAAGTGTTATGTTTAGAGATCAGTTGTTCTAAGGAATTCAGTTTTATATCATCTATTTCCGGTAAAAGTATTAAATCAATGATTTTAACAAGGGTTATGAGAAGTTCCCATTCTTTATTTTTTGTTGGTACAAGATCGCCAATCATTAGTGGCAAATAGTGAATTAAAGTCATAGCTTCGCGAGCTGTCATTTTCAAATTGTTAACCTTCAACAACGACAACACAAATGGCGGTGAAGTATTGCCAATTTCCGTTTCGCCATAGTCAAACAACTGTTTTCGATCGTTAAGAATGTCAATAGAAAAAAAATTCGAGTTTTCGATGAAGTAAACTAAGATTTTTGATACATCATACCTACACACACCTTCGAATATATCATGCATTATATCAAAATAAAAGTTTTCTGTGACATGAAAAGAGTTGATTTCATTGAAAATACAGTTTTCTTTTACACCAGTCAATTTCTCGGATTTTTCTTCTAAATCGGTTCGATGATTTTCAGAATTGCGTAAGTACAAGGGATATTCAATAACGTCAGATTGCATATTGCTCTTGTTTCTCTTGCAGGCTCTACAGTAAAAATTAGAATTAAAACTACTTGAAAATCCCAAAAAGGTATTGAGGCCCAGGTTGTCACCGACCACAAAGGCTAGGATGAAATAAATGTGGTACCTTTTTCCATTTACATTTATTTCCAAACCATTTGTTTCAAGAGTTTTAAAACGATCTATAAGTGGTCGAATTGTAAGACAATTTCCAAATGACGATCTATCTTTTGTTTTAAAAAATGCTGCAACAAAAATATTTCTCAATTTTGATAAGAAGTGTTTGGGAATAGTTGGAAAACTATAATATACTCCACATATCGATTGATCTTTTGCATGCGAGCCAAGAGGATTATCTATACAAAAATCATCCAAAAATAAAATGAATGGCAAAGTTAATTTACCATTGAAATTTTGTATCTTTTTTTTCCAAACAGATCCATTTAATAAACTTGTGTACTTATTGGATGCACAACTATTTAACAATTTTGTATGTTCTAAGGTTTCATGCAAAACATTTTTTGATTGGAAAAATTTTTGAATTTGAAATTCCAGAGGCATAATAACTCCAGTAGTCTTATTATATTCTATTGTAGGAGTGCTATTGATAATAACTTCGCATATTTCTTCATTGATTGTATAATAAAGTGGTTTTTTAAAAAGATTTTTCGATTCTAATTCTTGTATTAATTTATACTCAGTATTGATAGATCTGAAAGGATAAGAAAGATCATCTAGTAAATGAATAGCGGAAGCCCGATTATATTCGGACTCAATAAGAGGCACGAGTTTTTGTGAAACAACTTTTAAAAGAGGTTGAATAACATTCGTTTGAACTTTATCAATAATATCTGAAACATTTTTTCTATTGAAATTATCATTTTTGTGCAGAGAAAGTGCAAATACAATTCCAGTCAGTTCATCTGGTAAACCTTCTGAAGATTCAGTAAAAACCTGCAGTAAGTTTCGTGAATGAGTATCTAAAATTATACTTGGACCATCATTTTCGGTATACGCATTCGGATTACATGGATTTAAAACGCTTTTAGTTTCTTCGTCAGCGTTAGGAATTGTTTTTAAAGTTTTGATTTTATTTTCGTGAACTCTTTGCAGATGTCGTTTGAATGTATATATATTTTCAAACTTTTGGAAGCAATTTTCTTCTAAACACAAAAAAGAATCCAAATTTTTTAAAGTGTGATTGGATTTTAAGTGCTCTATTAGACTATCAGAGCAAAAATTTGTCTTTGTTTGAACACATAAGAAACATTTCATTTTGTATGATGCAAATATTTTAGAGTGAAACAAAGTTTTTTTTTGAAAAGGATAAAAAAAAACCATTAACTAAATGGTTTTGAATAAAATTAAAACTGAATTCGATTTTAGAAGCTTAGACATTTATTCATTAAATTATGTTTAAGGTTAAAGTGCAAGTGAAGTGGAGTGGAGTGTAGTTTTAGAAAATTAAATGTTGCATGAGTTAATTTTTAATTTAAAGGGATCTTACAAATGAAGATACAGGATAAAAAAAATATTAACTAAATGGTTTTGAATGAAATTAAAACTGAATTCGATTTTAGAAGCTTAGACATTTATTCTTTAAATTATGTTTAAGGTTAAAGTGCAAGTGAAGTGGAGTGGAGTGTAGTTTTAGAAAATTAAATGTTGCATGAGTTAATTTTTAATTTAAAGGGATCTTACAAATGAAGATACAGGATAAAAAAAATATTAACTAAATGGTTTTGAATGAAATTAAAACTGAATTCGATTTTAGAAGCTTAGACATTTATTCATTAAATTATGTTTAAGGTTAGAGTGCAAGTGAAATGGAGTGGAGCTTTAGAAAATTAAAATGAACACGGTAGAGGTTAGCAAAAACTCGAAGTAGTAAAACCTATTTATTGTTGGGCTAAGCTACAAATAAGGTTATTTATATTCGCATTAGTTTGCTCACAAAAACTGTAAAAAAAGCTTTCAATAAATAAATAAAAGTGTTTGCCTTCTTTAGGATAGTTGAAATTCATAATATGAAAGAGTTTAATAAGATATTACTATTAACTATTGCAAACTAACGCCTCTCCGTTCAAGGAATGGAATGAAATAGCCCATTCCCATGAAGCTCATCTGTCACTAATGGAGTCTAACGTTGATGAATGGGAGAGTATGTTTGCAGATGTGACTGCAAAAATAGATGAGCAGATTTACACCCAGCATCTATCCAGAGCAACTTCTTCATCGTCCAGGAATACATACAGGAACCTTAACCACCAGTTGTCTTCAGAAACGAACTATTTCAGCAACGAATTTTCTGTCGAAGTTATAAGCTATATTTTTAGAGCCCGAGTTGAAGTTTTTAACTTAAACTTTATGCCTCATCGATCTGACCTACCCCAAATCTGTAATCTTTGCAACAGACGTGAAAATGAAGATATAAACCATTTTATTGCCATTTGTCCTATACTGCAGGAAATCCGCCGATTATATTTTGATGAGAGTTACCTTTCTCCAAGGCGACTTTATGAAATACTAAACGGAGAACTAGGATGGTCTACTTTATATAAGTATTGCAAACACGCCTTAACTTTTCGCAACAGTTTCGAAGCTTAAAACCTCTAGTTCAACCAGTTACTGCAGTTTAAGGCACTCTATTTTGTGTTTCAAATCACTTTAAAATTGAAAAATTGTAAAATTTTAGTTGCAAATCATTTCAAAATTGTAAATTTTTTTATGTTTCAAATCATTGCAAAATTGTTATCTTTTTGTGTTTCAAATCATTTCAAAATTGACAACCTTTTGTGTTTCAAATCATATTAAAATTGTGTAATTGTAAATTACTTAGAGAAAATTATAATCATTAAGTAGAAATGTATCTTCTTTGTTTCCTTTTAAATTTTTGAAAATTTTTAACTTATAATAATTTTAATCATTGATTATTAATATTGGTATATTATTAGTTACTTTCAATTTATTATTGTTTTTTTTATTTATCACTAAAATGAAATGTCATATCAGGCAGACGGCAGGAAAGCCATGTTCTTATTCTTAAGTAAAGAAATATTGTTAAACATTTTTTGATATAATAAAGAATTTATCTATCTATCTATCTATCTATTACTATTAAAGCAATAGTATATACCATTAATGTCAATGTTGCGTATCCTATTGATATATATATGATCTAATAGGATCCCCCATTAAACATTAATTTTTCGAATTTCGACAGAGTTAATAAGATATTACTATTAAAACAATAGTGTATATCATTAATTTAAATGGTAAAAATCTTTAAAATACACTATTTATTATATTTTTGTTTGAATTTCGACTCAATTAATAAGATTTAACAAGTATCAAAATAAATAATAATAATAAATAATAAAATTTTGTATGTAATTAAAATTATTTAAAGTATAGTAGTACTGTACCATTATATTAATAGTATGTACTATAAACATTAATAGTAAAATACTATAATATCAATAGTATATCTTATTAAACCAATAATACTGGCCCCATAAATATTAATAGTTTCAAAACTATTAAAACAATGGTACAAAACTATTAAAAATACTATTAAAAACACGTTTTTTTGATTAATGGTAGTCCCATTACCAGCCTATGGGATTTTTTTCTCTGAGTGTAGTTACATTACACTTTGGAACAAATATCCATCAGGCTGATGTTGGTAAGTTAACTTCTTAATGGAACACAAATATATACCTGTGTACAACAATAATTTCACAGTGGGAAAAATAATAAAAAGTCATTTCGAAAAAGAATATCACAAATAAATAAATAACAAAACCTTGACACTTCGACTACTGAGTTTCTGACATTTCAAATTAATAGGTCCGTTCCCCAGTTTTGTTTTTGTTTTTACGAACTGTCATTGATTAGAAGTGTTCAGATGCACTGTTTTTAATAAAAGGCGATTAGTATTTTACTAGTTATAGTAAAACAAAACAAAAGGATTACAATTTTCGAAGAGCTAGTAAATTACTAAATGTTAAGCAAAATGCTAACTAATAACATACTTAGCCGTCAACAATAGGTTGTTTAAAAATTTTATGATACTTGGGAAAACCTGGAGACATGTAAAATTAGACAAAAGGTGTTTTTTTGCTTTAAGCTCTAAAAGCTCTATGAATAAAAATGATTTTGTGTGGGTTTAAATATTTTTTATTTTATTTTTGTACTACAACAGTTTAAACATGTGTTCAAAGTGGCCTCCTTGATTTTGTATACATGCTAGAGCCCTTTGCTGCTTCACTTTTGATGAAGCTTGGAGAATACGGTCATCTTATTCCCCTAAATTTGCTATTTTGGTTGAAAAAACAAGTTATTTCATTCTTCATTATGCAAATAAATCCAATACTGTAAGATCAGGAAATCTTGCAGGACAGTAAAACGGTTCACTTCTTCACCTCGCAAAAACTTCATATACATAGATTTTAGAATTACAATTATTAATTTATTTCCAGTTACGCCTACCCGCGTTAGGACATGTATTCCAAATACTCCTAAAGTAGGAAGTACTTGATTTGGATAAAGTTCCTGGTATCTTCGTCTCGGTCTAGTTGAAATTCCATCAATAAAACAATTAATGTCAAACCAAGAAGATTTGTAAATGTAGACATTTCAAACAGCGTTTCTAAACAACTGTTTCCTTGGCGCTAAAATTAAACTGATGAGTTATACTCGTAATTTCGTTTTCTAATCTTTTATATCATTTTTGTAAGGTAGATTTTTCAATTTAATTTTTAATTTTGGTGGGGGCAATACCCCCATTTATTTAGCTTAATACAAGCTTCATAACTTAATCTAACTTAAAACTATGAAACTTACAGTTAGGGTTAGGCTAACTTAAAACTATAATTGGATTGTGTTTCGGAGGAGGTTTTTTAGGCAGGGAGTGCTGAGGTTAAAGTCGAAATCGTTTTCATTCGAATTAACCCTCCGCAGCATACGCGTAATAGGTTCGTTGGAGCCATAGGAGGTACGGTGGGTGGGGAGATAGAAGAGGCGAGGATTTCTAAGGTTACGAGGGTTTGTGCTGAAAAAGATAGAGTTGTAAAGAGTTTGACAGTCAACAGAGCCTGAGAGAAGCCGATGAATGAAGAGAATCTCTGCTATATCTCTCCGTTCTTGCAGTGTATTTAAGTTAATTAGTTGAAGGAGGTTCTGGTAGGGGGCAGGATCAAGGGATTATTCCAAGACAGGCCGCGAAGGGCAAATCTTAGGAAGCGACGTTGAATGCTCTCGATTCTAGAGATGTGGATTTGTTGATATGGGGACCAAACTTAACTGGCGTACTCAAGTAGAGGACGAACAAACGTTATGTAAAGGGATCGGGTGACGTAGGGGTCGGAGAATTCTTTGGACCACCGTTTAACAAAACCAAGTGAAGAGTTGGCTTTTAAAATAATGTTATCGATATGTGCCAAGAAGTTGAGCTGTCGGTCGCATAATATTCCTAGGTGGTTATGTAGAAGGTAGAGACGTGGAGGAGATTTTATGTGTTTACGTGAAAAAGTGATTGATTGGAATTTGGCAATATTTAGCTCTAAGCAGTTTTTAAGGCACCAGACTGAGAAACTGTCGAGATCTTGTTGGATAAGGGAAGAGTCGTGTTTTGAAAAATTGTTTTGAAGATCTTAGTATCGTCAGCGTAGAGTGAGATATGGGAATGTTTGATGACGTTTTCAATATCGTTAATGGTAAGAATGAAAAGGAGTGGCTGCCTTGTGGGACTCCGGAGGTAGCTAAGAAAGGACTAGAGAGGGAAGATCTGAAACGAACACAGTAATAACGGTTTTCTAGATAAGAAGAAATCCATTTCAAGTAAACGGTATATTTATTACGCATTTTCTGGAGAAAATTGAGTCTGAAGTTAAAAAATTAGCATGGGCAGGCAAAACAGAACATGCTAGAAACTGGATATCTCAAGACCGAGATAGGATATCAAATTTGTGTAAGCGCAATTAAAAAGGCTGGTATTTTTTCTAAAAAAATAAAGCCTAATTGAACATAGGTTAGGGTAACCAAAATAGGCCTTTTCTTAAATCTCCGGTATATGATATACAAATTGGAGATGGGCTGTTGGAACGCCAACTTTAAATTTTTATTACTGTACAAATAAAAAATAAATTTAAAAAAAGCATTGGCCCGTTTTTTGAGAAATTCAAAATTTGTATAAATAGTTCTATGGTACTTACAGTTAGTAATATCTTATTTTCAGAATTAATATTATTTTTGGTCTAAAAATAAAAAAAAAAAAAAAAAAATTGTGTGGGGCCTTGAAAATGCTCTCCACCAAGTTTAAAGAAAATCGATCGATCCTTTTAGGCTATATTCGAACAGACCAACATACTCGAGCTGAAGTTGAACCTATTTTTCTTCCCGGCTATTTCTAGATGATCAGCGATGCAGCCGATGTGAATTTAAAAAAATACTTTCTAACTTCAACTATTTCAAGCGTTCCAGGTGTTATCTGAATTCTGAAGCAATTTCCTTAGAAATGTAGATCATTGGATTATGTAGTAGTTACATATATTTATTTATCAACAAATCCCCATAACTTCCTCATCTTCATCGTTAGCCAATTGAAGGCGCTATGAATACATAGATATGGATAATCATAAAAGCAAACCGATGTACGTCTAACGGTAGGAACAAAAATGACATAAGTTCCTGTGATCTTAAGGCTTCAAAATCAGAGCAGTAAGGTTTGAAGTACAAGTAAAAATACGATTAGCAGTACCGAAACTTGTGCTTATAATTCAGTATTCTGATACTGGAACTTTAAACCAAGTACTTCGTTGCAGGTATCAAGTATCGGGTACTAAGGTAAATGCATTCAATTATTTGACCAGTGCTTTCAACTGGGGTTTTCTTACACTATCGGTTCAACAGATTTAAACCAAAAGTTTAAACTCTCCTTCAGGTTTAGAAAAAACTTCAGTTTAAATCTTATTGTAAAACTGTAAAACTGGAGTAATGCCAAAGTACTCAAGTACCTGATACTTGGTAATTGTGGCTAAAAACTTGAAAAAACCTGGTAGATACTTGCTTTTATTTTAAGTACCAAAATCAGAGTACTGAAGTACCTGTAGCTAGGTAGGTAGGTAGAAATGGCTATGGCCAATGGCTGTAACCCAATTAGCGTTAAAGCGTGGCATTTTGATACCATAACCCGTATGAAACCGCAGATGAAAGTGATATGGGAATTTTTGGACATTATCACGAAGTTATCCAGTTTGGATTAAGTTGTTTTTGGAAAGAATCTAGTAGGTTTTTGAGGTATCTTATTGTGTGTTTGCTTTTGCACATTCATCCGGAAATTGGATCACTCACTCAATCGGCCCACCACACTCGTCCAACACCATCTACACTGTGCCAAGCTAGGCAGCTTGTTGACTGGTGCTGAAACAGTATAGCCAATCCGATTGAGTGATCATCCAGTCCCTCGCACCATAAACCTCCGTCAAGGCCCTCAGTCCGCTAGTTCGGAATCTATAAGGAGTCAAACGGAGGGTACTGCACAGAAGTAATCGAAGTTCGTCCTCGAGGTGTTTCGTCGGGTTGAGAAAAGTGTTCAAGTCTTTGGTCTTCATTTCCGAAATTTCGTCAATGTCATGAACAAATACCTATCCTAATGATTGTGCTCTAAACTTGGCCAAGGCAGAGCATTTGCAGGAGAAATAGAGGAGTGTTTCCTTTTCCCGTTCATCCCCACAGCTATGACTATGAGTTTTGTGAGGAATGCCTAGTTTCGCTGCCTGCTCTCCTAAAGGCCAGTGTTCGCTACAGGTACCTATGATCCTGGCTATGTCTTGCCTGATTCTGCTTATCAGATCAAGTGTTCCGGATTTAGTACAACTGGCTACAGGCCCATATCTTTCTTGATATAATGCAGTTAGTTAAACTGCTCTACCTACGCTACGGTTTAATTCGCCAAGGAAAAATTGACAGAATATTGCCCTTCAAAATTTAAGACACTTTCCGCAAGTGAGTTATAAAGGGCTGATGCTGGCCTGGCCAGCTCGTCCGCCCGTTAATTCCCATCAATGCCACAATGAAGCAGAGCCCAGATAAGAGTAACAGTGTTGTCAATATTGTGGCATTGCTGGACCAATTTTGAGGAAAAGGTACTTGATTTAATGACTTTAACAGCCAACTGACCGCGCGTGATAATAGAAGTATTCCGGTTCTGGTTTGGATTTTGTTTTGAGAACTTAACATGCTTGCTTGAAAGTCAGTATATCAAAAAAAACACTGCCTATAGTACTTGTACTTGAGGTGACTAAGGTCCTGAAAACATAAGTGTTAAGGTACTCAAAATCTCGAAAGAGGTTTAAGTTTGGTTATTGATAGTAAAGAGACCTTAAGATTTTTTCGAAGCCTTGAAATTTGATAAAATGGTTTTAGATACCTTCTTGAGACACTTATAAATGTAAGATCGGAAAGCAAATCTGTGATTTCAAACATAGGAAGCACATATCGACATCTTAATTTGTTACCAGGAACTGTTACAATTAACACGGTATTGTACTCGTAAAGTGCAATTATTTGTCTAGATAGCAGTTACAAAACTTTTGAACAACTTTCTTCTTTTTATTAATTTCAAAAAAGCTTTAACCTTTTAAAAATTTTCAATGTTCAAAACCCATTAAAGAATTACATTTTGCCCAAATGAAAGTTCTAAAACAACGCCCCAATTCAAAAAGTAAATCATCATCCCCCAAACAAAATATGAAAAACAGAAAACAACAAAAGAATTCACATTCCAAATAAAATTGTGACCAGAACAACAACACACAAAGACACATTTAGCAACCACTTAAAGTCCTTTTAATAGGTAAGATAATTTAAAATCATTAAAGCAGAAACTTTAATTAGTTTTCCATGCCTGAGGGATTTTTTGAGATAGAACATCGGAGTCTTTGTCGAGCCCTCTGCTCTCTGTATCAGCTCTTTCCAATTGGAAAAATAGTCTTCTCTGCCTGGGGTGGTCGTACCTACTCCTATCTCATGAGGTAGAGCTAGATAGACACAAGGAAGTACAAAGAAAGAGATGTTCCATGGGAATGTCCTCCGACATATTTCACTGTCGATTTAAACAAAACAAAACTCACGCAAGGGGTCTTCGTTAAACTTAAAGTCAAAATTAAACTGGGAAATCATTGAAACAAACGCCGCTTATTGCCGGCTGGGGCTTTTGGGCATTTTTCATTCAACTTTTCCAAAAGGGAAAATTAAGGGCGGTAGTGAGAGTGGACAAAAAAAATACAAGGGTAGACAGAGGTGAGTTTAATTTAAAACAAAAACCAGAACAAAAAATAAACATCGGCGTCCTCGGAACGAAGATATGAAAACGGTGCTGACATTTAAAAATGACTTCACTGATGCATTGGGGTTTGTGTTTTTTTTGCTGTTGTACCTTGTCTTAGATTGCTAATCTACGGTCTCTGAGTGAGTGACAGTTTGTCTTGCCATCATGGCTGAATATTTACGGTACTTTTGGAAGCGGTTTCGGTTATTTTTTAAATTAACACATTTTTTGGTTACTGCTGTATACCTATCTCCTGGGGTGAATTTTAAAGGGTTGGCACGAAAGTGCTGTTGTTCCTTTTAAGGTTGATTATTTGGGTAAATTAAAGGTGATTAACACAAGAGTTTTAAAAAGAATTAAATTGTAAAAGAAGACCCTTTAATGTATATACGCATGTTATGTCTGACAAGTTACTGGCATGGCACGTGTACATTATTTAATACGGTTTATGGAAAAAAGCTTGAAAAATTAATCTTCGTTAATTGAAATGGTTTCAAATGATTCGTTTAAATGATTCTGTTCAGTTTTGTTTATTTTGGTTTGTTCGAAGTTAAATTTATTTTGAATTTTGATTGAACAATCATCTTAAGAAATTTCTCCCCTTAACGAAATACCTAGAGCTAGAAAAGGATCTGCTAGTTATACTTGCAGCTTGCAACAGTGAAGCTTTGGTAATAGAAAAAAAGGTATTTCTTTAAATTTTAAAACATTTTTATTTTGAAATCTTACTATCTAGCAAATAAAAATAAAATTAAAAAAAAATTATTGACACGTTTTTGAGAAATCGAAATTTCAAATACAATTTTGAATTGTTTTACAAAAAATCCGAACAAATATTTTGTTCTTAAAATCTTGATATGCAATGTTTTTAAGACTTTTTTAGAAGCTTCTGTAAATCTGTTATCCCGAAAATGTTTACCTGCGACTTATAGGCACTAAGGCAAAGTGTGTATTCGTAAAATCAAATACACGACTGGTTGGTACAAACTTGTTCCTATATGTACTAGGCTAAGAATTTAAATAATTAATGTTATTGGAGAAAAATGTTCCTAGGCATAAAATTCTTTTTTTTTAAGTTGCTTAGAAGAAAGAGAGAAAACAGAATTCCATTTGATTTCATAGGGAAATATGAATTTATTCAAGAACAAAAATTTTAGTTGTTGTAGAGATTTCGTAAAAAGGTAAGCTTTTATATATAGAATTTTTAAAACATTTTTGAGAAAAAATTGGAATACCAACTTTAAGTATTTATTATTGTACAATTAAAAATTAAATGTCCAAAGAAAACATTGATTTTTTTCAAAAATTAAAAAAATATTTTTTTTCAAGTTTTGAAATGCTATGTTTTCAAACCTTTTATAAACTTCTCTTTAAAAATTTCCATCAAAATTTGTTATGACGATTATGAGAAATTCAAAATCCCATGATAGCGTTGTTGTATAATAGAATACCCATAGCATATAACAATTACAATCTTGGTCTCAGGGCACTTCATTGTGGTACACTGGAGAAAACTTGTGGTACAGCGACTTCAATTTTCTTTTTTTTGTTTAAACATTTCTTTTAAAACCTGATCAGTCATTTTTCTAAGGTAGTTCATGTCAGTGAACATAAATGTTAAGAAAGAGAAACAAGTTCTGATGTGTACAAAAAACATGTGTCAGCCATGAAAATCATCAAATCATGGAGAAAAATTTTGTTATTAGCTGTGTTTTATTCTCCCCTAGATCTGATCCAGATTGGAACTTCATTCAAAATTACATGTATGACAAAAACAACACAAGGCCTAGTTTTCTTTGTATTTGTTGTTTTACATGTCAAGTTTTCAAAACCATTTTAATTGTGAGTAATAAAAGAAAACTTGCTTAGTAAACTCTGCAGATTTGAGTCAGTAATAAAAGTAACAAAACTTTCCCTCATAATTTGGAGTAGTTCCGGAGTTACTCTACTGAAGAAATCTGATATCAAACTTCATAAGCTTAGAACTTTACATACTTTTAGATCTAACTACTTTTTATGGCTGACTGTCTTTTTTTACATTTATGTTTTTTGCTTTGGTTTCACTCCTTATTTATTGCAAGGATTTTATTTTGTGAGGGGAACATTTTGAAAGAGATCAGTCAAGCTATAGTGGTGTGGAATTCTAGTTACGAACAAAGACCACATATCAAGACAATTTTTTAAAGGAATTTTTGTATACAGAAACGAAAAATAATAACTTGTAAGTCTCACGGCCAAAATTTCATCATTCAACAACAATCGGAAGTGCTCCATATAATTAGTAAGAATTTTAAATTATTGGGTGGCTGTCATGCCCCATGAATGGAAAATTTCCAATTTGTTTTCCTTTGTATGCACCACGAGACCTACCATTGTGCGGAATTACAAGGTTATACGGTGTAGGGAAGTGGTCCATAATTTTGAAGATCTATCAGTGAGACAACCAGTCAATTACGGTTGTAACAATTTTTGAAGTTCTATACAGTGGTACCACTTTGAAGTAGATCTACTTACTTCTTTTTTTTAAATATTTCAAAACCTACTTCCTGCTTCACACCATCAGCAAAATACTGAAATCTACTTCATTTTTAAAATCTTTATTTTAACATACTTCAATTTTACCAATAAAACCTAAATCTACTTCTTTTTCGCTATTTCACTCTAAGTAGCATGTAACCGCATAATTACTATAAACAAAATAACGTCAACATAATACAGATACACAAATGAGTAATTTTAAAAAGCATAGAAACTCACCACACTCATGTGTACACGAATCTTATGAAAATTTAGCTGGCGTGTGTGTTTTTGATTTAAAAGTAATTTATATTTAATTTTTTAATTTTATATAACGAAATTTCTTTAAAATTAAAGAAATGTATTGACAATTTTAAGTATTTAATAATATAGAAACATTTAAGGAAAACATTTTTTTAATACAATATTATTTCAAAATCAAAGAAGCTCCGATATAAAAATTTTGATAGAAACCGGTAGAGTCGGATATGGGAAAGTTGAAAATCGAAAAAAGGTTCTACGACAGGTACCGTTAGTAATTTTTTTTTTGACCGAAATGTAGACCGCATTTTTGGTATAGTCTACACATATTTTTTTTTTATCAAAATCATTAGAGCCGTTTTCGAAATGAATATGATATTTCATAATGGCTGTATGGAAACAACCAAACTAAAAAAAAACAAACCATTTCAATTAGTCCTCTAGCCAACAGGTTGAGGTATACTCGTAGATCTACAGACATACAGACTGACGGAATCACTACTTTTTCGTGTTGTAATTTCAACTGATGAATATCTCTAGTTCATTTTTTTTTAAAAGCAAGTAAAAAGTCATATTAAAATCTGCTTCGATTTTTCTCAATTTACTTCACTTTTTTCTTCAAATTTGGTCCTATATCTCAGGAAAATAGGGTGAATTTTAAGTTTCCTTCCTCTCAATATTGAAATAAGAAGAAAAAATCCCCTGAGTTTGTTTCTGTAAACAGGGCTTATAGCCCGAATTAGGCTGTGAACTACCGTCCTTTTTGATCTTTATTTATTTTTTTTTGAATTATAGCTTGAAAAATTGAACGAAAAAGAAAAAAAAATTATCAAAACTCCAGGTGAGGTTTCCGAGAAAAATAAAATGCACGACTGGGTCGCACGAACTTGCTCCTATGTAATAGACTAAGAATTTCAAAAATGAATGTTATTAGAGAAAAACTGTTCATAAGCATAAAATTAATTTTTTAAATGACTAAAACAACTTCGTAGTTGGAGGTAAAAATGTGATTCAAGCAAGTCTGTAGTGGTTTCTTAAAAAAATAAGCTTTTATATAAAAAAATTTTAAAACATTTTTAAGAAAAAAATTTTGGTACGCAAATTTAAAGTTTTTATTATTGTTCGAATAAAAATTAAATGAAAAAAAAAAAATATTGAGCCGTTCTCGAGGTATTGAATTTTCCAAAAAAAATTTCAAAATTCAACAAAAAATATTTTGCTTAAAGTTTTGAAATGCAATGTTTTTTTAAACTTTTTAGAAACTTCTCTCTAAAAAATTTCATTAAAATCCGTTATGCCGATAATGAGAAATTCAAAATTTTTAAAAATCGTTCCATGGTAGGCAGGTACAGTCAGTAATATCTTGTTTTCAAAATTTCTTTTATTAAATTATAGATACTAAAAATTGATCGAAAAAAAAATTTAAGCAAAACTCTCGGAACCGTTCTCGGGAAAAATACGATTTTCGAAAACCATTTTTTAACATTTGTATGGAGGGTACCGTTATTTTTAGGTACAAACAAATTTTTTTTTCATATCTTGTTAATTATTTTAAGAAACTTTTATTTATCAAGTTTCAAAAAAACTGAGCATGGAGTTTTCGAAATATTGAGTTTTCAAAAAAAATTTTGAAAATTTTTTTAAAAATCCAAAAACAATTTTTTTGAAAATTTGAATAAACTATAACATTAAAACTGCCTTAGCATAAAAAAAAATATCAAAATCGGTCTTACCGTTTTTGAGAAAATCAAAAACAAAAAAATGGTTACAAAGGGGCTGCCAAGAATAAATAATTTCTTGGAAATTTTTTTCTTTCATTACCTAGGTTTAACTAAATGAAATTTTATGAATTTTTTTTTTCAAAAAATCTGTTGGACAATTCTTGAGAAAAAAAAATATTTATAAAATAACGAAACAAATTCGTCTGACAGGTACCGTTATTTTTGGTTTAAAAAAAAAAGGAAAAAACATCCGGGGGAAAAAATTAAAACCCATACTTATCTATCTACCTACCAAGTTTGAAAAAAATCGTCCGAGCCGCTTAGCTGTAGTCGAACAGACAGACAGACAGACAGAATTGGAAGACGCACTTTTTTTGGTCTTCGCTATCATCGTACTGTCAACTTTAACCAAAATCTCGAATTTGAGTTTTTTACGAATGCATAACTTGCCTTATAGTACCTACCTATAAGTCGGAAGTAAAAATTCATTAGTTAGCAGCAGCAGGAAATTTCAAGCCTTCATCTCCGGTCAGCTTGCTAATTCAATGCACTAACCACTAACGCTTGAAACTTGCCCACACGGCCTGAACGAAGAAAGGCAATTTGGGACAGTGCCTAACCTTTCGGGCGATAAAAAAAATATTGCCGTGATAATTCGTAGAGAACCATAGGCTAAGGACTTACTCTCTTACACACAATCCTTTGCGCGTGTTATAAGTGGGCAAACATAAAGACGGGATATTTTCTACCAAATTCAAATAGTTAAGATGAGAAGTTTATCTCCATGCAAGAGGCATAGTTCTTGAATAAAACAGTAAAACCGCTTCATCTCACATCTTCGTGATGCAGTATAGAGTGGTCGTTATGCGAAATTTTAGCGAAAGAAGTCATTTCTAATTTGCGACTTCTTGAAGAAAATTAATGAAATTTAGAAAATTAGAAACTTTTCATGTTACTGCCTATTTTTCTTCTTTAAAATGGAGTGTTCCTAATTTAAGTCAAAAATAAGTTAAGTTTTTGCTTGGCATGCTGAAAAATATGTGGCCCAAAAAAAGGGTACATACTTCGAACGACTAGCACCTGTTAAAATTCTTCAATTAAGCACATTAGGAGTTATTGCAGCACATCTTTTATAGTATTAATATCATTACCCAATATTTATAGACTTTTCATCTATAAAGGACTTCTTCTTCATTGCCCTTCCCTTAAGATGCAATTTCATAACATCAATTCAGTTAAAAGAAAATAGAAACCATAAATCCAATTGATTGTCTAAAAATCATAAAATATTTTATTAAAATTTCAAGTTTTTTTTGTAAAATACATCAATCTGCTGAAAGAGTTCCCCTTATTTCACTTATCAAGCTAATAATCATCCAAGGTAGTAACGTATGGTTTAAAAATCAAATAAATCTCCTTACCTCCTACACCCCATTGTCAGTCTAAATAAACACTTTTGCATCTTTCCCATTATAAAAATTCAATCAAAATTCCATTTTATTCCATGGAACTTAATAATTTCCTGCACAACAACGCGTCCATTGTCCTTTATGGAAAAAAAAATTATTTATGCCAACGGAACATGGTACAATATTTTTTAATAGAAAAAAGCCTTACTTCAATGTTATCTGATGCATTCGTCCAACCAAATAGGTTTTTTGAGAGTTTTGTTGTTGTAGCTTTTATTCTCTTTGCCTACTCACTTTTTTCTTCCATACACGAATTCAATTTCATCGTCAAATAACTTTCATCCACACTCATGCATATTATGTTTTTATTGGTTGATGATAATATCCTTATTCGTCCTTCTCATATCATTCTTAAAATGGCTGTTTAAATTTGCATTTAATGCTCATCGTATAAGTGTATGTCCATAAGCAATATAGAATTGCAACAACAATGTGCAAAAAAAAGGACGAAAAGCAACACACATAACGGTATATAGTGTAGTAGAATAATAATCCCTAGGATGCTCTCAATTTTTAGCAATAAATTTTGGCCCTCAATATAGCCCACACTCGCCCCAGTCAAATAATAAATGTATGTGTCGTTCAGCCATCATTTTTCGCCGGAAATGACACAATAACTGTGAATCGTTTTGTAAGCACGCAATACGATTATCCTTAAATTTATGGACAAAACACAGGGACAGAGAGATGAGGGAGTGAGAATTTGAATTTTTATCGAAACTTTGCACAAAAACAGTGCTGTGCAAAAATATGATATAAAAACCATATTCAGAACCATATTAAGAACAAAAACTGAGGGTTCATTCGACTTTTTAAATCATAGGTTATTTTGACACTAACAGCTGTTTCCCGTTCGAAATCTTGAACAACGTTGGGAAATATTGAAAAAAAATTATTTCCAAAATGAATGCTGTGTAGTCCAAACTGGGCGTTTTTTAAAAAGCAGTTTTGGCCGAAATGAAGCACCCACCGCGCCTGCTGTACGCAAGTTTGTGCAAAAAGTTCGTGAGACTGGTATATCTAGTAGTGAACGAACACTCATGGCCTCTGTCGTCGTGAGCCGTACACGCAGATGAGAATGTGACTATAGTGTAGGCGAGAGTTTGAGACTCAATTCATGAACATCATCTCAAGAGCTCAACATTTCACGCACTAGCCTGAGATGAACTCTGCACAAAGATCTCGGATTATTCGCTTACAAGGTCCAATTGACTCAGCAATTGAAGGCACAAGACCATCCGTTTCGTTATCGGTGCGCAGTGAGGGCCTTAGAGCAGCTTGAATTGGACAACGATTTTGGGCGAAAATCATCTTTCCTGGCGCGGCGCATTTTCAAGCGGCGGCAACGTTAAAAAAAAATTTCCGCATCTGGGGCTCGGAAAACTCACACGTTATCTATTGTCCTGTGAACAACATTACGGTCAACGAAGGGCGTTAAGAAGCCATGTTAACTGACATTTTTTAAATGAAATTGAAGACATTGCTTTGGATGATCTCTGGTTCATGGAGGATGGTGTGCCATGTCACACAGCCCATCAATATTTTGCGCACAAAATTACCAAATCGTGTTATCAGCCGTCTCGGAGCTGCCATTAGTTCTCTTTGGACATGGAGAACTTTTTGCAGTGAAATCGAAGGGATAAACGAATCTGCTAGACTAAGAAAAATTCCTTCCAAGGACTCAATCCCACTAGGATCTCTTAAAACGCCCACTGGGTGCTGGACAGAGTCCTGCGATGAGACTCTTGAGCACCTCATAAATACTCACTTCCCTGGTTGCGGTCGGTTCAAAAGACAGCAACCCGGAAACAGAGTCCTACACGGAACACATTGTACCATCGGATATTATAACGGATGAAAAAATGAGATGGGCAATCTATTCCTTTTCTCCGTATAAATCCCCTGGCCATGATGGCATCTTCCCAATGATGCTACAGAAAAGCGAAATCGAAATAATACCGCTCCTGAAAAATATATTCCTTAACAGTTTAAAATGGGGATATGTTTCTTTATCATGGCGCAAGCCCAGTCATACAGAAGCAAGAGATTTCAGGTCAATCAGTCTGACATCGTTTAATCTTAAAACGTTTGAAATACTGATAGACCTACATATACGCAGCACTCTGAAACTGGTTGATTTATCCCCTGCACAACACGCGTACCCAAAGGGGAAGATTATAAAAACAGCATTTCACAGCGTCGTTAGCACGATTGAGAAGATACTGAGCGACAAAGAATATATCCTTGCTGTGTTTCTTGATTTTGAAGGAGCTTTCAATAACGTGAACAATAAAGCAGTAAAGGCAGCTCTAGTAGACAATAAAATCAATAATTCGATAATAGTTTAAGTTATGTGTATGTTAAAGAACAGGCAAATTTACTCGGAACTGGCAGGGATACAGATGAGAGTATCCACATTCAGGGGCAACCCACAGGGCGGAATTCTCTCACCACTCCTTTGGGTGCTGGTTATGAACACAATCCTCATTAATCTAAAACATTGTGGAGTAAAGGAAGGAGCCTACGCTGACGATCTTGCGTTAATAGTGACAGGTAAATTCTTACCCACTATCAGAGAACAGATCGAATACGCTCTTTCTATGGTTAGTAGATGGACTAGAAAGTGCCGCCCGTCAAAAACAGAATTAGTCCTCTTCACAAATAAAAGGAAAATACCAAACTTCAGAATACCTTCAATTGAAGGCAGCCCACTGAAGATTTCAGATCATGCAAAGTATCTTGGTGTGATTCTAGATAGGAAATTAAACTGGAGTCTTAACACTAAGGAAAGAGCGAAAAAAGGAATGATTGCATTCTACTCCTGTAACAGAATCTTTGGGAAATCCTGGGGACCTAGTCCAAAAATTATCAGGTGGATGTATTTGGCGCTAATCAGATCAATACTAACTTATGGTAATTTGGTATGGTGGAATGCAACTGAAAAAAGCACGAACCTCAAAACTCTGATAAAAGTACAGAGACTTGCGTGCATTGGAATTACGGGTACCAAGAGATCCACACCAACTGCAGGGTTAGAGGCGATACTTAACATGAAACCCCTACACCTTTTTGGTACAAGAATCCGCAGCATATAGCACCTTAAGGCTAAGCCAGACTAATACCTGGAAAAACAGCGCAATAGGACATGCTTAAGAAGCACGCAGCACAATATTAGACTCTGCCGGGTTCCAGGACACAGCGGAATACCAGGTAATGAAAATGCCGATGAGTTGGCAAGATAGGGATCAGCGCTTGACGCTAGTCAAGCAGAGATGGTAAGTATCTCACTCTGCAGAAAATTTCAGATTTAATCCTAACGAAATCCAATGAAAGGTGGAGTCTACTTGATACCTGTGATACTACTAGGAAAGTATGGCCTTGCTTTAACAAGCAGAGAACCGACAAAATTATACAACTTAGCAAGAAGTCCCTTCGCTCTCTTACGAGCATAATCTCCGGACATAATTTACTGAAATATCATAAATTCAAAATGAAACTAAGTACAGATGACCTATGCAGAGGATGTGGTGATGAAGAGGTACATGAAGACACATCACACTTTCTCTATAATTGCCCTTCATTATGCTACCAGAGAAGAAAATGGCTTGGTAGTTACTTCTTTGACAATCTAGAAGATCTTTCACATATTTCAGGAATTCACATATTGAGCTTCGTCAATGCCTCAAAATGGTTTGAGTGATTAACAGGATACATAGGTTTTTTCCAGAAAAGAATGATTACACTCACGGCTAACACAATGGATCTACATTGATCTAAGTGTGACGATAGCGACATTAATATATCAGCTTAATAACCTAATCTAGCCTTACCTCTTTGGATTTTTTTTTGTGGGGAATCGTCAAGTACCCATGTTATGCTAACAATAACAATCCGGAAACGATTCAAGCATTTAAGGCCAATATCATCCATGCAATCCGCAAGCTACAACAAGAAACCTTATCAACAAGGTCTTGGAAAATACGCTTGAACGACATTGTGCTCCATAATTAATGGTAATATTTGCTCTTACTAATAAAGCCGCAATGCATGGAAAAAATTAATTTTCTTTATTTTATTGCATTTTCAAAAAGAAACTTGTATTTGACCCACCCTTTATTAAAGCCATGGATTTTAATGAGTGAAATAAGGTTGTATTGTATGGCCAGCATTTTTGGTGACCAGTATTAAAATGTTAGACTGAAAGCGATCCGAAGGCGTCGCATAAAGTTACAATTCTTACCGAATTTTCCAAAGGAAAATTATTGGTGTTTAATTTCAATTTAAGCTGGTTATTTCCCTTCCACGATAATTAAATTTTGCCCCAGAACAAAGATGCCAAGAACTTAAATTGATTAGAAATTTTGGAAACACAATTTGGTCCATAACATTTTTAAATTGACATCTTGCAGCTGCATGGAACGATGAATCAACAAGTCATTTTTTTCTTGAATTCAACCACTCGGAGTTTAACAGCTGATACATACCATTTTGAGTTAAGATCTAATTGCTTACTTTAATTTTGTAGATAACTATAAAATTGACAAGCACGCGAAAATTAAAACAAATTTTTTTTTTTTTCACAGCACTGTAAAGTAAGTATAGGATGTCTTATAAATCCTTTTCATTTTTGCACAGCTTTGGAATGTGTCCTTTTTTAACCTATTATCGATCCTGGATGATGACGGTTGACTGAGTGTCATTTAGATATATCCTCTATCATTCCTGTCCCCATGAACATCGCCGCACTAAGTCCAGGATGTGAGTTCGTAGTACAGGATACTCCTATTTTGCATACATATGCATATGAAGTCAGGGGCATTAAATATTTTTATGGTCACCCCATCAACTATACGAAGGGAAAAAATTATTTTTTTAATAACGATTTTTTTGAGGCTATATTTATATACAACCAAGCCCTAAACATATTGTACAACTGAACTGAATGTCGTAAAATTTACTCCAATCAAACAAACGATGTTCTGTTTTATAATAACGGTTTCCTTCATTATTTAAATATTTATCATTATTCTAAAAGAAAATTCTTATATGTCCATGTGTAGGTATGTACATATGTATGTCATATACATATATATGTAGGGAAAAATGTCCTCTAGAAATTGAAATTAAAAAAAATTCCATTATCCTGCATGGATGTCGTCCTGGAATCCTTGCAATTTCGTTTTCAGTTCAGGAATTTGTTCATAACATGGGACAAGGATATAAAACAAAATTAAAAATGATACATAAACAAAAAGGAGGGGGAGGGCTTGTCGTCCATCCTGTCCTTTCCATAGAGACACACCAATACACGAGAACGTCCTCATTATGATTTCCTTGATTTCCACTCAACCACCACTTGCAATGTCTTTATTTGCCACTCCTGTTCATAAGGATACTCTTACTCGTATACATTTCAGCGCAAAGGAAATTTATATCCTTTTTATTAATTGTTATTTAACAGTTCTTGCATTTCACCCACATTATATATCTACTAATACACCGCACACTCACTTTCTTAAGTCCTTGTTTTGATAAATATGCGAGTAAAGCCTTTGGGGGCTGTTGGCATTTTCTTTTGAAGACATATGCATAAGAAATTGCCTTCAATTTGTGACCAGCAAATGCATTTGGATATTTTCCAAGCAATTTCCTTCTTTGCGAAGCACATAACATGCCGTATAATGTTAGTGGAGGAATATGATAAGAGTCCTGGGGCCTTGGGGGAAAGTGGCACTCACCCTGTTTTTTGTGATATTATATTATTATTAAATCGAGGGTTGTTTTTAAGTTGGAGTTTTGCAAGAGTCTTTGCCATTTTGCACTCTATATGACTTCTGAAAAGATATTCATTTCCTGGGTCTTAACAACCCTGTTATGCATTTGAAAATAGTTTTGTTAAAGGGGAGCAAACAGGGGAGGGCTTTTGAGAAAGATAATAATAATGGAAGAATGATGTGTTGTTATGTGGCTTTAAGGGGCAGTTAAGTTGAAATTGTTATTAAACTCAATGTTATCCGTTTTCAATCATTTTAGAAATGAATTGCAGTGGGAAACGCCACCACATGGATTGAATATTGTCCTATCACGAATAAAAAATATCTTTCTCTTTCACTCTGAGAATACAACTTCTTCAAGTACCTACGTATTCTTAGGCGAAGTTATTTTCAACCAATATTGTTTAACTCACTGAAAAGCTGTATCGGTTAAAATTTAATATTTTCTGCGTGCAGTATTTTCTTTAATTTTTTTTTTTGTTTATTAATTTTATTTCATTCAAAAAATCTTACGGCTTTAATTTTATCAGAAATAAAAAGAAAAGATTAAACAATATTTCATATGGCTTCTAAATAACAGAAAGTACAAGGCCGTACTTCAATGGACTCCAGGAAGTTTTTATCAAAGGTGAAACTTACCAAAACCTGAAACAAAAAAATTATGAATTTATTAGGGAAACCTTTTTGATTATAGGTGAAAAACCATACATTTTTTCAACAATTAAATGTAAGACATTTTAATATTAATAAAATAAATATGATGTAGTAATTTTAAGTTATTTCTTTCAAACGAACATTGACCACCTGTACTCCTAATTCTTACAAAAACAATTTTATATAAAATATTCATACAAGCACAAATAATGATTCTCGTACTCGATTGATCTTTTTATATAAGTACATATTTCTCTCTTGCTGTACTATCGTATGATTTATGTAAGCAAATTTATGTATTTCTTATAATCGAATGTTATCAATTACAGCAATCTATGTGACAATTATTTTTAAGAAAAATCACTTGTAATAAAGCGATCGTAGAAAGAAGACGTCTTTTAATCGTTTAATTTATTTTGATTTTTGCATGCAGTAGCTCGATATACTTTTTAGTTTCAAATAGTTTGAGTTTTTTTTATTAAAGAACCTCTCATAATATTCAGAAGTGAGATAAAAAACCTGATTATTTTTGTGCATGCTTAAAAAGTAGAAATCGCTTTTATTTTGATAATTTGACAATTTTGTTTGTAATGGATGTAAATGATCGTGTCGCAAGGTTTGTGCAAAGCGCAACTGTACCTCGATTGAAGGCAATGCTTGCCAAATTGGGTTTGCCCACAATGGGTCTTAAGCCCGCTCTGAAGGTTCGATTGGAACAAGGAATAGCTTTTCTCGATGATGGTCGACTAGAGGAGCTATTTTTGAATAATGACGTTGATAATTCTGGCGATTTGGGCGATGACCTTGGTGAAGATACTGATGATGGAGGTGCAGAGGATATGGATTTGGTAGATGAGGATCGAGCTGTTTCTAAGAGATTGGAAAGTTTGCGTGAGATGGTGAGGAAAAAAGAGGAAATTGCTTTGTTGGAAAAGAGGCTAGCAGAGTTAAATTGTTCTCGAACAGTCGTACAGTCGTCCTCATATTCTTATCGTGATGTAGAAGATACGATGCCGACGTTCTCTGGGGATGATAACTACAATGTGAAGAAGTGGATCAGTAGTTTTGAAGACGCAAAACTCCTTTATAATCTTAGCGATCCTGAAAGTTTTGTATATGCCAAAAGATTGCTACGTGGCACCGCAAAATTGTTCTTGAGATCAAACACGTGTCGATCTTGGGATGAATTGAAAACTGCTTTACTGACTGAATTTTATAGCCATGCTTCAGCGACAGATATTCACAACATGTTGCGAGGACGAAAAAAGCGCAAAGACGAGACATTTCAACAGTATTTATTATCCATGCAGGAAATAGCTTCTCAAGCTGACATCGAAGAGCTAGACCTAATAAGCTATGTGATTAAAGGGATTCCTGATTCCGTTTTTAACAAGCAAATTTTGTTGACGGCAAATAACATCGCTGAGCTGAAAATCATGTTAAGAAAATATGAGAAGATGAAATATGAATCCTCAACTTTCATCCCATATAAAACGACAACTCATCCTAAAAACCTACCAAGTTCAAGTTCTAAGGTCAGCTTAAAATGTTTTAATTGCAACGAAGATGGCCACATTTCACTCAACTGTCCAAAACCGAAAAGAGAAAAAGGAGTATGTTTTCGTTGTGGTCAAAAAGGCCATGTAGTTAAAGACTGTTCACAATCATCGTCAGTTCTTGTGATCCAAAATCCCGAGATACAAAATGATACAAATCTTTTTCCAAGTTCCTATGGGGGGGACTTTCGTGACGTGTTCGAGTTTCAATTCCAAGAAGATGATTCCGGCCCTGTGCAGTTGACAATGCATGCGATGAGTTTAATCGACACAGGAAGTCCATAAGTTTCGTGCAGCAGCGCTATATCCCATTATTTCTGATAACATCGGTACCAACGCTTTGGAAAGATTTTGTAGGTATAAATAATTCTAAACTTATATTACATGGTAGTGTTTTATGTAAGATCAAGGTCAGAAATAATTATGTAAAATTATGTTTATTAGTTGTTAAGAACGATACGATGCAAAATGCTATAGTGTTAGGTCGAGATTTTTTGCAAACAAATAATATGGCGCTTGTTTTAAAAGAAGAAAACGTAAATTTAATGGAAAGAAATTATAAAAATTTATATATTGATTTGTTCGAAAAAGATAATTTAAATGAAACTTTGAATTTAAATGAGCAAAATGATTCAGAAAAAGCTTTTTGTGAAGGATTTATCAACGAAATTTTGAAAATTGATACATCGGATGATATTGAAAAATCGGTTTGCCTTAAAATTAACGATAATTTAAATTACAAAGATCAAAAATTAGTAAGAAGTTTAGTTACGCGAAGTTATGATATTAAAAAAGAATTTAAAGATGACTTTGAAATGAAAATCATGCTAACGAATGAGAACAGTGTTTTTAGTTGCGTGCCTCGACGATTGCCTTACTCTCATAAACTCGAACTTCAGAAAATTCTTGATGATCTTTTGAAAGACAATATTATCCGAGAGAGCAATTCCCCTTACGCTTCACCGATCGTCTTGGCAAAAAAGAAAACAGGTGAGCTACGTCTTTGTATAGATTTTCGTCAGTTGAATAAACTGACAGTTAAAGACAATTTTCCTATCCCTCTTATCGAAGACCATCTAGACAGACTACGAGGTAAAAAGTTTTTCACGCTTTTGGATTTAAAAAGTGGGTTTCACCACGTTAAAATGTCCGAATATTCTGTGAAGTTTACTTCATTCATCACACCCTTAGGTCAATATGAATATCTGCGTATGCCTTTCGGCTTGAAAAACGCGCCATATCTGTTTTCCAGCGTTACATCAATTCACTTTTTAAAGACCTAATAAAGGAAGGAAAACTGCTTATTTATATTGACGATTTGCTTGTAGCGACAGAATCTAAGGAGGAGCACTTTGAAATTTTAAAAAATGTCATGGACATTGTCACCAAAAACAATTTGCAATTACGCTACGACAAATGTCTTTTTATGTATGAAAAGATCACATATTTAGGATATGAGGTTTCATGTAGCGGTATAGGACCAAACGTTAGTGGCTTAAAAGCTATTGCCGAATTTCCGATTCCTTCAAATGTTAAGAATTTGCATTCTTTTCTTGGTTTAGCATCATATTTTAGAAAATTCATTAAGGATTTTTCTACAATTGCGAAGCCACTTTACGACCTTATAAAAAAAGATGCAAAATTTACTTTTGGTGATAGTGAGTTAGCCGTGTTTGAGTTGTTAAAGCAAAAGTTGTTAAACGCTCCTATTTTAAGTATTTACAACCCTAATGCTGAGACCGAATTACACTGCGACGCAAGTAGTCAAGGATTTGGTGCAGTATTAATGCAACGTCAAGAGGATAAGCACTTTCATCCTATTTTCTTTTATTCAAAAAGGACTACGTCACAGGAAGCAAAGTTTCATTCATATGAGTTGTAGACCTTAGCTATTGTGTCTGCCTTACGGCGATTTAAAATATACCTCACTGGTATCCGCTTTAAAATAGTTACGGACTGCAAGTCTCTGACCCTTACACTTAATAAGAAAATGTTAAATCCGAGAATCTCAAGGTGGGCCCTAGAGCTCCAAGATTTTGACTATATCATTGAGCATAGGGATGGACAGAGGATGCAACATGTTGATGCTCTTAGCCGATGCCATAATGTTTTAATTGTTGAGCCAGATTCTTTTGAGAATGTCCTTGCAGCTTCACAGCTAAAAGATCCTGTGATAAGAAATATAGCGAAGATGTTGGAAAACAGAGAAAGCCCTTCTTATGAATTAATAAATGGTTTGGTGTACCGCAAAATAGATAAAAAAGTTTATTTTTATGTTCCCTCTGCGATGGAAAGGAATGTAATTCAAACACATCATGACGGACTGTGTCATTTAGGTGTTGAAAAGTGCTATGATTATTTGCGAAAAACATATTGGTTTCCAGGTTTGAAAGCTAAAATTAAAAACTACATCGAAAACTGTTTGAAATGTGTGCACTTTTCACCCCCATATGGTAAAAAGGAAGCTGTGTTACATAGTATTCCCAAGGGTGATAAACCTTTTGACACTCTTCATGTTGACCACTATGGTCCATTACCATCTTCTGTCCGACATTCCAAAAAACATATTTTTCTAGTAATTGATGCTTTTTCAAAATACACTAAACTGTTTGCGGTCAAAACCACTTGTTCAAAGGAAGCTATTCAATGCCTAGAAACATATTTTTCGAATTACAGTAGACCAAAGCGTTTGATTTCGGATAGAGGCAGTTGTTTTACGTCTGAAGAATTTGCTCTATTTTGCGAAAGTCATTGTGTTCAGCATATTAAAATTGCAACAAGCTCACCTCAGTCAAACGGCCGGGTGGAACGCATCAACCGCTGCCTTACACCCATGTTGGCCAAGGAATGTGAAGCTGAACCGAGCGACTGGGCAAACTATTTACTAAAAGTTGAATTTGCATTGAACAATACAGTAAACAAAAGCACTGGTTTCTGTCCAAGCGTATTACTGTTTGGTGTTCAGCAAAAGGGAATTCTAAACGACAAAATAAAAGAACATCTAGAGAAAAATATTTTATCGGAGGACACGCGAGATTTACTATCGTTCAGGACACAAGCAACTAAAAACACTGTTCAAAGTCAAGAAATAAATAAGAAATATTACGATAAAAATCATAAAGAACCACATGCATATAACGTTGGCGATTTTGTCATGGTAAAAAACGTAATAACGACCCCCGGCATAAACAAAAAACTTCAAGCTAAATTTAAAGGTCCTTTTGAAGTAGTCAAGAAATTACAAAATGATCGTTACTTAATAAGGGATTTAGAAAATCTCCAGATTTCACGCATTCCCTATGAAGGAGTAGCTTGTCCTCAAAATATGAGGCCATATGTTTCAACCCAAACATCTTGATGTATCAAGACTTCTAACCATTGATTATCCTCAATTATATTTTATTTACTTATTAACATTAATTCATTTTCTCTAAATAAGTTTCTCGTTTCTAATAATTAAAATAATTTTATTTAGCATATACAAAAAAAAAAAAAAAAAAACAATCGACTCATTATGTAAAGAAAAAATTATCACTATCAATAATTTTACTATGCAAAAATTTGTTAAACTTTTAAAGTCGTAAACAAAAACAAAATCCAAATCGAGGGCGATTTTTACAAATGAGGGTGGAGTTGTAAGACATTTTAATATTAATAAAATAAATATGATGTAGTAATTTTAAGTTATTTCTTTCAAACGAACATTGACCACCTGTACTCCTAATTCTTACAAAAACAATTTTATATAAAATATTCATACAAGCACAAATAATGATTCTCGTACTCGATTGATCTTTTTATATAAGTACATATTTCTCTCTTGCTGTACTATCGTATGATTTATGTAAGCAAATTTATGTATTTCTTATAATCGAATGTTATCAATTACAGCAATCTATGTGACAATTATTTTTAAGAAAAATCACTTGTAATAAAGCGATCGTAGAAAGAAGACGTCTTTTAATCGTTTAATTTATTTTGATTTTTGCATGCAGTAGCTCGATATACTTTTTAGTTTCAAATAGTTTGAGTTTTTTTTTATTAAAGAACCTCTCATATAAATTTACTATTATATATATAAAATTGGCAAAAGGCCGAATTAATAAAAGAAATTGAATAAAAGAACATTTTTCGTAAGTGATTGATAACGGTATTTTGTACCGTACAACGCAAGAGAAACCGAAGATGACTTTGGGAAAGATTCCCGAAACACAAGGAAGAAACTGGGTTTTACCGTATTTTCGGGACACGAAAGATTAAAAAAGAAGAAGGTCAAGCGGGGTATTTCTTGCCTAAACTGGCTTACTCAAAAAACAACGATTCAAGTCAAGATTTTTATACCCAAGGATACTTATCTTGTTCTCAAAAATAGGATTTTCCTCTAGAGTTTTCTGGCCCACTTACCCTAAATCTTGAAATGGATTCGTTTTTCTAAATTTTTTCCTCACCAACGATTATCTGAGCGTTCTTCACAGCTCCAACAATTTCCTCATAAAACGATTATAGATAATATTTTAACTGGCTGAACACAATGGAGACGGAGCTGCAACTGGAACTGCAACAGCTGTCAAAATATTCAATACACGTAAATTCAATGTTACGAACACAACACAACGCAACTGCAGTCGGTGCTGCAGACGGTGCTGCAAGAGTTGACGAACTTTTAACTTTTTCGTGCAGCAATTTTGACATTTCAAATTTTATATATCTGTCAGTGCTTTTAAGTGTTGTTTTGTTTTATTGTAATTTCGTGGTTAAATTTTAATTAAAATAATGGACGAAAATCTTCAATTTCTGTGTCCATTTTATAGTTTCAATTACTTAAAATATTTACAATTTGCCAAAGATTCAACACCTGACCCAACAAATGACAACAAAACATGAAAGCTGTACAGCCTCATTGTGGGCGCATAAAAAAAAGTACGTACGACACTTTTTGACAGCTCTTCCAGTTGCAGCTGCAGCTCCAGTTGCAGCATTCTATTGTGTTCAGCCAGTAAATGAAGCGATTCTAACTGATTTTTCTTTCTTCTAAATAAGCTTTTCTAAGGTGATCTGTCTCGAACAAAATCTAGTTAAAAAGTGCCATCATGGCGACCTCCTTCATTCATTTTCGCTTTCTCACATTGTTTCTCTCTCTTTTTACTCTCTCCGTAGTGGCGGTGTTTGGTCACGGTTATAACGCAAAACTTCGCCTATTAGCTAACAGCTTGCTCCGTTGTTGAACCCAATCGACTCTCTCATTCCTAACTCTTAATCCCTTTCCCTAGTGAAAGGGATCATTCACAATCACAATGCAGATAACTCAATGAACGAATTCAGCTCACCTCCGTCTAATTCCACTACAGCTTTATAAGAGAACGAAAAATCAGATTCACATGAGCAATGCCCCCTCCCATATCGACCTAAACTGGTCGGAGAAAAGTATCTTGGACGGATGCACTTCCACCATTTGTCATTCTTAAATGGTGGGGAAAATTCCATTTCACGCGAAAAATTACAATTAATTGAAACCGTAGACCTTGTTGCAGATTTGGGGAATTAGAGGAATCACCTAACAAAGTCATCTTCGTTTATCTTGCACAGGCACTCTATATGGTGGGCTCTCGGTCATTTCGTTTGCGTTCCTCTGTTTTTCAGAATGATCAAAAGAAAAAAAGACAAAGTTTAATTGATTCATTTCTCACACCTCTGAATTCATCAGGCAATTTATTAAATAAGCGGGGCGCAGTAACTGTGTAAAAATTGTTAAAGTGAGATTTAAAAATTCTAAGAACATTCACGAGGTGACGTAAATTAGAACTCAAACTAACTATCTCTAGAGCTCTTACATTATCATAACCTTTACTTTTAAAAATGATTTTAAAATATGTATTATAAAAGTACAAGTGTCTTATAGGAAAAATACCGACACGTTAGAGAACAAGTCGAAACTGGGTGTCATACGAGACACCTTAGATTTAATACGAATCGAGTGTTTTTGAGTTTAATTTTACCCCAACGAGAAATACCAAATTGATTTTTTGATTGCACTAGGCCATAATATGCTAGTTTTAAGGTTTTTTGACTAAGACTAAGATATTAGATTTGTCTTACAACTTTATTAAGATAAAGTTTTAAATTAGTTTTATGTTCAACCCAACTAAGTATTTGAAGTGATCAACACATTCAATATCGAAGCAACCATCACAACGCCGAAAAGCTGGACAATTCATTGGTAAACAGACTTGAAAACCAGAACAGTTAGGTGCATGATAAGTTAAGGAAAAACTTTCGGGAATATAATTCCCTTTAAATTAAAGAACATGAATTTCGTCTTGCTGTTTATGACTAATTTATGAGACCCAAACCAGCGGCATAGAATCTCTAAGTCATGATTGGTTTGGTACTGACAAAAGTTTCGAAGTTATTATTATTTCAGTACGAAAGAGCAGTATCATCAGCAAAGGCAGATCATTTTCCTTTAAAAGTTTGTAAGAATAATGAGTTAACAAATATTAGAAACAAGATGGGACCTAAAACAGAACCTTGCGGAATACCCATTCTGAGAGAGGATACCGAACTTGGAGTATTTTTTTATCATGGTCATTTGGTTACGATTTGTTATGTACGAACAAAACCAATCATAAACAAAGCCTCTGAAACCAGTCATATAAAGTTTTTTCAATGTAATGTCAATGAATAATGCCGCCGCCGCCGCGCCGTTACCTTAAAATCAATAACAGAGTTATATATTTAACAGAGCATCTTCTGTTGACTTACCTTTTTGAAAACCAATCTGCCAATCACTGAAAAACTCAGCTATAGAAAGAATGGATATACATATAGTTATGTTCTTCATTTCTTTTCAAAAACCGTAGAAAATACGGAAAGGAGAGAAATGGGTGTGTAGTTATTTAAATCCAAAGTATCTCCTTTCTTATGTAATGGGATTACTATAGCAGTTCTAAGGGAATCAGGAAACACACCTTTTTTAACACAAACATTAAATATGAAACAAAAAAAATCAGCAATTTGAAATATTTTTACTTGCGTCTTATAGGTACTATAAGGCAAGTTATGCATTCGTAAAAAAAATTTATAAATATTTTTTTCCTCAAAAACTGTGCCACAGATTTAAAAACAAAATTCAAAAAATTTCATTTAGTTAAACTAAGGTAATGGTTGAAAAAAAAAAAATTCCAAAAAATTTTTATTTTTGGTTCCCCCCTTAGAACCATTTTTATTTGCTTTTGATTTTATCAAAATCGGTAACACCATTTTTTTTGGATTTTTAAAAAAACTTTCAAAATTTTTTTTTGAAAACTCAATACATATTTCGAAAACCCCTAAAAACCTATAAAAGTTTCTTAAAATAATCTACAGGATATAACAAAAATTTATTTATTATTTTACTTAAAAATAACGGTACCCTCCACACAAATGTTAAAAAATGGTTTTCAAAAATCGTATTTTTCTCGAAAACGTTTCCGAGAATTTTGCTTAAATTTTTTTTCTTTTGATTAATTTTTAAGATCTATAATTTAATAAAAACAATTTTGAAAACAAGATATTACTGACTGCAGCTACCATAGAACGATTTTTAAAAATTTTGAATTTCTCATTGTCGGCATAACAGATTTTAATGAAATTTTTTAGAGAGAAACTTCTAAAAAGTTAAAAAACATTGCATTTCAAAACCTTAAGAAAATATTTGTTTTGAATTTAAAAAAAATATATATTTTTTTTTTTGGAAAATTCAATACATATCTCGAAAACGGCTCACTATTTTTTTTGTAAATTTAATAATAAATTTTTTTTTTAAAATGTTTTAAATTTTTTTTTATAAAAAAGCTTATTTTTTAAAGAAACCACTACAAAGACTTATAATTTTTGTTCTTGCATAAACCAATTGTTCAGGAATGCAGCGTCAAATTATTTTCATCCTAAATTATTACTTACTATTTTTAAATTGTTAAATTAATTAATTCTTAAAAACCTAATCTATTTTGAAATTAAATTTAAATATTTTGTAAAATTGCCAAACACAGTCGAATAATACCCTATGTATTATTAACAATTGGTTTTCAACTTACGCTAATCTTTTAATCTTTTAAGCCGCTATTTAATATGTACTTGTTTGGACAATTCGACAATTAGTTTTTGGGAGATTAAGCATCATACGATGGTGCAATGGAATATTCGGCCTCTTCTTCAAGTAACCACCATCGTGTACAGTCCACCTTTTGTTGCTTAGTCTTGATCTAACTATTCATACTTAAATAAATTAATATGTTATAACGTTTTGAACAGTTGTATTTCATTTAACGTTTGGGAATTTGATTTCGTTTGCGAATTTTTATTGCGGATCAAAGTTGGTCCTTTTGCTAAGCCGGATTTTTTTTTGTAAATCTGATATTTTGTAATCTTGTTTGAAGATACGTATATGGTGGTTGCTGAACGTTTGGATTTTGGAACTGGAGACCTTTTGGGTAATATTGTATCGATATACTGAAAATATATGCTGTTGCTGTTTACTGGGTTTGCTGTTGGTGGTTTTGCTGTTTATTAGGAGTTCTGGAGTGCTGTTCAGGATAGTTTCTACCTTTATAATAGACATTTGAAGTGTACCACTTTGTGAAATCGTGCTTCTTATAGAATTGTTAATCTCACGTGTTCAGTTTTCACCTTGAATTAAGACAATAATGAATACGCTAAGACAGGCACGTGGACATTTGAAAGGTTCGATAACGCGGGCTCATTCGTATATCTTAGAAGTTGCCGATGAAGATATCGAAAATTTAGAAACGCGATTAGAACGGTTAGAGGAAACGTGGAAAGAGTTTTGTTTGAATCATAATGAATTCTTTCAATATTCCGAGGAAGAGGGATACGGTGATCCCGAAATCGATTTCGAAACGACGGAAAAAAGGTATCTTGATGCAAAAAGTGCATTCATTAAAGCTATTCGAAAAAACACTCCTTCACTTCCTCCGCCTCCTCCACCGCGTCTCCAAGCTAATGGTGACTCTACGGATGAACATTCTAAGCAACAAGCCGCCTTGTTGGAAACCTTTTTAAGCAATTCGTATACGGTTTCAGCTGCGAAATGTAATGAAGTTGAGTTACCCAAATTTAAAATATCTCCTTTTGGTGGCGATTATCGTGATTGGCCGGAGTTTCGGGATATGTTCCTCGGGAGCATTGGTTGCAAAGAAAAACTTTCGGGTGCTCAGAAAATGCGTTACCTAAAATCGTTTTTGAGTGATGAAGCCGCAAAACTTTTAAACGGAATCGAAATAACCGACTCTAATTACGAGCAAGCTTAAGGAAAACTTGAACGGCGCTATGATAAGCCGTTGTATGTTATAAATGCGCATATAGAAAGTTTTATGAAGATGCCAACAGTGGCAGTCGCGGATAGTGGACATTTGCGTCGGTTAGCAGATAAATCAGATGAAGTTATTCGTGGTTTGAAGGCTCTGAAATCTGAAAGCAGAGATCCTTGGCTGATTTATCTTTTGTTATGTAAAACCGACATCGAAACGCGGAAGGCTTGGGCTCTTCATAACAATAATTCGGAAAAAGCGACCGTTCAAGAACTAATCGACTTTTTAGAAAAAAGATGTGATGCTTTAGAGGCATGCTCGTCGAAATCTAGTGATTTTAAAATTCGTGGCAATAAACAAATAACGCGTTCGAGTAGTTCGTCGAACAATATAAAAAGCTTTGCCGTTTCGAATTCCGTATGTCCTATGTGCCAAGGAAACCATGTGCTACCGCAGTGTTCTCAATTTCTTGCACTACCCATTACCTCTCGTCGTAGTTATGCTAGGGACCATAAACTCTGCTACAATTGCTTAGGAAGCAACCATTCTTCGTCGAGATGCCGTTCTAAAACTCGTTGCCCTCACTGTCGTATTCGTCATCATGTTCTTGTGCATTTGGATTCTTCTATACCAGTTGCTGAAACTAACAATTTGCCTACAGAAACTTCCTCGACATCTCAAGGTTCCTCGTTATCGATTGTTAGCAATCACATTCAAAACGAAATTCGTCCCTCCGGTATTTTGCCTACTGTTGTTGTCCAAGTTGCAGATACCTTTGGTAACAAACACCTTTGTCGCGTTTTGCTCGATACAGGGTCCCAAGCTTCTTTCGTAACCGAAAGCTTGGTGAAAAGGTTACATCTTCGTCGTCGTCACGCTCGTCTTCCAATTTCCGGAATCTCTTCGCTAGAAGCTGGTGTTACACAGGGTGCTGTGACCCTGAATCTTAAATCTTGTTTTGATTCAAATGAAATGGATGTTGAAGCCTTCATTTTGAATAAAATCACTTCTAAAACTCCTCTATTGCCTCTTGATTTTGACAAATCTTTGCTGTTGGGTGACTTGAAATTGGCCGATCCAAGTTTTGACATTCCAGGACCTATTGATGTTTTGTTGGGATCTGACAAGGCCTGGAACATTTTGCGTGATGGTCGTCGCACTGATAAAAACGGTAACTTGATTGCCCATAATACTATTTTTGGATGGGTCATAACAGGTAATACTGCAACCAAGGAAATTGTGTCCTTGCCTGTAGGAATTGTGGAGGATGTTGATATTCTTCTAAAATCATTTTGGGAAATCGAAGAGCTTCCACACAATATGTACTCGTTAGAATCTGGGGACTTTGCAGATGCTCACTTTTGTAAAACCTTCTCTCGTGCGCCTGATAGCAAATATATTGTAGAACTACCTTTTAGGGAAAAGGATGTCATGTTCAGTAACACTCTCTCTGGAGCATTGTCTCGTTTGTTTGCTATGGAGCGTCGTTTTGCTCGTCAGAAAAAACTTCGTTTGGATTACTGCAGTTTTATGAAGACTTACCAGGAATTAGGACACATGGAGCGTATTCCAGAATCAGAGATTGAGCCTACTTCTGGGAACGCTTTCTATTTGCCGCATCATGCTGTTGTGACAAACAAATTAAGGGTTGTTTTTGACGGGTCACATAAGGATACAAGTGGTGCCAGTTTAAATGAGATGCTGCATATAGGACCTCCACTCCAGAGAAACTTGATTAATGTCTGCTTGCGTTTTAGGGTTCATAAATATGTTTTTTGTGCTGACATTGTTAAGATGTTTCGGCAAATTTGGGTAAATAAGAAACATCGTGACTATCAACGTGTTGTATGGCGAAAAGACCCTGCTGAACCCATTGGACACTACAGGCTCTGTACAGTTACCTACGGTACTTCACCTGCTCCATTTCTGTCGATGCGTGTGCTGAAACAACTGGCCTTAGATTACGCGGATCAATTTCCTATTGCATCACATTCCATATTGCATGATTTTTACGTTGATGATATCATGACAGGCTCGGATTCCGTATCAGGTATTTTAGGTTTGCAAAGGGAGTTGATTGAGCTATTATCCTGTGGAGGTTTGCAGTTAAGTAAATGGAGTTCAAATTGCTGGCCAGTATTGCAGGGTTTAGATTGTGAACCAACGTTTTCTCTCGATTTGGATAGCGCTGAAAACTGTACAAAAGTTCTCGGATTAATTTGGAACCCTCACCGTGACATCTTTACCTTCAAAATTTCTCTAGAAAAGGAATTGTCGTTGGCACCCACCAAGCGAATGCTGTTGTCAGAGATTGCGAAAATCTTTGACCCTTTGGGTTTTTTGGCTCCTGCCACCATTTTATTTAAAATGCTGTTCCAAGAGTTATGGTTGTATGAAACAAAAATCGGATGGGATGATCCACTGCCAATTGAAATAGCTGAAAAATGGATTTCTTACCGAAGGGATTTGCTTTACTTCGAAAAGATTGAAATTTTGCGAAGGTTTACCTTGAATTCGAAACATTTTGATCTAATAGGATTTTCAGATGCATCCCAGAAGGCATATTCAGCGGCTGTCTACATTCGCAGTACATCTGAGAGAGGAGAGATCGAGGTTCAACTTGTCGCTGCTAAAACCCGCGTCGCACCTGTTAAGCAGTTAACTATTCCCCGTCTTGAGCTTTGCGGGGCACTTCTGCTGACTCGCTTAGTAAAATTGGTTCGCTCTTCCTTAGATATTAAACCTACCCAGACCTTTGTTTTTTGTGACTCGCTGATTTTATTAGCTTGGCTTTCCTCTCCTCCTCGTCGATGGAATACCTTCATTGCCAATCGTACCGCTGAGATTCTTGATGTTCTACCCCGTTCCGAATGGAACCACATTCGCTCTGAGGAAAATCCAGCTGATTGTGCATCGAGAGGGGTTGAGCCTAGGAAATTGTTGCAGTTAGATATTTGGTGGAAAGGTCCAGATTGGCTTTGCATGGAATTCGATTCTTGGCCTATTTCAGCTGTAAAGGAGGAACTAGAAGTGCCTGAGAGGAGAAGGCAAACTGTTGTTGCTAATATATTGTGTGTTCAAGAAGGGCTTATCGACAAACTAGGAAAACGAGTCTCTTCCTGGTTCAAAGTTCTTCGAATTGTAGCTGTTTTCGTTCGTCGAGCCAGGAATGCTAAACTTCCTCCAGAGGAACGTATGAGAGGTTTCTTACGCTCCTCAGAGTTGCTTTACGCAAAGCAGAAATGTATCTTATGGGCTCAAGAGGAGTTTTCCGAGGAGATACAATCTTTGAAAACCGGAAAATACATCTCTAGTCGTTCTAAACTCTCATCATTGTCGCCCTTTCTGGATGATGCTGGGCTGCTTCGTGTCGGTGGAAGAATTTCCAATGCGGTTGATGTTTCCTATAGTTTAAAACACCCTATTATATTACCGAAGGGACATGCTGTTTCTCGATTAATTATTCAGGATGCTCATACTAAATTCCTTCACGCAGGTGTATCGGAACTTTTTTCCTTGGTACGGCAGGAGTTTTGGATTTTCGGAAGCAGAAACCATATAAGAAAAGTTGTTCGAGAATGCTTGAGTTGCTTTCGGCAACGTCAAGCCACGTCATCACAACTCATGGGAAACTTGCCTTCTTCTAGGCTGTCACCGTCCTTTGCCTTCGATCGTACGGGCTGTGACTACGCTGGACCGATAACACTCCGACTCGCAAAAGGAAGAAACCCAAAGTATGTGAAAGGTTACTTCGCATTATTTGTGTGTATGGCGACAAAGGCCTTACATTTGGAAGTCGTCAGTGACCTATCTACAGATGCCTTTTTAGCAGCGTTGAGGAGATTTGTGGCAAGGAGGGGAAAATGTAGTGTCATCTATTCAGACAACGGCACGAATTTCCAAGGAGCGGCGAGAACCTTGTGCGAATGGTACAAGCTGTTACGATCCCAGGAACACAACCATCAAATTTCTGCAACATTGGCAGCTGATGGTATTAAATGGGAGTTTATTTCTCCACATAGTCCTCATTTTGGGGGTCTCTGGGAGGCGGGGGTAAAAAGTGTTAAACAGCACCTCCGGCGAGTGTTAGGAAACAATGTTTTGACTTTTGAGGAGATTTCCACTTTGCTTTCCCAAATTGAAGCATTATTAAATTCAAAGCCTCTTTGTGCTATTTCTGATACAGACTTTAACCCATTAACACCGTCCCATTTTCTTATAGGTAGACCATATACGGCGATACCGGAGCCCAGCTGTCTTGAGATACCACTAAATAGACTTGGAAGGTGGCAACTCATACAAAATATGATGCAAGGTTTTTGGCGTCGATGGCACTTTGAGTACCTAACTTCACTTCAAGAGCGCTCTAAATGGCAAAAGAAGACCCCGAATTTTAAAGTTGGTGATCTAGTCGTCATAAAAGAGCTCAATATGCCCCCAGCCAGATGGGCTCTAGGACGAGTCGAAATCTACCTTGTTCCTGAAATTCCTTCAGGGGGGCCGGCGTGTTCAGGAATGCAGCGTCAAATTATTTTCATCCTAAATTATTACTTACTATTTTTAAATTGTTAAATTAATTAATTCTTAAAAACCTAATCTATTTTGAAATTAAATTTAAATATTTTGTAAAATTGCCAAACACAGTCGAATAATACCCTATGTATTATTAACAATTGGTTTTCAACTTACGCTAATCTTTTAATCTTTTAAGCCGCTATTTAATATGTACTTGTTTGGACAATTCGACAATTAGTTTTTGGGAGATTAAGCATCATACGATGGTGCAATGGAATATTCGGCCTCTTCTTCAAGTAACCACCATCGTGTACAGTCCACCTTTTGTTGCTTAGTCTTGATCTAACTATTCATACTTAAATAAATTAATATGTTATAACGTTTTGAACAGTTGTATTTCATTTAACGTTTGGGAATTTGATTTCGTTTGCGAATTTTTATTGCGGATCACCAATATTTGCTTGAATCACATGGCATCCTATTTTTACCTCCAACACCAACTACTAAAGAAGTTGTTTTAGTCATTTAAAAAATGAATTATGCTTATAAACAGTTTTTCTCTAATAACATTCATTTTCGAAATTCTTAGTCGTTTACATAAGAACAAGTTCGTGCATTTTATTTAAGATACGACTGGAAATCATGTCATAGGAGGCTGAGTTTGAAGATCTAAAAGAATAAAATGCACGACCTTGCTCTTGCATAAAATAAATTGTTTAAATGACTAAAACAGTAGTTGAAGCTAAAAACAGGATGAAATGTGATTCAAGCAAATACAGGTTTTTGTAAGAAGAAAAAGTAGATGTCGTTGTAGTGTTTTTTTTTTTAAATAAGGTTTTATATACAAATTTTTTAAAACATTTTTAAGATAAAATTTTGGTAATCTAACTTACAGTTTTTATTATTGTACGAATAAAAAATAAATTTCCAAAAAAACTACATATTCTATTCTAAGAAAAAAACTCGATTTTTAATTTCAAAAATTTAAAAAATATTTTTTTAAGTCTTGAAATGCAATATTTCTTAAGCTTTTTAAAAGCTTTTCTATAAAAAAATTTCATTAAAATCGGTTTTGTCGATAATGAGAAATTCAAAAATTCGAAAAATTAGTTTCATTTTTTTTTTAAATTTTTGGTCGTAAAAAATAATCGAAAGATAAACAATTTTATCAAAATTCTCGGTGCCGTTTTCGAGAAAAATACGATTTTCGAAAACCATTTTTTAGCATTTGTATGGTGGGTACCATTGTTGTTAGGTAAAATAAATTTGTTTGTCTCACATATTGTAAATTATATTGAAAAACTTTTATTTATCAAGTTTAAAAAAAAATCGAGCATGGAGTTTTCGAAATATGTATCAAGTTTTCAAAAACAAAAATTTGATTTTTTTTTAAATACAAACATTTTTTTTTTTGAAAATTTGAATACAAAATAATCTTAAGACTTTTGAGGAGCTTTATCATAAAAAAATCATCAAACTCGGTGGTACTGATACCACTTTTTAAGTCTTCGCTATCACCGTAACGTCAATTTGATTAAAATCACGAGTTCGACTTCTTTCCCGAATGCAAAACAAGTCTCAAATAAAAAATCAATTTGTCAACTTCGAAAGTAGAGAAGTCATAGAAACAGAAATTACCTCCGTAGAAAACAGCGTTCTGAACAGCATCATTATGGATATATTATCAAACTGTAAATTATTGCTTATTGGAAATTGTTGAAAAATGCTGATTGAAAATATGGATTTGCGATTATTTCTGTATCTTTATTAATTTTGAGTTCGACATCTGATGGATTTCGGTTCAAAAATTAATTCACCAGTCCCCATTCTTTTTTAATATTTTCAACGTTTTCAGCCAGTTTATAAGCGTATAAATTATCTCTGCAGTTTTAGGTATTTCAGTTTTCAAATAACAGCAGCACAATTTGTGATAAGAGTTTTTTAGTCTTGAATTGTTAGGATGCTTTAAAAGAGATATTCGAAGACAATTTTTCTTTTTTATTTTATTTAATAACCGCAAGGATATTCGAGGGTAAAGACTTTAAAATTTAGTAGATTTCCTAGCGGTAGTTACGGTGCAATTTGAAATATGTTTCTGCAACTTTATTCAAAAATAGATCAAACGCTATAGAAGGATCACTTGAATCATAAACTTCATCCCAAAATTCAAAAGTTAAGGACGATCGCAGTGCAGGATAATTTATATTTTTAAATTCAGAAAAAAAACACTATTTTGCTTTTGTATTTTATAATCGAGTTGAAGATTAGTCAGAAAATGATCAGTTAATTTCAAATCATGCACCGATGATTTAAAACCTATTTGGATTTATTTATGCAAGCGTATGAAAATATGTTCTAAACATGAACTAGAAGTTGTAGTGGCTCACATTGGTTCATTAACGAGAGAACTAAACCCAAACGAAGACATGATTGAAATATAGCAATCAGCATCGGAAGACTCAGATAAGATGTCTATGTTAAAATCACTTAAAAGAGCCATATTTTTAGACCTAGTGGTATTTAAAAATTTAGACAAAAATATTGAGACGATACTTGTATGCAATCTATAAACACCAATAAGAGTGAAAGGTGAACCATAAATTTCCAAATCAACACATATTAAATCCGCACTTTTAAATTAATATAATTTACTTTGCAAACCATATCACTTCAATAGAATACAGCAACTCCACCAGCGGAATAAGGGTTGTTACAATTATGTAAATGATCGAGGCGTAGACTTTTTGAAATAAAATGTTGACGATTGACTGAACTACGCCAAGCCAGTTGGGTGGGGGTGAAGTCTATATCAAATTTTTTGTATGACGAACGGTTTCTGAATTTTGAGAAATCATAATTAAATTCGTCAGGCTTCACTTTATAGTACAAAATAAATCTGGAAGCCCAATTGGATTTTCACTGTCCTTGAATGAAATTTTTCAAAAAAAAAATAAAAAAATAAGACATACAGGTGTTCCAGACGTCGACCCTTCAATAACATTTCACAGTGTTTTTTCTTGTTACCATAAAGGACCATCAGCCGATAGCAGCTAATTTAAATATTGTCACGAATTTAATCTGAGAACAGATTACACAATTTTCACATGCTTTGGATTTTCCCTTTGCCCAAATACGATAGCAGCCAAAAATAATAAAAACAAAAAACCATTTGAGTGACAGTCAGTGATTTTTGTTTGCCAACCTTCATCCCTGTCTGATAATTCCTTTGAAAATTTATCAAAAAATTCGCCAACGAAAATCCATCATCCGACCGATATCCTTGAGAGAGGGAGAGAGAGAGAGAGGACTCAATAGCAACTTTTACAGGGATTGGCATGTGATAGATGGCACGTGTTAGTGGGATTAATGCGTGCCAATTGCTTTAAAAGGACAGGGTAACATTTTAAGGGGTGTTTTATTTTTGTAGACCAAATTTGATTTGTCCATTGATAAAAGCAACAAAATGCTTATATTATAAATTCGATTACATTTGAAAAAAAAAACAACCCCTTCAATATTATAAACTGTATTGAGGTAAATTTAAGTGCATATCATTAAGAATTCAAATCCTGGCTTATAGTAATTCGGTTAGAAAAAAACTGTTCTTTGTTGTAGTGAAGGACAAGTTTATTATGTAAAGAGGATTTATGTCAGCCAACTTCTAGTACGTAACAGGAACTAAATTATTTTCTGATAGTTGCATATTAATGGGCCTAAGCTTAATTTCGTCAGGTTAACACATTTATACTTGTATAATACATTTAGGATGGCTTTACGTAATTTTTCGACAAAGATTCAAAACATGTTAAATTTTAAAGCACAATTTGGTTCAAATTAAAAAAAATTAAAAAAAAGGAAGTACACCTCTATCCATAAAGTGAAAATCTTAGAGATCAGTAATTGGTCATACAAAAAACAAAGTTTTTTTTTTTAATTTTTGAGACAATCATGGACTAACCACTTGTCTACAAAAATCGTTATTTTTTTCAAGGTTCGCCAAACCCTAGATATATCTCAAACAAAAGGTCTATTCAATACCTACACACAACTGCAAGCTAAATTTTCCTGTGTGGTTCGGTTATCGAAATATGGCCATTAAAAGTAACATCACTTATTCCTCAGATTCTTGAGCCTTAACTACCTAACAATGTGTTTGGGTGGCGATATTCCCGAAACCAGGCCTTGTAAAAGATTGCGGTGTTCAAAATTTCTAGTCAATTTTGTAAGAACTATTCACAGGTGAAAACTAGAAGGTTCTGCGAGGCCTGGTTATCGAAATACTGCTATCCAAAGTGACTTCACTGATTCCTCAGATTGTTGAGCTTTAACTACCTAACAATTTTTTTGGGTGGCTTGTAAAAGGTTTTGGTATTCAAATTTTCTAGTCAATTTTTTTAGAGCTCTTCACAGGTGAAAACCAGAATGTTCTGCGAGACCTGGTTATCGAAATATGGCCACCCAGAGTGACTTCACTGATTCTTCAGATTTTTGAGCTTTAACTACCTAACAATGCGCTTGGGTGGCGATATATCCGAAACCAGGCTTTGTAAAAGGTTGCGGTTTTCAAAAGTTCTAGTCCATTTTGTAAGAGCTATTCACGGGTGAAAACCAGAAGGTTCTGCGAGGCCTGGTTATCGAAATATGGCTACCCAAATTGATTTTACTGAAAATTTACCCAAATCTAAAAAAGTTATCGGATGCGGATGAAGATGTTTTTGAAACCAAGGCTCGTAAGGGGTTGTAGCTTTCAATACTGAATAGAAAATGAACAAGAATTGCGGAGCTATGTTCGTTAAGAGCTATCCAGGCTTCGAAATATCGCATATAAGATTCTGACCAACTTATAGCGTGAGAATCTTTAGCTGTGTTTAAATACTTTAATAGACAAGTAAAAGTGTGGCTTTCCAAATACCAGAGCGGTTATAGACCAAATCTTAACTCTGAGGTAAATCCTGGCAAAATACCAAAGAAAATTTAATCTACAGAACTGTCTTGTATATTACGTGGACACCTGCCAGTTAAGGCTCAATTCCACGGAAGGCCTACCTTCACCGGAGTCAGATCTGTTCCTGACCATTAACCCTGACAAATAGCCGAAGCCATCTCAGTCGCAAAGCTGTGACATGTTCCAGGCATGTGCACACCTCTTGGCTTGGAGGCGAGGTCTATCTAACACCTCTTGAATCCAGGCACGCCTGGAAACCATGTGTCTCCGCATTCGGAATAAACCACGCCACCACTATACTCCCACAGGGGGGCCTACCTCATAGATAGTATGAAGAATGATTGCACGCACGCGACAGCTCCAACCTCACTATCCGAAGATAGAATAGGAGAGCAAGAAGACGTGACAGCTCTCAAACCTCTGAGCACTATCTCCCATGGTACCAGAATATAGCTTCCGGTCGAGCTTCGCAACCATGAGGTTACTTACATATGAGTTCCTGCAAAACTCAGGGCCTGTCAACCCGAGATACACACACCCAGCTATTAGTCGAGGTAGAAACCATCACCTCTGGTGAGTTGTTACACACTCCTTAGCGGATTTCTATTTTAAGGACACCGTCCAGACTGTTCCCATTTAGTTAGTTCAGTTACTTACTTAACCTATCCACAGGCACCACGAGGAGGTCGATACGAACCCGGAATGATAGAGTTGTGCATCAATAGCAATAGTACCAGCAGAGTTCACAGTGCCCCAAGCACGCTTTCACTCCCACCTGCAATCTAATCTACAGTAAGATCCTTTTCATCGAATTTAAAATCGCCTAATTATGATAATAATCATCTTCAGGAGCTCTAATCTATTCGACGGCCGAGCTTGGTGTTCCGCTGTATTACGTGGCACTGGAGACCACACATTTTGATGTGTAATAATGGAATAACTCCTCCGAACAATTCCAAATGAGCAGAGAGTTTCAGCAAGAAGATCACCGTCATGTGATTTTTCGAATCTAGTTCTGGAGCAGAGGATGCACTGGGCAGGCGTTAACTCGGAAAGGGATTATTTTCAAACAAATCTGCAATTATTATTGTATGTACTCGTAGATCATTACAGCCTATCAACAACGAGATAATAGTGACGATTCACCGAAGAATTGATCATGGAAACCACTGCAGCATCGGTTTGGAGTGCACGCTCTACAAACCCTTGAACCTTTTAGTCATGTTTTACGACACCAATTGTGACGATAAGCAGAAAGAGAGAGTAAAATTGATCGGTGGTCATTCCGAGGAGACCGAATGGAACCGGGTACCAGAAAGTCAAAACTAGTCTGATACAATGGCTCGGCTACATCGAACTCCTCGAATCCTAAAACCAATGTCGGAAACGAGAAGGAAGACCAGATCTTCGTTTTAAGGAATAAGCAATTGTAGATCACAGAGCCTTTTGCTTTGGTGACTCGAAGCAGAATGCCTGCGATTTAAGAGGATGGAAAAGTTCCACGTCTCAGGGGGTGCCCAGGATCAGTGTAATAAGAAAATAATCCTTTTTTTTACAAAAGTTCTAAAAATTTGCTCCTGGATGGTTGTTCTTCTAATACCATAAGTGACCGTTCACGATGTTACTTAAGCTCGTTTTTCGGTATTTTAGGTCAACATACAAATGAACACTTGTTCCTAAGAAAAATTGCCTTACAGCTTACCCAAAATATTTCCTGCCTGACTTAAAAAGTCGAGCAAAGCGACTCAATTGGGAAAACAAATGAGTTCAATAACTTATGAACTCCTTTTCGACAGTCTATTTCCAAAAATATATACATTTTCATTCTATTTCTATTCGAATACAAAACCTAGACCCTGAAGAGTCTCCAAATACATAGATGTCTGCAACAAATTAAAATAAATTCTCTCAAATACAAAGCTAAGCAAAATTAAAAATGAAAAATTAAATGAATACATCAAAAATTAGACCAGAACAAGAAGGGGATCTTAATAACCCCCAGTGGATTCTAAACCCTCAAAACATACCTCTATATGGACCATTTTTAACCTGATAGCCTGCCTGGGCCAGGGACTCATAATGAAATCCACGTAACATTAAGCCTCTAAAAATGTTTACCTCAGCATAGCTGCGATAATTTCAAGTTATTGCGGCTTTAGGCCGCAGACATTTTTTCTTCCCTTTCTTGTTTTAAAAAGGATCATTGCATTTGTTTGATGAACGGAGAGCAAAATTTAAAACAACACCACCCCAATGGAATGGTCGTTGGGCTTGGGTTGGGCGGCGGCCGTTCGGTGGGTGGTTGTGGGATTTTATGTCTGAGCTAAGAATTCCCTTTGATCCTGTAAATAATTAGAGTACGTGATTCTATTTAAAAAGGAATTCAGTGTTAATTCCAGGCTCGCATATCAAATAGTTTATTTCCCTTTCTTTCCCAAAGCAAGGGTGGTGAATGGAATATGAACAAAAAAAAAGATGAAGGTGGCAACGACGACAACGGGGGCGGCAAAAAAAGTTCCTTAATTTTGAAAAACTTTTCAAAACACTCCGTGTGTTCAGACTTCAGACACCTCTTCTAACGGAGTTTGGAAAAAGCCGAGGATAATAACCTTTCTTCAATTTTCCTTCTTTTTTCGTCTTGCAAATTAGAGTCGGCATTGACTTTTAATAAATTCAAAAAACGTTCAGTTTGATGAAAACAAAAAAACAAAAAACCAGCGAAGTCTAATGACGATGTGACAAAGGGTTGAAAATGAAGTTCTACAAAAATGGCGCCCAACAGGTCTGGAATAAAAATCGTCGATGGAATAAACTTTTTATAGAGAACTGTTTCTGAATACAAATCATAAAGGATTCATGAAGAAATTCTGCGTTAATTAATTCTGCGTATTATGAAAAGGCTGCCTAAATAATAAATGCGTGTATGTACGTCGGGCGAGTAGTAAGCCAAAACACCATCCTGCCACCCTCGTTCGTTGATTGTTACGCACTTGTTAAGAAGGATTACAAGAGGGGTGCATGTACACTCTTGTATGTACAGTGGGATTGCCTCATGCGAAATGGTTTTCTTCCTTTTGAAATACATTTTTATGCAGTCGCATAATGCATTTTCAAGACCCCTAGGGTTCATGCTCTCATGAGGGTTGAGCGGCTTTTAGCACGCATATATACATATGCACCCTAAGAGTCGTTTCAGTGATTTTGTTTTCATGTAAGATTGTCGTACAAGTTGAATTGCATTAGTCACAGACGAGTGATATGCGCGAGAACTGATGCACTTGCATCAACAAGGACATTCAGCCCAAAGAGTATTGTGGTTGTGTAGTTATGAATCAGGGGGGGTTATAAAACAATACGAGTAGATGCACGCTTTACCCTAAAGACACACATATTCTGTAAATGTGGGCGCAATCGATTTTGTCATGATGCATCTTTAAATGGACTCGGAAAAAAGTCAAAAAGTCCTTAGAATTTAACATGATGATGCCGACTGTCGGAAACAAAGGATCACATGCCATCAGCATTGGGGGGTGGTTGAGTATAGTGACGTGATACTTTTTTTAATTTCTTAGTGATTCACAGATGCATAATGAATTCACGCAACAGGACACGTGTCCTGTTTTTTTTTGTTCTGCTCTGTTCTTGTTTCTGGAAGTGCATTGTAAATGGCGGCGGCGTAGAAAAAGTGTTGTAACAATGCACTTTTTAGTAGGCACATTCTTGTTGTTTGTTTTAATAATAATGAAAGCTGACTGCAGGAAAAAGTGCTTTGAAATAATGAAACACCCGACAAGAACTGCCTACGCACTTTCCAAAGTTGGGAGGTTGAGTTCTTCATGATGTTTTAGGGAAAATAAAAGTGAAGCAGAAGGAGCTCATGACATAGAAGTGTAGTTGAACACAAGCAAGAAAAAAATATGAAAAACAACAAAAAATACACACTCTCTCAGATCTGCTTAGGTTATTTTGTCAATATTTGTATTGTTGCAAAGTCTCCACTCAAAAATCTCGATTTTACATTAGTATCAAAGCAAGATCTTCAGAAATTTAATATTAGATATTAATTACTTACTTCAGGTGGCACAACAGTCCGGGGTGGACCAGGGCCTCAACTTACAAGCTTCTCCAACTGGTTCGGTCCCTACCTAGCTGTCTCCAGTTTCCAGTTGTTTGAGGTCCTCTCTCACTTATGTGCGCCACTTGAGTCGCGGTCTTCCTCTACTACACCGTCCCTCGGAATTGGATTCGAAGACTTTCCGGGCCGGAGCATTCGGGTCCTTTCGCTCTACATGACCTAGCCATCTCAGTCGTTGGACTAGGTCAGTTTCGCTGTACAGCCTGTACAGTTCATGGTAATATCTTCTCCTCCACTACCCATCTATTCAGACGGAACCAAAGTTCAGACGAAGAATTTTCCTCTCGAAACATCCTAAAGCGCTCTCATCCACTTTCGACATAGTCCATGTCTCTACACCATAGACAAGGACCGGGATGATGGTAGTTTTATAGAGGGACACTTTTGTTGCTCGAGAGAGGACTTTGCTACTCAATTGTCTTCTTAGTCCAAAGAACCAGCGATTGTCTCCGTTTGAATTTATTGCGGTGCCTGGGTCTATAAAGTCCTTGACTCCCTCAAAGTTATAGCTGTCTATAATGACGTTCTGTTCAAGACGTCACGTCGGTTTTGTTTGTCCTTTCTTGATCTTGCCCTTGCTTACATCTAAACCCATCTTCTTCGCTTCCGTCTCAATGCTTACAAATGCGCCACTGACATCACGCTTTCATCATCATCATCGGCTCGACAACCGGGTTCCGGTCCTGGCCTCTTTCAACAAGTCTCTCCACCTATCCCGGTCTCTAGCCGACGCCATCCAGTTGCGCACCCCAAGGCTTCGGGCGTCCTGGTCTACGCCATCTCTCCAGCGCAAGCATGGTCTACCACGCTGCCGTCTACCATAGAATGTACCACAAAGAACTTTCCGAGCAGGTTCCTCTTCGCTCATGCGAGCTAGGTGCCCTGCTAACCGGAGTCTACCGAGCTAATTTTTGTCACGATATCTGCTTCTAGGTAGATTGCGTACAGTTCATGATTGTACCGTCTCCGGAATCGTCCTTCCTCACATACGGGGCCAACAATTCTCCTTAAGACTTTTCTCTCGAACGCAGCTAAGAGGTCGGAGTGCCTTTTGCTAAGCACCCAAGTCTCGGATCCATATGTGAGTACTGGCAGGGCCATGTACAGCAGCAGTTTTGAAGTTATGGTGAGATTTCTGGATTTGAAGAGCTTTGACAGACTATAGTAGGCTCTGTTGGATTTGAGAAGCCGCCCGCGTATTTCTTCTTCTATATTGTTATCGGCTGCTACTATTGACCCAAGGTATTTAAAGGATCGCTCCACTTCAAATTCGTGCTCCGCAACCTTGATTGTTTGACCAACTGTTACTCTCGCATTCGACGCCACCATGTACTTTGTTTTACCTTCACTAATGTGCAGCCCCAGATTTTGTGTCGCCTGCTCGATCTGGATGAAGGAATCGTGTACAGCTTGTTCGGTTCTTCCGATGATGTCGATGTCGTCTGCGTAAGCCAGTAACTGGCTGGACCTGTTGACGATGGTCCCTCTTGTTGCCGTGCCAGAGTCACGGATTGCTTTCTCCAACGCCAGGTTGAAGAGGAGGCAGGCCAAACCGTCCCCTTGTCGGAGTCCATTAAAGATGTTGATTGGTCTGGATAGCAATCCGGCTATTTTTACTTGGCTTGTTACGTTGGTCATGGTCAACCTACATAGTCGTGTCAATTTATTTGGGATGCCGAATTCTCTCATGGCTTTGTAAAGTTCTACCCTGGCTATGCTATCATAGGCGGCCTTAAAGTCTATAAACAGATGGTATGTTGGGATGTTAAATTCTAGACATTTTTCCATCGCCTGCCTAAGGGTAAATATCTGATCAGTTGTTGATTTGCCTGGAATGAAACCACACTGATATTGTCCGATAACGGTTTTAGCGTATGGGGTTATCCGGTCTTGTAGGATAGATTTAGATGGAATAATTCGGCTGGTATGCCATCGGCTCCCGGGGCTTTGTTCTGTTTAAGCCGGCCTATAGCCTTCTCAACCTCTTCTATGCTTGGTGACGGCAACATAGCCTCCACTTCTGCAGTGAGCTGACCATTTAGCAATTCATTAAAGTACACTTCGCTCCAGTATGCTTTCAGGATCTGTGATCAGATTTCCCTCTCCGTCCTTGCAGTATGTGCAGCGTGGTGTGTACTGCGTCATGTTTCGGACGGATTGGTAGAACTTCCGCGCCTGGTGCGGACCTCGCTCTCGGCTATTTTCTATTTCACAGATTAGGTTCTTCTCCCAGGCTGATTTTGTTTGTCTGTGTAGCCGTTTTTCTATTCTTCTGAGCTCTTTATATTCCTCTGCGCCTGCCCGCGTTCTATGAGATTGTTGCATTGCTCGGTACGCAACATTCTTACGTTCAGTCGCTAGCTTGCATTTATCATCAAACCAGTCGTTCCGATTTTTACGACTGCTGCCTAAGATGGAGTTGGCAGTACTAATGACAGTATTCTTAAGGCGTGTCCACTTTGACATCACGCTTTGTTCTTCCAATAATGTGGACGGACTTTTGAAAGATTGTGCCTCTTGTGCTGACTAGCGAGTTTAAACTATGCTTTCAAAAACAATGTTGAAGAAGTCGCACGACACATCAGCGCCTTGCCTAAAACGTTTTTTGACTTCAAATGCATCAGTGAGATCTTTTCCGACATCGATGGAGTAGCGTGCTTTCTCCATCGTCATCCTGCACAAATGGACAAGTTTGTTAGGGATGCCAAAACTAGACATTGATGTACATACATAGTTCGTTCCTATAGATGCTGTAATATGCGGCTTTGAAATCGATGAAAAGGTGGTAGGTGTCAATTTGTAGCTCCTGGGTTTTTGTCCGAGATCTGCTCCAATGTGAATATTTCATCGATGGTGGACTTTCCTGGATTAAGGCCGCACTGATATGGACCTATCAGGTTGTTAACGAAAGGCTTCAGGCGTTCACATAATACGACAAAAAGGATCTTGTACGCGATGTTCAGGAGACTTGTATGTAGTTGGCGCAGTTTAGAGGGTCTACTTTCTTGAGCATCGGACAGACAATGCTGGTGCATACTCCCAACCAAGTCATCGCCTGCCGCTTTGAACAGTTCGGCAGTGAGGTCGTCAGTTCCAGCAGCTTTGTTTGACTTGAAATTCGATATAGCTATCTTCACTTCCTCCAGATCGGGTGGGCGATATTGTTGGTCTGCATCATCGCCTAGGTCGAATGGTGCTATCTTTATAGCTGCGAAATTTTCTTCTTCATCGCTGTTATATAGATTGGATAAATGGTCTTCCATATTCTCAGCATGGACTGCTGTTCTACTACGATGCTCCCTCGGCTTCAGCTCGGTGACTGTATGCTTGCGATGTTTTTTTTTACCTTTTGGTAGAACTTCCGAACCTCGTTCCTGCTATGGCATCCCTTTATTCCCTCCATGAAGTGCTTCTTATGCTCCTTCTTTTTACTTGCGACTTATAGGTACTATAAGGCAAGTTATGCATTCGTAAAAAAATCGAACACGAGATTTTGATCAAAGTTGACATTACGATGATAGCGAAGACTAAAAAAGTGGGTCTCGCAATTCCGTCTGTCTGTCTGTCTGTCGGTTCGACTACAGCCTAAACGACTCGGCCGATTTTTTTTAAACTTGGTAGATATCACTTTTATTTTTTTCTCCCCACACGGTTTTTTCTTTTTTTTTAAAGATCAAAAATAACGGTACCTGCCATACGAATTTTTTTCGAAATTTTGTAAATATTTTTTTTTCTCAAAAACTATTCGACAGATTTAAAAAAAAAAAGATACAAAAAATTTCGTTAAGGTTGAAAAAAATTTTCCGCAAGGAACCATTTTTTTTTTGTTTTTGATTTTCTCGAAAACGGTAGTACCGACTTTGATCATTTTTTTTTTGCTAAAGCTCCTCAAAAACATTAATAGAATTGTGTATTCAAATTTTCAAACAATTTTTTTTGGATTTTCAAAAAAAATTTCAAAATTTTTTTTTCAAAACTCAATATTTCGAAAACCTTATGCTAGATTTTTTTTAAACTTTATAAGTAAAAGTTTTTCAATATAATCTACAAGATGTATGAAAAAAAGTTTTATTTTACATAAAAATAAAGGTACCCACCATACAAATGTTAAAAAATGGTTTTCAAAAATCGTATTTTTCTCGAAAACGGTGCCTAGAATTTTCATAAAAATGTTTTTCTTTGAATTAATTTTAACGATCTTTAATTTAATAAAATAAATTTTGAAATTAAGATATTACAGCTTGTACCTACCATAGAACCATTTTTTTAAATTTTGAATTACTAATTATCCACATAACGGATTTTAATGAAATTTTTTGCAGAGATGCTTCTAAAAAGTTTTAAGACTATTGCATTTCAAAACTTTAAAAAAAATGTTTTTTGAATTTTTGAAAAAAAAATTAATTTTTTTTTTTTGAAAATTCGATATCTCAAAAACGGCTCAATATTTTTTTTGGAAATTTAATTTTCATTCGGACAGTAATAAAAACTTAAAGTTGGCACACCAAATTTTTTTCTTAAAAAATCTTTTAAAAATTTTGTACCTATATAAAAGCTTTCTTTTTAAGAAACCACTACAACGACTTATAATTTTTGTTCTTGCATAAATTCATATTTGCATAGCATCCTGTTTTTGTCTCTTACTACTAAAAGAATTTAAAAAATCAATTTTATCCTTATGAACAGTTTTCTCTATACATTCGTTTTTAAAATTCCTATAGTCTATTACATAGGAGCAAGTTCGTACGACCCAGTCGTGCATTTTATTTTCTGAGGAGCCGGTGTTCTTCTCTCCTCTTAAATATCCATGATATTGGCTTCATTGGAAAGATATTTTCTTGTCATTCATGTTTGAATATGATGTCGGCTATGTGTCCGCCACGGCTGGCGTGTAGATTGCGCAATATAAAAGTCCAATTTTTTTTAATACTACTCGTAATAAATCAGTTTGTACTTCGGCAATAAATCGTCGAATGTTGGCTTCCAAGTTCTAAATTGTTTCTTTACCATCTGCGTAGACTTGTGACTTTACATAAGTATCCCCAGACAAAGTAATCAACTGTCGTGAAATCGCACGAACTCGCCACCAAGTTAAAAGGGTGATTTCGTGAAATTAAAAAAAAATCGCTTTCATAAAACAGTCAAATAATCTTAAACGATCCTGCTCTTATGTCTTAAGAGACTTTTATAACTTAGGGATATTATAAGCGGATAATGTTCCTAAAACAAAAAATTCTTTCTTAAATAGCAAAAATAAGTCTCTTATTAGTTGCAGGTAAAAACTTAATGCCAAGCAAATATGAATTTATGTAAAAACAAAAACTATAAATTGTTGAAGGGGTTGTTTTGTTTTTAAATAAGTTTTTATATAATACATAAAATTTCAATCAAATTTTTAGGAAACAATTTTGCAACGACAATTTTAAGTTATAACAAAAACTTAAACTAGATTTAAAGAAATCATTGTCCCGTTTGTGAGATATAGAATTTTCAAAATTTTTAATTTTTTTGTTCCAAAAATCCAGCAAATATTTTTTTTTAGGTTTTGACATGCAATGTCTTGAAATATTTTTAGAAGCTTTTCTTATACAAAATTTCGTTCAAATCCATTATGACCATAACGAGAAAGTCAAAATTTGTTAAAATGGGTAGATATTAGTGCTTTAATATTATGCAGATATTTCGGATATTCGCATATCCGAAAAATCTTACCAAGAAAATAATCCTATATATTTTCAGGGTTGTTTTTGAAGCGTGTTTTAATAAGTTTCATGACAGTGAGACTTTTTTTATTTGTATTCCCTCTTTTACCTTTGTTGTACAGACGCAAATTCATCAAACTCATCAAATAACTTTTCAGATATCCGACACTATCCGAAAACTTCAGATCTTTGTAAATTGTTTTGTGGTTTGTTGATGTTGAGCCGCCGCACATTAGTCTGAGAGGGGAAAAAGTAATATCTAGCCTTTTAAGCTTTATGTTTAAGTACTCTTAGATAACCCGAGTATATGATTTCAAAGTATTTTTCAACATATATATTTTACGTTCTGATTAACAAGCCCTTAAAGTTGAAAAATAATCTTATTCAAGTCGCGAACCATATTTTCAACAAACTTTAAGTTGTCTTTTTCCAAGGTTTCTTTAAATAAACTCTGGAACTTTTTATATAATTTTATTGGTCTATTTTTGACGATCTAAAAAAATAAAAAAAAAAATAATAATTTATAAAAGAAGCTTTCTATAAGTAGCCTGAAACATTGGTACTAAGAAAAAATGTTTTTTTTTTTACTTTTTGATTTTAGAAAAAAGCTCCTACAGACTAAGTCCATTATTTTTAGGAAAGATGTTTACCTTTATTTACAAAATAAAATATAACACAGCCCCACAAAAAAGAGTCGTCGGACTCTTGAATAAGACCATGTGTCTTATATTTTTTTTGGGTCGCTGATTTCAAATCCGGAGTCCGTTTGACCCAATCAGTAATGTTTAAGGGCATTTGAAGGTCAAATTGCGAAATATTCGTTGAAAAATCCGAAAACCTATATATATATATTTGGGCATCGCTGAATTCGAATCCGGGCTTCTTTTGACCCCAACATGTAAAGGTCATGTCTTTGTAGTCCAATGTAATCTTAGGCTACTTCTGACCTAGAGTCTGCAAAATGGGATTAAACGCACCTTATATTCTGATTCAGTGACTCCAAAAACATAACAATCAGAATAGAAAACTTTATTTTTATGTTTGTTTTATTTAAAATTATAAATTTACACAACTTTTTATTTAAATTTGTACGACGCGTTTCGGAAAATAAATTCCATCATCGGGTTCAAATGACATAAATGACAACTGACAAATGACACCGACTCGAAAAACATAAAGATCAACTGTTTAAAGAACCAGAATTCCAATCCGCTCTTTCAGAATCTGGGGTCAAAAATATCATATCGTTAGATTTTAGGGATTTGACCTGCGTTTGACCTTGACCTTTACATGTTGCGGTCAAAAGAAGCCCGGATTCGAGTTCAGCGATGCCAAGAACATAATATATATAGGTTTTTAGATCTTTCAAGGAATATTTCGCAATTTGACCTTCAAATGCCCTTAAACCTGACCTGATAGGGTGAAACGGACGCCGGATTTGAAATTAGCGACCCAAAAAACCTATTAGACACATGGTCTCATCCAAGAGTCAGACGACTTTTTTTTTGTGGGGCTGTCTAATTAATACATTGACCCAGGTCTAAGAAATTCTATTTTTGCGAAACGATTTATTTTTGCCTGTAAAATTTTTCAAATTTCAACTCAAATTTTTGAAAAATCTCAATAACTTTTTTACTAATGATTTTTTTGTAACCAAATTTTGACTAAATATGAATAAAACTGATTTTAATTTGTGTACCAAATTTCAATTAAATCCGTTTAAAAGGTTAGATTTTACAAATTTTTTCCGCTCTCCGATACAAACATAAAAACTCTCCAATTTTATAAAAATGTTAATAACTATTTTTTCTAATTATTTTCTTCCTAACCAAATTTTGATCAATTATGTACAAGACTGATTTTAACATGTGCGCTAAATTTTGTTGAAATCCGTTGCACAGTTCATATTAAACAAATTTTTTTCCGCTCTCTCGCATACAAAACCAAATCACTGTGCGCTGCTCCTGCCCAAATGGCGCACCATACAAAAAAAAAAAACATTTTTGAGAAAAAATGTTGGTACGCCAACTTATAATTTTTTTATGATTTTACAAATAAGAATTAAATTAAAATAAAAAGAGACACCTTTCAAAATTAAGGGCCTGCACTCAAAAGGACTTACACTGTTCAAAACTGCACAAGTGGTATCAAACAGTAAATTTAGAACTTGCATTGTAGCTAGGAAACAGTTTAATCTTTTTCTTTTATCTACATATAGTAATCTAGACCAGACTGCCGTGAAGCTAGAGCGGATCGGGCTCCCACCACTCATCCTGGCATCCTGCTATATGCCATATGACGGGACGGAGGGACCACCTGCAGACCTAACAGTCCAGCTAGTAGAGCGAGCAGCAATCGAAGGATGGGACGTGGTTCTAGGATGTGATGCTAACTCACATCATGCTCAATGGGCAAGTACCGACACCAACAGTAGAGGTCAGTCTCTTTTTGAATTTATTATAGAACATAATTTACTGGAGCAAATAGGGGCAATGAGCCCACTTTTGTTATAAAAAACAGGGAAGAAGTGATTGATATAACTGTTACTAATAATTCAGATACAGTTTCAATCGACCAATGGAATGTTCTCAAAGAAGAATCATTCTCAGACCATAGGCTTATAGGCTTCTTGATAAATGATACAGTAGAAACTCCGAAACCTTATAGGAATTTCAGAAACACCAACTGGGATCTCTTTAATAGGGAATTAGAGAAAAAACTCAAAAATTTTAATAACACTGCGATTCAAGAACCCAAGCATATTGATCAAGCATCAGAAGAACTCAGGGTGATTCTTAGTAACGCCCTCGAGAAAAGTTGTCCACTGAAACATATAGGGAAAGGAAAAAAGAAACCACCCTGGTGGAGGGTAGAACTCGGTAACTTGAGAAAAGAAACAAGAAGACTTTTCAATGCTGCCAAAAACACTAGAAATGAGAATGACTGGGAAGTATATAAAACCAGTCAACGAAAATTTAAAGCAGAAACGCAACGAGCGAAACGAAGCTCATGGAGAACTTTTTGCAGTGAAATCGAAGGGACAAACGAATCTGCTAGACTAAGGAAAATTCTTTCCAAAGATTCAATCCCTTTAGGATCTCTTAAAACGCCCACTGGGTGCTGGACAGAATCCTGCAATGAGACTCTTGAGCACTTGATAAATACTCACTTCCCGGGTTGCGGGTCAAATGACAGCAACCTGGAAACAGAACCCTACACGGAACACATTATACCATCGGATATTATAACGGAAGAAAAGATAAGATGGGCAATCCATTCCTTTTCTCCGTATAAATCCCCTGGCCTTGATGGCATCTTCCCAATGATGCTACAGAAAAGCGAAATCCAAATAATACCGCTCCTGAAAAACATATTCCTTAACAGTCTAAAATGGAGATATGTTCCTTTATCATGGCGCGAAGTCAAAGTGGTTTTCATTCCGAAAGCTGGCAAGCCCAGTCATACAGAAGCAAAAGATTTCAGGCCAATTAGTCTGACATCGTTTATTCTTAAAACGTTTGAAAGACTGATAGACCTACATATTAGTGGCAATCTGAATCTGGTTGATTTATCCCCAGCTCAGCCAAAGGGGAAGAGTGTAGAAACGGCACTTCACAGCGTCGTTAGCACGATTGAGAAGACATTGAGCGACAAAGAATATACCCTTGCTGCGTTTCTCGATATTGAAGGAGCCTTCAATAACGTGAACAATAAAGCGGTAGAGGCAGCTCTAGTAGATAACAAAATCGATAATTCGATAATAAGTTGGGTTATGTGCATGCTAAAGAACAGGCAAATTAACTCGGAACTGGCAGGGATACAGATGAGAGTGTCCACATCCAGGGGCACCCCACAGGGGGGAGTTCTCTCACCACTCCTTTGGGTGTTGGTTATGAACACAATCCTCCTTAATCTAAAACATTGTGGAGTAAAGGAAGGAGCCTACGCTGACGATCTTGCGTTAATAGTGACAGGTAAATTCTTACCCACTATCAGTGAACAGATTGAATACGCCCTTTCTAAGGTTAATAGATGGACTAGAAAGTGCGGCCTGATGGTTAACCCGTCAAAAACAGAATTAGTCCTCTTCACAAATAAAAGGAAAATACCAAACTTCAGAATACCTTCAATTGAAGGCACCCCGCTGAAGATTTCAGATCATGCAAAGTATCTTGGTGTGATTCTAGATAGGAAATTAAACTGGAGTCTTAACACTAAGGAAAGAGCGAAAAAAGGAATGATTGCATTTTACTCCTGTAACAGAATCTTTGGGAAATCCTGGGGACCTAGTCCAAAAATTATCAGGTGGATGTATTTGGCGATAATCAGACCAATACTAACCTATGGTAATTTGGTATGGTGGAATGCAACGGAAAAAAGCACGAACCTCAAAACTCTGGCAAAAGTACAGAGACTCGCGTGCATTGGGATTACGGGTGCCATGAGATCCACACCAACTGCAGGGTTGGAGGCGATACTCAACCTTAAACCCCTAGACCTTTTCGTACAAGAATCCGCAGCATATAGCGCCTTAAGGCTAAGCCAGACTAATACCTGGAAAAACAGTGCAATAGGACATGCTCAAATTCTTCAGAAATACTTGGGTGATAGTATCATTACAGATTATACAACACCCGAGCTTGACTTTTATAAACCATTCCAAACTGCCTTTCCAAGCAGAGAAGAATGGCTGAACAACCAACCCTACACCAGTGAATCAGAAATAGCAATCTATACTGATGGCTCCAAAATGGACACAGGTGTTGGTGCAGGCTTTTTCTCAGAACCTCTTGAGCTAAACAACTCACTTAGGCTCCCAGATCATAGCAGTGTCTTCCAAGCGGAGGTCCTGGCAGTGACAACAGCTGCTAGACAGGTATCAATGATGGCGATACCACGGGCTGATATCACCTTTTACATTGACAGCCAAGCGGCAATAAAAGCGATTTCTGCCACTGTGATAAAATCGAAGCTTGTCTCCTGCTGCCGCGAAGAGCTTAAGGTTCTTGGCACGCAGCACAATATTAGAGTCTGCTGGGTACCGGGACACAGCGGCATACAAGGTAATGAAAATGCCGATGAGTTGGCAAGGAAGGAATCAGCGCTCGACGCTAGTCAAGCAGAGATGGTAAGCATCCCACTCTGTAACATTAAACAGAAAATTTCAGACATAATCCTAAGGAAATCCAATGAAAGGTGGAATCTACTTGACACCTGTGATACTACTAGGAAAATATGGCCCTGCTTTAACAAGCAGAGAACTGACAAAATTATACAACTTAGTAAGAAGTCCCTTCGCTCTCTTACGAGCATAATCACCGGACATAATTTATTGAAATACCATAAATTTAAAATGAAACTAAGTACAGATGACCTATGCAGAGGATGTGGTGATGAAGAGGTACATGAAGACACGTCACACTTTCTCTGTCATTGCCCGTCACTATGCCACCAGAGAAAGAAATGGCTCGGTAGCTACTTCTTTGATAATCTAGAAGATATTTCTAATATTTCAGGAATACACATATTGAACTTCGTCAACGCCTCAAAATGGCTTGACTGATTAATAGAATACATATGTAGGTTTTATCAGGAAAGAGTGATAACACTCACGGGTAACACAATGGATCTACATTGATCTAAGTGTGACAATAGCAACATCAATTGTCAGCCCAACAACCTAACCTAACCTTTCAAAAAATATAGTTTTTTAAGTTTTGAAACGAAATGTTTTTTAAACTTTTTAGAAGCTTCTTTGTAACAAATTTTCATGTCAAAAGTGAGAAATTCAAAATTCGAAAAAATGTTTCTATGGTAGGTACAGTCAGTAATATCTTCATTTCATTTTTTTGTGAATTATAGATCATAACAATTATTAGAATGAAAAAAAAAAAATATTAAAATTCTAGGAGTCGTTTTCGAGAAAAATACGATTTTCGAAAACCACTTTTTAACATTTGTATGGTGGGCACATTATTTTTATATAAAATAAATTTTTTTCGCACCTCTTGTCAATTGTATTAAAAACTTTTAATTGTAATGTTTTAAAAAAAATTAAGCATGGTATTTTCGAAATATTGAGTTTTAAAAAATTCTAAACTAAAAAATTGATCAGAATCGGTTGTACCGTTTGCAAAAAAAAAATTAAAAACAAAAAAAAAATAGTTCAAAAGGCGTACCATTTTTTGAGTTTTTGAGAAAAAAATTTTATAAAATTTCGAAAAAAATTTGTTTGTTAGGTTCAGTTGGTTTTGGTCTTAAAAAAAAAACCCGATGTCATGTACCAAGTCTAAAGAAAATCTGCTGAGCTATTTAGGTTGTAGTCGAACACAGACAGGCAGAACGAATTGCGAGACCCACTTTTTTCGTCTTACCTATGATCGTAATGTCATGTCTTATTAAAATCTCGTGTTCGACTTTATTTACGAATGCATAATATACCACATAAGTATACTTATATGTCGCAAGTAAAAAATAACATTGTGAACACTAGTGTTTTCGTTAGCTCTCTAGAAAAACCCCAAGCAAATTTTATCAGCTATGGTCGATCTCGGAATTAAATATATTCCTTATAACTTGTTTTCAAAACGTTGGTTAAAAGCTAAATCTATATTGCATTAATCTGCAATGCGTGTTTAAAATCATTTTTTTATTTTTTAGAAAGAGGCAAACTCACATAATCTTTTTCTAAAAAACTTAAAAACAAGATATAATCCGAAATTTTGAAACAGCATCGAGATCTTACTAAGTCATTATCGACCGGCTCGATATCGAAACTCTCTCATGAATTTAATTCAAAATGTCCTCAGAAGCAACAAAATACCTACATGAAAACACAAGAAAAAAATACTTCATAATAGGAATTATAAATGTTTTTTTTTTTTCATAAAATAATAGTCTAGCGATTTTTTTTTATTACAGTCGTCGCCGTCTTCGTCGTTAGTAAGAAGGACGACACTCCTTTGGAAAATAAAACTATTTGTAGTTCTAGTGCGATAAGCAAAGCCAATAAACTAGATTCAAATGCAAGCTGCTTTAGCTACCTCCTTGAATCCTAACTTCCAAACGATGAACAGTTGCCCTTTCTCCATTGAACCCAATGAAAGAAGATACATATCACTGAGTCACAAGCACTTGGATTCGTATTCGGATTCGGACTACCTATCGTGCAGACGCTTCTGTTGGTCATAAATCCATCCAAGTGCAACGATGGAAGATGTTTTATTACTGTGTTTACGTTATAATCAAAATGCAGTGCACATGCACATGCATGAGGACAGGACATGCAGTGGCAGACAGACAGAAGTAAAGTAGGTATTTTTTTTTTTATTTCTGCGCCATCACCATCACTTCATTGGAAAATTTGCTCTCATTAAAAAGGACACTTGTACCTGCACACGTTTTGTTTTGTGTTTTTTTTTTTTTGTAGATATTTTAAAAATAACCCATAAATGTCAACATCTTTCCCTGATAAGATCATTAGTTTCTAAAACACGCATTGTGCGTCAATGAGCAGGAGCACCTGCAACAAGGATATACGAGTATTCCCATTTTAACAAGGACATTGCTCAACATTTTTAATTATATATTTTGTTTTGTGCAGAGAAGTGCATTTCGAACACATGTGTGACTGTTAATTGCATGTCCTGACTCCTGAGAAGGATTGAGAATTATTACTAAACAAAGGATATTTTTTTTCTGTTACCGTATTGTTTGCTTAGCTTCCTTCATACCATACATACAGCCATAAGTATGATGTGATGGAGGGTGTTACTGGGGTGGGAGAAACCAAATCTAAGTTCTTCTTAAGGATTTTGAAGATTTCATTTGTGTGAAAATTTTGAAAGTAATGAGAGTTTGCATGATGAATAATGAATAATGAAATGCATGCAATTTAGAGTGTGTGTGTGTGTGTTACAGATGTGCGTGTAGTTTTAAGAGTAATTATAACGCATTTTCTGAATGGGGGTTTCCTGAATAGCTGCTGTGTGCTTTTGAGGGAGCTATGGAAATGAAAAGCAGTCGAGTTGGTTGAATGAATGATGGTGTTAATAATGAACATTTAAAACAAAGAAAATGGATTTAAGTGAGTCAGTAATGATTTGAATAGGTCTTTTACAATTAAATAACCTTAAATTATTAACTTTAAGGACGGGTTACTGAGAATAGAATGTTCGTATTGATCTTGTTTTTATTTCTGATGTTATCTATATGTTCTAGTATTTGAGTTAATAAAGGCTATAATTTCAAGCTCTTAAAGTGCAGCTCTGATTTTAGTGATTCGTTTGCTTTGGTTGTTGGTTGCTTTTAAATATGTAAGAATTAAAAATCTTTATTGTAACTAAAATAAAATTCACGATTGGGCCTGAGTGCCTGCTCATATGTTAATTCAAGTGTTCTAGAATTTTAAAAAATATAAAAAAAAAACTGGAAATTGGTTTTCTTTAGTAACAGCAGGAGTGTTATTAAAGGCGAAAGTGGAAATTAAAGATGAAAGCGAACATTTATATTGTGAACGGTTTTTTTTAAAACGACCTAAAATGCTTAGTACCGCTGAGAAATTGTATTTTTTACTTGCAATATACTAGGTATGGGCAAATTCTGCATTTGGAAAAAAATCGAACTCAAGATTTTGATCAAAGTTGAAAGAGAACACGTAAAAATTGAGTCCGGCAATTCCGTCTGTCTGTATGTCAATATTTCTGTATGTCTGTACTTCGACCTACTTAACTAACTACCTTAACCTTAACTACTTGAGCTATTTTCTTCAAACTCTTTACTTAAGGGTCCCTAAAGGAGAAATTGATTTTTTCTTAGCTCCAAGACTAACGGTATCGCGATATAGCAACTATGCAAAATCTTAATTATCTTAAAAAAGGCTCTCAAGTTTTTCATAAAATAAAATTATGGTTGCTATTATGAACATGGACAGCATTTTGGTATAAAATTGGGTTAAATGTTATTAACGGTAGATATCTGTCTTGGAATCGTTATTTTGATTTTCGAATTTCTCATTGACGGCTCCAACGCTTTTTTCAAGCATTACTTAGCTTTAACTTAATGAAATTTAAAAAAAAAATTTGAAACAGTTTTTGGGAAAAAAACTAATTACAAAATTTCTAAAAAATAAAATGCACGACTGGGTGGCACGAACTTGCTCCTATGCAAAAGACTAAGAATTTCAAAAATGAATGAAAACTGTTCATAAGCATAAAAATTAATTTTTTAAACGACTAAAACAACTTCTTTAGTAGTTGGAGGTAAAAATAGAATGCCATGTGATTCAAGTATATATAGGTTCATGCAAGAACAAAAATTATAAGTTTTTGTAGTGGTTTCTTAAAAAATAAGCTTACAAAATTTTTAAAACATTTTTAAGAAAAAAATTTGGTACGCCAATTTAAAGCTTTTATTATTGTTTGAATACAAATTAAATTAAAAAAAAAATAATGGGCCGTTTTCAAAATATTGAATTTTCAAAAAAAAAACAATTTTTTTTTTTTTAAACTCAAAAAAAAAAAAATTTCTTAAAGTTTTGAAATGCAATTTAAACTTTTAAGAAGCTTCTCTCTAAAAAATTTAATTAAAATCCGTAATGCCGATAATGAGAAATTCAATATTTAAAAAATCGCTCTATGGTAGGTCTAGGTACCTACAGTCAGTATTATCGTTTTCAATTTTTTTTACTAAATTATAGATCTTAAAAATTAATGGAAAGAAAAAAAATTTAAGTAAAATTCTCGGAACCGTTTTCGAGAAAAATACGATTTTCGAAAACCATTTTTTAACATTTGTATGGAGGTTACCGTTATTTTTAGGTAAAACAAATTTTTTTTTCTTAAATCTTATAATTTATATTAAAAAACTTTTCTTTATTAAGTTTTGAAAAAATCAGGCATGTGGATTTCGAAATATTGAGTTTTCAAAAAAAATTTTTGAAATATTGCTGGGGAGCCTTAACCAAAGAAAAATTATCAAAATCGGTGGTACCGTTTTAGAGAAAATCAAAAACAAAAAGAATGGTTCCAAGGGGGGTACCAAAAATAATCATTTTTTGGAAACAGTTTTCAACCATTACCTAGGTTTAACTTAAAGAAATCTTAAGAATTTTTTTTTTAAAAATCTGTTGGACAGTTTTTGAGAAAAAAAAAATATTTATAAAATTTCGAAAAAAATTCATATGGCAGGTATGTACCGTTATTTTTGGTGTTAAAAATCAAATAAAAAAACATCCGGGGGAAAAAATTAAAACCCATAACTACCAAGTTTGAAGAAAATCGGCCGAGCCGTGTAGCTGCAATCGAACGGACAGACAGACAGACAGAATTGCGAGACCCACATTTTTGGTCTTCGCTATCGTCATAATGTCAACTTTGATCAAAATCTCGATTTCGATTTTTTTTTCCCAATGCATAACTTGTCTTGTAGTATCTACCTATAAGTCGCAAGTAAAAATTCGTATGAAGGTACCGTTAGTTTTGGTTTAAAAAAAAAGAAAAAGGGGGGGGGGTAATTAAAATGCTATCTACCAAATTTAAAGAAATTCGGCAGAGACTTTTAGGCTGTAGTAGAGCTGTGCCAATCGTTCATTTTCAAAGATCGAATCGATCATCGATTGATTGGTTCAAGGATTCGATCTTTTCAATCAATCGTTCATTGAATCAAAATCAGTTTTTATTCAGCCGTTTTGTTCCGAACGAGATAAAGACCGACACGAAATGTATTCAATCGTTCATTCAACTAAAATGTTTATTTTTTTTCAATGTAAAAATTAACGAAAGTTTGGCTTTTTCTACTTCGTTGCTTCGTTCACGCCATCTTCTATTTTATATAAACTGAGAAATATACATTCTGTTTCACGTCCATTCCTATTCGATATTATGAAATAATTGAGTACAAGTTGAATGAACGAAATATAACTTTTTTTCGTTCGTTTTGTTCATCGGTTTCGGTGGCAAGAGATTGACATTAGGATTGATTGATGTTGTCTACTTTGATTGCAATCAATCAATCTTTTTGGTTAACGGGTCACAAGTACCGATTCAATCGCGATTGACACAGCTCTAGGCTGTAGTTGAACAGATTAATAGGCAGAATTGCGCGTCCCACTGTTTTCGTCTTCACTATCATCGTTATGACAACTTTATTCAAAATCTCGAGTTGGTGAAAATTCGTGAAAATTCCACACAAGTCTGATCTTTTGAATGCATTTGAAAGGGTAACTGATTTCAAAATCAAGGTCATGGTTTATTTACCAAATACATATAAATTTTGTAAATTTGCTTATACTAGTTTCAAAATATGGTTTTTTATTATTATTATTGAGTTTATCTCTATACTTCTCAACCTCTATGAGGTTGGAAATTACCTATCCCGGGCTATGCCAAGGGATTAGGCTCTGTTGGGGCATAGACCGTGTTCTAGCCCGTTCTGTAGGAAACGTCGTACGATATTGCATGTATTTAAAATAACAGATTTTTGCATTGTCTGTATTGCACTTTCAAGATTGTGTTGCTTTAGATGTTTAATAAGGCTCGTCGGAATCAATCCTGTCGCTGACACTATTATTGGCGCTATTGTTACTCGCTCTGCTTGATACATCATCCTTAGCTCTGCTGCAAGTTCGGTGTATTTCTCCACTTTTGTGCCGTATGTTGTTAGCATGTTGTTGTTTAGTGGGATAGCTATGTCGAATAGATGGATTACGTTCGCGGTCTTATCAAACAAAACTATATCAGGCTTGTTCGCTCTTATTGTACGATCAGTAATGATTGATCTATCCCAATATAGTTTAGCGGTGTTATTTTCCAGTACAGGTGGTGCTTCATACTTATAATACGGAACTTTTTGCGAAATCAGTTTGTGGTTGTTTGCTAGCATTTGATGTATGATTTTAGCAACCTGATTATGTCTCACGGTGTAGTCAACTCCTGCCAAAATGGAACATCCTCCGATAATGTGGTCTATTGTCTCTGCATGGCTGTTGCAGCGACGGCATGTATCGCTGGGAAGGTTTTCCTTTAAGATATATTTCCGATAATTCCGTGTTGCTATTACCTTGTCTTGGATAGCGATCATGAATCCTTCAGTTTCTCCGAAAAGTTGACCTTGTTTCAGCCAGAGATTAGAGTTAATAAGGTCAATGTGATTTTGATACATCTGACCTGGATGCACTCCATGCAGCGTTTTAGCTTTCCAGGTTGCTATCCGTTCCTCTTTCGTGAGTACATTATTCGGAATTTGGAAGTTTTCTTCTCTTAGATTTAAGGGCGTATAGTTCCTATCCGCTAGGCATACAGTCCGTATCATATCAGACGCTTCGATCTGTTGTCTGAAATAGTTTCTCAGTTTCATTACTTGTGAGTAGTGGAGATTTGGTATGTCCAGAAGTCCGCGTCCGCCGGCTTCATTTGGAAGGGAGCATCTTTCTATCGCACTTCTTGGGTGAAGGCAAAGATGTTTTGAAAGACTCGTTCTAATGGAAGTTGCAATTTGCTCGAGATCGGTTTCTGACCATTTTACTGTTCCAAACGAATAAGTCAATACCGGTATTGCCCATGTATTTATGGCTTTACGCTTATTTCCGGCATTCAAATGAGATTTAAGAATTTTCCGCATCCTGTGGTCGAATTGGTGACGTACTCTCTTCTTAATTTCAGCATTTGCTATTCCCTTCAGCTGCAATATTCCCAAATATTTGTAATTTTCACCCGTTGTAAGGTTGGCGATTATATTGTTTTCATCTAAAGCATATCCATCGGTGTTATCTTGCACCTTGCCTTTCTGAATATGGATGGTTTTACATTTATCGATGCCAAAATCCATTCCAATATCATCACTGAAACTTTTTACTTGCTCTATCATTCTGAAGAGCTTATCTTTGGTGTTAGCATATAGTTTCAAATCATCTACATACAAGAGGTGGTTAATTAGCAGGCTTCCAGTTTCGGCTTTTAAGTTGAATCCTATGCTGAGCTTTTTGAGTATTTTACTCAGTGGGTTCATGCCAAGACAGAACCAAAGTGGGCTAAACGCGTCTCCTTGGAAAATTCCACATCTGATTGGTATGGAAGGACTCATATTGGATCCCAAGTGCAGCTTAACATTCCATTGGTTCATAGCCACCTCCATAAAATGGATAACTCGTGCGTCTATCTTGTATGTTTTGAGAATTTGTAGCAGGTATGGGTGCGGGAGGCTATCAAATGCTTTTTTATAATCTATATATCCCATGGAAATATTGCGTTTGTTTTGAAGTGCTTGGTGAACGAGGACAGAATCGATTGTTAGTTGTTCTTTACATCCCATAGAGTTTTTGGAACAACCTTTTTGCTCACCTGTTAAGATGTTGTTACCATCGCAATGTTGATATACGCGGATAGTGAGAATTTTTGTTAGAAGTTTGTAGGTTGTGGAAAGACACGTGATAGGCCTGAACTTAGCTGGGTCTGTTGTGTTCGACTCTTTTGCTATTAAAAATGTATTCCCCGTAGTCAAAAATGACGGAATTAGTTCAGGTTCAGCTAGGAGCTGATTGAAGAATCGAGCAAGGAGTATATGGGAAGAAGTTAGTTTTTTGAGCCATATGTTATGATAGTTTTTTGAGCCATATGTTATGAGATTATTATTATTATTATTATTATTATTATTATTATTATTATTATTATTATTATTATTATTATTATCTATTTCAAAGAAAACTTGATTGGTTTTCTTCATGTTTTTTTTTTTGACTCTGGAACTTAATCAAATCATAGTTTTTTTTTTATTTGGAAGTAAAAAAAAAATGTGTATGCTTTTAATCATTTTTAATTTGGAACACGAAAAAGAACTTAGCCTTTATCAATGGTAATGTTAAATTTCCAAATGTTCTCCAGTTATAACCATGGTCTTTTAGAAGTCTGACAACTGCACGAAAGAATATTCAAATAAAATGCACGATTGGATCGAACGAACTTGGTCTTATGTAAAAGTACTTTGGAATTCAAAATACATTTTATAAATATAAAACATGAATATAATGAGATACAAATATTAAAATGCATGGAATTGCCTGATTTCCGGAAAAGTATGAATTTACGCAAATAAACTTTAAAAATCGGTTTATAAAAGTAATTTTTTATATAACAAATTTCTTTCAAATTTTTCTAGAACAAAATTTGGGATCCCAATTTTAAGTGCTTAGTATCTAATATAGATTTTAGGAAATAATTTCAAAAAATAATAGTTCATACCTCTTCAAGATATTGATCTTTCAAAAAATAAATTGGATTTTTTTTTCGAATATTTTTATATGCAATCAGTTCTGATTTTCGTTTACGAAAGTAATGCTTTCGTTTTCATTTCGTTTCGATCTTGTGTGGAGAATTTGAATTCGTAAATCTAAAAATGTATGAAGTATTTTTAAAAATATATCTTTAAAGCTATTTTTTTGTCTTTTATGAAGGGGAAGACACATGTGTAACAGAAAATCTGTCTTTATGTTGGTACCACTGCAAGGCAAATTCGTACGAAATTAAGAACGTCGTTTTCAAATCCGTACGAAAATCAATTTCGGTAACGAATTCAATTCGGAACGAAAATCAGAACAGGGGTGAATATTACTTCAAACTTAAGGGGACTCCTGGTGAAAATTTTTGCTCAAAATCGTCAGAGCCGTTAATGAGAAAGTCGAAAATCAAAACAAAGGTTCTATGACCATCTAGGTTCTAGGTACCATTAATAACATTTTGCCCCAAAATTTTTTTTACCAAAATTTAGTCCATGTCCATAATATCACTCCTATTTTTTTATCAAAATCGTTAGATCCGTTTTCGAGATAAATAAGATTTTGCAATATGGGTGTATGGGGGGTACCGTTAGGAGCAAAAAAAAATTTCAATTTCTCCTCTAGGGAATCACCGAAGGCCCTTAACTACCAGGATTGAAGAACAATGGCCCAGTGGCTTAGGCTGTAGATCGAGGTACAGACATACAGACATAGGGACATACAGATATACAGACAGACAGACGGAATTGTCCGACCTACTTTATATTTGTCTTCGCTATCATCGTTATGTCAACTTTGATCAAAATCTCGAGTTAGATTTTTTTTCAAGTGCAGAACTTGCCCTATAGTACCTTACCTATATCGCAAGAAAAATCGTTTCCTGCTTCATGCAAAGGGGGAAAGCCACTGCATAAGCATTTTCATCTGTCATACTTAAATGGTCTCTTCCCGAGTGAATGGCAAACAGCTCTTATCCAGTTTGTTCTTAAAAAAGGGTTCTTGAAGAACAAAATGACCTGCAATAAGTCCACTGGTGATCTGATGGTATATCTCACAAAACAGTGACAGAAATCATTACATTATTTTTAGCAAATTATAGCATTATATTGGAATGTCAAAATCTCTCTTATCGAAAATGAGTGAATTTGGTTTCGATGAATATCTCTCTTTTGTTGAATTAGAAATTAACTTTCCGACCTTTTATTGGTGTCGTATTGTTCGCTTTCAAATCAGATATTCATATAAAATAAATGTAACATAGTATGCCCCAGGGCTCCGCTTTGTCTCCACCTCTATTTCCCATATTTATCAATGTGTGAAGCAGCTCCTAATCCCTTAAATCATTTTGATGATAACATTACAGCTTTCAATATATTCCCTTCTACATTCAGATCCTTGTCTCTCGGATGTGGAATTCGAAAGACAGCCTATGATAGCTCACTAAATTATGATCTCGAAAGGATTGACCAATGGGGAATTAACAATAACTCAATAACTCAATGCTCCAATCATTGAAGTGGAACCACTATAAGTGTCATTGAGAGATCCAGTTTGTTTTTCTTTGAATAAACCTCGCACCTGTAACATCTTAGACAGTTCCAATAAATCTGAAATGATTAAATAAAGTCATATTAAAAGAAAAATCGTTAAAAAAGTCCGAGAAATCAAATCTAGCAACAACACGAAGTTAATACTTCCTACTTTTTTGTCGGAGCCATCAAGTGTTTTAAGACTTCTCTTTAAGGCAAACAGCCCCTCCTTTGATACCAAACCAAAGAAATTCCACATTCTCCTTCAACTCCACGTCAAAACATTCCAAGGCTTACAGCAAAATACCTTTCTACGAGAATACAAAAGTAGAAAAAACAAGATTATTTCACCAACATACGCTTTTACGCTGCAAAATCAAACAGACGCTAGACGATAGGCTTATAATTAAACCATGCATATTACATGATATTTGCCTTTCATTAACGTGGCACGACGCCATAAGGACACGTAATGTAACCACTTTGGCATTGCTGTGCAACCATCCTGCAAGTATATACATACGTACACACTTTGTCAAGTGGGGCTTTAAATAATAACGACTTTCCTTTATTTTGCCCAAACCAACAATGTTTTAGCTTCGCACATTGCATCTTTCAAGTTGTTTATTTCCCTTTCGATTGAAAAGGAACATAAAATAACTAGATTTCTTTAAGATTTCACTTGAACATTTCTTACCCTTAAAGCATTTCAAGATGGATGGTTGTTGTTACCCTTTTGACGAGCAACCGAAGCCTTACTGTAAATGCGAAACAATTTCAAAACCGTCAAACGACTCATGAGCCTCCTTAACTCTCAAAGGTAAATATGGCTTTTCGAGTCTTTGGCTATTCCCATGAGCCATGACGAAAATTCCATGTCAAGCTATTTGCAATTAACGGTTGCCTCCGTCAAAAAATAGACGGCAAATATTCAGCATTTTTATATATAAATATATTTTTGACATTTTAAGCTAACCCGTGTTTCGGGGAGGAGCATTGGGGTGGGGGCTTGTGGAGCTTGCAATTCCTAAAGGAATTTTCCAGAAAAATGTTTCATCTTTTGAATGAGTGACATGGGGAATCGGGGGAGCTTCGCTTAAACCTTTTTTTTTTAGTCGCTCCTGCCCTGCTCTGTTCAGTGTTCATTCGACAAGCTCAAGAAAAATATCCCTTTGCTTCCAATATAATATTCTACCCACCCCATACCAGCCGTACAACAAAAGGACATTTAAAAATTTATGAAAAAGCTGTTTGTGTTTGTTTTTATTTCATTGAAGTTTCGTTTCCGTTTTTTTGTGTTCGACTTTTCATTTTTTTCGTTGTTGTATTATATCCTCCCAAGTTGACAAGAGTTTGAGTGAATAAAACAGAGACGAGGAATGCCCCAGTTTAAGGGACAAAAATGCTGGTCTTATTAATAATGCAAGTGTGCGTGTGAAGCTTATGTAATGTTTTTGTTCATTTTATTTTTGTGTTTTTTTTTTACTGCATTATACTTTTACATTGTTCCGACTTTTTTGCTTTATTTCTTATTTAAAAAAATGTGTTACTTATTACACAAAGGAACTCTAGACGCGGATCTGGGTTATGTTTGGCCCCAATTTCGATTGAGTGCTTCGCGCGTATGCCTTTAAATAGCGTTAAAGCTGAGGACAACAGAAGCAGCTCCCTGGGGTTAGATTAAAATTTAATTCACGACGGAAACAATCCAGGACGTTTACATGGTTCGGTTATTCAAGTTGTGACAGAATGAGCTTGGAATATTTTCATGATTTGACGCTTAAATGGATTGAAATTTCGAGGTGATAAATTTTAGGTAGGTAGGTGGGTATAGGCGTAGGAACTTTGTCATTGCGTACTTACATATTTAGATTTGGATATGGCTTCTTCTTTCTTCCGAAGAGGTTCTTATCTGAGCTGCTAATTTGAGTTCTGACGCGTCTGGAACTGGAATTCAATGAACATTGATAGAATTAAAAGTTGGTTTTACCAGAAGATGTACTCTTTTCCTTTCCCAGATGTTGGTGTGGGAGTGTTCATTGATATTTAAAGCCACAAATATTTTTGGAACTATAAGGCAAAGAGAGAGCGTATACGAAAATTGGAGAGGACTTCAATAAGGAAACCGATGCATATTCCTTTTGAATCACATTTCACATTCGTGTAGTGCGGCTAAAGAAAGAATCTCTGAACTTAACAGTTTATCCGAAGTAGGACTGCAGATTACAGTTAAATTAAAAGGGATGAAAAACTGTCTTTCATCGATGGAATTAAACAAAACACTGAGCATCTTTCTTGGCCACGTCTAACATGTGATCATTCCTTCCAAGGTGGTCTGTGATATAAATGGTGGGCCATCTAGTGGTTTCTTTTTAAATCATAGGTTATTTAGACACTGACAGCTGTTTTCGTTTCGAACGCTGTAACAAAGCGTTCCATGATTCTACCAATACTGAGCACATTGGGTGATTTGATTTACCATGACTAAGCAGACGCCGCCGCAGCACCGACCGACGACACCATACAACGCTGCAGCTACCAACGACACCAGTTACCTCGCCAAGATAAAGGGATTTTATACCTTGTCTTAATACAATATGCAGTGACTATAAGATAGTGACGTCACAGCCGGTTGAACATATTGGGTGATTTGCATTCGACCAGTATATAGTTCACACACAGTTTATACGAAAAATATAACAAGAGGACCTCCTTTTGTGAAGGAAAGTCACTTGTTTGCTACGGTCGAAGCTGACGAGCTTGATTTTAGTTTACAAGTCATCTGAAATTGTCCAGCTATTTCGTTCCATCAGTTTGGTTCGAAGAATAAAACGTCCTAATTGCCATCAGGGGCTTTGGTACCTGTTGATCTGTCGGTGTTTATACATTGGCTGTGCCTACCAGAGGCCTAAAACCTGTTGATCTAGTGCCTACCAGAGGCCTAAAACCTGTTGATCTAGTGCCTACCAGAGGCCTAAAACCTGTTGATCTAGTGCCTACTAGAGGCCTAAAACCTGTTGATCTAGTGCATCTCTTTTGACGAGGCACATTTTCATTTTGGTGGCTACGTTAACAATCAAAATTGCCGAATCTGGGGCTCGGTAAACCCGCACTTTATTATCCAGAAGCCAATCCATCCACAAAGTGTGACAGTTTGCTGCGGATTGTGGAGTAGTGGCATCATTGGACCATTTTTCTTCCAAAAATGAGACTGGGAACAACGATTCGGTCAACGGAGGGCGTTACAGAGCCATGTTAACCGACTTTTTTTTTAATGAAATTGAAGACATGGGTTTGGATGACTTCTGGTTCATGGAGGATGGCGCGCAATACCACACAACCCATGCCATAATCGGTCTTTTGCGCACCAAATTCCCAAATTGTGTTATCAGCCGTCAGTTGGCCGTCTCCGAGCTGCGATTTGACCCCTTTGGACTTTGTTTTGTGAGGAACCGTGAAGGACCGGTTAAGGTCAATATCATCCAAGCAATCCATGAGCTACAGCCCGAAACCATTAACAAGGTCTTGGAAATTTGAGTGACAGAATGTGTTACTGCAAGACCAGCCGAAACAGGCACTTCTCAACTGACAGGAGACTGCCTTAAGTGAAGAATTAAATTTTTTATGGATATTGATACCTCATTGCACTGCCGAGATAAGAATTAAATGAGCTTTTCATAAGCTCATTTAATTGTTGCCATCAAAAGAATTAAATGGATTTAAAATTACAAACAGAAGATCACAAACTAATATGAAAAAGATTTGGAGACAAAAAGGAGCCCTGGGAGAAACCATCAGTATGTAATAAATATATCAAACTTACAAACATTTTTCAGGACTTTTGCGGTTATGTGAATGCAAAAGAAAATTTTTCCTATAAAACAGTTTGTGTCATGACACTTTCTGGTAGCGTCGAACTATCAGTAAATCCCGCTGCAAGCAAATTGTCTACATCTCGAGGTCCGAAAAAATGATTGTCATTAAAGATAACCATAGGAACTGAAGACGAAGTAATATTTCGTGCATTTTTTACAAATAACAAAAAAATCCACTATCTACCTCTGTGATAGTTTGTAGTAATTTTCGGTCATAACAGATTGTTTTCAGAGGTGTATACTACCTCTTGCGAGGAATGGACTAATTCTCTAAGAGATTATATCTTGTCATGAAAAGTGCTGCTCATTAGCCTTTCCAAATCGGCAACAAAATGAAGGCCCCTCCATTTCTGATAACATGCACAGGAATGATAAAGTTTGTAAGTCACTAGCTCCTGCTTTTTACAAATAATTTTTATTGTTATTTTTATATAAAAGAATATTTGTATCTCTAAGCTATTGTTAAGAAACAAATAGGTGCCAAATTTCTATAAGCACCGACCATGTAGTTTTCGAAATACTAAATTTTCAAAAATAAAATTGAGTCTTTTTTTATAAATTTAAGAAATTTGTTTCTTCTGTTGTTGTTGTTTCTGAACACTTTTTAATAGATCCAATGCTTCTACTAAGATCTTAAAAATAATTCATAACTGAACCCTTTTTGATATTGAATGCTATTTTTACTTGCGACTTATAGGTACTATAATATGAATTCGAAAAAAAATCGAACTCGAGGTTTTGATGAAAGTTGACACTACGATGATAGCGAAGACTAAAAAAGTGGGTCTCGAAATTTTATAAATAAAAGTTTCATAATATGTACATTGTACATACAATAGTTTACAAGATATCAGAAAAAAAAATGTATTTTACCAAAAAATAACGGTACGTACCCACCATACATACAATAGTTAAAAAATGGTTTTCAAAAATAGTATGTTTCTCAAAAACGGCGGCGCCTAGAATTTTGATAAAATTATTTTCCTTTCGATTAATTTTTACGATTTATAATTCAGTAAAAAATAAAATACACGACTGGGTCGCACGAACTTGCTCCTATGTAAGCGACTAAGAATTTCAAAAATGAATGTTATTGGAGAAAACTGTTCTTAAGAAAAAATTCATTTTTTAAATAACTAAAACCACTCCTTTAGAAGTTGGAGCTTAGCACAGGATGCTTTATGCTTTAAACAAAAATTACTTTATGCAAGAATAAAATTATAGTTCGTTGTATAGTGGTTTCTTAAAAAAAATAAGCTTTTGTATACAAAATTTTTAAAACATTCTTAAGAAAAAAATTTGGCACGCCAATTAAAAGTAATTATTATTTTAAGAATAAAAATTAAAATTACAAAAAAATATATTCATCCGTTTTTTGAGTTATCGAATTTTCCAAAAAAAACAACTAGATTTTTTTTTCAAAATTCAAAAACAAATATTTTTTTAAAGTTTTGAAATGCAATGTTTCTTAAACTTTTTAGAAGCTTGTCTAAAAAAAATTCATTAAAATCCGTTATGCCGATAATGAGAAATTCAAAATTCGAAAAAATCGTTCTATGGTAGGTGCAGTCAGTAGTATCTTGATTTCAAATTTTTTTTATTAAATTATAGATCGCAAGAATTAATCTGAAGAAAAATAATTTTAGCAAATTTCTCGGAAGCATTTTCTAGAAAAATACGATTTTCGAAAACCATTTTTTAACTTTTTTATGGAGGGTACCGTTATTTTTAGGTAAAATAAATTTTCTTTCTTATATCTTGTAGATTATATTGAAAAACTTTTCTTAATCAAGTTTTAAAAAAATCGAGCATGGGGTTTTCGAAATATTGATTTTTCAAAAAAAAAAATTTGAAATTATTTTTTGAAAATTTGAATTCACAATAATATTCAAACTATCGGGGAACTTTAGCAGAAAAAAAAATATCAAAATCGGTCCTACCATTTTTGAAAAAATCAAAAACCGAATGCAAACCTTGCCTAATAGTACATATAAGTCGCAAGTAAAAAACAAGTAATATTTTTCTTAGGAAAATTATTAATTTATGTTTAACAAAAAACAATAAAAACATAACTCTTAAAACTAAAAAAAAGCATTTGCAATTTCTTACTCAAATGTAAGACGAGGACTTTGCCTTTTTATTCAATTTTTAACTAAAACAAACTAACTAAACCAAAACGGATCATAGACAATAGGTACAAAACTGAAATTTTTTTAATTTTTTTTTATAAAAATTTGTGCAACAGTTTTTGAGAAAAAAAAATATATTTTCGTTTACTTGGAGTAAAAATTCGTAGACTATGTACCTACCGTCATTTGTGGTATACAAAACCATTATACTAACAGCCCGTCATAGTGGTGAGTATGTTTGATGATAACTAAAAAGCGTAAGTTGGTATTGGGGTTGGAGGAAATGGTCGTGAACTCTATGAGATGTACCAAGAAGCGGATGGAGTTTTAATATTCGACACACATCGACTGCATTGATTCGGTCACATAGATCGAATGAACAATACTTCAGGCAAGAGAGTTTTCCAGTTGAACCACCGGAAATAGAGGCCGCACGGAAGAAAATTATTTAGTTTTAAAAAGAACATTCATATTAAGTGATATGCCATCGCGTATACATATAATAATTAAGGCTTCGAACCAAAGTGCGATTTTTATTGAGGCGGTTTAAAAATCCGAAATTTATTATTTAACGCACTACAAGTATAAGATGAGCAAAAAAAATATTTGTACATGTATGTTTAAGACACCAGTTTAGCAAATGTTAAATTACACGCAACCTGCTACTTTGAGTTTTCTTAAGTTTCTCAATTTCCTAGGTTTGTCGACAGACAGTGTCCGTCCACAGAATCATTTTCGACTGAGTCCAAGTATTCATCTGTAGAGGAACTATCTCTCTGTTAATAATTGATTAAATAGTTCTTTAAAAAAAATTATTTTATCACTGATATATTTTTTATTTTATATGCCCTGTTGTTAAAAAATACAATCAACACTACACCCATGAAAGCCTTAAAAAAAATCCCCACTTCGTAGCCATTTAGTGGAAATATTAAGCATAATCTCGATGCTAATTGTTATTTATATCAATGAAACAAAAACTATGACCCATGAAGTTAAATGTGAAAATTGGATCACTGCACTGATTCCATGCCTCAGGAGGGGCTTCCATATTGCACAGTCATTCGCCACCCGCCCCCTTAAGCCACGGTGATTAATCGCAATCAAGAGATTATAATTCAAAAAATCCAATTGCTATGTGAAAGTGAAAAACAAAACACAAATCCCTCAGTGAAAAAAAAGACTAAAACATAATAGTGGAAAATGAAAACGATTTAATTTTGTAAAATAGTTCCCAGTTTCTGGACCAGGGTTACCACATCATACACAAAAAAAAAAAGAAAAACATAACCCCAACAGGATGTGATATGGACGTGTAAGTGAGGTGTTTATCAATTTCACACATTATGTGTTTTTCTATTTATGGTTGATAAAGGCCTATGCCAAACAGCACTTAAATTACGAACATAATATACTTTAACGTATTGAAATTTTAATGGAAATATAATTAAGAGATTTATTGACTGGACTTTTTGTTAAAAAAAATTATTTAGGTTAAAACTAATTGCCTTTGCTGCATGCAGACATATTTGGCTTTTAATTTAAGTTACCCCTAGCGATGATGAATTTATAATAATGCAAACTTGCCAATTTTGCGCTGCGATTTAGATTTTTGAGATTTTTAGAATTTATTTTTGTATCGCCCTGACCTACTTTTTGACACTGATTTAGATGCATCATATGTGTATATCGTAAAATCCATAATGAGGATTTAAATTTAAATCAGGACAGTATTTAATTTTGAAAAGCTGAGTTAGCTTACAGCCTTGAAAAATTAGCAACAAATTTGACCTTTTCCGGAAGTAGAAATGGTCCTATAAAATGTGTGTTCTTTTAGACCAATACGTTCTTAAACCAAACAACCAATTATTATCTTCATTGTGACTGTTTTGTTAGCTGGAATTCCATTGGGAAAAGTTATAAAGGACAAGATTTAACTTCAAAATTTAAAGTCTAATCTATTTTGACGCATAATTTGGTTCTAGTTATAAAAAAAATCGAGTTATCGAAGTTCGAGTTATCGAAATTTGACTGTGTCGAAATTTTTGTTGGAAATTTGCCTTCTTACTTGCGATATTATGTGAACATTCGGATGCTTAAGAGTTTTCCATTAGAGATCTGAATTTTGACAAGTGATTGTGGGCATATTATTGAAGCACGATATGTTAAATTATCTGTTATATCTTAAGTCTGTCTTGCCCAGTCAACATTGAGAGTTACAGAATTCAACAATATGGGCAAATGATTTAATTGTTTTATGAAAGTGTGTCTTCTGTTCCAGTCTTTTGTTATAGTCTTTAATAGTCCTTCCGAGTGAACTATTCGCCACGTGTTGAATAAATAAATCGACCGGTTCAGTGAACATTCTACCAACACCCGTAGGTGTCCATTCCACGCAGTGCACAAGAACTAGGCCTTTCGCAGACCAAAACTTGGCGAATTTTGCATCCTGACTTGGACTTACAGCCGTAAAAACTTAAACTGATCCAGGAGCTGACATGGTGTTTGCTAACTGGGCCATCAGGAAATGGGCCCAGTAGGAAGTTGAGTCCAATTTCGGTAGAAATATCGTATTCAGCGACGAAGCTTATTTCTGGATAAATGAGTTCGTCAACAAGCAAAATTGTCGAATTTTGGATGATCACTATCTATCCACACAAGTTTCGCCAAGTTGTAATGCATCCAGAGAAAGGCAGAGTTTGATGTAGATTTTGGGCTGACGGCATCGTTGATCCATGCTTCTTTAAGAACGACGTTCGTCAGGCCATCACCAACGTGGTCAACGGCGGCGATTGCTATCGGTCAATGATAACCATACATTTTACTTACGACCTTCAGGTGCTATATGGCAAGTTATGCTTTCGTTAAAAAAATCGAACTCGAGATTTTGATCTAAGTTGACATTACGATCAGGAAAAAAATGTTTCTCGCAATTCTGTCTGTCTGTTGGACCACAGCCCAAAGGGCATTTTTAAATGTTATACGAATGAAGATTAAATTTCCCAATAAAAAATATTGACCCATTTTTGAGATATCGAATTTTCCAAAAAACTTAAAAAATAACTTTTTTGAAGGATCTCTATTAAAAAAATTCATTAAAATCCGTTGTGTCGATAATGAGTAGTTCAAAATTTGAGAAAAATGGTTCTATGGTAGGTACAAGCTGTAATATCTTAATTTAATTTTTTTTTTGTTAAATTAAAGATCGAAAAAATTAATTGAAAAAAAAAAAATATTTATCAAAATTCTAGGCACCCGCTTCGAGAAAAATACGATTTTTGAAAACCATTTTGTAACATTTCGCCGCCTGAGTACTTAAATGCACCATATCCAAAAAAATTATTCCCAGAAAAAGAATTTTAAGATTTGAAAAATAATTTCTTTACTTTCTCCTTGGGAAATATGATGTTTGAATTTTTATATACATTTTTTGAAAATATCTTTGTTGTAATTTGAAGACAAGAAGTCAAAAACTGTAACGGTTATTTTTTTAAAAATAAAAGTATGAAACAATTCAGAAATGGATATAGGACCCTCTCCGAAATCGATGAAAACCAAATTGAAAATTCCCAATGGATATAGAACTTTTGTGCTGTGGAACTTCGAAAATCAACGAAAGCAAAAATAGTAAAAAAAATCAAAATTTCTAGCATTATCAATTTTTATAATTTTATTTTGGGTGACAAAAACATAAAATAAAAAGCAATATTAATTTAGTGGCTATGCCTTCCTCTACACATTGGATTATTTTTATGTCTATGAGAAACGTACGAAAATGATAAAGTATTTTAACACTTAATTATGAAAAAATACTGAACATGAACTTTATCCATAAAATTTCCTAAAAAAATACGTTTAATTTTATTCAGAATTGGTTTTAAAAATACTTCAACATTCGTAGGAGTAAGTTTTGGTATTTTTTTCACACTTTTTTATTAATTAGTTTTTTTTTTTTTAATTTTTTGTTTTATTCATTTCAGTAAAAGAAAAATTAAAATGCAATGGGGCATTTAAGCACTAAGCGTTTGTTTTTCAAACTTGTATATAAAACTTGCCCCACCTATAGTACCCATTTTGGATATACGGTAAATAAGCATGAAAGGAACCCACAAATTTGTGGTCTATGGAGCAAAAGTGCTTTCCATAACTTCGTTAATAATGAACATAGAGCAACGGTGATAGCGCCAAACGATAGAGAATATTCGAATTAGTATAACTGCATCTTTAACTCAGTTTCCCGAAAAAGTGGTCTGTGGGGCATTTAAGTACTCAGGCGGCGATTTGTATGGTGGGAACCTTTATTTTTAGGTAAAATGAAAAAAATTGTTCGAAAATTTGAGTACACAATTCTATTCAAGTTTTTGGGGAGCCTTAGAAAATGATCAAAATCGGTGGTGCCGTTTTCGAGAAAATCAAAAACAACAAAATGGTTCCATGGGGGGTACCCTCAATATCCATTTTTCGGAGATTTTTTTTTCAACTATTACGTAGCTTTAACTAAATGAAATTTTATTTTTTTATTTTTTGAGTCTGTCGAACAGTTTTTGAGAAAAAAAATATTTATAAAATTTCGATAAAAATGCTATGGCAGGTACCGTTAGGTCTTAAAAAAAAAGAAATAAACGTTGGGGGGGAAATTAAAAATGATATATACCAAGTTTAAAGAAAATCGGACGAGCCGCTTAGGCTGTAGTCGACAGACAGACAGAATTGAGAGACCCACTTTTTTAGTCTTCGCTATCATCGTAATGTCAACTTTGATCAAAATCCCGAGTTCAATTTTTTTACGAATGCATAACTTGCCTTATAGTACCTAAGTCGAAAGTAAAAATTTGAAATTAAGGTATTACTGACTTGGCTATACCTACCAAAGAACCATTTTTTCGAAGTTTGAAGTTCTCATTATCGGCATAAGAAGCTTCTAAAAAGAATGTCAAGCAATTAATTTCAAAATTTACAAAAGAAATATTTTATGAGTTTTCAAAAAAAAATATTTTTTTTTGGAAAATTCGCTATCTCAAAAACGAGTCGATATATTTTTGGAAATTTAATTTTTATTTATACGAAAATAAAAACTGAAATTTGCGGTTTCAACATTTTTTTTTAATTTAGGTTTTTTTTAGTTTTTTGTTTTGAACCGCTACCACGATTTATAATTTTTGCTCTTGCATAAACTTGAGAAATAACATAGCATCCAGTTTTTGAGCTCCAAGTAACAAACAGAGTTGATTAAGTCATTTAAACAATGAATTTCTATTAACAGCTTACTCTAATATCATTCATTTTCAAAAGTCTCAGTCTATTACATAAGAGCAAGGTCGTACGACCCAGTCGTGAATTTTATTTTTCTATAAATATCGTTACCTACCATCTGAACAGTAGACCTACCAAAAATCTTTTTTCCACAGATACAAGAAATGTCCTTTGGTAAAAGCTGGCTATAATGGCTGACAAATTTTCCACACCCTTAGAATTAACGTTTTTTTTCTTTCGATTTTCTCAAAAACGGAAATAACTGATTTTGGTCAATTTTGTACGCTAAAAAAGCTAAAAAGTCATAATAGTATTGTGTATTAAAATTTAAAAAAGAATTTTTGTTTTTTAAAAATTCAATATTTTGAAAACAGCTCCCTCGATGTTTTTGAAATTTGAAATAAACAATTTCTTTGTACTATCTACAATGTTTTTTTCTTATAGTATAAATATACAAATGTTATATGTGGCCTGGTCTATGAAAAGGTGGCTTATGACTCAAAAACAAAATTTCGATAAATCAGCTGTTAAAGATAAACAATGCATTTCGTCAGTTTCTCGGTAGTTGTTCTCCTTCCTTCTCATTGCCCAGTGTATCTCGTTATTCAAGGGCACTAAGTGAGATGCAGTGTTGCTTTTGCTCTAAATATTATGTTAGTTAATTCAATTCCATCAAGATATTCTGGATTTTCAATAAAATTCTGTTTTTCTTTCATTTGTGCTCTTCTTTCTCTACATTTTTAGTACACTTCTAAGCAAGTTAGGACTTTCTTACTATCAACATAACAGATTTAAATGAAATTTCTCATACAAAAGCTTCTAAAATATTTTAAAAATATTCCAAAATTTTTTTTTGATTTTTTTGAAAATTCTTAAAAACGAGCCAATGATTTTTTTTTTCAAATTTAGTTCTTACTTTCACATTTTTAATTTTTAATTATAACTGTAACAGTCATCCTAATATATGTACTTAAATTCACTTATAATTTTTCATTATATAAAATCATTTGTATGAAAGCACATTTTTTTTTTATAAAGTAAATGTCAAAGTGCTACACCAAGTTGTTAATAAACACATATTTTCTAAATTTCATATTGCAATGTGCTGTCGCCTTTCACAGTATAAAAGGCCGCAGCAAATCATAAAAAGTCGCAGTGGAACAACATCAACATCACCGGGTACAAAACCTACCGGCAGGACAAAACGGAAAACCGAAGAGGGACGGCCATCTTTGTAAGGAACAAGATTTCATCCAACACCAGTGAAACCATTATTACAGGGCTAAAAACCAGTGAAGCCACCGCCATCCAGATACGACTAGGAAGAGGAGAAACATTGACAGTGATCAGTGTTTACTTTAAGTGTAAATCCGCTGCTGGAAATATTAAAAACGACCTGCATATTCTTAACCGGACTCTAAAGCAGACTACCTATGGACTCATTGGCGGCGACTTTAATGCGAGGCATCATCAATGGCTCGACACCTCTATTGACCCTGAAGGAAAGGCGATCATGGACTGGATAAATGTTAACAGCGAAGAACACTCCTTGGTTGTTGTGTCACAACCAAAACCTACCTTTCCTAGGACTCCATCGACTCTAGATTTTTTCCTACTAACATCTAATTTTATTTATTTAATTCCAGGAATCAGCAACTACACCTGTTCAACCTTACCCAGTGACTCAGACCATGAAGCAGTAAAACTCTCCATCAACCTCAGCCAACCTGTTCTATTAACAACAGTCCCACCTGAGAACTACGTCAACTACAGGAGGCTTGATATCGAGAAACTCCAGAGGGACATAGAAGACAACGTCTCAATGCCACCATCCAACAGGAACTTAAGAAATGAGGAAATTGACAGTGCCATCGACAACTTGGAGTCCGCCGTGATCAACGCCCTTGAAGCCCAAAAAGTGCCCAAGACGTCCAAAGATAGGTACGAACACCTCCCGGAGTATGTGCGGAATCTCTATTCTCACAGACAAAGGTTAAGGAAAGGGCTTCAAAGAATACACCAAAGAGAGCTCAACACAACCAACAACGACTACCAGGCAGTGAAAAGCGAACTCCAATGTGTACACATTATGTTCCGGAACTCGATCCAACACCACAACAACATACGATTCCAGAAGAGACTACAGGCCATAAAACCAGGACCAAACACATTCAGCGAAATAGACAACTGTCTAGGTAAAACCCAACCAATGCCTGAAGTCATCATCAACAACAGCATTGAGGTGACAACAACAGCAGACAAAGTGTAAGTTTTCGCGAATCACTTCGAGGAAAACTTCACACCCAGCCCATCAATGGACCCTGTGTTCCTGGGTGAAATCAGGACATCAGTCCAGCTGACTTGACCCCCAACTATGCCAACCAGAGGAAATTGCGGAAATCATCATCAACTCAAAACCAAAAAAGTCGACAGGTCCGGATGGAGTCTCCAACTACATCATCAAAAGGCTTCCACATGCAGTGCTGATATTACTCACAATCATCATAAATAACTGCGTCAACAACTGCTACTTCCCTAATAAGTGGAAAACGGCAAAAATCGTGGCAATCCCAAAGAAAGGCGCTAGAAACCTGGTTTAAAACTACAGGCCTATATCCCTCCTCAACAATGTCAGCAAAATACTGGAAGAAGTCATCCTAAGGAGGCTCAAGAAGTACTGCAACGAACACAACATCATCCCAGACATGCAGTTTGGCTTTCGGGAAGGGCATTCAACACTGCATCCATTAATAAAGTTCCAGTCTGACGTCTCCTCAGCACTCAACAGCCATCGTGCCACCGTAGGATGCTTTCTGGATGTCGAGAAAGCATTCGACAGCGTATGGATAGAAGCCCTTATCCATAAGCTTCGAGTACTTGGATTACCTTCGCCACTAATAAAGATTTTATTTTCTTTTCTCTCTTTTAGGAAATTCTTCGTTCAGCTAGACAGCTGCAAGTCTTTTATCAAATCCATTAAAGCCGGAGTCGCCCAAGGATCAAAGTTGGGTCCCTTCCTATACAACCTGATGACGTCTGATCAACCCGTGCCAACTGACTGCGAGAACCTGCTATTCGCTGACGACTCGCTAACCTACTCCTCGTCGATAGCGCCAAACATTGCAGCTCGGAGAGTGGAAGCCCACGTCTCCAAACTCTACGAGTACTACAAAAAGTGAGGTATCCGAATAAACACTGCCAAATCGGAGCTTGTGTGTTTCAGGAGACCCACCATCAATGGTAACCGATGTCGTTCAGCAGCTACTTGCAGAAACTTGACCGTGAAGCTCCCCGATGGTTCAACGATAGCAGCCAAAAGAAATGCTAAATACCTCGGAGTAAACTTCAACGAGCTGTTCAATTTTAACCCGCACTCTAGGCAGGTACTAAGGAAGGCCAATTTCGCGTTTCACCGTTTGCACCCGTTGCTAGCCAGAAGAACCGGACTAAGCCAGCCAGTGAAGCTATTGATATACAAACAGCTCATCAGACCCGTCATCAGCTACAATTTTCCTGCATGGTACACCATTTCGAAGACAGCAATGCTGAAGCTCCAAATCTTCGAAAGGAAAATACTAAGGATAAGCACCGGACTTATCTTCGATCGACAGCGAAGGAAGCACTTCAGCAATGAAAGACTCTATGAAGAAGCAAAAATCAAGCCACTGGAACAGTTTCTTGTGCAATTAGCGAAGAAGCTTATAGTTAGCACCACCAACCACCCAAACCCGCTGATGAGAAGGATGACCACCCAGGAACGACATCCAGAGCCTAGATACCTCACTGCTCTGGATATGATAGAAAGGATCCCAGCCGACAATGAACCAGCAGTTCTTTTCTACGCTGACGCCGAGTCAGCATATCACCGTGGCTGAAAACATCAAAAAACAACCCACCAACTGGACAACCGGGACTGAACAACCCGAGTCAAAAACCAAGACAATTTTTCATAATGCTAATTTTGAACCATGTACATTACAAATAATATAATTTTTAGAGTTTAAGTCATTTTATAAGTTAGGCCCCCTATGTGCCAACAAATTTCTATCCTATACATATTATCCTCAAGTTTCACAATTGTATATAATTAAGTTCAATAAAAAACCTTGAAACCAAAAAGTCGCAGTCTATTCAATAAACTCATAGAGCAAACAACTTAAATTGGAGCATATGTTTTTATTTGAAAGATTGTATTAGTAAACATTAGCAGTAGACAAGCTGAACAAATAATAATTTGGTCGCCTGGCTCTGATTTCGTAAATAAGCGTTGGTAGATAAATTTTTAAAGAAGAAGAAGCTCCCACGCTTACAGTAGACAGGCTGAACGAATTTTTGGTCGCCTGGCTCTGATTTCGTAAATCATCGTTGGTAGATAATTTTTTTTGAAGAAGAAGAAGAAGCTCTCACGCTTCATAACTTAAAATTGGCGTATACTAAAATTTTGATTTAAAAACTTTTTAAAAATTGTATGTACATATTAAGATTATTTAAAAACCAATAGAACGACTTATAATTTTTTCTTGCATAAATTTATATAAAAATGAGTTATTTTAGCAATTTAAAAGATTAATTTTATGTTTCTAAATATTCTTAATTTTTTAAATTTTTTATTTAAATTTAAGAGCAAACTCGTCCGATACAGTCGTTTTATCTTCATAGATAGCCAGCCGGCAATCAGATCCATTTCATCAATTATCACCAGTTTGCTGGTTGCTGTAGTGAATTAAGATCTCTCGCCGAAACAAAGCACCGTGACATTTATGGAAATAAAATGACTTCTTCACTTGAACCGAGCCAAATTGTACCCTGGGTTCTTATACCACTGGAGCAGGAAAAGTATAGAATTTGTCAAAGTTAAAGAAGATGGTCAACAACCGACCCTTGTCAGGTTTCAAGGAATCTTTGGCCAGATATATCAAGGAAAAAAACAGATTATCTACAGAAGCTTTACAGACCTCAATTGACGCTCTTGGTTGGAGTCCTACGGCTCACAAGTCAATGGGAACACACATGAGCAGATCTGACTTATGAAGAGGGTGTCAGAACAAAGAGGTGGACGGAGGCTCATCGCACTTCCTTTGTGAATACCCCAGCCTAGCCAGAACTAGAAAATATGCCCTCGGAAAATACTTTCTAGACAAACTGGGCAACGTCTCATTTTTGTCACTAAAAAGCATTCTTTACTTCATTCAGAAATCAAGATGGTTGAGAGAGGCACCTAAATCCTTTCTCTTATCCTTTCCATTTCTACGTTACTCACACCCTGGAGAGCACAATGGGCCCATTAAGACCTGAGTAAAGTGATACAGATTGCCGCATCATCACCCCACCTAACCAAACTCTAACCTTCAACAGTTTTGAACTTAGAAAACATCTTGCGTTAATTTAAAAAAAAAAAACTTATAAATCATTGGGTCTGTTTTCTTTAAATATATTTTTTGTATATTCAGGATGTTTGCTAAAGTGTAGATAAGCTTTGAATGCCTGATAACCTAATAGAAAAAGATGTATTTTAAGTAGAATAAGGGATATGTGTATGTTTTTGTTCAGTGTATTTTTATTTGGGCCATAACATTAGTAGAAAATTTATATGTACATATAAGTGTAAGCTTTTACGAACAAAAAATAGCCCACGAAAATTAGACAAACAAAAATGATTAAACTTCGAACAAAAATTCCCACAAAAGAATTTTGGTGGACATAAACATTTCTTAAAATGTACCCTTATAGGCTTTTCACACCGAATTAAAATCTCGGATTTCAGCAACAAGATTACGAAATCTCATTGAAGCGTTCGCACTGAACAGAAACAGGATTTCATTTGACGTTTCTGTCCATTTATCCTGCTTTCTCGGATATAATTTATCTTCTCTCCTTCTCTCCCCACAATTCAAATTTCAAATAGTCACTCGAGACTCGACTCCATTATCTGCTTTTTATCTACCTCTTCTCTTGCTGACAATTTGCTGACAAAGCAGAACATTTCTAAAGGTTTGTTTGTTTTGACAATCTTGTGTTTGAAAGTAGATTTTGAGGAGATTTTGTCGTAATCTAGTAGATTTGGAAATCTGAAAATGTATGGGAAATCTAGTAGATTTGGATGAGATTTTGAGAATTTTGCTCGAAATCTAGATTTTGATTTGGTGTGAATAGCGTATTAGTTTGGATTGTGGCCAAATCTTTTTTTTAGAGGTGAAAGGGGTGAAATTAAGTGTATTTTCTTAACTCGAAAACTATTAGTTTCTTATATGTGGCAAAGTTTAACTTTGGCTATAACTAATCAACTTACAGAATTTTCTATCAGCACTACAAGACCAAAAAAATTATATTATAAAGAAGAGACGTACTGGAGCACATCCCACAGCTAACACTTAAAAAAAAAAACTGAAATTCACGGCATTTTACCCTTCAAATAAGCTTTAATAATAAATATATGGGCGGCCATAATGGCTTGTAGAGAGCCAAAACCTATAGTGACGTACAACTCTCAACCATTCCTGTGTGCGCGTTACCAGAAATTGAGGGACCTTAAATTTTCTGCCGATTCCGAACGCCTTTTTTGTCAATTCTTCGCTTTTGGCATTACACCCGTATTTTTCCAGCGGCCGAGAATCGAACCCAAGATCTTCCGCATGACAGTCCAACGCACTAACTTTTGTGCCAAGGGGTGTACTCCCAAAAAAACTTTAGTCGCGGTTCAAATTTAGGGTTCCTTTTGAGAAATTCTTAAGAACTTATGCATTTAAGACTCTACGGCAAGACTCAGCTTTGTCGGAATTTTTTTGAAGCGAAAGTCTAATTTTCCTCAACTACATTGTTGTGTTAAGTTTTTTTGATTAAGACCTCAGATTTGGTGAATTTTTTAACTTTATCATCGTAAGTTTGTTTAAAGTATCTTTTGTCCCACATTTAAAAAAAAAATCTAACTACATACCTACCTTGTAGATATATCTACACCCCCTTCCCCCATGTTGTGTCAAAATTCCTTTCAAATTTTATGAAGTCACATAAAATATCTCCATCTGCAGCTGAATTTCCATATAAATGGCATTGCTGCTCATAACTTGCTAAAGCTACCTCTATTCAGCTAAATAACTTAATATTTGATTTGTGTTGTGATAACTTTTCGTTTTTTTTTTTTTTGTAAACCCAACCTTACCTACCTAACCAACTGAGCTTTATTCTTTATGACTTTTTTTATGTTCACCTTATCTGCGTTTATAGCAGTTAACCTTCTTCTTATCACTTGGTTCAGTAATAAAAATTCCACTTCCAACCATGCGTGCAATTAATCAACGGCCAAACATATACCTCTATAACTTTATCACCAATTCGCTTTGCTTAAAGAAGCTAAGAGGAAAATCCAAGGCAACTTTGAGTACAAAACCTAAAAAGGCTGGTCCTTTGAATTATAGTCACCTAATTCCATCAGTCATCGAGCCCATAAAAAAAAACTACGCAGCTATGATTTTACTTTATCATCACTCCAAAACCATCGCCTGCCAACATATGCTCCCGCCCACCACTTAAGCTTACTGAACAGCAAAATAAAAGGAGCCATTTAACGCGGCTTAGCGCCGTTTTACCAAAAGCAAGGCTCACCTTTTGTTTTAAATTTTTTTTTCTTTTTTTTTGAGTACGTCTAGGGAGGTATTTGGTCATTTAAAAATGAGAATTTAAGCGAAAAGCGCTAAAACGCTTTCCATAATAAGTTCTGCTCGTAACACACTGACAAAATCATCACAAATACTCTTACGAGGAGGCAGTTATGCTCTTAACACGCGTTGTATTGAATGTAGGTCGTAGCACTCAAACCTGCCGGGCTCCGTCTGAAGAAGAACGAAGGCAGCGCCGCCGTCGGCAGAGGAAGTTGGTGGCGAATTACCGACCCGACGAGCGACGTTGTAAAACAATGGAAGCGTAAGAGGAAGGAAGGCACAATGGATCGACAAAAAAAAAATAAAACCTCAAAAGCTTAATAAAACAATGGAGACCTGTGAGTGGTTCTTAGGCACCTAGTACAATGTAGGATTAACTTTGTTTTACTTTCCCAAAGAAAGTTTTCAAAAAAGGGCTGCCTTGGCATTTACCCATCACACCACACCCCACCGCCACATGAATTTCCGGAATCCATCGTTCATTTTAGCGCCCATCTTCCCACAAAATCACCAAACACACATAGGGATACCTAAATACATATTATCAAGCGTATGTTTGGCTCCAACAATGGGAATTCCTCCGTCCACCCATTTCTCACATATGGAATGGGGGAAGGTAAAAAATTAATTTTCTTCCTTTTTATGATTTGTCTGAGAGCACCTTTGTCGCATGAAATAGCCAACCGAGACCGTCATTCATACCAAGTTGCCCGTTCTCTTTGACTTTTATTTTAGTGTGATTGTGTGACCCAACAACCGTAGGTAAGTCGGCACACTGGCCTCCTCGTTGGAGGATCGCATGTCAATTGTTCATAAAGCATATTGCCTAACAAGGACATTCGACGATGGTTATTAAAGGACGTAAATGGGATATGTTTTACGGTACGGATGCGAATGGGAGGCTAAGTAGGGAATGTGAAATGGTCTCAACGTGAGACGGATCGACCCCTGTGCAGCACGGCACCGACCGGACCCAACATGTGTCCGGTAGCGTGAATTTTAGTATTCCAAAGCTAAGCAAATGGTGATATCAAATGCATTTTAGGATTATTATTTACTTTCTGCCTGCTTAGCGGAATAAATTGGATGAGGTGGAGTTTGTTTATTGAAGCAGGTAGGTATACCTATACGCGGATTTGTTACTACTTGCTTTTTAGGGGACGTGTTGGTTTCGTGCAAAAAAAAATGTTCATGTTTCAATCAATCTTTTACTACTAAAGTTCGTCATACCGTCCGTCATTATATCCGTACGTGCTTATGTGTGTCTGATCTTCTGATCGCATATGCGTCTATGTGCCTGGACGTCCTCTATACATCGAGCTAGAGCATAAGCGGATAGAGCAAAATATTTTGAAAGGAAAGATTAGACCAATATTTTTCAAATATTGAAAAAATAAAGAATACTAAAAGTTGAAAGTTTTTTTTTTTTGTATCCAAGAAAATATTGATTTGCAATGTTGCTTAAAATGTTAAGAACCTTTTGTATAAAAAATGAATTTAAATCCATTATGGTAAGTACTGTTAGCAATGTCTTAGTTCCAATTTTTACTTTCGTTATATACAATAGGCAAGTTGTATACCTACCTATTCGTAAAAAAAATTGAACTCGCACGTACTTGCTCTTATGTAAAAATACTTCAGAATTTGAATTGCTTATAAATACAAAGGCATGTATTTAATTAAAGCAAAATATTCGAATTCATAAAACTGCCATCTGATTTCTAAAAAAGTGTGAGTTTATGCAAGCAAAGCTAAGAAATCTTTTTATTATTAAATTAATTTTTTATATAAGAAATTGTCTTAGAATTTTTCTACAAACATGGGATGCTAATTTTAAGTATTTAATAATATAGGTCTTAGGAAATAATTTCAAAAACTTATCTTTTACACGTTTTCAAATTATTGATTTTCAAAAAAGAAAATTGGATTTTTTTTTCCAACGTTATTGAATTTGGATTTTTTTTTCAAAAAAATATTTTTTTCCAATACTTAATTGTATTATAAAATATAATTATTTTAAATTCAAATTAGCTCCTGTATAAAAATGTTAGTCAAAATCGTAAGAGCCGTAATGAGAAAGTCGAAAATTAGTATTTAATGATATACATTTAAGGACACACTTTCAAAATGAAATCTTGAACCCGTTGTCAAGATATTTAATTTTCAAAAACAAATATATGATTTTTTTTTTAAATCCAATCCAATTATCATGCATTTTAAAAATTAATACTTTTTCAAATTCAAAGGAGCTCATGTAAAAAAATGTTGGTTAAAATCGTAAGAGATGTTAATGAGTAAACCGCAAACCAAAAAAAAAACGGTTCTATGACAGGTACAGTTAATAACATTTTTTCATAAAACTTTTTCTCACCAAAATGTAGTTCATGCCCATAGTACGTAATTTTTTTTAACCAAAATCGGTACAGCCGTTTTTTGAGTTAAACAATAGTTTTCATAACAGATGCATAGCAGGTACCGTTAGTCTTGGAACAAAAAAAAAAAAAAAACAAATTATACTCTAGGGAATAACTCAGTACAGAGGTTGAAGGAAATAGCTCCAGTAGTTTAGGCTCTGGATTGAGAGGTTCAGACATATAGACAACCTGCAACATGTTTCTTATAAGGGTCGTTTTAAAAAAATTACATTTTTAGCGTTATAGCTTCTATTTGTTTTGCATTTCAATTTAAAGACTTGAAATTTGGCATGGAACTGTGTTTATATGTCAGCATTATAAGAAAAATTTGTAGATCGATTGATGGTAACAAATATCCATGGTAATTAATAATGTGTAATCTCCGTGGCCTTTTTGGGATGTGATTTTGATGCTTAATCAGTTTTATTAATATTTTTAATGATGAAAATGATTTTTTTTTAATTTTGGGCCTTGCCGTTTGAAAGACCTTCTTTTAAACTTAAATTTTATGATATGCAAAAAAAAAAATTTTTTTTGTTGTCCCAATACTTAGTTGAATGAGTGTGACAAGATTTTGGAAAAAAAAAAAATTTTCGTTTTTTCATACAACTAAACAATTTTTAATAATTTTTTTACGATGCATCATCTTATAGTATGTCAAAAAACCATCAATTTCATGTTTTATTATAATTTAATTATTGCAGTTAATTCCTTTAAAATTTACATACAAAATAATTTTTTCATCCGAGTAAAAATTCAGTGTAATCTCCGTGGCCTTGTTATCTTTGTACCATATTAATAGTTTTTAGTCTAACCACCGCCAAAAGAAAGGTATTTAATCATACTTGAACCTTATATAATTTGGATGACATTGAATTACATTGACTATATTAAAATTAAGAAATAGTCGATTTTGTAATCTCCGTGGCCTGTAATCTCCGTGGCCATTTTCCTATTTGTTTTTTAATAGCTTCTTTTAGTTTATAATGGCTCATATTATTAATAATTTTTTTACATATATTCTAGATAAATATACTGAATTTCATCATTCCTTACAGTATTGGTACCGTAAAAGTTCCAAGAAAGTTATGTGTCTTTATTTAAAAATATTTTTTTGACTCTTTTATGCTTTTAAACAAAATCATTTCGTAAACAAACAATTTTTTTATTAATTATCCTATTAAATTTATTTGCTTTCCACAAAATTTCAACTATTTATTGTTACTATTTATTTTGTTGATTATTGTTATTTTATGCAAGAAAAGAACATTTTTAATACATTCGAAATTTTCAATTTTAATTTTTATCGAAAAATACTCGTAAAATGAAAAATATTTGAAATTATTTTTGCGCAACTCGGAGAACTCCTTTTCTACTTGTTTACTATAGATTTAGAAACTAAAACCCTAAAACCGAACTGAAAAAAAGTTTTTTTGAAACGATCAATAAAAATGTCAATTTTTAAAAAAATGACCCATAAACACAATTTTCCTTAAAATTTTTAGTATAAAATGATTACATTTAAGGACACACTTTCAAAATTAAATCGTGTACCCGTTTGCAAAATATTGAATTTTCAAAAAAAGTTTTGATAATTTTCTTAAGAATTCAAAAACTAATTTTTCGAAATTTCTTAAAAATAATACTTTTTTTCAAATTAGTTTAAAATAGATAGAGCCGTTAATGAGAAAGTCACAAGCCAAAAGAAAGGTTCATTAACAGTATAACATTTTTTCCTAAAATTTTTTATAATCTTTATTTAATAATTAAGTCTCTTGGATAGAATTCAAAAAAGAATTTTAAAAAATGATAGGCGATAGAAATATGTATATCGGAAATATTTGAATCTCTCCAGAACTGCCGCAATGTTTCATGTCTATCATTATTTTACCGCTATTTTCATATTTTTTTAAGGAACCACTACAATGACTTATAATTTTTGTTCTTGCATAAATTCATATTTGCATAGCATTCTGTCTTTATCTCTTATGTACTACTAAAAGAATTTAAAAAATTCATTTTATCCATATGAACAGTTTTCTTTAATAACATTTCGTTTTTAAAATTCCTAGTCTATTACATAGGAGCAAGTTCGTGCGACCCAGTCGTGCATTTTATTTTTACTAAAAAGTGGTGAATCATTGCGTGAAGTGTCCAACATTTTGAAAATTTCAAAAACTTCTGTGCCTAATATAAAAAAAAAAAACAAAAACATCGATGTCCCCCAATGAAAAAAGGACGGAAACGACTATTTTCTGATTTGGAAGCTAGAAGAATGGAAAGAGAGTTGGAAGTTGTGGGTCCAAAACACCTAAGAAGGCAGCCCAAAACATAGTCAAGCCAGTTAGTGAATGGACTGCACGCCGGGCACTCAAAATAATTGGGTTAAACGCTAAAGAGTAACTAAAGAGTAAAGCCTCTGCTTTCAGCGAAAAATATTAAAGCCAGGTTAGCTTTTCCTAAAAAGCACAAAAACTGGACCATTGACCAATGGAAAAAAGCCATTTGGTCGAACGAGACGAAGGTCAATAGAATAGGAACGGACGGTAGATCTTTTTATTGGTCACGTCCTGGAGAACCACTTCAACAACATCAAGTTCAAAAGACCGTGAAACATGGTAGAGGTTCGGTGATGGCTTATGGCTGTTTCTCGTGGAACTCTGTTGGTCCTTTGGTGAAAATCGATGGCATCAGGAACAAAGAAAAATATTTGAGCATTTTGAAGAAAAAATTACCACTTTTTACTGCATCAACAGGCTTCAATGATTTTGAAATAACTTTTCAGCAGGACGGAGATCCAAAATACAAATCAAAAGTTGTCTCGGAATGGCTGAGAAATCAACAGTTTACGACAATGACAAGGTCAGCACAAAGCCCTGACCTCAATCCAATTGAAAATTTATGGTCAATTGTTAAGCGACGATTGGGGCAGCACAAAAATCACCCATCAAACACTCAGGAGCTTTGGCAACGAATGGAGCTGGAATGGGGCTGTATTCCAGAGCATATGCTCCATAAATTGCCAAAGCCTTTATTCCAAGTAAAAATAAAGGTTTATGGACTAAATACTAAAGAAAAAACATTGATTTTAAAAGTGCATAATTGGACAAGTCTAAAAACTAATGGAATATTTTTTGTTTTGTATAATATATTATTTTTTGAAAAAGTTATTATAAATAATAAAATTTAGTTAAATAAACAAAATGAAAAACATAAAAAAAAAGATTTTAATTCTATTAAAAACTCTTACTTTCAATCAATGTTTCGAGTAAACGAAAACATTTGACCGCTTTTGCTCGTCACTGTATGTATGAATATGGTACTATTGCGTTCTTCAAAAAAACCTATTTTTGAAAACTGAGAAAGTTATCTTAAACATTTTCTGCTTTGTTTTTTTGTTGCTTGGTTTGAAGTTTGTGCATTATTAGATGCAAGTTTCAGTAGTGAACACTTAACACAAAAAGTGTTGCTGCTTTCATGCATTCATGAATGTTTGACGATGTGTTTGTAAATTTACAATATTTAATGATTACAATATTTTTATGATTTACCACCACATAAAATGTTATTTCTTTGGTTACATTTACTTTTCCTATAACAAATATGAAAAAAACGAGTTTTAATAATTTTTCTCCGAAAATACGAATAACATCGCTTCTTTCCATCATCTAACTAATATACATATACTTATTCAATGCATCAAGCATTTTATTTGATTTTTTTTTCGCGAAATATATTTTTCTAATTACTCAAAATTTAACTTTGGAATTTAGATAAGCTTTTGTGTGGGTGGAAATATTTTGTTGGAATTTCTTAAACTATCCTTTATAATTTTTGAAAATTTTATTTGAATCTTTTGGATGGTTCCAATTATATCGCCAAAAAGACTGCCTCCATACAAAACAAGTACCTATCACAAAAAAAAAGTAAAAAAAGAGGGAAAAACTCCCAAAGAGTGGGTGTGGAACATTTGAATGGCCAACTTGTTTCAAAAAAAGCATCATCTTTAACTTTTACTTTGAACCAAACCTGGTATTTTATCAATTTTGACAACTTTTTTACTTGCGACTTATAGGTACTATAAGGGAAGTCATGAATTCGGAAAAAAAAATCGAACTCGAGATTTTAACATTACGATGATAGCAAATACCAAAAAAGTGGGTCTCGCAATTCTATCTGTCTGTCTGTCTGTCAGTTCGACTACAGCCTAAACGGCTCGGCCGATTTTCTTCAAACTTAGTAGATATGGGTTTTGATTTTTCCCCCCACACGTTTTTTTCTTTTTTTTTTAAGACCAAAAATAACGGTACCTACCATACGTTTTTTTCGCAATTTTATAAATATTTTTTTTTTCAAAAACTGTCCCACAGAATTAAAAAAAAAAAGAATTATAAAAATTTCAATTAGGTACTTAAAACTAGGTAATGGTTGAAAAAAATTTTCCAAAAAATTTTTATTTTTGGTAGCCCCCTGGGTCCATTTTTTTGGTTTTGATTTTCTCGAAAACGGTACAACCGATTTAAACCTTTTTATTATGCTAAGGCTCCTCCAAAGTTGAAATATTAACATTCAAATTTTCAATTTTTTATTTTTTGGATTTAAAAAAAAAAACAAAATTTTTTTTTTTGGAAACTCAATATTTTGAAAATCCCATGGTAAATTTTTTTTAAACTTGACAAATAAAAGTTTCCCTCCATCCAAAAAAAATAGTTTTCGAAAATCGTATTTTTCTCGAAAACGATTCCGAGAAATTTGCTAAAACTTTTTTTCTTTTGATTAATTTTTACGATCTATAATTTAATAAAAAATAAAATGCACGACTGGGTCGCACGAACTTGCTCCTATGTAATCGACTGGGAATTTTAAAAACGAATGTTATTAGAAAAAATTATTCATAAGAATAAAATTAATTTTTAAATTCTTTTAGTAGTAACAGAATGCTATGCAAATATGAATTTATGCAAGAACAAAAATTATAAGTCCTTGTAGTGGTTTCTTTAAAAGAAGCTTTTATATACAAACTTTTTAAAAGCTTTTTAAGAAAAAATTTTGGTACACTAATTTAAAGTTTTTATTATTGTTCGAATAAAAATTAAATTTACGAAAAGAAATATTGACCCGTTTCGTAGATAACGAATTTAAAAAAAAAGAAATAAATAGATTTTTTTTCAAAAATTCAAAAAATATTTATTTTAAAGTTTTGAAATGCAATGTGTCTTAGACTTTTTAGAAGCTTCACTATAAAAATTTTCATTAAGATCCGTTATGTGGATAATGAGAAATTCAAAATTCGAAAAAATGGTTCTATGGTAGGTACAAGCTGTAATATCTTAATTTCAAAATTTTTTTTATTAAATTAAAGATCGTAAAAATTAATTGAAAGAAAAAAAATTTTATCAAAATTCTAGGTGCCGTTTTCGAGAAAAATACGATTTTTGAAAACCATTTTTTTGAATTTTTTAGCATTTGTATGGTAGGTACCTTTATTTTTAGGTAAAATAAAAAATTTTGTTTTACATTTTGTAGATCATATTGAGAAACTTTTATTTGTCAAGTTTAAAAAAAATCTAGCATGGGGTTTTCGAAATATTGAGTTTTGAAAAAAAATTTTTGAAGTTTTTTTTAAAAATCCAAAAAAAATTTTTTGGAAAATTTGAGTACACAATTTTATTTATGTTTTTGGGGAGCTTTAGCAAAAAAAAAATGATCAAAATCGGTTGAACCGTTTTTGAGAAAATCAAAAACAAAAAAAATGGTTCCATGGGGGGTACCCTCAATAACCATTTTTTGGAAAAATTTTTTCAACCAGCACCTAGATTTAATTAAATGAAATTTTTCTGTATATTTATTTTTAAAATCTGTTGAACAGTTTTTGAGAAAAAAAAATGTTTATAAAATTTCGAAAAAAATTCGTATGGGGGGTACCGTTATTTTTGGTCTTGAAAAAAAAAAGAAAAAAACGTGTGGGGGGAAAAAATCAAAACCCATATGTACCAAGTTTAAAGAAAATCGGCCGAGTCGTTTAGCCTGTAGTCGAACAGACAGACAGACAGACATACAGACAGAATTGCGAGACCCACTTTTTTAGTCTTCGCTATCATCGTAATGTCAACTTTGATCAAAATCTCGAGTTCGATTTTTTTTACGAATGCATAACTTGCCTTATAGTACCTACCTATAAGTCGCAAGTAAAAATGAAATCTAGATATTACTGACTGTACCTACCATAGAACGATTTTTTCGAATTTTGAATTTCTCATTATCGGCATAACGGATTTTAATGAAATTTTTTATAAAGAAGCTCCTAAAAAGTTTAAAAAATATTGCATTTCAAAACTTAAAAAAAAATATTGTTTCAATTTTTAGAAAAAAAAGTCGTTTTTTTTTTTGAACAATTCGATATCTCAAGAACGGCTTAGTATTTATCTTAGAAATTTAACTCTTATTCGTACAGTAATAAAAACTTAAAGTTGGCGTACCAAAATTTTTTCTTAAAAATGTTTTAAAAATTTTGTACATTAAAGCTTATTTTTTGAAGGAACCACTACAACGACTTATAATTTTTGTTCCTGCATAAATTCATATTTGCATATCATTCTGTTTTTATCTCTTACTACTGAAAGAATTTAAAAAAATCATTTTATCCTTATAAACAGTTTTCTTAAATAACTTTCGTTTTTTAAGTTCCTAATCTATTACATAGGAGCAAGTTCGTGCGACCCTGTCGTGCATTTTATTGTTGTTCTTTTTTGCTTAAATTACTTTTATTCCTGAAAATTTTATCCAAATCGGTGAAGTGGTTCGGTTCTTAATGACTTTTTCGGCTCTCCCATAAAAATTGTCCCACTGTGCGCCACTGGCCCAAAAACTCATCAAACTGTAACATTTTGAGGATACATTGTCACCTGCTGAATATCGTGTGAGTTAGTGTCGTCCTATTTACTTACGCCAGTTTCGCTTCTTAACACAGCCATTCATCTAAAAAAGCGCCTGGTCGCTTGAGATGATTTTTCGGCCATAATTGTGGTCCCCTTCCTCCGAATCCCAATCGGTGAACAAACGGAGGCTATGTACTAACACATTGATAAATAATATGAAAAATGATAATTTATTTTTGTTACTTAAGTTAGACTTATCGACAGTCTTTTTTGCAACTTGATGCTTCCATATGTTCTGAGGTTTCATGTAACATGAATATCCTTGCATTAAAATCATTTTTAAAAAATCTTTACAAAAACGTTCATGTCAGCTTTGAAATACTTTTTCCGAAATCACCATCTCTTCCTTTAAAACCTCAACTTAGCTTCCATTAAAATTGAAGAAAGTATCGATTTCAATATAGTACCCATACCCATTATAGCCAGCCATTAAAATTTCAGCGAAAGTTTTTCCACAGTCACTGTCATTCAAATTTCCAATAAATTATCCTTGAAACTGTCATGACCTTTAGCCGGAGCTGGTGGCTTGCTGGCTATGCTTTGGCATTGGCTTTTTTCTTCATACTTCGAATAATTGCCCCCGATTCGGTTTTTTACTTTCACTTTAATCAAAAGTTTTTTTTTTTTATCTCCCGGTCTCATTGGACTATCAGATTTTTGCATTTTTTCCGAAGTCAAGTCGAGAATGTTATGCTGACAGTTATGTAATTACTTGCCAGTACTTGACAGGAATAAAAATTATTACCTCAAATGGGTTTTGCTTTTTATTGGACACAGTGAACGCCAGGATCTATCAAAACTTTACAATGTTGGGGTTTTCCACGAAATGTCCTTGGAGATTGGAAATACCTACCCAGGTGGGATGGAAAAAAAAGGTATAAATACCCCCAGGGGAAATGCGTGCAAATGCAACCACAAACAATTGTAGCGTAAGTGGATTAAAATTATGATTAGGATTTTCAATTAAAGCTCACGCCATCCCTAGAAAGGGTTTCTTCTGTTTTCATTCAGTAGGACATTGGCAAAAGGATATATTTTGTGCTGTGCATTTCACACCTGAAGCTGAAAGTCTTTCGAGTTCGGGTTTTTACATTTTGTGTGGCATGACTCATTTAGAGCTGATGTGCCATTTATTCCGCAGGCAACATTTTATTGGGATATTAGTTCAAGTGGTTTTTCATGTTTTTCACATTTCATTATATGGTCGTGTGTTTGTTTTGCTTCCACCAGCATTTCGCGGTTACGTATGTTTGATATGGGTTGATGATGGAACTTCAAAAACTGGATTTGTAGAACGTCATTTTCAAAGAACTTTGGATATATGGATATACATGTGTTGTAGGTTGTAGGTTCTTGTCGTTATTAACACAGTTTCGACAGAAAAAAAAATGGTGGGCACGGCACGATTTAAGATAAGTTGTCGCTGGTTTTAACTGGAAGGGTTTGAGTGGAATAAGAAATAAGTTGGGACTTGGTTTGGGTTTTGTGTGAAAATTGACGAAATTTAAAAATGTATGCTGTGACACAATGGTTAAAAAATTATATGCACGAAAATACTAAAGAAGCTTGTTGTTTGAATTCTGTTGGTTAGGGAAAATTTGTACTCGAAACCTGGCGACAGTTGGATATATGTACAATCGAATTATAGTAAATTCAAACATAGTTGAATTTCACCATCATCATTGTTAAGCTTGATTAAGAATATCAAGTTTTCTTTCTAACCGAAATCACTACTTGCACTGTGGAGCAAGTGAAAATGACAAAACTCCAAAATTTAGAAAACAAAATTACCTACGATTACAATTTTTTTCAGACGATTTGTGGACGTTATGTTATTTTACGATCCACACTTTCTGTAGTTGGGCGTTGTGTCTGTACGCTTTCTGCTCCCGCCGACTTATTTGTTTGTTTTTTTTTAAATTCGTTTTTAATTAAAAGTGAGTAGCTTCAATTGAAGATCATAGAAAAATAAAATTCACGACTGGGTTCCACAAACTTGCTCTTAAGTTAATGAAGCATAAGATTCAAAATTTAAAATACGTAAGCAACTCCTTTAGTAGTTGGAGGTAAAAATGGAACGCTTTGTGGTTTCTTATTGTCTGGACTACCAAAAAGCAGTCATACTGGACCTTTTCTTTTTGTTCTGTTCTCAATGAAATACAGACAACCACTTGTATAGTAAGATTTTGATGTTTGCTGATGATTTTAAACTCATTTATGACTTCAAAACCTATGAGTATCTGGTTCTACAATAAGAAATTGTGTCTGAGGGAGGTTACCAAACGGAATGAAACTCACCAATAAATACAAGACGACACATAACTGATTTTTTTTTTATTTTCTCCAAAATGTTCTTTGCTTTAAAAGTGGACATTTTTAACGATCTGAGAGTTCTATTTGCAGGTAAATATATTTATTCAATAGCCAGCAAAGAAAAGGGGCGTCTTGCATTAACAATGAGGTCCTTAAAAGACCTGTTAATGTTATGAAGATAGACTTTAACAAATATTATATCTCAATTGATTTTAATAGTAGAATTTATTGATGAAAAGCTTTGACAGGTGATTGCGGTCTTATTGATAAAGTTTCATATATGTCAAATTGGTTTAATTGATTGAATCTGTCTGGCCGGTTCAACATGGAGAGTTCAACAACATGCAGCACGAATGCTTATAATAAAGCAAAATTTGTCGAACTAGGTACGAAAAAAATTCACATGGGATCCACCAAATTGCAGTGCATCCAAAGAAAGTCACTATTTGGCTTGGGCTGACGCCATCATCGGTCCACACTTCTCTGAGCAAGATTTTGGCCTGGTCATCACCGTCAACGGCTAGCGCTATCTGTCGATAAAACCTGACCAATTTATTTTGGGCTGAACTGGATGATACGGAAATCGGCAACAACAAAACAGCGGCTCTACTGGCCACGCAACCTGGTTCACAATACACATTTTGCACGAGCGATTTCCCAACAAATAAAAATTTCAAATCACTCCAACGATTTAAAAACAAAATTATTTTTTCTATATATTTGGAATTTTTTTAAGAAAATTTCAAGTTTTTATTATTATTCAAATGGAAATGATATCAAGTTACAAAAAATGTTTTTAATTTTTTCTCAAAAGTCCAAAAAAATATTTTAAGTTGTTATATATAATATTTGAAAGAATTTATACCAAAGTTTTAAAAAAATACCGAAAAAAAATCGAATTCGAGATTTTGATCAAAGCTCACATTGCGATGATAGCGAAGACCAAAAAAGTGGGTCTCGCAATTCTGTCTGCCTGTCTGTCTGTCTGTCTGTTCGACTACAGCTAAGCGGCTCGGCCGATTTGGGTTTTAATTTACCCCCCCCCCCCGGATGTTTTTTTCTTTTCTTTTTTAAGACCAAAAATAACGGTACCTGCCATACAAATTTTTTTCGAAATTTTATGAATACAATTTTCTCTCAAAAACTGTCCCACAGATTTTCTTTGAAAAAAATTATTAAATTTTTTTTTAGTTAAATCAAGGTAATGGTTGAAAAAAAAAAATTTCCAAAAAATTATTATTTTTGGTGACCCCCTTGGAACCATTTTTTTTGCTTTGACTTTCTCAAAAACGGTACACCCGACTTTATTCATTTTTTTATGTTAAGGCTCCCCAGCAGTTTCAATAATATTATTTTGTGTTCAAATTTTCAAAAATTTTGTTTTTGGGTTTTTAAAAAAAAATTCAATTTTGTTTTTTGAAAACTCAATATTTCAAAAATCCCATGGTCAATTTTTTTAAAACTTAATAAATAAAAGTTTCTTAAAATATTCTACAAGATATGAGAAAAAGAATTATTTTACCTAAAAATAACGGTACCCTCCATACAAATGTTAAAAAATGGTTTTGGAAAATCGTATTTTTCTCGAAAACGGCTAAGAGAATTTCGCTTAGTTTTTTTTTTCTTTCCATTAATTTTTAAGATCTATTATTTAACAAAAAAAATTGAAAACAAAATATTACTGACTGTACCTACGATAGAACGATTTTTTTAAAATTTTGAATTTCTCACTATCGGCATAACGGATTTTAATGAATTTTTTAGAGAGAAGCTTCTAAAAAGTTTAAAAAACATTGCATTTCAAAACTTTAAGAAAAATATTTTTTTTTGAATTTCGAAAAAAAATGATTTTTTTGGGAAAATTCAATATCTCGAAACCGCCTGAATATTTTTTTGTAAATTTAATTTTTATTCGAACAATAATAAAAACTTTAAATTGGCGTACCAAAATTTTTTCTTAAAAATGTTTTAAAAATGTTTTATATAAAAGTTTATTTTTTTAAGAAACCACTACAAAGACTTATAATTTTTGTTCTTGCGTAAGCCTATATTTGCTTGAATCACATGGCATCTTATTTTCAAAATTTTGGACATTCACCACTTTTTAGTAAAAAAAATAGCACGGTCGACGGTATTTTTACAAATCTAAAACATATTTAAATTATCTTAACTGTTACTTACAAAGCACTAGAGAGGAACATCTCTCAATGAACAAACGATGTTAAATCTCTTGAAACTAAAACGTGCATAATTGGACAAAACCAGAAAATTATTATTATTTTTTTTGTTTGTATAATATATTATTTTTTGAAAATTTTATTATACATAATAAATGTGAGTTAAATAAACAAAATAAAAAAAATAAAAAAAGATTTCAATTCTATTAAAAAATCCTAACTTAAATCAATTTTTCAAAAAAGCGAAATCATTTGACCACTTTTGCTCGTCACTGTACGTCCAAAAATTATCAAAATTTCAGCCGTTTATGAAAAATAAAACGATTATAGAGAAAAATACAATTTTCGGACACCATTTTAAGAAAACAATAGTTTTTTGCTTGTGGGTCGTGTTAATAAACTGTAAGCTATTTAAAAAAATGAACAACTAGCTATTTCGTATCAAAGTTAGCTGGAGCGTTCTTGAGAAAATCGAAACAAAGAAAGTTTTTATTTTTTTTTTAATCTGTGTTAAAGTTTTTGAGTTAACAAATATTTTCGAAAATTTCGAAAAAAAAAATAATTAGAATTTTTTTTTGTTTAAAGCCTAGAAGTTTTGAATGTAGTCGAACAGACAGGTAAAATTTTGAGAACAACTCTTTTCGTTTTCCCTATTCTCGTAATGTCAAGTCTGATAAAATTTTCGATTTAAATTTTTTTACGAAGGCACAACCTGTAATATAGAATGGTAACCTATATATATAATTACATATATCGGAAGTAAAAATGTAACTAAGAAATGTAATTCTCACACTAATATATGTATTTTCGAACTATTACTATCCCTGTCAATATCGGCCAACAAAATTAGCTTGAAAAATCTGTAAGCTGAAAATGATGTACACAAATCACTATAAACAAAATTCGTTCACATATTATTTAATTTAAGTTGCATAAAAAGTTTTATATTCAAAAAAACATTAAAATTTTTCTAGACAGTCTTTAATTTTTTCATAGTATGAAAATTCAGTTTAATTCCATTCATCCGGCTCGAAGGACCAAAATATTGTGTTGAAATCAAAATAAAACTCAATGTTCCTTCTATCATATTATAACTTATAAATTAATCTATAGGCACAAAATTTATAATCATACCTTACGGACAAGAAAAATGACATAATCACTTGTAAGCTATTGACAGACAGCAAAAAAGTGACATCTGAAAAATTGAGATTTAAATTAACAAAAAATTAACGTCAGTGTTACAATGATGTAATTGATTGACCTTGTATAAGTAGAAATAAAATTCAAAAAAGCTTTTGTATTAACTTGATTAGGAAAACGAAAATCGCTAAGCCGTGCTATGACAAGTATCCTTAATAACATTTTTGTAAAAATTTAGCTTGACCTATAAGCGGAAGATACACAAAATAGGACGCAGAATTTGTCTTTTTCATACAAATCGTCAGACCCATTTTCAAGGTTAGGTAAGGTTGAGTTGGTCTATTGTGATACCGCATTGCATCTTGGAGACGTTAAAACAATTGCAGCTCCTTATGAAGAGACCCGGCTTGCCCATATCTATATATTAGCCAGATTGCTAAGATCATTGCAGTTCAAATCTCCCAAAGTGGAGTCTACGTCTTTGGGATACAATAAAAAACCGGACAATGTACAGAAAAGGTGAGAAATCGATTCCTTCTCTTCTTCGTCCTTTCAGCTTCTGCAGAAATAGTTAGAATTAACTCCAAGCCGCGTTGCATGCTTACCTATCAAATAGTGTCCTGGTGTGATACCTATTACAGATCGGATCTGCATTTGGAGCGCTTCAGTACCAGCACTGGCCAAATCTGTTTTGTCACCAAGCAGATAGTGATATTGGGTGTATACGAGTATATTGGGAATTTTATATTTCTTCGAGAAGAGAACAAGATCAGTGTTGTAATACTTAAGACTTAGTCAACACCAATTGGCTCAGTTTGTAAGCTTGCTTAAAGCATATTATAGGGAATAAGGATGCCTTCCTGATAGACAATCACTCTGTAACTCTCCGCTTCCAAATATCTCAACAACTCATTCGTTAAACAGTTCTAAAGAAGAGGAGATGGGACCCATCCTTCTACTAACTGATCTTCTTACAGAAACTCCGCCTAGCTTTGAAATAATAATCCTGCTTAGCTGGACTGTCATGCAGAGGGTCTTGGGTTCTATTCGCAGCCACTGCTAAAAACTTTCTCAGGGGGAATTGACATATCCTCCAAGAGTATCTCTTGTCATGAAAAGTGCTGTTCATTAGCCTTTCGGAATTGGAAGAAAATTGAAGGTTCCCTCCATTTCTGTTAACACGCACACAGAAATGGTTGAGATTTGTAAGTCACTAGGTTTAGGCTCTCTATGAGTCGTCATGACCTCTAATTTTTTTTAGTTTGCATTTGATTGATGACATTACAGAAATGCAGACGTATCAACATTGTTAAAAACATTGTGTATCAACACTGAAAAAATTTTTGTACATTCTTTTTATGAATGGCGATCATTCAGCCAAAATCATTAATTTTTAAGAAATATTCATATGAATAATGCACGAATTCATAAAAATTAATTTTTGTTTTATGACCAAGTCATGATTTTCATGAAAAACCATTCATAAAATCCAAAGCAATAGAATTGTTGTTGGAAAATCAGATTATGATTTTTTACATTTGAAGTATGACCAGTTCATACAAATTTTATTGTAAAGTTTTATGAAAAATTTCTTAAAATGCTTGAAACTATTCTTTTATTGTAGGAACAAAGTAACTGATTATATGAAACCACATTCATCAACATGAGCAAGTGATATTTTATGAAAAATTACTTAGAATTCTTGAAACTATACATTTTTTACATGCAAAATATCATTCAATGCATGAAACCATATTCATAAACATTTTTTTTTGTTGCGAATTCCAAGCAGGAAACTTTACATTTGAAATATGAACAATTCATACAAAATTTAATATGAAGCTGTATAAAAGATTACTTAAAATGTATGTAACTTTTCATTTGTTACATGCAACATATTTTTCAATGCATGAGTAACGGACATTTTAAGAAAAATTGCTTTAAATGCTTGAATCCATTCATTTGATGCATGCAAACAGTGAATTCATGAAAAAGTGAATTTTATGCTTCTGAACAGTTTTTTTAGTAACATTAATTTTTTAAATTCTCAGTCTTTTACAATAAGAACAAGTTCGTGCGACCCCGTTGTGAATTTTATTTTAATAAGTTACATATTATATATTTTTTACGTCATCATCTTTGACTTTTATTAAGACATAATATAATTATTCAAAAAGAAAACCAATTTAATGCCGCTATGAAAGTGCCGTTATAGAAATCTGGTGTTTTAAGAACTAATTCATATAAAATAAGATTAATTTGGTGTTTTAAAAACTAATTCATACAAAATAAGATTAATTTCATATTTTGCATGACTAACACTTCAATTTTAGGAACAGTTTGATTTTGCCCACTATTGTGAAAGAATTTATTCCTGAATCGTAGGAATTTTTTCATAAACTGCAAGCTCATTACTTACAATTTATGGAATATTTCCTTAAAGTGCAAAATATTACCGTTATACACCTATGGCTGTAGTCTGGTGTTTTAAGAACTTATTCATAAAAAACGGAACATTTTCATGTTTTGAATGACTGACTCTTTAATAGTAGGAAATAAGTCATAAACTTTGCGGTTACTATGCAATATACTTGTAATATCATATCAAGAGTTCATTTCTTGTTTGATATTATCAGTGTTAAAACGTGATCTTACAAAGTTACCAAAAAGTTTTCTTTTCCAAAGTTATTTTAAAAATACGAGTATGTATACATTTTTCAAAGTGTTGCGCATTGTGGACGACCTTAAATTTATTCAACTACTTGATTTATAAAATTTGTAAGTATTTAGTCTATAAGGAGCGAATATTTTTCATAAATTCGTTATATAATATTATTTAATTTTTCTAGATAAAAATGGATTTTGGTGTGTTGTTTGGAAATCGCCCAGGGATTGTCAGCAGATGGACAAATCAAGCCATCCGACTTAATCAATTTTTTCTACAAGTAAAACATTTAAGGGACAAGGAGATGAGGGTAATGCTGAAAAAATAGATGAAGCAGATGTCAAGGTGGTAATTTTATTTTTCTTAGTTCATACATATATATTTATTTCAAAACACATTAAACGTTAACATTAAACCTATCATTTTTGATTGCCAAAATTGCTTTTGTTTTAATGATTACTTTAAGAAAACCACGTTTAATATCCTTGACTAATTGACTTTGTTTTTTAATTTTTGTTTTAGATAATGCTGCAGTGAAATTAATATGGTGTCTGGGTAGAATGTTATTCGCCCGAAATAATTTTTCACGAAATGTTTTTCGACTGTCGGACACCCTGTATATTTTATTTATATGTTGTACGCAATAATTTGATATTCAAAAATATATTCAATAAATAAATTGTTCTATTTTTAAATAGTTTTCTTTTCTTTTCTTTTCTTTAAGTTTTCAGGTATACCATTTTCTTGAAAATAATTTGCCATCGGGGCTTTTGTATTTCAGGTGGACGTGCACGTATAATTATTTGTTCTTAACACGAATAGAAATCATTGGAAAAAAAAAAGAAAAAATTCATTAGTTTTATGAAAAAATAGCTTAGGTTCCATAATTTCTTACATAAAACTAATGAAAAGATTCATACTAATATAAGAAAAGTTGCATTAAATTAATGATTGCTTCATTATTAAAAAAGAAACTTTTCTTACAATTATTGCAAGCAATCATTAAAAATAAAACTATCATTCATTTAATCAATAAAAAACGTCATAAATCTTAGGAAACTTTTCCTAGAACAAGTGTCAGAGTTTTTAAACTAATGAATAAAATCATTTAAAACACAGACCGATTTCATAAAATTAATGAAAAACATCATGAATTCCATGAATTTTTACATACATTGTCTGAAATTGCTCATACTTTTTAAGAACAATAAACATTATTTTCATGATTTTTTACATTAAAACAGTGAATCTGTTCCTTCAATTTATGTCAGAAGGTCATAAAATAAATGAAAAATATAGTAAAATTGAATGACAAAATACATGAAATTAAAGCAAAAAATTATGAATTTCATGTTTACTTACTTACATCGAATGAAATAGTTCATATGTTTTGTGAATTATCGAGAGAATTTTTTAATGACTTGCAATCATTAATTTAATGCAGGAATCATTAATTTAGAGAACCTTTTATAGTCGTAGGAACAAATTCATAAAACGTATGCTTAGGATTTCTTTCTTTTAATGAACTCGATTCTTGGCGCGTTTTTAATGAATTTTTTCTTTAAAAACATGCAGTTTTTCCTTCGAATCATGTACCTTTTTGGTTCAGTGAAGGAAGGCAACCATAGTTATGATGGAGGGAGTATTCGATAGTTCTCATCATTTCCCTTTACAATACCCGTGTTGAGCCTTAGAAAGTGCGAATGCTTGTTCCTAAATGAATATGAATTAGTCGCTTAAAAGTTTTGAGAAGGAATGATGATAGGTAGACTAACAGGTCTGAGGTTTTCGGTTCCACATGGGAAAATTTACCCGCTTTGGTTATATAAATACAGCTCTAACATCTCTCCGTAGCACCGGAATATAGACCAAATTTAGACAACTATTAATGAGGCATCGCTAGGATTTTCGAGATATATAAAGCTTTTTCTTAATCGTTGTATTGTAGGTACCATTATTTTTGGAGCTTAACAAAAATTAAATTTTCTCTCTATGGAATTATCAATAATTTTTCCCCATAGTAAGATACTATTAAATGCTGTTTCTAAGCAATCAATCCTATGTTTTTGACGAATTCGGGACATTTGAATAGCTAAAATGTAGTTTTGTTCGTAATTAGATAACAATTATTAAATCACTGAATTTACGTAGGTACCAATATGGAAATACATAATAACATTAAACATTAAAGATTAAGATCCTTAGATATGTACATTTAACATTAAAAATGTATATATGTATCTATATCTCATCTGTGAAATCCAATTACCGTTGAATATCCTTCGAAATGAATATTTAACTCGAAAACTTCAAAGAACATTAGATTGACATAAAACTTCATCCTCAATTATTATTTTCAATAGATATAGAGACACAGTGGGAACTGTACTAAATAGTACGAGTATCTACACTAACTCTTCAGATAAATACAAAACGTTCCTTTTTCTGAGCTTCCGCGATGCTCGATTTATGATATTTTTATTCTATTAGTTGAATCACATCGAGGCACTCCTAGAACCTAGACTATATTCCTGATGACTCCCCCTTACCCTTATCATCTCTGCCACCCCACTTAGGTTGTATGGAATCCATCAAAAACGGCTGCTATATCATGACATAAAACATGAATAACATAACTGAATATGGGTCGCTTTGCCTGCAGCAAGTAACATCGTCCTGTCATCCACCTAGTGCTCCATATTGCATGTTCGTTCATCTATCTTTCAATACCTACCCGAGTGTGTGCCGGTGAATGTGTCACTTTCGAATACACTATGAATCGCTCTGTCCCACTCCCTTACCACTCCACTCAACTCACTACAATATGGAGTCGACTCCAGCTCATAGCGGTTTTTGAGAGAGAATCACATAAATTTTCCGGGAACTCATTATTTATCCTGTCAACGAATGTATGGATGACTGAGAGTGTTTGAGAGCAAAGGACTCGCATTCTATTCATATGGATCCTATAGCGAATGGAAGGATAATTAAACTTTAATTAGGAAACTGTACAAGTGTGTCACATTTATAGTTAGAACGTGACGGTATGCCGGTGCCATTTTTTTTTTTTCTTAACTCCTCCGCACAATGCATTCCCTCTTGCTGGTTCAGTATGGAGTCCTGTAGGACTTTCAGCAGAGAACGATGCGATGGGGTTATTTTGGCTTGACTATAAGTATAGGCGGTTTTTGAGAGTGCAGGTCCTTTGAACTGAAAAATCACACACACGTTCCTTTGCCGTGTTTGAACATGGGAGGGAGGTTATTAATTTGAACTGGATAAGAAAATTTTCTAATGAACTACTACCATGGTAAATCTTTTCTTATTTTTTTTTTATTATTATTTCTTGATTAAATGACTGCAGGAGCTAGCAGGGGAATTTATGTGAAAGCTGAGGCAGCTTCTTGTTATGGGATGGGATGGTGACATGAGCGTGTGTGCCAGATGGTGAGATAAATTAGTCCAATTCTGAAATAAAGTGCCGGGATAAGATTTTAATTAAATGTTTTTAGTTTGTTTCTGAGATAAACTATGGTTGTTTTGTTTTGTTGTCATAAGTAAGATGGCTTAATTGGTCAATGTATCCAGTTATCTGTTTTATTTTAATTGTTAACGTGGCGTAGCTTTTTGGATTCTCAGGAACTAGGTATATAAATTAAGACTGTTAAGGAATTTTAAAATGATATAATCTTAAAAATATTGCCCAAAGGGAAAGTAATGCAGGTTTTATAAGCTTCCTGCCTGAGCTACTAGTTTTGGAGACATACTCGTACATATAGGATTGTTTAAAAACAGGTCGTCAAGTGTAAACGCTTTTGACCCTGTTTTCTCGTCTCGCCAAATAGTGGACTTGCAAACATGAACAAAACAGGATTTTCGTTACAATTGGTACCCACCTATTTTGTGTGATTCCCTGAAGGAGAAATTCAAATGCTTTGTTTTACCTCGGCTAGAACGGGTAGGTGCTGGAAGATTTCGGATTTGTTCGTATTTCCTCAAAATCGGGCTTAACTTGCATAACGAGTTCTTACCACAAAATTTCTCATTTCAAAAATAGGATCTTAAAATTCATTTTGTGATTTATTCCCATTTATCCCGTTGACCTTTTTACTGACAGCTTATTTTTGATTCCTAACTTAAAAATGTATCCAATTCTTGATCCATGAAGAGTCACTGCTTGAGACAACGGTGAATTTTAAAACTCTATGATCCCCAGCATTCTGCTTTCAGTCAGCTAAGCCAATCGCTATCGCCGATGGGTTCCTCTTTTAACCGGAGGCAAAAGCATCCACATCTTGATAAAGTTCATAGTCTTCATAGTCTTGCTTTTTGTATATAAAAGTAAGCTATCACTTGATACTTAAGATCGTGGTCTTTCCTTCTTTTCCTTGTACATGGCCAGTAGAGAAACATTTGCAACCTTTACAACCTTTAATCTGACTCCGTGAATACCATCAACCTTACGACAAAATTCTGCAACCAAGATTGTGTAGTTCAAACTACCATTGTGATATGTATTTGAATTCTAATGAATCACCCTATATTACTTTATATGTATTATAACCATTATTAGATACAGGCTCTTGTCATATTGTGAAGCTGTAAGCCGTCATACTAAGATGAAATAAATGTCATTCCTTTATATTAATCTCAAAGAACGTGGTCGACTTTCCTGGTTAGAATTTATCAGTGGCGACGAGGATGGGATGGTACGAAAGCGGTGATGTTTTTACTGTTCTTGATCAACAGGTACCTGACGCACTTTCTTTTGTGTAGAGTTAGGCCGTTTAGCTTCAACTTCCTATCTCTTCAAGCACAATTCTTTTGGTATGAGAAGAACCTCCAAAAGGATTGGTTTATCAACTAGTCCAAGATAAGCTTTTTGGAGGTCATTGTCGGTCCATCTATGGTCCCGGTGGTGGTTAATATATGCTTCCTAGCGGTTCTTAGACCTCGTCGTTTTCCAGGCAATTTCGGAATAAAAGAACCACACTGCTCGCACACAGGATCAAGGACCAAAGTATCAATTATTCTGTTCTGCTTATTGTTCAATTTTTGGACAATGTATGCTTGTATATAATGACTTTAAAGTGGATGAAGTGGATGGTAAGCCACGACTTCTTGCAATTTGTTAGTCTCGTTAAGAATGAGGTCAATCTGCTCAGCCAGAAGCCACACTGGTATATAACGAATCGTGATATGTTTCCATAGTTCTTGCAGGACATATAGGATAGCCTTTTTAAGAAGTACATGCTGAGCTGATAGTGTCCAATCATCCGCAAGGCTACATGAAATGAGGCCTAGAGAAAATATAGAAATGACGATGAAAATTTGCATGAAAAAGAAAAACAGCAAGAATTGATAAAATTTTTGGTGAATTTGGGTGATTTTTCATTTATTTGGGACCTTTTTCAATTTATATTTTGAAAAATAACCTCAGTGAATTTTTTTTTTTTTATTTTGACGGTTTGGGATGATTTTTCGTAAATTCGTTAATTGGGACCTTATTTGATTTTTGATATTTCTTTCTGCTAGAAAGGTATGAAGGGCTGATCTTGGATTGGCCAGCCCCGTTTATTTGCTCAATTTAACTTTGACCCGGAACCTGGAGAAGACTGACATTGGGGTTAATTTTCAGGCTTGCAAGATTGTCTCGGCATTGCTAGACTAATTAGGAAGATGTAGAAACCGAATCAATGGCTGTAACAGCCGCCCGATTGATAGTCAAATTGGCCCCATTCCGTTTTTAATTGGGATATATTTTGAGTATTTTTTGCAAGCTTCCCTTTTTGCCAGTAATTCAGCTTGAAAGACACTGCCAAAAGTCAGGTAGCCAAAAAGATCTAGAGATATTCAAAGACTCAGAATCAATCACACTGCATCATTGAGCCATTAGTAAAGATGGTTTTGTCGATGTTTTTCTTCACAACGTTGTCCTGCCAGTCATTTTCGGATAGAAATTTAACTTTAAAATCCCTACTGATGCCCATTGTAGAAGTGCAGGAGCCAGTGTTTGTGGAAAAAATTTCTGCTGGGATCAGGTTTGTGATATTGCTATGTCCGTATGGTCTGGCAAGCTAAAAATATGATTCTTTAAATCTTAACCAGCTGTAAAATAATAGATATTTAATATGTAAGTGATATGGTAAAAAGTAAAGAAAAATGCTTTGAGCATCCGTTGGCCACGGTCGTAGTGTTTCCGGAGTGCCAAGGCTAGCTAACAGAGATTGCAGGCCACTACGCAATCAAACCATACGCTAATATCAGAACTACCACAGCAGTGTACATTCATAAAATCATCTTCGATTGCAGACCGCACTCTGTACCGAAAGGTATAGAAGGTTATACAGAGAATCTTACACCGATCTCAAATATTTAATTTCCAGTTGAACTATGGTTCGAGGATAACTCTTAAATATTTTGCAATGGAAGACAAAGACAGAGTTTGACCGTTTGGTTAAGGTGTAAGTAGTCGTCTTCACACCACATCTCTGCAAATTTACTAGACTTTTATCGTGACTAAAGGCTTTAGAAAAGGGGACATAACACCACCCTAGGGTTCTCCGTAGCTTGAATCCTTCTATCCTTGCTTTCACGCATATTTGGTTGATGATTTGATGCATGCACTTTACCAAAACATCACCGATATATTTTAGGAGCTCTACAAATAAGACATCAAGTTCTGCAGTGTTGTTGCTCTTAAACTTTAAAACAGGTAAGCCTACAGTATCTATACGAGTATACTAAGTGTTGGAACTGTCTTTTTATTAATTTGCTCACCTATAGCAGTTGCTGGAATTGGAAATACTTCTTTTATAAAATCTCCGGGTGGAGGCTGCGTACGCCATCTTCTGCTTCTCTTTTCTTCTAGCTTGGTATTTTTTTCTTTTGTTGTTCTTGCTTTGCACTGAGCATACACGGCTTATGTTTTGGAGAGGGATCACAACCGGCTAATCAATTATCGCCTTAAGGCCAATAACTTTGTTTCTTAGCCGCCGATTTTGGGTAACGAATACACCTCCTAAAATCTTTTAATCCCAGCTTTAATACATTTTTCCAAATTTCCTCTTCATCATAGGTACTTGATCATAACCATTACATCTTCTAAATGTGGTAATTTTTGCTTGAATTAATATAGAACCCGGCTTTTGAGTTGCACCTTGTGTGTGAAGTAAAGTGTTTTTTCAATTGACATGCATAGATTTAGGCGGCCTGTGGTTGCCCTGTTGTTTCCATGACATCTGTCAAATCCGTTTTTGTTATTCAGCACGTCCAAATGATAAACTTTATTATCAAAATGAGTGTTCGTTAAGGTAAACATTGTTTGCGTTCTGCTCATTTTACGGTAGATATGGTGGCCCTTAACAGTCAACTCTTCAACGTTTGGTAACCAAATTTAAGACGACCAGTTCGGTATAATCAATCAGCCAACATTGGTATGTCAATGAAACGCTAGATCGTCGTAGAACATTGTCTAGGTCCCTGAAAGTGTACACAATAAGCCGAGGCAGTCGATTCCTCGACGTGCACAACAACTTTACCTTTCGCAGACTTCAACTTGGCGAATTTTGCGTCAGGATTGACTAGGCTTCAAAGCGTTTGGAAGAGGACCCTTATTTTGGCCGAAAAATCATCTTAAGCGACGAGGCGCATTTTTGGCATGAACAACTTTGTTGACAAACAAAATTGCCTTATATGGGACTACACCAACCCATACGAGGTTCACCAGGTGACAAAAGTTACAACTTGGTGTACATTTTGCGAAAAGGACGTTGGTGAAGCGGGAACCTTCAATGGCGTGCTACAGAACGATGATTAACAATTTCCTATGTCCAAATTGAACCACATGGACTTAAACAACATTTGGTTCCAGCAGGTCGGCGCTACTTGCCATACAGCGGATGCCACGATTGACATTGTGCATGAACGGTTTGAGGGTATCTCTCGCAGAGGTGACGTGAATTGGGCACCAAGGTCATGCGATTTGACCCCGCTAGACTTATTCTTCCCGAAGTCCCAGGGCTTTACGAATAAACCACAATCTACCGATTCCCTTGAGGTGAACATAACACAGAGGCCATTGCTTAAATTCGGTCGGATTTATGCGAAAGAGTAATTGAAAATTTGACCACTCGGATCCGTTCCACCGTAAGAAGCCGAAGCGGGCATTCGAACAATGTTAAATTATTTACATAATGGTATACTCGTAGATGGGACTTTCAAATAAAGAATTTTGTTAATACCTCTCAAACAGCTTTCTCTATTTCATTTCAACATCTACCCGCTCTGATTGAAGAACCCTTAAACGATCTTGTCGATATTTTTTAATGTTACGACCATTGTTGCCATTTGAGTGTAATCATTATCCGAGGTGCTCCCTGTCTCTCTCTCATTATTAATACATATAAGTTTTACGAGGAAGGGAATCAGTCCCTTTACTTAAGGACAACAAAGTGGAATAAAATAATACCAGTCACCCAACAGTCACCCAATAAGGGATAATAAGAGCTGCCGTTGCATCATAAAGAGTTCATCATCCACCATTTTCTTTCAGTAGTTTCTTTAGTACTCTACTGACTTCAACTCTAAGCCAAATATAACAATGGATAACAATAGAGCTTGAGACATACGTTCATTCGATTTCTTAGCTACTGTCTTTTCGAGATCGTCTTACTCATTGTTGGCGCTCATTTTCGTTGCAGGGTAATTAGTTAGTGAAATCCCACTCCACTGCTAGAGTGTGTCAACCAGGAAATGGGTTTTTGCAAAAACTAGTTCCATGACCATGATACTCGTAGCATAGCTCTACTCGTATATTTTTACTTGCGACTTAGGTATAGGTACTGTAAGTTATGCATTCGTAAAATCGAACTCGAGATTTTGATCAAAGTTGACATTACGATGATAGTGAAGACCAAAAAAGTGGGTCTCGCAATTCTGTCTGTCTGTCTGTCTGTTCGACTACAGCTAAGCGGCTAGGCCGATTTTTTTTAAACTTGGTAGATATGGGTTTTATTATTTTCCCCCGGATGTTTTTTTATTTGTTTTTTTTAAGACCAAAAATAACGGAACCTGCCATACGATTTTTTTCGAAGTTTTATAAATATTTTTTTTTCTCAAAAACTGTCCTACAGATTTCTGAAAAAAAATTCATAAAATTTTATTTAGTTAAGCATAGGTAAATAAATGAAAAAAAATTTCCAAAATATTATTATTTTTAGTACCCCCCTTGGAACCATTTTTTTTGTTTTTGATTTTCTCAAAAAAGGTACAACCAATTTTGATAATTTTGTTAAGGCTTTCAATATTATTGTGTATTAAAATTTTCAAAACAAATTTTTTTTGGATTTTTAAAAAAATTTTCAAATTTTTTTTTTTTTGAAAACTCAATATTTCGAAAACCCCATGCTCGATTCTTTTAAAACTTGATAAATAAGAATTTCTTAAAATAATCTACAAGGTTCGGGAAAAAAATTTATTTTACCTAAAAATAACGGTACCCTCCATACAAATATTAAAAAATGGTTTTCGAAAATCGTATTTTTCTCGAAAACGGTTCCGAGAATTTTGCTTAAATTTTTTTTCTTTGGATTAATTTCTAAGATCTATAATTTAATAAGAAACATTTTAAAAACAAGATATTACTGACTGTACCTACCATAGAACGATTTTTTAAAATTTTGAATTTATAATTATCGGCATAACGGATTTTAATGAAATTTCTTAGAGAGAAGAAGCTTCTAAAAAGTTTAAAAAACATTGCATTTCAAGACTTTAAGAAAAATATTTTTTTTCGAATTTTGAAAAAAAAAGTCTATTTTTATTTTCGAATTTTGAAAAAAAAATCTATTTTTTTTTTTGAAAATTCAATATTTTGAAAACGGCTCAATATTTTTATTGTAAATTTAATTTTTATTCGAACAATAATAAAAACTTCAAATTGGCGTACCTACCAACATTTTTTCTTCAAAATGTTTTAAAAAAATTGTACATAAAAGCATCTTTTTTTAAGAAACCACTACAAAGACTTATAATTTTTGTTCCTGCATAAACCTATATTTGCTTGAATCACATGGCATCCTGTTTTTACATCCAACTACTAAAGACAATTTCTTTAGTTATTTAAAAAAAATTTATGCTTATGAAATATGAACAGCTTTTCTCTAATAACATTCATTTTTGAAATTCTTAGTCTATTACATAGGAGCAAGTTCGTGCGACCTAGTCGTGCATTTTATTTACTTTACAAATTCTTTCTACTAAAACGATATTAGGACCATTATTCTCAATTTGGTTAAGATATACTATTAAACCACTTTGGAAGGCTTTAGTTTTTCAAAATATTTTTTAAATTTGTTATAGGGTGTGTCGACATAATGTACTGGATACCATAAGTACCAAGAATTGTTGATGAGACGGAAATTAAGACGGTCCACGTGTCAGTCTCAAGCTTGAAGTAGAATAATATGAGCCACTTATTGTTATTTATTGACATTTTTATTTAAATTAAATATTCTTATGCGAAAGATCAAAGGGATTTCATAGAATTCCTTACCATTCGGTAAAGCAAGAATTATCTCTCTTTTTGAATCATAACTGCCGCTTTTACCATTCCGATTAATAAGTCCCAAGAGGCTTCAATTTCACTTCCCATAGGTATTGGTTAACGCTTCCTTATTATTTCACATATGTACTCGTATATCCATGGGTTGCATGAATTTCCACCTTATACTCCCTTAGTTTTTGTTTGAAGTCGACCACTTGTATCCAAAGAGCCACATGCATTCGAGAAAATTTAAAACACTAATTAATTAGTTTTTGTTCCTAAAAGCGACAGGCATAAAAGCATCCGTATACAATCCTGGTAACGTGACTCACTAAGGGTTGTATTTTACGTACTTATCGGTATAAGGTTTTCATGGGGGGTGGTGCTCAAATTTAAACCCACAAGCGTATTCAGGCAACTACTATGCCAACTATAGGTAACAGACACATGCCTTAGACGCGGTGGGAGGGGAAGGTCTATGTTAATTTAAACGAAAATACTTAACAGGTACAAAAAAGCAGATCGTGCTGCATCATTGCCACACTACTAACTTCAACCACCCCCTTTTGTGTGCATTGTGTGTTGAGGGTATGTAATGCACAGGCACACGCAACACAGGTCTTTGATCGGCCGGCTTGCCAAAGGCTTCTTCGACAGCAGAGGTTTTGCGAAAGATCCAGTTCTTGTATACAAAGGTACATCTGCTGCTGCTGTGGTTTCGGCGGCGGTGGTGGTGGCGTCGCGTCTACTCCTCTAATGCCGATTCGTGATGTTTTTTGATGAAAGGGCCGAATTTCGAATGAAAAGGACTCTCATCCCTGGTTCTTCAGCAATCACTTTTTTTTCTGCAGAAGAAGCAAAGTCCTTAGCAAATAAATGAAAAAAAAAAAAAACAATGAGCACCCACTTGAGTCCGTCCTTATGCAATACGATAGGGGTATTGTAGCGCAATGATAATTCACAGAAACAGCAACGGCAGCAGCAGGAACCAAAAAAAAAAGAGAAAACAAAATATCCTACTGCCTCATCCGTTTTCATTTATTTCAGCGAAAAAGGGTTTATACATAATACACTCGTCGTCGTCGTCGTCGCCAGCTGAATGAAGCCGATGCCAATTGGAATGGAATACATGAGCCATCACAAACATGGCAAACAGTTTTAATTCGAAGTCCGGACGTTTAATGCGCCTCCGAATTGACTTTTAATGAGGAGCTTGGTAGGAAAATAAAACATGGACACAACGAAAAGGACACTCACACACAGCACAGGTGGGGTATTATGCCGTTTTCCATTTCCAGATTTGTTTATTCGGCTGTTTTTAGCTTAAGGATATTTTTTGCGACTTTTCATCCAGTTCGGCAGGCCAATGACGACAAGGACGAGGACGAGGTTGCTTACATTTTGTGTACCTACGGGATTATGAAGCACACGATAGGGTCACATGGGGATTTAGCTAAGAGTGCTGTAAAGAAGGATTCCGTGAGCACCAGAATTCATTCTTCTTCTGTTTTTTTTTTTTTGTATTTTTGCAATACGCCAGTAGAATTCATGTTTTCCATTTTGGCCATTTTGATGGAATCGTACATTTTCTATGTTTTGCTGTTTTTGTTTATAAATTTCTCAAGAATAAAAAACTTCGATGAAAAGCAGAGGCAAACATTGAATCACGAGAGCAAAAGAAAACCATGTCAATCAAATTGCATGCCATTTTGGTTTACTACCCTCAGAGCATAGTGTATATACAAACGGGACAGGAACCTACTTAAACCTCCTCTCCCTTCCACTCCCCTTCATCAATGGTAGAAAATGAAGAACGGGGGGTGTTGGCCTTTTCGTGTTGTTTGGTTTTCTCCTATATAAATGCGCTTGCCATCGTGCTAAGAAGATTTCCTGTAAGAAACTGTAAGAATGTAGGATTATAAGAGGATAATGAAGTGGAGGCAGATTTTTCAACATTTTTAGTACCGTCACAGGGCTTAAAGCAGATATTGTTGTTTTATGCTTAAATTGTAAGTATAATTATGACCAGTTGGAACCTTGAAAACGGGTGAATTTTGTGCCCATTGATAATGTTTCAATACTCGAAAGCTGAGTCAAAATTGATAATTATTTGGAAAAATGCAGAAAACATTCTTGATTTCGTGAATTCGGTTTTACACGAATTCGGATTATCCGGTCTGCTTTTTAGGGTAACGCAAGGGCCTTGTCTCCCAGGTATAGAGTTACCTTCTCTACCACGTAAAATTACCAGTTAAAAATCTTCACCTGAAACGTGAGAAAACATTACCCAAAACCTTGAATATATCCCCACGCGGTATAAGGGACTTAAGGCGATACGATGGACAGGATTAGGTATGGTATAATGGAAAGAAAAAATTGTGACATATACTTCAGCTGCGATAAAAGATCGTACATACATAATTCGGCATGATCGTAGCAAATTCGCTTGGAAGAAGTTATTGACTTTAAGCCTTGAAGTAAATACATGGCTGTTAATTGGCATCAAATTTATCTTCCCAAACACAAGACCAAAATGACTCATTGTATGCTAATTAGTGCGTTTAACCGATATAAAATGCACGTGGGGATGATTCTTCCTTGGAATTTAATATACATGTTACAATGAGATAAAAATGTTCAAATGCATAAAATTGCCGTCTGATTTCTATAAAAGTTTCAACTTATGCTAACAAACTTTAAAAATCGTTTTATTATTAAATTCATTTTTTATGTAACAAATTTCTTTAAAGATGTTCAATACCAAAATTCGGGATGCGAATTTTAAGAATTTTTTATAGTATAGATTTCAGAAAATTTCAAAAAATAACCGTTCACACGTTTTGAAGATACTGATTTTTCAAATATTTTTTCCTAAAATTTTGTTTTCGACCAGACTATAAATACATACCCATCATAGCACATTTAATTTTTTTAATCCAAATCGTTAGAGCCGTTTTGAAGATAAATAAGATTTTTCATAAAGGCTGTATGGAAGGTACTTATCGTTAATTTCTCCTCTAGGGAATCTCCGAAGACACTTAAGTTCAAAGTTTGAAGAAAGTAGGCTGTAGGAACAGATGGAACTGCCGGAATTGCAGGACCCACTTTTTTCATCTTCTCTATAATGGAAATGTCAACTTTGATCCAAGTTTCGGATTCCTATATTTTTTTCCAAATGCAGAACTTGCCTATAGTGTATAGGTGTCGTTCACGAGAAAAATAAGACTGTTAATTGTAAAGTTTAAAAAAATATAATATATGGTTTTCGAAACATTGAGTTTAAAAAAAAAAAATTTCTTTAAAATCTAAAATTTTGTTTGATTTACATAATACAACTCAAGTTTTTAGGAGCTTAATCATAAAGAATTAGAGCCATTTTTTTGAAAATTTTTATTCAACCTTAACGTGGCTTTTACTTAATGAAAGTTTTAAATTTTTTCTTAAAACCTGTGAATCAGTTTATGATAAAAAAAAAATATTTTCTAAAATTTCGAAAAATAATTGTGTGGCGGGAACCGATATTTTTGGTGTTATTAAATTAAAAAAAAAAGTGGCCTAATATTTCTAGTAAGAGGGTCCATATTTTTTGCCTGATAATAGGATCGTTAGTAGGAAAAAGGAAGCCTTCATAACTAACCCAAAAATGTATCAAGATGTTTATTAAATAAAATGCACGACTGGGTCGCACGAACTTGCTCCTTTGTATTAGACTAGGAGTTTTAAAAACGAATGTTTTAAGAGAAAACTGTTCATAAGAATAAAATTAATATTTTAAATTCTTTTAGTAGTAAGAGATAAAACCAGAATGCTATACAAATATGAATTTATGCAAGAACAAAAATTATAAGTCGTAGTAGTGGTTTCTTTAAAAAAAAATAAACTTTTATATGCAAAATTTTTAAAACATTTTTAAGAAGAAAATTTGGTATGCCAACTTTAAGTTTTTATTATTGTGCGAATTAAAATTAAATTTCAAAGAAACTATTAAGCCGTTTTCGTTATATCGAATTGTTCCAAAAATAAATGACTTTTTTTGCAAAAATTCAATAATTTTTTTTTTTTTTTTAAGTTTTGAAATGCAATATTTTTTAAACATTTTGAAGCACTTCTTAAGTCGATAGGGAAAAATTAGACAAAATAATTCTATGGTAGGTACAAGCTGTAATATCTTAATTTTTAATTTTTTCTCATTAAATTATAGATCAAAAAATCAATTGAAAGAAAAAAAAAATTATCAAAATTCTAGGCACCGTTTTCGTGAAAAATACGATTTTTGAAAACCATTTTTTAACATTTGTATGGATGGTACCGGTTTTTTTAGGTAAAATAATTTTTTTTCTCACATCTTGTAGATTATATTGATAAACTTTTATTTATCAAGATTAAAAAGAATCTAACGTTGAGTTTTCGAAATATTGAGTTTTGAAAAAAAATTGAAAATTTGAATATACAATTCTATTAAAATGTTTGAGGAGCCATAGCATAAAAAAACTTATCAAAATCGGTGCTACCGTTTTCGAGAAAATCAAAAACAAAAAAATGGTTTCATGGGGGGCACCCTCAATAACAAATTTTCGTAAATTTTTTTTTAACCTTTACCTAATGATGTATGTATGTGTTTTTATTTTTAATTGCGATATAGGTAGGGGAAGGTGGCCTTAAATGGCACACCTAAAGAAAATGTGTCATATCTCCCAAAAATGTGACATTTAAACTTAAATCTTATATGTCAATAACGCTCACATTTTTTTGCTTTACGAGTTTAAAAAGTTACAAAAAGTATTTATAGTATTTAATTTTGAAAAACTCTTCAAATTCCAACGATCAAAATTGTCCGGGTAAAATGGCATACTGTATGTCATTTAACCGATGCAAGTAAACCAACTAGGCAATTAAACTGAAAACCATTTTCAATTTAATTTAAACTTTATGTGTTTAAAACATCATAGTTCAAAGTAAAACAAACTTAAACAATACTCAACAAAAAAAAAATAAAAACAACAATTTATTTAAAACAACTTCACTTAAAACAAAATAAGGAAAAGTAGAAATTATAATAATACTCAATTATTGCAAGTACTTTTTTTTGGACCGCATTTAGGGCTTTTGTTAATGCGTTATCAGTCCAGGACTACCTCTCTGTACATCGTTTATATCATCGACCATTTTCACTATAAAGAAAATGAAAATGTAAGGGTAAGTATAAAATGGCACACTATGCCATTTTAGGCGAGTGCTTAGTAGGCCATTTTGCCCATTTAGGGTTCTTTTATTTAAGTTTTAATTCCGAACACACTGAAATAGTTATAGGCCAACTAATTTCAGTAAATTAATAAGAAAAATACTAATAATAATAATAATAATAAATAATAATACTTCCATGCATTTACTGTTTTTTTTCTATAATTGAATGTTTTTTATAATTTTTTTTGTCAACAAACTTTTTCCAACATTTTATTGGTTCTACTTTTGTAGATGGCTAGAGACAGTTTGACCTGTAAAATTTCAAACAATAGCTTGAAGCTGCTAATATTTCGTTTATGTCAGTGATGCCAGATAAACTAAAGAATTCTGTTACAAAAACCTTCTAATTCTATTCGATTCTACAATTTCTAGCAAGGGGGCCATTTTACCTTGGTGGGCCATTTTAGGCCATCTTCTCCTACTATAGGGCAAGTTCTGAATTTGGAAAAAAAATCGAACTCGAGACTTTGATCAAAGTTGACATTACGATGATAGCGAAGACGAAAAAAGTGGGTCCGGCAATTCCGTCTGTCTGTCTGTATTTCCGTATGTCTGTATGTCTGTACCTCGAACTACAGCCTAAGCTACTGGAAGTATATTCTTCAAACTCGGTACTTAAGGGTCTTCGGTGATTCCTTAGAGGAGAAATTGAAATTTTGTTTAGCTCTAAAACTAACGGTACCCCCCATACACCCGTAATGCAAAATATTATTTAGCTAGAAAACGGCTTTAACGATTTATATAAAAAAAAATAGGTGTGATATTATGGACATTGGCTACATTTTAGTCAAAAAAAATTTTGGGGGAAATGTTATTAGGGAAACCTGTCATAGAACGTTTTTTTTAATTTCGACTTTCTCATTAACGGCTCTAACGATTTTAACCAAAAATTTTCACCAGGAGCCCCCTTAAGTTTAAAATAATATTGTATATACAAATATTGAAAAAAATATTTGTTGTACATATATAAAAATATTCGAAAAAATATTTGTTGTTTTTTTTTTGAAAAACAAAAAAAAATTAAAAATCAATATCTTCAAAACCTATGAACGATTATTTTTTGAAATTAATTCCTAAAATCAATGGCGCAAAATTTTAAACATTTAAAACCTATACTCTAAATCAATTTTAGAATGGGAGTCGACTCTAAATATTGAGTATAAAACGAGAACCGACTTTTTGTTAATTTTAAAGTGCATAAACTATACTTTAACATTAAAGAGCTCGTCTTACTTTAATAGCAGCAAATAGATAGTTTATCTCTTTAAAGTATACTTTATCCATATTGACAATGGTCATTTCATACAAAAGCAAATCGAAGAAGAAATGTTTACTGATGTTTTATTCGATTTTTTAAAGATGTTTTTTGTAAACAGACTGAATCACTGAATATTATAAATTCGAAACAATCGTACGAAATCTCTACGATTAACAAATTTGTACATACAAATGTACATTTATCTTATGTATGCACGCCGCCGGCCGAGACGAGTATAGCTAAATGAATCTCCACCTTGCAACAACAAATTGAGTTCTTATGAGGAGAATTTGCGATTTATACTTTATTTCCATCTAAAATAATGTAAATAACTTATAAACAATCAAAATCTGTACCGAGGTATTATATAAAATGTACTTTTTTCGGCGAAAAATTATTTGGTTTGAAGTTGTCTGTTCTTTTTACTTTTTTTTTTGTGTTTTTGTAGTTGTGTGAGTTATGTATCTGTCAAATTAAGGGTTGTTCAACTCAAATTCGCTTAGGTTCTGTTGTAAAACCCACATTAGTTAGAAGTTAGAAGAGTTGTCTAACGTGATTAAAATTATGAAAAAGTTAGACAAAGTCTCTAAGCTAAACGATTGCGTTAAGTAGAGCCGGTTTTATTGCTTAAAGCCTATTATACAGTTCTTCAAAAAAAAAACCAATGCATTCCTTATGGGAGGGTTTTTTCCCGAAAAAAACTTTTTTCATTTCACCACAGTCATCCGAACTGTAAACCAAAATCGAAAAAAAATGTATACTCACCACAAATTTTTTTTGACGCAAAACAATGTGCATCCCATTGTTTTGACGGAAAAAACTTACAAAAATTTTTTCATAAGAAAACATTTTTTTTTCTTCAAAAAGAACTGTATACTAGGCTTAAACGAGAACTTTTTAAAATTCGCATTTTAAATTTTTTTCTTTAAAACTTTTAAAGAAATTTCTTATATAAAAAATTTATTTAATAATAAAACGATTTTTTAAAGTTTGTTTGCATAAATTCATACTTTTCTAGAAATCAGACGGCAATTTCCATGTTTTATAGTCATTAATATTTTTTTTTTTAATTCCAAAGTACTTTTTCATAAGAACAAGTACTTGCGATCAAGTCGTGCATTTTAGTTCTGTTTCTCTTAGTTTTAAAAATCTCAAAAAAAAAAGGAAAATTAAGATATCTCTGACTGTACGTCACATACCTAGAACCTTTTGATTTCCCCATTTCAGCTCGTGTACCATACTTTGGGATGTGATTCTTGGTCATATTCTAAGAAAAAAATTGTTTTACAGTAAAGTCTGGTTTTCAACTTTGACTATCAAAAAAAGGCTAACTTTTGGTGTACCCTAACCCATGTTAAGGTCAATTTTTCTGTCAGTACTAATAGTAGGGATCTCATTTTGGACATTTTGTTAGTAGTAATACTAACTTTTAAAATTATGTTTAAATTGAGCTGATATGTTTTTAGGGTTGCCAGATATTCAATTTTAAATGGTGTTCAATTTTTCTTGCCCCAGTATACCAAAATGTTGCCTAAAACTGTTTCAAAAATGTTCAAAACTTATTTTTTATAACACCGTATTAAAGATTTAAAATCTTTAATAGCCTAGTGTAAATATATTAGTATGATATTTCGTACCAATTTGCTAGCTTTAAAGTAGTTTACTAACTCTTTATTAGTTTTAAACATTTTCTAACTAGTTTCGTGATAAGGCTGGTTTTTTAAAAAATTGTTTCTGAACACACCTAAAACAATACCAGTTTGTGCAAAAAGAAACCTTTTTGACGTTTATAAATGTCAGAGTCTTATGAAGTTAGCTTAGATGAAGTATATGGTGCTAAATTCGGTTTTAGTTTGCGTTATTAAATTAAAATTAGATTAACAAAAGAGCAAGTTCGTTCGATCCAGTCGTTTATTTTATTTTGCTTGATTCTCAGTCCAAATTACAAAATTAACAACTTTGTAAGTCATGACTGAAGACAGAAACCATAAAGTCCAATTTTCTTTTATTTAATAGATTTTTGAATAAGTGTCTTCGGAAGGTCCTGAATTTGCTGACGGTCGAAGCAAAAAGTCAAAAAATTCTCAGGATTTTCCTTAGCTCCGTCAATGAATTCACAAAACTAATTTTGTGATATCGGAGCTTAACTTTCAGTGATTGGAGTTCTTCAGCCCTTTTTTCAATTTTATTTTTATTTTCTCAAAGTTCACAGTTACTGCAATCATCACAAGATAGCGAAGAATGTCCGGACTAAGACTTCCCTGCCTATCTAGGTTCCCATTTGTATGTATTTTGAATATTTTAAAAATTTCCAATCGCTGATAGATACCTAATTTTGTACCTATCCGTATTGGTATATCCAAAGCAGTTAGTCCGTTCTCAAAGCACCTGTATTGTAACTGAATAACAAATCCTGGAATCAATATTCTAATTAAACAAATGGCCTACTACACACCAGCGACCTAGATCAACTTACAATTTTAATTTACTAAAATGCTGACGTTGACTTGGTTGTTAATAACCATCATTAACATTGTCAACATAACCATTCAACCAATCAATGTAAACAATTCACTAACTCACTAGCTCGTGTACCTGCCGCCCCAAGACCACCATCAACACACAAATTAAACGCCCATTTTAGTTTATATATATTTATATATTTTTTTATTTCTACTTTTATTTTATCGTTCACTTTTAATCAAAGAAAAAAAATCAATTCCCTTCAGTGCGGAGTGGACAATTCCTATAAAGTCGACATTATAGGAAAATATTAACAACTGAACACTTTCATCAAACACTCCTCCTACAAGTATGCTAATTAAAACCACAGCAAGTCGATTTCCATAGACAAAAATAATTACAGCGTCAATATGTAATTACAAAGCCCCAAACCAATCACTTAAGTGCTATGCTGGTGGTGTTGCACTTTTTTTTAATTAATAAATTATTTATTTACTCTCTCAAAAATTCAAATTTCACACGATCGATACAGAAATTCCTAAAAGTACTCTACATTAATGATGAAATTGATGTGCTTCCCTAAATTATGTACCGAAAAAATTCATTGAATCCAACTGAAGTATGCGATTGTCATTTGATTGCCCAAAATTACACAGCACAAAATAAATTATTGACTATCCTAAGAGTATGCAATGCTATTTTAACAATCAATACAGGGTGGCCAAAATGAATCAAATTTTACACCTTAATCAAACAAACCGATATTTTATTGCAAAAAATAATAAAAATAAAGGTGTGCCATAAAAATTTGCCAAATAAATTTCCGAAACGGTATTTATGGGCGAAAACCCACAAAAAAAATAACATAAATATTAAAGAGGTTCGCTCAAATAAATTCCCTATCACCTTTAAATGTAATAAAAAAGGACACAACGATTTTTGTTGTAAAACAAAAACAAAAACCACCTTGTCCACTTTTCCTGGATAGGCGGTATATGTCAGAAGGTTCTTGTGTATAGACTACCTCGCCCATTCCCTTAAAACACGGCATAAAATATAAGAAAGAAAAAAATTACCCAAAAAGTATACCTATGAACACAAAATTAAATACAAGAGAGTAAAAAAATGCAAGAAAAAAAAACTCTCGTATTTCCAGGAAGTAGAAAAAAACACCACATTATATACATACAGGACGAACGAAAAAAAGCGAAATAGTAGGACGAACAACAACTAGACGAAAAAAAAGACGAATATCCTTGTCAGGCTGCACATTCCAAGTTCAAGTCAAAATTTAAACTCAATAATTCATTTCATATGTACAGGAGCACGGCGAGAGTACTAAGAAGGATATGCTCTCTGGAAAAATTATTTTTTTTTTTTGGGTGGATGATGATGATGATGATGAGGGTGAGGCAGAGAGATCCGGTTTTCCCTCTACGCACGTTCGTAGAGAAGAGAGTGAGCGACGCCTAACCACAGCTCCACAAATGCCCACAGCGGTGGGAATCGGAACTAATTTCTCCAAGAGAGAGAATCGGATGTGGGTGGTTGCTTGGTAAAAGTTTGGCCCAGAGAGGAGAGTCCTTTCTCTGGACAAAATGGGGTTTTGGAAAAACTGCTGACTCAATCAACTTCTCAGTCGTTTTTCTGCCCTCAGCAAGGATATTTCAGAATTTCAGTGTTTTAGGGGCATTTTTGGGTTAGTCTAGCAGAGCTTACGGAAGCCGATACATAGCCAAAGACATAGCTATCCTTTCTTAAACATGACGCAATTACACTGCATTAGGTTTAAATTAATTATCCTTTTTTTATGTGTGTTATTTGTCTTCTTTTGTGTTCTTCTTTCGTTCACTTAATAAGTGCCTTTTGTTAGGCATAGGTATACACGCGTACCGATAACGGATTCTCAGAAAGGACGTTGAAAAAAGAGGAATAGATTGGTTCCATTAATCATGCACAGATGACCAGGGAAATGGATTTTTTCAATTCGTCCTTCTACGGAGGAAGATTAGACTTTTTTTTGTTTGTATTGTTGTTGGTTTTGTATTGTTGCCTCGATGTATTGATTTTCGGTTTCATCCTTTTTGGTTGTGTTGTAGGCTCCTTACCTTATACTATCTATTGCAGCTATTTTTTTTTGTGATGTGTTGTTGTGCTTCTTCGGGTTTGTATTATGTACCTACACACATCGGTACCTTGTCATAAGGTTCAAGGAGTCACGGCGCGCGACGTAGTAATTTATTAATTTAAGTCTTGGCTTAATTTATATTTTTGTCAATTGACCTAGTGCATGAAATATGTAGGTACGTATACCTGTATTTACCTTTTATAGACTCTGCTGTCGTTGGTCTATTGGATAATTTGTATTTTTACTTGGGCGTGAAGAACTTTGAGTGTCGTCTTTATTAACAAAATGTGCTCAGACTGTGTTTGCTTACCTTACCTCTCCCTATCGTCAGGAGCAAAATTATATGGAGCTTGAGTCTTGTCTAAGTGCTTATACCTACCTACAACGTATAGGCATGTGAGTGTGTCAATTGGTCCCCCTCGTCTCATTTATTCCTAATTAGTCTTCCATTAAAAGTCAATGACGGTTCCCCAGATTGGACTTTTGGGATCGGACTAGAAGAAGCAGTTGGAATATTGATTGTTCACTCCTTTAGGCTGGATACCCACTGCGGTGGTGGTAGGGTAGATAGTATGCCCATATCGTTTCCTTTTTTTTATTTTTTTACGTAAGGCTAGTGTCAAATGGTGACATGTGTTTTATTTTTGTGAAACACTTTTTTGTTTGTCCTTTCATTTGGCTAAATAAATTGAAGGAGTGACGATGTTGATTGAGATAAGAAAATGCTTTGAAGCTTTGGGGATAATTGAACGATTGTAGGTGTGTAGGTGAATTATAATGATGGATGATAGAGCTACAAACAATTGGTCAATGAACTCCGCGGTTATGCAAGTGGGAATAGATTAAGGTTTGTTAAGCCTTGATCTGTTTTTTTTTTTCAGATGTTTTCTATATGACCTTGTGATATGTATATGTGAAGGAATCAAATTAAATTGAGTGCTAACTTTGAATTGGTGGAAGAAGGAGTTCAAATTTACCTTTCATGAACACACTTACCAGGCTTTAAGTGAAAAAGAGCAATAGAAAATAGGACCTTTCGAACAAATCAATTAAGTTAGAGTTCATTAATTCTGATGTCAAGGTAAAGGAGATTTTAAATTGACAAACAAAGTTACTCCCTTATGCCGTTCATTTAGGAGATTGTTTTAATTTTTAAATAACTTTTTAAAAGTTGTCCCCCAACAGAAAATTTGACCTTATTTTTCGCGTAGTTTGAGAAATTTTGCATGATCATAGGGAATTTTAGGAAAACAGTTTTCATTTCGAGATCGATTCTTTTGTAATTTTTCAATTTTTTGAGAAATCAGTTTTAAAATTTTCATACTTTAAGATTTTAGGGGTAAAATTTCGGTTCACCACGTGTAGAAAGCTATCTACTCAAAAATGCAGAAATTCATTTAAAAGTGTTTTCAGGCATCAGCTCACAAGTTTTGAATACATGTAGGTATCAGTGTTTTTTTTACAATTCAGACGCGCTCAGGTTCTGTTGAGACCCTTATAATTTAAAACACAACATAATCGATAAGGTAAGGATAGAAAGGAGGTTTCGATGAACCTTGGTTTCTAAAGCTTGTAAATTGAAATGACAAGGGAAAACATTGCTATGTAAATTATTCCATAATTGTCTTCTCTGTATTTTACGGTACGTCGAAAATTTGCGTTGAGGGTGAACTGATGAACATTTTTATCGAAACGGGTATGCATTGCGGGGAGGAATGCATCTGAGTACTTCGGGTGAACATTGCTTGTGAAAATAACTTTAAAACAAGGAAATACATGAAACATTCCGACGGTGTTCAAGAGATGGGAATAATTCCATGATATTTCTGTTTCCTATCAGTTTGAACGCTCTGTTCCGGATTCTATCCAGTAAATGAAGAGATGTTTGGGCTGCACCTGTCCAAAGATGTTAGTTCTACTTGAGTTTCGGACATATAAACGCCTGATAAATTGTATCCAGATCAGGCTGAAAAATGTCTTACAATGATAGAGAAATCATACCTAAGCATTTAGCAGCACTTTTGACAATTTGGAGAATGTGGCCATGGCCATTGCAACGAAGATCGTTGTTGACATACATGCCGTGTACTGAGAGCTTTTTGATCCATTTTGCTTCAACTACATTCAAGAGCATTGAGTTTTCGAAGCATTAAACTGCACAAGACATTTCATACCCAATTTGGAAATACTTTACTGATCAGAGTTTAATGAGCTTCCAAAGAAAATGGATGTGAATTTGAGCACAAGTATGAAAAGCTGATGGTAGAGTCGTCGCTAAAACAATGAATTGGATTAGAAGATAACAAGAAGGAGGAAAGTTGGAGATTTTGTGAATATCAGCCTTGAAACCGTCCAATACAACATGTATTTAACTATCCAAAAGGTAATTTCTAATCCAAAGAATAAGGGTTTTGACGATACCAAACTCACTTATTTTCCATAAGAGATCATCATCATCATGGCAGTCATTTAGAAGCTTTCCGCCTTCTAAATATTTCTTTTTCTTGAGCTGACAATTGATAAGCAAGTCCATGACATTGGAAAGAAGAACGTTAGTGCAATAGGTCGATAGGAGAAGAGATGGGAAAAGTCAACTTTTTTAGAAACAGACTGGACAAATGTTGTTTTCCATCTTATAAAGAAGAGTCCAGAACAGAAGAATGAGGGTATACCATCAGAACCACCTGATTTCTTTATATGAAGATCTCAAAGGGCTCATGCAACTGTTAGCCATTTTAATTTTTGAAAATTGAAAACAAAAAAATTAGAAGTACCACTGCATTTGTTTCTGGAACGTACACAGAAGTGGTTGAGAGTTTCAAGTCTTTAAGTTTAGGCCCTCTACGAGCCGCAATGTCCTTTATTTTATTTTTCTTATCAACATATCGCAATACTTACTGGTAACATACATATATGGCAAATGATATCTATTGACGCAGAGCGAGTGTTCAGAAAACAGAAGATGATTGTATATGCAGAAGACAATGATGTTATTTTGTCTAAGAAGGTATCTCGATATTTATAAGTGAAGGAAAGATAGAGTTGGGAAAAAAATGTCATATTCATATAGAACGACAAAGGAAAGAATATCTGTTCTGATCGGGAAATCAGATCTATTCGACTATATTGATGAGTATTCCTGGTGCAGCAAGTATTACTGTAAAATTTTTAAGGATAGAAATGCAGCAGATTATTTCACTAGAGCACTTCTTAAAAAAAGGAACGATACAATAGATACTCGTAGACAACACATTTCGACGATGTTCCAACAAAACAAATGTTTCCGAAATTAATCTCCACTATCGGCATTTAATGCTCTTAATTGTTCTTAAATCTTCTGAGCAAATCTAAGCATTTCGCTGGATTTTCATAGCAATATTGAAAATATGATAGCTTGTTCTACAGAAGATGGTGAATAGCAAAACAACCAATAATTGAAAGGTTTTCGGTTTAATCGATAAAGGTATTATTCACATGCATATATCTATATAAAATAGACAACTGCGTCGCACATATAAGGTATAATATTGACTAATATTGGTGAAGAAATTTTAAAATAATCGATGCTGGGTTAAATTCACTAAAACACTTGCCTAAACTAATATCTGGAATTAAATAAAATGCACGACTGGGTCGTACGAACTTGATCCTATGTAATAGACTAGGAATTTTAAAAACGAATGTTATTAAAGAAAACTGTTCATAAGGATAAAATGATTTTATAATTCTTTTAGTAGTAAGAGATAAAAACAGAATGCTATGCAAATATGAATTTATGCAAGAACAAAAATTATTATATTTTTAAAATATTTAAAAAAAAAATGGTAAGCCAACTTTACGTTTTTGTTATTGTACGAATGAGAGTTAAATTTCCAAGAAAAATATTAAGCCGTTCTTAAAATATCGAATTTTCCAAAAAAAAAATGACTTTTTTTTCCAAAAATTGAAAAAATTATTTTTTTTAAGTTTTTGACATGCAATGTTTCTTAAACTTTTTAAGAGCTTCTTTATAAAAAATTTCATTAAAATCCGTTATGCCGATAATGAGAAATTCAAAATTCGAAAAAATCGTTCTCTGATAGGTACAGTCAGTAATATCTAGATTTCAATTTTTTCTTTATTAAATTAAAGATCGTAAAAATTAATCAAAAGAAAAAAATTTTAGCAAAATTCTCAGAACCGTTTTCGAAAACCATTTCTTAACTTTTGTATTATGGAAGGTACCGTTAGTTTTAGATAAAACAATTTTTTTGTCTCATATCTTGTAGACTATGTTAAGAAACTTTTATGTGTCAAGTTTGAAAAAAATCGAGCATAGGGTTTTTTGAAATATTGAGTTTCCAAAAAAAATTTTGAAATTTTTTTTTAAAAATCCAAAAAATATAAAATTGAAAATTTGAATATGTTCAAATATTCAAACTTTTTAGAAGCCTTAGCATAAAAAAATGATTTAAATCGGCTGTACCGTTTTCGAGAAAATCAAAAACAAAAAAAATTGACCCAGGGGAGCTACCAAAAATAACAATTTTTTGGAAAATTTTTTTCAACCATTACCTAGTTTTAACTAAATCAATTTTTTCAATTTTTTTTTTAAATTCTGTGGGAAAGTTTTTGAAAAAAAAAATATTTATAAAATTTCGAAAAAAATCGTATGGCTTGTACCATTATTTTTGGTCTTAAAAAAAACAAAGAAAAAACTTGTGGGGGAAAAAAATTACAACCCATATCTACCAAGTTTGAAGAAAATCGGCCGTTCCGTTTAGGGTGTAGTCGAACAGACAGGCAGACACAGAATTGCGAGACCCACTTTTTTTGTCTTCGCTATCATCGTTATGTCAACTTTGATCAAAGTCTCGAGTTCGATTTTTTTTACGAATGCATATCTTGCCTTATAGTACCTATAAGTCGCAAGTAAAAAATCTGTTGCTGACCATTTATTACAAAACTACTCTCTTATGACGATCTAGTAACCTATTGAGTAGTATATTTTTTCTTGGAAAATTACACAAATGAGGTGCCAAAAATTCGTGTGTGGCCTTGAAGAAAGAAGCTTTAAAAAATCATTTAAAAAAATCTATGGCTCACCAATTACTGAAACTAATAGCTGACCTTCGTATAGATCTAAACATCCCACAAATGTTGGGCTAAGAATTGCTATGACCTTGAATTTTCTTTAAGCAATTTATTTTAAAAAATCTATTACTCATAGATTACTAAGATTAGCTGACATTTTTTGAATTTTTACGAATCTCCCATACATGGGGTGCCAAAATTCGAATTTCCGAAAACTAACGGATTGATCCTCGATTGCAGAGGTTGCCTTAAAATGGCGGGAAAAAAAAGTCCTATTGAATGTTACTGCAAGTATGAAACACACATTATATCCAATATCATGTATATTTTGGGAGATGTACAATATTTAGAGTGCTGTACTTCAAAATTTGAAGCAATCAATGGCCCAAAATTTAAGTCGAATTATTGCGATGTTAAAACTGTCTTACTATGATACTTGGTTAAAAAGACGATTTTGCAAATTTTAAATGAACAATTGTTAAATTAACATTTTATTAAAGTCAGAATCATCAAATAGCTATTTTATTTTATTTTTAGAATCGTGCTAATTTCATATGACTTTGACATTTACAAACGTCAAAAAAGGTGTAAGTATTTTCTTTCTTTTTCTTGTAAGAACTAAAATGTCAGTTAGGTGTTACGATACTTAAAAGTTTTTTTTTTAATTGGCCTGTGGACGCCATGTTTTATATTATTCAGAAACTGATTCCAAATCACCGTTGTAAGTTAAGCAACTGAAAGATAAAACGAGTGTATGTTAGGGCATTTAAATTTAGACATACTGACTCTTCACAGTCGACTGTCTAATGTTTAATGACCAAATTTGTGCAACTGGTTCGGTAATAAATCAGCCATCAAAGGGTTCATTAGAACCCGAGGTAGTCGATTCCACTCCCTGCACAGAAACTTGGCCTTTGGCACACTTCAACTTGGCGAATTTTTCCAAAAACGCAGAAAAATTCTTAGGTATACATCGCCCCAAACTTGAGTATAACTCTAATACCTGGACTGGTGCCCGTATTTTCTACTTGAATCTGTGGATAGAATTCAGAAAAGAGCTTCGAAATTTATAGGAGATACAGACATTTCGCAAGCTTTTTTCCCTTGAACATTGTCGTAACGTTTCCTGTCTTTCTTTGTTTTATCGCTTTTACTATCAACCATTTTGACCATTTGACCATTGAAATAGCTAGTTTAATTCTTACCCTTGAGTCCAACTTCAGACGTACTGTCAAATATACAGGCTCTTTCTTTAGGTGCACTACAAGAATGTGCACTTTACCTAATCGCTCGCACTGTGTTACACCAAAACATGATAAGGGTATTCATAAGTCCTTGAGTGTGTACAAATTATAAAATAAAAAAAGTACGTCGAAAATTCTCCCCCAGAAGTAGGTCCTTTTAAGGCTTTAAAATATTTGATCCCTTCAGAGTCAGAGTACACAAGTGTGTTAAACATTTAACCAGCCCAGCTTTATCAAAATAGAATATTGTAAAAAGTAGCCTTCGCGGCTTAATAAGTTGGTCTAGCAATTCACAAAAAATTCCAATAAGATAAGACAAGATTTTTATGTTAGAAGACTTTTCCTTAGATTTTCCTCTTCTTCTTATCATTGCTCCCTTTTCGCTGGCGACGACACTTTGTTGACGGCCATGTTGACATGCCCATCCACCCTCAATCCTCTAGAAATATCAGCGTCTAAGCGAACAAATATTATCATTTCATAATGATAATAATAATTAGCTCCGTTCCTCACAGCATATCCAATAAATTGCCGTCAAAAAAGTTCGATGTTTATAAAGTAAAGATTAAAAAAAAGGCAAACAAATTAAAAAGTTCAACTTGATATAGGTTGTCATTTTCATTACTAAAGGTTTTGACCTCGTGACACAGCTATACATGTTAGACACTTCAATGTAAAAGCTGTCTAGACACTTTTCGTGACAGCGATCAAGATACCGTGTCTTTGTCCTTGAAGAAATCATAATGACAAATCCCTGCTCAATTTCCTAACGCCTCAAATAATTCTGATTGCATTTATTTTTGTTTATAAGTATGTAGATACCTACTTAAAAGGTTTCGGCATGTTGTCTCGCCTTTTTCTAAATGTCATTTTCAACAACAGTTTTGACATCAAATCAATACAATTCCAATAAATCACGACAGGATTAACCCACCCCCAAAACCGTCAGAAACCTGCATAAAATAGAAAATCACATATCACGCTGTTTTTTTTTAAGGATTTCATTCGAATTGATCTCGGTGCCGATACGATAAGGATTAGATATGTAAATTCAATTGCAAGGATTAGGTTGCTCTTATTTGCGCATAATTTGTGTGACATCTAAAAACCAATTGAGGTTCAATGAAGTGAAATAATTCACGCTTCGCAGAGGATAATAGAATAAATAAGCAAGAGCAACTGTAGTTATGGATAAGGACACCCCTGACCAGGCAGAGGACTACTGATGACGGCGGCGGCGCCTCAATGGTACTCGTAATAAATTCCAGAAAACGTATTAGCATTAGATTAATCTTACTCACACAAGATTGCCGCTATCTCCGTTCCATTTTTGTAGTAAGTCTCCAGGGCTGTACTAGATAAAGGGGTGGAGGGCGCAGTTTGAGTTTCTTGGGAATTTTTTTCTATCTATACAAATAGCGGTTTCAACGCCATATGCGACAAAAAGGATAACACCAAAACAACTTTCCGTATCCCATATTTCCATGCTTATGCGGGCAAGGGAATGGGCACGGGCACAGGCACACAATGAGGACACTATATTGAATCCTTTTTCGGCTGAATGCACAGATACACTCGGCAAAGTATAATTCCTTTGCCCGGCCATATACTATCACCACAATGCGGTGCACCATAATGTTTTTGCTCGGGAAGAAGCGAAAGTCCTCGCGGCATCATCAAATTCTCGTTAGCCCCAAACGGTGGCGACGCGGTAAAGAAAAATCGAAACAAATGTATGCACGGTCTATTTGGAATGCTACATAGGACCTGATGGAGGTTTGCAGAGACATAGCAAAAGGACATCCCTTCGGGAATGATAAATAACTTTCTTTCCTTACGTTCAGTACTTTGTTCCTGTTTCTGTTTTTTTTTTTACTCGCTCTCTTTTATTTCTTATATCAATGCCTTTATTTGTGTTTTTGTTTGTTTGTTGAAGGACATTAAAAATGTGTGTTATAGTCCTTTAGAGTGACTTCACTATTGAATCGCAGATACGTATATTCGTACACCAAACGGCGAATAATATTTAAATTTATTTAGCGCACCAGCCCCATATATCCTTTTCTATGGTTGGTTGGTGAAAAAAAGGGATTTTTGATGTGCGTCATTTGCGGTTGGGTTTTGCGATTATCCTGCCAACATAATGATGAAGTTTACGGAAATTTCAGCGAATAAAAAAAATTGATATCATTTTTTTTGCTAATCGCTTTCTGCGCGGCGACATCTGTTTAAAAATTTTAAAAGGATTAACTTGATACATACTATACACATATTTATTATACGATGGCATATCTAGAGGTTTAGAAGCTTTCAAAATGGATTATTAATAGCGTTATTCTTTTCACATGGTAGCGACACAGACATTAAGTGGGAGTGCGAGAGTTTATTTTCGGGTAATTAACTCTTAAAGAAACGAAAACGTTTTTATGTTTGTGTTATGCTCAGATTAGCTCATCAGATATTTTTCCAAAGAAACTCATTTGAAAAACAAAAAAAAACTTAAGGATGACTTAGGAATTATTGCCACGAATGGTGCGATTTGAATTGGAAAGAATTTTTAAGGGAGTAGTAATTTATTTAAATTCCTAATATAACAAGTATTCCTTAAGCTATTAGTAAAAACAAAAAAAAAAAATCTAGGAGCACAATAGTTGGTTGGGATTCCTAGTGACTTACAACTCTCAACCGTTTCTGAGTGTTATCGATAGGAATGGAGGTGATCGTCCCGAATTCGAATGCCCAAGATGAGAAGCACTTTTCACGACAGGGGAAGCTCTTGTAGGAGGCAGTACAACTGACAAATTTTTTTTTTTTTTCGCTTTTTGGTGGCAACGGTTGAGAATTGATACCCAGAACTTGGACGTACCAGCGCGACGAGCTAACCAATACGCCACGGCCATTGGGTACAGACCAATTTTCACCAAAGACGTCACTGTAAATTTTGTCCGAAAACCGGAAATAGACGGCTGCTATCTTCCCTAGACATTTTGCGAATGTCTTTAAGCCATTCTCAAAAAAATGCAGCTACAGATTAAGTGCAGTGTGTTTAGAGAAGCGACGAAAGTGAAGAAGTAAGAACTATGTGGCATCACAAGTTATCTAACAAAAAGTTACCATGCTACGATCGAATGATTGCTTAGGCTTTGAAAGAAATGCCTTCAAGAACCTTAAAAAGACCTAAGGTTAGATATGTGCCACATTAGTGAAAAATTGTAATAGTGAAGTCATATTTGAGCAAGGAAGAAGAAGAAATCTTACAGACCCATATCGCTTATACCAATCTTGGTAAAAGTTTTCGAGAAACTGCTCCTAAAGGGCTAGCAAAATAATGGAAGAAAAAAGACTAGTTTCAACCCATCGCGTCACTTTGAATTTAAAGACGTTGCCCAAGCGTTTGAAAAGGTTTGGCATTTGGTACTTCAGTACAAACTGCAAAGGGACCTTACCCGGAAGAATTACGAAATACTGACATCCTACATTATGAACTGACTCTTTACAGTACATTACGACTAAAATTACTCGGAACTAAGGAATACCACACCAGCGATTGCCTGTACTGTGAACACGAGCGTAAGTTGAGGGGTCCACATCTCCTTAAAATTGGTAAAATCCTCTTTAGAAAAGAATCCCTTCGACTTAATCATAAGACATTGCAAGAAGCCACATGCTCCTACAAGTCTGGGGGAGGGATGATTTCTCAAGTGAGGGTAAAGGAAAGGATCACGCCCTTAAAAGGCATCTAACTCTCCTCAACCAGGTGATTATGTGAAGACCGATATTTCATAGAAGTATCCTACCACATTTCAGGCTATAACTTCCTGAAACTGATTAACACCCTTAACGAACTTGAATGACATAGGATTATCATAGGTTTCAATAAATGGGAGTCACAATCCCTAGGGCATCACAACGGATCTACATTGAACTAAGTGTAACGGAAACAAGATCAACTGTCAGCCCATTAACCTAACCTAACCTAGGCATATACATATTCCAGTGGACGCTATCATGGCCACCTTATTGGTGACGATACTGCAGTTTTGGTACCTGATGGATCTATTAGAGGGAGAGATACCCAATCGACGCAGTATGAACTGTACAAACAAAAAGCTAAATAATGTTCCAATTTTTATCAACAGTAAAGCTTTACCTTACGCCACTACTACTAAATGCCATTGATGCAAATCTAAATCTTAAATGGAAAGAGCACATCAAACACAAAAAGAAAATAATATAGGTAAGGTTGATGTGGCTGACGCACTTAGATCATGAGTTGGTCTATTGTGATATCACATTGATTCTTGAAGACTTTATAACTAATCGTTATAAAGCATATATTTTCCAGATCACTATAAAATCATTGTACATAGTAGAAGTCTCCTAGATGGAGTCTAAGTCTTTGAGATAGGCAGGACACGTATAGAGAAGGTGGCGGATCGATTCCTTCTCTTCTTTCTTCTGCAGAAATCATTAGAATAAATTCAAAGCCGCGTTGTGAGCTTGTGCCAATGTGCGATCTGCTTAAATATATTAAACATTTGGAGTGATTCAGATACTGTTCCACCTAAGGTATGTTCTCCGTATAGTATCTTCCTTAACATAAGCTTAAACGTAGCGATGGGAATACCTACAATACCTACATATATTTGCCTTATCTGGGAATAAAGTTATCATTGTTCCACTTTTGGCGAGTTAGTCAGCTTTAAAATTTCCTGAAATGTCTCTGTGGCCGGACACCCAGCAGAGGTCAATTTTATACTGCTTCGCGATCGGCAGTTAAGGGCTGTTATTGAGCTGATAGAGACAGAATAAAGAGATTTAGTGGCTGATTGGCTGTCCGAGAAGATGCAGATATCACGTTTTTTTTAAGCCAAGACAGGACATCTTTAATCGCCAAAACTTCCGCCTGAAGAACGTTACAGTGATTGGAAAGACGTAAAGGGAGACTCCAAGAGGTTTTAAGGCAAATAGCTTTGTTTACAGCCTTTTGTTTGCCTAATATATCGAAGAGTATTCGATGGAACAAAATGTGCGTTACATGCAATCCGGTCTGATTGCCGAGGTGTATAGACAGTGAGTAATGTGGGGTTGCAGTGCCCATTTATTTCCATAGCCGATTTTGCATAAGAAGAGTGCTACTGTGGCCTTTGCAACTCTTTCTTGAACGTTAGGTTTCCAATTTAACTTCTTATCTTCGTTGGAGAATGTTGTGATGCTTTTTCTTCGTGGCTGAGGTAAGACTCGTCGGTGTCCAGGGTTTTTCCCAAAGAAGCAACAAACTTGGGTTTTGAGGGTCTAAAGCTCCGAATGAAATAATGTTCTTTTTAATACTCCAAGACTTTCAATTAATTTATTTTGTGGCTTCGTATTCAAAACATGGTATTTTATATACTTTTATTAACAATATTTATTTTCTTAAAATAAATAACACGGAATTTTCATATAGTATTCATAAGCCTAAATAACTAACACGGTATTTCATATATTGTGTCCCTAGCACGCAACCTAGGGAAATAAACGGGTGGAACTCTATACAGAGAATCTGTCCAATGAGCTGCCTTGAAGATGAAATCAAAGGAAAGAAACGGGTTGGTTTGGTTTAGTAAATAATAATACTCTTAATAATAATAAATTCCCCACTCTAGCTAATACTCCTAATAATCCTAAAACTTGTCGTACTCTAGCTAATGAAACCCTACTATTTTATAAAAAAAATTTGGATTAGCTTCACCAATACGGCAATGCCTATCTGTCACCGAAACGCCTTATAAAAGGTTTATGTTTGCGGCCCGATCTTAAACTCCCTATACACTAGATTGGTATCCACACTGGACGAGAATAAAAGACAATTTTGTCAAGGTTTCAAGGTTTTTTATTGAACTTTAATATATACAATTGTGAAACTTGAGGATAATATGTATAGGGTAGAAATTTGTTGGCACATAGGGGGCCTAACTTATAAAATGACTTAAACTCTAAAAATTATTATATTTGTAATGTACATGGTTCAAAATTAGCATTATGATAAATTGTCTTGGTTTTTGACTCGGGTTGTTCAGTCCCGGTTGTCCAGTTGGTGGGTTGTTGGGGGTAGACAATTTTGTCATTTTCCCAACGACCACTTATCAAATTTACTGCTAGGAGTCAGTGTGAATTACAAGAAATAAACGGCAAAATTGTACGTGTATGAAAATGGGTGTTGATCACATGACTCCAGATACACACTGAATACGTGTACTATAATTATAAGTAATATAAGGCGGGTATGTAGGCGTCGCACAGTGACGGAAAATCCCAAAAACGTGGCCAAAATTATTTTTTGTCTTTGCAATGTAAGAAATTCTTTTATTTATCAGATTAAACTATTACGAATGCAAAAGGAACATTTTTTGATTATATTTATTTAAAAAAAAAAAATAATAACGAAAATGGGGCAAAATTTTAAACAAGCTATTATTAAGGGCTTAGCATCTTACTAGCTAGCAATTTGTTAAACTTTTAGTAATTTACAAGCTCTTCGAAAATGTTTTTTTTTATACTAACAAGTAAAATTCTAATTCCCTTTAATTAAAAATGGTGCATCTGAATACGTTTAAATCATGACAGTTCTTGCAAATTTACAAAACAAACAAGATAAAATCTGGGGAACAGACCTAATAATTTGGAAACTCAAAAGTCCAAGGGACAACCTAGAATTTATTTTGTTATTTGTTAAAACGTTTTTCGAAATGTTTTTTTTTATCATTTTCCCTATTGTGAACTGGACCATTCCATGTAATGCTCCTATAAGATTAATTGGTGTACATAGATATATCCCTTGTGTTCCATTAGGAACTTTTTACTGCATATAAAACTAAGTCTTTAAACATATTTGTATATCAAAATCTTCGTCTTCTGAAAATATTTTATATTATTTTATTTACTTTTAAGAACAATTATCTAATGAATCATAAGAAAAACACAATTTAACTCTTTGATATAAAATTACCAAGAGATTTTTCTGTGGAAATTCACAAATATCATATATATTTTTTAGAAAGTTAAAGTAGCCAGTTTGTGATTTTAACTTTAGTAAAATGTTCAGAGATATTTTAAAATCTTAAAAAATGGCTTTAACATATTATCTACTAAATCGCCTAAAATTTTGCCCAAATGTTATAAAATATAGAATTTAAATAAACAAAAAACACGCTCATGCCCGCAGTTCCATCGCAACCCCATTTGAAAATAAGAAGTGGTGATTCTGCAAGTGTCTTTTTTATGTTTAAATTTTCTGGATAACGTTTTTTCTTGGCTTCCGTAATCGCTTCATAGCTAGGATATAGATTGGCACCATGTTTTTTGGCCTGAACAAATGTTGACAAAGTCTCATCTTCAGTAAATGGAAGTAAGAAAAAAATTTAAAAACGAATTGCTATGTATTTTTGTATTTTAACTCTTACTTGTATATATGTACAGTAAAACCCACTTAAGTGAAACTGCAAAATGTCACAGTTTTTCTTTCACTTAAGGGGTTTTTTCACTTAAGCGAACCCCGCTTAAGTGAAAAATAATTTCATTTAAGCGGAGTTCGGATAAGTGAAAAAAAAAATTTCATTTAAGCGGATTTAAAAATTCCATTAAATGGAGATTTAATACTAGAAACAATATTGTTTTTATCTTTTGGACTTGCCTTGAAAGAAGTTAAATAAAACAACGAAAAATAATTTATTGAAAAACGAAAACTAGCAAATTTTTGTACTGTTCGATAACATTTTTTTTCACTTAAGAGAATTTTTTTTTAATGAAAAAAAATTAAAAAATTAACTGAAAATATGTTTCAGTTATTTGGGTTTTTCGCTTAAGCGAGTTTCACTTAAGTGGAGTGTTTTAAGGGAAATTGGTCGGAAAATACTTGGGGATGAAAAAAGTGTTTCAGGTAAGCGAGGTTTTCCCTTAAGCGGGTTTCTCTTAAGAAATAAATAAATAAATTGCTTTGCAATTCAGTTTTTATAAGCTTTTCGGTATTTTCCGGCGGGCGATGGATTTGAAAAGCATACATCGTTTATTATGGTGGAAAAATCAATTTTCCCCTTTTGCCGAAGTTGAATTTAGGCCGCATAGCTTAATTCTCCGGCGTTTTCCGTCGTTTGTGGCCGTCCAGCTACTCTATGGGAAACGGAATTTCGAACTCCAACTCCAGGTTTTGAATTTATTTTGGAAAGCTCGGTAATTTCTAGATGAAGATAACCATCAATCCTTATATCCATTTACAAATTTAGGCAATATTTTCTTTATTTCATCAGATGTATCAATGTGGGTGAAGTTTTCAACTTTTTCTGACAAAAGCTCAATTTTTTCTTGTGATGAACAAGTTCTTAAAACCTCACTTAGCTGATTTCTTGATAAAAAAATTAAGTTTGATTGTGACCCTATACCAAAAAATAAAAAAATAAAAAACTATTAACTAAGGCGAACTTATTGCATTTTCAGTGTGTTCAACAATATCTCTTAACATCGCAAAATATCGCAACATTTTTTGTTTAACTTATAAAAGAGATATCAAGGTAAATTAAGAGCTACATTTCATCACGGGATCTCACGGGACACATAAACTTTTCCATTACACAAAGTTCAACATTTTTTTTTAGTCACAAAAGGACGTTGCTTGTACATGTTATACACCAACATATAAGATGAAATTATTTAACTGTTTCTTATTCAATTCACTAAACATACCACCAGCAATAGATTCCATATTGTTTTATGAACAAAATATTTACACAGCGAAAAAAAAAGATCAAGAAAACCAACCTTCTCTCACAAACAAAATCTTTAACCGCGTTCCCACTTTAGTCGCATCGCCCGACTTAGATGCAAAAAAAATAACGGGATTAACCAGATCATGTACTTAGCTTATCTGTTAACAAGTTGGCATACAAAAACAACAACTATTCAGATTTTTTTTAGTAATTGTAACGCTTTGTTACAATGTTAGTTTTATACATTAATGGAAGGATGGTCTGTATGGACAACTTTAATTTATTAATTTAAAGAAATATTTTTCTTAAAGTTTTGAAATGCAATTTTATTTTTAAACTTTTAGATGCTTTTTTATAAAAAATTTCATTATAATCCATTATCCCGATAATGAGATATTCAAAATCCGAAAAAATCATTCTATGGTAGGTAAAATCAGTAATATCTTGTTTTCAATTTTTTTTATACTAAATTATTAATCGAAAAAAAAAAAAAATGGCAAAATTTTCGAAACCGTTTTCGAGAAAAATAGATACGATTTTCAAAAACCAATTTTTAACATTTGTATAAAGGGAACCGTTATTTTTAGGTAAAGTAAAATCTTGTAGAGTATATTTCTCAAGTTTTAAGAAAATCGAGCACGGCGTTTTCGAAATATTGGGTTTTCAAAAAAAAAAAAACTTGAAATTTTTTTTTAAAAATCCAAAACAAATTTTTTTGAAAATTTTAATACACAATAATATTGAAATTACTGGCTGCAGCCTTAATAGAGAAAATGATAAAAATCGGTCGTACCGTTGTTGAGAAAATCAGAAACAAAAAAACATTGTTCCAAGGGGGGTACCAAAGATAACCATTTCTTGGAAATTTTTTTTTAACCATTACCTAGTTTAACTACATGATTTTTTTTTTGAGTATTTATTAAAAAAAATCTGTGGGACAGTTTTTGAGAAAAAAAAAATATTTATAAAATTCTGAAAAAAAAATCGTTAAAAAAAAAAAGAAAAGAACGGGTCGGGGTAAAAAATTCAAAACCATATCTATACCAAGTTTGAATAAAATCGGCCCAGCCGTTTAGGCTGTAGGCGAACAGACAGAAAGACAGACGTACAAAATTGTAAGACCCACTTTTTTGGTCTTCGCTATCATCGTAATGTCAACTTTGATCAAAATCTCGAGTTCGATTTTTTTTACGAATGCATAACTTGCCTTATAGTACTTATAAGTAGAATAGCAAGTAAAAATAAAATGCAGGACTGGATTGCACGAACTTGCTCTTATGTTAAAGTACTTTGGAATTTAAAATATATTTTATAAATATAAAACATGGATTTAATGAGATTAAAATTTTCAAATGCATGATAAAATTGCCGTCTGATTTCTAGAAAAATTATGAATTTAAAAACAAAGTTTAAAAATCGTTTTATTATTTAATTGTTTTTTTTTATAAACCTAGGTTAGGTTAGGTTAGGTTGGAGTGGCTGTCTAGTTGTTGTTGACTCACTTAGACCTCAAGGATCCGTTGTGATACCACTAAAGAAGTTACTCATGGGAGAGTAATGAATTTAAACAAACCATTATAAACCTAATTTCTTTAAAATTTTTCAGGAACAAAATTTCGGATGCCAATTTTTATTTAGTAATATAGATTTTAGGATATATGTAATTTGAAAAAAATAACCGTTCACACATTTTGAATATTTTGATTTTTCAAAAGGGAAGAAAATAGCTCCAGTGGTTTAGGTTTTAGGGAGAGGTACCTATATACACACGGAAACAAGTTTTTTGTGCATTAAAATTTCCTTAAAATTTTTACAAAAAAAAATTCATATGAAAATTGTTAGTATGTGATGATTGATGATATACATACATTTTTTTAAGTAATTTCAAAATTTTATCGTGTACACGTTTCTGAGATACTGATTTTTCATGTGTTATATTTTCTTAAAAATCAAAAAAAATATTTTTTTGAAAAATTTTCTAGACCATATTTTTTCAAATTCAAAGGAGCTCCTACATACAAATTTTGGTTGAAATTGTTAGAGCCGCTACTCAAAAAGTCGAAAATAAAAAAAAAAGGTTCTATGACAGGTACCGTTAATAACATTTTTTCTTAAGATTTTTTTTACCAAAATATAGTCTAGCCGATAATAACAAGTAATTTTTTGTATTCGAAATCGTTAGAGCCATTTTTGAGATAAATATGATTTTTCATTACGGGTGTATGGGGGATACCGTTAGTTTTGAAGCTAAACAAAAATTTCAATTTCTACTCTAGGGAATCACCGAAGACCCTCAAGTACCGAGTTCAAAGGAAAAACCTTTAGTAGCTTATTTTGTAGATCGAGGAACAGACATACAGACAGACGGACGGAATTTGTACCTATACTTTTTTCGCGTTCTCTATCATCGTAATGTCAACTTTAATCAAAATCTCGAGTTCGATTTTTTTTAAATGCAGAACTTGCCCTATATTACCTGCATATATCGCAAGTAATAAATAAAAATGGTCACAGGAGTTGTTAAAAAAAAAGCACAAACACCGACTGCAAAGTCGTACCAACTTTGAAATGGGAACCGTCTTAAATGTGCTAGACAGTATGAATTTTTTTTACTACACAAACTCTATATATGTATATATATATATATATGTATGACAATGCCAGGCCATGGGCGAAATCTTCCACCGTTAATGATTAGAATATTAATCTTCGTTGGATATAGTTCACATTGGATTCAAAAAATCGATGTAAGACGAACTGAATTTTACAGAAATTCCATATTTATAAGGCCCTCACAATCAACTGATGTGCTAGACAATGTTTGGAGACTTATAAAAACCAAGACTCAACTGCATAATGTCTTAAAGCTATGTCAAAGTATGTATTATAAATTTTAAGTATCAACTCATATGACTTTAAATTAAGAAAGTAAAATAGCTTGTCGATATTTCAAAGATTGGTCCTGATCCCGGTGGTTTTTCATGTGTGTTGTAAGAGTTCCCAACTCATACGAAATATAAGCAAGTTTTTGGAGACTTCAACAAAAAAAGAGACTTAAAAATGTATTGGAAGAATTGTAAATTTAGAAGAAGAAGAATTTTAAATAGAAATAATTGTTGCAAATTGTATTTAAATAAAAATTAAATCATGTGATACTATAACTCAACCAGATTGAGCAATTAAGAGCATTTTGACCAGTGTAATCTATTTGCATTTTAAAGCGAAGCAAATTAATCGTAAACAGAACAAGACATGTAATTAAAATATAAATGTTTTGCAATAAAAATAATTTAATAAAACTTGTATGAGTAAACCTGAAATAAAAACCTGTCGATGTAAATATTAATTGGATCGAAATTAAAATAGGCTATCATTTATTGTTTATTTATTTTTTGTTTACAGACCAAATGCTAATAACTTACCGACACGAACAGAAGTCTCTATATAAACTGACTGACAAGTAAATTATTGTGCCTGTCACATAGTTGCATCGAATCAACAATTTCCTAAGGCATCATGACTTGGGTAATATTTAGTTTAGTGCTAGCTTTATTGTTAGTACAGGTTAAGTTCAAAAACAGCTTTATAGAATTTATCTGTTTTAATTAAATTTTTGATTTAATTTAGGCAAGTTCATTAGATGATAACTTCACTTCATATGAGCATCTCGGAGTTATAGTACGCAGCCAAGCTTCAATTCATTCAGTGCCTTGTGTGTCTCTTTATGGAGTACTCATACTTCTTGCATTCTTTCTAAAATAAATATTTTTCAAATATTCAAATAAATATAAAATAAAATCAAAATTTGAATTGAATTTAATTAATTATTTTTATATTTTGAATAAATTCAATTTCGAAAAGAAATTACTGAAAAATAAACATCCTTTTGGATAAGATTTACACAAAGAAAAACCATTTATACTTAACTTATCTACATAATTGCATATCGCAGCTCATAATCGCCTCATCACGACTCGAACGTTGCTTTCCGTTTCTATAGACACACCCAGAATGCCCAATTGGGTCCACTTAGTCAGTGCCATCAAAAATCCTGGGCAATTTCTTTGTCTGCGTCATAATAATGGAACAGTTTAAACACAACAACACAACACTAAACCATCCAGCGATAAGAGAAGAGAGATTAATTACCGGTTTTTGCTGTTGCCAATGATACTCGAGAACCACTAATAAGGACTTTCAGCTCAATATCACAAAATCAACTCGACATCTCATATCGGTCGATGGAAAACAGAGCTGGGAACTCAGCAGCAATTCGCTTTCGCATCAGGGACTGCGCTTTGAAAGACGTTAACAAAAATTCATAGCTCTTCATCCTTTGCCGACCGACCGATTGTCCACCGGAAGTTCTCCATTGTCCTTTTATAAACAACAAAAATCATGATGACGATGATGATTCTAAAAACGAACGAGTGGCAAGAGGACTCTTGGAAAAAAAATTGGGAAAAATTTAATTCATGACAGCATGACATCGCCGACAACAAGGATAACAGAGATATTTGCATAAATTCAGGAAGCAACAGCAACACCAAGATAAAACTAGGAAACACAGCTCTGTATAGATATGCGAGCACAGAGTAGGCAACTGAAGCTGAGTCTAAGGAAACGAAGAGAGAACCAGTGTAGTCGTCGTCGTCGTCATCATCGTTCGTCGTAGTATTTGGTGGCCGAGAGAATTTGAAACAAATTTAGACGGGAAAATTTCCTTTAGCCTGCCCTGTTGAGGAGTCCAGTCGAGATGGTCAAATACAGAGTTAGTGAGAAATCTCTAGTGCAAGACAGAAGAACAAAAACCAAAACTTTGCACCAGCAAAAGTAATTTTCAAGTTTGTCCTGATGGTCTCCTTATAATGTGTTTTTTTTTTGTTGTTGCTGTATTATTATTATTTTTTTTTTTTGTGCTCGTGTTCCTTTACTTTGTCCATCTGTTTTTCCTGCTATACACTTGACTGCTGCTGGTCTGTTGCTTGTGTTGTCCTTGTTTGGGTGAATTTTTTCCTTTCTTATGTTTCTATATACTCTGCAACCAGTGAAACAATCCTCCAAATGAAAACTTGATAAAAATGTTCAAAGTTTTGACTGCTGCTCCTTGGAAAGTCAAAAGTGAAAAGCAGGGGTTGGAAATAGTCGGCAAGGGAACAAGATGTATTCATTGACCGTAATGAAAAAATGGAGAAAAAAAAAACTAAAAGTGGTCAGCTGTGAGTTGAAGTTTATTTTTTTTCTCTGCAACTTTGTAGAAATTCAACAAGCGATTGGTCTTTGGTGAGAATGATAGGGATGTGGTTGTTCTTCTGGAAATTGATAAATGATTGGAGTAAGGGGCGTGTCGAGTGATCAATTTTTTGTAGAATTTTCATTTAACAATAAGAGACATAACTATCGTTGTAGTTTCTAAGAGGCAGAGCCGTTGTTCACTGATCAATTAAAAGGTAGTTATACCACCGTTTATTATAGGTAGCCATAGGTACGGGTATTTTTACCCTTTTTGTGTAGCTTTTTTCATACTTTCTTTTGACTTTCTGTTGGTATGCTATTCTTCAAGCTTGACATGTACGTGTATCGCAAAGTTTTTCGTTGTTTCTTAGGGAAAAATTGAATTTTGAAACCTATAATTACTTACTTACTTATCCGGCTCCCGATCCATGGATGGTCTCTGCCTGAAATATTGCGGTCTTCCATCGGTTGCGATCCCTCGCGAGGTCCCTACAGTCGTTGAGACCAAGCGCTCTTGCGTATATAAACGCCTGGTCCTTGTAGCAGAGGTTCGGTCTTCCTGGGGCTGGGATTCGAAGATTTTCTTGGCTGGAGCGTTGTTGTCCATTCGCACGATGTGATCGAGCCAGTGCAGTGGACGTGTTTTGGCTCTTTGGACTACATCCACATCTTGGTACAGCTCGTATAATTCATGATTGAATCTTCTCCTCCATTCGCCCTCTTCGCATATAGGACCAAATATTCGCCGAAGAATTTTTCTCTCGAAAGTGCCCAGTATCAATTATTCCTCTTTTTTACTTATCGTCTAGCACTCGGCACCGTAGAGTAGGACTGGTAAAATTAGGTTATTGTATAGCGTGCACGTAGTCTTTTGAGAAAGGAGTTTTGAACCCATTTGTTTGGCCAAACCGAAGTAGCAGCGGTTTTCTAGGGTAAATCTTCGTCGGATTTCCACTAAGGTGTCGTTCGTGGGATTGTTGTTTGTTCCGAGGTAGGTTAACTCCTTGACTACCTCGAAATTACTGCTACCAATAGTGACGTTTTCTCCTAGGCGATGGACAGCTGAGGCTTTGCTTGTTGATAGCATATACTTTGTTTTGTTCTCATTAACTTCAAGACCAACGAGTTTCGCCTGTTCATCAATAGCTGTGAACGCTTCTAGCACAGCTCGCTTGGATCGGCCAACGATGTCGTCCGCATAGCCAAGCAGTTGGGAAGACCTGTTGAAGATAGTGCCTTCCAGGTTAACACCACTCTTACCCACTATCACATGATTGCGCATCTCCTTGTCTGAACCCTGTGCACGTCTGGAATAGCTCGAATGAGCTGGTACCCATTTGCACGTTGCACGGCGGCGTTGACATGCGGCATAGCTAGATCAGTTTTTTCGGAATCCCGAGTTCCGACATCCCCAATAGAAGCTCTTGGCGATTTATGCTATCATATGCGGCTTTGAAATCGATAAAAAGATGGTGGGTCTCGACTTGAAATTCGTTGGTCTTTTCGAGGATTTGCCTCAATGTGAATAGGTATTTGGTCTATCGTTGATCTGCCTGCAAAAAAAAATTCTAAAAAATGGTTATTTTTGGTACCCGCCTTAGAACCATTTTTTTGTTTTTGATTTTCTCAAAAACCGTACGACCGATTTAGATAATTTCTTGTATGTAAAGGTTTAAGTACTCAAATTTTCCAAGAAATTTTTTTTGGAGTTTTATAAAAATATTCAAATTTTTTTTTGAAAACTCAATATTTCGAAAAACCCATGTTCGGTTTTCTTAAAACTTGATAAATAATAAAAGTTTCTTAATATAATCCACAAGAAATGAGAAAAAAATTTATTTTACCTAAAACTAACGGTACCCCCCATACAAATTTAAAAAAATGGTTTTTGAAAATTGCATTTTTCTCGAAAACGGTTCCAAAAATTTTGCTATAATTTTTTTTTATTTTAATTAATTCTTACGATCTGTAATATAATAAAAAATATATAAAAAATGTTGAAAACAAGATATTACTGACTGTACCTACCATAGAACGATTTTCTCGAATTTTTAATTTCTCATTATCGACAAAACGGAAAAATATTTTTTTGAATTTTGAAAAAAAAAATCAATTTTTTTTTTAAATTTAATACATATATCCAAAACGGCTCAATATTTTTTTCTGTAAATTTAATTTTTATTCGAACAATAATAACAACTTTAAATTGGCGTTCCAAAATTTTTTCATAAAAATGTTTTTTTAAAAATTTGTAAATAAAAGCTTAGTTTTTTTATGAAACCACTACAACGACTTAAGGTTTTTGTTCTTGCATGAATTCATATTTGCATAGCACTCAGTGGTACCACTTTACTTCAATTGAAGTATAGATCTACTTCTTTTTTTCAAAATATTTTAAAATCTACTTCCTACTTCGCACCATCAGCAAAATACTGAAATCTACTTCCTTTTTAAAATCTTCGTTTCAACCAGTGGCGGCTGGTGGGTTGTTGAACAGGTGGTGCACTTTACTTGCTCACTAAGTAGGTATTAACATTAGAAATCGCAAAAAAACAACAATTTACATGTATAAGTTGATTTTTTATTATTTTGTATAATTGCTCGAAGAATTTCGACCATATAAAACTGACACACTTATTACATTTAGCAAGGAATCATGTTTTTTTATTTTTTTACTTAAATGCGTCAAATCGTGGATTCAGATTTCTGTCTAAATCGAAACTCCGCCAAAACTATTGCATGTAAAATTTGAAAAGGGCCTTGGCGATCCGGCTAATTTTATATTAACTTTATTTTAAAAAGATTTATTACTGTCTTTAATATACATACCTAATCACTGTTCATTTTATCCCACACCACACACTGTACACAGTACAGAATCGAACCAAAACCAAAATAAAAAACAATTACTAACCTAACTCCTACAAACCAACACTATTTAACCAGTCACGGATAGAGCGAAACAATATTACATATTCGCAGGCGCAGCGCATTCTATAGTCAAACATCGGTTGCTTTCGTTAATCTTTGGTTCTCGTGCGCCGCACGAGAGCAAGCTTATTTCTTGATTATTTCAATGAAATATCTTTTGTCTCACGCGTCAGGGATATTAGCTTGTAACTCATACAAGTTATATTAGCAGTCCCCGTGCGCTCGCCGAAGCGCACGAGAATTTTTACTTGCAGGGAAAGTAAGTCTTAATAGTAAAGCAAAGCGCTTATTGTTTCGTCATAATTGGAAATTTTACTTGTTTATGTTCTTGTATGTTTAAAAAATAAATATTAATATGGTAATCTAAAAATAAAGATGCAGTAATATTTTGTAATTTTTAAATCTTTTGAATTGGTGGTTCAGCGCACGAGCGCACTTAAGGTACAGCCGCCACTGGTTTCAACCTATACTTCAATTTAACAATAAAAAGCCCAAATCTACTTCTCTTTCTCTATTTCACTCTAGGTAGTATGAAACCCCAGAATTTCCATGAACAAAATTTGGTTCAACGCTATATATATATAAGTAATTTTACATGTGCGCACGAATCTTATGAAAATTTCGCAGACAGACTGAATCACTCCTTTTTCGTGTTGTAATGTCAACTGATAAAAATCTTTAGTTAAATTTTTTTCTAATTGCAAGTAAAAAGTCATTTTTAAAATCTACTTTCATTTTTCTCAAGTTACTTCACTTTTTTCTTCAAATCTACTTCGACTTTTTGTCCAGAAGTGGTAACGCTGATAGCACTCCGTGCCTAATATGAGGCTGTCCCGTCGTTGTATGAAGAAATAAAAATTCTCGAATTTTTTATCGAAGGGGGTATCAAAAGTTGCGAGTAGATTCTGAATATGTGAATATGCATTTACTTTTTGATTTGGACATAACTTTTAGGGCTCTACCGCGGCTTAAAGATCTTGAAATAAACTAAAAAAACTATATTTTTGTATTCTTTTTTTTTTCTTTTAATTTATTGACTTGATTTATTAAATGAAAGTTAATATTAAGTAATAAATATTTTAGTGTCATTGAAAAATTTAAAAAAAAGTTTATGAAAGGACTTAATAAAATAAGTAAATATATTTTCATGGCAAAAAAGGTTAAAAAAGTAAAAAAACGTAAAAAACAATTGACCTTTGAAATTAAAAGAGGGCATATTGCTTCGTGATTCTATGTTATTTCTTATAAGTCCTTCTCTTGACTTTGCTCCAATAACACATTGACATGCTTCGGTCACAGATTTGATGCATCTTTCGACGCTTTTCGAGCGACGAGGAAATTCTGATATTTTCAGTTCTTTTCTTTGCACCAGCAATGAAAGTTCATTATCAGTCAATTCATCTAGGCAAGGTGGTGGTGCAATTTGACATTCATTCCAAAAAATTATGTCTATGTAGTCCGCAGCGTTAAATTTAATGTTTGCGGCTTAAATATTTGGTTTGATATATGGGTTTTCCTCGCTTTTAAAATTCGTTTTAGAGCAAGCTCTCTGACATAGACCCTTTCGTCGAAAAGCATTTCCACTAAAACGTTTTCAGGATGTGCGAAGAAATCATTTCTTTCAATGATAGGATCAACTATTGTTTTGAGGTTGTCTGGCCGCCATCTTGAAAAAGATATGAGTTCGAAAACATGTTGCGAGCCATCTATCAATAAGGGTTTGTTTCTTATTGAAAACCAGACTGGTGCATACACTTTCATGATATACTGCACAGAAATTTTAAGATTTTCAGATTAGTAACTTCAACTAATGTAAAGTCGAAGGATTCTGTTTGCTGTTGTGAGCCATCTTAAATGTGTCATTTTTCCAGGCTGTCGATTTGCTAGTGCGGGAGAACAGTAATCTGTTTTTATAGCTCCACACATTTCGAAAATATATTTTTGTTCAGTTCTCAATTGATCAACGATTTCTTGCTCGATTTCAAGTACATTTCGGATCACAGGTGAAAATTGAGCAACATCAGTAAGTTTGCAATCGGTTAATAACTTACCAATAGGCCCAGAATATTCACGAGGGCCCGAAGTAGGTAAGGAGATAAAATAAAATGCACGACTGGATCGCACGAACTTGCTCCTATGTAATAGACTAGGAATTTTAAAAACGAATGTTATCAGAGAAAACTGTTCATAAGGATAAAATGAATTTTTTAAATTCTTTTAGTAGTAAGAGCTAAAAACAGAATGCTATGCAAATATGAATTTATGCAGGAACAAATATTATAAGTCGTTGTAGTGGTTCCTTAAAAAAATAAGCTTTTATGTATAAAATTTTTGAAACATTTTTAAGAAAAAATTTTGGTACGCCAACCTTAAGTTTTTATTATTGTACGAATAAAAGTCTAATTTCCAAAAAAAACATACTAAGCCGTTTTTGAGATATCGAATTTTTCAAAAAAAAAATCCTTTTTTTTCTAAAAATTGAAAAAATATTTTTTCTTAAGTTTTTAAATGCAAAGTTTTTTAAACATTATAGGAGCATCTTTATAAAAAATTTCATTAAAATCCGTTATGTCGATAATGAGAAATTCAAAATTCGAAAAAATCGTTCTATGGTAGGTACAGTCAGTAATATCTAGATTTAAATTTTTTTTTATTAAATTATAGATCGTTAAGATTAATCAAAAGAAAAAAAAATTTTAGCAAAATTCTCGGAACCGTTTTCGAGAAAAATACGATTTTCGAAAACCATTTTTTTAAATTTGTATGGAAGGTACCGTTAGTTTTAGATAAAACAAAATTTTTTTCTCAAATCTTGTAGATTATATTAAGAAACTTTTATTTGTCAAGTTTGAAAAAAATCGAGCATGGGGCTTTCGAAATATTGAGTTTCCAAAAAAAAATTTTGAATTTTTTTTTTTAAATCCAAAAAATTAAAAATTGAAAATTTGAATATTTAATAATATTTAAACTTTCGAGGAGCTTTGGCATAAAAAAAATTATTTAAATCGGATGTACCGTTTTCGAGAAAATCAAAAACAAAAAAAATGGACCCAGGGGGGCTACCAAAAATAACAATTTTTTGTAAAATTTTTTTCAACCATTAGCTAGTTTTAACCAAATGAAATTTTTCAATTTTTTTTTAAATTCTGTGGGACAGTTTTTGAGAAAAAAAAATATTTATAAAATTTCGAAAAAAATCGTATGGCAGGTACCGTTATTTTTGGTCTTAAAAAAAACAGAAAAAAACGTGCGGTTGGAAAAAATTAAAACCCATATCTACCAAGTTTGAAGAAAATCGGCCGAGCCGTTTAGGCTGTAGTCGAACCGACAGACAGACAGACAGAATTGCGAGAGCCACTTTTTTAGTCTTCGCTATCATCGTAATGTCAACTTTGATCAAAATCTCGAGTTCGATTTATTTTACGAATGCATAACTTGCCTTATAGTACCTATAAGTCGCAAGTAAAAATACCTAGTCAGTCAAGTAGGTACTTACAGAAATTGTTGATAGAATATCTATGTTTTTATAACTACCTACGATTAAATAATTTACCTACATAATTAATTCTGAAAAAAAAGAATAAATGTTAAAAAAGAAGAAAAAACTGCGTTTTTTTAATAATTTCAGAGGTCGGTAGAGGCCTAAAAGTCCCATTCGATTTCTTTTTGGTTTTTTACCCCGTTATATGCTATTCAATACGCAAATATTCCGATGTCTTTCATTAAGATAATTAAAACAAAAAAAAAAAACTTAAAAAAAAAAATAAATAAAAATAAGGAAAAATTGCTTTTTTTCAAGATTTCAGCGGGCGGTAGAGGCCCAAAAGTACCCTCCGATTTTTGTTTTGTTTTTTGTTCCATTATATGCTATTCAATACGCAATTTTGACGGGACAGCCTAATGTATGTATATCGCAAGTTAAAAGCGACTATCAACTCTGTCGATAGGACGACAATATCTCTTATTAACAAACATTAGCAAAATATTGGAAGAATTGATACTGGGATCGTTGAAGAGATAGAATCTGGAAGATGTCTATAATATGTACTTGGACCAACTTTATTAGTTATAATTTTTCTTATTTCTTTTCTCTCTTTCAGAAACTTCTTCGTATAGCTGGAAAAGTGCAAGTCATCAATGAAGAATATCAAAGTTAGATTCACCTAGAACTCGAATTTAGACTCATTTTTCTACAGCAGATCAACAGAATGTTCGAACATTCTTTTTGAAGCATTCATTCTAACTGGGTCACTAACGGCAGTTGACGTTACCATTTATACCTGTTTGTCAAGTCGGGAATAACATCCCCACAGTCTTCAAGTTCTAAAAAAAATAAAAAATGTAGATGAAGTCACCCAACAGTAAATTACAGACATCTGGTCTTAAAACTCCTTGATGAATTTTCAAGAAAGGGGGGGGGGGGATCGGGGTAAATATATTGTTATATTATACTGAATTCTGTCTAAAAGCTCAGCTGATGAGAAGAAGATGCCAAAAAATAAAGATCATGATCTATAAGCAAAACTTTCCATCTTTTCTAGTAATCAAATGCAGAAGCACTAGAAACGGACCTTCTTTCAAGAAGCAAACATATTCCCACTGGACAAACACATACTGCTTTCGAGAAAAATGCTTTCAGGATAATTTAAAATTAACGGCTCTTCAGCCACACTATCGCGAACAGCAGCAATATTTTCTGCAGTACGAGCTGTACGAGCATACAATGGTGTTTTCACATCTATTACAGACCCGGCTTGCTCAAATTTTTGCACGATTTTTAAGGTTGTACGCTCATTTGGACGATTAAATTGACCGAAAAAAATCACGAAGTGCACGATATGCATTTTGATTTGAACGCCCATTTTCATAATAAGCCTGAATAACTTTAACGCGTTGCTCGATTGTGAATCTTTCCATGGTTCAAATTGAGCTAGTCTGAAATTGAGAAATGTCGAATGAAATGCAGAAAAAAAAATTGACGTTTAGGTGTGGTTCACATTCAACATCGGCCCTTAAAATTTAACCATCCTTTACATACTTCCAAATAATAAAAATAATACTGCATTCCAAAATTTTGTACATTAATACTTTTCTAGAAAGAAAAATTCAGACAATATTTTCTAAGAATTTTGACAATTTTGGAAACCACTTTACCCCTACAATCTACTATAGCCAATAACCTAATACCATATGCCTTCAATGCTTGGCTGTTCAAGACTAAAAGGTGACCTTAAACAGCAAGGGCAAGTCCGTGCAATCCAGTCATGCATATTTGTACCTTATTACTTCTAACAAATTAATGAATGAAAAAAATAAAAAAAATCACATGCGAGGCAAAAAAATCGTAAATAATTAAAAAATGATATAAAATCCAAAAAACGAAAAGAAAGTAAATAAACTCCAAGGCTCAAGTACCACTCTGAAAAAACACCGCTCACAATGTGAATGTCTGCTGCGATGGTATATAAAACATAAAATGCCAAGAAAATACAAAAAAAAAAAACCATGACTCTCAGGACTCACAAAAATAATTTTATTTATGTCGAATTGAAAGAAATCCTGCCATTGAATGCAAAATAACGACACACTCAGCGAAATCCTTTTTATTACAATCTCCATCATGAATACTATAATATACACACGACGACTTTTCCAAATGTTCGAAGGACTGCTGCAGATAAACACACAGTTGCTGTTGTTCCCAATTGCAGACATTCCTTGATGGTGTAAGCGATGAACACAGACACTCACGTACAATTATTGCACGCTTATGGCTGGCAGATTCGAGTACAAGAACTAGAAATACAGCATTTCGTCGGACCCCGCCAACGAACGGCATCGGCACCTATAGTACCATTTAAAGATTTTGCCATTTTTCCCAAGTCAAACCTACCGGATTTCACAATTACGCTTTCGGTTCCCTCGGCACATACACTTGCTTATATAGTAGGTGCCCTTTTGCCATATTGCGTTTGGAATTCTTCGAAACCCACTTTTCTGACAGGCTCTACTGTTTAAGCTCTATACTCCCTCTCTAAAGGATCATTTTCAATAAAATGAAAAATTCTTGAAATTTATTTGTCTGAAATGCGCTCGGTGAGAAATAAAAATAAAGAATGGCAGCCGAGCGGCGGAGAAAAAAAAATAACAATCATATCCCTTCGTCTACTTAAAATGGCGCCCAACAGAGAATGAAACACTGCTTCAGGGGCTGTTCGGCGGGAGCTTCGAGACGCCAAGTCAAATATGTGGAATAAGCAAAACTCAATTGATATCCTTATAACTTATATCGATAACCGATTGAAAGTAAAAAAGATACCAAAGCCTCCCGAGGAAAACGAAAAAAAAAAAAAACCAACCTAGCCCTCCCCTTTTCAATCTTTCGAGAGTCGAGTGCGAACAAATTGTCTTTAAACTATGCCAAGTCTGGCATGTTAGTGTTTGGGTGCAGCAGGAAGTTAAGGATATAACGCATGAAGGATACCCCAGGAGCGAAAGATAAATGTAATCAAAACTATAAAAAGATTTGTGATTTTCTGTCGAAATTGGTATAGAGAGTGTGCCCTGTTCCATGTGTGTGGGGGTGCTACAGATCCTAGAATTATTGCATTTAAACGTTTTTCGCATTACTCCGTAATATAACTTATATAATAGTATTTATAGTACCTAACCTATTCTGTGTGGTTTTTTTTTTTTTTTTTTGCTTGTGGTCGTTTGCATAATTTTCTCAAGGAGCAATAAATAAAATATTTGTTCCTCTCTGTCGTTCTGTCTAATACTTAGTTGGATGGGGCCTTGAAGGTGGAATGTTATGTGTGTGTGTGTGTGTGGTGAGGGTGTTTACTAGGTTGTTCTCAATAAATTATCCTTGTAGAGTGATGAGGGTTGTGCATACGGTTGTTTGCAAATTGGATAGTAATGTGAGTTTTATGCGTTTTTCCGATTGGAAATAATAGAAGTGATTTATGTGAATAGATGCTTGTGAGGTAATTGGTCAAGAAAATTCCAAGTGCTATTTTTCTGATGATATTTTTTCGAAAAAGGACCTTTTAAAACATCGCATATCTATAGATATTAACGAAATGACCATAAAAAAAATGCTGACCGTGACTACCAGGAGCACTCAAATTTCAGATCTCATGAAACAGATAGCCTTGAACTTGAAACTTATGTAAAATGGTCCAGATGTTAGCACATTTTTCAGTGTCCATACAAATAAATAAATTAGAGGCCATGATGGCTCATAGAGAACCTAAACCTACATATATTGACTTACAACACTCAACCATTTCTGTGTGAGTGTTTGGAAAAAAATGGAGAGGACCTTCAATTTTCGGCCGGTTCCGAACGGCTAATGAGCAGTACTTTTTATGGCAAGAGGTACTCTTGGAGAATTTTTCAATTTCTAGCAAGAGGTAGTACAACCTTGAAAAAGTGAGAATTGAACCCAAGACCATCTGCAGGACAGTCCAACGCACTAACCATTATGTCAAGACGTACTATATCAAAATAGCTTTGTATTGTAATGGCTGATAAAATATTGTAAGGAAAAATGCTTACATGGTTTCTAGATGTTGTTCTATACTCCAACAGAAATTGGCAGTAAAGAAGAGATATGACATCGGCATCTCTGGCTAGGTGCAATACTAATGTATAGGTGGAATTCATCTTTTTCATTCCTGACTTCATTAAAGATGTCAAATAAGTAAGTGCGATCATGGACAAAACTGTGCCATCATAATACGCTGTTTGACTTCGGAAGCAGTTGGAAACGAGTTCACCCGAGGGCGATCCAAGCCACAAATGCATTTGCAATAAAGTCAGTTGACAACGAAAGTAAAAAGTAGCACTGATGTCACCATCAACGGATCGGTATGAACCAATTTCTTTTGGGAAAACTTAGATTATATGGTGACATATGGATTCAACAGGATGACGCTATTATATCCACAGCTGGACAGTTTTCACGAACGATTTCAGGACACTGGTTTTTGATTGTTATATGTGAAGCACCGATATCGTGTGATTTCAAACCATTCGAATTTTTCGTATAGAGTTTTTGTTGCCCTCAAAATCAACAAAACGCTGCTACTGATCACACACATCTATCTACCAATCCCTATAAGAAAACCCACTTATTAAAAGGATTCCATTTTTTACTTGAGTTTTATAGGTACTATAAAGGCAAGTTATGCATTCGTAAAAAAAAAATTAAACTCGAGATAGCGAAGACGAATAAAGTGGGTCCGGCAATTCTGTCTGTCTGTCTGTGTGTCGGTTCGACTAAAGCCTAACCGGCTCGGCCGATTTTCTTTAAACTTGGTAGATATCATTTTTAATTTTTTCGCCCACACGTTTTTTTCTTTTTTTTTTTAAGACCAAAAGTAACGGTAACTGCCATAAGAATTTTTTTTCGAAATTTTCAAATTTTTTTTTTCTCAAAAACTGTTCGACAGATTTAAAAAATAAAAACAGAAAAAAATTCATTTAGTTAGAGTAAGGTAATGGTTGAAAAAAAATTTTTTTAAAATGGTTATTTAGGGTACTCCCCATGGAACCATTTTTTTGTCTTTGATTTTCTCAAAAACGGTACAACCGATTTTGATCATTTTTTTTTGTTAAGGCTCCCCAAAAACTTAAATAGAATTGTGTATTCAAATTTCCAAAAAAAATTGTTTGGATTTTTACAAGAAATTTCAATTTTTTTTTTCAAAACTCAATTTTTGGAAAACCTCACGCTAGATTTTTTTTTAAACTTGATAAATAAAAGTTTTTCAGCACTTTCTACAAGATGTATGAAAAAAGTTTTATTTTACCAAAAATAAAGGTAGGGGAGACCGGGGATAGTAGACTCAAAATGTTCTTATATATTTTTTTTAAGAAAACTAAGAAAGATATCAACACGAATTATAAATGCCCTTTTATAAAACATCTTTTTTCTTTATAAAAAAATATGTTTTCTAAAATTAGTTAATATTAAGACCTTTTTTCATAATTTTACAAAACGACCTCAAGTGGGTCAAATAACCCCTGAACCGGGGTAAGTTGGCTAAGGCTATTGGGTCAGTTGACTATATTCTTATTTCCAGCTTTTTAATACTAAAACTATAAGCAAATAGAATTAAAAATTAGTTTTATTTGAAACCAAAAATTTATATTATACAGAAAATATGAAGCGATGCATATAAAAAAAATAAAATAAAAAAAAATAAATTAAATAAACAAATTAAATTTTTGCATATATCTTTGCATGGTTTTATATGGAATATCATAGTCATGAGCAACAGATCGTTTGCTTTTTCCTTTTCCACAAATAAGCCGGCACGCACGTTCCAAAACTGTTATTTTAGTCACCCCTCATGTTTTTCTTACATTATGTCCTCATTTTTCTAGAAATTACCAAAAAAAAATAGGAGTCAATTTACCCCCCCCCCCCCCCCCCAAAAAAAAGTCAACTTACCCCGATCGGTCTTTCAGCATTCAATGATTTTTTTTTCGGTTCTCAGAAATCAAATGAACATAAAACTACCAGGTGTTATGAATTCAAACACTTACTTGCTCTTTTTCCTAAAAAAAAATTGACGTTAGGCACAAGCACCCTTACGAAAGAAGAAAAGAAAAGAAAAGAAAAGAAAAGAAAAGAAAAGAAAACAAAAAAATTACTCACGAAAGCAAAAAGTTGTTTTTTCGCGATAACCTCCGAACGACCCCCGACTCTGGCGAGAGACAACACGAAATTAAGCAAGCAACTGTGCTTGATGTAATAAAAAGAATAAACTTGAAAGAAATTGTTTTGTTTTGAAGTTATTGGCGGTTAGTCTACTTGGCCCTGGAGCCAACTATCCCCGGTTACCCCTACACACCATAAAAATGTTATAAAATGGTTTTCAAAAGTCGTATTTTATTTGTATTTGTTGTTCCAATTAATTTCAACGATCTTTAATTTAATAAAAAAATTGAAAAATTGATATTACAGCTTGTACCTACCTACCTTCCATAGAACCATTTTTTTAAATTTTGAATTACTCATTATTGACATAACTGATTTTAATGAAACTCTTTGTAGAGATGCTTCTAAAAAGTCTAAGAACTATTGCATTTCAAAACTTAAAAAAAAAAATTTTTTTTGAATTTTTGAAAAAAAAAATCATTTTTTTTGAAAATTCGATATTTCAAAAACGGCTCAATGTTTTTTTTGGAAATTTAATTTTCATTCGTACAGTAATAGAAACTTAAAGTTGGCATAACAAAATTTTTTTCTTAAAAATCTTTTAAGAATTTTGTATAAAAAGCCTCTTTTTTTTAAGAAACCACTACAACGATTATAATTTTTGTTATTGCATAAATTCATATTTGCGTAGTACCGCGTTTTTACCTCTTACTACTAAAAGAATTAAAAAAATTAATTTTATCCTTAAGAACAGTTTTTTCTAATAATATTCGTTTTTAAAATTCCTAGGAGAAAGTTTGTGCGACCCAGTCGTGCATTTTTTTTTTTTTTTTTGAACTTTTGTGTTTCGAAACCGGTTTCGGGTTTCTTTGAACTTTATGGAAGAAATCAGATGTCATAAATTATTTTGAGGGACAATCAATGTGAAGCTATATGGAAATTGAGTTTTTTCTTTAATTTGGTCTTGTAGGCACGAGAAGTTTGTAGGCAAACACGATGGCCTGATGTGCCCCTTAGACTAACAAGCTTCGAATTATAGAAACCACTTCAACAGCTTCTTCAATAGCTCGAAAAGTAGGCTTTTGGTGTAGTATCTCTCTTAATTAGTTAAAGATGTTGTCGCAAACGTCAAAATTTGTATGGAATGGACCCATGGGAAAAGAGAAAGAAGAAATTATTTGTGTTCCTCAAAGGCTTCTGTGCAACACTTTACTCTATTGATCGCGAAGCATTTGTCTGTAAACGGTACATATTTGGTTCTTCGAGCAAAATTATACGTATATGTATGGAGATACTACATCCGACAAGCTTCCAACAAGAACTAGTCTCAAGAAAGGTTATATTTTTAGGGCTCTGCTTTTTTTTATAAATGATAAGGGAAGAAGTGAGAGTTGGAATAGTGTTGGCTGGATTGACAAGCCCCGCGAAACAGTAGATGGAATGCCGCTTTTCATATAAATGTATATTACACTCGTTAGAACTTTGAAATAATGATGTTCAGAGGAAAATGTGGTAGATATCAATCAATGTGGTAGATAGAATCGGGTGAATTGGTTATCGGTCCCAAAAACTTAACAGATTTGTAATTTTTGGTTGTTTGTGTTTTTGTTCTTTTTCACATGAAAATGAAATCCATTTGAGTTTTGGCTAAACTTGTGTTCTTATGTAATACTTGTGTGATCTTTGTTTTGTTTCATGGCGGGGCTAGTTGTAACATTTTATCGGGGTTAGTTAGTAGTAACATGTTAAAACCCAAAAAACACAAAAGCGTTAATTTGTTCAGTTGCTTTGATTGTTCGAAAGCAGGTGGTAGAGAAAAAATAATTACGTCACGCCTCTCGAAGATACCGTTAGATGTGATTTGTTGTATGGGTTGGTCAGCATGTTAATGTCTATGATGGCCTATTCCTTCTCCGCTCTTAAAATGTGTTTTTGTTTTGATCTTTTTTATAATAATTAATTAAAATATATTTATATGATTGATTTTAGTGGGTCTTATAGCTGTAGCATAACTTCCAATTTAACAAAAATTTGGCTGAATTATTTTCAAAATATCAGGAACAAAATTAGCTTAAGGAAAAAGTATTACTTTTAGTCCCACTCACCGCCAACTTAAGCACATGCCAAGCAATAGTTGTCTTCAGTTCGTCTTTTTTGAGAACTAGTTTTGGACCAATTCTTCTTTGAATTTTTGGACACATTTCTTGCATCGTCAAAGAAAACCTAAACAATTATCAGCGTTTTTGCCAACGTCGAATATGTGGCCATTACACAGAAGGTATAGTCTGTGATGAACATATTGAGAACTGAGAGCTGTTCTGTTTCCTCACTGCAAGTGACGCTCATGGATCGCGCTTTTTTGTTTGAATTTGTGCAGATGAATAATGGCGAAGCAGAAGACAAGGTCCCAAAATTCCACTGTCATTGTCGTTAATAAATACTTAGACTTATTTAAAATTTACAAATTGAAAATCCTGCTTTAGATATTGGAGGAAATTAATTTTTGATATTTTTCCTTCTACAGAAAGTTGTTGTTTTTAACAGATTCGCAGACTAAATGCCTCAAGCGTTCATCATTGGATACCTCTAAATACTTTTTATAAAGTTAAATATTTCAATAGAAATCCACAAGTTGCCATTAAGTTTGCAATGTCTGTAGCAGGTTGACGTGACGACAGCAATCAACTGGCCTCTATTTTCTACGTAAAATTCCTTTCAAATATCTTCAACTTATCAAAAAAAAAAAGGTTTTTATTTGCCCTTTACTCTAAACATCTAAACATTTTCATTCAAGCAAAACACAAAATAATACAAATTCTTTTCCGACCAACTTCACTCTTTGTTTTTTTTTTTTTTTTATCCAATTTTCACCTTGAGAAGAAAAGTTCCATCAGATCTTCCATTTGCTTCAGTTTTACTCCTTCGGCATATAAAACAACAAGTTTCCTAGAACCCACACATAGCGGCACACACGAAAGCGTTTTATTATTAAAATTGAATTGATTCATCAAAAGGATTCTTTCGTTGATTTGATTGACTGCTCTTCCAGTTTTGTTCGTTCTTGTTTTGACTTATCGGGAATTCCGGAACAAAATGTGCAAGAAACAATCGAAGAGATGAAAAAAAGGGGGAAAAGGTATCATGTGAACAAAAACTGAAGTGCATGTTGGTTTACAGTTCTTATTGGCAAACATGCGGGAATGAAAATAACTGTGCTTGGAAGTGTTTGCCACTATAACTTTTCAACGAAACAAGCTCACGGCTTCAGGCGAAGTATCGACGATGGTTTTTCTTATTTCTAGAAAATCTGACGTAACAAGTTGATGATGCTTTTTCATAGGCAAGTACAAAATAGTACCTATGAATATAAGACCCTTGATAAATTCAATTATGAAATCAATGAAATTATGAAATCAAATGTGCAATGATGCCACCACTCCACAATCCACACCAAAAAACGTTAGGGTTTTCCGAGCCCCAGATGCCTCAATTTGGTTTGTTAACGTGACTACACGGCACTCCACTTTGGAAATAAGTTTTCAATATTTCGCAACGTTTATCAAGTGTAAAGGGGCTGAATTCGTTCCGCGGAGGTTCGATACTGATTTCTGGTCAAGATTTTGAGCTGGAAACAGCTGTCAGTGTCAAAATAACCTATGTTTTAAGAAGAAACCACTAGATGGCTCACCCTGTATGTAAGTATATTATGTGCCAGAAAAAAAGTGTTACAAAAACAATGCTGTGGTAAGTCTTTGGTCTTATTTATGTATTGTGGGCGTGTATGGTGCATTGGGAAGTCACTGTCTTCAACTGATAATAATAAAGCTTGCTTTCCTAAAAGGCCAATCTTTGTTGGGGTGGTTAAAAGTCGCATGTATTTGTTATACTTCAACCTCACGTGGCGTAAAGTTTCAATGTTTCGCTAGGGGGAAGAGGTTCATCCGAGATATCCCAATTTCGATAACTCTGCAAAGATTAGGCTGAATTTGAGCGATGGGAATGGAACTGTTCACTTTGGAAGGCAACAGATGCTTGTGATTTTAGGTAGCCCCACAAACAAAATCTAATGCAGTCAAATACCTATGATCCCCGTGACTAGTTTACTTCACATCTGCGTGGGAAAATCTTGTCCTAAATTTGTTCATAAATACTGTCTATTATAGTATCAGCTGCTTAGCACGTCCTGTTCGGACTATAATGAAACTGATTATCATTGATCGCTAGCGCTCTCCGTTCAAGGTGATGGCAATGTCATCGTCGTTTTCAAAGAAATGCGGTCCGATGATGACCCCGGTCCACAATCCACACAAGACAGTGACTTTCTGAAGATGCACTACAACTTCGTTGAACTTGTGTGGATTTTGGTCTCGTCCGAAATATGGCAATCTTGCTTGAATACGTATCTACCCATTCATCCGAGAATGGGCTTCGTTGGTGAAGATGATGATTTTTTTGCTAAAAATTATGTCTGGTTTCAACTTCTCCACAGCTCAGTCAAGAAACACTCGTCGTTGTCTATATAGACGGTATAGCTTGTCATGGTGACTTCTCTTTAACGTCTGAAAAATAAAAAAAAAAAAAAGAAGAAAATTATCAATTAATAAATGAACATGGCTGCCAAGGACTGTCAAAATCTCTCCGTCCATGTTGGAATCACTTTTACAAGAAACATGATTATTTCGAATAAAAAATGTGTATAAATGAAATAAGAAATAAAATGCACGACTGGGTCGCACGAACTTGCTCCTATGTAATACACTAGGAATTTTAAAAACGAATGTTATTAGAAAAAAATGTTCATAAGGATAAAATTATCATCATTTTTAAATTCTTTTAGTAGTAAGAGACAAAAACAGAATGATATGCAAATATGAATAATTTATGTAAGAACAAAAATTATAAGTCGTTGTTGTGGTTTCTTAATAAAATAAGGTCTTATACATAAAATTTTTAAAATATTTAAAAAAAAAAACTTGGTATGTCAACTTTAGGTTTTTATTATTGTACGAATGAAAATTGAATTTCCAAAAAAAAAAAATATTGACCCATTTTTGAGATATCGAATTTTCAAAAAAAAAATGATTTTTTTTTCAAAAATTCAAAAAATATTTTTTTTTTAAAGTTTTGAAATGCAATGTTTCTTAAAGTTCTTAGAAGCATTTCAATAAAACATTTCATTAAAATCCATTATGTAGAATCCATTATGTAAATAATGAGAAATTCAAAATTTAAAAAAATCGTTTTATGGTAGGTACAGTCAGTAATGTCTTGTTTTCAATTTTTTTATATTTAATCATAGATCTTACAAATTATTTGAAAGACTAAAAATTTAAGCAAAATTCTCGGAACCGTTTTCGAAAAAATTCGATTTTCGAAAATAATTTTTTTAACATTCGTATGGAGGGTACCGCTATTTTTAGGTAGAATAAATTTTTTTTTGTAGATTGTATTAAGAAACTTTTATTTATCAAGTTTTAAAAAAATCGAGCATGGGGTTTTCGAAATATTCAGTTTTCAAAAAAAATTTTGAAATTTTTTTAAAAGTCCAAAATTTTTTTTTTTGAAAATTCGAATACACAATAATATTGAAAAAAAAAATGGTTCCAAGGGGGGCACCAAAAATAATAACTTTTTGGAAATTTTTTTTCATTCATTAACTAGGTTTAACTAAATGAAATTTTATGATTTTTTTTAAAAAATCAGTTTTTGAGAAAAAAAAAATATTTTTAAAATTTCGAAAAAAAAAATCGTTATTTTGGTCTTAAAAAATCAAATCAAAAAACATGCGGGGGGAAAAAATAAAACCCATATCTATCAAGTTTAAAGAAAATCGGCAGACAGACAGGCAGACCTACCGACAGACAGAATTGCGGTGCCCACTTTTTTGGTCTTGGCTATCATCGTAATGTCGACTTTGATCAAAATCTCGAGTTCGATTTTTTTTTTTCGAATGCATTACTTGCCTTATAGTATACCTATAAGTCGCAAGTAAAAAACAGAAACGGAGTTTGACGTATGATAATATATTTGCATTTCTTGGAATAAATGTTAAAAATTATGAATTATAATAAGCAACAAAGTATTTTTAAATAATTTACATTTTATCTGTCGACCAAAACGAATAATATAGGTTAGTGCTCTTCGGTACTCCAGTAAATAATACTGTAAAATTTTTGTTAGGTTCGTTTAATAAAACTTATTACTCTTTTTAGTATTTCTTCTTTATTTACACTTTCCAATTCAAACAATAAATCTCAATTTATAATCTACTCAATCACTTTTATTTAAATTTAAATCACATTGGTTTAATAACACAATCCAATAAGCAAAGCCTTAGCACACTTTCATAATCAAAAATAGACTGTCCCGTGCTCCCTTATATACTCAAGTTAGTTGTTCTCGAAACCAATTCGCGAAGGTTCTCGACTTGGAATGTTCTAAATGGTTGGAATAAGGGGAAATACATTTGACATTGGAAAAGAGCTTTTTGTATCTTCCATAAAGTAGATTCTGTGGTTAGACGATTCCAAGATTGAGCTATTTCGTGGAAAGGGATTTCGTCAATGTGTAAGAAGGCCTCCAAACCAGGGTTGCAAAAGCTTAAGTCACTTAAGCTTGGCTTTATTTCATAAGCTAGTGGGTAACTTATGAATTAAAAAAAATGTAATTCCGCAGCTAGTTACTGTCTTATGAATTAAAAAAAATTAACTAACTAACTAACTACCTAACTTATGAATTAAATTTTTTTAATTCACAACTCATCTACAGACTTATGATTTATGGTTTTTTGAATTCAAAAATTCGCAACCCTGTTCCAAACACAGACTATAATCCACGATTAAAAGTAAAGACAATGGCGGAAGATTTTAAACAGCCCATTATTAAGGTATAAGTATGATACTACTTACCAAAAGTACGATGCTATTTTCGATTAAAATTAGCAAAATCGTTGTTTTTATCTAGTTTCATACTAAAACAGCTTTAACATCGTACTAATTCAACTAAAATTTTGCGCCAATAAAACATGGTGAATCAAGCATATTGGTTCGGTCATGTTTTTCCTTCTATGGTGTTCGTCCCATATACCGAATTCCATTGAAAGATGATGTCAAAAGTCAAAAGATAACATTAGCTTAAGAGTTGTTGGGTGACATTTGGAACGACAGACATTTCTACTATAGAAAATGGTTCTTTTTCTATCTGTCAAACTGTAAGCTGTCGAATTCTATCAAACAATAGCTATAATGTTCATGGATGAGAAAATCCAGTAGATCCAAAAATGGTCGAGAATATTTTGCATTACTTTGAAAAATTTTGCGTTTCCAGAAAATCTTGGACATGATCACCGAGCAACCAATCACTTCTGGGACCACGCCAAAGATTGGTCATGCACTGAACTGAATTACCGAAACAAAATCTGTCTACTGAGGATCAACTTCCTGCTGAAAAGTAATCAAAGTGGGGAAGTTATTTCAATTGTCAAGCAATAGCCAAGAAACTCAAATTTATTATGCTCTAATGCAGATGAAAGAAGGATTCAGAATCCAGTCCCAAAAAAAAAACAAAAACTACAACTGTATTTTTTTTTTGTCAGGAAATTCGTCCACGGTGGGTGGTCCTCTGCTGCAGGACCTTCAAAATTCAATTTAATTTAAATTTCACTTTTGTAACACATATAAATCTCTCCATAGGTTTTGAGAAGATTTTGGGAAAAAAATTACAAAAAGATTGGATTACCAAGGCATAGGGCGACGCGTCTCGTCGGCGCGGCGTCGTTGTCATCTTCGTCCATCCATACACATGTGTGTAGATAGGTATATGAAAATTTTTACAAACCACCATCTACCGGAAGTTAGTCGACGACGCGACAAAAGACCTATACACAACACACACTCCAGGAAGGACACACCATGTCATCTATCGCTTGGGGATTATTTATTTCAGCATTTGTTGAATTTATAATCCTTTGAATTGATTTACTCGCAAGGGCCGTATTGTTCGGATTGTAATGTGGTGGCAAAAATGACCTCCCACACCCTTTCGATTCCGACCATCATGTCAACAGGAAGTCTACATAGTCTCAAACATCGTCTTGGGCTTAATGCAGTATGTTAGACATAACGTGACTGATATTGTATTTGGCTTTGTTATCCTTGTTGTTACTTTTTTGTCCTTCTTTCTTGCTTCTGCTGATCCATATGTTGTGATTTGAACAGAGGGCTTAACTCGCGCGACCAAGTCCATAAATAACTGTCACCCATGTGTCACAAGGTAAGAAACATGAATGTGGCAGCCAAAGAAAAGTAAAGGTACCGGTATATCGTGACATAATTCAAGAGACAGCTTTTACAAGACATCACGACAAGGTTCCCCAAGCCCCAAAAAAAGAAGGGTTAAGTGAGGCTTTTTTTTTCCTTCCTTGAATAGAAACGAAAACTTCCTTGAAGCTCCAGCACCCCCCAAAGCTCCAACAAACAAAGCAAAGCAAACAAAAAACAACATCCAAGCTAAACGTCCCTGAAAATCAGGACATGAGAACTTTATTGCTGCAGCATCGCTTGCTCGGCTCGGCGTTTGGTTCGCCCCAGTTTTTGGGGTTTTCAAAACTTTGATTAATGACACGAGAAGCTTTTTCGTGTTTTTATGTGCTCCTGGGTGTTCTGTGCCACTGGGAATGTATATAAATGTATAGGATAAGGTGAAGGAGTGTGGAGGGGGGTGCATGATTAATTACATTGTGAGCAAGTTAATTCTTTGTGCCATTTTTAATCATACGCCATTTTAAAGTCTGTTGTTTTATGAAACGAAATCATTTGAAACAGGAGCGTGTTGTTGCTGTGGCAAACTTGGCAGTGTGCAGCGTTTTTGCTCGTCGACAACCGATGCCGCCGCCGACTATTCGCAATGGGAAATGGGGGCGGTGATGATGATGTAGTGAGTAAGAAATGAGTATCGGTTGATAAAGTGATGGCACACAAAAAAGGGGATTCCCCTAACAACACTGGCAGGGCGAGAAAATTAAATGATTAAGTGCTGAGAGTTGCATAAGTAATTTTTCATTAAGTAATTTGTCTGAGTTTAGTAAGCCATGCAATGGTCCTATTCTGTTTTTTTTCTTTGTTTTTAGGGTGAGACTGAGTGTTATTTGTTTGGTTATTATTAGTAACACAGTTTCATGAGGGTGGCAGCCAAAGAAAGCAACAGGGTTTGATGTTGTTTTAGAGTCCATTTTTCAAAAATGCAAATTTGCTTTTTGGAATCTTTGATTATTATGAATGAAATGTCTGAGGAATTTAAGAAGTAATAAAGATTTTTTATTTGACATCTCGACAAAATTAATGTAAAGCATCAAATCAGGCTAGATTGACTGGGGTATTATCCGTAGTTTTTTTTTTAATAGTATCAAATTCAACAGATTACCTACATATACATTTGTTTAACTTATTCATAGATGACGTCTGTGAAATTCTTCATGGAAGATCTAGTTTCGCCAACATTAAAGTCAAAGTAATTTTATGCGCCGACGATTTAGTTCTGCTTGCTGAAAATTCTTCAAGCTTCAAATGCAAATAAATCGACTTAATTCATTTTGTGAGTATTGAGGTCTGCAAATTAATGCCCGAAAAAACTAATATTGTTATTTTTGAAGGCAGACAATCAAGAATGACCCGAGCACTCAACTTATCTGATCGAGGATTCTGAAGATTAGACGAAGAATTAAAAATGCTAACGAAAATCTTCCGGAATCACAAATGTCAGCGCAAGCTGGGCAAGGAATTATGCACAATCCACGTTAATCAACGTAAATCTATAGGGAAGATTTTTTTCTATAATGATGCTAAGGCTATGTCGATTAACAGAACATGAGATATCGGCGCCATTTTATAACCTTAAGGAAATTTTTCGAAAACGTTTGTATTGTTCAAAAACTTTCTGTGTCATCTGTTACTTCACGTTCAGGCGAGAGTTTTGAACAAATAAGTTCACAAAAAACTACTAGGTAGTTTTTTAAAGTTAGCCAGTGGTAGCGTTTGGACAGACTACCTTTTTGTTCGCTACGATCAAATACATATACCTGACATAACTCAGCTTTATCTTGCGACTTCAGAAAAATGCACAAGAAGAAAGTCTAGCGAGGTGAAATCACATGACCTTGGTAGCCAATTTACGTCTTCTCTGTGAGAGATAACCATACCTTTAAATTGTTCCTGCAGAATCACAATCCTGGCGTCCGCTGTGTGGCGCGTTGCACCTTCCTGCTGGAACCAAATGTCGTCTACGTTTATATAGTGGTTCATGAGAAATTGGTTATTTAGTATTTTTAGTATTTAGTATTTATTGATATGAAATATGCATTTCTATACACAGTAAGAGTTATCATCGTTCTTTATCTCGTTGAATTCGTATACTTAAGCCTCTCAGCCTAAGATAACGGAAAAGAAGTCGACGTTGTCTCAAAGGATTTCAATAGACCTTTGACAAAATTCCACATAAGTTGTTTTATTCGAGAAGTGGAGGAGAAGATGTAGTCATGAACTGTACGGGCTGCACAGCGCAATTGACCTAGTCAAACGAATCAAATTCCAACGACTGAGATGGCTAGGTCATGTAAGGGGAATGGTACAAAATGCTCCGACCCCAAAAGTCTTCGAATCCAACCCCGAGTAGAGCGACACAACTAGGATAGAGACTTAGGTGCGCGCAGTGACTAAGGTGACACAAGTGGGAGAGGACCTCAACCAAGTTGACATGCGAAACTGGAGAAAGCTAGGAGAAACGAAGGGACTGATATAGCCGCGGAGAAGCTTGTAAGTTGAGGCTTTGGTTCACCCCGGACTTAGCGTTACCTTAAGTAAGTAGTTCTATTTAAACTGTCCATCCTTGGGCTTGAACCCACATATGTATCTCCTTGAGATGGATTTTTTCCTGCCTAAAAAACCTTTACAACAAAACTCGATTCAGATCTACTCTGATGATTTATAAGCTACCTCCGGAATTTCATATAAGGCAGCCACTTATAGAATCTCTCTTTTATATTCTTCTTTTTGGCAACGCTGGTTTTGACAGCTCACGCTTGTTTCGTGTTTTGTGTCACTATCAAATATCTTCAGTTTGGTCTTACAAACAAATAACGGTTGCAAATTATTGAATTTTATTATCAAAAAGCGTGCTCTGTTAAGAAAGTTCATCGCGCGCTTCTTCCATTTTATGGTCAGTTTAATCGAGTTACTGAGGCGACTATTCGGTGACTAAATTTCGCACCAAATTTACATTGTTGGACATTAAACCATACCAACATGATTACGTACAGTGCGAACTGAGCAAAATATCGCAGCTGTATCGGCCAGTGTTAGTGATGACCGTGAATTATCGATTCGGCGCCGTTCGCAGCAATTGGGCCTCTGTTATTCCACTACGTGGACAATTTTGGGGACCGATTTAGGTCTGAACCCTTTCCAAATACAGCTGGTGCAAGAATTGAAGCCGAACGACATACAACAACGCCGAATTTTTGGTGAATGGGCTCTAGAAAAGTTGGCCGAAGATCTACTTTTTTTATCGAAAAATTGTGTTCAGCGACAAAGCTCATTTCTGGTTGAATAGATACGTGAACAAGCAAAACTGCCGTATTTGGAGTGAAGAGCAGCCAGAAGCATTGCAAAAGCTAACAATGCATCCAAAAAAGTCACTGTTTGGTGCGGATTATGGGCTGGCGCAATCATTGGGCCGTATTTCTTCAAAGATGATACGAATCGCAACGTTACTGTGAATGGTGAGCGGTACCGTGCGATAATAACAAACTTTTTTGTGTGTAAAAATGGAAGAACTTGAATTGCATGACATGTGGTTTCAACAAGACGGTGCCACATGCCACACAGCACGCATAACAATGGACAAATTGAGAGGCGAGTTCGGTGAACAGTTTATTTCACGTTTGGGGCCGGTCAATTGGCCGCCTAGATTGTGCGATTTAACGCTTCTAGACAATTTTTTGCGAGGCTATGTTAAGGCTCATGTCTATGCCCGCTTCGATTGACGCACTGCAAGCCAGAATTGAAGAATTTATTCGTGAGAAACCGAACGAAATGTTAGAAAGAGTATTCCAAAATTCGACTTAGCGGATGGACCATTTGAGAAGGGCCGGACAAGCTATACGTGCAAGCTGTGCAAATGCGCAGAGCACTGAACACAAGGGGCGCCTTGGGCAAGCGTTAAAAAGGACATTACCTAACTTCTTTTTTAAGTCTCATTTCTTTTTATAGCCCACACCAATATTGATTTTCATTATATAACTAACAGCTAATTCTGAATTTAAAGACAGATAGGTATATACTAGTATGCATATACATATCTACTATTCCAGAAATAAGTCGATGTTAATTTCCTGAACACACCCACACTCCCACAGTAAAAAAAAACTACATCACAAAATTTTTACAAAGGGCACGATTTTTTTCGCTTAACAACAGATACCTATTTCGACGGCTAACTATGAATATCTCCTATTTCGCATTTTGTAAACTTTACAGGAGACACACAAAACTGATTATAGTCTCAAAATTAAAACGTATAATAATAAAATTTTATGCATAATTATCAGTTTTGGATATCTATGATGTGAAATAGTTGAAATTTTAAAAATTCAGCGAAGCAGATGGAAATTATAACCGAAACTGCATCAAAAAGTGAATTTTACAAAAAAGTATGTTAGGACGTATTCATGGTTAACCGCCGATTTGCTATTTTTCTCTTTATCAATCTACTGTTACGTTATTCTTTACACTCCCCATCGCGTGTATAAGTGAAGGCATTTATTTTATTTTGAAAACCCTCCCCTATGCAGTGTAACATAAAACAAAATTTCAACAGCAAATACAGACAACTAACAGCTTGCATGTTGATAACATGCGCCCGATGTCAGTTCTTCTATATGAAATCGGAGTCAGCAATGTTACTCAAACAGAAATTCTGAGGTACAAAATTCATACTCATTGACATAACAGCGCGCAAAATTAAAAGTTGCGTCTATGAATTTAAACTCTTCCGGTTGAGTGTTTTTTGTACTATGTTTTAGTTTGGCACTGGCCTCCCTTTATGAGTGAAATTTTATCACTGTTATAGTGTCATGTCGTGTGGCTCGTGTGTCGAGATGAGACAAACGGTTGAAAAATGGAAATAATGAGTGATGATGATGCGATGAATAATGTTGAGGTTTGTCGTTAATGAATGAATCTGTTTTATTCAATTTCTCCTTTTCTCTATTTTTTTTGTTCTTGCCAGTTATTGTTTACATTTAAAAAAGGTATTTTTTGACTAATCTAATTATTTTATTTGTCTCTTGTGGTAAAAAAAAACTCAAAAGAAAAGAAAGGATAGGGAATTTATATTGAGAATAAGACTTGCTACGCTCCTATTCCAGTAGCGTATATGTATAAGGTTATGATAATGGTTCAAACATGAAAGGAAAAGAGGCTGGTGTTCAAAACAAAATAAAGAGTCTTGAACTAAGAGCTTATTTTGTTCAGGCTGCTTCCATTCCCTTTGGTAGTTGTTGGTTGTTAATGATTAAGCTTGCTGTTCGTTGGAAGCTGTTAAGTTATTTGACATTGCTCAATGCCTATAAAACTTTGTATCAGGTTCAACACTGCGTTGGGACATTTATGTATATACCAAAAATTTCGCCGTTTTGACCTTAAAACACCTTTCTGAAACCAGATGGGTGTAGACTTAATGCTTTAAAACCATTAAGACAAATCTAAGGAGATATAATATGAAGCTCTTATTGAAATATCTGAGGCCGGAAACTTTGAGAATAGAAACACTGCAGAGTAATTAGGAAGTAAAATTTTAGTTTCAAGTTTATACGTTGCATATTAATCTAATTTGATATTTTAGAAAAAAAAATAATATAACTAGTACATAAGTATTTACAAGTCCCTCTGTTCATTTATCTAACAGCGTTCTAGTTCTGGAAGCTACTAAAAACTCTTTAGTGGAAATGCGATCAGAAGAACAATTCACTAACGTGCAATTAGCTGAAACCATTAGCTCTAAATCTAGAAATACTATCACAGTTTCCTCAAATAACGTAGTTTTTTCGAAACGAAAATTAATACAAAATTATTCAGGACCCCAATGACTCAAGAAGTTGACTTGTCAATCATGGCTATAAAGAAAAAGCTTGTCAAGTCATTAGATTATGATGATCTGGTAACTGAGTTTGCTAAAACAGAAGCCAGAAAAGTTAATCTATAGAAATAAATTCGAATCCATTTATTTTTATTATAATAATGTTGTATGTTGTTATGATTTTACTTCAAAAAACATTTTTTTCAGTTCCTATTATCTACTATTATTTGTGTGATATATTTTTGATTTCTTAGTTTTTAATAAAAACCATATTTATTTTAATTAGATATAAATATTATCTAGGAATAGGCCTCTTGGGAATGACTCGTTCATTGCAAATGGTACCCCTTGGGTAATGAGGAAATGACTGCTTTCGCAAATCACCGCAAATGAGGGGCGCCACTGATAAAGTTTGCGCAGGGCTCCAATTTAGCTCGGGCCGGTCCTGCATTTGAGGCGCAGCCGCGGCCAACATTTGCATGAAATAATCTTCAAACATTAAATTATATCGACCGTACTATCGATTTAAATAAAGATTTCATGCATTTTCCTGAATTTTATGTCTGTTTTTTTTTTTTAAGAAATGACTCGTTATTAACGATATTGAAATAGTCATCAAATATTCCCATATCTTACTCTACACCGACGATATCAGGTATTTTAGGACTATTTCTCCCACACATGATTCCACTTTTTTAAAACTTGATCTAGACAGTTTCCCTCTTTCTCCTCTCCATCTCTACCTTCTCCATTATCAACTCATATCCACCACTGAGTAAATTTAAGACCTTCATGACCTACTTGACCCAATCTGTATACATAACCTTTGTTCGCCCCCTTCTTGAATACGCTTGTCAAGTATGGTCTACTTATCAATAAATTCATGCATCCATAATAGAGAGCCTTCAACGTCATTTCCTACGTTTCGCCCATCGAGGTCTGTCTTGGAAAATCCCTTTGATTCTATCTCCGAATCGAGACTGACTTTTAGTAATTACACTGCCGCTCATCTGAATGAGTTCACTGTTTTTCGTAACTTACTGTAAGACTCTCTGCATATATATGGCAATGACACGTCTGTGTTATGTATGTAATGAAAGAGCATTATTTTGCCCTTGGTTTGGGAGAAAAAAATTTCTCTTTAAGCTTACCGTTATTCTCACACGCTTGCTAAACTTGAACACGCTGGAAGAATCGAGTACAACAAACAACATTCTCTTCATTCATCGACTACTTTCAGGATCTGTTGACCGCACAATTCTCTACAATTCAATCTCTTTCAACACTAGTTCCCGGAATATAAGAAATCCACGTCTCATCTATCTGATCCTGACCGCCTCACAAAAGTCGTTTTAGAAAAAGTGCGAACAAATGACGACGCCAGCTTAGAATATACACCAAACTGTATCTTTTTGAGGATGTACTGTTACCTGGTGAACCGCGGATGGGTTGGTGTCGTATCTTATACGGCAATTTTGCCTCTTAATACAGCCATTCATCCAAAAATTCGCCTCTTGTCGCTAAATCTGTGGCCAAATTACGCTCAGTTTTCGAGTAATACATGACTGAATTATATGAGTTTGGCATTACCGCTTACGTCATAGAGCAATTGATTACCCTAATTTGACATTTTTATTCGATCACTGATAGGACTCACTCACTCGGTCACTGAAGCGGTAATTGGGCCCCTGATTCTGATCTGATCTGATCTGATCAGCCACAATTGAGGTGCTCTTTCAAACGCTCCGAAACCTAGTTATTGAAAAAAAAAGCGTTGGTCATGAACTTCCAGCATAAAACATTCACCAAGTTAAAGTCTGCAAAAGGCCGTGTTCTTGTGTAAGGCGAGAAATCGACTGCTCTACACTTTCACGAACCAATCTTGCATTTCTTTGACGCACGAATGTTGGCTAAAGAATCACCAAAACAGTGGTCTCAAATTTGGCCATCAAACGTTGAAGAGTCAACTGTAAAGGTCCACCAACTCTACCGTAAAATGGGAGATACGCATGTAACGTTTGCACCAACGAATAGCCATTAATGGTACAATTTTAGCATTTGCTGTTCAATCGAGAAACATCCCGATGTTAAACAGCAAAATTGACAGATGTTACTTTATCGACATGATTGCCAAAATCTATCAGCGGCAATCGAAACATCCTTTGCTTTGTTTTTCCGCTCTACATATTATAACACATTTCTATTTATAAAAAAAAATCTTTCCTTCGAGAACACGGCACCGACCACAGAGTGGAAGTTTGGGAAAAAGAAAATTTAATATCTACCAATTCAGTCTTCAAAACGACCAACATGGCGGATGAGATTAATTTTTGATAATTGCAGATACTCGTAAGTCTAACATCAAACATCATCTTACAATCGTTCAGAATCAGTTACCATTTTTGTGAGCCCTTGTTTTGTGACTCGTATTAGGTTATGTTTTACTTTAAGTTACCTTTTTGAAAATTTTACTAAAATGAAGCCATAAATCTATGCCTGTATAACTTAGCTATAAAACCACCCCTGAGTGACACAGTGCATTGCTTTATTCAATATAAATTCGATCAATCTCTATCAAAATCCATCCATATATTCATTAAGACACTTAAAGACTTCATATCCGCATTCACAACGTTCCACGCTTATCGAACTGTTATGACATGCATCAAAGGCCGACAGCATATCCTTCCTCAATCCATTATCGGTGACATACTTTTTGCCAGATTCAGGCTTAAAAGTGCAGCCATCTAATGCATTCATCCCCTCAAGGCAACATGCTGCATAGCACTTTAAATTCGGCATGTATTCAGCAAGAGTTAGATTTTTGGTGAAAAAGTCGAAAGCATTGTCGGATGTTACATTTTCAGTCTTCAAGCATTCCACAGAAAACGAATCGTCAGCGGCTGGGTCTTGGCTTACGACTGTGTTAATGGAATATGACTGGAAAATCTATTTCGGGATTTATAAGAGAGTTAAATTTTGTACAGAAGAATATTTACCACAGAAATCACAAGGAACAAGGTGACTAACATGTTCTTTGATATAGACGAATGAAGCTTTAGAAAATCTCTGGTTAAGCGGGTTGGAGTTTATATAGGGGAGTTTTTTTTTAGAAAAAAAGTTACTTGCATTGTAAAATTTTTAATGAATATCTAGATTTTGTGATTATGAATATTTGAATTTGTTTATTATTATTTGATCTAATTATACCTACAAAACATTAGTTTCCAACGTTTCGTGATAAAACTAATAACAGAAATGGATAGATAAGCAGGGGTTTTCCGTCACATTTGTCAAACATGAACTAATCATTACTTTTTGTGTGAACTGGGGAAATTCAATTTATATCTACATTTTATTTAAATTTTTAACTTGCTCTATAAGGCATGTACGACGTATTGTGTTGGAATACAAATGAAATCCACGACTGGCGTTACTGCAAAATTTACCACCAAAACAACTATTCTTTCAGTTCCCGTTCCCTAATTAATTTCTGTCCATATTGTTTTCTAACAATTGTTTTTCTTTAATCTTGCCATAATGGTACTAATAGAATATAAAAATAAAATATTCTGTACGGGTAGTGCAGCTTTTGAGGAAGTTACAAATCATCCAGGAGTATTTCTTGTCATAAAAAGTGTTTATCTTAGCGATTCGAAGTCAGCTGAAAATTGTAGTTCACCTCTATTTCTGCCGATAGCACAATTACACAGAAATAGTTGTAGGTTACTATAAGTTCAAGTTCTCTACGAACCGTTAGCATCGAATTTATTTTTTACTTTCGACTTATAGGTACTATAAGGCAAGTTATGCATTCGGAAAAAAAATCGAACTCGAGATTTTGATCAAAGTTGACATTACGATGATAGCGAAGACCAAAAAAGTGGGTCTCCCAATTCTGTCTGTCTGTCGACAGATTTTCTTCAAACCTGGTAGATATGGGTTTTAATTCCCCTCCCGGATATTTTTTGATTTGATTTTTTAAGACCAAAAATAACGGTACCTGCCATACGATTTTTTTTTTCAAAATTTTATAAATATTTTTTTTTTTAAACTGTCTCACAGATTTAAAAAAAAAAATTCATAAAATTTCTTTAAGTTAAACCTAGGTAATCGTTGAAAAAAATTTTCCGAAAAATGGTTATTTTTGGTACCCCCCTTGGAACCATTTTTTTGTTTTTGATTTTCTCTAAAACGGTACCACCGATTTTGATCATTTTTTTTGTGTTAAAACTCCCCAGCAGTTTCAATATTATTGTGTATTTAAATTTTGAAAAAAAAAATGTTTTGGATTTTTAAAAAAAATTTCAAATTTTTGTTTTGAAAACTCAATATTTCGAGAACCTCATGCTCGATTTTTTTAAAACTTGATAAATAAAAGTTTTTTAATATAAATTATAAGATTTAAGGAAAAAAAATGTGTTTTGCTTAAAAATAACGGTACCCTCCATACAAATGTTAAAAAATGGTTTTCGAAAATCATATTTTTCTCGATAACGGTTTAACTTAAATTTTTTTTCTTTCAATTAATTTTTAAGATCTATACTTTAATAAAAAAAAATTTGAAAACAAGATATTACTGACTGTACCTACCATAGAGCGATTTTTTGAAATTTTGAATTTCTCGTTATCGGCATAACGGATTTTAATGAAATTTTTTAGAGAGAAGCTCCTTAAAAGTTTAAAAAACATTGCATTTTAAAACTTTAAGAAAAATATGTTTTTGAATTTTGAAAAAAAAATCGTTTTTTTTTTCTTTTGAAAATATTTTTTTGTAAATTTAATTTTTATTCAAACAATAATAAAAACTTTAAATTGGTGTACCAAATTTTTTTCTTAAAAATGTTTTAAAAAATTTGTATATAAAAGCTAGCTTATTTTTTAAGAAATCACTACAAAGACTTATAATTTTTGTTCTTGCATGAACCTATATTTGATTGAATCACATGGCATTCTATTTTTACCTCCAAATACTAGAGAATTTTTTTTAGTCGTTTAAAAAATTAATTTTTATGCTTACGAACAGCTTTTCTTTAATAACATTCATTTTTGAAATTCTTAGTCTATTACATAGGAGCAAGTACCAAAAATAACCATTTTTCGGAAATTTTTTTTCAACCAGTACATAGCTTTAACTAAATAATATTTTTTTGTATCTTTTTTTTTTTTAATCTGTCGAGCAGTTTTTGAGAAAAAAAAATATTTACAAAATTACGAAAAAAATTCGTATGGCAGGTACCATTATTTTTGGTCTTAAAAAAAAAAAGAAAAAAATGTGTGGGGGAAAAAATTTAAAATGATATCTACCAAGTTTGAAGAAAATCGGCCGAGCCGCTTAGGCTGTAGTCGAACCGACAGACAGACAGACAGACCGACACACAGACAGAATTGCGAGACCCACTTTTTTAGTCTTCGCTATCATCGTAATGTCAACTTTGATCAAAATCTCGAGTTCGATTTTTTTTACGAATGCATAACTTGCCTTATAGTACCTATACGAGTAAGTCGCAAGTAAAAAAAGAAACAAAAAAATCATAGCGAGACATTTCGGAAATGAACATAAATTATTGTGGCCAAACCGAACGAAATAAAAAAACAATATTTAAGAGTAGTAAATAAACATATTAATATTCATCAAAAAATTTATTTTTTTTTTATAAAATCAAATCTTAATTTTACTCATGGTGTCTTTTCTCTTCCGATGAAAACATATTTTCGGTTATACACTTAAAGACATTGTATCCACAATCACAACGATCACTTCCTGTGGAACTATCCTTGCATTCGTCCAGTGATCCAATTAAGTAATTCATTTCATTTTTTATCGCATGTCGTTTGAATAATTTCAACTGATAGGAACAACCGTCCATTATATCCATTTCTTCTAAAACGCAAGCTGCATAGCACTTTAATTTCTGATTTGTTTGATTCCGAATGTCAGGTATATTTGGTTGTGCAATTATTGTTGAAGCTTCTTCGTAGCTTATATTTTCGATTTTAAGGCACACCTTTTCTGGTAAATCCGGAGCTGCGTTTGCCTGAAGATAAAGTTGTATCAAATTGTGTTTAATAAAAGTGGAGAGTTTGAAATATTGTAGAATCAGTGCTGCCGTTTTAAAAATTTTCAGAGGAGTATTTTTTGTATTTTTTGGGGAGTACTTATGATAGTTGAGGAGTATCGCCAAAATATCAAGAAAATTATTAGTTCAACGAAAAAAACACAGAAATGTTTTCTATAAATTAAATTTTTTTAATTCATTTATAATAAAAATAGGAACTTCAATATTTGTGTTTTTTAATCAACAGAGAGTTAATAATAAATTAACTCTAACTTAAACTATGTAGATATATACTGTACATTGATTTGCAAGCAACTTTTTGCTTATTAATATTAATATTAATTTTTGTATTTTGTTTATTTAAACAAGAATTTGGCAAAAAAAAAAACAAAAGTCAAAATTAAAACTTAAATTTGTTTTTTGTATTTTTCCATCAAGTCTTTTGATGGCTCCCACTTTTCTGCAAAATTGCCGTTTAAAAGCTCTTTGGCAGTAAGTATGGTATTTACTGTTTTCATATGCAGGCAATTCCGCTTTTTGTCCTTTATAAGGCTAACATCAGAAAATTTTCCCTCTGCTGTTGCACTGCTATGCAGAAGAGCAATAATTGTTCCAATAAATTTACGTACATGAGGAAACATGAATTCATTTAATCTGTTTTTAATAGTAAATACATTCCTATAAAATTCGGCATAGTCTAAATCCTTTGCAACTAATGACTGGTTTCTTAAAATACGCCACTTATTTATGAATCTCTTCAACTTCGGACTCATCCACTAAATTTGGGAAAAGATCAACCAAAGGAACTAGGGTAACTTTAGGCCTATATCTCTCCTGCCTTCGATTAGTAAGATTTTTGAAAAAGCTGTTAAAAATAGAATGGTGAGCTTTTAAACGAAAACGAAAATTTTCAGTGATGTTCAGTTTGGTTTTCAAAGTAATAAATCAACCGAAGATGCCTTGTTACATTTCTGTTCTCAAATATTTGTAAGCCTTGATAAGAAAGAGAATACAGCCGCATTATTTGTTGACATATCAAAAGCCTTTGACATGGTTAATCATGCAATTTTGATAAGCAAACTTGAAAGTGCTGGGTTTCGAAGTTTCATAAGTGATTGGTTAAGATCACATTTAAATGTAAGAACCCAAAGAGTGAAATTTGATGGTATTAGGAGTGATACAAAGACATTCGATTTGGGAGTGCCACAAGGTTCGGTTTTGGGACCAATACTTGTTTTGGTATATATCAATTCTTTATTCAGATTGCCATTTAGGGGTTTGCAGATGATGTGGGCTTTTCTTATGGTACAGATAGTCGTCTTAATCTTATATCTGATATAAATTGGGATCTCAGCTGGTTAAGAATCTGGTTTGCAGAGCACAAACATAAACAAAAGATTGTTGATGCTGATCTCTTTTTACATGCTACTGAGTGTCAAAAATTTAAACTTTTAAATGTTTTAAATTAGAAATAGTAAATGAATTCAAGTATTTGGGATTGATTATTAATTCTAGAATGAGTTTTTATAACCGCACAGAAAATCTTAGACAGTATTTTCAGTACACTCTTAGAAATTTTTTTTGCGTAAAATTTGCTTTTCTAAACTGCTCCTTAAAATTTATTATGGCATTTTTCATTCCAAACTAGAATATGGAATTTCTTGTTGGGGAGGTTCCTATTACAACAAAATACAGCCTATTTTAGTTTTACAAAACAGTGTTTAGAAGAAAATTTTATGTAAGCCTCGTTTGTACCCTAGTTTTCCACTATTTAGGAATTTGAAAATTCTTCCAGTGCGACATATGTATGTATTGCTATAAAGTTCTAAAAATTTACTTTAAAAGACCAGGTAATCTTAATTTTAGATTAATTGATAGTTATAGTTTACGTGGTCATTTTTTGAACCAAGTGTCTATACCGGTGTTTCGAGCAACCGCATTTTGAAATTTTTATAATATTTCCTCATGTCGAATATTTAATAGACTCCCTAATTCTATCAGGCTGCAAACTTCTCATTTTGTATTTATGAAACAAGTTGAAAACTGACTCCTTACTTCTTAGTCTTGATAATTAGAGTATCGAATTTTTTGTAAATGGTTTTACCTGATGTTTTCATGAAATAAGTATTTAACTTAATTCAATTTAATTTTTGTATGCATTATTAATTTAATGATATTTTAACTTTCTTTTTTAATATTTTTTTTTAAGGGTCACCCCACCTATTTAAAAAAATACATGTTAAATCATTCTACTAAGAATGACAATAACTCTATTTTTATAAAAATACTTTTGTCACTTATTTATTTCTTTCTTTTTATAAATAATGTACTTATTTGGATTTTAAGAAATAAAATGTTTAGTCAATAAATTAATCAATTCTCTTAGAGTAAGTTGATATTTCTTTTTTTAACAAAATGTTCGTCTGAAACTGCGAAATAACTTTCATCTGTACTTTTTTGCTTTGTAACGATCAATTTGTATTTTTTTAGAAACGGTAAATTGGATTTTTTTTTTTTTTTATAATCTACTCGCGCTCAAGGGATTATGATTACCCTTTAAATGTTTCAACACAGCGCGGGCGTGAAGTTAATGAAGAGAAAGAAAGATAGGAAAGATGTGTGGCACGATGTTCTGAGACTGTTGGTGGTTGTCTCAGATATTTTTATCTCCAGGGATGGCGGCTGAGCTAAAGCTCTTAATAAATTAAAAAGAGGAAACAATATTTATTATCTCTGTCTTTTTATCTTGTTATCCAGGGATGTTTCCAAGTTCAACGATATGCGATCTTGTATGGAAAAAAGAACAGAGATGTGGAATTTGTCGAAAAAACAATATGTTTGCTTTAAGTTGGTTTGTTGCAATTTTGTTTTATTTTTAATTTTTATTTATTTTTTTGGGGAGTATTTTTGTAACATGGGGAGTATAGGAGCATCGACTCCACGAAAGGAGTAAAATACTACTATGGGAGTAAGTTCGGCAGCGCTGTGTAGAATATGTATAATGTACATATTTCAAATCGAAGCAATTTCTCCGATTCAATTTTAATCATTTATTTGTATAGGTAGGCATGCCTGTCGTAAGAGGCGACTAAAATCCACCCTCCGTATACCGAGTGTAAAGTATACAAAATATGCAATGAACAAAACGGAAAGATATAGTACCCCAGGGCCCAGGTGGCAGTCCAGATACACTAGAAAATCCACCCTCTTCGGAGGTCGGCTCTACGGATTCTGGGGAGAGCCAATTATTGCATTTGATAAACCCTTTCTTAAGAAAACCAAGGGTTAATCGATCACCACCAACTAGATCGAATGTCTCCGGGAAAAAGAGTCCCCCGGTAACGCCAGCGAGCGTAAAAATCGACTCAGCGAAATCAAAAAGCCTTGCGGAGGACAATAATGAACTTCGAACAAAGCTTGAAGTAATGGAGAAACTCTACCAAGAGTTGAAAAAAGAAGTTGATCTTCTGCGTGAAGAGAACATGATGTTGAAAACCTCACATCTTCAAAACAGAAACGCTAGTCCACCACCTCCAAATATTTCTCAATATGAAACTGACGAAGAAGAGCTAGCGCGTGAAACGGAAGGAATACAGAGAAGACCTACCAAAAAACGTAAGGCTGGCTCCTCACCTGAGGTCATCCAGCCAAAAGTTAAAACGAGTCAACCTCAAGGGAAGAAACCACCAGTTAAGATAAGTCCTCCACCACCTATTAACATCGTTGGTCAATCGGACTATAGTAAATTGCTGCCAATTCTTAAAGAAACGTTGCAAACGAATTTCAAGGTTACCTCGCTACATAATAATACGTGGAAAATCAATGTAAATGATTCTGATGGTTACCGGACACTGTCTAAGAAATTAAATACCAAAAAGATCGAATGGTATACTTTCTCTAATAAATCAGATAGGCCAATACGTGTTGTAGCTAGAGGTCTTCATCCTTCGTGTACAAAAGAGGATGTTATAAATGACCTTAAAGAAAAAGGCTTAAAGATTCTGGATGCAACAAACATTATCAAGAAAGAGAAACAAAAATCGCAAGAGAATAAAAATGAGTATGTCAGACGTGGACTTCCTCTTTTTATGCTAAGCTTTGACAAAGCAGAAAATCTTGAGAGTATTTACAACATCAAAACAATACTGAATATGGTAATTAAAATAGAACCTCTGCGTAAAAGCACTCGATTGATTCCCCAATGTAAGCGTTGTCAAGGTTTTAATCACACGCAAACCTTCTGCCGGAAAGATCCTCGTTGCGTTAAATGTGCAGGGAAACATTCATCAGACGAATGCCGTCTTGACAAGCAATCTCCAGCAACTTGTGTCAACTGCAAGGAAAACCATCCTGCAAACTATCGAGGATGCGAAGTTGCTAAAGAAATTCAAAAAAGGCGTGATACACTGAAGAAAAGTGTACGGCCGAATCAAAAACCAAACAAAGATAAACCTAAATCAAGCCAAATTAATTTAATTGATAAAAGGGCTAGTAAGTCTATCAACGAAAACACGAAACCCAATGAAACTAAAGATATAAACGAAAAATCCAAACCAAGTACTACGAATACGTATGCCCACGTGGTATCAGGGTTTAGTAAGTCTATCAAAGGGAAAATGAAACCCAAGGAAACTAAACCTCAAAACGCAAAACCCAAACCAAGTCATACAAAAACGTATGCCAAAGTGGAGTCACAAAACCAGGAACAAAGTACAAATATACCAGACCCAGTTTCCCAAGTGTTTTCTTTGATTCTTGCCAGACTTGAAGAGCAAAGCAGGACGAATAAACTTATATTTGAAAAATTAAGCATGCTTGAGCCTAAGGCTCATACATCCCAGAATAAATTATGAAAATGGATGAGCTATTTAAAATTTTTACTTGGAATGCGAATGGATTATCATCAAAAATAGACGAACTAGAAATACTTCTACAAAATGAAAAAATTGACATATTATGCTTGATTACCGAAACGCATTTAAAAAAAGACTGCGATGTACAAATTAAAGGATTCTGTGCTTATCATGCATTTCATCCATCTGATAGAGCACGAGGCGGATCCTCTCTATTTATTAAGGATACTATCGAACATTCAATTAGAACTATAATTGAGAACGATATAATGCAAATAAGTTCAGTAACTGTTAAATTTAGAAATTCATACTATAGTGTTGCGTCAATCTACTGTCCTCCTAGAAGTAAAATTGTGAAAAACGACTTTATAGATCTATTTGAAGTTCTCGGCCCGAAATTTATTATTGGTGGCGACTTCAATTCGAAACACACTTTCTGGGGATCGAGGTGCATCTCAACTAAAGGTAGGCAGCTTTTCAAAGCTTGTATGGCAGCTTGTGTTGATTTTTTCTCCACAGGTAAACCAACATACTCGCCAACTGATAGAGCGAAAATGCCAGACCTTGTAGACTTCTTTATCGCAAAAGGACTAGATAAAAATTACACAAAAATCGAGGAAAACTTTGACCTTTCCACCGATCATTCACCAGTCATATTGACAGTAAGTGGAAAGCTAGTCAAAAAGGAAAGAGCTCCATTTTTATGTAACAACAAAACTAACTGGTATAAATTCAGAGAACATTGCGAAAACAATATTGCGCTTAATATATCTTTGAAAACGCCTTTAGAGCTAGAAGATGAAGTCGATATATTTATTAAAGTCATACAAGACGCTGCATGGAAAAACACTCCACACAACTTAAGAGATCCAATTAGAAGTCCAGATACAATTTCACCGGAAATAAAAGATCTGCTTCGCGAAAAAAGAACTGTTCGGAAAAGATAGCATCAATCACGAGCACCTCAGGACAAAACCATCTTAAACCGCCTCTCGAATGAGCTCAAGTATGCTATCCGCGAATCAAAAAATCGGAAGATTTCTACCTATCTTGAAGGTCTGACCGCAGATAAAAATACGAATTATTCATTGTGGAAAGCTATAAAAGATGTTAAAAAGCCGCAAATACATTCAGCACCAATCAGACAAAATAATGGTGAATGGGCTAAGTCCGATAGAGAAAAAGCCGATTTATTTGCTGAACATCTTGAGGAAACCTTTAAACCTTTTGATGGTCAGGCGTTGATAAATGAACATGGTGATATCCAATGGCCATCTGAAAACTTTCTTATTCGGAATATAACGTTATCAGAACTTTATCAAGCTATTAAAAATCTTAAAAATAATAAAGCTCCTGGGTACGACCTAATAAATGCTCGCGTGCTTAAAGAGCTACCCAGAAAAGCAGCAATTAAACTTCAGCACCTTATGAATGCGGCATTAAGGCTTTCATACGTTCCACGCCAATGGAAAGTCGCAGAAGTTTTAATGGTTCCAAAACCGGGAAAGTCTCCGAACGAAAAGAAATCTTATAGACCGATTTCCCTCTTGCCACTGATCTCGAAGGTATTTGAGAAAATCTTATTAAAGCGACTGCTTCCTATTATCGAAGAAAAGCGGCTTATTCCTGACCATCAATTTGGTTTCCGAAAAAGCCACTCAACAATTGATCAGGTGTACAGGATAACCAATGAAATTGAGAAATCATTAGAGGAAAAAAATGTATGTTGAAGCGCATTTCTAGACGTCTCTCAAGCCTTCGACAAGGTCTGGCACGATGGCCTAAAGTTTAAACTAAGACAGGTCTTTCCGGATCAATTATATTACATTCTTGAGTCGTACCTCGAAGATAGGCTATTTCGAGTTAAGCAAGGGAGGGAATATTCGGATTTTAAGGAAATCAATGCTGGTGTTCCCCAGGGAAGTGTTCTCGGTCCGATTCTGTTCGTACTATACACTAGCGATATTCCTCAAGAAGAAGATACCATAATAGGTACGTTTGCCGACGATACGGCTATACTTGCAACATCCGATTCAGTTGAATCTGCAACCGAGAAGCTCCAACGATCTCTAGATAAAATTTCGGTATGGACTAAGAAATGGCGAATTGTTCTTAATGAGTCCAAATCAACACATGTTAATTTTACTTACAAAAAAATTACCAATCTGCCCACCTACATTAATTCGGTGCAAATACCATATGCTAATGAAGCAAAGTACCTAGGAATGACACTAGATGTTAAGCTTAAATGGAAAACTCACGTTAAAAAGAAACGAGATCAACTTGAAAATAAATTACGTGAAATGAATTGGCTTATTGGAAGATATTCCAAACTCAGCATCTACAATAAATTGCTTATCTATAAGCAAGTGATAAAACCAGTATGGACATATGGTATACAACTTTGGGGTTGTACTAAACCAAGCAATAGACAAATACTACAATATTTTCAGAGCAAAGTTCTCAGAGAAATCGTTAATGCTCCGTGGTACATTAGAAACAGTGATTTACACAGAGACTTACGATTGCCAACTGTTGAAGATGAAATAGCAGTTTTCGCTTGAAAGCTACGAACTCACCTAAATAACCATAGCAATAGAATTATTCGACAAACAATTGATGAGACAAACCTTGTGCGCCGACTTCAAAGAACGAGACCGTTCGACCTAGCGCCATAAGGATTATCTGCTTTAAATGTGGTATCCGCAGGTCCTCTCAGTGGGGAGCTTCCTGCCAAACGTGATTATAATATAATGAAATTAAAACTACTTGATAAGGTAACTTAGTTGTAGTCGCAAGAACAAAAGGGAGGTGTTTTTTAGTGAGTAAAAATCTCACACTACTATGAGTACCGGGCTCATAGTGTCTATGAAGATTCTTCACCTACCCACGAAAAAAAAAAAAAATTATTTGTATTATTTATGCGTTCGCCAAGGATGTCATCTGGGTCCCTTTTTATTTTTGATTTTTATAAATGATAAGTTTTTTTTAGTCATTGTATGTGTTTAATGTATTCAGATAACCTTAACCTATATACTCATGCATAAAATCTTACCTGGAATGCATTTATCGACAAAAGGATTTACCTAACTTATTCCTTCGGCGTACTTAAAATGATCTTCATCTAAATGTCATAGTTTATCGTTTGGTCGGAAGGCTTCCTCGATCTTAGTGTTATTTTCGATTCGAAATTTACTTTCACTAATCACATCAACTTCATCGTGGTCAAAGTTAGTTTCATGTTGGGTTTTATTAACCGAACCTCTAAAGACTTTACAGATCCTTTTTTATTTTAAATTGATTTTAACTACATATGTGTAAACGTTTTATATACCTTCCCTTTCCACAAGGTAAATTTTGGTAATAATGAACACATAACTCGCTGTTTAAGGCAGTCAAACTCAGTTGGGTTTCTCGTTCTGGGGCTTAATAGGTTTTTGAGCTTTAAAAAAAAAGTCACTATCCTTTATGAACAATGGCGGTTATATAAGTTACTTGAAACTTTGTTAGCTATTTAGAAGTCCGTAAGTGTCCTTGTTACTCTGCTTGGTAAAATCAATAAATAAATAAATTAAAAAAGTTAAAATCTTCGAAAATCTAGTTCATCTTTTCAGTATCGTGCTAACTTCATATAAGTCCTTCACAATTCTAGATGTCAAACGAGGTCTTCTTATTTAGGTTTTTGCACGAACTGTCACTGGTTTAGGTGTTTACAGAAGCTATGTATTCAAAAAGTAGCCTTAGCACAACACTTGTTAGAAAATGTTTAAAATTACAAGTTAGCACGTTGTTGAGGAATATCGTACTAGTACCTTTAGACTAGGTTGCCTAAAATGTTGTGCCATTGGTTAAAAAAATGATCTTACCTGAATGATCAAAGCCAGTAAAATTGGTAAAAGTCCCTTCGCCATGTTTATTCAATAAAATACTTATACTAATTCGAATAAGAAATTTTAAAAATATACTTTGATGCAGTTTTTAAAAGAGTGAAATTGAATCAATTCTAAAACAAGTAAAATGCTAGCTTTTATACTTTGTATTTTATACGAAGCAGGGTAATTTGCACTATCTGTTGAATTTGAATAGACGCAAAAAGTTGATTAAATTAGTCTGGGAAATTTTTTTTAAGAAATAAATCATTTTAAATGTGTAACATTTTTCAGCTTTTAGTTTTTTTTCTACAATGGCAAATGCAATATAAAAAACGATTGAAAAAAATATCTTGCTGCAATTAACATTATTAATGATAACACAGGTCTGCAACAAAAATGCTGTCTGGATGTTTTCAACTGATTTCTATGTACATATTTACATAGGTGTACTGAAAACTAAAAATATACTCAAAAAATTCCAGAATGTCAGGTTATTTCGCAAAACGCAAAATTTCGTTACAAAAAAGGTGTTTTTTGGGCTAACGTAAAGTCATAAATAATAGGTTTTATTTTGAATACTGTTTTTAAATGTATACAGGCCATAAATATCATTTCTTTCCAAATAAAGAACGTCCTGTGTGAGCTTAATTAACAAACATAAACATGTCACCTGAACGTGCGCGCTCTGATAGTGTAGAAAGTGGCGCAGTACAATTACGTATTATAACTCGTCATTGTTTTTTAGATCTTGGTTTAATATAGTGCAATGTCGTCTTTGCGGAAATGTGTGAATTCGTCTGACTGTTTCTGTTATATTTGTGGCGATTATATGGTATTAAAGCAACAACTTAATGTAACGGACTTTGTAAAACCAGTATACTTCGCGTATTTTGGCTTGAAACTTGGAGATCAGGATAAAGTTTGGGCACTTAAAAAAGTCTGCAAACGATGTGTTGAAGACCTTCGAAATTGGTTTAAGAGCAAGAACAAAGCCTTCCCATATGCGATTCCTATGGTATGGCTGAAGCAAATGAACCATAGTAATGATTGTTACTTTTGTTCGTGTAATGTGAAAGGATATAATTCAGAACGGAAGCAGTCTATTTCATACCCCAATCTGCAATCAGCTATTCGTCCCATCCCTCATGGGACCGAAATACCAGTGCCCAAGGCCCCTGCTGCCTTAGAAGAGATTACAAGTTCTGACGAAGATGGTGCTGTTTCTGTATCCGATGACAAGCAAAGTTTTGAATTTGAAGATGACAACAGTCCGAAATTGTTTCCTTAGGGCGAGCTAAATGATTTGGTAAGAGACTTAAATCTTCCCAAAATTAAAATATAAAAACCACGGTTGGAAAGTGTGTGGTGATTTCAAAATCTTGGGCATGTTGCTTGGACAACAATCTGGGTTAACCAAATTCCCTAGCTTTTTCTGTCTATGGGATAGTAGAGACAGAGCAAATCACTGGACCAAAAAGTGTTGTCCTCCGAGGGAGCTTCAAGTTGTCGAAAAGAACGTCGTGCATGAAACTTTGGTGCCTCCTCATAAAGTTCTTCTACCATCGCTTCACATTAAGCTGGGATTGATGAAGCAATTTGTAAAGTCACTTCCAAGAGATGGAAATTGTTTAAAATACTCAAAATCAAAGTTTCCAGGCCTCTCGGAGGCAAAGTTGAAGGAAGGCGTTTTCGTTGGATCAGATATTAGACGACTTATGGCTGATTCACAATTCATCACAACGATGAAGGATCCTCAAAAAGAAGGGTGGATTGCCTTTGAAGAGTTCATAGAGACATTTTTGGGCAATAAAAGAGACCATAACTACAAAAAAATCATTAAAAAAAATTTAAAAGCATTCCAAGCTTTAGGTTGCCTAATGAGTTTAAAAGTACATTTTCTTCATTCCCACCTCGACTTCTTTCCAGATAATTTAGGAGATGTGAGTGAAGAGCAAGGTGAACGATTTTACCAAGATAATAAGGAGATGGAAAAAAGAAACCAGGGAAGATGGAGCGTCTCAATGATGGCAGACTACTGTTGGACCACTCAGAGAGAGATTCCAGATGCTTCCCACAAGCGAAAATGTACCAAAAGGAGTCTCACTGGGAAAAAGATATGTGGATATGCGGCAATTTACATTTTTCTCCAATTAAATCCATGTTTCTATTTTTTTTATTATAACGAGTGATTTTTTAAGAGCTATCGGAAATTAAAAAAAAAAAAAACAAAATTCAGAAAAATGCATGAAGTCTTTATTTGAATCAATAGTACAGTCGATATAATTTAATGATTGAAGATTATTTCATGCAAATGTTGGCCGCGGCTGCGCCTCAAATGGTCCATCCGCTTAGTCCAATTTTGGGATACTCTTTCTAACATTTTGGGTGGTATCTCACGACAAAATGACCGGGCCGATCAGTGAAATAAACTGTTCACCGAACTCGCCTCTCAATTAGTCCATTATTACGCGTGCTGTGTGGCATGTGGCACTGTCTAGTTGAAACCACATGTCTTGCAAGTCAAGCTCTTCCATTTTTGCACATAAAAAAGTTTGTTATCATCGTACGGTAGCGCTTACCATTCACGCAACGTTGCGAATGATTCCTCCAGCCCATAATCCGCACCGAACAGTGATTTTTTTAGCTTTTGCAATGCTTCTGGCTGCTCTTCACTCCAAATACGGCAGTTTTGCTTGTTCACGTATCAATTCAACCAGAAATGAGCTTTGTCGCTGAACACAATTTTTCGATAAAAAAATGGATCTTCGGCCAACTTTTCAAGAGCCCATTCACCAAAAATTCGGCGTTGTTGTGGGTCGTTCGGCTTCTTGCACCAGCTGTATTTGGAAAGGCTTCAGACCTAAATTCTTCCACAAAATTTTCCACGTAGTGGAGTAACAGAGGCCCAATTGCTGCGAACGGCGGCGCCAAATCGATAGTTCACGGTCATCACTAACACTAACACTGGCCGATACAGCTGCGATATTTTTCTCAGTTCGCACTCTACGTAAGCGTGTTGGTGGTTTAATGTCCAACAATGTAAATTTAGTGCGAAATTTAGTTACAACAGCCCGAATAGGCGCCTCAGTAGGTCGATTAAGCTGACCATAAAATGGAAGAAGCACGCGATGAACTTTCTTTACAGAGCACGCATTTTAATAATAAAATTCAATAATTTGCAAGCGTTGTTCGTTTGTAAGAAGATTCATGGTTAAATTATAGACCAAACCCATTGCCCATTTTTCGGATTTTTAAATGACAACTCTGAAAATGCTTTTTTCGGGAGCATAGAACAAAATGCAATCGTCCATCACTAACATGAAGTGGAATTGTTTAAAACATTAAATGAACGTGTAATGAAATTTTACACCTGCTATTTTGACTTTTTGATATATTAGGTGGGATGTGAAGAAATGTTAGGGGAATGGAGATATTTAGTTCTAAGTATCAATGGAAAGCAATAAGAACGATATTTCAATTCATGGACACCATTCGCCATTCTATTTGAGGTACCTCAAAGTTTTCAATGTAAAAACGTTGTAGTAATTGGGTAATATTCCCAATCTAAACAGGGTATTAAATGCAATCTTCCATAAGGTAACATGTTACACGGAACGTTTAACCGCAAAAGGGCTACACTGCAGAACGTATATGCACATCAAAAAATCTCGAGTGTCAAATCTTTATAAAACAAACATAGACACTAAACTAAACAAAACAATTTAAAAATTTAAAAGTTTCACCGATACAATGACATTGTGTATAATAGCAAAAATGTCTTCATACATTTCTAAACGGTAGTACATTATGTACATTGAAAAATCAGGCCTCTTCCAACTTAGTGGGATTCGCAATAATTTACTAAGACAACTTGACCTCATCTTTTGCTCCGACCCTTGCAACTCTATTGTCTCCGAAAGCTCCTAAACTCCTAAATGAAATTATTAATTTCAGCCTCTTTCTCAACACAGAAACCCCAATTGACATTGCTTTTTCCCTCTTTCTTACATCTATTTTCGAATGTCTTATCGAATGTGTTCCTTACACAGTTCGAAAAAGTTTTGTGTCATCACCTCCTTGATATACAAAGGAGTTACGTACTCTTCGCAACATTAGGAACAAATTATGGAAAACTTATCTGAAGTTACAAACCACAATAAATTACGCTAATTACCAACTAGCATCAGCCAACTTCTCTATTCTTTGCGACTCACTCTACCATTAATATCTCGAAAAAATTTAATCTAGCCTTATATCCCAACCCAAGCGGTTCTTCCAATTTATTTATGTTAAGAGAAAATCGGACGGCCTTCCCACCACACTTAATTTCCGCAACACAACATCTTCTGACCCTCAAGTGATTGCTAACCTATTTGCTACTTTCTTCTGTGAATCTTACAGCATCGATCATAATCATCCTGATCTAAGCCCTCAGAGTGTTGTTGAGAAGATCACTTCTTTGAAAGATGACTTTTCTCCTGGTCCTGATGGCATCCCAGCAATTTTTCTTAAGAAATGTGTTAATACACTTTACCTACCCCATACCTTCCTCTTTCGTCTTTTGCTTGCACAAGCAGTCTTCCCCTCGATTTCGAAAAGCTCCTTTATTTTTCCAATCCATAAAAAAAGCAGTAAAAATGAAATTTCTTACGAATAAGAGTCTTATTTCCGAAAAAAATATTAAGCAGTTCGTAAGATATCGAATTTTCCAAAAACATCACTTTTTTTTTCTAAAAATTGAAAAAAATATTTTTTTTTTAAGTTTTGAAATGCAATGTTGTTTAAACCTTTTAAGAGCTTCTTTATAAAAAATTTCATTAAAATCCGTTGTGCCGATAATGAGAAATTCAAAATTCGAAAAAATCGTTCTATGGTAGGTACAGTCAGTAATATCTAGATTTCAATTTTTTTTATTAAATTATAGATCGTAAAAATTAAATACAAGAAAAAAATTTTAGCAAAATTCTCGGAACTGTTTTCGAGAAAAATACGATTTTCGAAAACCATTTTTTAAAATTTGTATGGAAGGTACCGTTAGTTTTATATAAAACAAAAATTTTTTTCTCAAATCTTGTACATAGATTATGTTAAAAAACTTTTATCTATCAAGTTTGAAAAAAATCGATCTTGGGGTTTTCGAAATAATGGGTTTCCAAAAAAAAAATTGATTTTTTTTTTAAATTCAAAAAATAAAAAATTGAAAATTTGAATATGTATATGTAATAATACTCAAACTGTAAAGGAGTTTTACCATAGAAAAAAATAATTTAAATCGGCTGTACCGTTTTCGAGAAAATCAAAAACAAAAAACTGGACCCAGGGGGGCTACCAAAAATAACAATTTTTTGGACAAATTTTTTCAACCATTAGCTAGTTTTAACTAAATGAAATTTTTCATTTTTTTTTAAATCTGTGGGACAGTTTTTGAGAAAAAAAATATTTATAGGATTTCGAAAAAAAAAATCGTATGGCAGGTACCGTTATTTTTCGTATTAAAAAAAAAGAAAAAAACCTGTGGGGGGAAAAAATTAAAACCCATATCTACCAAGTTTGAAGAAAATCGGCCGAGCCGTTTACGCTGTGGTTCGACTACAGACAGACAGACAGACAGAATTGCGAGACCCACTTTTTTGGTCTTCGCTATCATCGTAATGTCAAGTTTGATCAAAATCTCGAGTTCGATTTTTTTTACGAATGCATAACTTGCCTTATAGTACATATAAGTCTCTAGTAAAAAAGTGTGAGTGCCGGGACTTACGGTTAAGTTGTGTAGACATCAACGTTCGTAAGAGTGCCGAATTTTTGTTTGGGGGTGGCCGTGGTGCGATGGATGTGTGCTCGCCTGTCAACCTCTTGATGACAGGTTCGATCCCTGCCGTCGTCTATGTCGTTTTAATTCCATTAAAAACCTTCTAAAAATTGTCATCAATGGGTTGCTGGTTTACTCACTACATGTTGTTCAGGCATAACACTAACAACATGTAATTGAGTTAAACTAGTATGCCCAACAAGGATGAACACGAATAAGATAATGTGAATTATAAGCGACATAGAAATAAGACACGGCATTTCTCCGCTTTAGCTCAGCCGCCATCCCTGGAGATAAAAATATCTGAGACAACCACCAACAGTCTCAAAACATCGTGCCACACATCTTTCCTATCCTTCTTTCTCTTCATTAACTTCACGCCCGCGCCGCGCTGTGTTGAAACATTTAAAGGGTAATCATAATCCCTTGAGCGCGGGTAGATTATAAAAAAAAAAAAAAATAAACATACACAATAATGCAATCATAATGTCGACATTTTTTTTATATGAAAACATTTTCTTTGCGTTTTATAAGATAATAAGTTTTTTATATGAATTTTGACAGAAATTTGGACTGAAATTCACAGAAATGCACAGAAAATCACAGAGTTTTACCTGAATTTCCGCTTGTGCTAATAAAACTCATTTTAATTTATATTCTTAATTAATATCTTAATTCGAGAACTTTATGGAAAATGAAATTTGCTTCTGGCTTGACAAGCATGCGTTCACATTCTCAAATATTCTTGTTTTGCAGCCCAAGTATCAAAACATTTTGAAATGCATCCAGCATGCTTGACAAGCCGGTAGATGGAGCGTTCACATAATCAAAATCAAGCCAATCATGCCGTAGGTAGATACGAGTACTTGCCAGATACTGACTTGGAGTTAGTTTACAGGTTTCATTTTTCGTTCATTTCTTCTTTCGTCTTTTTGACAGTTTTTGTTTATCTACACTTTTTCATGTGTCAAAAAGACGAAAGACGAAACAACCGAAAAAAAGATCGTGTAATCAAACCCTTGATGTCTTTTTTCGGCTATAGACAGTGTTCACACTGAACTAAATCCTCCGACGTTTTTTTTTGACGTTTATGTACTTTATCTCCAAAGTAAATATAAGAGAAAAAAAATAAAAATTTTAATCCATTGGCATCGTTGTTATCATCCAGTTCATGACTTGACAGATGAAGAACTATATAGATCTAGTATGTACATTTGATGTATATAGAATATTTAATTCGAATTTTGGTATTATGTGATTTGACAGATAAGAGCCAAATTAAATTTTAAGGTATCGAGAATATTTCATAGCAAATGTCAACTGATTGTCCTGAAAATGCATTTTTCCGGAGCATAAAATAAATTGCAATCGTCCATAATGCAATAAAATTTTACACCTGTTGTTTTGTCTTTTTGATATATTAGATGAGAGGTGAACATATGTTAGGGGAATGAAGATATTTATTTCTAACTATCAATAGAAAGCAATAAGACTGACATTTCAATTCATCGACACCATCGGCGAACTCTTTTTGAGACGCCTCAAAGTTTCCAATGTAAAAACGTTGTAGTAAGTACGCTATTTTGCCAATGTAAACAGGGTCTTGAATGTAATCTTCCGTAAGGTAACATGTTACACGGAGCGTGCAAGCGCAAAAGGGCTACACGGAACGTATACACATGAAACAATATCGAGTGCCGAATCTTTATAAAACAAACATAGACACTAAACTAAACAAAACAATTTGAAAACTAGCCCGGATTTAAGTGTAGTTACATATTTAAACGTGAATAAAAACAAATTTTTAAATAGAAAATTATGAGAAACTGAGAGTTTCGCCGGAACAGGGACATTGTGGATAATAGCAAAAAATGTTCTCTTTATGTAATTTTTTTTATTGTGCGTACATTTCCAAACGGCAGTGCATACATTGGAAAAAATATATGAAATTAAATAAAAATAGAAAAAAACTTTGTTTTAAATATTCACTCAAAATTTTTTTATTTTTGTTTTTTATATAAAATCAAATCTTAATAACCATAATCATAGTGTCTTTTCTCTTCCGATGAAAACATATTTTCAGTTATACACTTAAAGACATTGTATCCACAATCACAACGATCACTTCCTGTGGAACTATCCTTGCATTCGTCCAGTGCCCCCATTAAGCGACTCATTCCATTTTTTATCGCATGTCGTTTGCCTGCTTCCAACTGATAGGAGCAGCCGTCTATTAGATTGATTTCCTCCAAAATGCAAGCTGCATAGCACTTTAATTTCTGGTTTGTTTGATTCTCGATGTCAGGTAAATTTGGTTGTAAAATTGCTGAAGCTTCTTCCTTGGTTAGGTTTTCGGATTTAATACACACATTTTCTGGTGAATCCGGAGCTGCGTTTGCCTGAAGATAAAGTTTTATCAAATTATGTTTTAATAAAAGTGGAGAGTTTGAAATATTGAAGAATATATACATACATATGTCATTAGATTGAGAACTAAATCGAAACATTTTCTCCGGTTCAATTTTAGTCATTTATTTATATTAAGTCTTAAATAAGCAATTAAAATTACCTAGAAATATTTATATGTTTTCTATTTCAACTAAACCATAGTAAACACTATTCATGTTTTTTTTATAAGAACACTGAAGCAGAAGATTTAAGCTTCCAAAAAATGTTGTTACCAATATAATACATGTCTCAATTGAAAATCCTAAGATCTGACAGATATTGATAACGTCCGCTAAGTTTTGTAGGCCTAGTATTAAATTTAAGTTCCTTTTTTTCTCTCCAAACTTCGAAAAGAATTTAATCAAATAAGATCGATTACCCCGTTTGTCCTTGGTGAATTTTTTTTTAACAAGTATTTCTCTTTTGTAATATTCAAGTAAAGTCCACATAAAGTTAAAGAATAACATAATCTGTTAAAATAAAGTTCGAAAATTTTATACCGAATAATTATTATTTCGCCTTAAGCCTAGTACGCAGTTCGCGCTAAATTTTATCTCCCACACAGAATTCTCTCCAAAATTTAGCCAAGCTAAATTTATGTCAAGCATTTTAGCCGAGAGGTACGCTGTTCCAGCTTAAAAATCAAAATTTCTCTTCGGACTGTACATAACTTGTCTGTCAAAATTTAACTCACGAATGTTTGGCATATTTATTCTCGAGCTAAATTTCAATTTGAAATGGAAGAATATTAAGGAGAATATTTGGTGACAGAAGTCTTACAAGATTTTCCACAGCAAAAATCACTCATAATTCATAATTGTTAAAAAATCATACTTTAAAACAAATTCTTTTGAATCTTTGGAAAATTTCATTTAGAGAACAGCTATTTTTTGTGACAAATTCTCCACAAGATTCTTATGTCAAAATTTAGATTGGATTGTAGCTGATGTTTGGAGAAAAATGTGGGAGATAAAATTCAGCGCGATCTACGTACTAGGCTTTAAAATTGACAGAAAAGTGCAGTACAGTTGAAAACGAAAGTTTTAATTTTTAGCTGAACCTCCTTTTTTTCTAAAATGTTTGGCTAAAATTTGGAGAGTATTTTTGACGGGATATGAAATCAACGATGCTGGGAAAGACGATTTTTATAATTTGAATCAAGTTTAACATCATGTTATCTCTTAAAATGTTATGTGCGTATTATCGAAACCTAAAACATAGTTTATCGTTTAGTCGGAGGGCTTCCCCGATATCAGTGTTATTTTTAATTCGAAATTTATTTTCACTAAGCACATCGACTTTATCGTGACCATAGTTAGTTTCATGTTGGGTTTTGTTAACGAAACCTCTAAAGACTTTACAGATGCTTTTTTACTTTAAGTTTATTTTAACTAGGTGCGGTATATCTTAGAATACTGCTGTATCATATGGAACCCTATGTATTCTGTTCATTCGCTTGGAATCGAAGGGACTCAGAGGAGATTTACCAGAATTGCTATGAAGTGTTTACGTTGGAACATCGATGTGCCCTCTTTTAATTATTCGAAATGCTTATTAAGGATTTTAATCTCTTGTATCACGAACGACTAATTTTAAAATAATGTTTGTGAGAGACATTATAAACTACAACAATTAATTGCTCTTTTTTGTCGTCGATCGCGTTTTATGCACCTTTCCGTTGATTTCGATCGTGTAAACGTGTTATCTCCCTTTCCACAGGGTAAATTTTGGCAATAATGAACAAATAACTGACTATTTGAGGCAATCAAACTTAGTTTGCAATGTTCTGGGGCTTAATATATTTTTGAGCAGAGATAGCTTTTAAAAATATTATTATGTTTTCTGAACAATGGCAGTTACTTAAGGTATTTAAAACTTTGTTAGTTATTTAGTAGTCTGTAAGAGTCCTTGTTACTCTGCTTGGTAAAATCAATAAGTAAATAAATTAAAAATAGTTAAAATCTTCGAAAATCTAGTTCATCTTTTCAGTATCGTGATAACTTCATATAAGTCCTTCACACTTCTAGATGTCAAACGAGGTCTGCTTAATTCGTTTTTTGCACGAACTGGCTTAGGTGTTTACAGAAGCTATGTATTCAAAAAGTAGCCTTAGCACAATACTAGTTAGAAAATGTTTGAAATTAGTTAGCAGGTTGTTGAAGATTATCGTACTAATACCTTTAGACTAGGTTGCTTAAAATGTTGTGCCATTGGTATAAAAATGATCTTACCTGAATAATCAATGCCAGTAAAATTGGTAAAAGTCCCTTCGCCATGTTTATTTAATAAAATACTAATAATAATTCGAATAAGATATTTTAAAAATATACTTTGATGCAGTTTTTAAAAGAGTGAAATTGAATTAATTCTAAAACAAGTATAATGCTAGCTTTTATACTTTGAATTTTATACGAAGCAGGGTAATTTACACAATCTGTTGAATTTGAATAGACACAAAAAGTTAATTAGCTTAGTCTGGGAAATTTTTTTTAACAATAATTTATTTTTAAATGTGAAACATTTTTCAGCTTTTAGATTTTTCTGAACAATGACAAATGCAATAAAAAAACGATAGAAAAAAATATTTTACTACTACTATTACCATTATTAATCATAATTAATATAAATGACTTTTGTTTAAATGATTTGTGGTACTGAAACTTTTTCTAAATAAGCCACATTTAAACAGTATAAGTATAGGGCAATATTTAAGTCGAATTAGAGCAATCATCATCATCGGCTTGACAACCAGGTTCCGGTAATGGCCTCTTTCAACAAGTCTCTCCACCTATCCCGGTCTCTAGCCGACGCACGCCATCCAGTTGCGCACCCCAAGGCTTCGGGCGTTCTGGTCTACGCCATCTCTCCAGCGCAAGCATGGTCTACCACGCTGTCGTCTACAATAGAATGTACCACAAAGAACTTCGCTCATGCGAGCTAGGTGCCCTGCCCACCGGAGTCTACCGAGCTTAATTTTTGTCACGATATCTTGCGTACAGTTCGTGATTGTACCGTCTCCGGAATCGTCCTTCCTCACATATGGGGCCAACAATTCTCCTTAAGACTTTTCTCTCGAACGCAGCTAAGAGGTCGGAGTGCCTTTTGCTAAGCACCCAAATCTCGGATCCATATGTGAGTACTGGCAGGACCATGGTCCTGTACAGCAGCAGTTTTGAAGTTATGGTGAGATTTCTGGATTTGAAGAGCTTTGACAGACTATAGTAGGCTCTGTTGGATTTGAGAAGCCGCCCGCGTATTTCTTCTTCTATATTGTTATCGGCTGCTACTATTGACCCAAGGTATTTAAAGGATTGCACCACTTCAAATTCGTGCTCCGCTACCTTGATTGTTTGACCAAATGTTCCTCTCGCATTCGACGCCACCATGTACTTTGTTTTACCTTCACTAATGTGCAGCCCCAGATTTTGTGCCGCCTGCTCGATCTGGATGAAGGAATATTGTACAGCTTGTTCGGTTCTTCCGATGATGTCGATGTCGTCTGCGTAAGCCAGTAACTGGCTGGACCTGTTGACGATGGTCCCTCGTGTTGCCGTGCCAGAGTCACGGATTGCTTTCTCCAACGCCAGGTTGAAGAGGAGGCAGGCCAGACCGTCCCCTTGTCGAAGTCCATTAAAGATGTTGATTGGTCTGGATAGCAATCCGGCTATTTTTAATTGGCTTGCTATGTTGGTCATGGTCAACCTACATAGTCGTGTCAATTTATTTGGGATGCCGAATTCTCTCATGGCTTTGTAAAGTTCTACCCTGGCTATGCTATCATAGGTGGCCTTAAAGTCTATAAACAGATGGTATGTTGGGATGTTAAATTCTAGACATTTTTCCATCGCCTGCCTAAGGGTAAAGATCTGATCAGTTGTTGATTTGCCTGGAATGAAACCACACTGATATTGTCCGATGACGGTTTTAGCGAATTTTCCAAAAAAAAAGACGTTTCTTTCTAAAAATTGAAAAATTTTTTTTTTTTTTTTTTTTAAGTTTTGAAATGCAATGTTTTTAAACTTTTTAAGAGCTTCTTTATAAAAAATTTCATTAAAATCCGTTATGCCGATAATGAGAAATTCAAAATTCGAAAAAATCGTTCTATGGTAGGTACAGTCAGTAATATCTAGATTTCAATTTTTTTCTTATTAAATTATAGATCGTAAATATTTATCAAAAGAAAAATATTTTAGCCAAATTCTCGGAACCGTTTTCGAGAAAAATACGATTTTCGAAAACCATTTCTTAAAATTTGTATGGAAGGTACCGTTAGTCTTAGATAAAACAAATTTTTTTTCTCAAATCTTGTAGATTATGTTAGGAAACTTTTATTTGTCAAGTTTGAAAAAAAATTGATCTTGGAGTTTTCGAAATATTGAGCTTCCAGAAAAAAATTTTGATTTTTTTTTTTAAATCAAAAAAATAGAAAATTGAAAATTTGTATATGTAATAAAATTCAAACTTTGGAGGAGCTTTGGCATAAAAAAAATGATTTAAATCGTCTGTACCGTTTTCGAGAAAATCAAAAACAAAAAAAAAATGGACCCAAGGGGCTACCAAAAATAACAATTTTTTGTAAAATTTTTTTCAACCATTAGCTAGTTTTAACCAAATTAAAATTTTGAAATTTTTTTTAAAAAATTCTGTGGGACAGTTTTTGAAAAAAAAAAATATTTAAAAAATTTCGAAAAAAAATCGTATGGCAGGTACCGTTATTTTTGGTCTTAAAAAAAAAACAGAAAAAAACGTCCGGGGGGAAAAAATTAAAACCCATATCTACCAAGTTTGAAGAAAATCGGCCGAGCCGCTTACGCTGTAGTCGAACCGACAGACAGACAGACAGAATTGCGAGACCCACTTTTTTGGTCTTCGCTATCATCGTAATAGGTGCGTTTTATTATTCACAAATCTATCTGTATCCGGATCTGGATTAAGTTTTAACATGTATTACAAAAACAATTTGGGATCCTGTTTTCTATCGGGATCTATTTCAAAGATCCAAAAATTAGTTATTACACTGGCGAGTAGATGGCTTTTTATGGTAAGGTAGTGTAAGCTATAGTGTAAAGAAAAAAGACAAGAAATAATTGAAAATTTACAAACCCAAGGATAAAAAGAGACGGACTTATAACACTGCTGTCACTAAGATCCGTATCGTTTTATTTTCAAGGGAAGATCCAGATCCGGATCCAGATAGATTTGTGAATAATAAAACGCACCTAATGTCAACTTTGATCAAAACTCGAGTTCGATTTTGTTTGCGAATGCATAACTTGCCTTATAGTATACCTATAAGTCGCAAGTAAAAAATACAAAATTCTGAAAAATGCATGAAATCTTTATTTGAATGAATAGTAGGGGAGAGTGAGTACGAAAGTAACAGTGGGTCGGATGTAACTTTCAATTTTTATGAAAAAATTCAGCTGTATGCATTCATTTTTAAATGCAGATTTCTTCACAATTAAGTCCTGAATGCACCCACAAAAAGCCAAATGTCAAAACACTGAACTGTGTTAAATAAAATTTAAAACGTGAAATTCAATGACAAACGATTTTTTTTCTTTTGTGAGTTTTGTTTCATATTTCTTGAAAGAATAAATTATAAATTAAGTGAAAGCACTTTAATCGAAGTTCATTTTGTTCTTAATGCAATAGAGAACATGATTTTCTGATTTGCATTATAGTTTCTTTTTAATTTAATTTTTCATATACAAAAATAAGTGGTGGACGGTTGTAACATTTTTTGTGTTAGCGGTTGTAACATGTTACAATCGTCCACATGCAAAATATTAAGATGTCTGTTCCTGTTTTAATCTTTAATTGATTCCCATTGCATAAAAAAAATAGACAACAATTTCACTTAAGGCAGCAGAAAATGTCCCGACATAGGACGAGAAAAACTTCTCGAGGTCTAATCTCAAAATATATCTTCGTAAAGGCAGCGGAAGAAGTTCTTAAAAATGACAAATCATTTAGAGCTGTTTCAAAAGCTTACAAAATCTGTCACGTCAATCTAAGTCGTTTTGCTCGAAAAACAAAATCAATTCAAGACTCCTCTGGCGATGCTGTTTACCCAGATGTTATGGTTATAGAGTCCATAATAGGGTTTTTAGAAATGATTACGAAGTAGGTTGATTTAAGTACCATGTCATTTACTTTTTTTTTTTTAAATAATATATGTACGAGTAGTTAGTTTTAAGTTTTAATGACTTTTTATTAAACTGTACAACAAAAAAAAGTAATACAATATTTTTACAATATTTTTTAAGCATAAAGTCTTATGGTTTGGCATTGAGCCGTCTACCAGATTGACATTTTGTATTGTTAAACATAATTCAAAATAAGAAAATTTACATTTAAATTATTATTTATTAAAGTATTCTATGTACGTTAAAATTTTTATTATTTTTTTTTTTTTATTTTTTAATTCTAAGTTTATATATATTTTTTAAAAATTATACCATCTCTGATTCTGTTTCTATAATCAAGAGCACTTTTGGCGTATCTATACAGAATAGTCCAACCCCAGTCACCATTCAAAACACTCATCAGCTCCTCCTTTTGAAGTGACTTCACTCCAAAATACATCCTTCGAATTTCATTTAGAACAGGGCACACCGCAATAAAATGATAGACGTCCTCTCTCTCTTCACGGTTGCAGAGATCACACAATATTGGCAGGTCTGGTCGATGTGGCACAAAATTTAAACTGATTAATTCACCTCTTAGCATAAAGATAGTTCTTATCAACTCAGTTTTGTTCCCATCCAGGAAATATGTGTTATCATTAAGATTATAATTGGCCTTACTATAATACATCCTGTGTAGTGATGATTTCGCTTCATTTACATATTTATTGTATATGAACGAGCCTGATTTTTCTAATATATTGTTAAATTTTCTTCTGAGGGTATTTGCTCCATCACTAGAATAGAAGCTTATGTCACATCCGCATCTACTCGACAGTTCTTGCCATTCTTTGACGCAATGTCCATTTCTTTCTAGCATATGCCTTAAGACAATTTTCGGCAGACGTTCATCTTCCATTCCCATGACTTTAACCACATAGTCAAAGTGTATCTTTAACGTTTCCAGTATAAGAGGTGAACAGCCCGTTTCCAGATGGATCATGTAATTGGGAGTATTACTAGGTAACCTAAAGATGCGTTTTATACAGTAACGTTGGAACTTTTCTACGGAGTCAAAATTGCCATATCCCCATACTTGTGCCGCATAAAGAAGAATAGTTTGGGCAGTCGCTCGGATAATGTTTTGCTTTGAGCTATGCGATACAATATACAAATCTACTTTGGATGCAGGTACTCCGTGTTGAATTTATGGCTCGTTTTGCTTCTGCTAATTTTAGTTTTAAATGTTTTTCCACGTTAAGGTTAGACGTTATCAGAAAACCAAGGTACTTGTACTCTCGAACAACTTCAATTGGCATTGTTTGGTAAGTCCACGCCTCGCTTCTTGAGAATCGCCCTCTCCGCTTCTAAATACAAGAATTTTCGTCTTTTCCAGATTCACAGATAGATTCCATGCTTTGCAGTACCTTTCAAGTCTATTGATTTTAAGCTGCATACTACTAACTGTGTCAGAAAGAAAAACAATATCGTCTGCATACATTAAACCTGGGATTATAACCCGATTGATTTCCACACCACCTCCGACTTCATCTGTTATATCATTAATGAACAAAATAAATAGCATCGTGCTCAAAATACAGCCCTGTTTCACACCCATCGTCGTAGCGAATTCTTCGGACAAAAAGTTTCCATCCCATACTGCAGCTATATTATTCTCATACAGAGCCCTTATGATATTTACTATTTTACTGCTTATACCCAGCTTATATAGCTTGTAAAAGAGTGCTTCACGTGGGATAGAATCGAATGCTGATTTGAAGTCTACAAATAGGCCATAAAGTTTTTTATGTTTTTGCTTGTATATTTGAGCGATATTTAATAAGGTGAAAATTTGATCTACTGTTGAGTATTTTTCTCTAAACCCAGCTTGAAATTCATGCAGGATATTTTTATCTTTAATCCAGTTTGTCAGTCTTTTGAAAATTAGAGCTGTAAATAACTTAGAAGCAGTGTTCAGGAAGGATATTCCTCTATAGTTACTTGGGTTCTTAAAATCTCCTTTTTTATGAAGCGGATATATGATTGACTTTCTGAAGCTCTGGGGAAAATCTGCATTCTCAAACAGTCGATTGAACTCATGAGTACGGGGTTGCGCAAATTCTAAGGAACAGTTTTTGAAGAACTCGAAAGGAATTCCATCTTCGCCTGGTGCTTTGTTGTTTTTCGCGTTTCGGATCACTTGAAGGATATCCTCAAGGCAAAATGGTTGATCAAGACACTCATCAATTATTTGGGGTTCTGCGTATTGAATTTTGAGCGATGTCTGTGGAGAATTCAAAAGTGCTCTGAAGTGCGTATATAAATCGTTTGCTTGGAGACCTGTTGCGATGCGGTTCTTTCTTCCATTTAAACGTTTGACTGCTTTCCAAAAGTCTGACGACGATCTACTACTATTTATCATAGATATATTCTGTTGCATATTCTCAAATTTTTTGACGTTGCAGATAAATTTAAATTCTTTAACAGCTTTGGCGTAAAGACTTTTGAAAATATTACTGTTGTATCTTCTCACCAACTTAAGAAAAGCGAAAGACTTGTTTCTTGCCTTCATACTATCTTTGTCGAACCACTTTTGCTTACTTATCTGCTTTTTACCTCTAAATTGTGGTGGATTAGGGGCGGCTTTTTTGATTATGTCTGTAAGTAAATCGATACTCGGAGTAGCTTCGGCTGCATGTAGATGAATAAGTTCAAAGTTTAAATTTGTTTGGTAAGTGTTAGACATTTTTTCGTTCCAAAATAATTTTGGTAGGGGGTTAAGCTGGTTTGTATTCGACAGATTTCCATCAGTTACAACTTCGAAATTAACCTCTAGCGGCATATGATCCGAGAATATCTGCTCTCCAATTCGAAAATCCGAAATCAAGTCATGCCATCCTCCCGTTGCAAAGCAGTAGTCTATAACGGAGCATGATGTTCCTCTAATAAAAGTATATTCTCCACGTAAGTCTCCATCACAACTTCCGTTCAGAACTTGACAGTCGAATGAATCTATGAGTTCGAGTATTTTATTTCCCTTACTATCACATACTTCATCTTTGGATTGACGATGTGTATTCAATATTGTAGGGTTTATTCCGGAAACAAAATTATTCTGAGACTGTCCTATTCGTCCGTTGAAGTCGCCAATAAGAACTAGATTTGTTGCATTCAGGTTGAATAGAAGATCGCTCAGTTTGTCAAAGTCACGTTGCCAATGGTTGCAATTGAGATAGATAGGTAGTATATAATATTTATGTTTATTAATTTCGAGTTTAATGACGTGAGAACCACCTACCATTTCAAATTGCAATTTCACTCCTAGTTTCTTACGGTACGCTAAAAGTTCCCCTCCACTTGCTCTTCCGAAGATATTTGTTTTAACAGCAGGAATCCATTTAAGCTCATAATTCATAAAAAAGTTTTTAAAACTGCTTTCATCTAGATCTAGTAAATGTGTTTCAAATAACAAAAATATGTGGAATTCTTTTAAATAATTCAAAAATTCAACAATGGTAAGTTTATTTTTAAGTCCAGCAATATTATAACTTAAAATTTTAACAATATTTTTTTGATTCGGGTAGACGGCTACTTCTCAACAAACTAGCCCATCAGAAGGTCCAGTAAAGCGTACAGCGGATGTTTTGCTTATTTGACTACCTCTTGCCATCCCCGTACTTTGAGCCGGTGATGACAGTTCTTGCAGTTTGTTTTCATTCAATAAGCCACTCATAGTATTTTGTACACTTGTTGGCAATACACCTAAAATTTCATTTAGAACTTGCATTCCGTTTCGATTTCCACATCTTAAACCTTCGGAATTATCCCAGGTGAAAACCTTATCCAACACATGCAACCTATCATCTCTCAAAACGATTTTTTTCTTTGGATATTCCTGTCGCAATGGCTTCATAAGTGCATACAATTTTGATCTCCTTTGACGAACATTGAATGGTAGGTCTTTGCTAATGGAGATGCCTGAGGATGCAGTCTTCAATTGCCCAGAGTTGCGCAGTACTTTCAAAGCCGTGTGTTGTGTTTTCATTTGGACTACTACTGTTGCTTTGTTGGTATCTCTGGATGAAACTTTATAGGCGCTTTCGATTTCGTCGTTTGTATCGGAACTGAGCAAACCTGAACAAACGGATTTGGCTTTTTCGGTCATGTCAACATTTATTTCAACAGGTAACCTTACAATTAGATTTTTTTTCTGAACTTTTTTGCATTAATTTATCGATTTGCGATTCTAGTTGCTTATTTTTGTCTTCTAGCTGTGCGACTTTGGCCGAAATTTGATCGTGTTTGATTTTTAAGGTATTTATTTCATTGAATAGACTCTGAAAGTCACTTTTAGTCGGCAGTTCTTTGATAAGTTCGGTGTTGTTTTCCCGGAGAAGGTTTTTCAATACGTCTCTATTGATAACAATATTTTCGCTGGCCATAGTATAGCAGTATCTAGAGCCTCTTTTTTCGGTTTCGTAAGCTTCTGGAGAGGTGTCTGATAATCCTCTTTTGCTCATTTATTGAGGTTAAGTTTATGCGGTTTTATTTATAGATGGTTTTATGCCTTATAATCTACAACTTACTCAGAACTTTTATATTTTCCTTGAGCAGAGGTTATAATAATTCACTTTAACTAAGAATTTTGATTAAATTCACGGTTTTTACTTTAATTTTACTGATTTTTCTAAGAGTTCTTATTTTGCACGACTATTTTGACAGATTATCAAATGTCAATCATATGTACGAGTATATATGTTTGTATATGCAATTGACTTTAAATGAAATATGAAGTTAAACCAATATTTTTTTTTCTTTTTACATATGGTGTTACAACCGTCCTTTCATCGTGTTACAACCGGTACACCAGGAAGGACAGTTGTAACATTTGCCTTTCACTCCTTTGTCACAGCATACACTCGGAGAAAGGAGAAAGTTGGAAACCAAATTAGTATTTTATTGTAGTTAAATATCAACTTGTTAATATAGACTTTCATTTTGTTATGTTTTTTAGTTTTCAACTTATGGCACAATATGTAAAAAGTGTTACTTTCGTACTCACTCTCCCCTACGGTTGATATAATTTAAAGATTGAAGATTATTTTATGCAAATGTTGGCCGCGGCTGCGCCTTAAATGGTCCAGCCGCTTAGTCCAATTTTGGCATACTCTTTCTTACATTTCTGGCTTTCAGTGCGTCAATCGAAGCGGGCTTGTCGCTATAGACATGAGCCTTAACATAGCCCCAAACCTGAAATTAACTGTTCACCGAACTCGCCTCTCAATTGGTCCATTGCTTTTGCTACGCGTGCTGTGTGACATGTGGCACCATCTTCTTGAAACCACATGTCATGCAAGTCAAGCTCTTCCATTTTTGCACAAAAAGTTTGTTATCATCGCACGGTAGCGCTCACCATTCACAGTAACGTTGCGATTCGCATCATCTTTGATGAATGATTCCTCCAGCCCATAATACTCATCAAACAGTGACTTTTTCGGATGCATTGGTAGCTCTTGCAATGCTTCTGGCTACTCTTCACTTCAAATACGGCAGTTTTGCTTGTTCACGTATCCATTCAACCAGAAATGAGCTTCGTCGTTGAACACATGCCGATACAGCTGCGATATTTTCATCAGTTCGCACTCTACGTAAGCGTGTTGGTGGTTTAATGTCCAACAATGTAAATTTGGTGCGAAATTTAGTCACAATAGTCCGAGTAGCCGACTCGGTAGGTCAATTAAACTGACCATAAAATGGAAGAAGCACGCGATGAACTTTCTTTACAGAGCCCGCATTTCATGCGACCAAACTGAAGATATTTGACAGGGACACAAAACACGAAACGTCAGTGAGCTGTCAAAACCAGTGTTGCCAAAAAGAAAATAGCAAAAAAATCACCCATTATTATGTAATTTAAAACAGATTAAATTTTGAGGTATCGAGAATATATCATTGGAAATGTCATGTGTATGAAATGTCCTGGTTTGTGTGATTTTTTGACTGTGCATACTTTTCTAAACGGTAGTACTCGTACATACATTGAAAAAAATATTTGAAATAAAATAAAAACATAAAAAACTTTTGTTTTAAATATCCACTCAAAAAATTGTTTTATTTTTTTTTAAATCAAATATTAATAATCATAATCAGAGTGTCTTTTCTCTTCCGATGAAAACATATTATCATTTATACACTTAAAGACATTGTATCCACAATCACAACGCTCACTTCCTGTGGAACTATCCTTGCATTGGTCCAGTACCCATATTAAGCGAGTTATTTCATTTTTTATCGCATGTCGTTTGCCTAATTCCAACTGATAGGAGCAACCGTCTATTATATCCATTTTTTCTAAAACGCAAGCTGCATAGCACTTTAATTTCTGATTTGTTTGATTCCGGATGTCAGGTATATTTGGTTGTAAAATTGTTGAAACTTCTTCGTGGCTTATATTTTCGATTTTAAGACACACCTTTTCTGGTAAATCTGGAGCTGCGTTTGCCTGAAGATAAAGTTGTATCAAATTGTGTTTTAATAAAAGTGGAGACTTTGAAATATTGTAGAATATGTATTATGTATGTCAAATCGAAACAATTTCTCCGATTCAATTAAAGTAATTTATTTGTGTTAAGTCTTAAATAAGCAATTAAATTAACTAGTACTATTTATATTTATATTTTAACTAAACCATACTAAACACATATTCACGTTTGTTTGCCAAGAACACTGAAGCAAAATATTTAAGCCTCCAAAAAATATTGTAGCCAATATATAAATGTCTCGATTGAAAATCTTAAGATCTGACAGATATTGATAACGTCTGCTAAGTTTTGTAGGCTATTAGTGTCTCAAGCCTGGTATTAAATTTTAGTTTCTGTTTTTCTCTCCAAACTTCGTTAAGAATTCAATCAATTAAGATCGATCACCCCTTTGGCCTTGGTGAATTTTTTTTTTACCAAGTATTTCTCTTTTGTAATATTCAAGTAAATTCCACATAAAGTTACAGAATAACATAATTTGTCCAAATAACTCTTCGAGAATATTATGCCGAATAATTATTTCGTGCCTTAAGCCTAGAACGTAATTCACGCTAAATTTTATCTCACATACAAAATTCTCTCCAAAATTTAGCCAAGCTTAAATTATGTCAAGCATTTTAGCCGAGAGGTACGCTGTTCCAGCTTAAAAATCAAAATTTCTCTTCGAACTGTACATAACTCAAGAAATAATTGTTTGGTATATTTATTGACGAGCTAAATTTCAATTTGAAATGGAAGAATATTTAGAAGAATATTTGGTGACGAAAGCTTTACAAGATTTTCCACAGCAAAAATCACTCACAATTCATAATTCTTAAAAAGTCATACTTTAAAACAAATTCTTTTAAATCTTTGAAAAATTTCATTTAGAGAACAGCTGTTTTTTGTGACAAATTCTCCACAAGATTCTTATGTCAAAATTTAGATTGGATTGTAGCTGATGTTTGGAGAAAAATGTGGGAGATAAAATTAACAGCGATTACTAGGCTGTAAGATTGACAGAAAAGTGCTGTACAGTTGGAAATGAAAATTTTAATTATTAGTTGAACCTGTGTTTTTTTTATAAAATGTTTAGCTAAAATTTGGAGAGTATTTTTGACGGGATCTGAAATCAACGATATTGGGAAAGACGATTTTGCCAATTTTAATCAAGTTTAACATCATGCTATCTCTTAAAATTTTATGTTCTCTAGAGCAAGGTTTTCAGTATGAATGATTTTTAGAAAGCCTTTGATAGATTTAGTCACGCAACTGTATTTTCGAAACCTAAAAAAAAATGCTTTGGTTCTTACCAAACCTAACATAGCCTAACTGAACGAACACAATTTGTTTGAATTAATAATGGTCTCTCGGATCCTGTAGAAGTTACTTCCGGCATTCCTCAAGGTTGTCATCTGGGTCCCTTGTTATTTTTGATTTTTATAAATGATTAGTTTATTTCAGTCTTTGTATGTGTTTAATGGATGCATTAAATCCTCTCTGGAATGCATTTATCTACAAAAGGATTTATCTAACTTATTCCTTCGTCGTACCAAAAATGATCTTCATCTAAATGTCTCTAAATGTCATAGTTTATCGTTTAGTCGGAAGGCTTCCCCGATCTCAGTGTTATTTTCGATTCAAAATACATATACTCGTACTTTCACTAAACACATCGACTTCATCGTTTCATGTTGGGTTTTATTAACCGAACCTCTAAAGACTTTACATTTACATTTACTCCGTTCATTCGCTTGGAATCGAAAGGATCCAGAGGAGATTTACCAGAATTGTTATGAGGTGTATACGTTGGACCATCGATTAAAAGAGGGAATTAATTCGAAATGATTTTCAAGGGATTCAATCTCTTCAATCCCGAACGACTTATATTAAGATAATGTTTGTGAGAAACATTATAAACTACAACAATTTTTTGTTGTCGTCGATCTCGTTTTATGGACCTTCCCGTGGATTTCGTTCGTGTATCTAAGCGTTTTATGTATGAGGGTAAATTTTGGAAATACCTAATGAACAAATAACTCACTGTTTGAGGCAGTCAAACTTAGTTTGCAATGGACTTAAGATGTTTTTGAGCAGAGATAGCTTTTAGAAAAAATCATTATCTTTTCTGAACAATGGCGGTTACTTAACGTATTTGAGACTTTATTTGCTATTTAGTAGTCTGTTAGAGTCCTTGCTACTCTACTTGGTAGAATCAATAAATAAATAAATTAAAAAAGTTAAAATCTTCGAAAATCTAGTTCATCTTTCAGTATCGTGTCAAACGAGGTCTGCTTATTCAGTTTTTTGCATGAACTGTCACTGATTTAGGGGTGTACAGAAGCTATATATTCAAAAAATAGCCTTAGTACGAGACTAGTTTGAAAATGTTTGAAATAAAAAGTTAGCAAGTTGTTAAGGATTATCGTGTTAATACTTTTAGACTAGGTTGCTTAAGATGTTGTGCCATTGGTTAAAAAAATGATCTTACCTGAATGATCAAAACCAGTAAAATTGGTAAAAGTCCCTTTGCCATGTTTATTTAATGAAATACAAATAATAATTTGAATTAGAAATTTTAAAAATATACTTGGATGCAGTTTTTGAAAGAGTGAAATTGAATCAATTCTAAAACAAGTAGAATGCTAGCTTTTATACTTTGAATTTTATACGAAGCAGGGTAATTTGCATTATCTGTTGAATTTGAATACACACAAAAAGTTAATTAGATTAGTCTGGGAAAATTTTTTTAAGAAATAATTAGGTATTTTTAAATGTGAAACATTTTTCAGCTTTTAGATTTTTCTGTACAATACAAATGCAATAAAAAAACGATAGAAAAAAATATCTTACTACTATTAATCATAATTAATTTAAATGACTTTTGTTTAAATGATTTGTGGTACTGGAACTTTTTTAAATGAGCCAGATTTATTCAGTATGAGTAAAGTGCAATATTTAAGTCGAATTAGAACAATATGAAAACTATTTTAGTATTAGGTTACAATGGCAATTTGGTATTTAAATCGAATTTAATACCTTCCACACCCCCGTTAAGCAAAATCCTATTTCTCTCAAGAACGGCTCTTACGATTTTGATATAGCAAACATTCTATGTGTTATTGTAGACATGAACTACATTTTGGTCAACAAAATTTTAACAAAGTTATCAGTAGTTTCATAGAAATTTTTATTGATTTTCGACTTTCTCATTAACGTCTCTCACGATTTCGATCTAAATATTTGTACAGGAAGTCCTTCAAACTCAAAATAATATTGTGTATACAAATTTTGGAAACAATATTTTTTGTTTTTCAAAAATATCTTGTTTTTGAAATTATTTATTCCTTAAATGTATATTATTAAATACTTAAAATTGACATTTCAACTTTTTTTTGAAAATTTTTAAAATAAAAAAAAAATTAATACGAATTTTTAAGCTCTGTTTGTATAAATTGATACGTTTCTAGAAATCAGGCGGCAATTTACATTTTTCTCTATTTAAATCCATGATTTATATTTAGAAACAATTTTTAAATTCTAAAGTGCATTTCAGTTTTATTGAATTACAGATAGTAAGAATTAAGAGAAACATGTTTTTGAAAAATTGAATTTTCAACAAAAAAATTTTAATTAAAAAACAAAATCTTAAAACATTACAAAAATTTTGGGGTTCGCTACTGTAAACCATATAAATATACAAATTTATTTCATCGATAAGAATATCTATTCAAGAATTTTCCAATCGCCAAACTCAAAATTGAATTTTTTAATGATTGTCTTAAGCTCTGATTTTCTAAATTATGGTTTTATAAAAACTGATATTGGAAAACTTTGTTAAAGAATTGAATTTAACAAAAATAAGTTAATTTCAAAAACGTACTGTCCTTGTCAGATATCGGTTTTTAAAAATCTGATCGTAGGAATCTGCAAATAGTCACAAAGCAGAATTAAAAAAAAATTCGAAAAGTTAGGTAAAGAACAAAAAAATATTCTGCCTTTCAAAATTCCACGAAAAATATAAATATATTGATGTTCATTTTTCTACAAAGAGTTTGATTAATTTATTAATTTTTAAATTTAGAGAGATAATTAGTAAGATTTTAGTTAGATTTTGAGTTCTTGTATTTATAGATTTTTTCTGGCTCCCGGAAATTAAGCAAGTTTCTTATTTGGAAAAGATGCCCTACAATTTCAGGCCTTTCTAGTAGGGAAGCAGCCCAGACTTTTATAGTAGCTCTCCAGAATTTCAGGAATTTTTTACCAAAAAAAAATTCTGGCACTTTTTTCATTTTTAGAAATGGAAAAAAGATCAGAAAATAAAGTTTGGAAAAATCAAATTTCTGGCGTTTTTTTCTTTTTTGTTTTTGAAAAAAGCCAGAAAACTGTATTTTACATTAATTGCAGTAAACAACTAACAGTTATGTACTGTTGCTACAGGCGCCTGCCTGGCGACTGAACCGAAAAGAAAGTTAAGATCCTGAAAACCCGCAAAGCGGGCCACTCATGGCAGCGACAGCGCGACGGCGCGGCGCACAGTGGGGCACCTTGTATGGGAGAGTGGAAAAAACTCTATAAAAACTAAACCATTGGACCGATTTTTTTGAAATTTACACACATGATAATCAATAGCAAGAGAAATCCACATCTTTAATTTCCGCCTACTGCCACGCCTACTTTTAAAAATACTTAAAATATTTGTTATATTTTGAGTAAGCATTAAATACACTGGTCAACAAAATAAAGATTTTTTTGTTGCCGGAGAATAACATACTTTTTCTAAGATTTTTGGAGTGGTGAACTCGGATCTAAGCTCAGAATTATTCAATTGCCTCTAATTCTTGAGATATTCTGTTCGAAAATAAAAAAAATATATACATTTTGAGGTCTAGTAAAATTGTGAGGTATTTTTTTACGAAATTTATAACTGTATCTGTACAATAATTCTTCTACTTCAAAATACATTTTAAATCTTCCCGATATATATTTTCCTCTGGGAGAAATTCTTAGTTAATTTTTAGACTTCACCTAAAACTTCATATAGGTACTTCAATAGGTTGTTGTTGCTGGAAAAGAAATATACTTTCCCTGAGACTTTTTGAGTGCTGAATTTGAATCCGAATTTTTAAAATGCTTCCATTAGCTTGAAAGTTATCTGAGACGATAGGTAGGTATCTGTTTTCATGGTAAACCCTTACAAGTTTTATTTCAAAATATGTACCTTAAAATAAATCTTTTTGCCATAGATACAAAAATTGGTGTAAAGGTAAAAAAGAAATTTAAAAAAATTTTGGTTATCTCTGATAATAGAGCTTTATATTATATATAATAGCTCTTTTTCACTTAGCTATGAAAATTGTCTATTTAAAAACACTTCAAATGATTCCTCTTTTTCCAAAATAAAGTCGGTTAATACTGAACGGGGTATAGAAAAAACACATGACATCGCAACTGTTTGGACTAACTAATAAACACTGAATGACACGTCAAATTGACCTTTGAAATTATTATAATGTCATTAACACGATTGTGTCTACACAAACGAGCCAATTAGACTAATGTTAAATGTTATAGATACTGCACTCAAAAATTTGTGCAGTCTAAGTAAAAATTACTGCATCGTGGTAAAATTACAATTAAAATATAAACAAACATATTTTATAAACGTACGTATAACATAAATGCATGTCAGGTCCCACATCACAATGTCAATATTGTAATTTATACTTATGTATTTTTTTAGGTGTATGACTTGAAAATCGAATTTTTTCCACGTTTTCCCCACTGTGCGGCGGCGCCACCCCGTGTGACTGTTATTTTTACTTGCGACTTATAGGTACTATAAGGTAAGTTATGCATTCGGAAAAAAAAATCGAACTCGAGATCAAAGATCAAAGTTGACATTACGATAATAGCGAGGACCAAAAAAGTGCGTCTCGCAATTCTGTCTGTCTGTCTGTCTGTTCGACTACAGCTAACGGCTCGGCCGATTTTCTTTAAACTTGGTAGATATGGGTTTTATTTTCCCCCCCCGGATGTTTTTTTATTTGATTTCTTAAGAGCAAAAATAACGGTACCTGCCATACGATTTTTTTTCGAATTTTTTTTTCTCAAAAACTGCCCCAAGAATTTTTTAAGAAAAATTCATAAAATTTCATTTAGTTAAACCTAGGTAATGAATGAAAAAAAAAAATTTTCAAAAAATTATTATTTTTGGTGCCCTCCTTGTAACCATTTTTTATTTTGATTTTCTCAAAAACGGTTAAACCGATTTTGATCATTTTTTTTATGTTAAGGGTCCTCAGTAGTTTCAATATTATTGTGTATTAAAATTTTCAAAAAAAATTTTTTTGGATTTTAAAAAAAAATTTAAAAATTTTTTTTGAAAACTCAATATTTCAAAAACGCTATGCTTGATTTTTTTAAAACTTTATAAATAAAAGTTTCTTAAAATAATCTACAAGATATGAGAAAAAAAAATTTATTTTACCTAAAAATAACGGTACAATCCACACAAATGTTGGAAAATGGTTTTCGAAAATCGTATTTTTATCGAAAACGGTTCCGAGAATTTTGCTTTAATTTTTAGTCTTTCGATTAATTTTTAAGATCCATAATTTAATACAAAAAATTTTGAAAACAAGACATTACTGACTGTACCTACCATAGATCGGTTTTTTAAAATTTTGAATTTCTCATTATCGACATAACGGATTTTAATGAAATTTTTTATAGAGATGCTTCTAAAAACTCTAAGAAACATTGCTTTTCAAAACAAAAACAAAAAATAGTTTTTTGAATTTTTGAAAAAAGTGTCTTCTTTGAAAATAAAAAAAAACATTTTCTGGTATTTTTCCATAATCTAATTTGGAAAATAGACCAGAATAAATTGATTTTCTGGCCTAATTTCCATTTTGGTTTCTGGCTCTTTTTCCATACCTAGCTGGCCCAATTCCCAACAGTTCTGGCTTATTTTCCAAAATAATTTGTGGCCCTTTTTTCAATTTTGAGCTTACAACTTTTTCTGACGTTTTTCCCAGAAATAAATTCTGGCGTAATTTCTTCTGGCATAATTTCTGAGAGCCCGTTTTTAAGCATTTAAGCATTTAAAACCATTATAAGGTGATTCTGCCTTCTCTTGTGTAATTGCAATAACTTCAGTATTTTCCAAGGTCATGGAAACGCTTATTAAGATAAACGCTCAAAAATATATTGAAGAACGAAATCTTCTTCATTACCAAGATGACAGCTTTTATAGCAATAGGCACACTGGTGATCTGATGGTATGTGTCGCCATCATTGCGTTTGCATTTGATATTTAAAATGCGTTCGATGGAGTTTGGCATCAAACACACTTAGCAAAAATACGTGCACTTAATATTGATCAATCTTTTCTTCGAGGAACTAAAAACTACCTTCCAAAACGGTTTACAAGTAGTATTGGGCAGTTTTAAGTCTGTAATTCTTAAAAATAAATGTTGGTGTGCCACAGGGCTCCGTTTGGTCTCCGACTCTATTTATCATATTTATCAATGAAACTGAAACTTCTCTCAGCTATTCACATTTAGTTTTTATCGAAATCCCTGTCTTTCGGATATGGAACTACAACGGCAGGGTATTATTATGTATCGTCTAATATAGGGTTTCAAAAACCGGTTGGAACTTAATGCTTCGAAAACTCAGTGGTGTTGGTGTCTCTTGTCGTTGAAGTCAATTTATTTAAGCATCTTAGAAAGCATTCAGGAAATAGCTGTAAGATTTTTGAATCATAATCACCGAGATATACATTTGAGAAATTTTGAAAACTAAGAAAAACTTGAGGTGAAGTAGTGAGACCGTAAAGTACCCACACATTAAGGCTTAGCTAAGTCCTTAGACGAATTATGCACAACTCAGAAAGTGATTCCCATTGTATAGATTATGATCTTAAATGAAAACTCAGAAACTCCTAAACTCTTATTATTCTAATAATTGTAAAATCACGAGCACGTGATACATATCTTTAAATGCATTAAGTCGCATTGCTACCCTCACACACACATTTAAATAAACATTTACTCTATGTAATATGCACAATGTAAATTCATTAATTCATTGGATTATGAAGTGCATTATCCTTGGCGAATTGCGCCAATTATATGTAATATAAAAATGGAGTTTCCCTTGCGTTTGTGTGGCTTATCTGAATGTTAAGTTCAACTGCATATACCATACATAACAATTGCACAATTGTTGACAAGTGTACTGTGCAAGTGTGCGCATTTAAATTAAGAAAAAAAAATAAATGCAATGCAGAAATAACAATTGATAATAATTATCATGCCAACACACAGTTTGTATATGAGAGTAATCAGATTTTCTTATTGCAAAAATTGCAATGAAAATATTATGCTTTTGGGGTTGGGTGGTTAGATTATGGGGGGATGAAGTTTTTTTTTGTTTTTGTTTTTTATTAATTCGTTGCAGTAGGATGGGTTCTTGGATTGGCATGTGCTTTGTATAGAGTGCTCATTAAAATGAATTTCAGATGCAGATGCTTGTGGGCGATATGATCTGCTCAGTATACTAGGAGTATACATTTAAGGAAACGTGCTTCACGTTTTCAAAAACGTGCTTCGCAGATTCATACATCTTCCAATATACAAATGAAGCACAATAGAAGATTCTTGTACCTGCTCTATATAAGGCAAGGTATTGCTTTGGTGCAGGAAAAATGTGTCTCAAAGATCGAAACAACTCAAATTCAGTATTATAAAAATTGGCTTTAGACGTATTACTACGAATCTGAATCAAAATCGGTGAAAGTGTTTTAGAGAATGTTGTACAGAATGATTGTCGGGTGCCCAATTTTGATGAAAATTTTACACTCTCTTAGAAGATAGTACAAGAAATGACCAAAGTAAATGCTCATTGAAAATTCCACTTAAAAAAAAAAGATACATTCAAGACAGATAAAATATATTTTGTCGGCTTTTCAAAAAAAAAAAAACATTCAATAGAATGTAGTCCTCGCTTTTGGAAATTCGAAAATTAGGCTGGTTTGATGAATTATTTTGTTTTTATTAAATGTGAGACGACTGGTTTGGTAATCAGTCAGCCAACGTCAAAGGAACGCCGCGGTGGGTGAAAGTGTACAGCAGAAAACAAGGCAGTCGATTTACCGTCGTGCACAAGAACACAACCTTTCGCAGACTTCAACTTAGTGAAGTCTTGGTTCTTCATCTGAACAAGAGCTGATGAGAGTTCATGAACTTAGACAACACTGTTCGTTCGCTGACTAGGCTTCAAAGCGTTTGGGAGAGGACCTCAATTTTGGCAGACAAATCATCTTTAGCTACGAGGCGCATTTTAGGATAAACAGCTATGTTGACAAGCAAAATTGGCGATTGGCGTATATGGGACGACATCAACTTAAATTCTCAAAAAGTCAACACCGTTTGGTGAAGATTGGTACAGGCCCGTAACGTTATTGGATAGTATTTTTTTCGAAAACGACCTACGTGCGTCGGTGACCGTCAATGGCGAGCGATACGGAATGAAAATAACCAATTTCTTATGGGTCAAATTGAATCATTTTGACCTGGATGAAATGTGGTTCTAACAAAGCGAAGCTACGTACCATACAGAGGACTCCACGATTGATATTCTGCATGAACGATTTGGGAGTGAGGTTATCACTGGCAGAGGTGACGTGAATTAGCGATCAAAGTTATGCCATTGGACCCTGCTAGACTTTTTCTTGTAAGGTTTCCTGGTCTATGCGAATTAACCATAAACCACCGATGGCGGAACTATGCGGAATAGTTATTGAAAATTGGACCATTCGGTTCCGTGCAACCGTAAGAAGCCAAGAAGGAATATAAATTGAATTAAAAAAAAAAATAGTGACCCGTTTGTTAGATGTCGAATTTTCAAAAAACTCGATTTTGTTTTTCAAAACTTCAAAACAATTTTTTCTAGAGCTTAGATATGCAATGTTTTTCATTTTTTTTTTTTTTGAAATTAGAATTTCATTAAAATCCATTGTGTCTATAATGTGAAATTTTTAAGTTTTTTTAATATCATGTTTTTTGTGACAGTTTTCACAAATTTTTAATCAAAAAAAAAAATACAGTACAAATTCAACTGTTTAAATTTCGTATCTATTTTAATATTTCAAATAACTTCTTGCAAATTACGTGTGATACAATAAGAGATCTCAACGACTAATAATCCTTATGATTTTAAATTACAATTTCAAGAACATAGGTCATCATCATCATCATCGGCTCGACAACCGGGTTCCGGTCCTGGCCTCTTTCAACAAGTCTCTCCACCTATCCCGGTCTCTAGCCGACGCCATCCAGTTGCGCACCCCAAGGCTTCGGGCGTCCTTGACTACGCCATCTCTCCAGCGCAAGCATGGTCTACCACGCTGTAGTCTACCATAGAATGTACCACAAAGAACTTTCCGAGCAGGTTCCTCTTCGCTCATGCGAGCTAGGTGCCCTGCCCACCGGAGTCTACCGAGCTTAATTTTTGTCACGATATCAAGGTAGAATGCGTACAGTGCATGATTATACCGTCTCTGGAATCGTCCTTCCTCACTTATGGGGCCAACAATTCTCCTTAAGACTTTTCTCTCGAACGCAGCTAAGAGGTCGGAGTGCCTTTTGCTAAGCACCCAAATCTCGGATCCATATGTGAGTACTGGCAGGACCATGGTCCTGTACAGCAGCAGTTTTGAAGTTATGGTGAGATTTCTGGATTTGAAGAGCTTTGACAGACTATAGTAGGCTCTGTTGGATTTGAGAAGCCGCCCGCGTATTTCTTCTTCTATATTGTTATCGGCTGCTACTATTGACCCAAGGTATTTAAAGGATTGCACCACTTCAAATTCGTGCTCCGCTACCTTGATTGTTTGACCAGCTGTTCCTCTCGCATTCGACGCCACCATGTACTTTGTTTTACCGTCACTAATGTGCATCCCCAGATTTTGTGCCGCCTGCTCGATCTGGATGAAGGAATCTTGTACAGCTTGTTCGGTTCTTCCGATGATGTCAATGTCGTCTGCGTAAGCCAGTAACTGGCTGGACCTGTTGACGATGGTCCCTCTTGTTGCCGTGCCAGAGTCACGGATTGCTTTCTCCAACGCCAGGTTGAAGAGGAGACAGGCCCTTGTCGGAGTCCATTAAAGATTTTGATTGGTCTGGATAGCAATCCGGCTATTTTTACTTGGCTTGTTACGTTGGTCATGGTCAACCTACATAGTCGTGTCAATTTATTTGGGATGCGGAATTCTCTCATGGCTTTGTAAAGTTCTACCCTGGCTATGCTATCATAGGCGGCCTTAAAGTCTATAAACAGATGGTATGTTGGGATGTTAAATTCTAGACATTTTTCCATCGCCTGCCTAAGGGTAAAGATCTGATCAGTTGTTGATTTGCCTGGAATGAAACCACACTGATATTGTCCGATGACGGTTTTAGCGTATGGGGTTATCCGGTCTTGTGGGAGAGGGGAGAGTATCTTATAGGCGGTACTCAACAACGTGATACCTCTATAATTGCTGCACGTTGTGACATCTCCCTTCTTATGTATGGGGCATATTAAACCTTTTCGCCAGTCTTCTGGCATTTCTTCCTGCTCCCATACGTGTACTATAATATGATGAATTGCTTGACGTAAGGCTGGCCCGCCGTGATGGAATAATTCGGCTGGTATGCCATCGGCTCCCGGGGCTTTGTTCTGTTTAAGCCGGCCTATAGCCTTCTCAACCTCTTCTATGCTTGGTGGCGGCAACATAGGGTATTCTTCTTGAAGTAGTGGAGCCTCCACTTCTGCAGTGAGCTGACCATTTAGCAATTCATTAAAGTACACTTCCCATCGCTCCAGTATGCTTTCAGGATCGGTGATCAGATTTCCCTCTCCGTCCTTGCAGTATGTGCAGCGTGGTGTGTACTGCGTCATGTTTCGGACGGATTGGTAGAACTTCCGCGCCTGGTGCGGACCTCGCTCTCGGCTATTTTCTATTTCACAGATTAGGTTCTTCTCCCAGGCTGTTTTTTTTTTGCCTGTGAAGCCGTTTTTCTGTTCTTCTGAGCTCTTTATATTCCTCTTCGCGTGCCCGCGTTCTATGAGATTGTCCGATTTTTACGACTGCTGCCTAAGATGCAGTTGGCAGTACTAATGACAGAACATAGGCATGTTTCCTTAAATATAAATTAAGAGCTTTTTCAGCGTTTAATCTTAAGTGTTTACTTTTAAGTCTTATTCAATACTATTTAAATTATTTATTTATTTTAAAGTACGAAATTAATCAAAGTAATTTAAATGAATTTATTAAATACTATTTATAAAATGTATGGCATTAACATATCCAAAAAAAAAACATTTAAATACAGAATAATTTTCAAACTTTTGTGGGAGCTTCAGCATACAAAAATAATCAAAATCGGTTTTTCCGTTTTTGAGAAAATCAAAAACAAACAAAAATTGTTCCTAAAGATTAATAACAATTTTATTGAATTTTTTTTCAAACATTACCTAACCTTAAAAAAAATAAATTAGATGCCATGATGCCTCTTTAACAGTATTCTCGTGACTTTCCACTCTCCACCATTTCTGTGTACGTGTTTGCAGAAATGTATAGGGGAATTATCGTACAATTTTCTGCCAATTCCGAACGGCTAATGAGTAGTAGATGAGAATCGAGCCCAAAACCCTCTGCATAACAGTCCAATGCACTAACCATTATGCCAAAGGGTACTATCCTTAACTAAATAAATTTTTTTTTTCATTTGTGGATCAGCTTTTGAGAAAAAAATATTTTACAAAATTTCGAGAAAAATTTGTATGGCGGGTATCGATATTTTGGTGTTAAAAAGTTAAAAAAAAGTGTGGGGAAAAATTAAAAACTCCTTTCTACGAAGCTTAAAGAAAATCCGTCGAGTCGTCTTGTCTGCAATCGAACAGACAGACGGAATTCCGAGATCCGTGATTTTCGTCTCCCCTTTCATCGTAATGTCAGGCCTGATGAAAATCTCGCTTTCGATTTTTTACGTATACAAAACTTAATACATAAATAGGTCACACGTTATGTATGTCGCAAATAAAAATTTGTAACTTTGTTAATACCTCAGACATAGCTTATAATAATTTTTTTGTGTAGAAGCTTCCAAAATTTACAAACAATTTTTGTATATTACAAAAAAATAAATCAAGCATTTTTTTTGAAAAACATTAACTAAAATATAAAAAAAATGTTCTTAGAGATAAAAATAATCTTAGTTTTATCCTTCTACGAGTTTTATAAAAATATAAAAGTCTGTGTGCTAGAATTGGAATGATTAACCTTTGAGTGGAAACACAGTTTAACAAAAGTCGTTATTAAGGGGTTTCTCCCATAGAACCGACTTCTTTGATTTTTGGCTTTATTATTATCAACTAAATTGATTAAAATAAAATTTGGCTATAAAACCTTCTTAAATATATTGGATATAAGAATTTAAGAAATTAGATATGTTTTGTATTTAAAAAAAAAGCATAAATTTTTTTGGTTTTTAAAAATGTGTTATTTTAAAAAATAAAATTATTTAAATTTTATTTCTTAATTCTATATTATCGAAAGTTTCAATTTGTTTTTTTTTTTTTTTTTCTAAAACATATTTTGAAATTTGTATTCATGCTTTTTTTCATCAATTCACATTTGTTCAAGATACCATTTTTTAGAACAAACTTTAAACACCACATTCTAGCAATTTCATTGTATTGACATTTTTTAATATCATCCACTCTTAAAATTTCTTCCCTCTTGAACATAAGACCAAGTACGTGCGACCCAGTGCACGAATATTGTCATTCCGTACATACAAATTACTATCTTTAATCTCCATTGTTTCAATTTGTAGAGCCTTTATCAAAATATTTATATTAAATAATTTGAAATGGTATTTTCTTGTCTGTACCCTTCGGATAAGGACCTGCGATATCTATCCTTATGCTATGCATAATTTAATTAAAAAACGATCTCGTCATTGTTAATCTCCTTGGATATCATGAAAAATCTACCCTTCAAAAAAACCAAAAAAAATTGTTAACCACCTCTCAACTCTTCCATGGAGTTAAGCTAAAGCTGGACGAGGAAAAGGAATCCTTTCACTCGTCCATCCTGCCAATTATACTTAACACTCATTAAACATTACTTTTAATGAAATAACATGCGAGACACTGCTGTTGGGATTGCATTCTTCATTGTTGTAAAAATACTGTTGGTTAAGGATACATAAATAAATAAAAAAAAATTGTAAAAAATAGCATTTGCAGAGATGTAAAAAATTTGTAAATGTCCATTGGCAGTTGCTGAAATTATTGTGCGATACTTATTGTCATAGTTGAGCTCTTTTTTGTTTGTAAAATCCTTCCATTCAGCCGACCGACGACGACGACGAGGATGTGATTTTGGAGACACTTCACTATAATTATTCAGTGCGTAAAGCACGTACAAACGAATTTATATCACACGGCTGTGAACACACAATGATGGTGTTGCTCCACACGAAGATAGTAATTAAAATTAAATTCATTTCACGTTAAAAGTACAATAAAGGACATACACAAGGAGAAAGAAAAAAAAAAAACACATTTTTATTAATTTGTTAATTGTGTAAATTATTGTGTGTGGCAGAGTGTTCGTGATTCATGCTTCAGTAAGTCCCAACAAGAAGGATTGTTTCCTGATACAACATTTACTGGCCACAAAAGATCAAGTATTGCTCTCGTAAAAAATTGTGAAATAATTTTATATTTAGCCATCTTCTCAAAAGTACCCGCCATAGAATAGTATTTTTGATTTTAGGCTTTCTCATTATCTACTAAACTGATTTTAATAATTTTTGCTCTCAAAAACTTTAAATAACTTTGCATATAAAAACTTTTAAGAAAATATCAGATGATTAAAAAAATTAATTGCTTTGAAAATGTTATATTTCAAAATCTTGAAATTTTCGATTGCAAAACATAAAAAACTTGAAATTGGTGTAGTACATTTTTTTTGTTTTTAAGTACTAATTTACTATAGCTGGATATGACTTTAAATGGATGGATTGGGGCCGCCACGTGACGAAGTCTTAGTTGATAAAGGTATAGCTTCGCCCAAAGGAAACAAAAATAAAATGCACGACTGCGTCGCACAAACTTGCTCTTATGTAAAAGTCTACGAATTTCAAAAAAGAATGTTATTAGAGAAAAACTGTTCATAAGCATAAAATTCATTTTTAAATGACTATAACAACTCCTTAAGTAGTTGGAGCTAACCACCATGATGCAATTGTGTTTTAAGCAAATATTAGTTTATGCAAGAACAAAATTATAATTCGTTGTAGTGGTTCCTAAAAAAATGTCACGATATCTGCTTCTAAGCTTTTATATAAAAATTTTTAAAACATTTTGGTACGTCAATTTAAAGTTTTTATTATTGTTCAAATAGAACTTAAATTTACAAAAAAAATATTGTCGAACAGACAGACAAACAGACAGAATTGTGAGACCCATTTTTTTCGTCTTCGCCTCTTCGCTATCATCGTAATGTCAAGTTTGATCAAAATCTTAAGTCGCAAGTAAAAAACATCTTAATGCTGTTTTTAGAGGCGGAGTACTTTAATTTTTTAATAAAACACACCAAAATAATTTAATATTTATTATATTGTGCTTATTTCAAAAACAATTTCTTGTCATTAATGTCTGGGCATGAGGCCGCAGCAAATCAAGCTGTACTTCGGCAATAACCCGTCGTTTCTGGTTTATCGGCGTAGACAAGCGACTTTACAAATTCCTTAAGAAAGTAATTTATGAAATGCGAAATAGATCTATAGATTCTCGAATTAATCGCTCTCATGGAGGATTATAAGTAGACATAAGACTCACGCAACGCCCGATGTGTTTCTCGAATGGAACCAGATTTTTTAAAATAGATTTGAACAATTTGCAATTGTTGCTCCGGCGCGTGCGGCGACGTGCGTCTATCGGTCGTGATTATTTGCTCAAGCAAGCTAACCTCAAAACAGCCGAGAACTTTCAAATCCGCTACCACAGAATACAGTGTTATCATTGGTATACCTGGAATCAGTATTAGCCTTCGCTTTGAATGATTTTTGTCTCGATTAAATTTGGTTGCAATTTTTATATGGTCAATCAAGTTACGCTCCACAACTGTGTTGCGTTTGAGTTGCTAATAATAATAAGCATTACATGTGATCCAACCTTTAACTTTAATAATTCGGAGTGGTGCCAATGAATTAAAAAATTCGGTCGGAAATTGACGACTTGCTCTTCTATTACTGCGCCTGCGTTGATCGATTGATATTTTTCTGTTTCGCTGAATTTACTCATTGAACTTGTAGACATCATCACTTTTTTTAATTGGTTGTTTCACATGGAAAAACCTTGTCGAAAAGGACCTGAGAGACATAAGGGCATTTGACAGAAGTTCCGGAGGCGATTTCATTCTCATTCGTGGGCGATCATTTGGAATTTTCCCATTTTCGATGTCCAAAAATTCTTTTGAGAATATTTGGACAGATGGGTCTTGCATCAAATGTTAACGCATGTGCATCGATAGCTTGATTTTCTCAGCTGGGTTCAAAAATATGATGATTTCAAAAATACGTTTGTGCTCATCTGCGGGAATTGATAGCGAAATAACAGTTTGGCAAAGATCACCAGCAGGAGGAATAAAAGCTCTTTACCATCGTTTGGAAGTTCATCTAGAGTCGGTTTCTAATTGGCCATTGTGTATTCATCCCAAATGATAGGTTTTGCTGATGTAGGAAGTTGGTGTTTTTGTCTAGTTCAAATTTTATGGAAGCTTGTCCAATAGCATCAAGGCAATTCCCGATGATACCGCAACCCAATTATGCATTAGAACCGACGCCAATATTAAATTGATGACGAATATATCGTTTTTCTAGCGTATTGAGGAAAAAAATAGGCTTCTTATGTTTGTTGGTCGTTGCATTTGTCACAAGATCAGTAAAGATCAGCAACCAATCGCCATTCTTGAGCTTACAGATATTTTTATTCACATCGAAGTGCTGTTCTCGCATCAGGTCGTTGTCTGAGACACTGTTGAAATACGCATTTCAAGTTAAATACAGACTTGGTAGTTGATCGGTATGCAATATGCATGTCCACAATCACGATTTTTTGGTTTAACCAGACTAAACTATAGGCAGGCCTCACTTTTGCCATTCAGCCGAGTACATACAGACACCGATTATTATTGGTTGAATATGTCGTCAAAACCTGTGACTTCAGCCTTTTTGGAGCTAATTTGCTAACTTACAATCAATTTTGCGCCATTGTAAGTAAACCAATACCTCAGAACTGTTATACTTATCGGAATTTTTCGTATTCATGACAAGTGTCTAATCTTTTTGAAACATATTTATTTTTAACCAGCCTTTTCGGTATTGCATTCGACTTTATTAAAAAAAAGGATAATTTATTTTACCCGCAACGGACCGTGTTTTGAAAAACTGTCAAGCTGTTTTGGTAAGACTTTGATTCGAATTATATAATGAGAAGTTCGGCCTTTTTTCGGAAGATCTCAAAATTTCTGAAAAGCCTTGCATCTTAGCTAGTCTTGATATTTCTCCTAAAATTTAAAAAAATTGCTCGATACCCTAAATACATTTAGTTGAAATATGTATTACCAAAAATAGTTTAAGAGTTAAAAGAACTTTAAAAAACATAAAACCGTTAGGGACGATCCAAGGTCACTGGTTTGAAAATACTCGACATTTTGACCTGGAAATAGAATACTCCCTGTACCACTTAGCTACCGATCGTATTTGCGGCTATTGAAGTAAACAAAGTGGACTACTGACAAAACTCAAATGCTTGTACCCATTGTTTGATGAAGCACAAGATCTGCAGACTATAGATATCACCGAAGTAGTTAATCGTAAACATCAACCAATTGATCAAGGTTGTCCATTAATTTGCTTGGAGGTACTAAAATTCCCGCGGTTAATTCTAGTGTTTTTTTTTCCACAGATAAGTCCCATTTAATAATCTTGAAAGCAAAGGTCTAATTTACAAGTTACAACTTCTGTCTTCGAAATGACATATCACAATGGCGATTGGAGAACTACAGAATTATAGAGGAAACTTGGACAACATCATCATATCCGTGTTAAATATGGCTCAGTTCTCTGTTAGATTCAAAGGTGGACCCCTAACTCTTCTTGAACTCACTAAAAAAAAAGAATTCAGCAGAGGTCGATGGTATACTACTTGGATAACTCTTAACATTTAGGCATACCATACTATTAAACAAGGCTTTTAATAATGCATTTCATCCAATGCGGTGGAAGACATCCTTGAGACCTCCTATCCCGAAAAAAACACAAAAAAAATCCAATCATAGGATTCACCGGTCGTTAAGTTTTTTTCTGCGTATTTTTAATATCGAGTTTTTTACAAGTGGGTGGAGGACAAAATATGGTATATGATACCGGATAGCGTATTGCCAAACTGTATATCAGTACAGAGCTCCGACGCTCTATAATAGACTACAGAATGCTCATTCAAATTAAGAGCATACTATATACTGTGTCAGATCAAAAGCAGATTTTTCTGTGTTGGTATACATTTTGCTCAGGAAACTAAGAGCAAAGTACCTGTGATTACAGAGCCATCGTTCACGTTGGTGGGGTTATTGTGTGTGGTTTGTGGTGCCGTGACATAAGGCCAAGTGACAAAAGGCCAAATTTGTTTGTGACTTAAGGCCAAACATAAAATGTTTTGTCTTGAGCAACAGTACCTCGGGTGGCCCGCTTCGCGGGTTTTCAGGATTTTAACTCCCTTTTCGGGGCTCACACCCGCTCACGCAACTCCGTTGCTCCGCTTAGGGTATGCTCAGTCGCCAGGCAGGCGCCTGTAGCAACAGTTTTCCTGAGCAGCAGTACATAACTGTTAGTTGTTTACTCCAATTAATGTAAAATACAAAACTGTTGCTACAGGCGCCTGCCTGGCGACTGAACATACCCTAAGCGGGAGCTGGTGTGAGCCCCGAAAAGGGAGTTAAAATTCTGAAAACCCGCGAAGCGGGCCACCCAAGGTACTGTTGCTCAAGAAGAAACATTTTATGTTTGGCCTTAAGTCACAAACAAATTTGGCCTTTTGTCACTTGGTCTTATGTCACGGCACCACACACCACACACAATAACCACACCAACGTGAACGATGGCTCTGTAATCACAGGTACTTTGCTCGATCTGAAATAGTATATTATAGTTTGCTTCAGCTTTTTTAATATTTTACAAGCAAACTGCATGTGACCACAGAACGCTCTGTGGTAGTATACAGTTTGCTCTACAATACTTTCAAATTCGGTGAGCAGAAAATGGCTGAGCACAGACTAAGGAGATCTGTGCTGATATACAGTTTGGCAATACGCTACCGGATACTCAATTCGGTTTAAAAAAAATTCATGTGATAAAGTCTAAACTGGTATTTGATATCAAATGGAAGAAATATATAAGTTAGTGTAACCGCCTTCTGTCTGGTTGATTAAGAGAGGGTTTTTAACAGCATACATATGTAGAGGGTTTCCGAATCTAAAATTACCAAATGTGATGGGTAACCTTACTCAAGCAATTGCATATACAGATGATCTAATTGCGTAAAGAACAGCTCCAAAAGTCGAGACCATTGGAATATCGGTTAGCTTGTCTTTGACAAAATATAATGAAAGTGCGTCGATTGGGTGCTGAAAATCAACTTTCAGAAATCGGAACTCCGTTGGATGAAGCCTCAAGGAATACGAGAAAGAACCTGCCGAAGCTAGTGATCGTAGAACTATGTACATGAAAATGGAAATCCACTGGCAAGTAAAAGTGTAGGGGCAACTGGTTGGATCCGTATTTATATTTTGACATTGTTATCTATAGCTCTTGATTTGACGAGAACTAAGGGAGCTTTTTCTTGTTTCTTGTCAGACAACTTCACAGCAAAGAGAGGGTGATTCGCAAAGTGGCCCTAATCTAGAGATTGATTAGTTTGATGTTGAACTCTTATATTCGGGAGTTTTGGAGTTTTTTTGTACGGATTATTACTACCCTTAAAATGTTTGAACACATCCAAAAAAAAGGAGATGCCGATGCACATTGATTTTTAATGTCTGAATATCGTAATGGGAGGGAAATATAGAGCCGAGTCAAGAATTACAAATTCGTGTAGTGCGGTTAAAGAAAGAATATCTGAACTGAACAGTGCGTTCGAGTATAAGTTAGAAGCGGATCACGAGACTACACACTTAAACCATTAAGATTTAAAATTTCAAGAACGATACGCCTTTTACGAACTATGAGACAATACTAATAGACTGTGGGTTGAAGCAGCTATATTCCGTTGAATGAATTCCTTATTCGAAAGATGGTCCGTAAAACTGTCTCGGCCTTAGAACTGAGTACTTTTTGTTAATTATTGGTATTCAAGTTGCCCAAAAAGGAACAAGTATTTCAATGCGACTCGGTGGTGAGCATTAATTTTATTTGAAATTTACTCACTGAACTCTGCATACACCTAGGTAGGTATAGACTGATGGACAGCACATCGGCTTGTAACATACCTTTTCGTTTTAAATTGTTATTGTGATGTGAGCAAATTTATTATTGGTCGAACATTATTATTTAAATTTAATAAATTAAATAAAAATAAAAAAAATACATTTTGTTGAATTAACAATTAAAACATATCGATATGCGGTGTGTATATGCATTATGCTATTCTACTGCTACTGCTATGGGTATTATTCCGAAAATGCATGCAGTCACAGACCACAATCAGCATCCTTTTGTTGATTTTTAATATTTTATGAAATAATCGTTTTAATTTTTAACGGAACTGTCATTCATTATTTTTTTTATTGCATAATCATTTTTTTACGTTTTATTTGTTTAATTCTTTATTTAATTGTCAATGACGACCGACCGGTCCATTGCAGTATGAGTGCGTGAGAAGTTATTAAATTCATGGAACAAAGCTTTAATTGTCAATTAATTGGATCAAAGGGCACAGGAGTGAAATGTTTGCAACTGACAAACGTGATTAATTGATTTTGTAAAAAAAAAACATACGAATTAATTTAAATCAAGCTGGAGGAATTTTTTTTGTAATTTGAAATAATCCAAAAGCACGGTTGGTATTAATAGTTTTATTTACATTCAGAATTACTGCGGCTTTAAACCTCAAATTCAAAGCCTTTTGTTTAACGGTTGATATATGACTTTAAACTCAAACAATGCATTTAATTGCTCAATCAGTTGTAGTATGTTTTGAACAGAATATGGTATTTCAAAAAGTTGGTGGTGTTAATGAAGCAGTTCAAAAACAACCATTTTTAAATAGAAGAAGTATCTTTTCAACCTTTCATTTATCCTCAGGTACTCGCTAGGGTGCAGTGGAGGCAGATAACCAGGCCCTATTGGCTTGCTTTGTTCTTCTTCTTAGTCCACATAAATGGAATTAACCAAACATTTTCTACTGAATCCGAACATCTAAGACGTAAGGCACTTAATCGTGATGGAAAATTTTCCCAGAGGGTTTTTCGTCACTAAGCTACGACGGGAATTTATCGACTATGATCATCCGACTTATGCTCCATCCAGTAATTTACACAATGGCTTTGTTATCTGCTAAGGCTTGGTATTTAAAGCTGAAAACCGTTCTTCCCTCTTTTATTGCCTCGAACTCTTGGGTGGATCATTGGTTTACATTTGGCCGATGTGAACAAACCAGTGTAGGCGACATGTTTTAGCTTTTTGCACTACATTTCTGTGCACCGAATAACTTTTCTTCCCCAATAGCCCATTATCAGGTGTCTCTTTCAGCATTTAGTTCTTCACTCGGCTCCGTAAAACAGGACTTGTAGTACCCGCATAAAAGTGTTGTAGAGTATGCAATTCGTTTTATATGTGAGACCTTTTCAGTCCATTTGTTTCGCCAAATTCAGGTATCAGTGCTTGGCCCGATTATTTTTTCATCGGATCTCCCAGATAGATTAATTCCTTAACCACTTTGAAGTTGTGGATGGTGTTAATTGCGATAGATCTTCATTGTTTTGTTGATAGCATATGCTTGGTCCATCAAGTTTTGCAAGTTCTTCAATAGTTTTAAAGGCCTTGATAATGACACGCTGAGAACGTTCTCATTAAAATTATTCTTATAACTATCTTAAAGCCATAACTGCTTAGTAAACTTTCTTTACAGGAAACCACCAGAACTGTTTCTCCTGTCACACCCTGTGCTTCCGGTCTTGATCTGACACAGTCTTATTGAATCCAAGCGCTCTTTCTACACCTTGTGTGAGGACGTCTCGACAATAAATGAGCCGCCTATCCACAGTTCTGCGGTAGACGTGGTAGATTAGCAGAATCACGATTGTATTCCGAACAAGCCCTCTACCGTTTAAGTATCGAAATGCATTGGGCAGGGCGCTTAGACGCACGGACTAGTGATAATCGTCACTAGGAAAGTAAGTCCCGAAAAAGACATCGATCTTGCAATGTGACCCCGAATTAGATTTAAAAACAAATTATCAATTCTGTTTATGTTAGCTCCGTTCGTTGCATAGAACTTTGTTGGAAAAATAATGTTTGTACTCTGACTCTAGTGTTCTGTGCAATCCAAGGCAACATCTGGGGCACTACCTCTCAAACAACAGAATAATTTCCATTTCAGTTGGGGAACGTGAACCACACCAGGTACCCTTAGGCAATAATCAGCCGGATAAAGACCATGTAGCAAATCACCTTCAATTGGCTATCAAGCCGGCTGCCGTTAAACAACCATTTCATCGGTGCAAAAGCTCCCCTAGCCGTGGTCAGAGCAGAATTTATATGAATGCCAAGATACTTTGCTACACTTTTACTTGCAAGTTACATGTTGCTCATGTTGCCCTACGACGACTAGGTTGCACCAGTTCTTTCTCGTATCTCTTGGAGCTCAATGCAATGTCCTTAGCAGCACAGTTTCAGATTTTTAAAAAAGTTGATGTTGACCTTCCAGTCATGGTAATACCACTGAATCTTGTCGAAATCACGCTACAAAAGAAATCTGATGGCCTTGACATTTGGAGTTGTTTTTTTTAAGCCATTAGATCGTTGGCATACATACATAATTGCCTTAATTAGACTACCTATCAGATCACTGGTGTAAATGGTGATAAGAACCGGCGATTTGACCGAAAGATTGCGGTAGAAGTTGCATTGTCACTTTTGAAAACAAACTTTCTACCATTGAGCATTTCATAGCATATAGAATAGTGGTTTACTTATACCAGCTTTAAAAATGCCTTACTATCAAGTCTTCACCATAAAAGCTGCACAAAAATTATAAACAATCTGCCAATTTGTTTCTACGTTTCAACTTCTTACCTACAAAAGGATTACCATCCATCCCAGCAGCTAAAAGAAGGCGTCCTTCTTATTATTGTCGAGTTAAGAGTTCACAGCTATGGCTATCCATTGGCAACACATTGGCAAACATATGTTCAAGGTTGCCAAATACAACACTACAGGGTTCATAGACACCCGTAGCGCAACCTAGTGCCATAGTTATTCTTTTTTTTTTTCAGACCTGATTTAAGCTTTTTTTGCAGATGAATTATTGTTTTGAGGACAAGATCATTCAACCCGCCTTCGCCATTCTGCAGGGCTGAACCATGCTTCAGAAGCAGGGTGGGTTCCTCAAACTAGGCACTCACTCCATTCCATTCCCTTTCTGAATCGGTTTAACCCTCTGAGACTTATACTTGTACTCGTACCTTTTTAGTTGACATAGGTCAGAGCATTTACTTTGTTGTGGAGGCACTCTATACCGAGGTTCTATTCATTGGGAATACTTTCATCCGGCCAAATCTTGGACATAAGTCGGTATACTCCCTACCAAGCATCTTGCGCTGCTTTGAATAGTTCGGCTGGTAAGCCATCCGCATACCAGCAGCCTTGTAGGCTTGTACGCAAAAAAAATACTGTTTTCTTTGTTTTGGTTAATCTCCATTGCAGTCCTCCGTCATGCCAGTCTAATGGACTTTCTATTATGCCAATTGGTACTATACTTGCGCCATAAGGCAAGTAAAAACCAAAAGCTAGTACAAAATGTTTGACTAATTTTAACAACTTAATTTTTGTTTCAATCACTATTAAATGCTTTCTTAACCCCCTAATCTCCTAATTGTTAATCTTTAAATATTTTCGGAATAAATTTAAATCACCTATGTATATATTCTTCAGTCGTTAATTTTAAAGTTATTTATAATTTCTCACTAAAGTTTGTTTAAAATTTGCCTCAAGAACCCAAAAGCTCTCAATTGTTTGCAAATATTTCGTATAACAACTTCCATAAAATTAGTCTTAAAATCAACTCCCCGTTTCAAAGTATGTGTATCAATATCAGAGGACTGGCTCCCACCAATTTTCCACTAATAATTCAATTTAACACTTTTTTGCCTCTTTGTTTTTGGGACTTCGCCTAATAAACTAAAAACAAACCTTTAGTCTATTAATTTGCCATAAATTAGCAGACACAAGGACACAAAAGGCTGAAACACTTTGCAGAGGTGAGAATGTTGGGCAAAATGTAATTAAAAGTTAGTGTTAGTAGTCGTATATCGTATATAACCCGACAACCCAAGCAACGACCATAGCAACGGCAGAATATTCATCGTTGGAGAGAACCCCGTCTGAAGTTCTTACCAGCCTCAAAAAATTGGTGAACTCTTAACACAATATCGTGACAAAAAGAGGAAATTAATCGCACACTTTAAAGGGTTGTTGTTTGGAGAAAGAAGAATGAGCAAAAGTTTCCTTTAAACGGAAGTGCATGTTGTACGTAACTTTAACGGTCGGGTTCTTATATCCCTCGCACCAGTCTAAAGCGACTGATTGACTGGAGACTTTGTACAATGGGTGCAGTTGTCCTGAGAATTACTGGCAATCGGTCTTATTTTCTGTATAAGCCCGGACTTTATGGAATTTTCTTTTCAAGTTCAACTAACGACTGAAGACGATAACGATTTTCTAACAAGTCTATCCGATGCGAAATAATAATGAATTAACTTTTTGACAGATGATCAACTGACATCCGACGACGACGACAAACAATAGTCTTGAATCGGGTGCCCATGCCCATTGCTCAACCCTGACTTTGACACTCCGGCAAAAGCCATTGACATATTTCCAATTTGTGTGCGAATCTGTGTGCATGTTCTTTTGTCGGGTATCCCCTTCGAATCAGCCGAACGGGATTTACTTTTCAACATAAAAATTGAGTTTCTTTACCCGACCTCGTTCCCGTCCCGCAGTTTTCCCATAGAAGTGACAACTATTCACGCATCTAATTCCCCACACTCTCGCTCGCCGACTTCGGTTGGTCCTTTCATGCTGAGTCTGTGTGTCTGCGCCATACGTCAAATAATTGGCAAAATGTCCTCCGATGCTGGCGCAAAAAACCGGCAAAAGAAGTCACAAAAAAAAAAAAGAAATCGATTTCTCTCTAAAGGAAGGGACACGGCTCTGCTGGAAGGAATTGCTGCTCCTGCTGTTTTAGTGATGATGAGGAACTCACATAATCACCCCCACCGTTGGTGTTATGTCGTCGTCGTCATTTTCGTCGAGACAATTGACAGACAAAAGCACACACCATCACGGAAGACGGTTTCTGATGCGGCAGACTATAACACTGGGCTATAGAGCCCAGCCTGGGGGGAGGCAAAAGCCATGATGAAATAATTCATTTTGTCGCTTCCGCTATTTGTTTAGAGATTCTTTCTTCTTGGTTGTCGTCTTTTCTGAATGTAGGCAGTCAAGCAAGGCCGGATGTCTTGGTCGAATAGATCCTATCCCCCAGCCTATCCAGTGTTTCTTCCGGTCTTCACATTCATACAAAACATATATCTCATTTAGTTTGTGGCCAGATTTTGTTTTGATGACGAGAAAGAGACAAATCATAAAGGGACATTGACAAATATCCCCCCGACACATTACTTTAATTATCGTAAATGGATTTCTTCCTTAATTTTTTGGCCATCAGGACGTCCAGGATATGCGTTCAATTGTGTGGTATTTTCCTTTGATTTAGTTTAGGGATAATTTTTTTTGTTTAAATCATGTTTTTCGAAATGAGAATTGGGGTTGGAATGAAAGAACTTTTATGCTCTTGTGTTGGGTGTCCTGTGAGCAAGGAAATTCTATTAATTTAATTGATATTTTTCTTTTCATGAGAAAAATAGATGGTAAGGTTGACGTTTTTGAAATCTGCGTCACAAGGGTCACGGAGTTCATAAATCCAAGAAAATATCTATATTTTTGGTGTTTTTAAATTCCACTCATTTGTTTTTGGATTTTCCAAGATCAATAATGTATACGTGACTAGCGACGCTTCTACATTTCTCATTCAAGAAAGTCAAACTTATTGAAATGTAAGCATTTAGCCAATTAAAACGATGTTTTTTGAAATCTCTGCTACGTTTTCAATAGCAAAAATGACAAAATTTATTCGAAATAGTCGTCCAGGAAATTTTGTACGACCCAAAAATGCATAAGTATTTTTAATGGACTAGTAGTTTTTGACAATTCTTGGCGGCCATGTTGTTTTATTCGTCGTTAATTTTGATGTTTTTATTTTTATTTTCAGATACTTATCACTACAGCAATTTACAGTGACCAAGAAGGTGGCGTGTTCGCTTACTTCGATTTTTAGAGCATTTGAAAGTGTACGTTGATTTCGCAAAAGGTAGTCTTCAGCGACTACAAAAGGTACTCTTCAGCGGCGAGGTTCAATTTTGAAAGAGCGGGTGTATTAACAAGATGTTGCTGGATATGAGACGATGCCGACTTGTGCTTTCAAAATCAACATAACCCATACGATCGTTCAAATTCCGTCTGATCTTTACAACATAGTCAGAGTCTTTGAAAATTGGACTACAGTGATGCCTGCTACTCAGTGAAGCCACGTCCGTTAGCCATGACTCATTAGGAATATACAACTCTCAACTATTATCATCAGGAATGGAGGGGCTTACGATTTTCTGTCTAAACTAAGGAGCTAATATCGTAAGACTTTTCTTAGCAATATTATTGGAAGATAAGTCATTTCTTCGGAAAAGCCAGCAGCGCTGACAAAATTTTGTTTCCGGGTTAGGTAACTGCTGAAAAGCGATCGCAGAACTTAGGCGTGATAGTGCAAAGCATTAACCAGACGATACCTCAACTTACATTGCATAAAACACACAATAATTTCACAATCATACTTCCTTACTTACCTAAAAATAATCACCCCTATTATGGTTGTCAATTATCAATTGATAATTGATAAAAATTGAAATTCGATTCGATTTATAACACAACTAAAAAAAGGTTTGGTCACTAATATTGTCAGATAGTTGATAATTTCTTAAATAAAATTGAGTTTAAAAGTACAAAATTTCAATATTTATCAAATATCAATTGATAATTGACAACCATAATAGGGATGAATATAAATTTATAAGAGGCCATTATGGGTCGTAGGAAGAATTTTAGTGACAACTCTCTAACAATCCTGTGTCTGTACAAGCAGGACTGGAGGGGACCTACAATTTTCTGGCGATTCCAACGGCTGATGAGCTATACTTTTCATGACAAGAGTTACTCAAGGGAAATTTCGGTGCCGTGACATTATGCCAAGTGACATTAGGCTAAATTTGAATACTTGGCCTTATCTCACTTTACAAAAGCGACATTAGACCAAATTTTAAAAGTTGGCCTTAAGTCACTTTTGCCAAGTGATGACATTAAGCCAATTCGGCCCTACGTTACTTTTAACTGTCGTATCTGCGCAGAAGTAAGTGTTTGGAAAAATTGCAAAAAAAACTATACGTTTAAGTGTAAATTTATATTAATAAGTATTATTTATTCATATAAAACATAATTGTCTATATGGGGCCGACGTTCTGGGTTTTCTTGGCCCACTTAAACGTATAGCTTTGTTAGTTTTGTAGTTTTTTCAATTACTAACTTCTACCCAGATACAACAGTTAAAAGTGATATAGGGCCAGATTGGCCTAATGTAACTTGGCAAAAGTGACTTAAGGCCAACTCCTAAAATGTTGGTCTAATGTCGCTTTTGTAAAGTGACATAAGGCCAAGTATTCAAATTTGGTATTATGTCACTTGGCCTAATGTCACGGCACCACATTCAGTTGCTCTTATTACGCTTTCAAAAAATGAATTAAGACCAATTTAGTCTTATTTCTCAAAATCATTTGGCCTTATTTCACTTTTTTAAAGTGAAATAAGACCAACTACTAAAAATTGGCCTTATTTCACTTTATCAAAATGCAAAAAGGCCAAGTTTTGAAAGTTGGCCTTATTTCACGGCACTGGGGCCGACGTCCTGGGTTTTCTTGGGCAACAGTACAGTTTTCTGGCTTTTTCCAATCTTTCAATTTTTTTTTTGAAAAAATGCCTGAAATTCTGGGAAAAAATGTTTAATTTCTGGAATATAAACCAGTTTACTTCCTTAACGTTAGCCTTCGCAAAAATCAAAACTGTAAATAAGTCAGTAGATTTTTCTATATTACCACGTGGCACGAGACTAATTACACGATTGAGAAGAAGAATGTAAATGAGTTTAATATGTGAGAAGGTAGACAGTGATAAGAATTCTAACGGCAAAAACTACTTTTTTTTTATTTTTAACAAAACATTTTATGTTTGGCCTTAAGTCATAAAAACAAATTTGGCCTTATGTTACTTGGCCTTATGAACTCACAGTATAAGGGATTTTAAAAGCGTGTAAATCAAATCATTTTTCCTTTCGCCAAACCGATGTAACAGCGGATTCCTAGTAAATTTTTCGTCGATTATCCAAGGTAAACGAAATGCTTTAGTACTTCGCAGTTACTGCTGTTAATAGTGACGTTTTGTTCTGCTCAGTGCACTCTATGTTTGTATATACATGGCATATATTTGGTCTGGTTCTCGTTTATTTAAGGACCAACAAGTTTCGCCTCGCCTTCAAATACCATCGTGCAGTCTATTTTGTAACATTGCATACGGACGATGACGTCAATGTCCTTCGCAAACCTCAACAATTCGGTGGATTTGTTAAACATAATAGCCTCGGTGTTAACGCCTGCCCTACGCACCGAGTGTGATAAAAGTGAAAAAACTGGATCAGTTTCAAAAGGTTCCTGAGTTTGGCCATATTGAGTTCTCGACGAAAATAGGAAGCAGAAGGTGCTTTCGGCAGCCTGGTTTATGTTTGGACCGTCTTAACGGGCCCAGGTTGGTTTCTGGTTATTAAGCTTTGGAAACATAAAGCTTTGTACTTATCATCATATAACGAGCTTCTTCAGAACCTATTAGTGGGAAGTCGTTATCTGTAGTTATATTCTTGAATGTTGTTCTTCTCAACTGATCCGATGAAGATTGTCTTCGGTTCCTACATTTACATTGGAGTCGTCAAGTAAGACTTTGACATCGTACTTATAAAAGACCTCGTAGGCTTCATCTAAGAGCTACTGAAATTCCTTTTTGGTATGTTCTTCAGCTTCATCGGTGTTATTGGGCCGTGTGCGAACATTAGGCTTATATTTTCGGAAAGAGACTTTGGTTCCAAATATAGCCAGACACTTCTTTGCTCAAATTCAATCACAACGAACAACATTAATGTTCAAAAAGAGAGCCAAGCTCCCATATGTAAAAAAAAACCTGTGTGTAACAAGTCAGCCGTAAAAAGTAGTAAGATCTAAAATCACGCCAAGTTCTAAGCTTACGAAGTTAAATATCAAATTCCTTAAGTAGATTTATACCGAAACAGATGCAAATTATGTGGAAAATTTTTGTATAATTATTTTTAACTAAAATTCGAAGGGTTCACCATTTTCATAAACTTTTAAATTGTGGCTAGTAAAACAGAACTTTCTTAATTAACCCTCCAAATTTTTTTTCTCCTTTGTATGCACCACACGACGTATGTTCTGCGAAATTGCAAGGCTCTACGACGGTGTTGGGAAATACCCCATAATTTTGGTGATCTGAGTCAGCCGGTAACGTTCTTATTCTTAGCGTTTTATTAAGTCATGTATGCCAGGAACCACTAATTCTTAGGAGTTGAAATTAGGTGAGGCGGCTCTTAGTGAATTCTGTGAAATAGAATTTTCCGACTTTATTGCTATTGAGGTTAGAAGAGACTCGAAATCGTCTGAGTTTGTTCCTGTACAAAAAGTATAGTTTCGAGATCTTGGCCGGGCCCTACCATGTCCTTAAACTTCTTAAACTTCGGCCGAGAAATAAGCGACGAGCGACTGAAGCGATTGAACTACGAGTCGCTGAGTGATGCAAGCAAATTAAAACACAATAAATTGTATGGACGTGGCCACAAAGACCCTAAGCGACAGAGCTACGTCGGTCTGCAATCAGTCGATCGCTGAGCGATGGAGTTATAAGATGGACAAAATAAAATTAGAAAATTTAAGTTTTGCTGATTAAGGCCGTCCAGTGCTATGGAAAGACACATAGAAAGAATACAAAAACAAAAGTACCACCGATTAAGAGTGGAAAGAAGGTGGAAAAATTTGTAATTGCTCTGGTAAGTTTTTATTTAATTAATCTTTAAAAAAATAGTGTTTTTCGTTTAATGTCCAAATTCCCAAAAATACTGTGTTAGCTCATCTAAGGGGTGCACAGTAAATCTACGAGTTTTCGATCTTTATTATAGCTCTATAAATGCGAACGCGACTTTCAACTAAAAAAAAGCTATGACGAACCGCACTTGACGATGACATTTTTGCAACCAATAGCTCAGCGATGACGTTCAGTAAATGTTCACCCATCGCTCAGGTTCGTTACTTAGTGACTCGTCGTCGCTCAATCGCTCACTCGCTCGTCGCCCAGTCCGTGGCCGAACGAAGCCTTAGGCGATTTTCTACGACCTATTCGGATCCAATATGTCCAATCTTTTATCGAACCTGCAGTCATTTTCCCAATTTTTACTTGCGACTTATAGGTACTATAAGGCAAGTTATGTATTCGTAAAAAAAATCGAACTCGAGATTTTTATCAAAGTTGACATTAGCGAAGACGAAAAAAGTGGGTCTGGCAATTCTGTCTGTCTGTCTGTCTGTCTGTCTGTCTGTCTGTCTGTCTGTCTGTCTGTTCGATTACAGCTAAACGGCTCGGCCGATTTTCTTCAAACTTGGTAGATATGGGTTTTGATTTTTTACCCCCGGATGTTTTTTGATTTGATTTTGTATGACCAAAAATAACGGTACCTGCCATACGATTTTTTTCCGAAATTTTATAAATATTTTTTTTTCTCAAAAACTGTCCCTGCGATTTTCTTAAAAAAAATTCAAAAAATTTAATTTAGTTAAACCTAGGTAATGGTCGAAAAAAATTTTCAAAAAAATGAGTAGTTTTGGTACCCCCCTTGGGACCATTTTTTTTGTTTTTGATTTTATCAAAAACGGTACCACCGATTTTGATCATTTTTTTTTATGATAAAGCTTCCTAGCAGTTTAAATATTATTGTGTATTAAAATTTTCAAAAACTAATTTTTTGGATTTTTAAAAAAACTTTCAAAATTTTTTTTTGAAAACTCAATATTTCGAAAACCCCATGCTTGATTTTTTTGAAACTTGATATATAAAAGTTTGAAAAAATAATCTACAATATATGAGAAAAATAAATTGATTTTACCTAAAAATAACGGTACCTTCCATACAAATGTTAAAAAATGATTTTCGAAAATCATATTTTTCTCGAAAACGGTTCCGAGAATTTTGCTTAAATTTTTTTTCTTTCTGTTATTTTTTAATATCTGTAATTCAATAAAAACAAATTTGAAAACAAGATATTACTGACTGTACCTACCATAGAACGATTTTTTAAAATTTTGAATTTCTCATTAGTAGCACAACGGATTTTAATGAAATTTCGTAGAGGGAAGCTTCTAAAAAGTTTAAAAAACATTGCATTTCAAAACGTAAAGAAAAATATTTTTTTTGAATTTTGAAAAAAAAAATCAATTTTTTGTTTTTTGAAAATTCAATGTCTCGAAAACGGCTAAATATTTTTTTTGTAAATTTAATTTTTATTCATACAATAATAAAAACTTCAAATTGGCGTACCAGCATTTTTTCTTAAAATTGTTTTAAAATTTTCTTATATAAAACCTTATTTTTTAAGAAACCACTACAAGGACTTATAATTTTTAATCTTGCATAAATCTATATTTGCTTGAATCACATGGCATCCTATTCTTACCTTTAACTACTAAAGAAGTTTTTTTAGTCATTTAAAAAATGAATTTTATGCTTATGAACAGTTTCTCTAATAACATTCAGTTTTGAAATTCTTAGTCTTTTACATAGGAGCAAGTTCGTGCGACCCAGTCGTGCATTTTATTTCTCTTCATCATACTTGATCTTATTCCTATCATGTCTTCTGGATATTGCAGCGATATCAGTCTCCCTATTACTCCATGAGGACATACTCAAGCATCTCAGTAGGGTTCTTAAGTTTTGGGGAAATTTTTTTGCAGTATTTTTGGCTTCTGTATCTTCCAACCATTTTGATGAGGGTAATCGTTAACCCTTCGTATTCCTCCCATAACGAAAACTCGGCGATTTATTTACGTTAGGGTAATCTGATGCCGATAACATACTACCATGATTTGAGAGCTGCCCTTGGGATACAATTAGTTCGTCCAACATTTCTTTTTAAATAAACTTACTAATACTGTCAATCCTAACTCACTTCAGTTCTGAATATGTCAGAGTAGCCTACATAAGATCAACACCAAGTTGTTCGTACTAGCTAGAATTGGATACTCCACCATTGCGTTGGTCTATCTCAAGAATTCTTCGGATATAGTATTTTCGAGGGTGTGTTGATGGGAACACGTGTAAGTAAGGAAAATGAGTAGCAACATTCTACTCTACTCTACTTAGACTTCTCGACCATGGGATGTCGTTCTGCAGAAATGAGTTCCACTATCACATACCTCTACGCTTCATTAAAACAGCCACCGTAAGACCGCTGCTAAATATGGAAACTATTCGAACATTTTATATATAAGCACGGGATTTGGATGTTTTTGCGGTTTGCAAAAGGGAATTATTGTCCAGGAAAGTCCATCGTATAGGCAATACCGATTTTTAGGTTTCAGGACTGTTAAAATCCAGGTTCAATGAGTGGCGAAAAAGTCAAATTTTATACGTTCCCGTCTATCTTGATTGAATTAAAGTCTCCGGGATAGTTGCCGATTTGTTCTCTTATTGTTGTCCGGTATGATACATCTCCCTTTCCAAATTTATCCACGAACTTTAACAACAACTCAAAATATCTGCAGTGTGCTCCGAAAAATACGGACATCGGTATTTCAAGGTACCAAGTGGCCAAATTCTTCTGTTTCAATATTATTCATGTTGATCGAGAAATATTCCCGCATTAGGTATCACTTCATTTTGAGTAACGTTTCTGTTACTAAAAGTAGATAGTCTGCTGATCCAGTTGGCGCTTCTAAAATAGCTTTAGACTAACAGACAAAAATAAGAGGCCAAATGGCTTGTAGATATCATAAAACTTAGTGACTTACAACTCTCAAAAATTCCAGAGTCTGCCTGTTATCAGAAAGATTTGAGAAGACCTACAATTTTCTGCCGAATTAGAACAGTTTAGAAGGGAAGCACTTTCATAACAAGAGATACTCTAGGAAGATTTGTTACTTCCTCCCAAAGTACAGTACCCCTAAAAAAATATTTTTTTTCCTGGCTTAAAGCCTCTAGATAAGCTTGGCTAATAGCAGAAAACATTCTCAATTCTTACATAGTTGTTTCTTTCTGTTGACGGACTGGCATACTCCTTCCTGTTACTAAATCATTATAACGATATTCCTCAAGAAATCAAAAATTTACTTACGATAATTAAATTCTTCGTCCTGGTAATAAAATTGTTTTATGTATGCTTTACTTTTGAGCTCAAAATTCACCTTCGTATTTATAAAAAAAAAAACAAGTTACAATTAATCTCTCACCAATGACACGTGTCCTTGCGTCCTTAAGAAAATTAATTTAAAACTCAATTAAGGCAAAGCGTAAATTTAAATAACAAATCGTTCCCTGACAGTAAACAGATAAGGACACATCACACATAACGACCTTATCCTGGGATTCACTTAAAAAGTTGTTGGCAAACAAAGTGGGAGATCTGCTTCGTCGTTTTGTGTTCGGTAAACATCCAAACTTGAAGGATGTATGGATGGACAGAGCTTATGTAGTATACTCGTATGTTTACTATATGTTCCTTGCTGGAATCGTTTACTTGATGTTTTAATTATACATTAATAAAGAGGATTCTGATTTGAAGGAGCGAAAAGGCGCTTTGTGCTGCCGTTGATAACTTTGATGATACATCCTTGCAAATAGAACAGAAACCGCGGAAAGCGAAACCTACCAGCATCATCATCGCCGAAGGAACAAATTGAAAGGGTTGAAAAAGGAAGTGAAAAAGGAGCACACAACCGCAGCCCATAGACCAGCCATGGCCAGTGCAGTTGGTGATATCCCCTGGCTTGGCCCGAGTTCTCCACTGCAGACGAAGAAAATCTCTTGTTGAGGCATTCCCTGTGCCAGGACACGTTGTCGTAGTCGTAATGTGGAAAGAGTGCAGCGACTCTTATTTGCTTTTAATTTATTTTCCCTCAATATTTGCTTAGCCGGTGTGTTTATTCACTCTCATCTTGAAAATCCATTTCAATTGTTTTATTTTCTCCTCAAACTGAAACACACATCCTGCCGTTCATGTAGGTCCTTGCCATTCCCATTTCCCATATGCGCTATGCATTGGGCTCGCTAAATCAGCAACAAGCCCTCTACTGGTGGGGCCGGAGACAGGGAACCGAGTCTGGCCAGCTAAAGTGAATAAAGGATGCAGATGTCCGACATGTTGTTTTTATTTTCTTGCCAGCATTTGAATACCTACTGTCTAGCATTAGATCCTGGATTTCTTTTTTGCTTCTGTTTTTGTTTTCTGATGCTTCCCCTCTGCTCCTTCCAAACAATCTGTTGGATCTCTTAGCCAGAATCAACAGAATGGCAAAACTGTCATTTGTCATTGAAAAACATGTGTCCTTCCTCACTTCTAGGACTTCTCGTAGTTGTAGAAGGATTATTTTTTGTTGGCCTTTCCAACAAGAAGAACAATAGGTACACTCAATAATATTTATTTACTTTTCAAATACCAATGCAGTGTTGATCGCCACTTGGGCTTCCATTTGTCCAGAGGTAGAAGTTTTTTGGTAGAAGTAAGATGAAAAGCGAGCGTGATGTTGTTCGGATATCCTTGGGAAGCTTTGGGGCTGCTCCTGCTGGTGCTGCTGTTGGTGACAGATTGAAAGTGGGATGTTAACAGAATAGAATTGCACTCTTCATTGCGCAATTTTAGATGACGATGGTCCTTGGGTAGTATCTACCTATATAGGATGGGAACATTGGTATTTGACAGATACTGATAAGTGTTTTGGTACTCCAGACACTTAAGTGGTAGTGCAAAGGTACTTCTTGTCTATGGGGATATGTCTTTTACGGTGTCGTCCGGAAATTAAACAAATATCTTCTTTAAAAAAAAAAAAAACATAACCAAGAGCTATTGTAAGATGGGATTTTGTCTCTCATCAATATTTGATTTGCAGAGATTGCAGTATGAAGCAGTACCAACAATGAAAATTGAATAAATAGGGAGGATTAACAGAGAAGAAGAGTTATTACTTGGATGGATATTTTGATAAAAGTCTTTGCAATGAAGCGGGTTTTGATAGTTTCGAATTTGTCACGCAAATAGGCACTTTTTAAGGTGAATTAACTTTCTAACTAGATTTTTAGACGTTTTGGTAAGTTCTTTGGTTTCTGTTGATGATTTTGATAAGGCCAATTTTTGAGAAAAGACCCTTATGCACGCACAAGCCACCGTTAATTCAGTTAAAGACCTTTAATCAAGGTGGAGCTTCGAAATCTTCTGGTCTGTCCGGAATACGAATGTTGGATTTGTGAAGATAAGCATATCCTCCAAGAAGATGATCACTGATAACGACCTTCGAATAAAAGCAGCTTCTTAAAAGTTGATAAGCAGCCCTAGACGACAAAGTCTAAAGATCCACAAAATCCACCTGGCACTTTCCAGGCTACCAATCTTACCAACTAAATCGACCATGTGTAATCAATGCAAGGCACGTAACTGACATTTTAGACTTGCCAATTCTGACTATTTTCTTGTTACGGTGACAATTAGAGCTTGACTGTCGAATGAAAAAAATTGGTAACCCACAAGAAGAAGAAAGCTGGACGGCATAGCATACATAACGTTACCAAAGACTTCAGAGATCACCAAAGCAAGAGGATCTTCACTGTGCACCCACCGCAAACGCTAACAATCTGCGATTCCAGTATCGTGATATCATCAAAGAGGCAGCCGAAAATACCGCAGGCTATCCATTAGACGAATAGGGGGAATAACATGTAGCATACGAAAACATGCACGTGCCGTAACTATTCGGGACTGGTGGAAGTCTGATCATAGCCTCTGCGCGGCGGCCGCTAGAAACAAGACTTTAAAAAGGTTTGGCTAATATGATCAGGCTGCAGTTCCTCAGGTTGGCGACAGGTTAATTCCCTGTCCCGTAAAACTAAAAGAATTACGAGACCGACAACAAGCCTCGGAAACGGACTGATCGACGACAACCCATGCAACGAAAACTGAAAAACGATTAACGAATTTTCTTATGGAACGTACGATCGCTCTATAGAGCTCGAGCTGCTCAGCAGCTAGCCGATGCCCTGTCAAAATATAAAGCTGACATAACAGCTCTCCAAGAAATCAGATGGACAAGGAATGGTGTTTTACAGAAGAAAGAATATGACATATACTACAGCTGTCATACAAAATACTATGTGCTCGGTAGGCTTCCTAGTCAGCGAAAAAATGAAGTCTACCATCATCGGCTTTAACGCTATAAGCGAAAGGTTATGCACCCTTCGCGTGCGAGGCAACTTTACGAACATCAGCCTCATTAACGTTCACGGACCTATGGAGGAGTCATCAGACGAAGAAAAAGAGACTTACTATGAACCAGTCGAGAGGGCCCTCAATGCCTGTCCAAGGTATGATGTTAAAATCATCCTTGGGGATTTGAACGCAAAAATAGGTCGGGAGCCGGTATTCAGGCATTACGCAGGCACCCATAGTTTGCATGAGAACACTAATGACAATGGACTTCGAGTCTTAGAATTGGCAGCATCGAAAAACATGGCCGTTGCGAGTACCAGGTTCCCGCGTAAAGATATCTACAAAGCCACCTGGGTATCACCTGATGGAGTCACTCGTAACCAAATAGACCACGTGTTGATAGACCGTCGCCACTACTCGAACTTGATGACGGTACGAACGTACCGATGTGCCAATATCGACTCGGATCACTATCTTGTTAGTATGGTTTTCCGAGGGCGGGTTGCCTTGCGAAGACGCATTGCATCCGCCGATCAGGTTCGAATCAACACGGCTGCCCTGCACAATGAAACCACCAGTAACACCTTTGGTAATAAGTTAAGACTCGCCCTAGAATCACTTGATTTAGGGATATTAAGTCCTGGAGCCAGTATGCTGGGCGTAAATGAGAAGTGGACACGCCTTAAGAATATTGTCATTAGTACTGCCAACTCTATCTTAGGCAGCAGTCGTAAAAATCGGAACGACTGGTTTGATGATGAATGCAAGCTAGCGACTGAACGTAAGAATGTTGCGTACCGAGCAATGCAACAATCTCATAGAACGCGGGCACACGAAGATGAATATAAAGAGCTCAGAAGAACAGAAAAACGGCTTCACAGACAAAAAAATTCAGCCTGGGAGAAGAACCTAATCTGTGAAATAGAAAACGGCCGAGAGCGAGGTCCACACCAGGCGCGGAAGTTCTACCAATCCGGCCGAAACATGACGCAGTACACACCACGCTGCACATACTGCAAGGACGGAGAGAGAAATCTGATCACCGATCCTGAAAGCATACTGGAGCGATGGGAAGTGTATTTCAATGAATTGCTACACTACTTCAAGAAGAATACCCTATGTTGCCGCCATCAAGCATAGAAGAGGTTGAGAAGGCTATAGGCCGGCTTAAACAGAACAAAGCCCCGGGAGCCGATGGCATACCAACCGCATTATTCCATCACGGCGGGCCAGTCTTACGTTCTGCAATTCATGATATTATAGTACCTGTATGGGAGCAGGAAGAAATGCCAGAAGACTGGCGAAAAAGTTTAATATGCCCCATACATAAGAAGGGAGATGTCACAACGTGCAGCAATTATAGAGGTATCACGTTATTGAGTACCGCCTATAAGATACTCTCCTCTATCCTACAAGACCGGATAACCCCATACGCTAAAACCGTCATCGGACAATATCATTGTGGTTTCATTCCGATTCCAGGCAAATCAACAACTGATCAGATCTTTACCCTTACAGTTCGCGTACACTAAAACCGAATCATCGGCCAATATCGGGTCGGAGCTATTCGGACGACTGTCTCGGACGTTCGTCTGCATACAATCCTTCCTAAAATTTCGGTATGGACTAAGAAATGGCGAATTGTTCTTAATGAGTCCAAATCAACACATGTTAATTTTACTTACAAAAAAATTACCAATCTGCCCACCTACATTAATTCGGTGCAAATACCATATGAATGACACTAGACGCTAAGCTTAAATGGAAAACTCACGTTAAAAAGAAACGAGATCAACTTGAAAATAAATTACGTGAAATGAATTGGCTTATTGGAAGATATTCCAAACTCAGCATCTACAATAAATTGCTTATCTATAAGCAAGTGATAAAACCAGTATGGACGTACGGTATACAACTTTGGGGTTGTACTAAACCAAGCAATAGACAAATACTACAATCTTTTCAGAGCAAAGTTCTCAGAGAAATCGTTAATGCTCCGTGGTACATTAGAAACAGTGATTTACACAGAGACTTACGATTGCCAACTGTTGAAGATGAAATAGCAGTTTTCGCTGAAAAGCTACGAACTCACTTAAATAACCATAGCAATAGAATTATTCGACAAACAATTGATGAGACAAACCTTGTGCGCCGACTTCAAAGAACGAGACCGTTCGACCTAGCGCCATAAGGATTATCCGATTTCAAATGTGGTATCCGCAGGTCCTCTCAGTGGGGAGCTTCCTGCCAAACGTGATTATAATATAATGAAATTAAAACTACTTGATAAGGTAACTTAGTTGTAGTCGCAAGAACAAAAGGGAGGTGTTTTTTAGTGAGTAAAAATCGCACACTACTATGAGTACCGGGCTGTGTCTATGAAGATTCTTCACCTACCCACGAAAAAAAAAAAAAAAAAAAAAATACACTCCTGCCGTTCTCGGACGATGCCGGTCTGGAGTCTGACTGTGAGCCTTCGATATGAAAGAAATAATTTTTTTCAAAGGAAGATTTTTTCTTATTGTCTGCAACAGTCAGTTCCATCTCCGATGAAATTTCGGCCCATAGTCGTTAAGCAATGTCTCAGAGAGGTGGCCTGTTATAAATAGAATTAATAAATTTTTAAATATCCATATTTTTTTTTTCATGAATTTTATCTCAAGAATCATCCGGACAACTGACGAAAAATCCAAACATGTTGGGATATGCCGGTTGATCGCTTATTATCGGGCGTCATCGGACGATGTCGCTTTCAGTGGTGTACGCGCTCTCTTTCCTTTCTATACGTTTGGTTCGATCGGCCGAGTTCGGGTGATAACGTCCGAGTATACTTTGGCCGATGACGGACTAGGTGTACGCGAGCCGTTAGGCAGGCGATGGAAAAATGTCTAGAATTTAACATCCCAACATACCATCTGCTTATAGACTTTAAGGCCGCCTATGATAGCATAGCCAGGGTAGAACTTTACAAAGCCATGAGAGAATTCGGCAAAGACATGGATTTGGACTACATCTGGTTCATGCAGGATGGCGCGCAAATGCCGAATGCACAATCGATCTTTCGCCCACGAATTCCAAAGTCGTGTTATCAGCCGTCTTGGCGATGTCAATTGGCCACTTCAAGGCTGCAAATTAACCTCTTTGGACTTTTTTAGTGGGGAACCATAAGACCGATGTTATACCAACAATCCGGAAACGATTCAAGGCCACCCAAGCAATTCGTGAGCTACAGCTCGAAAACCTCAGCAAGGACATGGAAAATTTAATTGACGGAATGCGCTACTACGAAAGCCAGCTGAGGCAGCCCCTTGAACCACGCTGTGTTCCGTAATTAATGGAAATGTTTGGTACTACTACTAAGGGTATTATAAATGGAAAATTTAATTTTGTTCATTTTGTTGCATTTTTAAAAAGAAATATATGCTATAACACGCTCATCATGGTTCTGATGGAAATGTATAGTACTGACGTCAAGCCTTTCTGATTAGGATTATAATTGGAGATGATATAGGTGTCCATCCAGTTGCTGAAGGTATCAGGTACTATATGTTTTGGCTTTAAGGTAGTCCGGCTATTTTTGAGAACTGTTGATGTTGTTTCAGTAAGTATCACACCGTTAAAAAAGTGTCAGTCTCTGAAACGCACAGTTTTTCAGGGGTGTAGTGCCTGAAGCGAAAAAGTGACAAATCTTAACCTTGTGTTGTACCACCAATTCCCAGATAGTATTCTCCCTACACACTTTCTCAGGTACTCACTCTGCGTAAGTCGAACCTACAACGTTTTTCACCGTGCGTTGGGTGGATGATGTCATTGGAAGTTTTCACTTGTTATAGCATCTAGGCGTCGAGATCGCTGGCTTTGGTTTTCTGTTCAACCATATCTTTCGAAGATTTCAATTCTATTATTCCAATAATGTTTTGTTGATTCCTTCAGGAGTGTGCAATGTTGATTTCTTCCCGGAGAATCGTATTTGCAGTGGCTCTCCTCTTTGAAAATTGCACTTATGACATCTAGATTTTTCTGGAAACTTTGTACCCTCGCACCAAAAGTGAGCCATTTTCTTGAGTGCCGTCTCTTCTTGATGGATCTGGTAAATGCTATGTTAAATGATGACTGTATTGTCTTACGAGCCTAGCTCAGCTTTTTATATGGTAATTCTATCCTGCTCATCGTTCCTCCTATAGGGCCTACTATATGACGCTTCAACCTCCAGTTCTAGCTGTCTATCTATGCAAAGGCTAGGCGATGACATAGTTACGAATGCCAGCTCTTCTTTAAAATATCATGAGAAGAACCTACGCCGGATGAATAGAGGTTAGGATAGGATAAAACGTTTCCCACCACAAGGAACACCAATACACTTGTAACGTAAGTACTCGTAGGTCCCTTGTGATTCCTCATCAATTTGAATTTAGGAGACTTTTACCCTAACTAGCTACTGGATCTTCTTACGAATTGTGGGAGACATCTAATGTGTACATGTATTTTTTTCTGCTCACTAGGACCATTGCAGAGCCTACTCCTTTGAGCTGGAGTAACTACAGACCTAGCCAAAAAAAGCCTTATATTACATTCAAATTAATATTATGTGTATATATAAAAGACTTATGTTTGCTTATCATTCTGAAAAGTTGACAAGTCCCTTGGGGATTTATAGCAAAATAAAAACTCAAACCCACTGGTTCGTTCCCCTATGTTTACCGTCAATTATCCTTGAAACCAATCAGGTCACCATTGTAAAATCAACACCGAACCAACCAACAAATTACTCCCAGTTGGTGTCCTTATGCGTTTTGAAGCTTCACCCCATCATGATTGTTTTGCATTTCGAAATATCTCTCAGGCGAGTGGGGGCAGCAGAGCTAACCGGACAAAAATCCCAAAAGTCCCTGCTTGCTTGAGAGATTTCGAATAAAGCGAGTGCAGCACCACCACTCTCCATGATTTATTATTTCTACAGTGCCTTTGAGTACAGCGAGGAACTCAAATCCAGGATAGGTACATTTTTTATAAGTGCTCAAAACCGAAAATCCAATTAACAAATCATTAAACATTCATTAAGCCGCAAATAAAGTCCACCTATACTACCCCACACGTACCATCCCGCACTTCTTTGCCAGGATTAAGGCTGATTTACTCCGCAGGACGACATGTGAATTGGAATGAGCGCGGAGCACACAACTTTCGGATGTTTACATTTTCAACTGCAAGGATGGATGTGAGACGAAAGTCGAATAAAATGACGCACTTCCACTTTAGATGTATAAATTTTTGTTCCGGGGAGGCTGGTAGTTGAGTGCTTTGTGTGACAAACGAACGCAGGCTTGCGGCTTAAAGGACAAACCCCCACATGGGGTTAAATTAGATTCACTTTTGCGTTTGGATAATGTTTTTTTTTCTGTGTTAAATTCTTTTTTTTGTAGTATGTCCTTTTGTGTTACAGGATAAGGCTTTGGCAAAACAACTTTCTCGATGAATTATTAATTAATGGGTTTTCGTTTCAACATAGGCATAGGCAGATCTCAATGAATAGAGGACTCGCTTTGTCATGCCAATATGGCTGATCTATTGTTGCAATGAAATTACGCAGAACCAAGTGAAGTTGTTTGTTATTAATTGAATTTTAAATTGAATGGAGAATAATTCTTTTGTGCAGACGGAAATTTTCTTTTGTTAAAATTAATGTAAACAATTTTGGGATTTATATAAACGAAATGGGATTTTCTACAAAATTCACTTAACTTGAATGGATTCATTGGAAATTGCGTGCCTATTTGAGATTTGATAAATAAGAAATTACCAAAAGTAATTTACTGTTAAAGAGATAGTGTGAGCAATGAATTAATTGATATTTTGTGTTAATTTGTATCTTCACTTTTATCCGCACTTCTGGCAGAGGATAATTTATACACAAATTAAATAAGTGCTAACACCTCCCTCACTATTCTGTTTCCCCAGTTTAAAATGAGCTAATGCTTAAGAGATGTTAGTAAGTTTGGGGGATGTCTGTATAGCCAAAATATGAGTTTGTGTGCTTCTGAAATCGAATACCTATCTCAGGTAGATTTTTGACTAAGCCTTAAAAACAGCGGTCTTTTATGTTTGTTCCATAACAAATAAGCTTATAATAAACAAAATTTTAATAACATGTTCAGAGATAACATTTTGGAACGCTAACTTTAATTTTTTATTATTTTACGAATAAAAATTAATTTTCAAAAAAAATATTAACCAGTTTTTGAAATACCGATTTTCCCACAAAAAAAAATTTATTTCCAAAAAATATTTTATTTTAAGTTTTGAAAAATGAAAAAAAAAAAATTATCAAAATTCAAGGTACCGTTTCTGAGAAAAATGCGATTTTCGAAAACCATTTTTTAACATTTGTGAGTTGGGTATATAACGTTATTTTTAGATGGAATATTTTTTCTCACATTTTGTAGACCATAATTAAAAACTTTTAATTTTTAAGTTTTATAAAATTGAGCATGGAGTTTTCGGACTATCAAGTTTTACCTAAATTTTTTCTTAAAAATCCAAAAATTTTTTTGAACATTTGAATACACAATACTATCTAAGCTTTTTGGCAGTTTTAGAAGAGAGAAAGCCAAAAAACAAATTAAAACCATTTTTCTTAAATTTTGTTTTAAATTTAAACTTCGAAATATTTAATTTTTTTTAAAAATCGGTGGAACTTTTTTTGCTAAAAAATATTTTATAAAAACTTATAGCAAGTACCCTTATTTTTCGTCTTAAAAAAAACAAGTGCGGGGGAAATTTAGAAATGCTGTCTACCTAGCTAAAAGAGAATCGGACGAGTCGTGTAGGCTGTACTCTCGAACAGACAGAATTTGTTTTGGTAAACCCCTTGGAACCATTTTTTTGTTTTTGATTTTCTCAAAAACGGTACAACGGTACCGATTTTGATTAGTTTTTTGTATGCTAAAGCTTCTCAAGAGTTTCAATAGTATTGTGGTATACAAATTTTCTAAGACATTCTGTTTTTATTTCAAAAAAAATTCCAATTTTTTTTTTCAAAATTTAATATTTCGAAAACCCTATTCTCGATTTTTTTAAACTTAATAAATAAAAGGTTTTTAATATAGTCTACAAGATGGGAGAAAAAATATATTATCTAAAAATAACGTACCCACTATACAAATGTTAAAAAATGGTTTTCGAAAATCGTATTTTTTTTTTTTTGAAAACAGCTCCGGGAATTTTGATAAAATTTTTTTTCTTTCGATTAATTTTTACGATCTATAATTAGAAAAAAAATGAGATTAAGATATTACAGACTATACCTACCATAGAATCATTTTTTCGAATTTCTCATTATCGGCATAACGGATTTTAAAGAAATTTTTTATAGAGGAAATTCTAAAAACGTTTAAAAAACATTGCATTTCGAGACTAAAAAAAATATTTTTAATTTTTGAAAAAAAAAATCTATTTTTTTTTAGAAAATTCGATATTTAAAAACGGCTCAGAATTTTTTTTGGAAATTAATTTTTTATTCGTACAGTAATAAAAACTTTAAGTTGGCGACCCAAAATTTTTTCTTGAAAATGTTTTAATAATTTTGTGTATAAAAGCTTATTTCCTTAAGAAACGACTACAACGACTTATAATTTTTGTTCTTGTATAAGCTAATATTGGTTTGAATCACATGGCATAAAATTCATATTTTAAGTGACTAAAACACCACCTATAATATAGTACGAACTCGGTTAACGCAACGCTCGATTCGCGCAACTCCTCGATTTTAGTGTTGCAAAGCACATCTTTATTCTATAAGTGCTACTTTTGAAAAATGTTACATAAATTAATGCAACTTCTTGTGTTTATGCATCTGTTCATTAAATTCAAAACATTAAACCAACAAAAATGATTTGTTTGGTTTCAATAATGTTGTTTTATAACATTTTCGTTATCTCTAAAAAAAGTTATTACAACTAAGTATGTATAATTTTGTATTAAAATAAAATGCACGACTGGATCGCACGAACTTGCTCTTATGTAAAAGTACTTTGGAATTTAAGACACATTTTATAAATATAAAACATGGATTTAATGAGATAATAATGTTCAAATGCATAAAATTGCCGTCTGGTTTCCGGAAAAGTATGAATTTATGCAAGTAAACTTTAAAAAATCGTTTTATTATTAAATACATTTTTTATATAAGAAATTTCTCTAAAATTTTTCAAGAAAAAAATGTGGGATGCGAATTTAAAGTATTAAATAATATTGATTTTAGGAAATAATTTCAAAAAATAATCGTTCACAGGTTTTGAAGATATTGATTTAAAAATTTTTTTTTTTTTTTTCAAAAAATCCAACAAATATTTTTTCGAATATTTTTATATACAATATTATTTTAAACTTAAGGGGACTCCTGCCGAAAATTTTGCGTTGAAATCCTTAGAGCCGTTAATGAGAAAGTCCAAAATCAAAAAAAAAAACGGGGGTGGCAGGTACCCCTAATAACATTATGCCCCAAAGTTTTTTTTTTGACCAAAATGTAGCCTATGTTCATAATATCACACCTAATTTTTTTATCAAAATCGTTAGAGCCGTTTTCGAGATAAATAAGATTTTGTATTACGGGTGTAGCTTTGGAGCTAAAAAAAAAATTTCAATTTCTCCTCTAGGGAATCACCGAAGACCCTTAACTACCGACTTTGAAGAAAATACCTCCGGTAGTTTAGGCTGTAGTTCGAGGTACAGACATACAGACATACAGACATACATACATACAGACATACAGAGAGACAGACGGAATTGTCGGACCCACTTTTTCCGTCTTCGCTATCATCGTAATGTCAACTTTGATCAAAATATCGAGTTCGATTTTTTTTCCAAATGCAGAACTTGCCCTATAGTACCTATGTATATCTCAAGTAAAAAATATAACCCAGTAAGTGCAACAACCTCTGCAACTGCCTTAATTTCTATTAGTTGCGTAAATCGAGTTTATAATGTAGTTGGAGCTTAAAACAAATTGCCAATTATGAATTTATGTATAGCAACAAAAACTATAAGTCGTTGCAACGGTTTTAATTTTCTTTTTTATTTTTAACACATGTTTCAGAAAAAGTTTGGCACACCAATTTTCAAAATTTAATTAAAAAAAAAATCACTAACCCCTTTTTTGGGCCATTGAAATATTTTTTTTTGTTTATTTTATAGCTTAGATGTGGTTAGTGCAGCCCAAACTTTTGTTAAACTATTGGATCGAGTCCATCAGAACAGAGCGTCCAAACTGATGGGAAACAGAACTATCATGAAATCGTTTGCATCTCTTGAACACCGGCGGAATTGCTCATCAGTTCACACTCGAGCCCTATTTTTTGGTCGTAACGTCAAATACAGAGATACGACTATGGAATTACCCGGCACGGTTTTCAATCGTCATTTCAGGTTCCAAACATTGAATAGGTGTCTCAATAAAACCTTGAGCGCGTGTGAATTATAAAAAAAGAGTTATGTTTTGATACGATTCTTAAACTTTTTAGAAGCTTCTGTAACCAAAATTTCATGAAAATCCGTTATGTCGAAAATTGTTCTATAAAAAGTCAGTAGTGTTTTAATTTCAAATTTTTACTTGCGATATATGTATGTAGGTACGATACTGTAGATAAAGTTTTGCATTTGGAAACAAATCTTCTGATCGACGTTGACATAACGATGAAAGATGGGTCCATCTGTCTGTCTCTTCCTCGACCTACATCCTAAAAGATTTTTTTTGTAAACTTGGTATTTAAGGTTCCTCGGTGATTCTCTATAGGAGAAATTGAATTCTTGTTTGTCCTGAGTTCCTGACATAGAACCGCTATTTTAATTTCCGACTTTCTCATTACGGGTTTAATGATTTTGACCAAAAATGAATTTGAAAAAAAAATAGTGTTTATAAAAATTTTCGAAAAAATAGTTTTTGGATTTAAAAAAAATATTTTTTTTTTAATTTAATATCTTGAAACGATATTCATTTTTAAAATGATGTTCTTAAATGTATATCATTTAAGTAAAATACTTAAAATTTTGATCAACAAAATTTTAGATGCAAATTTTTAGTAAGTATTAAATGATATACATTTAAGGACATCATTTTAAAAAATGAATATCGTTTCAAGATATTAAATTAAAAAAAAAATATTTTTTATTAATCCAAAAACTATTTTTTCGAAAATTATATAATACATACATAAATAAAATGCACGACTGGGTCGCACGAACTTGCTCCTATGTAAAAGACTAAGAATTTCAAAAATGAATGTTCATAAGCATCAAACTCATTTTTTAAATGACTAAGAAAAACTTCTTTAGTAGCTAAAGGTAAGAATAGGATGCCATGTGATTCAAGCAAATATAGATTTATGCAAGAACAAAAATAAGTCTTTGTAGTGGTTTCTTAAAAAATAAGGTTTTATATAAGAAAATTTTAAAACATTTTTAAGAACAAATGTTGGTACGCTAATTTGAAGTTTTTATTATTGTATGAATACAGATTAGATTTCCAAAAAAATGTATTGAGCCGTTTTCGAGATATTGAATTTTCAAAAAACAAAAAATTGATTTTTTTTTCAAAATTCAAAAAAATATTTTTCTTAAAGTTTTGAAATGCAATTATTTCTATACTTTTTAGAAGCTTCTCTTTACGAAATTTCATTAAAATCCGTTGTGCTGAAAATGAGAAATTCAAAATTTTAAAAAATCGTTCTATGGTAGGTACAGTCAGTAATATCTTGTTTTCAAATATTTTTTTATTAAATAACAGATGTTAAAAAATAATGAAAAGAAAAAAAATTAAGTAAAATTCTCGGAACCGTTTTCGAGAAAAATACGATTTTCGAAAACCATTTTTTAACATTTGTATGGAGGGTACCGTTATTTTAAGGTAAAATTAATTTATTTTTCTCATATCTTGTAGATTATTTTTCCAAACTTTTATTTATCAAGTTTTTGAAAAAATCGAGCATGGGGTTTTCGAATTATTGTGTTTTCAAAAAAAAATTTTGAAAGTTTTTTTAAAAATCCAAAAAAAATTTTTTTGGAAAATTTGAATACACAATAATATTCAAACTGCTGGGAAGCTTTAGCATAAAAAAATGATCAAAATCGGTGGTACCATTTTTGAGAAAATCAAAAACAAAAATAATGGTCTTAAGGGGGGTACCAAAACCACTCATTTTTTGGAAAAATTTTTTCAACCATTACCTAGGTTTAACTAAATTTAATTTTTTGATTTTTTTTTTAAGAAATCGTTGGGACAGTTTTTGAGAAAAAAAAAATATTTATAAAATTTCGAAAAAAATCGTATGGCAGGTAACGTTATTTTTGGTCTTAAAAAATCAAATCAAAAAACATCCGGGGGTAAAAAATCAAAACCCATATCTACCAAGTTTGAAGAAAATCGGCTTAGCCGTTTAGCTGTAATCGAACAGACAGACAGACAGACAGAATTGCGAGACCTACTTTTTTGGTCTTCGCTATCATCGTAATGTCAACTTTGATCAAAATCTCGAGTTCGATTTTTTTTACGAATGCATAACTTGCCTTATAGTACCTAGGTATAAGTCGCAAGTAAAAATATATATCAGTATGTCTGTGATTCCCTAGAACTGAAATTGATTTTTTTTGGTTCCAAAACTAGCGGTTCTGCTATGGAAAATCTTATTTATCTTTAAAAAAAAAAAATCGGTGGATTTTCGGAGGAAAACAAAACGATTTTTGGAACTCTGTCTGGATATTTTTGAAGGATCAGAATGAAGTCCCAACGGCTAAGATGAGGGAAAGTTCTTCAAGAAAGAATATACTCTTGAAAGATGTGTCAATTCCTCGTACGAGGCTTTACCTACCCGAATAAAAAAATATAGTTTTAGACGGAACCGGCTGGGGTTGGATTGCAAATCTGAATTATTCAACCAACAGGTAGTACGAATTAGTTATAAATAAATAAATTTGATTGCCTTAAAGCGACCCACGCTGGCTGTCAATAAATTCCTTGTATTTACTTGCTGTTAATGTGCAGAAATGAAGGAAACCTACAATTTTCTGCCATTTCAGAGGAAGTTTTTTTAGTGATAAGAGATACGAGTAATAGCAATGAAAGTTGGAATTCCAACCCCAGTCCTCTTACGTGAAGGTACATCTCGTCCATGGGTATTATGCTACTAATAAGAAGTATTTTATGAAAATATGTTCAAACTAAATTGTTTTTCTATTCGACATTGACAAGCCTAATTCTCAACAGAACTCCCCTTCCCATTATGTACATTCAAATTTGAAAAAAAAAAAATACGAATATTAAAATTAAATCTTGTTAAATTGATATGGCCCCTAATACTGCCATCCTACTATACTGCCCTGCTCTAGAACGTACCATCACTCTTAACTGAAAACATAAAACACCAGCTGTTCTTAATCCTTTGCGTACGCATCACAAAGCTCAATAAAAATCCTTCTTAAAAAATACCAAACCTACCAACAGAGTGTAAGGACGGCCTAAATTCCACAAGACTATATAAATTTAATTAAAACGCAAGTTAACTTTTACATTTGATTTATTCTGCGACCTTAAAGTGACAAACTCTGGCAAAGGAATGAATTATTTTATATTGGACTCGAGTTGCTATGCGGCAAATGTTACAACTATTACAAATACATACATATGTGAAACTTAAATGTTATTTACAATATTAAGTATATAAAAGATCGTTCGACTTTACAGTTTTATTAGAAGGGTTTGTATATGAATTTATGTGTCTTTACTGAATGTTTATAATTATAAAATGTGCATGAATCCAGTGTCGTTATACAGAATGCCTACAGTTCGGCCATACCTGACATATAATCGCCCCGATTATTATCATAGAATAGAAATACTTTATAATGTTGAAGGTTTTTTTTTTTTTTTTTTTTTGTTTTTTTTTTTTTTTTTTTTTTTTTGTTTTCGAACACAATTTATGTTTTTATTATCATTTTGTCGCGAACATTTTTAGGTAACATATCATTCTTTAATTATGCGAATGCACAACGTGTTATTACATTTAAAATCTCATAGTTAATATTTTTCTTTTGAAGTTATTATGTCTTACAATTTAAAATTTGAAATAAACGATACAAAATTTATATGTACATAAATATCTTTTCATGCTGTCACAATCAGGTTCAAATCTTCTTATAATCCTGAAACGTAGAGTTTCATATTACATGGAGAACAAACTCCTTTATAAGGTATACGAGAAATTTGCATACCATCAATATCTTTGACTATATACCTGTCATTATCCAATATTTTAACGATTTCGTAGGGACCCCGATATTTAGCTAACAACTTTTTGTTTACACCTGGGGTAGTATCAATATTTTTTAACATAACGAAATCACCAATTCGATAAACATGGGGTTTTTTATGCTTTTTATCATAGTATTGTTTATTGTAGGATTGAAGATTTTGTATGGTTTGGGAAGCTTCTTCTCGAGCCTGAACCAAATCAACGCGAAGTTTGTCATCAAAGTTGGATTTCTGCAGATGCTCAAATATTTCATCGCAAACATCACCCCTCTGACCAACACCAAAGAGTAGCACACTAGGTTGAAATCCAGTACTTTTGTTGACAGTGTTATTTAACGCAAATTCGACTTTCGGCAAGCTCCTTGCCCAGTTACTGGTTGACTCTTCCTCACATTCTTTAGAAAGCATCGGTATGAGAACACGGTTGAATCTTTCAACCTGTCCATTTGACTGTGGGCTCAAGGTTGCAATTTTTATATGTTGAATATTACTACTCAACAAAAAATCATTAAATTCTTGAGAAGTAAAGCAGGTTCCACGATCTGACACAATTATAAGTGGTCGACTATATGCAGCAAAATATGATTTCAAACATTCAACAGCCTCGCAGGTCTTTGTAGTGTTGACAGCGTATAACTTGACAAATTTTGTGAAACCATCTACTACTACGAACAAGTGCTTTTTACCTTTTCGAGTGGACGATAGTGGACCACAGTGATCAACATGCATTACGTCAAAAGGGACTTTCCCTTTTGGAATATTGTGCAGTGTTCCCTCAACTTTACCGGATTTAGGTGAAAAATATATGCATTTTAAACAATTTGCAATATAATTTTTTATCTTTCCTTTCATGTCAGGGAACCAGTACGTTTTAAGGTACTCATAGCATTTATCCACCCCAAGGTGACAAAGAGATTCATGATGTTTTTGTATAACCTGATGCTCCATTTGAATCGGGACATAAAACCTTATATCGCCATTCATCTTTTTATAAACGAGCCCGTTTACTAAATCAAAATGACTACTTTCTTTAATTTCCAAATCGGAAATTATCTTAGATAAAGTAGGATCCTGTTTTTGGGCAGCAGCTAACGCAAACTCAAATGAATCATTTTCTACTACCATTATGTTGGTGCATCTACTTAAGGCGTCTACGTGTGACATACGCTCTGAAGATCTATGCTGGATTGAGTAGTCATAATCCTGAAGCTCTAACGCCCATCGTGATATTCTTGGATTCAAAAACTGTTTGTTCAAAGTAAGAGCAAGAGATTGACAATCAGTTACAATTTTGAACTGAATGCCTGATAGATAAATTCTATACCTCCTCAATGCATAGATGATTGACAGGGTCTCCAGCTCAAAGCTATGGTATCTTGATTCTGCATCACTTGCTCTTTTTGAAAAATATGAACATGGGTGAAATTTATCATCTTTTTGACGTTGCAAAAGTATAGCACCAAACCCTATACTACTTGCATCGCAATGCAGTTCGGTTTCATTATGTGGACTATAAATTGCTAATATAGGTGCCTCTAATAACTTAGATCTAAGAACTTCAAAGCATTTAAGTTGATCAGGTCCGAAAACAAAAACAGCATCCTTTCGCAAAAGATCATATAAAGGTTTTGCTATTAGAGAAAAGTTCAGAATAAATTTCCTAAAGTACGAACAGAGCCCAATAAAACTTTGAACATTCTTAACACTCTGCGGCACAGGAAATTCGCTTACTGCACGAAGGTTTTCGGAATTTGGACGTATACCACTACAACTCACTGTGTATCCTAAGAACGTCATTTCTTCAAAAACGAATTTGCATTTATCTAAGCGAAGCTCAAGCTGATGTTGGAAAACTAATTGCAGCACTTTCTCAAGACTTTTTAAATGTTGTTCTAGGGTTTCACTTGATATTAGAAGATCGTCCATATATATAAGGACAATACCTTGATCTATTAATTCTTTGAAAATACCATTTATGAATTTTTGGAAAACCGCGGGAGCGTTTTTGAGACCAAATGGCATTTTCAAAAACTCATATTGGCCGAAAGGTGTCACAAACGATGTAAATTTAACACTGTCACTGGCTACACTGACATGGTAAAATCCACTCCGTAAGTCTAAAATAGTAAAATATTTTTTGTTCTCCAGTCTATCGATAAGATCTTCTATCAAGTTCAAAGGATAATTGTTTTTAAGAGTGTGCTTATTTAAGACGCGATAGTCTATGCAAAGACGAAACTCATTGTTTTTCTTTTTTATGAGAACGATTGGAGAAGAGTATGGTGAATTGCTTTCACGAATAATATTTCGTTGAATTAAATCATCAAGAATTTTTTTCAATTCTATTTTGTGGGCATACGGAAGTCTGCGAGGTGTACTGAAAAAAAACTCATCTTTGCTTAATTTGATTTCCATTTTGACTTCGTTTGATAAGCCTGGCTCAGAATTCAATGACTTCTTTGAACAAGCCTCCGAAACCATTTTCCTTACACTAAGTTTAATCTCGAATGGTAATTTTTCATTTATATTTATATTTTGTATTGGATAATTATTGCAAGTATCGGCGTCTGAGATATCGATGTTTAGAATTTGATTTTCAAAATTATCATTTAACCCGATTTGTGTGTCATTATCTATTTGAAACAGCTTGTTAACTACATTTACATCAACTATTTTTCTAGTTTTTGTCAATTCCATATTATTTATTTTTAAAAAATCTCTACCTAAGACAACTGGATATTTCATGCTTTCATTACTTACAATAATTAAATTTAATCTAACGGAATTATCTTCAAAATAAATTTGTGAACTTACGCTACCTATTACCTCCAATGGACTGTTGTTTATGCCGGTGAATTTGTTGTCGGCTGCATGCACGGGTTTTGTCAAGAAGGTTGGGACAAAACACTGTTGTATAAAACTTATCGGGCTGCCGGAATCCAAAAGTGTGAGTAAAGATGTAGAATAGCTCGAGGTTGAATCTTGATTTTGTTTAAAGCAGTACCTAATGTAATGTTCAAACTTGTTATTATTAGAAACGCAAATAACCTGGCTGCAATCCACCTGATGTTCATCCATTTGGTACTGCTGATCGGGACAATTATGTCCAGTTGTTTCAATTGTACAAACAGGTGGCTTTGTTTGGCAGTCTGCTGCGCGATGTAGATGACTTCCACATTGGAAGCATGGACCCCTCGGTCGTCGTGGCTTCGGGCAACTAGTGCTGTAATGACCATTAGCATTGCAATTGAAACACCTTATGTTGTTGTTTGGCAAAACCGGTTTTTGTTCTGACGTCGATGGACGAACTCTCGTTGGATATGATGTACTGCTCAACGATGGCATTAGAGCTTTAATTTTTTCATATTTTCTCATAAAGACTTTAAGCTCATCTAGATCGTTGGCTCCATAGAGAATCATCTTGTTTGTTTGCGCATCGGGAATACCATCAATAATGTATTGCAATAAGTCAGTCTCTTCTACGTCCGCAAAGGAAGCAATTTCTTGCATTGAAAAAATATACTGTTGAAAAGATTCATCACGTTTTTTCTTTCGGCTGCGGAGTTGGTTATGTATATCTGCACGTGACACTTTTTTGGAGAATTCTTTTAACAGCGCACACTTAAGTTCTTCCCAATTTTTTATGGAAATTGTTCTTAAAAAGAGCGTTGCCGTTCCACTGAGAAGACGCTTACCGTAAATGAAACGCATTCTAGAATCCCATTCCATGACCTCGGCAGATTCTTCAAACTGATTAACCCATTTTTCAATGGAAAAATTGTCGTCGCCACTAAAGTGTTGAATCGATTCTTCAATATCCTTAAAATGGAAAAGAGGACCTTTAGTTTTGGTGGATTCTTCTATGGATGTTAAATCAGCTAGTTGTTTTTTCAGTCTAGCTATTTCTTGTTTCTTAAGAAGTTGTTGCCGTAGGGTTTCTATTTCTTGATCAAGATTGCATGTGCCATGTTGAATATCATCGTCTGCAATTCCCGTTGAACCCGATGATTCGTCGTCTTCAGCCAATTCGGGAACATGTTGCTCCAGTTCGCCAGGTGGAAGGTTATCCCAGGCTTGTTGGAGACGTAGTAATAGCGATTGTTTCGTACCAGTTGTCACTAATTTGAGGTTATTTAGCTTTTCCTTAAGCTGTTGTACAGTTGCTGTATCCAAAAAAAATTTCACTCTTTCTCTGATGGTACTCTCCATCTTAACACAATTTTTTTTATATATTGACACTACAATATAAATTTTTAAGTTCACGTGTCCTGTATCCCACTTCTGATCTGTAAGGACGGCCTAAATTCCACAAGACTATATAAATTTAATTAAAACGCAAGTTAACTTTTACATTTGATTTATTCTGCGACCTTAAAGTGACAAACTCTGGCAAAGGAATGAATTATTTTATATTGGACTCGAGTTGCTATGCGGCAAATGTTACAACTATTACAAATACATACATATGTGAAACTTAAATGTTATTTACAATATTAAGTATATAAAAGATCGTTCGACTTTACAGTTTTATTAGAAGGGTTTGTATATGAATTTATGTGTCTTTACTGAATGTTTATAATTATAAAATGTGCATGAATCCAGTGTCGTTATACAGAATGCCTACAAGAGAAAAGTAGAAGTGTTTTCAGAGCTTGTTAGCAAAAGTTCGAATTAACCAAGCAAATCTAAATTGAAAAGTGATTACAGACACATCGTCCTTGTCGTTGTCCTTCTACATACATACCATTCATCATTGAAGGCAAATCAAAATACATAGCAGCCAAAGGAAATCAAAATTCTTTTATTTGCTGCTCTCAATGGTGCAAGACCAAGCAATTGTCTCGACATCATCGTCAACCAGGTTAGGAAAAGATCGCAGATGACATTTGAAATGGTCGACAAGGAATAAAAAAGACTCAGAAAAATGAAGCCTTTTGAAGTTTTGTTTGTTCCTTGCAGGAATCAATTGATGAAATAGTAGTTACGAGTATTATTATGTCGTCGTGTTTGTGTGATTTTAAAAGACTGTGGGAGCATCATTTTGCAAGAGGTTTTAGTTCCGCAGTTGAAATATGGGAAACAAAGATTGGTTGAGATACTTGATATAGGATGAAGGCTGGAAGGAAGGTATTTTCGTTTAATACTGATTGCTTTCATTGTTTTTGGTGTGTCTTTGATACACCTTATTATTCACATTGTGTTTAATTGGGATTGCGGTCTTCTTGGACAACAGAGTCATCCCAAGTCACTCTGTAAAAGAAGGCCTGCGAAAGTTTTGAAGGTCTACAAGGATCAAAGCTAAGCTTGTACGTATCAACTTACAAAAACAAATATCGAGTTGCTAGGCTACCAAGTCAGATCAGAGAGTTTCAAACCAAGCAAAACGAAAACGACTGTGATGATTCCGGTACCAACTCCAAAGGATTTCCCAGGTCTTCGACAGTTTTTTGGATTACAGAACTCTTTTATAAGTTCATGAACAACTAAGCATGCTGGGTAACACGGCTGCATATCATAAATATGCAGGAGGAGGCTTTTCAGATACTCAAGTTTGTGTTTTAATATTGTTGACCTCGAATTCTGCACACGAAATGCATATTGATGCGTCATCCTTGGGATCAGCATAATTCGTTATATAGTTCCCTACAATAGCGGGAAATTGAAGACAAAACTGTTAAACTAATAGAGTTTAATAGCCGGAAACTATCCCCAGATGAGGGAAAGTACCATTCATATATGTAGAAGAAGAAAGAGCTTGAATTCTTGATGAAGTGGTTTAGGGTGTACATACAAGAACGACACTTCAGGCTGTAACTTAATAGTACCAACCAGCAACAACGTTAATTCACTGTTTCCCTGTTTAGGGCAACGCTTTGATGGCTCAAACTGCATGAGTTTGATTATGAAATAGTAGCTGCACAGTACATGTGTACATCTAAAGCCGCTCCGTAGGATGTAAAATGTTCAACCAGTAGTTGTGGCTTGGGCATTAATATTGAACATTTACATATCTGACCGAACTGGCTGGTATCAAGACCAAAAACTGCAGGCTATCTTTACAACTTTGAAGTCAAACGGGATGATTTCGACGAAGATTTAACTACAAAGGGACTATATTGTTCGAAGTCATATACTCTTTCGGAAGTTGGGTGAGATCAAAAGGTGGGAAGTTCCAAGAGAATATTTGGAACAACCAACGCCACGATGACGTAGAACTCCTGGCTGATGAGAATACACTCGAAAGGATTAACATAAAGGAAACGTTTTGGTTCGCAAAGATGAGAGCGTTTACGAGGAATTACATCAATTCTTGCACAGAGTGTGTTTACGAAAAATCTAAAACTGGTCTCAGAAGGATTGAACGAATTTCTATTCCTTTTGATACTGTGCATTTGGACCATATGATGGGATCTTTTCTAAAAGAAAAGCGTGGTAACAGGCATGTGCTCGAACATGTAGAAAGCGAGTTCTATCTTACACCTCTGGAATCCAGGCAAGCCTGGAAACCATGAGTCTCCGCATTCGTAATAAACCACGCCACCACAATACCCCTACAAGGGGGCCTAAGGCGAACTAGGAACGATAGTCCTATATACTATATAGTTAGTTCAGTTACTTACGTAACCTATCCACAGGCACCACGAGGAGGTCGGTAGGATCCCGTAGTGTAATAGAATTGCGCATCAGTAGCCATCCGTCCCACTGCTAGCCGAACAGAGACTATTGTTCCGAAGAGACTTACCCGGACCAACCACATCAGCACTCCTCCACACACTACCACGTGCTGACATGGGCTACAGTAAGAAACGTTGGTGTATTTGAAAGCCCGGGTGAACAAGTTAATTTTTCCGGGACTGATATTACTACAAGCTCTGAGTTTGACCGCTAAGTGCTGCTTCTATATGAAGGAACTACCGTAGTTAAGGTCTAGGCATTTGGATTTGGGGTTCCGGCTGTGGTTTGGTGTACTAACAATCAGGACATTAAATTTTAAATTTGCTGGTTCGGCTGTTTGGGTGGAAACAGTGGACTTTCCATTATACTGACACTTGAGCACATTCTTGATTACCTAAAGTGGTATATTGAGTTACTCAAGGTCTTGAGCCTATCTTTTCCAATGGTATCTGTTATAAAGGTCTGTTAAGTTGCCAAATAGCAACCCGCGAAACTGCCTCGATGTGTGCTGCCAAACATAACACTTGGTCTAAACTAACCTATTCGATGGGTAAGATTTAATTAATGTCAAGGTTTATCCCGGAGTTTGTACCATGTTCTTAAGAGCTGTATAGTAGGCAGTAGCTTTCTAGTTCGTGCTTATGTTTACCTGGGCTTGAGAATATCTGCTTCACTGCCGAGAAACAGTGCTTAGTTTTACGGTTATGTTCATTCCCAAAAACTGAGATATCTGTGGAATAATGTCATAAAGGTTACTCAACGGCGTTTAGTTGTGACCGTACGCTCCACGTCCACGAGTGCATGGAAATCATCTCCAATACAGCTTATCACTCTGATTGAGATTTAGTCAAGAAAAATAGTGGTGTTCTACTTTCCTTGATGAAGTTAGGTTTGTTGACGGTTAATTTCTGTATGTATATATTTGCGAGTCTTGTCAAGTAGGTTAATGCAGTTCATGGTCAATTTCCAAGTCTTTAAATACCTCAAAGTCCTTATAGAGTCTGGTTCGAGATAATTGCAATCCTCGCCCTTAAAAAATAACACCACATTACTTGCGCTTCAAAGGATTGCCATAAGATTACCCTTACACCCAAATTCGAAGATACTATTCAGTTCAGAGATTGTTCCTTTAGCCACACTATACGAATTTAGAGTGATTTATTCGTCTCAATAGTTCCCGATAGTCTGATAATAAAAACCAATGTGCATCCTTATCTACTTTTAAATCCTTCCCTTCCCTTTCCTAAATGTTCGCACTTTACTCAAACATTTTTAAGATAGTCTTTATGAACAAGGAGAAGGGGTGAACCATCAGGGATTTATAAAGTTGTACTTATAGTTTCAGTTGAACAGAATGTGATTTTGATGTGGTGCGCCCGTCTAGAGCTAAGTGAGACCGCTCATTCTACAGCTTTCATAAATTGTAGTTAAATCTCTTCTACCTGGTGCCATCTCTATCTATTCCTAAAAATGAATAATTACTTTGGAAATGAATGTCCTGTCAAGAAATACTTGACATGTCATTCAAATATTGCGACCATTTTGTTTATATTATTTATTTATAATTATTCATTTACATATATGTATAACAATTTGCCTCAGTATGAAGCATCAAATCTTCAAGTTTGCCATGCATTGTTTTGTTTCCCAAAATGTCACTTCCTTAAATCAACGAACGACCCCTTTGTGCGGTGTCACATTCTACAAGCGTTGTTCTTTTCTCAGATGAAGTTCGGGGTCGCCATTGCTGCTGTATTAATAAAACACAGACAGCCACCTCATACCCTAACAAACGATATCCAAATTCTTACTCCCCGAAATCACATGGTGTCGGTGTGTGACATCCAAGGACATGGCAAAAAAAAAAGAAGTTAGAAAATGACTTTCTGCTGTCATTCTAAGGATAAAAAGATTACAACTGGAGGAGAATAATAGGATTTTTATGCCACTTCTTGAAAGGGCACAGAAAACACCAAAAGCCAATGCGAAATCGAAATCGAAGGAGAGAAACATAATAAAACCAAACGAGAAGAAAAACCCGCCAAGGCAAGGCAAGCTTGAAGGAAAGAATATACAAAAAAAAAAAAAAACTTTTCTGACAAAGTTGACAATCAAAACGAAATTAAGTTTCACTCGTTGTATCCGTCGTCGTTGTCCTCGAAAAGGAGTCACCCAAAATGTCCTTTCGCTTCGCCCTTTTCATACGCCCAGTCCATCCATTTCTCGATGGATGACATTTGGTTTATGTTCGCACAGTCTTGAGTTTTATTTTCCATTTTGTCTTTATCCCTGCAAAGAAAGCATAAGAAAGTCTTTTCCATCTGCCCTCTGACTGGTAGTTTAGAGGTAGTATATAGGCAGGATAGAGAGGAGACAAGGATAATCAGATATAACAACGACAGACCATAGTTCGTCCTTAATATGTGTGTTCGAATGATAATGATATGAACCCCAAATTTGACACTTTGTCCTTTAACTCGTGTATCGCTGAGCTTTTCTCGGGCCATATGGTCTCTTGCTGATAGTTAATTCAAAAGAGACAAGCAAATCTTGGAATTTCATTAGATAAACGTGGCAGCCTACAAATAGGGCTATAAGGACCCATAGAGATACATCGACCGGTGCGCCTAATAGGCTGGTTGTACTTACCGACTCGTAGTCGTAGTAAGTGAAGCAAAACAATACTGATGTTCTAGTTTGTGACCTCAGATTTTATGGATTTGTGAAGCAAGGAGACAAAAAAAAAGGATGTTGATGTTTCTCATCTCAGCTTAAGATGGAATACTCATTAATTAGAGAGAATCTTTGGCAGTTGCCTTGACCAAACTGAATTGGATGGCGTTGTTGGGTATGTTGATTTTATAGCCTGATTAGAAGGACCAAAAGAAAAAAAATACCTTAGCATCTTGAAACCACAAAACTCTTATTTATGCCTTAATTATGCAGGGGACTGCGCATTGGTGTGTTTAGAATACAACTACTGTCTGGTACAGCTTGTCTTTCTTATTAAATATTAAATATATAAGACAAAGACACATATGTGCATGTAATAATAAAGAAATAAGAACCTACCACGCTTAGTGTTTCAATAGGCTGCGACACATAAACAGAATTGTCTAAAATAAGAATCATGCGGTACAAGGCTACAAGTCTTTATTTAAATAAATTTAAAATGGACTTTTATACCAATGTAAGTGGTGGGTTATAAGTTTACAACCCAACTGTGAGCTAGCTTGGTTATGTTGAAGTGGTTGCCAGCGTCGCAGCCGACACACTCAGACCAGAGTTGGTCCATTGTGATACCACATGAATCTAAAGATTTTCTATCTTCTCGTTGGACCATTTAGAATGTCTTTATTATTTAGATTACTAGGTTCCTCGAAGAAAAACTCTCCAAGATAAAGCCTAAGTCTATGGAAAAGAACATAATTGATTCTACCTGTTCCTCAGCCTCTTTGCGTGTTTGCCTATAAGACAGTGTCCAGTTATGACACAAACTACGGAGCTGATTAAAGACATCAAATACTGTTTTGTCTTCAGATAAATTGTGAAATAATAATTGACACTTAAAGGTCAAAAGTCTAGAAGAATTTCGTGTGACTAGGTAGATTCGGGGAAAAGTTAATCAGTGCCTCCAAACTACCACTCAGGTTTTATCATAATACCAAGAGGATAGTTCTCCCAGTTCACTATGGTCGTGAGGTTAAAAATTGGCTAGATCATTGGTTGGGAACCTTCTGGATTTTATTTTATTGGGAAGAATAATGATAGAACTTGTTTATTTAACCGAAATGGCTCTTGAAGCGTCATCAGAAGTGAGGCAGCAGATAGCATCAATAAATATTCGCAGCGAAATCCAAAAACCGGCTCTAGCATTCAACCAAAACCAAGGAGCATGCTTTCAGCACCTGTTATATCCATTTTAGTAGGTACCTACATAAAATACGAAGTATCTTAAACCATAGAAAATCATATTCATACCCTGTTTTTATTCTTAATCATATGCAGGTACTATATGGCAAGATATGCATTCCTAAAATAAATAATTATTACCAAAGGGCACGGTAGTGCCCAGCCAAGTTCTGGCACTACACCCTTTTTACAGGAAAAAAATCAGGCGGTTTTTAACCCCTCCATATCTTCAGTACCAATGAAGTCAGAAACTTAAAATTCCGAATATTTGCTAAGCTAGTCAGACACGGGCGCCTCAACAAATTTTAATTTTCTAGCATAAGTGGTTCTTGAGATAAAGGCCTCAAAAATCACAAAAACCGTAACTGAGTGACTGACTGATTGACTGACAGATCATCAAAGTTATGGAGCACTTCCCGACATCGTAGAATCTTGTCATTTTGCACAACGGAAGATCTTTTCATGCAAGCAGATGAAAAAATCGAAAATTTCAAACTTTGCATTCAGGGGGCGTGGTATCCGCCCACTTTCTCCGAATTGGATTTGGTTGAATGGCGCACTTCCGATTGCAGTAGAACAATGAAATTTTGTAGAACGGTGGGGCTCGAATTGCATATAAAGGACTAAAAATAAAAATTGAGGTTTTCCATTAAGGGGGCGTGGTATCCGCCAACTTTGTAAGAAAATGTTTAATTTATACGGAGCACTTCCGATTGCTGTAATTAAGGTAGGTATGTTAGTGTTCATTCATTCATAGTGTTAGGTATCTTGCCAGGACAAGAAGGAATAATTGAAGCGCAAAAACAAAAAAAAAAATATACCAAAATAAATAGGAAGCTATAAAGTTGATTTTAATAGGTATAGTTCACCCTTCTATCTTTCCGTATCTTTCGAGATTTTGACATACCTAGCAAAATATTAAAATCTTTGCAAAAAGGAGTGAGATCAGATCAAAAACATAAATGTTAAAAAAAGAGCCAAGTTCTTCTATACAAAAACCTTTGTCTAACAAGTCAGCCGTAAAAAGTACTGAGATCTAAAAGTACGCCAAGTTCTTACTTCATGAAGGTTTAATCCCGAACATTTAAAGTAGAATAATATTGAAACAGCTACAATGTAATAGAGAAATTTTATTATTTAATGATTACTGACTAAAATTTAATGAGCTTACTTGGCAAGTATTTTTTATGCCCAATTCGAAAGGTTTTAAAAACTTGACCAGTGAACCTATCAAATTTTAGACGAAAAAAGTCAGTCTCTCAGTTCTGTCTGTCTGTCTGTCTCTTCGATCACAGCCTCAGAGAATTGGTTGATTTTCTTTAAACTTGGTAAATTGCATTTTTAAATTTTTTTCATAAATATTTTTTCGAAGGCCAAAAATTATTTTTTTTTTTAATTTTATAAAACATTTTTTTCTTCTCAAAAATTGTTCCACAGATTAAAAACAATCACAAAATTTCATTTAGTTAAAGTTAAAGCTGCTTGAAAAAACATTTTTGAAAAATGGTTGTAAATGGTATCTACCCCCCATTTTTTGGGTTTTCATTTTCTCAAAAACGTGTTTTAAAATTAAATTTAAATTCTTGAGATGTTTTGTTCAAAACTTAATATTTCGAACAGCCCGTGCTCGTTTTTTCTAAAGTTTCTTAATACAATCTAGAAGATGCATTTTTTTCCAATTCTTTCGATTAATTTTTATTACCTTTAATTGAAAAAATTTTAAATTAAGATATAACTGACTGTACCTACCATAGAACAGTTTTTCGAATTTTTGGTATTACGGACTTTAAGGAAATTTTTTTATATTGAAACTCCTAAAAAGTTAGAAAAACATTGCATTTCACAACTTCAAATTTTTTTTTTTTTTTAATTTTTGCAATGTTTGTTTTGGAAAATAAATTTTTATTCCTACAATATCAAAAACTTAAAGTTACCAAAATTTTGTCTTAAAAATGTTTTAAAAAAATTGTATGTACATACATATGTATATAAAAGCTTATTTTTTACGAAACCACTTCAACGGCTTATAATTTTCGTTCTTGCATGGATTAATAATAATTGGTTAAGAAATCCCATGCCATCCTGTTTTTAACTCCAACTATCAAAGGAGTTGATTAAGTAATTTTAAAAATTAATCTTATGGTTATGATCATTTTTCTCTAACAATATTATTTTTTTCATTTTTTAAATTTTAAAAATTAGTTGAAAGAAAAAAAAATTATCAAAATTCTAGGTACCGTTTTCGAGAAAAAGCTTATTTTCGAAAGCCATTTTTACTTGCGATATTCTTTTTTTTTTTTTTTTTTTTTTTTTTTATAATCTACACGCGCTCAAGGGATTATGATTACCCTTTAAATGTTTGAACACAGCGCGGGCGTGAAGTTAAGGAAGAGAAAGAAGGATAGGAAAGATGTGTGGCACGATGTTCTGAGACTGAAGGTTGTTGTCTCAGCTATTTTATCTCCAGGGATGGCGGCTGAACTAAAGCGGAGAATGCCGTGTCTTATTTCTGTGTCGCTTATAATTCACATTATTTTATTCGTGTTCATCCTTGTTGCGCATACTAGTTTAACTCAATTACATGTTGTTAGTGTTATGCCTGAACAACATGTAATGAGTAAACCAGCAACCCATTGATGACAATTTTAGAAGGTTTTTAATGGAATTAAAACGACATAGACGACGGCAGGGATCGAACCTGTGATCATGAGGTTCACAGGCGAGCACACATCCATCGCGCCACGGCCACCCTATAGGGCAAGTTCTGCATTTGGAAAAAAAATCGAACTCGAGATTTTGATCAAAGTTGACATTACGATGATAGCGAAGACGAAAAAAGTGGGTCCGACAATTCCGTCTGTCTGTCTGTATGTCTGTATGTCTGTATGTCTGTATGTCTGTATGTCTGTATGTCTGTATGTCTGTATGTCTGTATGTCTGTATGTCTGTATGTCTGTATGTCTGTATGTCTGTATGTCTGTACCTCGAACTACAGCCTAAACTACCGGACGTATTTTCTTCAAACTCGGTAGTTAAGGGTCTTCGGTGATTCCCTAGAGGAAAAATTTAAATTTTTTTTTTAGCTCCAAAATTAAGGGTACCCCCCATACACCCGTAATGCAAAATCTTATTTATCTCGAAAACGGCTCTAACGATTTTGATAAAAAAAATTAAGTGTGATATTATGGACATGGACTATATTTTGGTGAAAAAAAAATTTGGGGGGAAATGTTATTAGGGGTACCTGTCATAGAACGGTTTTTTTAATTTTCGAATTTCTCACCAACGGCTCTAACGATTTTAACTAAAATTTTTTTGCAGGAGCTGCTTTGCATTTTAAAAAATATAAACTAAAAATTTTTTCGAAAAAATAGTGTTTGGATTTTTAAAAAAATAATACAATTTTTTTTTTGAAAATTCAATATCTTGAAAACCGATACAAGATTAAATTTTTAAATTACGTTTTAAAATGTATTTAATTAAATACTAACAATTTGCATACCAATTTTTTTTATAAAAATTTTAAGGAAAATTTAGTACACAAAAAACATGTTTCAGTGTGTCTGTATGTCTGTACCTCTCACTACAGCCTAAACCCTTGGACCTATTTCTTTCAATCTCGGTAGTTAAGGGTCTTCGGTGATTCCCTAGAGGAAAAATTGAAATTTTTTTTTTAGCTCCAAAACTAAGGGTACCCCCCATACACCCGTAATGCAAAATCTTATTTATCTCGAAAACGGCTCTAACGATTTTGATAAAAAAAATTAGGTGTGATATTATGGACATGGACTACATTTTGGTCAAAAAAAATTTTGGGGCAAAATGTTATTAGGGGTACCTGCCATAGACCCGTTTTTTTGATTTTCGACTTTCTCATTAACGGCTCTAAGGATTTTAACCCAAAATTTTTAGCAGGAATCCCCTTAAGTTTAAAATAATATTGTATATAAAAATATTCGAAAAAAAAAATAATTGGGTTTTAAAAAAAAAAAAAAAAATTTTAAATCAATATCTTCAAAACCTATGAACGATTATTTTTTGAAATTATTTCCTAAAACCAATATTATTAAATACTTAAAATTCGCATCCCACATTTTTTTCTTGAAAAATTTTAGAGAAATTTCTTATATAAAAAATTTATTTAATAATAAAACGATTTTTTAAGGTTTATTTGCATAAATTCATACTTTTCCGGAAACCAGACGGCAATTTTATGCATTTGAACATTATTATCTCATTAAATCCATGTTTTATATTTATAAAATGTATCTTAAATTCCAAAGTACTTTTACATAAGAGCAAGTTCGTGCGATCCAGTCGTGCATTTTATTTAACATTTGTATGGTAAGAACTATTAAGTTCAAATCAAAAAAAAAAATAAATTTAAACAAACAATACTATCCAAACTTGGGGAGCTTTAGCATAAAAATTGATCAAAGTCGGTTGTAGGTTTTGTGAAAACCAAAAAAAAAATGGTTCTAAATGGGGTTTACCAATAATAACTATTTTTAGTATTTTTTTAAACATTACCTAGCCTAAACTGAACGAAATCTTCTGATTTTTTTTTTAAATCTGTAGATTAGTCCTTGAGAAAAAAAATTATAAAATTTCTAAAAAAAAAACTAAATGGAAAAAAAGTGTGGGGAAAGTATTTAAAATGCTATCTACAAAGTTTTAAAAAAAATCGGCCGAGCGGTTTAGCCTGTAGTCGAAGACAGAAAGACAGAACTGCGAGAACTACTTTTTCGTCTTCCCTATCATCGTATCATCAAGTCTGATCAATATCTCGAGTCCGATTTTTTTACGAACCCATAACTGACAATTAATACTACCCTTCTCTTAAGCGTTCGGAATCGGCAGAAATTTGTAGGTCCCCTTAATTCCTGGTAACACTAGGTCCTGGTACTCTTCGAGCTATTACGCCATTAAATTTATTTAATCGTAACACAAGTAAAAACTTTTATAAAAAATTAGACCGAATAAGTAGCTAGTCGCTCCAAAAACAATGAATGAATGAATGAGACACTAAACGCTTGGGTGTTTAGAATTATGTAATTAAATTTTCACTTTTTCGTTCTTTTTTTTTAATTCAAGAAATGTAATTGTGAGTCATATTACTCATGTGGTCCATAATTTGCCACACTTACCCTTCATTTTTTAAAACATTTTAACTTGCCTTAACCGTTTAAAAATCACTTACTGTGTGCCTGACACTTTTTAACCCTCTACAAGAATCCGTAATTATTTTTACGCCGCCTAATAAATCGTACCCTCCTCAAAAACTTCCTTAAAGGAATAGTTTTATTGCTTTCGCACATTTTCAAAAATAAATAAATAATAAATTTGGTGGTGCAACAGCTCGAAGTGAACCAGGACCTAGTGACTTACAACTCTCAATCTATCTATCTATCTACAACTCTCAACCATTCCTGTGTGCGTGTTACCAGGAATGGAGGGGACCTACAATTTTCTGCCGATTCCGAACGGCTAATTAGCAGCACATTCCATGACAAGAGATACTCTTGGAGAATTTGTCAATTCCTCGCAAGAGGCAGTACACCCAGTGGCGTAGCGTACCATCTCGGCGCCCGGGGCGGGAGACCCATTTTGCCGCCCCCATTTAATACTAAATAAAAATTAAATTTCGAGACATCATTTCACAGGCAATGAAGTAGATATCTTTTATTGAAAGTAAAATAGAATTAGCGGTTTCATAAACGGATTTTACGAGCCTTACGAATGAGGCTCGTGAGACAAAGCTGCATCTGCGGATTCATCTCCATTCATGCGTGTTTTCCTGCGAATTGTACTCGTTTCGAGATCGATTCCGAGTTTTTTCCAAAAAGTCTTAGAAAAGTCGATTGCGGCTTGGACGAAACGGTCTCTGCTCTCCACCAGGAGAGCTTTTAAAACGCAGAATTTCTGAGCACACTTATCCACACTCAGTCCACATTGCTGCAGGTAAATCTGTGCGTCTTCTTCTTCAGGTAGCTCTGCAGCTCAAAAGCCAAGAAAAGTGAGGAAGTTGAATGACTGCATGACTGTCAGAAGAAGACTGGCTTCCGATCCGTCAATTCTTCCAGTACCTCAAGAACTTCCACAAACTTATTTTTAAGCGTCTTTACAGCTTCACGAGGTTCACTTTTTCTGCAGGCTTGTGACTAGATGCTTGAGATACTTCTGGTGAGTCGACTTCGTCTTGACCCTGCTCTGTGGTGGGACCAGAACGACTTCCAACTTCGACGGCAGGCACGTCTTCTTCTTCTGCCCGTAAAATAAGTTATGCATTCCCATGAATATTGGCCGGAGGACAATTCTAGGCCACTCACGATTGTAGATGGAGGAATCTTACTTACATTGGAATCACTTCCGCTGCTGCTGGATGCCGCCGAAGACGTTAACGTAGCTTTTGAACCAGAACTAGAACTGAAATATTTCGCGTCTTCGAGTCTGCTTCTTTCTTAGCCTTTTTCTTGCTGTATTCCGCGCCGCTTCTTTTAACTCTTTTCATTTTCAAAAACTAGTTCAAAGGTTGAGTGAAGTACTAAGTGCTTAGTTTTAGAAGATTCAACAGTATTTAAACTATAAACAACGCAATCGAAATAACTTTCTGTGATGCGGGAGGGAGCAAAAACATTGAGCTGGCTGAGACTAGAATAACGTTTCCGTCGAATCCTAGTTATCTTATCATATCTCGTATATGCATATCATATGTTTCGGAACACTCCCTTTCAGTTTCGCGAGAGTTTCGGAACGTTTTGTTTTAGTTTCGCGATCAGCGCGACAATACGGAATGCACTCTTACGGCCCTACTCACCGTCTACGAATTCACGAAAGCGGTCAACGACGAACCACAGATAGGGTGGCAAATTTCAAATTTACATCATTAGTCGTTTTTTATTGGGAATTGTATAGGCAGCGCAGTAAAATTTTACACAGTAAACAGCAACAAAGGAATAGTGCGTATAAACTAGGCAGTAATAAGAGTGCACATAATAGTGCTGATAAAGTTTTGGAGCATCTGGATTACAGTGACACTCAAATTGGTTGCAAAAGTTTTATTTTTCTTGAGGTTGACAGATTTTGATTATTCGAGAATATGTTCAGTGATATTTGTTCATTTTGTGGTAAATTTTCACAAGAGCAAAATTATGTTGTTTGAAATATTAATTTACGATTATACGGTAAACGTTAATAGTCAAAATTTTGCCTCTTAATGCGTGTGCATGTTCCCTATCTGTCACGTGAGAGTATGAAAATCATCGAAGGATGGCTGCGATGCCAAACGATTAAAAAGGACATGAAAATGATTTTTTTTCTGACACCGAGCCCTTAATTTGACTTTGTGTACATACATACCATTGAGATTTGATTTTATTAATAATTTTGCCACTTGTTTGACAACAAATTTTTCAGTGATGTTAATTCAGCATAAACCACATCAAAACGTATACTTTTCCAACGCATCCCTTAGCTTATTCAAAAGTGGATTGTTTATTCGTAGGTTTATATTTCATTTTTGGTTTTCGTATCCTTTTAGTTTGTTCACTTAATGAGTCTGAAATATCTACTTAATTAAGATGTTTTGTTAAAAGAAACTCAGAAATTATGTACATATAGCCCTTTTCTGTTTTGGATCTTTATTCATTTCAATTTGTATTATTTTTGTAAGAAATTACATATTTATTTTGCTTCTTTTCCAAATCAGCTGATTTTGACACGGGTGTAAATGCAAAGCATACCAACTTTAAAATTTAAAGTAAAAGTGTATATGCAGTCAAAAAAGCATTTTATTCGGACTTCCATGCTGCACTATGTATACATTACCAATAAAATACGCCTATTTTTGTTTGTTGACTTGTCAAACGATCTGTCATGAAACATATGATTTCTACTCTACCCGCATCACCGGCGACATTTTGCCGCCCCCCTAGGCCTGCCGCCCGGGGCGGACCGCACCCCCCGCCCCCCCTACGCTACGCCACTGAGTACACCCCTTTCTTGCAGCGGCTGAGAATCGAACTCGAGACCTTCCGCATGACAGTCCAACGCACTAACCATTATGTCAAGGGGTACTACAACATTTTCATTTTCTTCTATATTGACATTTAGAGAAGAAACATAATCTCTACAGCCACTTCTTCATCTATGTATTTTTAAGATAAAAAGGTATTACCGAGACTTGAAATTTTACCTCCGACTAGGCTAGGTGTTATTCTGTTTCTGTGCACTTCCGCAGTTAGAAATTTCAAATTATCCAATTTAATGAATATGGTTTAATAGTTATTGTTCTATGGCTTTTCAAAGTATTTTTAACGGAAATGATGAAACTTAGAGAATTACTTCCGATTCAGTGATATGATTAAATATATTTCAATTGAAAGTTTTGTTGAGGTCACTTGATTTTTTTCAAAAATGTTTAACATAGTTACTGAGCGATAATATTAAGTATCTACTCCTAAATCTTGGTAACTTATCTTGTAGGTATACAGGTTAAGCTATGACTTCCGCAATTTTCAAGTGATATGACACATAGATACTGGAATGACATTTAAAAATATCTACTCCTTTTTCCTACGCTACATGTCAAATGTTTTAAAATATTTTAAATCAATTTAAATCAATCAAGTTCGTGGGTCTTAATGATTATAGCCACACCAAAGTTTCTTAAACCTATTACTAGATTCTCTTTAATTGAAACAAACTAGAATAATGAACAAAATACAGGCATTCCTTACACTCGAAATAGCTTTGAGTATTAACGTCGTGCTTTATTATCTCATCCTTGAGGACCTAGGGCCTGTTGTTAAAGAAAAACATGAAAAACAGTTTACAACAAACCGGAAAACTGTACTCCACTATATGTAATTTTTTACCCACTCATAAAAAAAAAAAAAAAAAAAAAACAATCCTAATACATGATGCAGATGCAGATGTGCCAAGCAAAAACTTTCGTATAAAGATGAAATGCCACATATCTGCAAAGAGTGAAGCGCTCCTGAAAAAAGTACAGAAAATAAAAAAAAAAATATATAAAACCACAGCAATTAAGAATCCTTAACGCCACATTATAAATCCTGCTTAAGAGCACGGTTGCCGTTCTAGCGACAAAGTCGCTAGATCTAGCGACTTTTCGACTTCTTCAGCGACAAAATACATTTTTGATGTCGCTAGATTATTTCTAGCGACTTCTAGCGACTTTTCGAAGTAAGAATTCCGCGAGATCTGGAAAGAAATTAATATTTTATTTATGTACCGACCCTGGTAGTTTAACATCTCTGGCATTTATTTTTGACGTTTTTTCTTCCAATGACTGGAAATTTAAACTGGAATTGTATGCCAGAAAAAGAAAGGAAGCGAATTTGATTTTAACAAACCATTTGTCTCAACAATCTCAATTTAAATTCTCATTTCTCAAAACGGGAAACGTTCTTCACACTTCACATGTTCACATTGTTTAACATACATTTATTTTTTTGATGCGTCCTCAGACGATTCAATAAAGTCGAATTGGGCAATTATATTGTACGTATGTGTAGAAGCTTAGTATTTTGTGCAACTTTTTTGCTTAAAGTTATCAAAAAAAATATTCCTTCCTATTTTTGTGCAGCTCAGCTGTCTGAAGAATCTTCATTTCCAAAACCCATTTCATTGTTCTGAGCATTGCATAGTGCATTGAAGAAAAACTTCAATTTTAATTATGTTATGCCGTTTTTGATTGGACAAATGCTGAAGCTATTTTATCGTAAGTGAGATAAATTTATACAATATTAAAGTTCTCATAAGAGAAAACATTCGTTTCTTTTTATGTGCATTGCAGATTGTAGTGGCCTTTTTAATTCTTTTTCATTTGAGTATGGTATGGATCTTCCAAACAGAAAAAAATCATACGTGCAAAAATATAACAAGGCGTGGGAGAATGATCCGGAATTCAAAATGTGGATAAAGCCTGTGCAAAATGATTCTGCAAAAGCGTATTGTTTCTTTTGTAACGCGCAAGTGTATGCTAAGCTCTCAGATTTAAAAAAACATTGTTTGACTTCAAAACACAGAAAACATTCTGAAGTTATTTCTAAAAATCAGGTAATCAAATTTTCAAAACAAAAAGAAGATTTTTCGATTTATCGGGCAGAATGTAAGTTGGCTCTTTTTATTGCTGAGCATACGTCAATTATGCAAATTGATCACTTGAGTGAATTATGTAACAAAGTATTCAAAGATTCAAAAGCAGCTAAATTGAAAATACATCGCACTAAGTGCACAAAAATTATAAATGATTGCTTGGCTCCGCATTTTATGAGTTCAAGCGTTAAAGAGATAAACGAGGCAGAAAAATACAGTTTAATTATTGATGAATCTACTGATACAAGTTTACACAAATTTTTGGGAATTATTGTAAGATACTTCCGTAAATCAAAAGTTATTTCGTCTTTTTTATCTCTTGAACAGCTTGAAAGGAGTGATGCAGAAGGCATTGTTTCTGCCCTCATAAAATGTTTGGCTACACATAACATACCTGTTGAAAATATGGTAGGCATCGGAACGGACAATGCGTCCGTGATGACTGGTGAAAAGAAGAGTGTGTATACACTACTTAAACAAAATCATAATTTGCCTAACTTAGTTTTAATTAGATGTATGTGCCATTCGCTGCAATTAGCAGTGAGTCGTTCATCCGAAAATTGTTTGCCAAAAAACCTTGAATTTTTAATTAGAGAAACCTATAATTGGTTCTCCCATTCGCCTAAACGGCAAGATGAATACCATACGATATATAAACTAATAAATTGTGGGGAAACTCCATTAAAAATCTTAAAAGTTTGTGACACCCGTTGGCTCTCCATTGAGCCAGCGGTGTCAAGAGTATTGGCGCAATGGGAGGAATTAAAATTGCATTTCGGTATGACAAAAAGTAAGTGCTACACTGCAGACCAACTTTATTCCATGTATAGTGATAAAAAGAATCGATTGTATTTTTATTTCTTAAAAAGTACCTTAGGTACAGTCCAAACAGCAATAAAAATTTTTGAAGGAGAAAACTGTGATCCTTTTGAACTGCTTAATTCTTTAATTTTGTTGATCCGTACATTATGTAACGGTATTATTATTCCCGGTTCAGTGCAAACTGATAAAGAATACCTTACATGCGAAGTTGAAAATTATTTACAGCCAAATCCATATCTGAACTATATTTTCGAATCAAAAATTGCAGAATCGATTTTAGATGTTAACGAAATCAACGAAATAAGGAGTAATTGTATTCGTTTTTCAATTAAATTAATTAAAGAAATTCAAAAAAGAGTTCCAAGCAATTATATTGCCTTAGAAAAAATTCAAATGCTTTCAGTTCAAAATGCCTTGAAGCCCAAAAAAGATCAATCAATAACGGTTTTGGTAAAGAGTTTAGGTTTTGATGACGAAGTCATCGATAAAATTTTGAAGCAATGGAACAATATTAATTATGTTCATTGGGAAGAGGTGCACGATAGCACCAAATTTTGGGGGGAAGTTTCACAATACAGGGATGCAGGGGGTGTTAATTCATTCCAAGAATTATTTGAACTAGCCAAAACAATCATGTCACTTCCTCATTCCAATGCTGAAGTAGAGCGCATTTTTAGCATGATGAACCATGTGAAAAATAAGCTTAGAAATAAAATGTCAACAAAAACTCTAAACTCTATAATGCTCATCCGAAATCAGCTTAAGATATCAAATAAAAATTGTTATACTTATGAAATACCCGAAATCTTGTTAAAACAAAAAATATTTAAAAATGCTGTGGAAGCAAATGAAGTTGAACACATTGAGTTAATTGATGACAATTTGTTTGACTTAGTTAACTTTTAAATTTACCTACGTATACATAGGTATAAAATTTATTTGTTGATTTTTATTAACAATTATTACTCGCGAAATGTAATATTTTTTATGTTTATTATTTAAAATCAAAATACCTTATGATGAAACAAGAGACTGAATTTATTTGTTATAAAATAATTATAAGTTATTTTTAAAAACTGATTTTTTTTTTTCATTTTTGTTATTATTGATCTCAAATCTCAAATACCTGATGTAGAGATAAATGACTGAATTTGATTGTTTCCAACTGCCAAACATTTGTTTAATTACTTAGTACTTAATTTAAATAATTTTGTTAATTTTTTCGAAAAAAAAATAAAAATAAAAAAAAAAGGAAAAATATTTTTGTATGCATTATTTTCCAATTTTTTCTAGCGACTTCTAGCGACTTTTCGACTTCGAAATTTTAACCAATCTAGCGACTTTTAAAGGTTGGGCTAGCGACTTTTCGTTTCAGCTTGTGGCAACACTGCTTAAGAGTGTTTGCTAGCTAGTTAACTATGCACTCGTTTTTATTTTCCTAACGCTACACACTCACACACTCACGCTCTCTTGTTCTCTTTCGCAAGCAAGGATGTGAAAAATTACGTCTAGACGCTTGAAATGGTAGGTTACTTGGGCTCTGTAGGTAGATATATCTATGTTGGTTTAAAAAAAAAAAAATGTTAACCTACAGCCAGTGCTGCCGTTTTAAAAATTTCCAGAGGAGTATTTTTTGTATTTTTGGGGAGTATTTACGATAGTTGAGGAGCATCGCCAAAATATCAAGAAAATTATTAGTTCCATGAAAAAAAAAAAAAACACAGAAATGTTTTCTATAAATTAAATTTTTTAATTCATTTATAATAAAAATAGGAACTTCAATATTTGTGTTTTTTAATTGTTGGAAATTATACTCCTAAAGTATGATGGTCGAAATAAAAGAAGATTACTCTTTATATATATTCAAAGTGACTTATTTTTATTAAGGTTAATTCAAGAAGAAGAAATGTAAAAGGAAGTTAAGTTACAAGTTATCATAGTGTCGTCAAATTGTAACACATTATTTTCGTTAATATAGTGCTAAATTAATTTGTAAGGTGGCGCAGCAATCGTATATTAGTACAATAAAACTTGGGTTTGTTCAACATTAATAAACAGAGAGTTAAAAATAAATTAACTCTAACTTAAACTATGTAGATATATACCTACTGTACATTGATTTTCAAGCAACTTATTGCTTATTAATATTAATATTAAATTTTGTATTTTGTTTATTTAAACAAGAATTTGACAAAAGAAAAACAAAAGTCAAAATTAAAACTTAAATATTTTTTTTGTATTTTTCGATCAAGTCTTTTGATGGCTCCCACTTTTCTGCAAAATTGCCGTTCAAAAGCTCTTTGGCAGTAAGTATGGTATTTACTGTTTCCACATGCAGGCAATTCCGCTTTTTGTCCTTTATAAGGCTAACATCAGAAAATTTTCTCTCTGCTGTTGCATTGATATGCGGAAGAGCAATAATTGTTCCAATAAATTAACGTACATACATGAGGAAACATGAATTCATTTAATCCGTTTTTAATAGTAAATACATTCCTATAAAATTCGGCAAATTCTAAATCCTTTGAAACTAATGACTGGTTTCAAAGTAATAAATCAACCGAAGATGCCTTGTTACATTTCTGTTCTCAAATATTTGTAAGCCTTGATAAGTAAGAGAATACAGCCGCGTTATTTGTTGACATATCAAAAGCCTTTGACATGGTTAATCACGCAATTTTGATAAGAAAACTTGTAAGTGCTGGGCTTCGAAGTTTCATAAGTGATTGGTTAAGAGTGAAATTTGATGGTATTAGGAGTGATACAAAGACATTCGATTTGGGAGTGCCACAAGGTTCGGCTTTGGGACCAATACTTTTTTTGGTATATATCAATTCTTTATTAAGATTGCCATTTAGGGGTTCTTTGACAGCTTTTGCAGATGATGTGGGCTTTTCACATGGTACAGATAGTCATCTTAATCTTATATCTGATATAAATTGGGATCTCAGCTGGTTAAGAATCTGGTTTCTTTCTAAAATTAAGGTAATGTTTTTGAGTTTGTCTGGCCAAAAGATTGTTGATGCTGATCTCTTTTTCTATGCTACTGAGTGTCAAAAATTTAAACTTTTTAGCTGTACATGTAGTCCTATGGATACTTCTACAAACTTTACTGATTCCACGAGCTGTAGTGATAAATGTTTTAAATTAGAAAGAGTAAATGAATTCAAGTATTTGGGATTGATTATTGATTCTAGAATAAGTGTTTAGAACCACACAGAAAATCTTAGACAGTATTTTCGGTGCACTCTTAGTAATTTCTTCTTTTTGCGTAAAGCTTGCTCTTCTAAACTGCTTCTAAAAATTTACTATGGCATTTTTCATTCCAAACTAGAATATGGAATTGCTTGTTGAGGAGGTTCCTATTACAACAAAATACAGCCTATTTTAGTTTTACAAGAAACTGTTCTGAAGAAAATATGTGGTAAGCTTCGTTTGTACCCTAGTTTTCCACTATTTAGGGATTTGAAAATTCTTCCAGTGCGACATATGTATTGCCATAAGCTTCTAAAAATTTTCTTTAAAAGATCAGGTAATCTTAATTTTAGATTAATTGATAGTTATAGTTTACGTGGTCATTTTTTGAACCAAGTGTCTATACCGGTGTTTCGAACAGCCGCATTTCGAAATTTTTATAATATTTCCTCATGTCGAATATTTAATAGACTCCCTTATTCTATCAGGATGCAAACTTTTCATTTTGTATTTATGAAACAAGTTAAAAACTGGCTCCTTAGTCTTGATAATGAGAGTATCGAATTATTTGTAAATGGTTTTACCTGATGTTTTCATGAAATAAGTATTCAACTTAATTCAGTTTAATTTTTGTATGCATTATTTATTTAATGATATTTTAACTTTCTTTTTTAATATTTCTTTTTTAAGGGTCACCCCACCCATTTAAAATAATACATGTTAAATCATTCTACTAAGAGTGACAATAACTCTATTTTTATAAAAATACTTTTGTCACTTATTTCTTTCTTTCTTTTTATAAATAACGTACTTAATTGGATTTTAAGAAATAAAATGTTTAATCAATCAATCAATCAATTCTCTAGAGTAAGTTGATATTTCTTTTTTTAACAAAATGTTTGTCTGAAAAACTGCGAAATAACTTTCATCTGTACTTTTTTGCTTTGTAACGATCAATTTGTATTTTTTTTAGAAACGGTCAATTTATTGAAAGAAGTCCGATTTAACTATCTCGCTCGCACTTGATAAATTAAAAAGAGGAAACAATATTTATTATCTCTGTCTTTTTATCTTGTTATCCAGGGATGTTTGCAAGTTCAACGATATGCGATCTTGTATGGAAAAAAGAACAGAGATGTGCAATTTGTCGAAAAAACAATATGTTTACTTTAAGTTGGTTTGTTGCAATTTTGTTTTATTTTTAATTTTTATTTATTTTTTTGGGGAGTATTTTTGTAACATGGGGAGTATAGGAGCATCGACTCCACGAAAGGAGTAAAATACTACTATGGGAGTAAGTTCGGCAGCGCTGCCTACAGCATGGGAAAAAATTGTTTTAAAAAATGCCAACTACTCTGTTTAAGTATTCGTAAATAGTTGAAGTGGGTAATAACAATCACACGTGGGACCTCTTGGCCCGAGGCAGTGGATATTAATGGCTCACATAAAAATACTTAAATAATGTTGTTTTTTTTTTGCTGTTTGTTAGTTAACAGTTTTGTATGAGGAAATAATGAAAGGATTTTCCAAAGGAGACAGTGGCAGTAGTGGAAAGTTTTTCAAACACTAGGATGTACCTAGATAAAGGGTGATTTTTTAAGAGCTTGAGAACTTTTTTTAAAAAAAAAAACGCATAAAATTTGCAAAATCTCATCGATTCTTTATTTGAAACGTTAGATTGGTCCATGACATTTACTTTTTGAAGATAATTTCATTTAAATGTTGACCGCGGCTGCGTCTTAGGTGGTCCATTCGGAAAGTCCAATTTTGGGTAACTTTTTCGAGCATTTCGGCCGGAATAGCCCGAATTTCTTCGGAAATGTTGTCTTCCAAAGCTGGAATAGTTGCTGGCTTATTTGTGTAGACTTTAGACTTGACGTAGCCCCACAAAAAATAGTCTAAAGGCGTCAAATCGCATGATCTTGGTGGCCAACTTACCGGTCCATTCCTTGAGATGAATTGTTCTCCGAAGTTTTCCCTCAAAATGGCCATAGAATCGCGAGCTGTGTGGCATGTAGCGCCATCTTGTTGAAACCACATGTCAACCAAGTTCAGTTCTTCCATTTTTGGCAACAAAAAGTTTGTTAGCATTGAACGATAGCGATCGCCATTCACCGTAACGTTGCGTCCAACAGCATCTTTGAAAAAATACGGTCCAATGATTCCACCAGCGTACAAACCACACCAAACAGTGCATTTTTCGGGATGCATGGGCAGTTCTTGAACGGCTTCTGGTTGCTCTTCACTCCAAATGCGGCAATTTTGCTTATTTACGTAGCCATTCAACCAGAAATGAGCCTCATCGCTGAACAAAATTTGTCGATAAAAAAGCGGATTTTCTGCCAACTTTTCTAGGGCCCATTCACTGAAAATTCGACGTTGGGGCAGATCGTTCGGCTTCAGTTCTTGCACGAACTGTATTTTATACGGTTTTACACCAAGATCTTTGCGTAAAATCTTCCATGTGGTCGAATAACACAAACCCAATTGCTGCGAACGGCGACGAATCGACATTTCACGGTCTTCAGCAACACTCTCAGAAACAGACGCAATATTCTCTTCTGTACGCACTGTACGCATTCGTGTGGTTGGTTTAATGTCCAATAAAGTAAACTGAGTGCGAAACTTGGTCACAATCGCATTAATTGTTTGCTCACTTGGTCGATTATGTAGACCATAAATCGGACGTAAAGCGCGAAACACATTTCGAACCGAATACTGATTTTGGTAATAAAATTCAATGATTTGCAAGCGTTGCTCGTTAGTAAGTCTATTCATGATGAAATGTCAAAGCATACAAAGCATCTTTCTCTTTGACACCATGTCTGAAATCCCGCGTGATCTGTCAAATACTAATGCATGAAAATCCTAACCTCAAAAAAATCACCCGTTAGATAACATGGAATAAAATACATAAGTTGTGAATTGGATATCAACAATTTTTTTTATTTTTTTTGAAAGACCTATTAATCATAAGTTGATATGTGTGGGATATGACATTAGCCGTGATATTCATATAGGTACCTACTATAGAGCAAGTTTTGTATTTGGACAAAAATAGAACTCGAGATTTTGACCAAAATTGACATAACGATGATAGAGAAAAACCGGCTCTAACGATTTTGATACAACAAATTAGGGGTTACCTACATTTTGGTGACACAAAAATTCTAAGAAAACAAATGTTATTTACGGTACCTGTCATATGAAGGCTTTTTTGATTTCTGACTTTCTCATAATATTGTATGTACAAATTTTTAAAAAGTTATTTTTTTTATATAAAAATAAAAAAAGAAGAAAATTAAAGGCTTTAAACTCTGTCGCCGGTATGATTTAACACCGGTTCGCTTAATGAAATCGTACATGCTTGATAGAGAGAAATCGGTTTCTATACACAAAAAAATTTCAAGTTTTCTTCTCACAGTAATGGGAGTTCCCCAGGGTTCCGTTTTGGGGCCTCTACTCTTTTTTTGTATATTAACGAACTTCCGCCAAAGATCAAGAGCTGTTTTTTTTTTCCAAGTGTATATGCTGATGACGTCCAGTTCTATAAAAGCTGTCATCTCGGACTAATTAAGGATTGCGCGCAAACAATATTATCAACGATCATGCGAAAATTATCGGTTGGTCACAGAATAAGAGACTTTTCCCTAACCCACTTTAGTTCAAATGCAAGGTACTTTATTTAGATTATTTTGAAAGTATTTTTTTTATTGAATGGTACACCAATTGCATATAGACCTAATGCAAGAAATGTAGGTACGTTATTTAATAGAAAAGTTGACTGGGGACAGCCATATAAATGCGGCCGTGGGTATAACCCATGGAGTGCTCAGACTGTAGTAGTCACAGGATTAACATACGGGAAGCGAAGTCTGCCAATAGCAGAAATCTGAATGTGGTCTTTAACAATACTGCACGCTACATATTTAGCTTACGTCCTTTTGATCGCATATCTAGCTTCTCGATGCAAATCTATAATATTTCTCTTGATTATCTTTTGCGGCATAGAACACTTCTCTTACTTTACGTTTTTTCGATGTAGTTTTCACTTGATTTATTCTAATGTATTAACTAGCAGAACACTAATATACAGGTGCCCCTTATTTCGTGCATAATAATAAGAAAAAAATCGCATTACAATAAGGATCTATCTCTAATTTGTATACCATATATCGGGGAATTAAGAAAGGGCATACTTTGGTGTACCCTGACCCATGTTAACGTTAAATGAGCTGTTAGTGCCAGTGATACAAACTTCATTTAGGCTTTTTTTTTAAAAAAAAAATACCAGTCTTTGTAATTGCGTTCAAACAAATCTGATATCTTATCTTGGTCTTGAGATATCTAGATTCTTGCATGTTCCGTTTTTCCTGCGTAATGCTAATTTTTTGAGTTTGGGTTCAATTTTCTCCGGAAAATGCGTTTTACTATTTTTTTGAATGAACGCAACAATAATAAAAATAAAACTCTATGACAAGTTTGCTCAAAAACCCACAGATTTTATGATACATGGGAAACCTGAGAGACATTCAAAATTTAAAAGAGGCGTTTTTTGCTTTAATTTCCAAAGTATTTAAGAATAAAAAATGGTTTGTGTGGGTTTAGATATTTTTTTTTTATTTTATGAGTTATAACATGTGTTAAAAGTGTCCTCAATGAAATCTTATACTGTAAGGTCAGTAGATCTTGTAGATCCTATCCAACGATTACCATCTTCATCTAACCAATTCTTAACTTTTCCACCATAGTGGGCTGGAGTGCCATCCTGTTAAAAGTACGATGAAACTAATTGCATAAGTGGAATGTCCTCCAATAGTTCTGGTAAATCATTGCGCAAAAACTCCAGATAGTTTCTAGAATGCAGCTTGGGGAAGTTTGAAGGGTCGATTAATTTGTTTTCAATTACGCCTGCCACATATTGACGCTGAATCGATCTTGAAAAATGGTTTCTCCCTCCTTCTGTGTGTGGATTTTCCGCCGCCTATGTGTGAAGATTGTGAAAACTTGTGATCCCATCTCTTCTAAATTGAGGTTCGTCCGTTTAAAGAATTCTGCTATTAACCTCGTTGTCATCCAAGCTCCGCTCTAACAACCAGTTAGAGAACTCTAGTCGCTTTTCTTATACAGGTGTGCTGTGATATGGATAGATATTTTTTCCATGAAGGACATCAGAAATTTTATGTCAGGAAACATTGAATTGCAAAGCTAAGCGTCTAATGCTGATTGATGGCTCATTTGCAACAGTTTCGAGTATTCTTTGAACAGTCAAAGTTCTTCTTACTTCTTGTGGAACTCATAATCATACATGTGCACAGCGCATAAGACTGAGATAAGATATAAAAATTTGTTTGAACGCAATTACAAAGGTTGGTATATTTTCTAAAAATAAAGGTCTAAATAAAGTTTCTATCATTAGTGCTAATAGCGTAATTACCGATAACAAGGGGCTGGGTACACTAAAGTAAGTCTTTTCTTAAATCCCCGAATATAGTAAAAAATTGGAGATACGCCCTTACTGTAAAACGATTTTTTTCTAAGAATATACCCAAGAATCACGCACTAAAATATTATGAACGAATTAAAGGGCACCTTGAAGTTGTATGTTTGTACCTCAACACGGAGCCTGAGCCGCTGGAGCTATTTTCTTCAAAATTGGTACTTAAGGGTTTTTGTTGATTCCCTTAAGGAAAAATTGATTTTTTTAGCTCCAAAACTAACAGTACCTCCCCTAGCCGTTACGCAACATTTTATTTATCTCAAAAACGGGTCTAATGATTTTAATAACAATAATTAAATGTGCTATTATACACGGTTAAAAATCCTGGCGTTAAATTTAATATTTTTTGGGTTGCATATATGACCAGTCCAAAATGGTATTTAAATGTAATGCTTTGAATATATTTGATTTTCAAACTCAATAAAAGACATATTGAATTTCAATACCGTTTTGTATCAAAAAACAAGTTCGAATTATTAAATAGTAACACACATAAGTATTATTAGTATTTAAACCAAAAAAATAAAATTCATTACTTCTTGTATTGGTTTTAAATGCATTTATATTAGAATTTAATACGCTGGATATTGAAAACATATATTTTTTCATTTAAATTGAATATTTTTTGTACTCGTTTTAAGCCCAAAGAGAGTTTAAATGTAATACAAGATTATTAAATCTTAATACTATTTAAGGTTTCATTGGATTACTTTTGAACCCACATAGTATTGAAAACTAATACTTATTTATTAAATTTCAATACTATTTATAAGATTTGATTGGATTACTTTTGAACCCACATAGTATTGAAAATTAATACTCAGCTCCCGCCGTCACCAACGCCCTTCGAGAAGAATCCTTTAGCGTACTTATCCAAAATGTATGCCGCTGTGCTTGTTTTTATAAGTGCTTTTAATCCCTGTAAAATTAGGAAAATTTTATTTATATAGGTACATTAAATTTACTATTGAAAAAGTTAGTTACTTCTTTGTGTAAAAGAAGAGAGCTCCCAATTGCTTCTTGTTTTTTTCAAATTTTCACTTATTTGATAAGAAGGCTCTCCATCAGCAGTGTCAAGAACCTCAAGGAAGCAGGCACAGCCTGAATACTGTTGCACCATATCGCACAAGGAATCCACACACACCGTCTCGATCTTTCAAAGTAAATCAGTTCACCAGTTCTTCGTTTTCCAAGACTAAAACAAAAACAAATTTTAAATAAATATATGGCACTTAAACTTGCTATTTATTACTTACTTGAAAGAAGGATATCTTCATTTGAAACAATTAAGAATTCAGATGATTCATGCGTCTGATTTTTAAATGATTGTATATTTTTCCACGTTTTTCACTTTAATGTAAATAAATCCCAACTAAATTTTCCATTAGGAACTCCATGTTGCCGACCGACGCCGCCGACGTGTTGAAACAAACTAACGACAAAATTATACTCAATATCAAAAATCAATACCTACATGTATTAAAATCTAATATTAATGTGTTCAAAATTAATACCTCGATATTCAATTCAAGTACGAGTTAAAAAGTATTTCTTGAGCATTGAGTCCAGAGTTTTGGGCTAAATACAAAATTTATTGAATTTTAATACAATCAAATACTTTATTTTATTATACAGTTTCTACATAAATGTAATACTGAAATATTAAATATAAGTATTGTTGTGTATTAGAATGTACTGTTCCATAAGTGTAATACAGCCGAGAGTTTCGCGCTAAATACAAAATTTATTGAATTTTAATACAATAAAATATTAGATTTCAATACATTATTTTATTATGGTCAGTTTTAACCAGATATTTTACTAAAATCAAATAACAAATTAATTCAAAAATAAGTTTTCAATAATAATGGTAATAGATTATAATATAGAAATATTATATTTTAATATTTGAAGATTAAATTTTAGTGGAAAAGTATTAAAAAAAACATTTTAGTGGGATATGTACTGAGTTTTAATACCAAATTATTACAAAAAATGTTTAATAAAGTTGGAATATTAAAAACAAATTATTCATGTATTGCATACGGCTGTAATACAAGGGCCGTATTAAAAAACATCCCAGAATTTTTAACCGTGTACAGTGGCGATTCCTGATCTTTAGTATTGGGTTAGCGCCATGGTGTGAGGAAAAAATTGTAGTTCTTAATTTAATTTTTATTTTAATTTTAATAATAAGGAAAACAAAACACAAGCAATACTTTATAAATTATTAACATAAGATAAAATGTTTAAAAATGTATCGATGCATTAATTCGGTTCGTCGTTCAACGGTAGCAAAACTTTCGATGACTTGATTATAAATTTCGTCACTTGCTTTTAATTCTTTTAAAAGAACCTTTTCTTTAGGCATAAGATGGTCAATTTCTTGTGACCATGAGTACTTCGAAAGTACGTTTTTATCCTCTTCAATGCATAAAAGAAGCACTCCTTACGCGCCGTTCAAGCGCTGGAGTTTTATAAGCTTGTATACCTGCTAAAAACTGTCGGCGACGTTTACCTCCACCCAGAGTAAGATATTAAATGGAGTTATCGTTGTTAAAGTCTCAGCTGAGGTCGTACCTTTTGGCTATATAGCATCTGCGTTTTCATGAAAAAACATTCAATTCATTCTTTAATTGAGTAAATTCAAATATGTTTGGTCAGTTCGTAATTAGATTTTTATTTACTTCTTCAGGAAAATTTGTTTTTTGGCGTTATTAAATAAATTTGTTCCCGTTTGGTTAATCGAAATATTTCAGTTATTCGATTGATGCCAACCTTTTTAATATCTTCATGTTTAATTTGTTTCATTTATATCAAATTGATCATTTTGAAGTTTTCGTTTTTCAGAATGTGTTAAAGCATCACAAAATCACGTTTTAATTAATATCTCAGCTTGACATAAAACAATTTATTGCTTTTTTTAACAATATTTTCTATCAACTTGCGTAAAATGAAATTTGTTTAAATTGCACGCAATCACGAGGACTTAAAAAATAAAAAATGCATCGTTAAATGAGCTTTTTTCTTAATAATCATGAAAAAGTTATTTTCAAACAACAACAAATTATCTTAACTTACCATAACTTCTTTTTTATTTGTTTAAACAATTTTTGTGTTCTATATAATATAATAGTTAATGTTATTATGAATAAATATATGTTTTATTTTTTTCTGTAATGGGTGACGTGCCGAGATATTCGCAAAAGATAAAAAAATTACACAAAACACATTTTACCAATAACTTTTGTAAAAAAAGTTGTCAGGTAGTGCAAATTTGGTTTCAAGCCTTTCTCATAATGTCCCTATCGATCCATTGAAAAAAAAAATGGACCATGCGCCCAAGGTCAGGCCCTTTTTCATGACGCTTTGACTTGACTTATACATTCTCAACTTTTATCTGAATTCCATTCAAATGACCACTCATAAAGGAAGCCTCATCGTTGGCCTGGGCCATAACTTTATATTTTGTGTTATATTTTTTCAATTGACCTGTAACTAATTGAAGTGAATCTTCTGCTGTTCGCCCAGAACTTACATCATGGATTTTCTAATTAAAGTAATACCGAAACACAACGAACAATTAATAGCAACAAAATAAAGCTATTTAATTTTTGCAGAGGTATGACATGTTTAAAAGCACAGACACTGCTTTGATCAAATCATTTTGCCATTGAGGTACTTTTAAAACCCCTTGCAGTTTCGTATTGTTTAAATACATTTAAAAACTTAATATTTTTCTCGGTTTAAAAACGAAACAGATTAATTTTGGCCTCTAAAAATCAAAAAATTAATATTTTAAAAAATCAATATAAGGACCACCCTAAGATACCTTGATACAAAAAAATTAAAAAAAAAAAACAAGATCACACCATCGTCCTTCAGAGTATCAAAAATATCTATATTTATTCATATTAAAAATCCAGTCAAATACAAAATATATTTATATATTATGTACTTAATTAATTTCACACTGATCTTAGATCTTAGGATTTATGTTTATTTCGTGCTAACTTTTGAGATTTAGTATCTAACTTAATGTATGTCGCCAGATATTAAAGGCCAATCAAATAACAACACAAATAATCAGACCCTTTCCTTCCTTGTTTTTTCTACTGCATACAAGCCAGAGAACGCACACAAAATTTACCTGCTACTGCTACTACCCAGTAGGAAATTTGCTCCTCAAGGAAAAATAAAGTTGAATTCCTCGTAGAAATCACGTGGCACTTTCATTGAGTAGAAGGTCTGCATTGGTTTCATTCATCGAAAATCATGCAATGAGTCAGTAGTTTGCAATCCCAGTTGCATCTTGTGCTTTGTTCTCGAAAGAAGGTAAAGAAAACATGAAACAAAGCAATATCCTTCTTACACATCCTTAATGTTAATGAATACAATGCTGAACACGTTATAATTATTCCTGCATCTTTTCAGTGGTTATTGTAATCCACAATTATTGAGTTGAATCTTGAATGCCTGCGATGTGAAAGAGAAAACAACCCTTTCTTTGGATTTGGAATTGAAAATTAGTAAACAACCTTTCAATAGAGCAAAACTATGGTGAACAGGTGATATCGCTAGGGAAAAGGAATGTATTTTTTCATGAACTTCGTTTACTGGGCAAAATAGTCTGCGAGCTGAGAGGAAAAAGAGAGAGAGATTTTGACCTGCAATAAACAATCCTTTCTTTTGGGTTTTTCCCGCGATGGGACGCGACGCTCAATAGGTCTTTTTTTGTCATGAGTTATTTCTTGTGTTTTGCAATGATTTAGTGTCAATTTTGTGATCAAAGAAAACGGTTGTGCGGGGTTTTCTGTGTTTTCAATCAATTTACTAAAGATTAAATAACAATCATGGAGAAGGAAAACAATTCACCAACGGTAAATTCTCTATATTCTTTTGAATGATTTGCAAAAAGTAAATATTCCTCTTTTTCTTAGATCTCAAATGAACAGGAGAATAAAGATGATTAATCCCTAAGCTGCTCCCCAAATTCTAACAAGTTTCAAAGGAGAGTTTTTCAACCAACTGTTTGTGTAGCATCTTACAATAAGACAAGACAATGTAAGACATATATAAGTATATACTAACTTCTTTAAAATGAATTATAATAGTTAATAAAATAGATACGTACATAACACAAATTTAATTTGTTTCTTTCATTCAAGCGATAAATTTGCCTGCATTTCAGGCGCTTATTCTATTGATGAAATAAGAAAAGAAATTGATAATGATTTCATCGCCTAAATGCATTCCTTTTTCCAATACTGAAAAATCGAGCTTCAAATATGTACACATTTCTGTAATGAATAATAAGTATTTTCAATGCTTCTTTCCCTGAGGCAATTGATTAAATGTTGACTCACTTTTCATTAACTTATTTCCATTGAGGAAAGCATCACATCAATAGAACCAGTTTTTTCAGACACAAAAATTCCTTATGAAATCGAAGATGCCGTGAGCATAGTGATTTCACAACAAAATATGCATCGAGAAAGTGTGTACCTTCTTCCAATGACAAGCCTGTGTTAAATTCCTCATAGGATTCCGTAGGAAATTCATGGGTGCAGCTCCTTTTCCATGATGAAACACCTACTTTTTCATTAATGAATTTTTGGAAATTTCCTACTGGGTATACGACTATACCTACTCAGCTACTCCTCGTCCTCTGTCATTCAACCTGATGTCTCTCTTGTTTGATCGCAATTTTTTGCGCTACGCTTTCATTATTATTTAGCTGGGCTTTGCTTAGGACATGTTGTAGCCAAACGATGTTGTATTGTATGAATTGTATTGAATTTGTTAGCGCAAATTTTCGCGCTATACTATAAATGTTTCGAGGGATATATTTTTGCATGAGAGTTTTGTGTTGCGTTTGTGTTAGTAAATAGGTGTGTTTTTTTGGGAAAATTATCCGTAGTGAAGTAGGATTTTATACTTATTACAAATACAAAGTTTTCACTGCCGATAAAAGTAGAAGTGGAATCCAACTGCGGATAGAATGTTGACGTTTGCTCGAGTCTCGAATACAAATGTTGGTACAATTGAAAACTCTTTTGTATCTCGAAGGCATGTTCGTAGAGTACGAAAAGTAGTTTGTTGTTTAGCATTTTCCATTGGGAGTTTACGTGTTTTTTTAGAAAACCATTTTTATAAGAAAAACGCTGCATTTTGTATCGTGTTGGTGTCGAACTCTTATAGAAAGCTGTTTAATAACTAAGGCGTTTTTTAGGAGCGAAATGTCGTGGTCAGCTGTTACACTTTAGTTAAACAGCGACATTTAAGAGTTACTAGCGCGACAAAGCCTTCTTATGAAAAAAGCTGTTGAGAAATCCAAAACTAACTAAAGTCTGCGAACAGATCCATTGACTTTTGTGGTGATAATTGTCAACAAAAAAAAAAAATTCACAAACAAAACTTCTGCTTTATGAAGAATGGCTGGTGAACAGAAAAAGTAAATACAAAATGATTAAAATTAAAATTCATAAATAAAAACCTCCATATATATTTGCAGAAACAAGAAAATTACTTGGCAAAAAGTTATTGGTTGTTTTTTTTTTCAATTAAATATTTGACAACTAGTCAGTGATACCAACTTTAAAGTAGAAAAATCGCACAACTGCGGATACGTTTTTTTGGGAAATCCTACTTCACTACGGATAATTTTCCCAAAAAAACACACCTAATATGATTTTAGAATAGGAATGTGGGTAGGTTAAGTAGTTTTGTGTATTTATGTCAATGGTGCTATATTGTGGGAAATTTGGTATCGCAAATTTTAACGCTAAGGTATACTTTTAGTATGGTAGTTTTGTGTTGTGTTTAGGAAAATATGATTTAAAAGTTACGTTTTCAATATAAAATGTAGATCATAGTAGTATTTATTCTTGGTTATTTCCTGCTAACTGAGAGGAATCGCCACTGCTATTATAGGCATTGACTAAATTTCTGTCAGAACAAAATTTTAGAAAATATGTTATTGACGGTACCATCTAGTAGAACTTTTTTTTTTTTTTTTTAATTTTAGGCTCCCATTAACGGCTATAAATATTTTGACCAAAACTTTTATACAGAAGCTTTTTTGTATTTGAAAAAAAAAATCAAGTTAAAATTGACATCTCATTTTTTTTAGAAACAATTTGAGGAAATTTAAATTTAATAAAACGATTTTTTAATTTTTGTTTGCATAAATATTCCAGACTTTACAATAAATTAGACAGCAATAATTTAAAGTATTTTAACATTTTGGCTTATTTGAAACCATGCTTTTACATTCAGAAAACATGCCCTTGAGGGTTTAATTGAGAGATTCTTATAATATTAAACACTGCTAGAAAGGGAGGGGGGGGGGGGGGGGGCGATGTGTCGCAGAACATTGGCCTTGTATGTTTGCAAATTAAAATGGCAATGGATAATGATAAATGAGGCTCTCTAGGGTGAACTGTCTGAGCGTAGAAATGAAGTGACTGGGTCGCACGAACTTGCTCCTATGTAATAGACTAGGAATTTTAAAAACGAATGTTATTATAGAAAACTGTTCATAAGGATAAAAATATTTTTTAAATTATTTTAGTAATAAGAGACAAAAACTATGCCAGAACAAAAAATATAAGTCCTTGTAGTGGTTTCTTAAAAAAAGCTTTTATATACAAAGTTTTTAAAAGATTTTTAAGAAGAAAATTTGGTATGCCAACTTTAAGTTTTTATAACTGTACGAATGAAAATTAAATTACCAAAAACATATTGAGCCGTTTTTGAAATATCGAATTTTCCAAAAAAAAAATTATATTTTTTCAAAAATTCAAAAAAAATATTTTTTTTAAGTTTTGAAATGCAATGGTCTTAAGACTTTTTAAAAGCATCTCTACCAAAAATTTCATTAAAATCCGTTATGTGGATAATGAGTAATTCAAAATTTGAAAAAGTGGTTCCATGGTAGGTACAAGCTGTAATATCTTAATTTCAAATTCTTTTTTATAATATTAAAGACGTTAAAATTAATTGAAGCAAAAAAATTTTTATCAAAATTCTAGGCGGCGTTTTCGAGAAAAATACGATTTTTGAAAACCATTTTTAACATTTGTATGGTCTATGGTGGGTACCTTTATTTGTAGGTAAAATAAAACTTTTTTTCATACATCTTGTAGATTATATTGAGAAACTTTTATTCTTTTAAGTTTAAAAAAAATCTACCATAAGGTTTTCGAAATATTGAATTTTGAAGAAAAAAAAAGTTTTTTTTTTTTAAATCCATAAAAAAACTTTTTGAAAATTTGAATACACAATTCTACTTATGTTTTTGGGGAGCTTTAGTTAAAAGATCAAAATCGGTGGTACCGTTTTTGAGAAAATCAAAAACAAAAAAATGGTTCTTTGGGGGGTACCCGCAATAAGCATTTTTCGGAAAAATTTTTTCAACTAGTACCTAGGTTTAACTAAATCAAATTTATTTGAATATTTTTTTTTTTTATATCTGTCGAAAAGTTTTTGAGGAAAAAAAATATTTACAAAATTTCGAAAAAAAAATCGTATGGCAGGTACCGTTATTTTTGGTCTTAAAAAAAAGAAAAAAAACGTGTGGGGGAAAAAAAAATTGTTTAGGCTGTAGTCGAACTGACAGACAGACCGACAGACAGACAGAATTGCGAGACCCACTTTTTTATTCTTTGCTATCATCGTAATGTCAACTTTGATCAAAATCTCGAGTTCGATTTCTTTTACGAATGCATAACTTGCCTTATAGTACCTATAAGTCGCAAGTTAAAAGCGATAAAAGAAGGAAATACATGAAATATTCCGACGGTCCTCGCTTAATAGATTGGAATGATATCGTGATTCTTTCCAGTAAATGGGGACAAGTTTGATGCCAGCCCAAAGTTGTGAGTTATAATCTGGTGCACTAACCCAAAGATGTGAGTTATACTCATGTTTTGGACATATAAACGCCTTATAAATGGTAGCCAGATCAGAAGACGTGACAAATTTCGTACATCGATTTAGAAATACTAAGCATGTAGCAGCATTTTTGGCGGTCTATATAATGTGGTCATTCCAACGAATACACTTACCGAGTACTGAGTGCTTTTCGGTTTCGTTGACGCAAGGGCCATTAATTAACAATGGCATAATGGGTTCATTTTACTTTAACGACAATAGAAAGCATGGAGATTTCAAACCATTAATTTCTACACGATTGTGTATACCCCATTTAACGATACCGTAAAAATTTCACTTCCCAAGAAGATAGACGTGTATTTGAGAACTAGTATGAGTAGCTGTGAAACTCGTCCGAAAAACAATGGAGTCAATTAAAAGATTTACACAAGAGATCAGTTATAAAAATGAGGAAGAGAGTCGGAAAAAAAACAGAGCGTTTATTTTGTGAAGATCAAACTTTATACCATCCAAAACGATGTAGAAGGTAATTTCTACTCCAAAGAATTAGGGTTTCATTGATACCAAACACACGCCTAATCGATAAGGGAAAGGGAGCCTGATGCCAAACTTTCAAATAAAATTTAAATTTCTGTTCCACTCTTCGGTGAGATACTCCATCTGATCAGGCATTCAGAAGCTTTCGTTAGTCGAAATATTTCTTGAGCTGATCATTGATCAGTGATTCTAAGACCTTGGAAACAAGGGACGTAATTCTAATCGTAGGAGGGGGAGGACTGGTTGCCTTTTTAAGAAACATTTAAGAAACAGGCTGGACGAATCCTGCTTCCCATTTTCTACGAAAGATTCCAGAACAGTAGGAGCGATATAAAATCCAGCGATGAAGAGCACCTCTTCAGAAGATTGGAGGATATACCATCAGGACCAGCGGAGTTGTTGTATATCAACATCTCGAAGGGCTCTGTAAGACTGTTAGAGTGTGGAAATATACCTTTCCCATTGAATAATTTACGTTTCAAATACATCAGGAGGGACAGTGTTGCTGTCAGGCAAAGAAGACCTGGTAGCAAAATGAGCTGCGAGTACATTTGCCTTATTTGAAGAGCTACATAGTTATTGAGTTATCGTTGTAGAAGAGCGTTGGAATTGGAGATGAAGTTGAATTTTTTACGTTCTTAACAGATGTCCAGAAATTTCGACTGCCTTTGGGACATTGCATGATTTTTTCCTTTAATTTCTGGTCATGTAAGAATTTAATTCTTTTTATAACAGCGTTTCTATGATTTTTGACTTGTTTAAACTTTTTCCGATTTTCCTCAGCTGGGTTTTGGCATGACACCATAATCATGGAAAATAATTTAAACCTTTTTTTAATTAAAGAAAAATCTTTTATCTGACTTAACTTTTCAATAAAAAAAAAAGCAGAAAAAACTTACAGAAAATTTCAAATCTTGTTTTGGAGTTTACTTCAAAAACAAGCATAAATTTAATAATTCTTCCGAACTGGTTCAAATGATTAAAATCAAATAAATATCTTTTTAAAATCATTGCCTTACATGAGCAGGATAATTTTCCAGCAAAATTGTATTACCATTACCAAAGTACCCTTTATCAAAGCAGCTCTCCCCAGTTCCCCGAAAAATATTATTTATTACTTCCTTCTGAGAACTCCTTTGTCTTCTGAACAAGAATATTATCTTACAAAATTCCAGGACTCCCTTGTAACTCTTTCATTTCAAAACAAAAATAAAACAAAAAAAAAATCAAAACTCAAACAAAACAAGACAAAATGAAAATTAACGACAATTTAATTATCCTTCTTATTGGCAAAGTGCGAAGGAGTACAAGTCCTTTGCAAATGAAAATTATCTAACAACTAAATTACAACCATTTCAACATTCACATGTACTCGTTGTATGCAAAAGAAAGTATTAAGTCAGGATGAATTTCACTAAGAACAGAGCTCTACTTGTGCTATTTATACATACGAAGGAGGGCAGGGGGATGACATAAGAGGAGAATGCTTTTGTTGCACAATAATTGCTTGGAGCGGGGACAACAACCCATTCCATTCGTTTCATATTAGATGTATGCCATATTTTGTAAGACGTCGAAATCCTTTTTATTTTCTCGACTTTAACAAGACTTCCCCGCGGCGAGGATGTTATGTCACGATGTGTGTAGTTAGTGTACACGCAGTACGCGAACGATGCTCATTATTCGCCATTTATAGGTGGTACTCGTATAAGCATGTGTGTTTGGGTGCGTTCGTCGTCGTCGGGGAGTGTATACTTTTGTAATTTATGAGATATAAACTGATATGACAGGTCCTTGTTGCTGTGTAAACTGTTGTCAGACAACCGAGTTGGTGTAATTGATTTATAATTTTCTGTTTGTTTTAAGAATAATGTAAAACAAAATAATAAAGGGATATTTTATGGATGCTTTTAAGCTTTACGTCCATTATGAACCTTCCTTTGTGCAATTTTCGTTCATATAATGGAGCCATTCATAGTATTCCTTACATACAACACTTTTTCTTAAAAACATCCATAAGTAGGCATTAAGTGTTGAGAAATATGTTGAACCAAAGTGAAAGTAAATTGCACATTAAAAAAGATTCTTTTACAGAACTCATTTTGATGTTCAAATTTTGGAATGTGTGTTTCCACTGTTACGGGAGTGACTCTCGTAATCATCATTTTAATAATTATTCTCACAATGTTCTTAATTAATAAGAAAACATAATGATGCCCCATAACTAAATAGGTAAGTAATAGGATCCATGTCAGTTGGGTTACAGGTGTTAACTAAGAAATCTGGTGATCACACCAATAATGGGTCACCTAATGTTAATGTGTTGTAAAATATTGTATAAAGAATATGTTTCATTATTTTAATAATATTTAATTGGAAAATCTTCGGTATTCAAGTTCAAGTTTTCTTCAAAAGTCTCAGTCGCATATTTAAATATTAATTGTTACGGAAGTGACACATGAAATGTTGCGCTTGTGACCAAGTGAGAGGATTGGCAACTCTGGCTTGTTGACGTCTGGACGTCTGTGTACTTAGCTCCTTTTAATTTGTGAATTTTTTATTGTTTTTTTTTAATATCTTAAAAGTCTTTTTCGAAGAATAAATAATAAAAACCAAAGAAAAATACTTGGAAATCGTAATTTAAAGGTGAGCCTGTGTTTCACAGTTTAAGTTAAAAGTTAAGGCATATAGAATGAATATGAGGAAGCTACAAAGAACTCCACCAATAAACAACAACAACACAAACAGTAACAATATCAATAAACAAACGCAAGGGCCACAACAGAAAAGACCATTCTGTACCCTTTCTCCTGAATACGAAGCGCAGTCTGATAAAGCAACGCTCCAAACCAATTCTGAGGTCGGAAATATGCAAGTTATCGATCTTAAAACAATGATTGAAAGCTCACTGGGAGCAATTCTAGATGAACGACTAAAAAGCTTGGCGACAAAAACTGACTTGGTCGAAATCACGAGAAAAATGCAGTTTTTAGAGAAAAATAACGAAGCGCTGCAATCAAAACTACAGCTTGTTGAAGAAAGATGCTTTTCTCTCGAGCGCCAAATTGATTTTCTTGAAAGAAAAACCATCGAGAAAAACTTGGTTCTGCATATTCCAACTCAGGAGGATGACGAACAAGTGGTAGAGAAAGCTAAGAGTCTGTGCTTGGATCTGATGCAACAAAATAACCCGGCACGCATAAAAAGAACGAGATTGATCCGATCCAGAGACAACAGAATGGCAAATGTAATCGTAGAAATGCAACAAAGTGAAGATGTTCCGCGCATACTGAAGTCTGCCTTCAAATTGCGAGAAACTGGTATCTCCATACACCGCGACTACACTAGAGCAGCAAGGGAAAAGCGCAAACATCTAATTAAAATAAAATCCGAGATAACTACAAAAAACAAGAACATCAAAGTATTTATTCGTGGTCAAACACTTCAAATAAATAATAAAACATTTTATTTGGATCATAACAACAACTTAAAGTGCAACGAGGATGGCGGGATGAGTTTGATTGAGCATATGATTGTTGGCAGTGACAGTTCGAAGATGACACAAGTGATAAGGGAGAAAACACAATCTGCTAATGTCAATAATGCAGTGCCAGGGACCAGTGCTGTCGGAAGTAGTGGAAATTATTTTGTTTAGTACTAAAGCCGTCTGCCAATCAAAAAGTAGTATAAGTACAAATAATGTTTCTAGTTATAAGCAAATAAAATATAAAATATTATCTTACAATGTGTCAGGGCTTTTAAACAAATCACTATTTAGTGAATTTTATAAACTTGTGAATAATTTCGATCTAGTATTTCTATATGAAACTTTTGTAACAGAAAATAACTTTGAAAATATTCAAAATAAGATGTTAGACTTTACTTTTATGTGGATTCCGGCGAAAAGAACATTCACGTGAGGAAGAGCAAGCGGAGGTTGTTTTTTTGGATTCAAGAAATGTCTAAAAACTTTGAAATGTGAGTTTCTTTCACACAACGCGACATCGTATGTGGAATTAAAAATCGACAACAGATGCCTATGGATACTGCCTCTATACATAAACTGCAACAACTGGGAGAGGGAGTTTGATAAAATAAACGAGCTATTGAGCTTAAAACCCACTTCAAACGTTCTACTGATTGGAGATTTTAATGCGAGAGTTGGCGAAGAGGCAGGAATGATGAATTCAATCAAGGGAATCGTTAGACAATCAAAAGACAGAATATGCAACACAAGAGGAAGGAAACTGATCGAGCTTTGTGACTCATTCGGCCTTCGCATTCTAAATGGTACCAGTTTAAGTGATGTTGAGGGAAACTTTACATTTGCTGGTGGCCAAGGTTCATCAGTAATTGACTATGGAGTGTTGGGAGAGGAGTGGGAGTCTTTGGTTACGGACTTCGAGATCAAAGAAGAACCATACTCGGATCATTTTCCAATAGTTGTCACTTTTCAACATCAAGTTCGCGCAAATGAAGAAAATTCGAACATGCATTTACTTTCTAAATTGAAATGGAAAAATTCAACGGCACTGGCCTACAGACAATCACTCGACGTAAAACTAGAAATGCAGCTTGATATGAACTTTGACTTATTAGAGATGATTATAAAAACTTCATTACCAAAACAAAACTTTATCAATAAAGTGAGTGGACGTGGAAGGGAACCTTGGTTTGACGAAGAATGCCAACGAGCTCGTAAGATATCTTTTAAATGGCTCAAGGTTTTTCGTAATTCTACGGATGGTTTATTCAGGAAAAACTACATTGAAGCCAATATAAAATACAAAAACCTCTGTAAAATTAAAAAAAGGACCTATGGTGAACTGGAAGCGATCAAGTTGGCAAAGTGTAAAGATGCAGCGGAATTTTGGAAGCTTGCGTGGAAACTTAGTGGCAAACAATTTACGGCTACGACAAGGCTTTGCAAAAATGTACTCCATGATCATTTTAGAGATTTACTTAATCCAGTTACAAGTGCATTACAGTGGCAATTTGCAGTACCAGGATTTACTAGCGAAATTCTTGACCCTGCAATAACTTGGCAAGAACTAGATCTAGTGCTAAGAAATTTGAAAGATGGAAAGGCTGCCGGATCGAATGGTATACCAGTCGAATTTTATAAATATGGGACCAGTAAACTCAGAGAAATGCTGGTTACACTGTTTAATAAAGTAATGGAGGGGGATCTTTTTCCAAAGGAATTCCAGGATGCGGTCATATTCCCAGTACACAAAACAGGCTGTTTATTCAATCCAGTAAACTATCGAGGAATTTCATTCCTGAATGGAACATATAAAATATTTACATCTATCTTACAAAAACGACTTACAGCGTGGGTAGAGTCAAAGAACCTGCTGAAAGAGTTTCAAGCTGGCTTTAGATCAGGGTATTCGACAGTAGACAACATTTTTATTTTGAGGAGTGTAGCTGAGAGCTTTCTTTTGCAAGGCAGAAAACTGTATGTGTTCTTTATCGACTTCAAGGCAGCTTTCGATACCATTGAACGAGGAGCCTTGTTTTACAAATTATATGGTTTGGGACTATCGCTTAAGTTTGGTCGTGTACTAGAAGAGTTGTACAGAGCTACACAAGCGGCAGTTTGGAATGGTTCTGAGCTTTCCGAGTGGTTTGAAACAAATTCTGGTGTTAGACAGGGATGCTCATTGAGTCCCACCTTGTTTGCACTCTTTATTGATGACCTGATTGATTGTCTACCTGGCGGAGTTGATTTTGCAGGTATGCGTATTAAGGCTTTACTTTTTGCGGATGATATAGTATTGTTTTCATATTCCCCGGAAACGCTACAGCTCATGATAAACAGAGTGTGTGACTATTGTCGGCTATGGAACCTAATCGTCAATACTCGAAAGTCTAAGGTAATGATCTTTAAAAGAGGTGGTGGACGAAGAGCGGCGAATGAAAAATGGTTCTTTAATGGAGAAAGTATAGAGTGTGTCAACGAATACAAATATCTTGGCGTATATTTTTCGAGAAACCTTAATATGGAGACACATTTCAAGGAGAAGCTGCAAAAGGCACAAACGGCAATCAATATTTCGTGGAAAAGATTTTTTATGAATAAGAACATAGCGCATAGCAGCAAGTTCAAGGTATTTGAAGCAGTATCGGAAACTATTCTTCTGTACGGTTCTCAGGCTTGGGGATGCAAAAAATTCGACACAGTTGAGAAACTCCTAAGGAACTATGTAAAAAGGATATTTCATCTACCTCCGAATACACCAAACTATGTTGTTATGCTGGAAACGGGATTGTCGCCTCTATACATAAAAACCCTAAAATTACAAGTGGACTATTTGCTCAAAGTCTTAGAGATGCCTGAAACTCGGCTTATCAGGAAAATAATCGACAAAGCCATACAAAACAAAAATAGCTGGTTCAACGAGTGGTGCGGACTTGCGCAAAGTTGTGGTATGATCTTGAACATCAACGTCGAAGATTTAAAGAACACTAAAAGACACATGTACGAGATAATCGGAAAAGTAGATGAGCAATGTAGATCAGATTATATCGCTGAAGCAACTGGGTCATTATTCAGATCAATTTATAGCCGTCTTAACCACAATCTAGGAGAAAAGAACTACTTCAGTGATACACATAGTGTCCACATGATAAGTACAATGGTCAGACTTCGAAGTGAATTACTCAGGTTAAACTTTATCCCGCACAGGACGGATTTACCATTAGAGTGCAGTATTTGCAACTTAGCTGAACGGGAAGACGTTATCCACTTCATCGGAAAGTGCCCAACCCTAAGAGAAACAAGGAGATGTATTTTTGGTAGTGACTTCTTATCGGAGGATCAAGTTCTTATGCAGCTGAATGAGATGGATGTTGCAAAACTATATGAGTACTGCAAAATTTGTTTGAAATATAGAGAAAGAATTATTAATGAAGATTTTTGAGAAATATAATACAACACATTGTTTAAAAATTTACATAAAAGATATGTTAATCAAATTAAAGGATAGCTTTTTACAAAGAATTATTTATGTTGTCAATCTGGCAGACGGCTTAGTGCCATGCTATAAAGATTTTTGTATATTATCAATATTTATATGTTAAAACGAATGATTCAATAAAAATCTATCTAATCTAATCTAAAATCTAACCAAGTGAGATTTGGAAGCATTGCTGCAATGAACGAAAATTATTGTAATGATAAGTGTACCCAAGAATTTCCATAGCAATCTACTGCTGCCTTGAATATTCCACATCCATAAATAACAAACCTCAAAATAACATTAAAAAACAGAAGGTCTTATTTTTTCAGAATTCTGTGGGGCAATGTTTCGAGCATGGAACTAACATGCCGAAGATCTGGCAATCGAATAGCAGCAGCCAGCATTTAAAAATAAAGAGGATCTATACCTCTTGCGACGAAGTGTCAAATCCTGCGTGAGTATTTCTTTTACTGAAATGGTGCATTTTGTCTTAGCCGTTCGGATTCGGAAGAAAATTGTATGGGTGCCTTCTACTCCGAATGATAACTTGAGCATAGTAAAGAGTACCTAGGCCCTGTTTAAGTTTTGAAATTCCAAACTCCTGGGGATTTAACATGTCTTGCAATCAAGCTCAACATAGATTATAAATTTAATAAAATTTGGTTTGTTGTTCTTTTTTCTTTCCTTTAATTATCGTTGTTTCAAACACGTTGAACCTACCTAAGTCAACTTTTTAACATCGGGTTTTGTTCGATTGCATATTTTCGGTTGGTTCAGGTTGCATAACATGATTATCACCGATGGCAAAATTTTGACCCCTTTATAATATATGTATATGTAGATATACATATGTATATCGAATTTTGAAAAATTAAAACTGATTGTTTTTTTTTTAATTCAAATAATATTTTTATCTGCGACTTATAGGTAGGTACTATAAGGCAAGTAATGCATTCGTAAAAAAATCGAACTCGAGATTTTTTTTTTTGATTTTTAAAAAAACTTCAAAATTTTTTTTTTCAAAACTCAATATTTCGAAAACCCCATGCTATATTTTTTTTAAACTTGACAAATAAAAGTTTCTCAATATAATCTACAAGATGTGCGAAAAAAAAATATTTTACCTAAAAACAAAGGTACCTACCATACAAATGCTAAAAAATTAAAAAAAAATGGTTTTCGAAAATCGTATTTTTCTTGAAAACGGCGCCTAGAATTTTGAATTTTGTACTTTAATTTAATAAAAAAAAATTTTGAAATTAAGATTGCAGCTGGTACCTACCTCAATATTTTTTTTGTAAATTTAAGTTTTATTTGAACAATAATAAAAACTTAAAAATTGGAATACCAAACTTTTTTCTTAAAAATCTTTTAAAAAGTTTGTATATAAAAGCTTTTATTTAAGAAATAAATAGGTACAACGACTTATAATTTTTGTTGTTGATCAATTCATGTTTGCATAACACTCTTTTTTGTCTCTTTCTACTAAGAGAATTTAAAAAATTAATTTTATCTTTATTAAAAGTTTTCTCGAATAGCATTCGTTTCTAAAATTCCTAGTCTATTACATAGGAGCAAGTTCGTGCGACCCAGTCGTGCATTTTATTTTATTTTTTTTAAGACCAAAAATAACGGTACCTGCCTACGATTTTTTTTTTCAAAATTTTATAAATATTCTTTTTTCACAAAAATAGCTTAACAGATTCAAAAAATTAAAATACAAAAAAATTGTATTTAGTTAAAACTAGGTAGAGGTTAAAAAAAATTTCAGAAAAATGCTTATTGGGGGTACCCCGCATGGAACCATTTTTTTGTTTTTGATTTTCTTGAAAACGGTACCACCGATTTTAATCATTTTTTTTGCTATCGAGATCGAGACAAGACAAATTTTATCTCTACATTTTTAATCTCTACAAAATTTTTCTACATCTCGCGCAAAAGTTTGTAGTTGGAGAATTAAAAAATTATTTTAATGTGTTTTGTGGTGTATCTCTGGAACGGGTTGTCTTACAAAAGTTGTTCATACCTTTTTGGAATCTCCTCTTGATGCTCTCATCACCACCTTTTACATAAAACCAGTATTGACAAAAATCACTTTCGGAAATACGGTGGCTGTCAAAATTTGTCTCGCAAAATAATGCTTGTATCATTCTTTTTTCTGGCAAAATTTAGTGGAGATATTTTGTACAGCAATGCACAAAAGTATGAAATTTGCGCGCGAACTGCGTACAGCTCGGACAAAAATATCCAAGACAAAATTTGTCCCAGGACAAAAAATGTATGGGAGACAAAATTTTTCCCGATCTGCGTACTAGGCTGAAGTAGTATCTATATTATAAAACCTAATAATTACCATAAAATAAAAGAACGTCACCACAATACAAATACACAAATGAGTAATTTTATACGAAATTTCTTCAAAATTAAAAAAAATGTATTGACAATTTTAAATATCTAATAATTAATAATAATCATTTAAGGAAAAGAATTTTTGTATGCAATATTTTTTCTAAAAGCAAGTAAAAAGTCATTTTTAAATCTACTTCGATTTTTCTCAATTTCTTTTTTTTCTTCAAATCTACTTCGACTTTTTTCCGGAAGTGGTAACACTGGTCAACATCAACACCAAACCTACTTACTCAGTTTGCTTGCGCAGTCATTGTATTGCGCATGCATGCATGAGAGTAGAAGGAAAAAATACGAAAAAACCATAACGATGTAGGTATGTAGATGAAAAAGGTGGAGCTTATCAGGAAAGTCAATTTGCAAAGCAAAAATGTAATCCCTACTGCTCAGCATGCTCGCCTAGTGACATACTTCTTTTTGGCGGGTTTGTTTGTCCAAAAAAAAAGAACACGTAAATAAGTGTCATATGACGACTAGGGCAACCCAATACTGCGAGGCTTTCAGTTGAAAAAGTATTAGTTAAATGATAAAAACACATTTAAATGTCTCCTATTCTCCCCCCGCTAGACCTTGATCATTTCTTCTCGTTAAGTAGAACGAATGCATCGTTTCTTTCTTTTCTACTAGAGAAAGTAAAAACAAAAAGCCGCATACAGTGACAGACGGATTATCAGTTTGAAGTGGAGATAAGACATAGGACATTCTTCTTTCGCATGCTCATCTAATGACTTTGAGCAGAAAAAAAAAATTGAGAAAGAAAGGATCATAGTTTTTGTCTTTGTTCAACATGTTCAGTTCAATGCTCTCTATTTCTCCATGAGGTGAGTTGAAGGTGGGGCAAAAGATTGGCAATATTCAAAAGCAAAGTTGAATCCCTACTTGTTCCGCATGCTCGCCTGGTGATTCACTTTTAAATTTCGTCACTTTATTTGAAATTTAACCGAAATTTTGACGGTTCAAGCGTCGACCACTAGATGTCCTTAGTTACACCATTTTGAGAATTATTTTTCTTTTGTTAATTTTGTCATTTGAAATATTACGTCGTCTTCTACCAAGAAATAAAATCTAATTACCAGGCGAGCATCCGAAGTTGGAGGGTTCTTTTTGATTTTTGAATTTCGCAAACGTAAGCAAGTAAGGAAGGGAATGAAATTCTTTTGTTTCTCCATGATCACTGAAAAATGAAACCGGTTTTTGCAGTTACTTAAAGGCGGAGCTTTTTGCAGTATGCAAAAACAAAAACGTATTCAAATCTTATATGTTTTTGCTTTTGCAAACGCTGCTCTTCCGCATGGTCGCCTGGTGATAGACTTTTAAAGTAAGTGCGCCATTTTGCTAAAATGTTTTTTCTTTTAAATCTGAAATGCCAACAACTTTAAAAGAAAAACAATTCAATGTCGCATATTTTGTTGTAAGAAAACATTTATTTATTTCTAAATTTTTTGTTGCTAAAACATAACTTAATTTACCTTACCTATTAAATACAAAACTGTTATTTAATATCAAAATTACCCCATAATACCCTAAATGTTATTGCCATCTGTGTAACAAATATGTAACTACATACAGTCAGTATTACCAACTAATGGATTAAACAGAATGTATACCTATAATCTATACTATTATATATATATGAATACTTAACCTTTTATACTTTACTTGTAATAAAGAAGTCTGTGCAGAATAACCAACGTGCTTTTTCATTAAAAACTACATATGTACATATGTATTTTGTCATAAAATTTAATTTATCTAACTATTTTTAGTTCTGGGATTAAATTTTTCTGACAAAATTTAATTATTTATTTGGTTTTCTTCATTTTTTATAATTTTCAGGTTGAACATTTTTTGGATTAAACTATTGAACTGTGAAACGAAGAATTTCAATTTTTTGTAGAATATTTCATATTATAAATTGTTGGGTTATAAAAGTCTAATTTTCGGATCAGTTTTCGAGTTTTTAGTTTTTACAGATATTGGATTTTTGGACGAAAGATAATTTTAATTTCGGTTCGACTACAATGTCTATTCGACTACAGCCTAAACGGTTCGGCCAATTTTCTTTAAACTTGTTAGATATCATTTTTAATTTTTCCCCCACAGGTTGTTTTCTTTTTTTTAAGACCAAAAATAACAGTACCAGCCGTAGGAATTTTTTCGAAATTTCATAAAAACTGGTTTTTTCTCAAAAACTGTTCGACAGATTCAAAAAATAAAAATACAAAAAAATTTCATTTAGTTAAAGGTAAATGGTAACGGTTGAAAATTTTTTTCTGAAAAATGGTTATTGAGGGTTACCCCCATGGAACCATTTTTTTTGTTTTTAATTTTCTCGAAAACGGTTCCCCCGATTTCAATCATGTTTTTTTTGCTAGAGCCCCCCAAAAACTGGAATAGAATTGTGTATTCAAATTTTCAAAAAAAAATTTTGGATTTAAAAAAAAATCAATTTTTTTTTTCAAAACTCAATATTTCGAAAATTACATGCTAGATTTTTTTTAAACTCAATATGATCTACAAGATGTGAAAAAAAATAATTATTTTACCTACAAATTAAGCTACCTACCATAGAAAATGTTAAAAAATGGTTTTCAAAAATCGTATTTTTCTCGAAAACGGCGGGCGCCTAGAATTTCGATAAAATTTATTTTTTTTTTTTAACTAATTTTTACGATCTTTAACTTTAATAAAAAAAATTAAACTAAGATATTACACCTTGTACATTCATATCATAGAACCATTTTTTCAAATTTTGAATTACTCATTATCGATATAACGGATTGCAATGAAAGTTTTTATAGAGATGCTTCTTAAAAGTTTAAAAAACATTGAATTTCAAAACTTAAAAAAAAAATGTGTTTTGAGTTTTTGAAAATAAAAATAATTTTTGTTGGAAAATTTGATATGTCAAAAACGGCTCAATATTTCTTTTGGAAATTTAATTTTCTTTCGTACAACCAATACAAGCCTAAAGTTGGCGTACCAAATTTTTTTCTTAAAAATGTTTTAAGAAAGTTTTAAAAAATTTGTATATAAAAGCTTATTTTACTAAGAAACCACTGCAACAACTTATAATTTTTGTTTTTGCATAAATTCATATTTGCTTAAAAAGTTTCATGGAATTCTGTTTTTATCTCTCACTACTATGTTTCTATATAATTTTCTATAATAACATTAATTTACGTAAGGGCATTTTATTTTTTTCAAGTTATGAAATACAATGTTTTTCAAACTTTTTAAAAGCTTCTCTATAAGAAATTTCATTAAAATCCGTTATGCCGATAATGAGGAATTCAAAATTTGAAAAATGCTTTTATGGTACGCACAGTTAGTAATATCTTCATGACAAAATTTTTACAATAAACTATAGATCGTAAAAATTTATCGAAAGCAAAAAATGCATTTAAAACTATAGGTGTCGTTTTTGAGTAAAATATGATTTTTAAAATCGATTTTTAGACATTTTTATGGTGGGCACTGATATGGTTAGATAAAATATATGTAATGCAAGTAAGAAACTAAAATTAAGACATTTACTGACAGTATCTATCATGTAACCAGTTTTTGATTTTTGGCTTTCTCATTTACATGAACTTTTTTATTCAAAAGATTACAAAAAGCTTAAAAACAAAACATTAAATACATTTTTTATCTTAAAAACGGGTACATCCTTTTTTTTAAAAACTTAATTTTCATTTAAGCAATATTAAAAGCTTAAAATTGATCTTTCAAAATATTTTATTAATTAATACAAAATTATATAATTTAATACAAAGTACTGAGCAAACGAATAGAGAAGCCAGACAATCTGTTATGTCTACGTAGTCCAAATACGTGGCGTACAGTGCTATTAAAGGCAACATTCAACTTTCTTTTGCTTATAGTTAAAGTTACAAAAAATTGCACACCGGTAGATCAATATAGGTATACAGGGTGATTGGCATAAGGTGTGACAAAAAGCTAGGGCGTGTAGGTTGGACTTAGACAAGAAAAAAATCGTATGGGAGGGGGGGTCTATTTCCCCCCGTTTAGGCGGGAGGGGCAATTTAAGAAAAAAATCACTTAATACAGAAAAAAAAATTATTATAAAATAACGGTGATACCTACAGAGTAATGCTATGGCATTTTGAAAAGCCAGAAATACATTCTTTAATTTTGTTTTTAAATAAAGTTGTTCGAGTAAATAGTTTTTGAAAAATTAATTTTCAAAATCAAAATTTTGAAAATTTTCCTGAATCCTGAAATCAATTTAAATAATAAATACATGCATATCTAGATAAAATACATAATTACTGTTTATTTAAAGTTAATCCTTTCTTTCGTAAATGCACCTAAGCCAAGCCGACCCCACCCTAATAAAAAAGTGGCAGGTCAATTTTAAACCAATGCTCTCACGCAGGTGTTCTCAATGAAAAAATGTGTGAAATATGGTTAATCCAGTACTTTGTCACATTATTGTATGCTTATAAGACGATAATTAAAAGAATAGTAAAAAGAAAGTTAATGCTTTCAATCGTAAATTCACCTACATAAGAATCCAAAAACGTAAAAACTAAAATAAAAGGCTTTTCTTAGAACAAAAGTAGTTTTTGTTATTTTTGATTTTCTCAAAAACTACAAAACATTTTGACATCCGGTTTTTTGTGTTTGATCAAAAATTAATAAGAGCATTGAATATTGAATAAAAAAATAATACTTAATTACGTAAAATTTTGAAATTTTTTTTTTCAAAATTTTGATTTTGAAAATTAATTTTTCAAAAACTATTCACTCGAACAACTTTATTTAAAAACAAAATTAAAGAATGTATTTCTGGCTTTTCAAAATGCTATAGCATTACTCTGTAGGTATCACCGTTATTTTTTAATAATTTTTTTTCTGTTTTAAGTGATTTTTTTCTTAAATTGCCCCTCCCGCCTAAACGGGGGGAAATAGACCCCCCCTCCCATACGATTTTTTCTTGTCTAAGTCCAACCTACACGCCCTAGCTTTTTGTCACACCTTATGCCAATCACCCTGTATAACCAATGTCTTTGCAAGTAGTAATAAACATGTTTGCATAGCTGTAAACGATTGAGTTACTACTATTTTACTACTATTGCACGACGAGTGCGTTAATATGGTTGTCCCAAGTTAGATAGCAATTAAAAGTAACCCCAAGATTTTTTGCTGTTTGAACATATTCGATGGGAGCATTTCTTAATGCGATCGAAGGAAAATAAGAAAGATCTAAATTAATTCTTGAAATTATTAGACATTTAGACTTCTTTGGGTTTAAAATAAGGTCATTTATATTTACTATGTTCTCTTAATTTTCGTTGACACTTATAGTACCATGCTCAATGAGTTTAAGAAGACAAGTCAAGTTCATCATCAGCAATGAACAATTCTTAATTTAAGATAGAAGCTGATTAATGTTCGTCGAAAACAATAAGGGCACAGGGATGGAATCTTGAGAGACGTCAGTAACATTAGGTACTCGTAGAAAGGCAGATAACTTGCCACCAACTTGAACTGCTTGTTTTCTGTTAGTAAGGTAGGAAAAAAGTAACTTTGCAGGGCCTAATGAAAAGTTATACTGCTGCATAAGCTTTTCACATAATTTTACATGATTGACTGTATAGAATGTCTTTGAAAACTCAAGCAATACTAGGAACGTTACTTCATTCCTATCCCAACACCTGCCTTTTATCGTCAGTAACGCTAAGCAATGCTGTGATACAGCTGTCCGGATTGCTTTGGATTGAGTATATTATTTGACGTAAGACAAGCACTTATTTGCTTTTGAAGAATTCTTTCAAAAAAATTGGATAAAAATGGCAAAATTGGTCTAAATTCAACACGTCTTGAGTTTTTTTTGGATAGGTGCAATTTTAACCAATTTCCATTGATTGGGGAACTTTTCCAACATCAAAATTGTATTGAAAATTTTATATGATGTAGAATAATTGGTAGAATAATTTTTAAAAATCAGGGGTGAACTTCATCCAGCCCAACAGAATTAGACCTTAAGGAAATAACACTTTCAATAATATTAGCACTATCCACGGCTGGAAAACCAAAATCATTAGGAAGATTTGACTGATAAGAAAACAAATTCTTTGTTAAGAATATTACCATCATCATTCTCAATTAGTTCACCTTAAGATGTACTCAGTTGATTGGAGTACAATTGGGATTTGACAAAGCGAATTTCCGCTACCACTTTATTACGAAGTGAACAATACTTTCTTCTGAACACATCTAACTGGTAGCGTTTCCAAAAATTGTAGACTTCATTACGTTGATGCATTAAAGACGAGTAAATCATGGCTTATCACTCGTTTTTCTAAGTTTTGTTTTTAATGGCACATGCGTGTTAAACAGTATTTTAATATTTTCATTTAAGAACTGCAGTTGTTCGTTAGACGACATAAAACTCATCCCAATTTGTATCTCTTGTGTGGCCTTCTAAAGTCTCATGATCAATACAATGAAAATCACGAAATGTAATCATTTTGGAAAAATGATCAACATTAAAGTTCAGTGTTAAGAAAATTAAGTCGTGCTTTGAAAACGCAGACGTGCAGAGAGTTGGTCGTACAAAACCACTTTATACTTAAATCACTGATGAAGAACAAATCCAAAAGGGTTGCATCACCGCCAAAATGGGTTGGGGTGTTAGTATTAACTGGTTGTAAATTAAATGTAAGCATGTTTTGAGTGAGCCGATTTGAGGTCATAAGATTATAATTGAAATATCCACATAGAATAATATTAGGTCTGTATATTACACCTAATAGAAGTGTTCCCTCATTGCCTCCGAGATCAATAAACAAATTAGGATTTTCTTGTATTATAAATGGTTTATAATACCTTCTGTCTGATAAAGTATGCTCCATATCATGCCAAGAAAAACATCTCAAAGCAAGAATGCTACACCCCTACAATGCTTAACAGGCTTTATTGTGTATATTCTGGATTCCGCGTCGAATATAGTTTCTTGCAATTAAATTTACACTCATCGCTCCTTTAGATATTTCTCCACCGATTTTGAACTTTTGAAATATGCTCCTTGGAGACTAACAGCAAGATCTTTTTCATTTGCATGTTTGATTTTTAGGGCTTTGCTCAGGCAAGTGACATCAGCTCGAGGGGTGGTTTTACCTAAAAACTTTATCAAAACTCATAACTTTCTGACTTAGCTTTTAAAAGTTAAGAATATGTGTTGAAAATGTATTAAACTTGCAACGGAAACAATATGTGCTACTTAAATCGGCCTGACCTGAGGGCCCCTGGCTTACCATTTGACTTACATTTGAACTTTTTATAGGCAAGTGGTATCCTGTTATCTTATATTCAAAATCCAGTTACTTAACATTCAAAATCTACAACAAAATGGTCTTACAGTACCGGCTTTGAAAATACACTTATGTCTTAAGGCCTTGAAAGAATTTTGAACAGAAGTGTGCTATTTATTTTGTCGCTACTGTATATTGGTCTCTTAGAAACTTTTGAGAAACATGACAAAGCACTAATGGGTCCAGTGATGCCAGACTTTCAAAGCGTAAAATCCCAGAATGAATAGAAAAAAACCCTTTTATCCCACGGTATTACAAGAAAAAACCCACAAATATCCCACGAAGTGTAAAATCAAAAATTTATTGTTTTTTTCATTATAATCCATTTTAAAATTAAAAAAAAAACAAGTTTTTAATAAAAAACATACTTCATTCTTCAACAAACTTCAAATTAAAATAAAATTAACAATAAAAAACAAAAAAACACATATTCAGTCTTATAAAAACAAAACAAAAAAATACTTATTTCACACACTTATAAAAAAAAAATTATTTTCACACTTAACTTATAAAAAACTCACATATGCAGTTATAAGAACTTATACCTATATTAACATTATTCCATTTACATATTTTATGTGTACATTTTTGAATTATGTACGGCTAAGTGCTCCTCCTTAATTTCAAAATTGTAGCAGTAAATATTTTTGGCCTGGAAGCATGATCTTAATAAACAAATTGAATTTATCATATCTTTTCCGAGGCGATTTCTTTTTTTGGATTTCATATCTGTTGCAATAGAGAAAATGCTCTCTGCTTCTGCATTCGAATGCGGAAAACTTAAGGCCGTTTTGACCACATCATTTAAGCTTGGTAAAATTAGTTCGTCGTTGAAATTCTTCATGTGGCAGATCTCGAACCACATTTCGTCGATCGAAAGTTTCCTCAGTGAAGCTTTTTTCTCATCACTTAGAATGACAGAAATGCTTCTGAATTCTTCAACGACGTTTGAAGTTTTAATGGCAATTTGATTCAAAAGATCGGCAATTGGCTGTTTTAAAATGTTCAAGGCAGAACCATCCAAATAAATTAAATTTTGAAGTGTACTTCGTTATCGTTCCGTAATTTACAAATTCAAAACAAATAACAAACAACAAAGATACATTATCACAGAGACAGAGAACATTGTAGAATATAATTGTATTCTATGGTAATCTCACTGAGGTGAAAAAAATATGGGGAAGGTGAATAGGTGAATAGGGGCAGCGGAAAAAAACTGAACAACATCCTAACACTACGTTTAGATGAATTAAAAGTGGAAGTGATTTATAATTTAGAATTTTTTTTTTAGCAAACGAAAAACGAAAATTCTCATTATGAAAAAACCCTTTTTTTTGTTCTACGAGCTTCAAAAAAACCCTTTATCCCTTTTTGCTTTTTTTAGACCAAAAAAACCCACAAAAAGGGATAAAACCCACGATATGGCATCACTGAATGGGTCTGAAATTAGGCGGGACACTTGGATTTGCTATTTTTGGAATCGGGTCTGTCCTTGCTAGACATGGGTAACGCAGTGAAAATTGGTGCGTTGATACACCAACTCAAGCGCCTTCACTGTATCAGCGAAATGCGTTAATGCAGTTTGCGCCATAACGCAATTTTTGTTTTAACTCATTTGAAGCAAAACAGCGCAGCGCAGAGCCAGAGCAACGCAACGCAGCTGTATTTTGTTAACTCATCATCATACAAACTTCGTAGCGCACAAGCGCACACAAGTTGTTTATCGTCGACCAAACAGTCTGAGTGAGAATGAATGTCTTTCCGTTCGAGGTGTGGAGACTTTTCTACTTTATTCTTTGGTTCTGATAGTCCAATCTTCAAGATTAATGTCTTAAATGAAAGATGGAATGTTTTCCTAAATACTGGTCTAAAAATTTTGAAGGAGGGACAAAGTTTTTTTTACTAAAAGCGATTCGATTCGATTTTAAGAAACTCTAAATTCAAATGTTGATGAAAAATTTAACAATTTTAAAAAACTAAAGATGCAAATTAATTGCAAGAAATGTGTCGTAGGTCATTTTGGAAAATCTGAAACAGGAGAGGAGGTAGGGTGACTTTTCTCAAATTTTCAATAAAAATAAAATTTTGATTAAAAATTTAATTCAAATCTTAAAAATATGCCGATTTACATACTTTCTAGTTCTTCTAACTTGAGTATTAATTTTCAGATCTTAATTATTGAAGTATATATTTAATTGAGAAATGTCAAACTTTATTTCTGTGTAAGAAAAAAATTCAAAATAACAAAAAATTTCATACTAAAAAGTTAATGACGCAAAAATCAATTCGGTTCAAATCACCCAAAATTCAAAAGTTGATGAAAAATTTCAGAATTTTGAAATAAAATTACCACCTACTTATAAATCGAAATCATTTGCCAGCCATAAATCGGCCCTTAGATTATACATGGTTATTACCCCTATCCTCTTCTAAAATAATGCTTAACAATGTTTTACAATTAATTCGACAGGAAACACGCTAAAATTGGTTGAAGGGATTTGAAACCAAAAAAATCGATGTTCATACAAAAAAGAAATAGAGATGGTTTCATAAACTATTTTTTTACTTCGAATATATCAAACAGATCTTTAAGATTAAAGTCTTAAAATACCTACTGTAGATATTAGACATTCATACAATTTATGAAAAAAAAAAAATATCAAGTTTTACCCGACTACATTGAAAAAAATGTAAACATAATCTGGAGTAGTGATTTTTTTGTTCTCCCACTTAATTGTGGAAAAAAATTAAATAAATACAAAAACATGAATATAAAAAATTAAAACTATTTTGTATTATTATTCAATATATTTTCTAAATACATAAAATATGAAGAAAATTGAAAAGCTCTCAGTCCAACATGAGGGCAGATATATAAACTATTTTCTAATACATTTTTTTTAAGACTTGTATTTTTTTACACAATGCTTGCTTCAGATATCACTCATTACTTTTGGCATTTTAACGGATTTTTACAAAATATCTTTTATTCGATTAAGAAAAAGTAAGCACTTATATTGATACATACAACATGCATGTGCATAGCCAAAAAGCTTCGTTATACTATCTAAAGTAGAAAAAATTCCGAAAAAATTTCTTCGATTTTTTTATTTTCCATGCAAGAAAATTTTCAAAATGTTCGATTTTGCTGCACTCTATTGACTATAACTAGAGAAATACTTCTTCCATCTTTAAGATTGAGGAGTCCACGGATACACTCAAAAAATTTCGTGTGTAAATATTACTAATTCATGCGTGCATTCTACGAATTTTATTCGTGGTTTTCAGCCACGAATAGTATTCGTAGAATGGACGTTTATTAGTACATTTTACGAATATTCGTAGAAAAACAAACGTATATTGTACGAATACCATTTGTACAATGTACGAATATTAGTGTAATATTTACCAATGCCATTCGTATATTGTACGAATATCATTGTAATATTTACTAATGCCCTTGTATTTCATTCGTAAATTATACAGCTCCATTCGTATATTGTACGAATATTATTGTAAAACATATTACCATTAAATATGTTCTCTGAAATTTCCTTAAATACCTATTGTAAGAAATAATAACAAAAGATATTTATGTTGTAAGTTAAAAATAGTTTTTTAATTCATTTTATTGTCGTATATATGAATAAAATTAAAAATTAATTAATTCAATATAAATATAATTAAAAATCAATTAAACATTTAAAAACTCCTCATTTTATGTACTAAGGGCCACTGAAAATAAATTAAACATTTAAAATATTGAAAACTTCGGAAAAAAAATGTACTTACATTGAAATTCTTTTAGGAATAAAATTTCCACATGTATGTTTGCTCTGCTGCTCCTGGATGCTGTATATTAAATATAAAATAAGCGTTAAAGCATATGTATGTAAATATTTCTAGGTACTTACCTCATCTTTTCGAAAAAAGCAGATGTTATTCTGATCCACCACTGCAGCACTTTATAAATAATATCACGTTTGAACGTGTTGATTAATGGAATACATTTAATTTTTAGAACTGAACACATATTATTTTTTTTACTCATGATTAGTAAATAATACTAATGCACTTCATAAAAATACGAAGTTATTAGTACATTCTACGCATAATGCGTACGGTCAAACTACGAATGAATTCTGTCTACTAATATTAGTTTTACTTAGTAAATAGTACGAATTTATTAGTAAATACTACGAATGCAAAAGATTAAAGTACGAAGTCATTCGTACGAGAAATTAACGAATGTTATTAGTTATATGTACACAATAATTCGTACAATGTACTCAAACAAATTGTTTACTTCTTGTTTACGAATGAAATTAGTGTATTAAACGAATAGATTCGTAGATAGTACGACAGTTATTAGTAAAATTTTACGAATGCATTCGTAGATATACCACTGTACAAATACTTCGTACATCTTACGAATATTCGTACAATGCACGAATATTTTCTTTACGAATATCATTCGTAGCCATTTTACTAATAAATTTTTTGAGTGTAGGTTAAAATATCTCAAATATGAATATTAAAAAAAAAATGTAGGTTGTCATACAACTTAAATGGTTAAGAGACTTGGTTAGATCAAAAAAGAAATCCTAGGCAGAATTAACAATTCTGCCCACATTTTGTAACCGATTTTAAAAATTAAAATTTTATTATTTTCTTGAACAATCAGCGGCTATTTTTGGTATATAAAATATTTTTCTACGTTACCCACAAGCTGCAATAAGTCTTCTGAAATACAAACATTTTTTTCCTTAAAAAGCAAAAATACCATATATCTGCCACATCATGGAATTTTATTGAATTCCGTCAAAACTGTGAAAAATATGGGAGCGCTACAAGGAAGTCAGCGCTTTTTGTATCTGCTTGAATGGTTTTTGTCTGTGGAGCGCAGCGCTGCGCTTGTCAAAAGCGCTATTCGACTACTGAGTTGATGAGTTGGTGAACTGCGCTATTCCGTCACTGCGTCACTGAGTTACAAACTGATGTATCAGCGCACATAACGTAGCTGCTGCTTCAACGCATTGCGCTAACGTAGCGCTGTGTTACACATGTCTATACTCTGTTCAATTTATATTTGCAGTACAGGGAAGATAGGATATTTGCCTTTTAGTCTGACCATTATGGATTTCAATAAGCTATCTTTATTTTAAAGCCCTTACAGGATTGCCGTAGGAGCATTAAAAATTGCCGCAAATCTCAGAAAAATATTTGCTACCAAAAGCTCGAAAAGCTTAAATCCTGAAAGTTAAGCAGCACAAACCAAAGAAATTTCTATCAACTTGACAATGGTAACTCTGATTCAGTGTTTTTTTTTAATAAACACAATAAGGGTTGGTTGAAAATTGGCGATCAGTCTCCTTCTCCTTTCACCCATCAAGCAGATAGGTCATGGAGGGTTGTACGTGAGCTCAAAGAAGATTACACAAACAATTTTAATGTAACTCAGTGATTCTCTTTCTTAGTTCAGTGGCAATTTCTTGAGTTAAGGTGCCGTGCAAACAGCAGCAGGCACCAGTGTTTCTGAAAAAGCTCTCCCATAAGGTCTGTACTGCAAATATAAATTGAACAGAGTGTAGTCCTTGCAACTTTCCACTCAACAGGAAATTGAGAACTATAAAAACCAAAATTAACGATATGAACAATTTATTTCAGTGAGACTCGATCACTGCCAGGGACTTTTTATTTGATTGATTGAGCTACTCCAATAACTTCATTTCCATTCAAACAATTAGATGGCATACTTTTTTGCGAATATCCCATGAATGAGGGTCCCGGAACCAATAAACGCCTACAAAAAATAACACTCCCATCTATTTTACGACCAAATTGATAGAAATTGTGTATTCTATAAATTTTCTGAAATATTTTACCAGAAGTGGATTTCTAGGATTTCACGTGCAACAAACGATTGTTCTTAAAAATTAAATAATTAATTGGGAAATCTATTTGTCGGATTCGAATAATTATATAGCAGTTAATTTGACGTTTAAGTGAACAAAAATTCACCTAATTTGATTTTTCCATCAATTCAATTGTGTTTTAGAACAAATTAAAAATACTTACTCGCCAGAAAGAAATAAAGCAATTATAAAGTCTTCGCATAGAATAGTTAGTTGTCATTAAAAATGATGCCTAAGCTAAATCAAACCAATAAACATACTTCAAGCAATTCAATCACAGAATTACAGAAATTCTCTAATTAGTGCTAATTAATTAATAAAAACTAATTTTTATTCTAATTTGGGAAAATATTTTTTTCTTATCTGTAAGACAATTGACTGATTGCATGTGGAATCAGTTCTTCTCATTAAAACTTCAATCGAACTTGACTCTTAGTTAAAAGTATAAAAAGACACTTGAACACACTTAACTTAGCTAGTAAGACTCAGAAAGCCTAAAAATGAAGATTGTTCTATTAGTTGCTATTGTCATTGCATGTATTGGGGTTGAGGTAAATTTTAAAAAACTATATTAACAGTTATCTTACATATACATGTGCCCTCATGGATGTTTTTGGTCTAAGGTTTCGGCAACAACCGACGTCGATGATGCCACTCTTCTGCATGCAGCCTCTGTAAAATGCAAGGAAAAAGAAGGAGTCTCCCCAGAGGAGATAGAGCAGATTAAAGACGGCGAGTTTGATGATGGAAATGCGAACAAGAACGTTATGTGCTATATCAAATGCATATTGGAGGAGTTCGATGCTCTCGACGGTGATGTATTGAAGGAAGATACTTTCCATGGATATTTCGACCCTCATCTGGGTGAGGAAAAGGCTACGGAGTTTTATGATTTATGCAAAGGTGAAGCTGGTGATGGTGAATGCGAGACACCGTTTAAGATCGCCATGTGTTTGAAAAAGAGTGATGAAATTTTTAATATTTAGAAAATCTACATAAACCAAAAACTTAATTCCTCCTATTTACTTTATTATAGTTAATTAAATTTATGTTTCTTTGAGCAAAATAACCTGATTGTTTTAATCGACTGGGATAAGACGTGAATACTTCTATAAATTTGGGCGAAATACTTGTACTTATACATTTTTTGTTGACAATAGTTTACAAACAAAAATTTACACGTCCACACTTCTTTCAAAATAGGATTGAAATTGTTATCCTCGGATTGTTCTGTCTCAGTTGTCCAGTTGAGGTTGGCGTTTTTGGAGGAAGTAAGATCATCGTACTTGATATTTCAAAACAATTTGATTAAGTTTGGCATCAAGCTCTCTTGTCGATAATTCGCACATTTGGTATTGATCAATTTCGTCTTTATTAGATTAGAAACTACATTTTGAACCACTCAATAAAATTTGTTTTCGACTGTTTAAAGTCTGAATTCATAAAATAAATGCTGGTGTGCCACAGGGCTCCGTTTTTTCTCCTACTCTTTTTCTGACATTAATTAATGACCTTTTGTCTGAAATTTCTAATCTATTATAAATTGTTTTGCTGACGGCAGTACTCCCAGTTTCTCATATTGGTTTCCCTAAACACGTCCTTGTTCTTCGGATGTGAATTTAGAAAGCCAGCGTATAATAAAAGCTCATTTAATTCTTACGAGTATCTCGATTGCATTGTCAAATGGAAGAATTTAAAGCTGCACTCAGTGCTTTCTTCTGTCGTTAAAATGGAACCCACTCTCCATACCATTTTTCATTAGCAGCACGTATGAAAAAGTGCTTGAAAGACTATGAAGAACAAAAATTCACTAATGAAAACATGCAAGTTACAACAATTAGTATTGTTATAAACAATAAAAGATTAAAGATAACAGCTACATATATATTGCCCAACAAAGCGCTCCTCAACTTAAGAAGACTTTAAAGAAATCCTTAATTTGCTAGGACATCACTTCGTTGTTGGTGGTGACTTCAATGCTAAATATACCCATTAGGCTCATAACTACAAAAGGGAAACCATGGTTCCAACCATTCCGCAAACACAACTGGGAATTCTATTCTACTGGTTTGCCAACAAATTGGTCATCTGACTCTAACAAAATATAAATATAAACATATTAACTATTTCGTAACTTAAAGAATTAAACATGTCGAACGTAATTATGATTTATTGTCAGATCATACTCCAGTAATTTTGTCACTGAGTGAGGTAAAAATGATGGTAGAAAAGTACAGAACAAACTGGAACGAATTCAGAGATAAACTTGAAAGTTTTATAAACCTTTGATCCCTTATGAAAACAATTGAAGAACTTGATCATGAAGTAGTGCAATTTTTTGCTGATGTGCAACAGGCTGCAGAAGAAAGCACTCCAACTATTTCAATATGAAGAGAAGCAAAAATAAAATACCCTATCGAAATAAATGAGCTGATATTGGAAAAAAAAAATGAGCTCGAAGAAAATAGCAACCTACTAAATATCGCTTCATGGCAAAAGTTTTCGAGAAACTGCTAAGCAAGAAAATAGAATAAAGAAGACTAATCCTGGACCATCAGTTTGGATAAAGAAATAAACATTCCACAATAGACCAAGTGCATAGAATTACGGATGTTGTAGAAGAAGTACTTAAAGAAAAACAAGGAAGTTCACCCCTCTTCTTATATGCTTATATGTTTCTCAAGGCTTTGATAAGGTTTTGCTTTAAAGATTGGAGTCTGCGAAATGATGAATTGAGATTGAAAATACTGAATTCCTTCGATACAAACTGAATCTTTAAAATACGGTACCACCAACATTATTCGGAAATTAATGAAAATTGAAGCCGATGTAGGTACCCCAAAAGAAGATAGTGTTCTAGTCGAATTAGTTATACTAGTATTGCCTGTGGTCGAAATTCGACCATTAAGCACACTTTTTCCCAGTAAAATACTTACATTTATTGGAGGCCAAAACTGATTACACAGAAATAATCGCAAATGGAAATTAAACAATATCGCTATCAATAAAATGAGGAGCACAAGGTTTGAGCATAAGCATTCATATAATAGTGAAAAGGCATAACGAAATGAAATCGTTCGATTCACATTTCATGTGTGTTTTAATAATTTTGAACTGCTATGTCTCACATACACGAGAAAACACGATATGGAGAAGCCTTATGGTTAAGAAGACACAGAAGAAAGAGAGAATTATCAATCAAATCACATCTTTATATCGTATACCGGTAAGCGCATGTTTTAGTGCTGGTATAATTTGATGCGTACCCTTTCTTTCAAAAGCGATTGCAACAAAAAAGGGTTAAAATCAATATTGTTTACCTGTTTTCACTTTTTTGCAGCTTTTGGTGTTGCATGTGTGCGTAGAGTGTCCCAGTCCCTACTCATTTTATGTAAAGGGTGGTTAAATTTTAAGGGTCGATGTTGATTTTGAATAAAACACAAATTATTTAGAAAATTATTGTCATTTCTTTTTATTATGATAATATTGGTATGGGTCAATTATGTATGGAACAAAATATCGGCCAAATGGCCGCCGTGACCTCGACGGCACACCTCCATCCGATGGTCCAAATTTTCGATGACGCTGAGGCATAATTGAGGTTCTATGCCGTTAATATGCCGAATTATCTCTTAAATTGTTGCTGGCTTATCGACGTACATCTTTTCTTTCAAATAACCCCAAAGAAAGAAGTCCAGCGGTGTCAACTCACATGATCTTGGGTGGCTAATTCACATCGCCACCACGTGAGATAACACGGCCATTGAATTTGTCGCGCAAAAGAGCCATTGTTTCGTTAACTGTGGGGCAAATGGCACCGTTCTGTTGAAACCACATACCGTCCACATACATATCTTTCAATTCGGGCCATAAAAAGTTCGTTTTCATCTCACGATAGCGAACACCATTCACAGTAACTGCCTGACCGGCCTCATTTTGAAAAGAATACGGCCTATTGTTGCCGCCAGCCCATAACCGCACCAAGCAGTCACTCTTTGTGGGTGCATTTGTTTTTCGACAATCACATGTGCCTCATCACTGAAGATGATTTTCTTCGAAAATTGATCATCCGATGTTGCCATTTCTTGCCACCATTCTGATCATTGATGACGCTTGAAATGGTCAAGAGGCTACAGTTCTTTAGTCAATTGCACCTTGTATGCGTGTAAATGCAAGTCTTTATGCATAATGTTCATCAACGACGAGCGTGAGAGGTGCAATTGTTGGGTACGACGACGAGTTGAGGTGGACGGCTCTTCAGCCACACTATCGCGAACAGCAGCAATATTTTCTGCAGTTCGAGCTGTACGAGCATGCACTGGTGTTTTCACATCTCCTACAGACCCGGTTCGCACAAATTTTTATACGATTTTTCCGATTGTACGCACATTTGGACGATTAAATTGACCGAAAAAATCACGAAGTGCACGATATGCATTTTGATTTGAATGCCCATTTTCATAATAAGCCTGAATAACTTTAACGCGCTGATCGATTGTGTATTTTTCCATGGTTCAAATTGAGTTAGGGGCCGGTTATAGCTCATCAGAAAAGTCCATCAGAAAAAATTTTGTTTTCCAAATTTGACCATATTACGACTCGATTTTGAGTAAAATTTTAATGCAATTAGACGAATACTTGCTTGGACTAATTTTTACAAAAAGAATTGCAACATTTTGTTGCTAAATTTACCCAGAAAATGGATTTAAATATTTTTTCTGATGAAATTAAATTTTTCTGAACAGCTGATTGCCAAAACTCAAAATATATTCCATTTCGTTTTTCTTTTGTGTACCGATTTTTTTCTGTTCCGAATGGATCAGAAAAATTTTTTCTGATGATATGACAAGAAAAAATTGTTTGTTTTCTGACGTAAAATTATTGGTAGCTATAACCGGCCATCAGAAAAATATTTAAGATTTCGATTGTTCCAATTTTTCTTATGACTTTTCTGATGAGCTATAACTGGCCCCTTAGTCTGAAATTGAGAAATGGCAAAATGCAGAAAAAAATTGACGTTTAGGTGTGGTTCACATTCAACATCGGCCCTTAAAATTTAATTACCCTTTGATGTACTCTGTTCGGAACGAAACAACAAAGATTGAATGTGAGCTACTTTGTTGACAAACAGCTGTGTGTATCGTGTATTTATTATTTTAGACATTTTGTATGGAGAATTCATGATTTCTATTTCTATTTTCTATTTCTATTTTCACATGCAAATAGTCGACGGATTCACATTATATCTTCTGATGGCACTTCTAATTAATATTAGCTTTCAAATGGTATATTTTTTGTTTTCGGGCGTTCAGTTTAAGTATATTTAAAAGCAACTACAAAAAAAATTGTTACCGTATTAATATATAGATACTAGGGATATTCCATCAACGGACATCAACGCTATTAATACCAGCCCTGCTGGCGATCTACATCGTGGCCTTCAAATAGATTGGTTCTGATCCCGGAGGTATTCGTGCGGTAAGAGTCCGATTCTACTTTGTACCGAATATTACCAAGTGTCGTTTAAAGATTGCCAACGACAAAAAAAGTGAGGGGCACTTGCATTGAAGAAAAAGAAGAGGTTTTAATTCTCAATATTTGCTTCACAGACCACTATGTGTGGAATGACTACATACTCGATGTCGCCAAAAACGCTTCTTAGTGCTTAGGTGTCCTTCATCGATGCAAAAAAAATGTGTCTAACCTTCCGATCTGGCTGTAATCTATAAATTCTTGACTATAATTCTTCTATTTGAGCACCCCGCAATATTTCTTGTATTTCAGTATATTATCGTTAACTTACAAACAGTCTTCTTAGAATAGTAGTAGTCGCGATGCCGTAAATACTCCTCAGCTCAACCTTGAGCCCAACTTTGGACGTTCTGTTTAAGGCTAGAAACGCACTTGCGATTTCAATCGCGTGGTTTCTCAGTCGCGAAAATAGAACACATGAATTTAAAGGAGAATTACGGCCTTGATAACAAAAAAGGGGGAAGACTTAAAGTCTAAATTTGTTTCGTTTTTCTGGCGATGCGACTGTCGTACGTTAAAATGACACAAAAACACTCAAATGGATATGCTCACACTTGCGATTTAAATCGTAGTCGCAATAAGAAATTGACATGCACGCACTTTTGACTTTCAATCGCACGACTTTTAAGCCGCAAGAAATAAGAGACATGGCGTTAAATGTGAATGTACGCACATGCGACTTAAAATTCGTAGCGATTTTAAAAAATGAAATAAGTTCTATTTTGTCAAGCGGTTTTTTTTTGTCGTGACTTTTTGATTGAATTCTTGTCAGTATTGAAATGGATTTCATTAGGAAGTGTTGTGTAGTGTCTTTTTTGTTACGTTTAAAGTCTTCTCAAAAACGTAAAAAAGGTGCATCCTGTTTCTTAACGGTCAGATTCATAAGCTCCACGGTTGTTTAAAAGAACTGCCATGGAAATGTGTGATACACTAAAGCATTCGTATTGAATACTTCAAGGAACTACTGCAACTAGTTGGACCCAGAATGGTGCATAAAAATACAAAATGGAGAAATTCAATATCGAATACGGAATGATTATCTGTAACATTCAGCAAAAAAAAAAATTCTTAATAGATGCTATTTATTTCCAGCCAATGCATGCACTCACATTAAAAGTAGTGTGTTTTATTTATTTGTGATTAAATAATCGCGCGGCAAAAAAATCACTAGTATGTGTGCACGATAATAATTAATTTGTGGCGACCGCGATTTTCAATCGCCTCGATAAAAAATCGTAAGTGCGTTCCTAGCCTGGTTCGGAGATTCTTTAAGAATGCCATGTAATTTTTTTAGCAAATATGAATTTATGCAAGGTCAAAAATTTAAGTCGTTGTAGTGGTTTCTTAAGAAAATAAACTTTTATACACAAGATTTTTAATAAATTTTTAAGAAACAATTTTGGTAGGCCCACATAAATTTGTTATTATTCTACGTATAAAAATTAAAAGTCCAAGTAGCATATTGAAACGTTTTTAAGATACTGAATTTTCCAAAAAAAATTATTTTTTTTTTCAAAAATTTAAAATAATATTTTTTTTCTTAAGTTTTGAAATGAAATAATTTTCAAACTTTTTAGAAGCTTCCGTATAAAAAGATTTCATTAAAATCCGTTATGCCGATAATGATTAATTCAAAATTAAAAAAATGACAATTTTTTTTATTTAATTATAGATCGTAAGAATTAATCGAAAAAAGAAAAAATTTATCAAAATTATCGCTGTTTTGAGAAAAATACGGTTTAAGAAAACTATTTTTAACATTTGTATGGTTTTATTTTTAGATAAAATACATTTTTTTTGACATCTTGTAGATTTTATTAAAAAAATTTCATTTTCAAGTTTAAAAAAAATCGAGTACATATGTGATTTTCGAAATATGTATTGAGTTTTGAAAAAAAAATAGATGTTTTTTTTTAAATCCAAAAGGGAGCCTTAGCATACAAAAAAGATCAACATCGATTCTACGTTTTTTTTTTTTTTTGAGAAAATCAAAAACGAAAAAAAGGTTCCAGAAGAGTGTTCCATTAATACCACTTTTCTTAATTGTTTGTCATGTATTATATACCTGTAGTTAAATGAAATGATTTCAATTTATTAAAAAAAAATCTGTCGAACAGTTTTTGAGAAAAAAAAATATTTTATAAAATTTCGAAAAAAAATCGTATTTTTGGTCTTAAAAAAAAGAAAAACCCTGTGGAAGAAAATTTAAAAATCATATCTACCAAGTGTAAAGAAAATCTGGCTAACCGTTTAACCTATAGTCGAACAGACAGGCATACAGAATTCCGAGACCCAGTTTTTTCGTCTTCGCTATCATCGTAATATCAATTGGGATCAAGATCTGGAATTCGAGTTTGTATACGAATGTATAACTTGCCTTATAGTACCTTAAAGTCAGAATAAAATCGTGAATTTGTCTCTACATATTCGAGTATTCTCAAGAATTTTTAAATTCCACAAAATATTACAAGCTATATTTTTTTTAAAAAAGATTTCAAACTTTAAATTTTTAAATAATATCCCATATATCCCTTAAATTCGTGAAAAATCGAAAACACCAGAAAGTTATGCTGAAATTATTTTTCATATACTGTTTTCACCCAGAATAGATACCATCTTATTCGGAAATTCCTTACGATACATAATTTTTGTTCATTTTCCGTTTGTGTAGAATTTATCATCGTTTAAACCTTTTACTGATTTCAGGTGCATTTTTTCGAATTTTTAACTCAATCATATTTTCAAAACAGATTTTCTTTTAGAATTGTCTGGCATTTCAATGACCTTCTTATAATTTAAAAATCAAAGCAACTCAAAAGTATCCAACACTCTTTCTGTGATTTTTAAGAAAATAGATTTCAACCCTTCTTAAAATTTACCCCAATTTACCCTACTTCTTCAACTTTCATGTAAATATATAGATTTTCTAAGGAAATTCAAGATTTAATTTTTTTTGTGGTCTAAACAAATTTTAGAGTTCCTTTATCCATTTTAAGAACGAGTATACAATTCAAGTAGAATAGCACTCATACGCCATGGTGTACCAATGCTTTATAGAGTCACTTCCGCTTGATAATTATCATTTCGATCAAGAATATTTAAAATTTTTCGAAATTAGTATATTTGAAAGTATTTTCTTTTTAAATTAATGAGAACTTTTTCGGTCTTAGACTGTAGTTTTGGTTAGAAAAGCAAATTCTTACGACACTAGGCCACTAGTTTTGTATTTAATTCACATGAACTATAAACATCATAACAAAATGACTAAACATTTCGCAAGCGCCATCTCCCTTTGGGACGATAAACCGATTTTCCGCCCTCTTATTTACCGCACAACAAGCACAAACAGAACCGTCTTCTATAAAAAATTAAATAAAAAACATACCTACCGAAGTAAAACTAAAACAGCAAATACATTTTTAGAACTTTTCCCTTTTGGGGCAAAAAAACTTTCGGTCGTCATCGTCATAAAAGTCACAAAAGAGAAAAACTTGTCACTTTTAAATAACTTATCCCATTGGTGATAGGTCTCAGGACTCGAAAAATATAAAAACAAAACCCTACCCCCTCCTCCTTTTTTATACACCACGTAGCACTTAAAAAATAAAGTAGCATTACCAGCACACATACACACTTGACACTCCACTCATACATAATACACGTATAGTAGATACATATATTTGTTGTAAAAAGTTTTGTTTGAAGTAAAAGTTTTCTGTTGAATCCTCAATGAGCGCCATCTCGATGTCCTTTCTTCGTTCAAATGACATCTCAGCAAACAGTTTATCTAATTTCCTTAAACAGTTTTTGCAAACACACCAAACCAGCCCGAAGTTGTGAAGCGAGAAGAAGGACGAGCAAGATGAGCTGCCAGCACATTTGCCATTGCCATTGCCAGTGAGAAAAATAGTTTCGTATAGCTGAGTTTTTTTTTATTGGAGCAGCAGCTCACAATTTTAGGGTCCTTTTGGCACTGTTACAACACTGATGCTGCAACAACTTTTGCACTATACGACGTCGTCGTACATTCAAGGACTATCGCCCCAGATAAGAACTTGCATTCGCATGAGAGGAACATGCTTCACAAAGTGATGACTTTTAGGTACCAACTACTCTCAACTATACAAAATGTAAAAAATCCCAACACCAACACCAACACCGGAGTGCCACGAGATAAGACCTCGAACTCAGGATTTGGATATGGAAGAAATGTCCTTTCGTTTGCTATATGAGGCAACTTTAAGTCGCTCCAGAGTTCGACAGTTCAAAGTGTAACTTTGATAGCGAAAGAGAGAAAACTAAAAAAGTGTCCCCAAAGAAAGTTCCCATCGCAACGCCAAAATCTTATTCCCTGGCTGTGTCCTTTGACAGTGAAGTACGATGAACGACGACCGACGATGGCGCAACGGCAGAGGCAGAGGCAGAAGTAGCGAGCGGCGCATAGTGGGTGCTAACATGAAACTATACGGCTAATGTGAAATCCATTAAAAGTTTAGTCCTGGAGCGAAAATATAACACGCGGGTTAAATTGAAAATCTGTCATCACGAAAGTGTGAGCGTGTGCAAGTGTATGCGTTCAACATTCGCAAAAAGTCCATTTGCTAATCTTTTGGGATAGATATGGCTCTATACAAATTCACATAATGTGTGGCCCCCATGATAGTTGTCGTGTCGCAGTCCCTCTGTGCATGCGGTTGAATTTTCGAAAAGGAATCGTTTATTTTATTTCGAAACGTGTGTGTGTGTGTCGTCTGTCATGTGTGCCCTACGGTACATGGGAGAAAAAGTTTTGAGGACAAACAAACGTCAGAATATAAACTCGTATATGAGATTTAAATTTATTTGATTTGAAATTAATTGAGTTGAGTTTATAAAGACGACGACAACGACAACGAAGGGAAGCCGGAAAGTAGAGATAAAGATAGAAAACCGGATGCTGGGGGTTGTGTTTCCGGTCGTCATATAGTCATCCTCAAAGGGATATCTATCTCTCCTCAGTTTTAGTTTCGGTTCGGTGACAACTTATTTTCAATATTGGGATGCAATTTGGTTAAGTAAATTGTTCGCACAAGCTCATCTTATCTCTGATGGTGGAAAGTTATTTACTCGTATACAATATCGACTTGTGAATTCGATATTGGGAAGATTTTGGTAAGTGATTGAGTGTTAAGGGAAAATAAATGCTTTGTGCAGATGAAGTTCCCCCAAATAGATGTTTGTGGTTGAAGTAGTTTTCTAATAGACAGAGATTCGATAAAAAAAAAACATAACATTTCCATTGGTGGACTTTAAGCCAAATTACAAACTCCAAGGAAGGAAAATTAAGTTCGATTTGAAAGAAAAAAAAAACAAAAATGTTAGGAAAATAGAAGATTTAAGAGTACCTCACCTTAGTGACTAACAACTCTTAACTATTCCAGTGTATGACATATAGAAAAGGGTTCTCGATTAAAAATTTCCTATCTTAAAATTTTTATAAAACAAACTGTGAGAAGACCCATGCATGACATTGTGTATGGAGTATAATACATCATTTAACTGTCTGCCACCAAAACGTCTAATTTGACCAATGGCATGGATTATGCTGGCTTGTACGGCAGGAGTAGTTTCCGGTTTATTATTGTGGATCTGTGACTTAAGGCAACTCAGAACAAGAAGTCTTATCACACGATCAAATCACACGATCTCGGCGTCCACTTTACATCCCCTGTGCGTAGGATAACAATTCTCGGAAATCGCGCGTTTAAATTGCCTATTCTGCAATGGGAGGTGTGGCAAGTGTTTGAACCATATGTATTCGGTGTCCATATCATTCAATTCGGGCCAAAAAATAATGGTTACCATCGACCGAAAGCTCTAATTGTTGATGGTGACGTACGGGCCAACGTCATTCTTCAGGAAATATTTACTGATTATACCTTCAGCTTAAAGGTACTAGTACGGTCTATAAAACGCCAAAAAACGCATGATTTTTGGGAATTTTTTTCTTGGAAGCTTTATTAGGTAATAACATAATTTTTTTTAAATAATGAATAAATGCGTCAAGAGTACAAACAAAATTTTTTTTTTTAGTGGGCGCCAACGTCGACTCATCAATAAATACATTGTCCCATTGCCGACAGTTAATCTCAGAATTGGCTGGATTGTAACAAAAAAGACAAAGTGGGTTATTTAAAGGAAGGTTTTTTACGAGATAATTTATCACAATTTGTTTAAAAAGTAAAAAAAAAACATAACAAGTTTTGAAAAAAAACCTTTTAACAATTTTTTTGGCCATTTTTGGGTCGCCATTTTTTTGTTCATAACTTTGTGGTCAAATTGTGGTAAATTGTATTAGAAAACAAAAACAATCAAGTTGCAACAAGTTGTTTGAAAATCTGTTAAGTAGATCCGGAGATTAACTGTCTGGACAATGTGTTTTTTGATGAGTTGACGTTGGCGCCCTTCATAATTCGGCCGAAATTCGAAAATTAAGAGAAACAACATTTTTTTGTACTCTTGACGCACGTATTCATTATTTTTTGTTACTATCGTACCTAATACGAGCCCAAACGCAAAATAGTTGGACTGCCTATGATAAAAAACAAAAATCTTCTGATTCTTAAATTCTATCGGAAATAAAATCAATATTTTGGTATTTTTCTTAAGATATATTTATTTTGAATAGGAATAAGTAACAAAAACAAAATGACTTCAATTAAATAACGGTATAGAGCAATCTTACAAAATAAAAGAACGATTTAAACATTTTTTTAAGTGCAAAATAGTTGGCCTATGGGTCTTAATTTTTATTTTAACATGGTGTTACGTCGCCTTTGGTCGTGGCATTGTGTCAACTAATTTTTGACATTCTTCGTACCAAACGACTCCCAAATATTTATGATTTTAGCTTTAAGGTCTTGAAGAGTCCGGCATGGTTCTTTTCGCATTTTTTGATTCATTTTATGCCAGCCAGTTTCAATTGGTGAAAGATCAGGGCTGCTGGAAGGCCATTCCAGTAAAGGAATAGCTTCAGCAGATAACCACGCCATTGTAGACCTTGCAGTATGACAAGAAGCTCCATCCTGTTGGAAAATATAGTCTCCATCACTAGTTTGAAGTCGTGGTATTGATGGGAGAAGCTCATTTTCCAGAATATCCTGTACTTGGCAGCATTGACAATTCCATTTACAAAATGTAAATTGGCCAAACCCCGCCCCGAGATGCATCCCCATATCATTAGAGATGCTGGAAACTTGACCGTTTTTTTAAGGCAATCTCTGTGAAAAACCTCTTGAATTTCTATAATGACTCGTTTTCGTTCGTCGCCCACGCAAACTTCAAACCTGGACTCATCACTCCAAATAACGGACCGCCATTGACTTAAAGTCCAGTTTTTACGTTGTTTGGCCAACTCTAGCCGCTTTTTCTTTTGTTTAGGTGTTAAAAGTGGTTTTTAACGAATTAAAATTGCTCTAATTTAAATAAATCTAAAACAAACCTTATAAAATTTGTATCCAATTTTTTTCATAGTCTGTTTGCAAGTGTCGACCGAAACATTTTTTTGTTATTCTTTCCCTCCATTGAACAGTTATTGCAGCGGCCGTTTGACGTCGATTTTCTTTTATTATTTGTTTTAAAACTTCGCAATCTTGAGGTTTTGCAATTGGTGGGCGTCCCGTTTTTTAACCGATCTTCACATTTCCACTATTTTTGAACTTTGGAATAATGTTTCGAATTGATGAGCGCGGTAAATTGAATTGTTTTGCGATTTTATAGCTCGATAATCCCGTTTCGAAGGCTTTATTTATGGATTCCCAAAGGTCTCTTGATAATGCAACGCCACGCACCATGGTTGACATTAAACTGTTGCTGGCTTGCATAAAACAGGAGATCAATAAACAAAAAAACAAGTGCATGTCATTTTTTTAATAACGGTTAACTGAAAATCTATTTAAATCTTCATAGGCCAACTATTTTGCATCCCAGAGAGAGTAGTCCAACTATTATGCACTATCTTTGTTTGAGAGAATGCTAACTGGAGCCATAGTATGTGCTTTCTCGAGTTTAGTTCTGTTTGGTCTAATTTACTTATTAAATGTAATTTATTACATCGACAAAAAAAAATTAAAAAACAACTGCTTGGGGACCAGAAAATATAGGCACATAAAAAATGTTAATTTGTTAATTGATGAGTAGGCCAAATATTATGCGTTTGGGTCGTAAAGTTTCCGAGAAAATATTCTCAAAAATCGTGCACCTGAAATCATCACCAAACAGTGACTTTCCCTGGATGCATTTCAATTTGGTAAATTTCGTGGGGAAATGGGCTTCATCACTGAATATGATTTTCAGCCGAAGTTGGCGTCAATTTTCAACAACTCGAGTGCCAAGATATCGAAGACTTATGCGGGTTAGTAACTCTAAGCTTTGGGGTCAGATAAAGTTTTTACGGGTGTATGGTCAAATCATGTTGCAAAATTTGTGCGGTGCGAAATTGTCATCCTCTGATTCGCTTGAATAGTCTCACCGAAAGTAGTGGTATTTTCGGCAGATATTGTGTGTCGCTGACGAACGGATGTTTGGAGATTATTTGCTGAACTAAAAGGTGGGGTAAAGCGGCATGCCTACCTCGGGTATATTCTTTGAACACCTACCCGAAGGGGTAGGAGAGAAAAAGAGTGCGAGCGTGAGTAAAGAGTTGCCAGTGCGCGGTACTCTATCAACTGGTGATTAAACTATTTGATTTCGATCACAGTTGCCAGTGCGCGGCTAGCCTTACACTACGGGTCTGGTACCGTTAGTTTTGGATATAAATACTATTTTCAATTTCTCCTCTAGGCAATCACCAAAGGCCCTTGAGTACCTTAGGTAAATGTTTTCCAATAGTTTTTTGTTATTATTAATTTGAAAACAATGCTACATGAAATCGATCGAAGTTTTTTCCAATGAATTTTTTTTTTAATAATTAAGAATAAATAATTTAATTTATATTTTATTTTAATAATTTTTAAAAAAATTAGTTTAATAAAACTAAACTGTTTCTTTTTGTAATTATTTTATTCTGTGAACCAAATGTGATTTTATAGTATTTTTTTTATTATTTTTATCTTTTTTTTTATTATTAAAGCTCTATAGAACAAATGTGATTTTTTCATATTAAGGACTTAAATAAAAACCAGCAAATATCATCTTAAATCTCTTTTTCCCACTTTTGCACACGCAACTCATCTTAAACGCGAGGAAAAATATCTTATGTCAACGCGGATGACGTGTGCTTACTCTCTCATAGGATCATGGATCTCCATCAAATGACAACAAGGGTGGAGAGAGAAGCCGAAACCGTCGGGCTTAAGATCAATACGGCAAAAACTAAAAGGATTAGCCTTGGAACTCCCTCTTCTACTCAAATAGATATTGCTGGACAACCAGTAGTAATGGTAGAGAGTTTTCAATACCTTGGGAGTAATGTCTCTACTGATGGCGGGACCGAACTAGATATTACCAGTCGAATCGGGAAAGCAAAGGCTGCGTTCGGAATGCTGGCCAAAATATGGAGAAACAACTCTTTAAGCCTAAATACCACGCTACGACTGTTCCGCTCCAATGTAGAATCCGTGCTTTTTTATGGATGCAGTACATGGAAAGTAACACCCACTGTCACAAGAAAGCTGCAAACGTTCGTAAATAGATGTCTGCGAAACATCTTGCGGATTTTCTGTCCTAACCGTATCTCCAATGATGAACTTCATGCGAGGACAGGTCAGGAACCCATCGACTCTATAATACGAAAACGTAAGTGGCAGTGGATTGAACATACGCTTCAAAAAGGCCACGAGTGTATTGCGAGTCAAGCGATGCAATGGAACCCTCTCACGCAACGAAGCAGAGGAGTGGGCCGACCCAGAAGTACTTAGCGAAGAACGGTCGAAGAGGAATCAGCACAACTGGGCAAGAGTTGGAGAGAGCTGAGGTACATCTGCCGAAACCGTACACGATGGTGCGTAGGAGTAGTGGAGGCCCTATGCCCCGCAAGGGGAAACACACGGACGTAATAGGTCCGAGGACCCAAGTAAGTAAGTAAGTAACTTAAGATTTTGTAAATTAATATAAAATTTAATTTAAAGAAAAGTCAAACTATCTTAAGTCATATTTTTCCTTATAACGGCCGAAATATCAAAAATATCTTTTCGAAATTAAAAAAAAGATCATAAAATTTTACATATAAATGCTTCGTTGAATAAAGTTACATTTGAAAAAATTTTTGGAGGCAGCTTGTGTGTTTTTTTGCTCTCCTGAAAAATCATCAAAATTGGCTTAAGATACTTTAATTTTTCAGTCGAGAATTACTACGTTTCATAATGCTGATCTCTAGACAATTTTGTGTCCATTCGACATACACTTTGTTTTTGGCAGATCGGATAAAATTTCAAGATCCTGTTCTAAGTTTAACTCTATTCGCCAAAATATTGTCTTATGTTTCGATAGGGACATTTTTAATACTACTATTTTACGTTTATTGTATTGAAGGTATTATTTATTGTATTTTTGTAATATTCCTTGCATAATATTAATTTGTACGAGTATATGTATATGGCGGTCAGCCATCAGACGAATAGGGGGAACAACATGTAGCATACGAAAACATGCACGTGCCGTAACTATTCGGCACTGGTGGAAGTGTGATCATAGCTTCTCCGCGGCGGCCGCTAGAAAAAAGGTTTGGCTAATATGATCAGGCTAGTTCTTCAGGTTGGCGACAGCTTAATTCCCTGTCCCGTAAAACTAAAAGAATTTCGAGAAAGACAACAAGCCTCGGAAACGGACTGATCACACGACGACAACCAACGCAACGAAAACTGAAAAACGATTTACGAATTTTCTTATGGAACGTACGATCGCTCTATAGAGCTCGAGCTGCTCAGCAGCTAGCCGATGCCCTGTCAAAATATAAAGCTGACATAACAGCTCTTCAAGAAATCAGATGGACAGGGAATGGTGTTCTACAGAAGAAAGAATATGACATATACTATAGCTGTCATACAAAACACCATGTGCTCGGGGTAGGCTTCCTAGTCAGCGAAAAAATGAAGTCTACCATCATCGGCTTTAACGCTATAAGCGAAAGGCTATGCACCCTTCGCGTGCGAGGCAAATTTACGAACATCAGCCTCATTAACGTTCACGAACCTACGGAGGAGTCATCAGACGAAGAAAGCGAGACTTACTACGAACAAGTCGAGAGGGCCCTCAATGCCTGTCCAAGGTATGATGTTAAAATCATCCTTGGGGATTTGAACGCAAAAATAGGTATTCAGGCATTACGCAGGCACCCATAGTTTGCATGAGAACACTAATGACAATGGACTTCGAGTCTTAGAATTGGCAGCATAGAAAAACATGGTCGTTGCGAGTACCAGGTTCCCGCGTAAAGATATCTACAAAGCCACCTGTGTATCACCTGATGGAGTCACTCGTAACCAAATAGACCACGTGTTGATAGACCGTCGCCACTACTCGAACTTGATGACGGTACGAACGTACCGAGGTGCCAATATCGACTCGGATCACTATCTTGTTGGTATGGTTTTCCGAGGGCGGATTGCCTTGCGAAGACGCATTGCATCCGCTGATCAGGTTCGAATCAACACGGCTGCCCTGCGCAATGAAAACACCAGTAACACCTTTGGTAATGCGTTAGGACTCGCCTTAGAAACACCTGATTTAGGGAGAGTAAGTCCTTGAGACAGTATGCTGGGCTCAGTGAAGTGGACACGTCTTAAAAATACATTATTTTAGTAATGCCAACTCCATCTTAGGCAGCAGTCGTAAAAATCGGAACGACTGACTGGTTTTATGATGAATGTAAGCTAGCGACTGAACGTAAGAATGTTGCGTACCGAGCAATGCAACAATCTCATAGAACGCAGGCACGCGAAGAGGAATATAAAGAGCTCAGAAGAATAGAAAAACGGCTACGCAGACAAAAAAATCAGCCTGGGAGAAGAACCTAATCTGTGAAATAGAAAACAGCCGAGAGCGAGGTACGCACCGCGCGGAAGTTCTACCAATCCGTCCGAAACACGACGCAGTACACACCACGCTGCACATACTGCAAGGACGGAGAGGGAAATCTGATCACCGATCCTAAAAGCATACTGGAGCGATGGGAAGTGTACTTTAATGAATTGCTAAATGGTCAGCTCACTGCAGAAGTGGAGGCTCCACTACTTCAAGAAGAATACCCTATGTTGCCGCCACCAAGCATAGGAGAGGTTGAGAAGGCTATAGGCCGGCTTAAACAGAACAAAGCGCCGGGAGCCGATGGCATACCAGCCGAATTATTCCATCACGGCGGGCCGGCCTAACGTCAAGCAATTCAGGATATTATAGTACAGGTATGGGAGCAGGAAGAAATGCCAGAAGACTGGCGAAAAGGTTTAATGTGCCCCATACATAAGAAGGGAGATGTCACAACGTGCAGCAATTATAGAGGTATCACGTTGTTGAGTACGGCCTATAAGATACTCTCCTCTATCCTACAAGACCGGATAACCCCATACGCTAAAACCGTCATCGGAAAATATCAGTATGGTTTCATTCCAGACAAATCAACAACTGATCAGATCTTTACCCTTAGGCAGGCGATGGAAAAATGTCTATCCCAACATACCATCTGTTTATAGACTTTAAGGCCGCCTATGATAGCATAGCCAGGGTAGAACTTTACAAAGCCATGAGAGAATTCGGCATCCCAAATAAATTGACACGACTATGTAGGTTGACCATGACCAACGTAACAAGCCAAGTAAAAATAGCCGGATTGCTATCCAGACCAATCAACATCTTTAATGGACTCCGACAAGGGGACGGTCTGGCCTGCCTCCTCTTCAACCTGGCGTTGGAGAAAGCAATCCGTGACTCTGGCACGGCAACAAGAGGGACCATCGTCAACAGGTCCAGCCAGTTATTGGCTTACGCAGACGACATCGACATCATCGGAAGAACCGAACAAGCTGTACACGCCTCCTTAATCCAGATCGAGCAGGCGACACAAAATCTGGGGCTGCACATTAGTGAAGGTAAAACAAAGTACATGGTGGCGTCGAATATGCGAGAGGAACAGTTGGTCAAATAATCAAGGTAGCGGTCGTGCTGAAGTGGTGCAATCCTTTAAATACCTTGGGTCAATAGTAGCAGGCAGCCGATAACAATATAGAAGAAGAAATACGCGGGTTGCTTCTCAAATCCAACAGAGCCTACTATAGTCTGTCAAAGCTCTTCAAATCCAGAAATCTCACCATATTTTCAAAACTGCTGCTGTACAGGACCATGGTCCTGCCAGTACTCACATATGGATCCGAGACTTGGGTGCTTAGCAAAAGGCACTCCGACCTCTAAGCTGCGTTCGAGAGAAAAGTCTTAAGGAAAATTGTTGGCCCCATATGTGAGGAAGGACGATTCCGGAGACGCTACAATCATGAACTGTATATGCAATCTACCTAGAAGCAGATATCGTGACAAAAATTAAGCTCGGTAGACTCCGGTGGGCAGGGCACCTAGCTCGCATAAGCGAAGAGGAACCTGCTCGGAAAGTTCTTTGTGGTACATTCTATGGTAGACGACAGCGTGGTAGACCATGCTTGCGCTGGAGAAATGGCGTAGACCAGGACGCCCGAAACCTTGGAGTGCGCAACTGGATGGCGTCGGCTATAGGATATAGTGGAGAGGTGGAAAGACTTGTTAAAAGAGGCCAGGACCGGAACCCGGTTATCGAGCCTAAGATGATGATGATGATAATAATTGGAAATAATATCGCTAATTCTGTTTAGTCTAAGAGAGTTTGCACTAAACAGATGCAAAATAAATATAAAAGTATTCATTCGTTCATTGCTATGATTCGTTTTTAAGTTGAACTTAATACAATAATCTATTTCAAAGTTTCGGACTGCATTGATCATCAATCACAGTAATGGCCAAATATTATCTCTGAGAGATAAACAAACCGTTTGCCAAAAATAAAGTAAGGCTTAGACAAGCATAGCTTCAGGAATACGAGTACATTTGCACATCACTAAAAGTTGCCTATTTAGTTTATTTTTTTTTTTTTGTAAACGAAAAACTCATTAAAATGGAACTGCTTAATTGGCATTGACACTGAACTCTGGAACTATCCAACCGAATAATCATTTGTTTACTTTGTGACCAAAATTATTCAAATTACCCTGATGGAAATACTGATTGGTAATTTCCCTTATCATTGCAATTAATCAGAAATAATCCGAAAATATAAAACCAACATCAAATTGGTGCCTTACATTCAAAACGTCTGATTTACTCTTTCAATTCAGAATGTATTTTCAAAGTATCTTGTCCATTGTAACCCTCCTGTGTGTTCAGGAAGTCTTTGTGAGTTTAATTTTAAATGTATTTTTTTAATATTGTAAAATGCATTGAATTTAATTTGTGTAATGTACCCATAGACTCGGTATGCTTCACTCAATATTGGCCTTAACATCTCAGCACACTTCTCCGACGAGAGCAATCAACTCACCGAACAGCTTGTCCGCATCTGCATGAAAGAAACCCAACTGTCAATGGCTGATCTGTACAGATTCAAGGCCAACGAAATTCAAGACACTGATGTCAATGAATCCACCCAATGCTTTGCCCATTGCATCTACGAGCAGATGGGAGTTATGAGGAATGGTCTCTTCTTAGACAACGATGATTCCCAGAAACTGGCCATTAATACGGCCGACAGTTCTGCTGGCGGTGATTTTGCTGTGTGTAAGTCAATCCGTGGCCAGAATAAGTGCGAAACTGCGTACAAAATCCATCAGTGTATTCAGAAGGTTAAGTATGGTGTCAACCATGACCAGCCGCTCTCAATGAACTCGGACACAAACACCAGTCCAAATGATGACGACAACGATGAAGACGAGTCTGCTGAAAGTCAAAATTGACAATAAAACGATTTAGAGAAATACAGTGCTGCATTAATGACCTAACAGAGCTTCAGGGCTGCTGGCTGACTTAATGGCTTTGGAGAACAATAATATTTTTTTGTTACTTAATTTGTGATCTTTCTGTCGGTGTTCGCATGAATGCCATAAAATAAATAGATAGGCATTATGAGTACAACATTCAACAAAACGATTGAAGCGTGTCTGTGTTTTATAATTTAATTCCCACACACGGAAAAGAAATGGAAAAGTTAAATAGACTAATTGCCCGGTGAGTAATAGGTGCTTGCTTTATAGGAACGATCAGAGAAGGCCATTGCTGACTGCGCCGAATTGGGGGGTTCCCCTCGTCTGAAGTGATAAGGAACTACCTTTTAACGTTAATATTCGGATAGTTGCGTGGAATTGTAGGTCCGTCAACACGATGTAGACCAACAAGAAGGTCCTAGACAGGGTTACCCCTGGGATTTTTCAAAAAGTCGCAGAAAAAAGTCGCTTTTACAAAAAAAAGTCGCAAATTCGAATTCTTTGAAAAAGTCGCATTTTTGAACAAAAAGTCGCAATTTTTCTTGTAGCTTCCCGTTGTATGAAGAGCTAGCAGTCTAGCACCTCCGACTGCATCAGGAGTTTCTCCTTTTTACTTGCGACTTATAGGTACTATAAGGCAAGTTATGCATTCGTAAAAAAAATCGAACTCGAGATTTTGATCAAAGTAGACATTACGATGATAGCGAAGACCAAAAAAGTGGGTCTCGCAATTCTGTCTGTCTGTCTGTCTGTCGGTTCGACTATAGCCTAAACGGCTCGGCCGATTTGCTTCAAACTTGGTAGATATGGGTTTTAATTTTTTCCCCCCAGACGTTTTTTTCTTTTTTTTTAGACCAAAAATAACGGTACCTGCCATACGATTTTTTTCGAAATTTTATAAATATTTTTTTTCTCAAAAACAGTCCCACAGAATTTAAAAAAAAAATTGAAAAATTCGATTTCGTTAAAACTAGGTAACGGTTGAAAAAAATTATCCAAGAAATTGTTATTTTTGGTAGCCCCCCTGGGTCCATTTTTTTTGTTTTTGATTTTCTCGAAAACGGTGCAGCTGATTTAAATCATTTTTTTTATGCTAAGGCTCCTCCAAAGGTTGAATATTTTTACATATTCAAATTTTCAATTTTTTTATTTTTTGAATTTTTAAAAAAAATTTCAAATTTTTTTTTTTGAAACTCAATATTTCGATAACCCCATGCCCGATTTTTTTCAAAGTTGCCAAATTAAAGTTTCTTAACATAATCTACAAGATTTCAGAAAAAAAATTTTGTTTTATCTAAAACTAACGGTACCTTCCATATAAAAGTTAAAAAATGGTTTTCGAAAATCGTTCTCGAAAATTTTTTTTCTTTTCATTAATTTTTACGATCTATAATTTAATAAAAAAAAATTTAAATCTAGATGTTACTGACTGTACCTACCATACAACGATTTTTTGAAATTTTGAATTTCTTATTATCGGCATAACGGATTTTAATGAAATTTTTTATAAAGAAGCTCCTAAAAAGTTTAAAAAACATTGCATTTCAAAACTTAAGAAAAAAAATATTTTTTTCAATTTTTTCCAAAAATTCAAAAAGTCATTTTTTTTTTTGGAAAATTCGATATCTCAAGAACGGCTTAATATTTTTCTTGGAAATTTAAATCTCATTCGTACAATAACCAAAACTTAAGGTTGGTGTACCAATTTGTTTTTTTTTAAAATGTTTTACAAATTTTGTGCATAAAAGCTTATAATGACTTATAATTTTTTTTCTTGCATAAATTCATATTTGCATAGCATTCTGTCTTTATCTCTTATGTACTACTAACTACAGTTTTCTTTAACAACATTCGTTTTTAAAATTCCTAGTCTATTACATAGGAGCAAGTTCGTGCGACCCAGTCGTGCATTTTATTTTTGTTGTATGAGAAATCTATTGGATTCGGAAGTGCAGGTTTTAGAAATTCGAAAGTATATTAATCACCAATCATTACCTTCGCATTTTTCGTTTCCCAAGCTGAAGTTCCAATTTCTAAGAAAAAGTTCTACTAATATTAATCTCAAGAAAAAAACACAAATAGTAACTCCTTACTTTTTCGTCGCTTCGCTCAGCACAACTCACCCGCCTGACGCCGACACAAATACCGTTTTTGATGTCAAAAAACAAAACAACATTTACATTAAATAAAAATGTCAATGGAGTAGAGACAAAGCACACAGGTAAGGAGATATTCTAGGAAATGTCAGTGTCAGTCGTCAGTGCCAAACACGTAAGAAAAAAAAAAAAACGATCTGACAGCGCCCCCGTGGTGGGAATGGGAAAACAAAAACTACTTTCGAAAACAAGAATGCGAACAGCAAAGCAAAGACAATCATACTCACACTTTCTCAAAAAAGTTTGATGGTAAATGTTTAAGCAAAGAAAAAGTCGCAATTTTAAACAATTTTAAAAAGGTCGTCGCATAGTCGCACAGCAAAAAAAAGGTCGCAAAAATGCGACTAAAGTCGCATAAGGGTAACGCTGGTCCTAGACTGTAGCAAAGTAGGTATCCCCTCAATCGAAGTAACGCAAGCGAACAAAATAAAATCAAATGCACCACTCGGTCGCAAGAACTTGCACTTATGTAAAAAAACTAAGAATTTCAAAATTGAATGCTATTAGAGAAAACCTGTTCATAAGCATAAAATTAATTTTTTAATAGACTAAAACAACTCCTTTAGCAGTTAGAACTAAAAACAGGATGCCATGTGATTAAAGCTAATATTAGCTTCTGCAAGAACAAAAATTATAAGTCTGTACTGGACTCTTTAAAAATAAGCTTTTATATAAAATTTTTTTAAAACGTTCTTAAGAACAAATTTTGGTACGCCAATTTGAAGTATTTATTATGTTTCGAATAAAAACTAAATTTACAAGAAAAATGTTGAGCCGTTTCTAAAATATGGAATTTTTCAAAAAAAAAAATAGATTTTTTATTTTCAAAAATTCAAAAAAATATTTTTTTTTTTAAGTTTTAAATTTCAATATTTTTTAAACTTTTTAGAGGCTTAAATATACGAAATTTCATTAAAATCTTTTATGTCGATATTGAGAAATTCTAAATTTGAAAAAATGGTTCTATTAGGTACAGTCAGTAATTTAAATTTAAATTTTTTTTATTAAATTATAGATCGTAAAAATTAACCAAAAGGAAAAAAATATAAACAAAACTCCCGGAACCGTTTTCGAGAAAAATGCGATTTAAAAAAACCATTTTTTAACATTTGTATGGAGGGAGAGTACCGTTATTTTTAGGTAAAATACATTTTTTTCTCATATCTTGTAGATTATATTAAGAAACTTTTATTTATCAGGTTTTAAAAAAATCGAGCATGGGGTTTTGGAAATATTGAGTTTAAAAAAAAAAATTGAATTTTTTTTCTTAAATCAAAAAAATTTTTTGGGAAAATTTGAAAATTCAATATAATATTCAAACTGTTGAGGAGCTTTAGTATAAAGAAATTATCAAAATTGGTTGTACCGTTTTTTGAGAAAATCAAAAAACAAAAAATGGTTCCATGGGGAAGACCAAAAATAACCAATTTTTGGAAATTTGTTTTCAACCATTTCCTAGCTTTAACTAGATGAATTTTTTTTAATTTTTTTTAATCTGTGAGACAGTTTTTGAGAAGAAAAATATTTATAAAATTTCGAAAAAAAAATTCTATGGCAGGTACCGTTATTTTTGGTCTTAAAAAAAAAGAAAAAAATGTCTTGGGGGAAAAATTAAAAATACTATCTACCTAGTTTAAAGAAAATCGTTTAGGCTGTAGTCGAAAAGACAGACAGAGAGACAGAATTGCGAGACCCACCTTTTTAGTCTTCGCTATCATCGTAATGTCAACTTTGATCAAGTTCTCGAGTTCGATTTTTTTTCATAGTATTTCATATAAATATACAATATTTATGACCTTCTAATAAAAATTAACAGAGTATTTCATACTTTGACAAAAGTCCTACAATAAGATAACACGGTATTTCATATACACTAACGGCGGTATCGTAGAACAGACAGCGAAGATTGGGATAGAGTCCCTAGTCTGAGCTTTTCGGCGGAGGTTAAGACAGCGAAGGTTGGGATAGAGTCCCTAGTCTGAATAGCGGAGGTTAAGACAGCGAAGAGTGGGATAGGGTCCCTAGTTTTAACTACGGCGGTGGAGGCTTAGACGGCGAAGGTTGGGATGGAGTCCTTAGTCTAAGGCTTTCGGAGAAGGTTAAGACAGCGAAGGTTGGGATAGAGTGAGATTCCCTAGTCTTAACTACGGCGGCGGAGGAAAGGAGAACGGGAAAGGTATTTTTGCGGCGGAAGCCAAAATATTGCGAAGCTACTTCCTTGTATAGGTGACCAGCAGCGTGCTTATAGATGAGATGCTTTATGCCTTGTACACCAAATTGGTACAGAACACCCGGTGGTAAGAAGAATCTGATTTCTCCTGCATTTCTACCTCTTACTTGTCGACTTGGCGGCCACAACCAAATGTGGATTATACAGTTGGCGAACGAAATTTATTTGCTGACGTCGACAACCATCTGTGTGTGTCCTCTTTTGTGATTTTGCGTGGGCGCCTTAAGGTATGCAATACTTTCTGGCCATTTCATCCAGTGTGGTAAATGCAGTAGAATTCCGGCGTTCGGTCATCTTAGGTTGGTAGAGAGGCGTAATTACTTCAAAAGATGTAACTTCGTTACAATAAGTCGCAAGTAAAAATACGATAATGCTATGGTGACTATATTAACGAGATCCAAAACAGCGTCTTGTTGATATACTTTTGATAAAGTCAAAGTTTGGTTGCCTGTAACTCTAGCACAGCCAAGGCAAGGAAATAGTATTATGAAATTTAAAGTCGGACGTTATTTCAAGAACATACGGTTGGAGTCTGAGAAGTCTTGAAAATGTTTGATTTTTTTTTACTTTTCTTTTCGATTAAAATGGTTTTACATTAAACAATTTATTATCGTTAAATTTAAATAAATCAAATTGTGAGTGAGGTGAAAAGTTCCTCGCCCCAAGCTCCACCACCCGTTGCATTTATTGACCTTTTATTTACAGTAAATTTTTCCAGATTACCAGACTTCAAGTATGACCAAATGTACTTCAAAAGTAGGAGCTATTTAGTTTACCTTTACTCGATTCTACTAGTTTTTTTTTCTTATTGAATTCCATTTTTAAAGCTTCTGTTAAATTTCTCAAGACTCTTGCAACTGTTCCGGAGATTTTTTAATGAAGTTTTGAGCAATGGAATTGGCTTCGAGTTGTTGTCCTTTTTTGCAAAAAAAAAAGAATATTTTGTGTTTAAACTTCATTTATATAAATTTGTATTTAATTGTTATTGCTTTCCATTGTTGATAACTTCTTTTTACTTATGTCAGCTCCAATTTTGGTCCAGATTAGTAGCTCAAAATGTATATGGAGTGCGTATTCAGTAATGTACAATTTTCAAACTCGTTTATTGACATTTCTGTAGTTTTCAACTAGCGGATTCTCTAATAGTAAAAACTGCAAAATTCTGTCGGACGCATCATCTTATTCATCGGAATCTGTAATTAGGGTAAATATGTCTCGATTCACAATGTTAGAATTATGTATTCATATTTTTCCCTATCAATGTATAACTCTGAATTTTTTGAGTTAGATTATTTGATAAAAGTTGGAGTTTTAGTAGCTGAATAAATTATTTTATAAATTATAGGTTTACAAATAACAATTAAATTAAGTACAATCAATTCTATAGTTTCTGACAAAAAAAAAACAAGGGAGTATTAAAAAATACAAAAGTTCTACATGAAATCTTCACATCGTGTTTGTCTTCTACAACAGTCAGAACAAAACCAGTGTTTAAAATGTTACGTGTTAATTCGTATATCGTTTTATTCTTTTACGTTTTTGTAACAAAAGTAAGATTCAGAACATAAAACCCATTAAAACACTTAATCGTTTTGATCAGAAAATTCGACATTTCAAAACAGTTTCATAGTGTTTTTTAAATCAAATTATTGGTTGTACAATAACAATACTTCAAACTGGGATAGTTAAATTTTTTCGTTGAATTGATTTAAGAATTTATTTACAAAAAAAAAATGTTCCACCGCTTTTGCAAAAATTCATCTTTATTCAATATGCGACCAGATGACATTCTTTATCCCAACCTATTATTGGAGTTCCCGTAATCAATTTCAAACTTTTGAACGTTCCAACATCCATGTTTTTTTGTTATACGATACAATTTTTCTAAGCCATCTTTTTCCATAGAAAATCCTTATTGCCTACAAAAAGTTTTTTTTCGGTGTTAAAATGCCAAATTCAAAGTTGTTTTCCAGCTAAACCAAAAATATTGGTACCAAAATAAAATTATCGGTATCGAAGTTGAAATAATATTTTATAATGAAATTCTAAAAGAAAAACAATAAAAAAATACAATCTCTTATCCGAACATTCAATATTATCAAAAATGATTTTATAAAGGATTTTACAACTGTCGGCCTTTGGAGGCCATGTTGTTTTATTGACATTTCTGTCAAATCACTTGTTTATTATTCAGTGACTGACGCCAAGTGACCATGGCAGGTTGCAGAATTGAACAGCATGTCCAAAATGATAAAACTTTATCATCAAAATGAGGGTTAGTGCAAACGTTCATTTTTTGGAAGACGTGGCTGCCCTTTACAGTTGACCCTTAAACGTTTGGTAGCAAAAATTTGATACGACCGGTATGGTTACCAATCAGCTAAAATTCATACGTCAAAGGAACGCAATATCGGCCGAAAACATCGCCACGGTTAGTGAATGTGTACAGTAAAACCCAAGGCAGTCGATTTCTCAACGTGCACAAGAACTCGGCCATTTGCAGACTTCAACTTAGCCATCTGGACCAGGAGCTGAAAGTTTATGATCATAGACAATGCTGTTTGTTTGCAAAATGGGTTTAGGAGTGTTTGGAAGAGGATCCCATCTTTAGACTAAGTCATAGGTTTATGCCAATAAACCACAATCGACCGATGCTCTTCAGTTGAACATAATACAGGCCATCGCTCAAATTCAGCCGGAAGAGTCATTAGGCGTTTTTCTTCTTTCGTTCAGAGCAGAGGCTGAGTTGTCAAAAAATAAATTGTGTTTCTTTTTTCCTTCTGAGTGTTTTAAGAGTGCTCTCTATGAGCTGGGAATAAATAACTAGGCAAACAGAAGTAAAAGCTTAACACAAGCATTTGACATATGGAAAGTAAAAAAATAAATTGCACTATTGGATCGCACGAACTTGCTCTTATGTAAAAATACTTTAGAATTTAAAATACATTTTATTAATATAAGACATGGATTTAATGAGATAAAAATGTTCAAATGCATGAAATTGCCATCTGATTTCCAGAAAGGTATGAATTTATGCAAACAAAGTTCAAAAATCGTTTTATTATTAAAGTAATTTTTTATATATGAAATTTCCTTAAAATTTTTCAAAAACAAAATTTGGGATGCGAATTTTAAGTATTTAGTAGTATAGATTTTAGGAAATAATTTAAAAAATTTTGAAGATATTGATTTTTCAAACAAAATAAATTTGTAATTTTTTTTGTTTTCAAAAAACCCAAAAAATATTTTTTTCGAATATTTTTATATACAATATTATTTTAAACTTAAGGTTAAAATCGTTAGAGCCGTAAATGAGCAAGTCGGAAATAAAAAAAAACGTTTCAGGTACTGTAAATAATATATTTTACCAAATTTTGTTGACCAAAATGTATAGTGCATGCCCATTATAGCACACTAATTTTTACTTGCGACTTAAAGGTACTATAAGGCAAGTTATGCATTCGTAAAAAAAATAGAACTCGAGGTTTTGATCAAAATTGACATTACGATGATAGCGAAGACCAAAAAAGTGGGTCTCGCAATTCTGTCTGTCTGTCTGTCTGTTCGACTACAGCTAAAGGGCTCGGCCGATTTTCTTCAAACTTGGTAGATATGGGTTTTAATTTCTTACCCCCGGACGTTTTATTCTTTTTTTAGGCCCAAAAATAACGGTACCTGCCATACGATTTTTTTTTCGAAAATTTATAAATATTTTTTTTTCTCAAAAACTGTCCAACAGATTAAAAAAAAATTCAGAAAATCTCATTTAGTTAAACCTAGGTAATGGTTGAAAAAAAAATGTCCAAAAAATTATTATTTTTGGTACCCCCCTTGGGACCATTTTTTTGTTTTTGATTTTCTCAAAAACGGTACGACCGATTTAGATCATTTTTTTTTACGTTAAGGCTCCCCAGCAGTTTTAATATTAGCCGTGTTTTTTTGGAAAAGTTATCCGTAGTAGAGTAGGATTTTATATGAATAACAAATACAACAACCACAGTAGGAAAAATCGTATTTTTCTCGAAAACAGTTCCGAGAATTTGGCTTAATTTTTTTCATTCAATTAATTTTTAAGATCTAGGTATAATTTAATAAAAAAAAATTGAAAACAAGATATTACTGACTGTAGCTACCATAGAACGATTTTTTAAAATTTTAATTTCTCATTATCGGCATAACGGATTTCAATGAAATTTTTTAGAGATAAGCTTATAAAAAGTTTGCAAAACATTGCATTTCAAAACTTTAAGAAAAATATTTTTTTTTTTTTTGAATTTTCAGAAAAAAAATATTTTTTTTTTGGAAAATACAATATTTTGAAAACGGCTCATTTTATTTTTTTTTGTAAATTCAATTTTTCTTCGCACAATAATAAAAACTTTAAATTGGCGTACCAAATCATTTTCTTAAAAATGTCTTATAATTTTTTTATATAAAAGCTTATTTTTTTAAGAAACCACTACAAAGACTTATAATTTTTATCCGTGCATAAACCTATATTTGCTTGAATCACATGGCATCCTTTTTTTACCTCCAACTACTAAAGAAGTTGTTTTAGTCATTTAAAAAAATAATCTTAACCTTATGAACAGTTTTTCTCTAATAACATTCATTTTTGAAATTCTTAGTCTATTACATATGAGCAAGGTTGTGCGACCCAGTCGTGCATTTTATTTCTTATCAAAATCGTTAGAGCCGCTTTCGAGATAAATAAGAATTTGCATTACGGGTGTATGGGGGTACCATTAGTTTTGGAGCTAAGAAAAATTTCAATCTCTAGGGAATCACCGTAGACCCTTCAGTACCGAGATTGAAGAAAATAGCTACAGTGCACTGACTTAGACTGTAGATCGAGGTACAGACATACGGACATACAGACAGACGGACGGAATTGTCGGACCCACTTTTTTCGCCTTCGCTATCATCGTAATGTCAGCTTTGATCAAAATCTCGAATTCGATTTTTTCTACCACTTAAGTGGTATTTCTACCACTTTTTGCTGTTCATGAAAACCTACCACCTAAAAATCTAATTCTACCACTTTTTGCAACTCAGATTTCACTTCTTACAGATAATAATGTGATCTTTGAAACATAAAGAACCGAAATATTATTTCTTTTATTTTTGTATTTGAATTATTTTCAATAAATTTATTTTCAATATACGATTTGCTACATAAAAATGGCTTTTAATTTCTACCACTTTTTTGACAACCTTTCTACCACTCTTTAGCTTCTGCGAAGTCCCAACACTGTCGCGTAATTTTTAAGACGATCGTCGTTCAAACGATTGTCGAGCACGACGTCGTCAAAAGTTTGCTTCGTGTAAAGTTTCAATCGCATCGTTCGGTCGTGTCGTCCATCGTCCACAGTTTGAGAACATCAAGAAGCAATAAAATTTCATTTGGGCTGTCTGGTTGTAATCAAACTAAAGTTTTCGTTTGAAGTGAGAGAGGATGCATTCTTTATGCTAATTTCCTTTACACATGAGAAATCAATTTCTGTATAAAGATTTCAATTAATCGACAGATTTTACGTTCCTTCACACCAAAAAAAATCGATTTTTTTTTTACAGAGATCAAAATCTTCGAATCCTTATTTGAAGATGGATTTATGTATACGAAATACGCACAGCAAAAGAAAACAAATTATCCGGGATCGAAATCCCTAGTGTTAAATAAAGGAAATCGAAATTAGTGTCCTTCGCATTCATTCGATAGTTTCGCTTTCATTTAATTCGCTTTCATTATCATCGAAAAGTAACAAATTGTAATGTAGTAACATTTTTTTTAATTAATTTAAATTAAAAAAAACTTTCAAAAAAGCCACAAAATGTATGAGACGATTGTAAAATAGCAATCGTTCCATCGCAATCGTTCAGTCGACCATATTTGACAGTTCAACAAGTTACATGAAGCTAAAGTTGAATCGTCTTAACGACATCGTCCAGACGATTCAAGTTTGTATGTGTTACACGAAGTAGTTCAATCGTTCAAACGACATACGATTGGCATACATGGGCCTTAAAAATAAGAAAAAATATTAATTCCTCACAAACAGCTTCTTTTAATTTTTTTCAACCCTACCTTATTGAAACACATTTTAGATAATAAAATAAAATTGTCTGCCAAGTACAAATATGTATCTAAGACAAGAAGCAGTACACCTCTAAAAATATTTTTGTTGCGGCTAGGAATCAAACCCAGACCTTCTTAATGTCCAACGCAATACTTAAAACTTATTTTCTATTATTTTACCCATACAGATTACACACAATGCCATAGCCGATTTCCAAGGCGATCCTTTCTACTACTGCATGCTCAAATCAAACGTAACTCGTGACGAAATTGAAAGCTTTTTTGAGGAAAATATTGAATTTTCTGAAAACAAACACGAGCTTCATTGTTATATACAGTGCATATTGGAAATAAGTGGGATTATGGACAAGCACTATCTAAAAAGTATGGGAACAGCTAAACGGAATGGCGTAGACTCGGAGGATCTGGATTATGTATACATTTTCTGTCATAGTGTAACTGACGTCTTCGGCGACTCGTGCAAAAGTGGATATTTACTTTATAAGTGTCTAAAGAATATATTGGATTTTGATTATGATGAATGATTAAACTTTTATGGACAGATTAACTCTGAAGTGGAATGTTTCATACGATAGACATACGACGACCATAAAAATAAAACAATTTTGAAGACTTTTAAGGAATCCTAAAAAAAAAAAACAGATTGTACTAGAATTTGAAAACAGTTTAAGAATATTTCCGTTTATTCTCTAGAGTGTCAACTTATATTTCTTTCAATAAAACAACATAATTTCAAAAGGAAATATTTTTTGAAACTTTCTTCGCTGAAGCTTGTGAGCCCATTATAAACATAATTCCTCACACATCCATATAGCATGCTATCGACTTTTTAGCATTCATTAGAATGTTCTCTAGGTTTCACCTAATTTACCCTACGAAATATTGAATTTCAAAACATCCAAAATATAGACAGCCCAACTAAGAAAGCTTATTCCACCTCTAATCCAAGATTTAAATTAACCATGGAATAGGAGGTAAGTCACAACTAATACTTTTTTAAGGAGATGTTAAGACGGTATAAAAATCGTTAACTATCAGCTTAGGTCTATTAATTACTTTTTTGATAAGAACAAAATAAGTTTATTTGAAGATTAATAAAAGCATGTCATTAGTTAAAAAAAAAATTATATGTCTTCAAATGACCACTTCCTGAGCTGAAGCGCATTAGTGCTCGTTTTACGAACTTTGAATTGTTTCTTGAAAACATCTGGTTCCAAGTTCGCAATTTCTTCTTCAATAATAGCTTGCAAGACTTAGTAGATTATTTGTGGTTTGATGTTTTAAGGTCGAGATTTCTCAGGGAAGGGATATGGTGCTGTTAGATCTGGCTGTCTAGAAAGTCAGTACAAATCTCCAAAGATAACTCGGCCCGGAAATTCGTGTCTCACAATTTCCATCATTTTCCGAGCTGTGTGGGAGGCTGCTTCGTCTTGTTGGATTTAAAAAGGCTGGAGACCCAATTCAGTAGCTAGCTACCTACGGTTACGATGGTTCCACCGTCGATCTCAAAAAAATAAAATTCACGACAAGGTCGCACTTGCTCTTATGTAATACTCGTAGACTAAGAATTTAAAAATCGAATGCTATTAGAGTTTTCTCTTCTGTTCATTAAAATAACATTTTTTTTTAAACTTTTTTAGTAGTAAAAGATAAAAACAGAATTCTATGCAAATATAAATGTATGCAAGAACAAAAATTATAGGTCGTTGTAGAGGTTTCTTAAAAAAATAAGCTCTTATATACAAAATTTTTAAAACATTTTCAAGAACAAAATTTGGTACGCCAACTTAAAGTTTTTATTACTGTACGAATAAAAATTAAAGGGTTGGGGTCAAAATTCTGCCGGGGTCAAAATTCTTTTGTCAAAATTCTGCTTTCAAAATTCTGCTTTTCAAAATTCTGCTTTGAAAATTCTGCTTTTCAGATCCCTGAGAAACATCTATTTATCAAGTATAAAAAAAACTGGGTTAGGGTCAAAAAACTGTATGGGTAATAGTACTGTATTTAAAATACTGTATCTCAAAATACTGTATTTCAGAATACTGTATGTTCAAAATACTGTATGATCGAAATACTGTAAGTCAAAATTCTGTATTTCAAAATTCTGATTGGTCAAAATTCAGTTTTTTATTACGACGTATAAACAATGAGGTATGTAACCCCCCTGCTTGGGCACACTATAGGATTTGGGGTAGGTGCGAGTTTGGGTGTATGCAAAGTTTCCTTAGCATTAAAAGAATCTGGAAAATAACCAACGTAAAATCAATAAGATATTTGTTAAAGAGTTATCAAGGTTGATTCTGATCGGCATATTTTTATAATTGTTTTGATTATAATCAACAATTGCATAAATAATTGCACCAAACTTATTTATCTGCCAAAACGTTCATGCTCTTACGGCATTTTGAAATGAAAAATTTTGAGATACAGTGTTTTGATCATATAGTATTTTGTACATACAGTATTTTGAAATACAGAATATCAACCATACTTACAGTGTTATTATGACCATACAGTATCATACAGAATTTTGTACATACAGTATTTTAAAATACAGCATTTTGACCCGCTCCCATAAAAACTAGCATGGGGTTTTCGAAATATTGAGCTTTGAAAAAAAATTGAATTTTTCTTAAATCCAAAAAAAAGTTTTCGAAAATTTGAATACACAATACCATATCAAATTTGTGGGGAGCCTTTAAAAAAAAAATTACAAAAATCAGTTGTACTGTTTTTGAGAAAATCAAAAATGGATCCATGCGGGGTACCCTCAATAACCATCTTTCGGAAAATTTTTGTCTACCATTAGCTAGTTTTAACTAAGTGAATTTTTTGGTACCTTTCTTTTTTAAATCTGTCGAACAGTTTTGAGAAAAAAAATATTTATAACATTTCGAAAAAATCGTATAGCAGGTACCGTTACTTTTGGTCTTAAAAAAAAGAAAAAAAAGTGTGGGGGGGGAATTAAAAAAGATATCTACTAAGTTTAAAGAAAATCGGCTGAGCCTCTTAGGCTTTAGTTGAACAGATAGACAGACAGACAGAATTGTGAGACACACTGTTTTAGTCTTCGCTATCATCTTAATGTCAACTTTGATCAAAATTTCGAATTCGATTTTTCTTACGAATGCATAACTTGCCTTTTCGGACCCCCAGCCAAGCCCCAAGTCGCGCAAGTAAAAATTAAAAGTTGCCGTTGCAAAATTGTTTCTTTAAAATATCTTAAAAAACTTGTAGGTACATATATAGGGCAAGTTTTGAATTTTGAAAAAAATTTAACTTGAGATTTTGATCAAACTTGACAAAACTATGACAGAGAACAGGAAAAATGTGGTTCCCGCAATTCTGTCTGTCTGCTTGTATGTTTATATAACTATGTGTCTGTAACTGTAAGTGTTATTAAAAATAGTGTGACATAACCTTTTTTGATTTTCGTTTTTCTTATTAACGGCTCTACTGATTCTAGCCAAAATTTTTATGTGGGGTCCCTTCGAATTTAAAATAATATTAAACATACATTTTTTTTGGAAAAATATATATATGTATATTGGATTTTTATTTTAAATCAAAATTTTGAAAACTAGTGAGTGCTTTATTTTTGTTATTATTTTCTTAAATCTATATTATTAAATACTTAAAACTGGCTTCCCAAATTTTTTCTAGAAAATTTTTAAAGATATTACTTATAAAGGGTAATTTTTTAAGAGCTTGAGAACTTTTTTTAAAAAAAAAAACGCATAAAATTTGCAAAATCTCATCGATTCTTTATTTGAAACGTTAGATTGGTCCATGACATTTACTTTTTGAAGATAATTTCATTTAAATGTTGACCGCGGCTGCGTCTTAGGTGGTCCATTCGGAAAGTCCAATTTTGGGTAACTTTTTCGAGCATTTCGGCCGGAATAGCCCGAATTTCTTCGGAAATGTTGTCTTCCAAAGCTGGAATAGTTGCTGGCTTATTTGTGTAGACTTTAGACTTGACGTAGCCCCACAAAAAATAGTCTAAAGGCGTCAAATCGCATGATCTTGGTGGCCAACTTACCGGTCCATTCCTTGAGATGAATTGTTCTCCGAAGTTTTCCCTCAAAATGGCCATAGAATCGCGAGCTGTGTGGCATGTAGCGCCATCTTGTTGAAACCACATGTCAACCAAGTTCAGTTCTTCCATTTTTGGCAACAAAAAGTTTGTTAGCATTGAACGATAGCGATCGCCATTCACCGTAACGTTGCGTCCAACAGCATCTTTGAAAAAATACGGTCCAATGATTCCACCAGCGTACAAACCTACCAAACAGTGCATTTTTCGGGATGCATGGGCAGTTCTTGAACGGCTTCTGGTTGCACTTCACTCCAAAGTAAACTGAGTGCAAAACTTGGTCACAATCGCATTAATTGTTTGCTCACTTGGTCGATTATGTAGACCATAAATCGGACGTAAAGCGCAAAACACATTTCGAACCGAACACTGATTTTGGTAATAAAATTCAATGATTTGCAAGCGTTGCTCGTTAGTAAGTCTATTCATGATAAAATGTCAAAGCATACTGAGCATCTTTCTCTTTGACACCATGTCTGAAATCCCGCGTGATCTGTCAAATACTAATGCATGAAAATCCTAACCTCAAAAAAATCACCCGTTATAAAGAATTATTTTAAGAAAAAAAAGATTTTTAAACTCTGTTTGCATAAATTCAATCTTTGCTAGAAATAAGGCGGCAGTTTTATATATTTGAACATTTTACTTTTGTAGAATCCATGCTTTTATATATATAAGGAATTTTTAAAATAGAAAGTACTTTTACATAAGAGCAAGTACGTGCGATACAGTCGTGCATTTTAGTTTATTTGCTCCAGGTTTTCCTAAATATCATAAAAAATGTATGGGTTTTTCTAAAAACTTCTTATTGGTTTCTATTTTTACTTTTGATACGTTTATTTAGAAACAACAGACAAGCCTCGAGGAAATTGATATCAATGTCATAAAATAGTATAACCAAAAAATGAACAGGCTTAGAAAACTGAAATCTGAATTTATAAAGTTTTGTATATCGTTTTAAAGTTAAGTCCTATTAGAGCATTTTTTGTTAACATTAGCCGTGTTTTATTATCGCCAATGATCCAAGTAGACCAATATTTGAAAATAAAACGATACGGATCATAGTGAGTGACAGTAGTGCCTTATGCTTATCTCTCTTTTACTTATGTTTTTCAAATTTTTCTTATCATTTTTCTTTGCACTGTAGCTTACAGTACCTTACCATAAAAAAGCCATCTACCCGTCAGAGAGAAAACCAACTTTCGGATCCCAGAAATAGATCCAGATAGATAGCAGGATCCCAAATTGTTTTCCAGATCCAGAGCCATATATGTAGATCCGAAGAAAATAAAACGCACCTATTGATCAGGGTATATCAAAGTAGGGCTTTCCTTAAATCCTCGAAAAATTATGTAAACATTAAAGATGAACCTTAAACTGTAGCCACACAACCGACCTCCAAGAAATTTAACCTAGTAGCTTACAAGTATCAATCATTGCTGTGTGCATTCTGTCAGCGTGAATGAAGAGGAATTAAAATTTTGTGCCGAGTCAAGATTGGTCAGATGAAAATACTTTTCATTACTTCAACGCAAGAGGCGTGATATTTGTTGTTTGATTTTTAGTTAACAACGACCGAGATCGAACTCAGACCTCCGACTTAACAGTTCGATGCAAAAACCATTATGCCAATGAGCATTATTGACTTAAATGAATCGTTTTAGCAGTCGAGGATGTAAAGGTCGAGGTACCTACATATATTATATAGATAGAATAACGGAATTCTGGGACCTTCCCTAAAATGAACTTTAAGCTTTAAAATTGATAAAATAAGACCACCGATTTATTTTTGTCCTTGGCTTACACTATCTACTATCCTCTTGATACATTTTAAAATTTTAAAACCACATTCACACTCATCGTCTTCTGCATACACGAACATCTCAGGAATGCATTCTGTATTAATTCGATCATTTACTTCCAAGCCTCTTGAACGAATTACTGCATCGCCATATAGAAAAGAGCATCCTTTAACCCAACCGAATTTTTCTAATACACACTGTAAGTAGCATCTTAGATGGTGAACAGTCTCAGCCAACTGCATGCCTTTTTCTTCAGATAAAAGTTCATTAATTTCATTATGCGATACGTTTGAGCTTAACTGGCACAGGTAGAATGGGTCGCCAGTCACACGCTTCGAGACACGGCCAAACTATTAATAACAAATTTTAGAAAAGTTAATAATTTATTTTAATAATAGTAGATATCTACCGCAGATGAGAGAATTGACAGAGAGAATATTAACATGCAAATTAGCATTGCTTAACTTTTATGCAGGCGATACAATACTGAAGGCATTAAGCCCCATCACAATGAATTTTGTTTAATTAATAAAAAAGATTAAAATACATGATTTATTGTAATTACATGCGGAGCTGATGAAAGGGATGCCAATTAATAAATTTGATTTAAACATGACTTTTTGTTTATGTAATATACCAATTGAATGCCAATTTTAATAATAAGCTTTAGCTAATTGTATGAAAAAAAGCACCAGTTCAGTGATTATAAGGTGTATGAGTACTTTGGTACCTTGGCTGAGCAAAAAAAACCTTTAACAATTCAGCTCATGCTATAGCATTGCTGGGTTTTGGATTTATGTTAGAATGGGCCTCGTGGTGGACTGAAAGTTAAAATTTAAGTTGAGCGTTCTTATTAAGAATTTACAATAGCAGATTTTCATTGAAATATCTTGATGATTTTGAATGGCTTCCATTAAAACCAGTTGAGTTGTAAGCTTCCGAAGCATTCTTACCACTGGTTTGTTTTGACCATATTTAGTAGTATTGAGGGAGATCTAGAAAAGGATACTACCCTAAAACAACGATGGGTGACACTCCAAATAATTTTCTCATGAAGTGCTGTGCTGTCAATAACTCCTTTCAAAAGCTAGCAGGTCAAGAAAATATTTCAGCGTTATCATTACGAGGCAGGACTTAAGGCTTTTAGGTTTATTAGTTTAAGTCGATTTTCATATAGGTAAGATGTATGCGTTCTCCCAGCCAAGGCCGCATTGAACAAATCGAAGAAATCAAAGCTGAACAGACTTATTTTACTGAATATAGACGCAGTGGTAAGGAGGTCAGACCTGAGAGGGATATTCAAGAAGAAGATTGAAAGAGTAATAAATAAAATGCACAACTGGATCGCACGAACTTGCTCTTATGTGAAAGTACTTTGGAATTTAAAATATATTTTATAAAATATAAAACATGGATTTAATGATATGGAAATGTTCAAATGCATGGAATTGCCGTCTGATTTCCGGAACAAAGTTTAAAAATCATTTTATTATTAAAGTAATTTTTTATTTTTCAAAATTTTCCTAGAACAAAATTTGTGATGCCAATTTAAAGTATTTAGTAGTAAAGATTTTAGGAAATATTTTCAAAAAATAATCGTTGACACGTTATAAAGATATTGATTTTTCAAAAAAAAAATTGGATTTTTTTTCTTCAAAAAACCCAAAAAATATTTTTTCGAAAATTCTTATATACAATATTATTCTAAACTTAAGGGGACTATTGCTGAAAATTTTTGGTTAAAATCGTTAGAATCGTTAATTAGAAAGTCGAAAATCAGAAAAAACAGTTCTGTGACAGGTACCGTTAATAACATTTTGCCCCAAATATTTCTTGGCCAGAATTTAGTCCATGTCCATAATATCACACCTAATTTTTTTTTATCAAAATCACCGAAGACCCTTAACTATCGAGATTGAAAAAAATAGGTAAAATTTTCCTTAAAATTTGTGTAAGAAAAATTGATATGCAAATTGTAAGAATTTTATAAAATACATTTTAAATCGTAATTTAAAAATTTGTTCATGCATCCGTTTTCGAAATTTTGAATTTTCAAAAAAAAAAAAAAATTGTATTATTTTTTTAAAAATCCAAAAACTATTTTTGCGAAAAATTTTTAGATTATATTTTTTAAAGTGCAAAGGATCTCCTGCATAAAAATTTTGGTTAAAATCGTTAGAGCCGTTGATAAGAAATTCCAAAATCAAAAAAACGGTTCTATGACAGGTACCGTTAATAACATTTTGCCCCAAAATTTTTTTTTGACCAGAATGTAGTCCATGTCCATAATATCACACCTAAGTTTTTTTTTATCAAAATCGTTAGAGCCGTTTTTGAGATAAATAAGATTTTGAAACTCCGGTGTATGGGGGGTACCGTTAGCTTTGGAGCTAAAAAAAGTAATTTCAATTTCAACTCTAGGGAATCGCCTATAACCCTTAACTACCGAAATTGAAGAAAATAGGTCCAGAGGCTTAGGCTGTAAATCGAGGTTCAGACATACAGACATACAGACAGACAGACGGAATTGTCGGACCCACTTTTTTCGTCTTCGCTATCATCGTAATGTTAACTTTGATCCAAATCTCGAGTTCGATTTTTTTCCAAATGCTGAACTTGCCCTATAGTACCTATATCGCAAGTAAAAAGGCTTATTCATATATGTGCAGAGATTTGAGAGATCTTCGAATTTGCTCCATTCACGATACTGTCTTTATAAATATGAGGCCATAACGGCTGGTAGAGACTCTAAGTCTTCTGATTTACAACTGTCAACCATTGTATGTGTGTTACCATCAATTGAGTGGAATTAAATTTTAATTTTTTTTTCACAGTATTTTTACTTGCGATATATGTATATGTAGGTAGATACTATAGGGCAAGTTCTGCATTTGGAAAAAAATCGAACTCGAGATTTTGATCAAAGTTAACATTACGATGATAGCGAAGACGAAAAAAGTGGGTCCGACAATTCCGTCTGTCTGTCTGTATGTCTGTACCTCGAACTACAGCCTAAACTACCAGAGGTATTTTCTTCAAACTCGGTAGTTAAGAGTCTTCGGTGATTCCCTAGAGGTACCCCCCATACACCCGTAATGCAAAATCTTATTTGTCTCGAAAACGGCTCTAACGATTTTGATAAAAAAATTAGGTGTGATATTAACATGGACTATATTTTGTTTTAAAAAAATTTGGGGCAAAATGTTAGTAGGAGTACCTGTCATAGAACCGTTTTTTTGATTTTCGAATTTCTCACCAACGGCTCTAACGATTTTAACCAAAATTTTTATGCAGGACCTGCTTTGCATTTTAAAAAATATAAACTAAAATTTATTTCGAAAAAATAGTTTGTCGATTTTTAAAAAAATAATACATTTTTTTTTTTGAAAATTCAATTTCTTGAAAACCGATACACGATTAAATTTTTAAATTACGTTTTAAAATGTATTTTATTAAATACTAACAATTTGCATATCAATTTTTTTTTATAAAAATGTTAAGGAAAATTTAGTACACAAAAAACATGTTTCAGTGTGTCTGTATGTCTGTACCTCTCACTACAGCCTAAACCACTGGACCTATTTCTTTCAATCTCGGTGGTTAAGGGTCTTCGGTGATTCCCTAGAGGTGAAATTGAAATTTTTTTTTAGCTCCAAAACTAACGGTACCAGCCATGCACCCATAATGCAAAATATTATTTATCTCGAAAATGGCTATAACGATTTTCATAAAAAAAATTAAATGTGATATTATGGACATGGACTGCATTCTGGTCAAAAAAAAAATTTGGCAAAATGTTATTAACGGTACCTGTCATAGAACCGTTGTTAGAACCGTTTTTTTGATTTTCGACTTTCTCATTAACGGCTCAAACGATTTGAACCAAAAATTTTTAGCAGGAGTCCCCTAAGTTTAAAATAATATTGTATATAAAAATATTCGAAATTATTTTTTGGGTTTTTTTGAAAAAAATTTTTTTTTGAAAAATCAATATCTTCAAAACCTATGAACGATTATTTTTTGAAATTATTTCCTAAAATCAATATTATTTAATACTTAAAATTCGCATCCCACATTTTTTTCTTGAAAAATTTTAGAGAAATTTCTTATATAAAAAATGTATTTAATATCTAATAAAACGATTTTTTAAAGTTTATTTGCATAAATTCATACTTTTCCGGAAACCAGACGGCAATTTTATGCATTTGAACATTATTATATATTTATAAAATGTATTTTAAATTCCAAAGTACTTTGACATAAGAGCAAGTTCGTGCGATCCAGTCGTGCAATTTATTTTATTTTATCAAGCAGATCATATGATATATAGAAGTTTATATAATATAATCTTACAGACTAATAATACTTATGAATTAAAGATCTGAAAAAATCAATCAAAAGAAAAAATAAATAAATAGTGCATATTTACCCATAGACAAAAAAACCCCATAAATATGTTTTTTTTTTTTTTTTTTTTAAGAATCACGAATTTGGTGAGAAAAAAAAATAAACATTAATGCAAATAAATGTTAGCCTCTCTGATACACCGAGTTTGGGGTTCATTTAAACAGTAATAAGTAATATGATGAGGTTCATTAACCTTCATACGGTCCTCAAATTAACTGACGTAAGCGGGCTTCGGGTCAAATTTGATCTTCTACTATTACAGAATTCATGTTAAATATTTACTTACTTACTTACTTAGTTCCTCAGACCTTTTATGTCCGTGGGGGCCCCTAGTGGGGCATAGGGCGTCCACAACGGCAGCTCGCCATCGTGTTCGGTTCCTAGATATGAGTCGCAACTCCCTCCAACTCTTGCCTAGTTGGGCTGATTCCTCCTCGACTGTCCTTCTCCGTGAGCTTCTCGGTCGTCCAGCTCTTCTTCCTTCTTGAGTGAGCGGATTCCACTGCATTGCATGCGCCGCAATACAGTTGTCGCCTTTTCGAAGCGTGTGTCCGATCCACTGCCACTTTCGACGTCGTATAATGAAGTCAATAGGTTCCTGACCCATTTTTCTAAGGAGCTCTTCGTTTGATATACGATTGGGCCAGAAAATCCTAAGGATGTTTCGTAGACATCTATTAATGAACGTTTGCAGCTTCTTTGTGACACCTACTGTTACTTTCCAAGTGCTGCAACCGTAAAGTAACACGGATTCGACGTTGGATCGAAACAGCCGTAGCTTGGTTCTTAAGCTAAGAGAGTTATTCTTCCATATATTTCGAAGCATACCGAAAACAGCCTTTGCCTTCCCGATTCGACTGCTGATGTCCTGTTTGGTACTACCCTCGGTAGAGATGATACTTCCAAGGTATTGGAAGCTCTGTACTTTCTCTACCGGTTGTTGAGAAATATTTATGAGAGAAGATGACGTGGTTCCTAGGCTGATCATCTTTGTTTTGCCGGAGTTTATTTTCAGCCCTACGATTTCTGCTTTTTTCTCCACCCCTGTTGTCATTTGGTGGAGATCCATGATCCTATGAGAGAGCAAGCATACGTCGTCCGCATAGTGAAGATGTTTCAGGTGAGACGTCAGAGTCTATTGAATTCCTCCGTTTCCCGTCAAGGCCGCTCGCAGGACATCGCTTATCACCAAAAGAAACTATATTGGTGACAGAATGCAGCAATGTCTGACTTCACTTTGGACTTCAAACTCTTCTGACAGCCTCCCTTCGTGCAAAACGTGACATTTGGATCCATCATAAGTTGCCTTAATAATAGCTATTAGTTTATCCGGGATACTCCTCCTGCGTAAAGCATGCCAAATAAATTCTCTATTTACGCTATCGAAAGCCTTCTAAAAGTCGATGAATAGCAGGTGGAGTGGTGATCGATATTCGACGCACTGCTCAATTATGATCCTTAAAGTATTGATATGATCAATGCATGAGGATCCAGTGTGGAAACCTGCTTGTTCGGCATCGAATGTGGCTTCTAGATGTTCCCTGATGCGTTCCAGTACTATTTTCGCTAATATTTTTGCAACGGCAGAAAGGACGCAAATTCCCCTCCAGTTTTCGCACTGTGTTAAGTCTCCTTTTTTAGGGAGATTGACTATCATTCCCTTTTTCCACTCATTCAGAAATCCTTCGGAGACCCAAGCTTTCTTTATGAGTGTATGCAGGAGTTCGCTCGATGTCGTTGGCGCCGCTTGTAGAAGCTTTGCAGTAATGCCATCAAGTCCTACCGCTTTGTTGGTCTTCAGTGCTTTGATTGCGTTGCGGATCTCATCTCTACTGGGGGTTGCAGTGCGGATTCGGGAATTTGTTGTTCCTGTCGGCTCAGCAGGTATCAGTTGCGCATTGCTGCCAGTAACTCGGTTTAATACCGACGCAAAATGGTCCTTCCACCTTCTCAGCTGATCCTCATCCGAACTAAGTAGCGAGCCGTCTAAGTCTTTTACGAGGTGTTGTTTGGAACTGCGAGCTCCAACCAGTTCCTTTGTAATGCTGTAGACGGTTCTACTGTCGCATTCTGTTAGCAGCGTCTTCTGCTTACTGGGCCAAAGCGTTGATGTGATTACGCTTATCTCACGTCTTACACTGCGGTGAACCTCTCTCTTTCTCATGCGGTGTTAAATATTTGATTAATTTATACTATATTATTTAATGGTTCAGGTATTTTTTTTATGAAAATAAAAGTTATAAAAGTTATTTTAATATATATTTATGGTATTTTCTTGCAACTTCAAACATGTTTGTTATATACATTTTTATCTCATTTATACTTTTAGAAATCTTTTTATTGAACGATGCGCTTAGCTAGACAGTTTTCTTTCCAGGCATGGTTAGTCGATTTGAAAAGGACAAAAGCATTATAAGCTTATATATGGACGATATTATTGAACACCACCTGAGGCCATCGTCTAGTCTTTCTTTTGCAAGTGTAGTGTCTAATGTATCTACACCAACTTTACATTTGTTGTAGTCAAGTATTATTTCTGGCTTTTTATCTACGCGATCAATAACTTTCGAGTCATGATGAAAAAATGTACTTAGAAGATTCACAGATTTATTATTCTTCGGGATATAAGATATGATAGTTGTATTTTTGGTAAAGGCAAAATTCGATGACAAAATTGGTCTTCCTTTTATATTTACGGTTTCTGGTGGTAATTCGGGCTTGTTTTTGCGTATTGTTCCTACTAGTCTAATCTGGTTCTCCAACAATTTTTGTACGAGTTGATAAGATGTGAAAAAGTTATCAGTCGTAAGATTATGCCCCTTTAGTTCTACAACTAAATCAAGAACTACACGCATACCTTGATTTCTTTCAGATGTACTTCCGAGTTCCTTGCCTGTATAAGGTTGAATATTCCAAATAAAGCTCGTTGCAGAATCGCGAGGTACCAAAAACTTTAATCCGTACTTCGCAGGCTTTTATGGAATGAACTGTCGGAAAGGACATCTTTCTCTGAATGCTATCAGTTGTTCATCTATTGTTACATCGGATGTGTTGTAAAGCCTTGATAATATCTCCACCCAACGGTTCCACAATTCACGTATCTATAGGAACAAATTTGTCTAACAAACGCCGTTCATTTCGAGTTTCTCTGTTATCAAACCTGAAAACTCTAGATATTTTTTTAAAGTCTTCAGTGACATAGTTGCTGCAATGTTGGCCTTCATTTTTGAGAGTCCCATAAATTTTCGGAGCTTTCGTTATTTGATCGAAAAACACCAGCCAATAAAAGAAGTCCAATGAATGCAAGCAGTTCAGTGTTATCAATATCAGTCCATTCCTCATCAAATATGCGTTTTCCCTCATTGTTTGTGTAAGCCAATATACGAGTAGTACGTACCAAAGGAGGTGGAAAAAATAATTCAAAGCTGGAAATTTCTTCTGCTGAGATTCTTGAGGACGAATAACGTGTCAATCCTGGCAACAAGTTTATGTTTTCCCTCGAGGCTCTTCCAGCACTGTTTTGAAGAGGTTTTTTAGAAAAAGCTATTAGGCCATTTTTTGAGATCATCATTTCTGTAGGTACAGATGCATTTCCACCCTCACTAAAACTGTTATCCGATAAATCTGCTTCCTCAACATAATCTTCTAACTCAGAACACGATTCCTCCTCATCCGACACTCTCAAAGAAAAATCACTTTCACTGTCACTCATTTCCAAAAAGGAAATTATAAGTCCAACTTGCAAATAAAGGCACGTGCTAGTCACTAAAATGTCAATATATTCGGCCCTAGCGAGGTATCCGTTCGGAGCGGAAAATTGTCCGCAACGTATACTTCGTCGCAGGTTCAAAGTGCTTTCGAGGTATCCTATCCTATTTGTGTCGGACGAAATCGGAAAAACACTTGAATTAAGCTGTCAGAAATTTCACACTTGATCGCACTTCAACGCAGTTCGCCGGGTGCGTTAAAATAATGTCGGAGAAAAATTCCGAACAGCCGTTCGGAAGAATACCTCGAAGCAAAAATCCTCCGAATCGTACAAAATCGGAGAAATTTCCGCTCCAAACGGATACCTCGCTAGGGCCGATTCTATAAAAGCACTGTGTTAGTAAAACTAATGCAGCCGCACAACAAATACTGAGTACCCTGTAAGCAAATAAAAATACAATTGACGTTCCGTTTACAGTATGGTCAATTTTGACCTGAGATCCGCGAACGTAAAAAGATGTCTACGTTGTAAAATACAAAATATTTTAATAAAATTATACACTAATTATATTAAGTTCAAAACTTTAGAAAAAGTCATGAAACATCAAGTCCCTAAGACATTAAGTTTTCGAGAAAACCTAATTTCTTTCCTAAAAAGGGTCAAAAATGACTCGAGGACCCTATAAAGAACACTTGATCGCACCAGTCTTGATAAAGCATGTACACTTCCAAAGCAAAAGATAATTAATATGGCTTCTGAAAATACATATCACTCAAGAACATAACAGAAAAATACTTACGACGCAACGGTTGTATAAAGAATAAAGGCTAAGAAGTTGACATCTACGAGCCGATATGGCTTTAAAGATAAAGACAGTATCGTGAATGGAGCAAATTCGAAGATCTCTCAAATCTCTGCACATACATATACTCGTACATATGAAAAAGCCTTTTTACTTGCGATATAGGTAGATACTATAGGGCAAGTTCTGCATTTGGAAAAAAAATTGAGCTCGAGATTTTAATCAAAGTTGACATTACGATGATAGCGAAGACGAATAAAGTGGGCCCGACAATTCCGTCTGTCTGTCTGTATGTCTGTAATTCGATCTACAGCCTAAGCCTATTTTCTTCAATCTCGGTAATTAAGAGTCTTCGGTGATTCCCTAGAGGAGAAATTGAAAATTGTTTTTTAGCTCCAAAACTAACGGTACCCCCCATATACCCGTTTATTTTATTTATCTCGAAAACGACTCTAACGATATTGATGAAAAAAATTAGGTGTGATATTATGGACATAGACTACTCGTACATTTTGATCAAAAAATTTTTGGGGCAAAATGTTATTAACGGTACCTGTCATAGAACCGTTTTTTAGATTTTCTACTTTCTCATTAACGGCTATAAAAATTTTTACCAAAAATTTTCAGCAATAGCCCACTTAAGTTTAAAATAATATTGTATATAAAACTTTTTGCAAAAAAATACAATCTTTTTTTTGAAAAATTAATATCGTTAACGTGTGAACGATTATTTTTTGAATTTATTTCCTAACATCTATACTACTAAATAAAGGGGTTTTCAACAGGAACGCTACAAAAGTAGAGCGACAGGGACAGCAAACGACGCCTTATTTCTTGACGCTTTTTTGACATTTCTCTTCAGTAAGGCTTGCCATTTTATGATGGAAAGATATACGAGCCAACAACGAGTCGAAATTATCAAAATTTACTACCGAAATTCGGAGTCAGTGGCCTCAACGTTAAGAACACTACGTCCAATTTATGGTTGTCATAATCGTCCTAGCAGATCAACAATTGAGCGGCTAGTGGAAAAATTTGAATCCACAATCACAGTACAAAATGTTCCCGTGCCAGTGAGAGAAAGAAGTACCCGTAGTGTCGAGAATATTGCTGCCGCTGAGGCTTCAGTTGCAGAAAGCCCAAATATGTCTCTCACACGTCGTTCTCAAGCGTTGGGCATCTCTGTGACGTCATTTTGGCGAATTTTGCGAAAAGATCTTGGCCTACATCCTTAAAAGATTAAATTGTCGCAAAAACTGAAGCCGCTTGACCACCAGAAGCGTCGTATGTTCGTGAATTCGGCTGAGCAGAAACTTGAAAATGATTCGGATTTTCATCGAAAAATCATCTTCAGCGATTAGGCTCATTTCTGGCTGAATGGCTTCGTCAATAAACAAAATATGCGGTATTGGTCAGGCAGCAATCTACACGTACTCTATGAGTCATCATCGCAACCCGAAAAAATTACGGTTTGGTGTGATTTATGGGCCGGCGGCGTCATTGGGCCGTACTTCTTCCGTGATGATCAAGACTGGCACGTTACTGTGAATGGGGATCGCTACCGTTAAATGATAACCGAATATTTTTGACAGGAAAGAAAGCAACCAAGAGAAGCCGATGTCAATTAAGTTACTCACAAAATTAATGGGCCAAATTTCTTTCCTGGCTTAAATGTTAAATCAAATAAGAAACAACGTACAAAATGTGTTTTTAAAAAATAATGGCTTATTTTAAAACTTGTAAGTAACAATTAAAATGAAAAAACTCCATTCTTTGGATGTAAGGAAAAGAAAAAAATAAGAAAAATGCATTTGAAGTGTAGTTTTTGACATCACAAAATTATCGGGTCAAAATACTTAAATATTATTTGGACACTATAATTTAGATATAATTTTCATGTTCAGTATTCTGTTGGATTTCCCTTCCTATAAATAACACTTTTAAGCCTTCTTTGCATAGATGCAACAAAGTTTTGTGTTGTTGAAGACCTAATGTTACTGCATTTTTCAAATAAAACTTTTTTAGGGCCCGTTTTGTTCGAAATGGTATATTTTTTGACTCCGCGATCTAGAATTTCCCATAATTTCTCTACAGAGTTGAAGTCTGTGCTTAGAGGTGTTGTTTGGATTACTTTCGGGCAAAAATAAAGCAACCATTCTTTTACAATTCAAGATTTATGCTTGGGGTCGATATCTTGTTGGAATTGAAATGTGCTTAGAATACCCATTGATTCAGCACTTTGCAGGAAATTTTGTTTTAAATGTTTAAATAGATCATTCGGTCCCTGATTCCGTCTATCAAAACCAAATAACCAACCCCCACCTGTGACATACAGCCCCAAACTATAACCCTACTCCCACCATGTTTTACGGTTGGTAACAGGTTTTCATTGTTTAGCTCTGTAATGACCTTGCGCCTTACCTTACCTTGACCATCTGATCCAAATACATTAAATTTACTTTCGTCCGTAAAAAAATAACTGTTTTCCAGTAGTTTAGTTCCTTATCTTTTACATTTTTAGCAAACTTTAGTCTCTTTTTTCGATTTTGTTTATTTATGAATGGTTTTTTCTGGCCACTCTGCCTTTATAGCCATTTTTTCTGAAAACGCAGCGTATGGTTTCTGGGTCAACAGTTTTTCCACAATAACTTTGTAACTCAGTGGCCATTTTTGGGACGTTTATGTGCCTATTTTTTCTAAGGTTTTGTAAAATCCACCTCTGATGATGGTTGTTTAAGATACTTGAGCGTCGAGAGTTAGTCTTTGAATTATATTTTAATTTTATTTTTTTGACCTCCGCATTGTAATTTTAACTGAACTCCTTGGATTATTTAACAAATCTGCAATTTCCCTTTAAGTTTTCCCTTTGGTATAATGGAAAATTACAAGTTGCATCTTGTCAAAAGATGTGTTTTTACCTTTTCGAATGGAGAATGCAGTAAAATTAGAGTAGTAGGTTTTGGCCGGTTCTGGATCAATGAAGTGGAGGAATTTAAGTGGAGGAAAGTGGATTTTTAAGAGAGAATTTAAGGGGATTTTTAAGTTGGATTTTTTTAAGTTGGATTTTTTAGTTGGAATTTAGAGAGTAGTAGGTTTTGGCCGGTTCTGGATCAATGAAGTGGAGGAATTTAAGTGGAGGAAAGTGGATTTTTAAGAGAGAATTTAAGGGGATTTTTAAGTTGGATTTTTTTAAGTTGGATTTTTTAGTTGGAATTTAGAGAGTAGTAGGTTTTGGCCGGTTCTGGATCAATGAAGTGGAGGAATTTAAGTGGAGGAAAGTGGATTTTTAAGAGAGAATTTAAGGGGATTTTTAAGTTGGATTTTTTTAAGTTGGATTTTTTAGTTGGAATTTAAGCGGAGCAATTTAAGTGGAGGAACTTAAGTGGAGGAATTTAAGTGGAGGAATAATTTAAGTGGAGGAACTTAAGTGGAGGAACTTAAGTGGAGGAACTTAAGTGGAGGAATTTAAGTGGAGGAATTTAAGTGGAGGAACTTAAGCGGAGCAATTTAAGCGGAGCAATTTAAGTGGAGGAACTTAAGTGGAGGAATTTAAGTGGAGGAATTTAAGTGGAGGAACTTAAGTGGAGGAATTTAAGTGGAGGAACTTAAGTGGAGGAATTTAAGTGGAGGAATTTAAGTGGAGGAATTTAAGTGGAGGAACTTAAGTGGAGGAATTTAAGTGGAGGAATTTAAGTGGAGGAATTTAAGTGGAGGAACTTAAGTGGAGCAATTTAAACGGAGCAATTTAAGCGGAGCAATTTAAGCGGAGCAATTTAAGCGGAGCAATTTAAGTGGACCAACGGTTCGGGGAAATCAAATTATGTCCTTTTTGGTGCTATGGATGCTTAACAAAAGAGAAGAAAGAAATATGCCCTAGTAAAAAATAAAAATACAAAGTTTTTAATACGAGTATGATTCAAATTTTTATTTATTTTATTTAAACTTGATAGGTTTTACAGTGCTAATGTGAAAAATTATCTTTATTTTATTTAAACATTTTTCGTTTTAAAACTATTAAAATATAATATTTTATTTATAGATACATATATACAATAGACAATCATATTGGAATATTCTTATGCCCCCATGCATATGTGGTCTTTGAATCCGCACAAATAAATCTTTTTGTATCACCACAACTTAATGCTAACTTATTAATATTTTCAGTATATATTTTATGATTTCTACTTCTAAAGGTATACATTGACCTATATTGATCTTGTTTCTTAATTAAACAATTTCTATAATCTCTTAATTCTAAATTATTTGTTACATATTTTTTAATACCTTTCGCCTTTTTTGTAACCTCACCGGTATCTACTCTATAGCAATATAGTTTTGCACGTAATCCAACGAAATCTAACATTATTCTCGAGTTATTTTCATCTTTAAATAGACCTATTTCCTTGCCATTATTTAAGGGAAAGTTATGTATATTGTTGGGAGGATACTCAGAAGTATCAAATCTAGATCTATCAGGATTTATTACATCATCATAGATATCAGCATAAAAATCATCTGTAAATATGGAATAGATGAAAGAATCTGTATCCATATAGTTCAAACGAATTTTGTTGTTAAATTTTGGTTTCATGTAGTCGTAGTGAAAGTCGTACATTAACCACTTTGATAGGTCAAGAACAACAAAACCCAAGTAAATTGGTTTATCGAGTTTGATACTCCCTTTCTTCATTTCAATAGCACACATATTCGGTGAAAATATGTTACTACTATGAAAATTCGGATGAGCAATTAGCTTTCTTGCTGAAAATTGGTTTCTTATTGCATGCCACTCAGAAACAATTTTTACATCTCTACGTTTTTCAACATTTTCCATGGTCTTACCATAAACGCTATTGTTCATCAATTTAAAAAAATCTTTTTCAAACTTATTTTTGGCTACTTTTCTGTATTCAGTGTTAAGCAAAATATATTTCTGAAGCCAGTTTGATTGATTAAACGTCATGACTCTGTGCACTTTAGTCACTATTAATCCATTAGAGATACACTGCTGTAAGTTTCTTAAATGTATTGTAAATTTTTTTCTCGAATTGAGATGAGCAATAAGTTTAGGAATATTACATCCCGAGGTAATTATATTTTCAGGACAGAATGGAAGATCGTTATGCAAATCGTGGATACTAGATGGGTAATCTAAGTCTACTTCCAATACATATCCAACATTATCATCTTTGATGTTGGATATATACTCAGTTGTATATAACTCAGGATTATCCCACTGAAAATTACCATAGGGAAGGGGTTGTGACATAGCCCATCCATATAAATTATTAGCATCCAGATACATTAAATATTCCGATGCTTTATTTGGATCATAGCTTGACATATATTTATTATTTGCAACGGCATCTCTGTGACTGCACTGACACAACCCACCCCGAATTCCACTTTTAAAGAAGTTGTACATATCAACGTCTGTTAAAAGCTCCAACTTTATTTTTGTTGTTTTGAGCATAGCATCCCATGATAAACCAGGAGCGGTAAAATAATGGCAAGGGTCAAGTTCGTATATAGAATTACAAACTGTTCTGAATTTTTCAAAAATGTCTGCTAACAGGAGAACATCACTCTTTAGATATAGAATGGTATAGTCTTTAAATGTTTTACATTTAAAATGATTCCATACCTTTAGAGCATGATTGTAATCCCCATCTAAACATGCTTCATCTACCATCTTATTATGAAATTTAGTAATAGATGGAAGTGATGGTTCTTCAAATCGCTCCCATGAATCTAAATGATCATAAGGGAATACACCTTTCCTTATCATTAAATTGAATGATTCGCTCTCTTGAAAAACACTCTTTGTATTTTTCAAGTCATCAAGAGATAAATTATTTGCTAAGGAAGCAAGGCTTGATTGAAGAAATCTATTTGAATCTAAAAATCTTATTTCAAAAAATCTTTTTTCACCCAAATAAATTCTTTTAGATAGGGATATATAATTTTCCTTGTTCATTGGAATGATGTTAATGTCTCCTTGAATTTTTGCGAGACTTTTAATAAACATATGACAATCATAGCCCGAGAAATTATGAAAGAGAACTGGAAAAAATTTTGGGACACGAAAATCTAAATTACACTTTACATGTGCAGGTCCTATAAATATACCAGTGAGATGGCAATGGTTCCTTACTCTAAGTTCGCTTTCCTTAAAATTTAATTTGCAAATTGTACAAGATGGATTATTTACTTGATAGTTGTTTTCTGCATCCGTCAGTGGATTCATTGGCTTCGGTTTCTCCAACACATCCTGATATAAGGCAGTTAAATCCGATGTCAGCATTTCGATAAATTTATCTGGAGAGTTTTTGCCTAAAGAAAGGAAGAAAAAAATTATTATTCATATCTTTTAAAATAATGAAATGTGGGTAAAATAAATGGTTTATAACAAGTTAAATGTTAGTACTCACCAACAAATGTCACTTGCTTATCAAGTTTTTCATTGAAACTGCACTTGATGAAGTAGGAGAAGGCACAAGGTATATGTTGCTGGACAGCTGTTGTTGATGAAAATTTAGGATCGGGAGTTTGGTGGCTTATCGGAGCTAGTATGGACTCAAAGTCAGCGTACACTACTAGTGGAACTTGAAGTTGTCTTCCATAATTTTTGAAATAAATATTTGTGTTATCTCCCTCTGGCATTTTTGTTATAAGTCTACAACATTCGCTTTTGTGGTTTTCAAGTTTGGTCTTACTAGCAAAATGTTGTAGACATCCGTTACAGAGATGCATTTGATGTTCTTTACCCGAAATTTGACTACATATTAAGCGAGATATATTGTTGATATACACGTAGTGAGTTCTACGATCAATGTTTATACAATACATCAAATTAATGTGTATATTCTGCTCCTTTTGTGTATGATATAATGGACCAATGATTTTAACACTTTTCTTTTTATCATCAGATTCATATCCAAACACATTCACACTTATCTCTGGGTTGTTCTCTTCAAATTTTTTTACATCTTTTAATACCAGAGGGAACTGCAAATTTTTAAAGCTGATTAGTTTACCACATACATCAATCAACTCATCTGTTATGTTTGTGATATTATACGAACTAGTTCTCGAGCGATTATTCGTAACTTCTGTGCTCAGAGCAGCTATGATGCTCCATTTAAAACAATATTCATCATTATTTTGAACATTGATGCAGGCTTTCTTTTTTATTAATTGAAGTGGTAGCTTGAAATATGAAGATCCACTAATAGGTCTATATTTGTTAATGTTTACCTCTATCCTTAAAAATGACAATAAAGCCCATCCACTGTCTTTACATTGGAATTCCTCCAATTTATTTTTTATTTCGGTATACATTTTTTCGAGATGATCATCCAATTCATCTTCTGAAACTACACTTAGCATTTTGGTTTGCATGCTTTTAGTGGCAATAATTACACTATCAGGATCATCCGAATGTTTTATAAATTCGCCAAACACTTCGAGATTGAATTTAAAGGAATTCATCGCTTGAATTTCCTCTTGTAGAAGCCCCATGATTATGGGGTGCTTCTTATCAACAAGCATCTTTATGTCAAGAATGCTTTCATCCACATTTTTAATGGAGAAAGTCTTAATTCTGTTATTGAAAGCGGATTCAATCAAGCTAACATTATGTGTGATGAGAACTTTAGCCTTATTCTTGTGTTTATTTGTACGTTGATGATGAGACCATTTCATAACATCAACGTCTTCCTCACAAACGTCACATCTCTTAAAGTTAAGTTTCAGCTTTTTTGTTGTAGTATCAGATGATGTAGTTGGTTTTGGAGAAATATCCCTCTTTCTTGTACTACTCACCAACATACCTTCTCCACTCCTCTCCGATGAACATTCAGCACCATGTGATGTTGAAGATGGAAAACTCTGCCTTCCTTTGGAAATTATCATTTCTGATATACGAGTATCAGCAACCTCAGTTACGGAATGTGCAATGTCTTTATGACGAAGCAAAGCATCTTTGCGCGAAAAGTTTTTTTGACAGATATTACACTTTAATTCAAATTTACTCTCACTATGGACAGAATTATGTCTCACCAAATTCCATTTATTTGTAAAATATTTTAAGCAAACTTGACACTTATACATTTTCGAAGAAATATAACTTTTTTTTTTTTTTAGTTAAACAACGTTTTTCTATCTATAGTTAAAACTGAATGGAAAGTTTAAAAATCTGAGTTCCCTTTTATACACGTATCAAAAAAAATATTTTAATGTATCCTGAATCCACTATCACTTGTTAGAAAAATACCTCTCACATATATCATTCAAACTAATGGGATAATAAAACGTCGTTGTACGTTTCTTTACGTTCTAAACCTTCTTGTCAAAGTCGGTTTGGGTTTTGGGTTTTTAGGTTAAGTCTATCTCCCCCTATCATGAACATGAATGAACATGATCAGGTTGTTTATTGAGTTTTGCTTTTATTTTTTTTTTATTTTATTCTCATTTCCCAACCTGAATTAAGAAATTACAAAATTAGGAAAAAATATAAAATGTTTTAATGTATCCTGAATCCACTATCACTTGTTAGAAAAATACCTCTCACATATATCATTCAAACTAATGGGATAATAAAACGTCGTTGTACGTTTCTTTACGTTCTAAACCTTCTTGTCAAAGTCGGTTTGGGTTTTGGGTTTTGGGTTTTGGGTTAAGCCTATCTCCCCCTATCATGAACATGAATGGACATGATCGGGTTGTTTATTGGGTTTTGCTTGTATTTTTTTTTCTTTTATTCTCATTTTCCCAATCTGAATTACACATCTTTCTCATCCAAAACAAAGAATTTTTTTTTTATTTTATTTTAATTTTTATCTTTTCATAGAAACAGCTAATGCATTTTGAAACCACTATCACAACATGGTTCCTATATATCATTGAAACTAATGGGGTAATAAAAGATTACGGTCATCCTTAAACATTCTCGATTATCGGGAATAATGTATACTATAGGGTTTTCTAATGCTATTAAAAGAAATTACAAAATTAGGAAAAAATATAAAAATTTTTAATGTATTCTGAATCCACTATCACTTCTTAGAAAAATACCTCTCCCATATATCATTCAAACTAATGGGATAATAAAACGTCGTTGTACGTTCTAAACCTTGCTGTCAAAGTCGTTTTGGGTTTTGGTTTTGGGTTAAGTCTATCTCCCCCATCACTTGTAAGAAATATATTCAGAGATCACTATCATCTCTTAGAAAAGTATCTCTATAGACCATTTCAAATAATGGGGAGTATCCTTTTAAAGATCTACATATATATAAATGTAAAAAAAATCTATCTTTGAATGTATCCTGAAACCACTATCACTTATTAGAAAAAGACCTCTCCCATATATCATTCAAAATAATGGGATAATAAAACGTCGTTGTACGTTTTGAACCTCGTTTTACGTTCTAAGCCTGGTTATTTTGGGTTCTGGGTTTGGGGTTTTGGTTTTGGAGTAAGTCTATCTTCCCCCTATCATGAACATGAATGGACATGATCGGTTGAATGAAAATCTAAATTTAATATGTATTGAAAGACATATACTACATACTTATCTGAGAAGATTTTCTTATAAAAAGACAAATATTTGTTGGAGAACATCACAGTTATTCTCAAGATTGTAAGAAGACAACACTAAAATGCATTTCGAGGAAGAGTATTCAATTTTTACCTTAGATGATTTTGCTGTGAGGGAGGCAAATTCGCTAAACCAAAACAGTGGTTTTAAGCCAACGAGGAAGTTGTCCGAGTTGGACATAGGATTCAAATATAATATTTTCTCCCTACAAAAGGTTAAAACCAGATGGGGTGATCGGATCGTAGCAGATCTCGGGGAATATAAGGTAAGTCAAACATTTTCTTTCTTTTTTATCAAATTAATTTTTTGATTACTTTTGTAGGTCTTTTTACCTGGTAGATATTCAGATCTAACATCGAACAGTATGGCAGCAATTGGTGGAGGAGGTTATGTATTTGAGATAGTGAGAACACTTGGAACAACCTTCGAGTTAAAATTTGCAAAAATTAAATAATTTGTTGTTCATATTTTAGTTTTATATATATATACAACATTAATAATAACAAGGATAAGAGAAAAATAAAAATCATTTAAACAGATTGTACATAAACATGTTTATTATTATTATTATTATTACATTACTTTTTATAGAATAGTCTTATAGAATCTCATTTTTATTGATCCAGGAGTTATGTTCTGTTGGAAATCCCAACCACTTAACAAAAACATTATTCCCTCTTCTTTGTAGAACTTTTTCTACTAGAAATATATCTGCGCAGTTAGTTTTTAACAGTTCTGCTTCATAAAAACCACCTTGTACAGGTTTCCCTTGATAGTCCTCAAGGAGATATGTAATAGGTCTTGTAGTTTGAACTTTTCTTATTTTAAAAACCTCAGTAGTCCAGTTCGGTGTGTACCCCTTTTCAAATAAATGTTTGTATTTACTGATTCTTACTTTATCGTCAACTTTAAATTTTTGTTTACTTGCTTCTTTTGTATTATTTTTGAAACGTGGTAATAATGATTTTGAATTTTTCTTGTTGACATCTGAAGGTTTGCAACGAATGGTTCGGTGGAAGGAGTGATTGTAATCATAAAGTATTTTTTTGTAAATATTCATCCACTTATAGCTGCCATTGAAACTAAACTCTTTCCACATTTTTTCTTTGAAAGTTCTATTAAATCTTTCAACAATTGAAGCCTTTAACGAACTGAATGTGGAGTAATGATTTACTTTATATTTTCCCATCAAACTTTTGAATTTTGTATTGAAGAATTCTTTTCCATCGTCCGTTTGTAAATTTTTTGGAATTCTAGAAGAATCTATAAATATTTTTTCAATTCCTTTTGAAATAGTAATCGCTTTTTTATTTTTCATCGGGATGACCCAAGCGAATTTCGAAAAAGTATCGATAACTGTCATCAAATAATTAAACCCGTTATTTTGATCGCTGTAAGGTATCATTTCAACTAGATCGGCTTGCCACAAATCATCATAACCTTTAATGATAACATTACGACGTTTGAAATTTCGACGTGCAGCTTTATGTAACTCTTCAACAACCTTTCGCTTACTCATATTTACAAAGAGTGAATTCAACCAAATAAAAAGTAGACTTATTTATATATTTAAAATTCTTTTATTTCAATCTTTTATATAATAACATAAGTTTCTTAATTCTAACTAAACGGCTTTCTATAATATAACAAGCACAAGTATCCGGTCCTAGTGTACATTGATTGGATGCCCAGCAACAATTTGAGTAATGACATCCGTGAATTGATTGAATGTAGAATGCGTTTTCAAATCTTTTTATTAAAGATATACAATTTAAAAACTCTTCGTAATGCTCATCTAACATTCCATTGCGATATGTTTTTAAATAATCACAAATCTCTTTTAATATTTTGTCAGAGTCCATTTTTAAAGATGTTGTTCGTTTTAGTGTTGAATGCCTACTAATAAATTTTTATTCTGCAATGCGCTCTGGAAAAAATGCCTTCATGATCATATCAACTTTTTTTTGTATTTTTTCGTCAATTTGTTTTTCATCAATATTCATGATATCTTCAGATTTCTTTGAAAGTGATAATAACTTCATATTTTCTCGCTTTATAGATGCTATTGTTTCCTCTAAAGAAGAGGTCATATTGTTTCTTAATATGTTTGTTTCCCTGTTCATAGTTGTCATTATCTCCTTTAAAGAAGAGTTTATATGGTCTTTCATACTATTTTCCTTAAGGTTTATCTGCTCATCAACATATGCTTTGGAGACGGCTTGGTGTGGCTGCTGAGGTTTAATCCCAATGTTGTTTAAATATTTATTATCTATATCAAAATCACCAGTTGGTAGGAGTTTAAATCCTATTCCTGGAGGACCTACAAGACCTTTGATTTTTGGAATAGGTTTGGAGTTCCTACCGAACTTGTCAACGTTCATGGTTTATATGTTAAGACTTTGGTTCGGAATAATGTTAATATATAATATTTGATTCGTTTAGTTCTTCAAGTATAGAGCTGATTTCATTCTGATGATTATCATTACCAGCATTTTTAGATGCTGTTAAAAGTCTTAGTCTATTAACAAGTTCATTAGGATCATTCCAGTATACATATTCAATATTTTTATTTGTATATTTCATTTCAGTAATGTTAGAATACGATTTTCCTATTTTTTTATTTTCAGTTTTAAGTCCAGCAACAAGTTCCTTAATTATATGGGTGTATTTTATACCTCTATTACTCTTAATTCGAGAGGAACTATCATGATTACACATATGCGCATTACTTTTTTGTAAGATTTTCCTATATTGTTCTAAGTCATCATTAGTATATTTTTGTTTGCGAGGATTTTTCTTTAGAATCAATTCAATAAGACCAGGAGTTCGATTAAAAGTATCATTATCGATAATAATCTCATGATCATTCATCGCAAAGCTACATTTTCCAATTTTTATAGATTGTGTATTTTCATCAAAATATGGGCCGTAGGTTGTATCACTATTTGATTCAGACAACATTTTTCGGTTGAAAGAATATGTTTTATTAGGACTAGCAAAATTTTTGGGTGTACTGAATAAAAAAGCATTATCTGCACTATCCATTTCTAGCGTTGGTGATCCTGTTCTTTCATGAATTTCCTCATCATCATTTTCATCAAAAGATTTAAATTGAAGCTTCTTACGTTGGAGTGTTTTAACGTCATTATCTTGCTGCGGCTTTTCTTTTTTTACATTTTCAAGCAATTTTTCCAAAGGTTCAACAATTGGCTTGAAGGTGTTTTCCAAATCATTTTCTCTCATCATTTTTCCAGTTTTTAGTTGAATATATTTATTTTTTAGAATATTTTTTGTTTTTATTAAATCATTCAACACACTCTCATCCATTTTTATGATTGAATATTTTGTATTTTTGTTATATATTTAGATGGGGGACTAGTTTTCCCAGACAGTGTTGTTGGCGGAATGTGTTGCTTTTATATGATAAATGCATATTTATAGTATTGCAATTTTGTGAAAACTGTTTTTGTAGCGACCCTTTTCAATACAGCTTTCCTTGTCTATAACCAGAAATCCGAAATTATCAACCCAACAATGTGAACACAAGTCTTTAAATTGATTGAATGTCATGTCAGAGTTTATATGATCTTTGTAAACATGCTTCAAATTCAATTCATCTTGTTTGAAAAGAATAATAAAATTAGCATTGTCTCTAATCAAATGTTTTGGTATATGAGTATAGGACTGACATAAGTAAAAACTATCGACTCCATTATGACGACCCATACAAAAATAGTCTCTTATATTATTTTGTTTCTGACATGCAACATCATCGAATATAAATATTGAATTATTTTTCGCGTCTGATGGAGGCATTATATCGGAATTATTTGAGAATTCATTGTATCCCATTCCTTTCACGGATGTAATCAACTTTTTAAGATATAAATATTTTGGTTGATGTAAGGATTTGGAGTAAATATAAATATTTTCAAACTTTAATCCATTAGGGTCAAGAAGAATGCTTAGCATTACATTTGTTTTCCCACAATTTGATGGGCCAACTATAATTCCTCGAATACTGTTTGGAAATAATGATCCATGTTTTTTTTTTATTTTGACTTTAGAATCAAAATTTTTTATTTTAATAACTTCTGACTGCTTTACGAAGCGCATAATGCCAACTGATAGCTTTCACAATAAAACATATGATTTTTATATGACTATATTCATAAACGTTTCAACCTTCAAGTAGGGAGGAGTGTAAATTTTAATATGATTGAGCACAATCAAACTCAGTATCATAATAAAACAAAATCAATCAAAGGGAAAGGACTTTTGAATACAGCTATAGACAATTTACCATTTGAGCTACATCTTCCTTCGTATAATTACTGTGGTCCTGGAACTAAATTGGAAGAACGATTACGTAGAGGAGATAAAGGGATTAATCAACTAGATGAGGCTTGTCGCTTACATGATATTGCGTATTCTAAGAGTAGCTCTGTCTCAGATCGACACGTTGCTGACAAAATTTTAACCGAGCAAGCTTGGAAAAGATTCAAAGCAAGCGATTCTTCAACCTCCGAAAAGTTAAGCGGACTTTTAGTCACCAACATGATGAAGGCAAAGACGAAATTTGGTATGGGTAATAAAGAAACTAAAAACAAACCTAAAAGAAATAAACAGAAAAAAAAGTCTTGCAAAAGAAATATTTTTAAAAAGGCAATAACTGAAGCAAGAAATGCTATTAAAAACAATATCAATTGTTGTGGTACAACATCTATGGCTAACATTGCTGTGAAGGCCGCAAAAAATGTTATTAAGAATAATAAAAAAGAACACATACAAACACCGAGAATAATCCCACTTCCAAAAAGTGGTGGTTTTCTTCCATTTCTAGCTCCTATTCTAGCTGGTTTATCAGCTATTGGATCTTTATCAGGGGGAGCAGTTGGTGTTGCAAAAGCACTCAATGATGCACGTAATGCTAAAAGATCATTGGAAGAAAACAAAAGACATAATAAGGCAATGGAAGCAGTTGCTATTCAAGGAAAAGGTTTATATTTAAAACCATATAAAAGTGGACTTGGTTTATTTCTAAATACACCTAATACAAAAAACTGATTGAATTGCTACCCAACCGACCCTTAAACAATCATGATATTCTACGGTTCGGGAAGAAACATTTGAAGCATTTTAGAGGAGTTTTTATGCGGGACTCTTTACCGAAAACATCTATAGATAAAGAGTGTGGCGTTATAAATTTGGATGATGAAGTTGGAATGGGTACTCATTGGGTAGCATATATTAAAAATAAAAACAAGAATATTTTAAAGTATTTTGATAGTTTTGGAAATTTAAGACCACCATCTGAAGTAATACGCTATCTTGGTAATAAAATTAATTATAATTATATTCAAGAACAAGATTTTGATACTTTTATATGTGGCCATTTATGCTTAAGATTTTTATTAGAACAATGTAATAATAATTATTTTAAGAAATAACATAAAAACGAATAAAATGATATGAAAAAATTTAAAACGAGTCATTTGTCTTTCCATCATCATGTCGTTAACACTTACTTTAAGTGGGAATGAATCAAGTCTGGTTGCTGAGTATTTTCCACCAATCATATTGAAATCTAGTTATGTTTGTGGACTTATAGATTTTCAAACTTATAACTCTATACCAAACGTGGATGAGTTTAATAACTTATTGCATGTAGGTAATGATGTAATTTCTTTCCCTATCGGTTCATATGAGATAGAAGATATAAATAGTTTTGTACAAAAACAGCTTAATGACATAAACAAAAAAAAGAAAGGTGTAATACGAAAAAGTGAAATAAAAATCAAGGCAAATAATAACACTTTGAAATGTGAAATATATAGCACTGATGATATTGACTTTTCAAAACCTAATACTATCGGATCCCTTTTAGGGTTTAGTAAAAAACTATTAAAGTCCAATTCAATACATGAATCTGATCTTTACGTTGATATAAATAGAGTTAATGCTATCCGAATTGAATGTAATATAATAGATGGAACATACATTAATAACCAATCAGCGCATATTTTGCATGAATTTGCTGTTAAAGTAAGCCCTGGCTATAAAATCATAGAAGTTCCAAGAAATGTTATTTATTTACCTGTGAACGTCAAACGAATAACATCGTTGTGTTTAAAGTTCGTTGACCAAGACGGAAAAGATATTAATTTTAGAGGAGAAAAAATAACGGTGCGACTACATTTACAACCAGAATCATGATTGTATATGAAAATATAATATCCTCAATTCCCTATAAATACACTGTAGAATATAATAAGCACCTTAATCAAACTTCTAACTCAGATGCGGTAACACATCGACTTACGAAGAGTAATCAGGACTTTTTGATATCATTGGGATACATCTTAAGACATTGAAAACAATAAACTAATAATTAAAACAAATATAAGCAAAAAATATGTTGAACATTTTCCAAGACCCTGAGATCAGCGAAAGTATTTCTAAATATGAATATCATACTTATTCACCATATCAAAACAATTTTGAACGAAATGATATCATTCAGATTTCTATACAACATCAAAATCTTAACGTTCTTCCTTCGGAAAGTTTTTTATATGTTGAAGGAACACTTTCGAAAACAGATGCAAAAGAGATTGTTAATACAAAACTTGTAAACAACGCAATGGCTTTTCTATTTGATGAAATACGCTATGAACTAAATGGAAAGGAAATTGACTGCAATAGAAATGTGGGAATTACATCAACGATCAAAAATTATTTATCTTTGACTAAAAATGAGAGTGATATGCTATTAAATGCATCATGGTCTCCTGAATCTGCTATTTATTTGAAACCATTTCATTTTAATTACTGTATTCCATTGAATAAACTATTGGGGTTCGCCGAAGATTATAAGAAAATTATCCCAAATGCTCGACATGATCTTATTATCACACGTGCTAGAATGGATGAAAACGCTCTTATCTCCTCAACTGAAGAAAATGTTCAAGTAAAACTTCATAAGGTGCAGTGGAAAGTACCACACGTGACATTATCAGATTCTATGAAATTAAATCTATATAAATCGATAAATAAAAATAGTTTTATGAAAATTGCTTTCCGAAACTGGGATCTTTATGAATACCCCACGCTTTTGAGCTCTACACATCACATTTGGAACGTAAAGACAACAACACAAATAGAGAAACCACGCTACATTGTCTTTGCTCTACAAACTGAAAAAAATAAAAAACTTTCTGCAGATCCTACGATGTTTGATCATTGTGACCTTACTGATTTAAAAGTTTATCTAAACTCTGACGTTTATCCTCACGAAGACCTCAATATTTCTTTTGAAAGAAACAGATATAGCTTGTTTTACAGGATGTACGCCGATTTCCAAAAATCTTACTATAATAAAACTACTACCGAGCCTCTACTTTCCTGGGATCTATTTAAATCACGTGCTCCTATTTTTGTTATAGACTGCAGACATCAAAATGAAACATTGAAAACAGGCCCAATCGATATACGTTTGGAGATGAGAACATCAAAAAATATTCCTCCAAACACTTCAGCTTACTGCCTTATGCTTCATGATCGAATTATCGAGTATAATCCACTTGATCAAATAGTCACCAGGCTTGTTTGAGAATTATATTTCAGTAGTTTTAAAACGAAAAATGTTTAAATAAAATAAATAAAAATTTGAATCATACTCGTATTAAAAACTTTGTATTTTTATTTTTTACTAGGGCATATTTCTTTCTTCTCTTTTGTTAAGCATCCATAGCACCAAAAAGGACATAATTTGATTTCCCCGAACCGTTGGTCCACTTAAATTGCTCCGCTTAAATTGCTCCGCTTAAATTGCTCCGCTTAAATTGCTCCGTTTAAATTGCTCCACTTAAGTTCCTCCACTTAAATTCCTCCACTTAAATTCCTCCACTTAAATTCCTCCACTTAAGTTCCTCCACTTAAATTCCTCCACTTAAATTCCTCCACTTAAATTCCTCCACTTAAGTTCCTCCACTTAAATTCCTCCACTTAAGTTCCTCCACTTAAATTCCTCCACTTAAATTCCTCCACTTAAGTTCCTCCACTTAAATTGCTCCGCTTAAATTGCTCCGCTTAAGTTCCTCCACTTAAATTCCTCCACTTAAATTCCTCCACTTAAGTTCCTCCACTTAAGTTCCTCCACTTAAGTTCCTCCACTTAAATTATTCCTCCACTTAAATTCCTCCACTTAAGTTCCTCCACTTAAATTGCTCCGCTTAAATTCCAACTAAAAAATCCAACTTAAAAAAATCCAACTTAAAAATCCCCTTAAATTCTCTCTTAAAAATCCACTTTCCTCCACTTAAATTCCTCCACTTCATTGATCCAGAACCGGCCAAAACCTACTACTTTTGATGTTACAATTAAATTGGTTTATTATTTCACTTTATACGTAGCGAAGCACGTACCGGGCCGCTAGTACAATATAAAATCTTTTAAAATTAATACTGTACTGTAGTAATGAAGAAATTACTTTATAAAATATTACTTATAAGTTTATATAAAATTTAGAATAAATCTATATAGCTGCTGGTTATAAGTAGAAAAATAAAAAATGTAAATAGACACTTGAAAAAAAGACTCTGAAACTAAAAAGATTCTATTTAAATAATAAAATATACATATCAAAATAATTTCTTGGTTTTATTCTTACGCTTATAATTCAGAAGTGGGATAATGGAATTCAATAATTACACTGCAGGAGAGTTAAAGAAATGGCTTAATTTTTTGGGGGAAAAAACAACAGGAAACAAAAATGATTTAATTTTACGTATTCGGCAGATTTCCATTGAAGTACGTGGTGAGTTTCCTCCAAAAGATGTTCAAAAATCAATTCGGACAGAACTTGAACAAGCTGCAGTTATTTCTGAAGATGATGATCACGAAGATGAGTCAGGTGCAGACCTGTTTTCTGATTCACTAAGAGATCCAAGGAAGGATGCTCTTGAGAGACCCAACAACAAGGAAAATACCGGTGAATGGCGTCTAATGAAAAGAGAGATTCAACTACTTGAAAAGGAAAAATTGTTGCTGGAAAAAGAAAATGCATTGCTGAAAAAAGAAAACGAGCTATACAGAAGAGAAAATACAACAAGAAACCAAGAAATTATTTTGATATGTATATTTTATTATTTAAATAGAATCTTTTTAGGACGTTCGGTTCTATGTTCCAAGTGAAATGGAAAGAAATGTATTGCAAGTATATCACGATGAGATGGGTCATGTAGGCTGTGATAAAGTGTTGAGTGGTTTGCAAAAAGTTTACTGGTTTCCTAAAATGAAAGAAAAAATTAAATGTCATATTTCAAACTGTTTAAAATGTATTTCTTTTTCACCAAAATTCGGAAAGCATGAAGGACTTCTTCATAATATACCAAAAGGTAAGACTCCTTTTGACACTATTCACGTAGATCATTTCGGACCAGTAACACTTAAAAATTCAAAAAAGAAGTTTGTATTTTTATTAATCGATTCATTTTCTAAATTTGTAAAGTTGTATGCAGTTCGAAGCACTAATACCAAAGAGGTATTAAGTTGCTTAAGGCAATATTTTAATTCATATAGTCGACCAAAAATAATAGTTTCTGATCGAGGAACTGCATTTACTTCTAAAGATTTCCAAACATTTGTCAATAATAACAATATTAAACATTCAAAAATAGCAACGGGATCACCACAAGCTAATGGACAAATTGAAAGGGTAAATAGGAGTTTAGGGCCAATGCTGGCAAAGCTAACTTGTGGGGGAATAAATTTTTCTTTGGATAGAGTGTTACCAGAAATAGAATTCGCATTAAATAATACAATTCACCGTAGTATTGGTGTAACTCCAAGTGAACTTCTTTTTGGTGTCAGCTAAAGAGGCGTTGTCTTAGATTTATTAAAGGAGAAACTTGAGGAAATAACTGCAAAGGAATCAGAAAGAAATTTAAATGAAGTAAGAGCTAAAGCAGCCAATAGAATCATAAAATGTCAAAACTACAATAAACAAATAAAGGATCGGGGAAGAATTCATAAAGAATATAAAGTAGGTGATTATGTGGTAGTAAAAAATTTTATAAGTCAACCTGGAGTTTGTAAGAAACTCGCTCCCAGGTTTAAAGGTCCTTTTAAAGTTGTTCGAGTTTTACAAAATGATCGGTATTTATTAAGAGATGTTGATGGTTTTCAATTAAATCAAGTCCCTTACGAAGGGATTTGGGAAATAGCAAATATGAAACCTTGGATACAAAAATACAATACAAAAATTAAAAAAAAAGAAATTAAAGTTAAAGTTCATTCTAAAGGTAATCGGGACGATTACGAGTCAGGAAGGCCGAATTGTAGTAATGAAGAAATTACTTTATAAAATATTACTTATAAGTTTATATAAAATTTAGAATAAATCTATATAGCTGCTGGTTATAAGTAGAAAAATAAAAAATGTAAATAGACACTTGAAAAAAAGACTCTGAAACTAAAAAGATTCTATTTAAATAATAAAATATACATATCAAAATAATTTCTTGGTTTTATTCTTACGCTTATAGTACCTATCATAGAAATATTTTTCTATATATGTCCTTTTCATTATCGAGATAATGGAATTATATTTTTTACATAGCTTCTAAAAAGTTGAAAAAAAAAAGACATTAAATATTAAGCTAAAAAAAATATTTTTCTGAATAATTGAGAAAAATTTCATAAGCGGGTTATTAATTTATTTTTGAAAGTAAATTTTAAATTCCTGCAAGGATAAAAATTAAAAATTTACCTAGCCAAATTTGTTCTTTGAAAAAAAAAATGGACTAAAAGTTGCAAAAGGCTTTCAATTTGAG